>OU342734.1:46839323-48273073 GCA_910589765.1 Avena atlantica | reverse complement strand
CCATAACATTCGATACATCCGTCAGGAACAAATCCTGAATTCACCATACTCAGTATGCGGATAATCAATCCTAACCTTTCAATTACACGCCCTAGTATAAGCACCTCTCCTATGAGTTTGGCCTCCCAACCATGACCAACTGTCATCTTGGGTACTGCACAGGTGGACAATCTTCACAAGGTAGCCTCAGCTCAGACCTTGGCCATGAGGGAACACATACTAAGGTATATAAGTTTCCAGTCAAGCCCTACCCAATTCTCGGGTATTGTGGTTGTACGATAAAATTGGAATGGTATCGCATCCAGACAACCATCAGTTTTATAAAGGGCTAAGGCTCATGCCTCAACGTTTTCATCACCAAAAATCATTTGGTGTTCGGAAACACATGTCAAAACATCTCAATAGAATGATCCATCATTCCAAGGTTTTCATAACCATTTTTCCACCAAGTATTCCCATCTAAAGTTGATCAAGTTTTATGCTTAGCACTAGCATCTACAAGTGGGGGTAAGTACTAATGAGGGGTGGTAAACTAGTGGAGTTTAACTAAGTTCAATCTTATGCCTTAGGATGACACAAAGATTTTCTAGCTTAGGCCAAATTTTATGCTCTTTATGCAACCTTCAATTATCTTCCTAGAGTCTACAAGTCACTTAAGTAAACTCTAAGTAATAGCTTTGATAAAGAAATAAAGTAGAAGCTTGCAAATAAAACTAGGATTGGGTATCATCAAATGTGTCTAACCAAGCATGCTTAGTGCATTGCATAGGTTATTTAACTCTCATAATTGCAAGTGTTAGCTTGCTTAATCAACTAGTAGTATTAGGCTTGCATCATTATTAGTATAAGCTTGCTAAATTGCAAGTGTTAGCTTGCCTTGTGCAGAGCAGTGGTTGAAGTTCTCCTCGACTTCTTCTTCGTAGTATCCTCCTTCCTCCTCGTATCCTTGGTCGGTACTAGCGTCTATAAATAAATACGAGGTACACAATCACCAAACAATACTTAACTACTTTCAATCATCACACAAAAGGGTCCTATAGATGATCTAGCATCATCACTAATATTACAAGATTAAAGCTTGGTTTAATTTATTTTATTTTTAGAAAAGTAATTTCTACTCATTGAAAAACTACTTAAGATTTAATATTCTCCAAACCAAACATGGGATCATGTTGACATGTCATCACCACATATTTCAGTACATGGGAATGTGATTTAAAGTGGTGTCACAATTTAATAAGGTTTAACCTTTTATTTTAACTAAAAATAAATGACTAGAAATGCCTATGTGGCATCCTTTTATTACTTGAACATTATTTCTATAAGTAAACCCATATGTTTTTATATATTCTGAAAGGTATGATCAAATGTGATTTTTGAGAGTTGGAATCATCTCAAAAGCTATTATGGTTTAAATTTGAAAAATGTTTGAATGCAGAAAAGGTTCTACCTTGTTATTTTTACCAAGATTGATCTACAGATCCAAATGATTTGAATCCAACGGGCTTGGATTAAGCATTTAAAAACCTTTCTAACAAAATTGGTTTCATTCAATTTGGTTCACTGAATCGAGCTGGGTTGATTTTTGAAACTGGGTACAGAACTATGATTGAATTAAAATGGAAAAAGTTAAATTCAAACGATTGGGCTGTGGGAACTGCTAATGGGCCGGCCTAGTGTCAATCCGCGACGCGAGGCTCAACTGACATGGGGGTTCCACCAGTCAGTGGATCTTTAAACGTGAAGCGGTACGGGGCAATCTCATCCACACGATCTAAGTCTAATCGAACGGCTGCTACTCATCGTCCACGTCGGGCGGCGCTGGTGAGACAGAAACCTAACACGGTAGGTGGGGGTCGTAGGGGGCTCACCGGGGCTCAGGCGAAGGTCGGCGATGCAGGCGAACGACGAAGTCGACGATGGTGAACCTCCTGGTACTGGCAGCTCCTCCTGGGGTGGACGAAATCGACGGCGCCCTTCTTCTCCAGAGGCGGCCTGCTCCGGCGCAATTTGGTAAATGCGCTGCTTGCCTTGCTTCGGGAATGAGGTGGTATGACCAGTGAGGTGAGGGGAGTGAGATGGTGTGCTCAATTCGGCTGGGGGTCGTCTCCTTTTATAGGCTCGACGGTGAGACCGAACGGGATGGGCAGACGTCGGTGGCGACACGGCTACGGGCAGCTAGAGGCATGGCCGATGGTGGCGATCGGTGGTCTCCTGGCGATGCTCTAGGGTTTTAATGCGCGTGTAGGGGCGGTGGCAAATGGTCGGGAACGCTCGATGCTCTGCGAGGCAGAGGCGGCGTCTTCGACGGCGAGCGGTGGCTACGGGGTACGGGCGGTGAAATGGGCATGTCAGGCGGTTTCCTGGGACGGTGGGGAGCATGCTGGCGGGCGGCAAGGGCTCGAGTTGCGTGGGAACGATGCGTGCTCTGCGGTGCATGTCGGCATGGTTGACAGCAGCACGGGCGCGGCGTTCCTGGCGGTTCTGGTTGCTGTCTGCGAGGCAGGGCTGGTCGAGAGGGGGCGGTGAGGCATGGGCTACCTCCCAGACAAGGTTGGCACGGCTAGTTCTTCCTCTAGCCTGCTGTCCACACTGGGGTGACATGGGTGCTCTCGGCCTATTCACCATTGATGATATTGACAAGCTTACAGTGGGGCTAGTGATTATTTAAGTTTGCTAGATGATCTACTGAGGTTGCTGTGAGCTAGAGAGGGAACAAGTTAGGCCAGAATCACTGCACACTATAGTGTTTTGATTTTGTTTGATTTGTATCTGCAAGGTGTTTGATGAAATGGCCGCATGAATTAAAGTTTTGAATTTTAAAAAGATTATTGGTGGGTGTGCTAGGCATGTTCTGGTGAGTCTGTAGATGCTTGGGTTTTGAAAGTTGAGCTTGTTTGAGTGGTTTTTGAAAAAGTGGGATCTTCCCATATGAAATAGATTCAATTTTAAACTGTCATTTAAACTAAGCATTTAAATGTTTTTGGATGATCACAAGGTGGGCCTTGGTACTTTGTTATGGGTACTATCAAGGGGTGCAAATATCCAAATAAGTTTCTGTTAAGTTCTGTAAGTTAGAGATAACCAAACTAGGCATGGGAGTTAATTTGGCCAAAGTGACCATTCACTTAATTTGTTTGTTTTGATTTATTTGTCTTTGGGAAAAGTTTGGGAATTGTTTAGATGATGTTTATTTCACCTAAGAATCATTTTACAAGTAAAGAAACACATAATCATGGAAATCCAAATTGTAATGCATACACATAGGAATGCTTTCATATTTTTAATTGGAAAAGTTTTTATTAATCCTAATTTTGGTGATTAGAGTTTGATGATTCTAGTTTAATATTTTTGGGATGTTACAAACCTTCCCCCCTTAAACAAAATCTCGTCCCGAGTTTTTAAAAAGGACGAAAAGATTACCTAGGATTTGAAGAGATCGGGAAACTCCGTCCTGATGTGATCTTTGCGCTCCCAGGTAGCTTCCTCTTCTGTGTGGTTGCTCCACTGAATCTTGAGAAACTTGATGCTTCGGGTTCTGGTTGTTTTGTAAGATTCTTCCAAAATATGGATGGGTACTTCGGGATAGGTCAGGTCATCATTGATCTCTATAGTCCGGTGATCAATATTCTTGAATACTTCAGTCTTCTCCGGGACTTCGAGACACTTGCGAAGTAATGAGATATGGAACACATTGTGCACGGCTGACATCTCTTCGGGTAGTTCCAGTTGATACGACACTTCTCCTCGACAGTCCAAATCTTGAAGGGGCCGATATATCTGGGGGCTAACTTTCCTTTCAGCTGGAAATGCCGCATTCCCTTCAATGGCGACACTTTCAGATACACAAAATCTCCTATGTTGAAGGCGAGGTCTCGACGTCTCTTGTTGGCGTAACTCTTCTGTCTGGACTGGGCGGTCTTGAGGTTCTCACGAATCTTGTGAACCTTCTCTTCTGCTTCTCGTAGGATATCGGGTCCGAAAATCTGACTATGTCCTACTTCCGACCAGTTCAAAGGGGTGCGACACTATCTTCCGTACATAAATTCAAAGGGGGCCATTTGCAAACTAGCTTGGTAACTGTTGTTGTATGAAAATTCTGCGAACGGCAGACAGTCTTCCCACTTAGATCCATATTCTAGCACACATGCTCTCAGCATATCTTCGAGTATTTGATTTACTCGCTCCGTTTGTCCATCGGTCTGAGGGTGATAAGCTGTACTGAAATCTAGTCGGGTTCCTAAACCTTCTTGGACTTTTTTCCAGAATCTCGAGGTAAACTAAGTTCCTCGATCCGATACGATGTTCTTGGGGACTCCATGCAAACTGACGATTCTAGCGATGTATAACTCCGCTAGCTTCGAACTCTGATATGTGGTCTTGACGGGTAAGAATGGGCGACTTTGGACAACTTGTCCACGATGACCCAAATAGAGTCATTTCCCCTACTAGAAGTAGGCAATCCGGTGATAAAGTCCATTCCAACGGAATCCCATTTCCATTCCGGAATCTGTAATGGTTGCAACAATCCAGCGGGTCTTTGATGTCCTGCCTTGACTCGCTGACATATATCACACTTGGCGATATAGCTTCTGATTTCTCTCTTCATCATATGCCACCAAAATTTCTCTTTCAAATCTTGATACATCTTCGTTCCTCCGGGGTGGATAGAATAAAGAGTATCATGAGCTTCCTTGAGAATAACTTCTTTCAACTCAGAATCTGCTGGTACACAAAGGCGTCCTTTGTACCACAAAACTCCTTCTTCGTCTTTGGTGAATCTGGGTACTTTGCCTGTACCGATACGACGCTTGATTCCGTCAATACTAGCATTTCCTTTTTGCACCTCTTTGATCCGGCTGATCAAAGTGGGTTGAAGTTCTATGCTAGCCAAAAATCCTTCACTTACAAATTCCATTCGAAAATCTTCCATCTCTTTGTGCAAGCTTGGTTGCTCCTTCAAAATCATGGAGTTCAAGCGGCACAGCAATCTGCTAAGGGCATCTGCTACCACATTGGCTTTACTAGGGTGATAGTGAATGTCCAGGTCGTAATCTTTGATTAGCTCAATCCATCTTCTCTGTCTCATATTCAGCTCCTTCTGAGTGAATATATACTTCAGGCTCTTGTGATCCGAATAAATCTCACAACGATTTCCCATCAGGTAATGCCTCCACGTCTTCAGGGCTAGAACTACGGCTGCGAGTTCGAGGTCATGGGTTGGGTAATTCTGCTCATGTTGTTTCAGTTGTCGAGATAGATAAGAGATAACTTTGCCTTCTTGCATTAGCACACATCCGAGACCGATCTTGGATGCGTCACAATACACGTCGAAGAGCTTCGTGCTATCCGGCATGATTAAGATTGGGGCTGAAATCAATCTTCTCTTGCGTTCTTGAAAACTCGCTTCACATTTTTCGGTCCATTCAAACTTCTTGTCCTTCTTCAGCAATTGGGTCATGGGTCTGGCGATACTCGAGAATCCTTCTATGAACTTGCGGTAATATCCCGCCAATCCGAGAAATGCACGAACTTGGGTTGGAGTGGTTGGGGCTTGCCAATCTTCAACATCTTTCACCTTTGCAGGGTCAACGTCAATTCCTCCGGGGGATACAATGTGGCCGAGGAATCCTACCTCCCGTAACCAGAATTCACATTTGCTAAACTTGTCATACAACTGATGCTCTCTAAGGGTTCCAAGAATGGTCCTTAGGTGTAGCTCATGTTCTTCTTCTGATTTGGAATAAATTAGAATGTCGTTGATAAAAACAACGACAAACTTATCCAGGAAGTCCATAAAAATCTTATTCATGAGATTCATGAAATAAGCAGGGGCATTGGTTAATCCTAAAGACATGACAGTATACTCGTACAATCCATATCTGGTGGTAAAGGCAGTCTTTGGAATATCCTCTGCGCAAATCTTGAGTTGATGATAGCCTGTTCTAAGATCAATCTTAGAAAACACTTTGGCACCGGTCAACTGATCAAACAAATCTTCTATCTTGGGCAATGGGTACTTGTTCTTGATAGCGACATCATTCAACTTCCGATAATCCGTACACAAACGGTACCTCCATCCTTCTTGTCCACAAACAAGACAGGTGATCTCCATGGTGACGCACTTGGTTGAATTAATCCAATTTCCAGCATGGAATCCAGTTGTTTCTTTAGTTCTACTAGTTCCGACGGGTTCATACTATAGGATCTCTAGGATATGGGTCCTGTTACGGGGATTAGTTCAATGATAAACTCGATATCCCGATCTGGGGGCATACCGGGCAAAACATCTGGAAATACATCGGGGTATTCGCAGACTATCCGGACTTGGTCAATGGTAGGTTGGGCTATACTCTTGTTGCACTTGAATTGACGAGGTAAGGTTTCATATATATGTTCTACTGATATTCCGGCGGTACTGGTCATGGTTATGGCTTTCTTGGCACAGTCAATCAATCCTTTATGTTTGGACATCCAATCCATTCCTAGTACTACTTCCAAACCTTTAGTTCCGAGTACTATCAGATTAGCATAAAAATCTATGCCATGGATTCGGATAGGGACGGCTTTGCAAATTTGCCTATCCTTGGTGGTTGAACCGGGGATTTGAACAATCATAACATGCTTCAGTTTTGTTGGTTGAATCTTACTAGTGCAGGAAAATTCTTCGGTGACAAATGAATGCGATGCACCCGAATCAAACAACACTCTTGCAAGTACTGAATTAATAGAAAACATACCCAGCACGACGTCTAGCGCTTCCTGAGCTTCTTCAGCATGCATGAGAAAAAGACGGCCATTGCGGTTGAGCGAGTTCATTGGGGAAAATCTCCTTCCGGGCTGAACACGACGCTGCTGCTGAGCTGGGGCATTCGCATTTGGGGGTGCGGTATTCTTATTGTTGGGGCACTCATTGGAGTAGTGACCCTTATTTCCACAGTCATAACAAGTCACTTGCGACTTGTCCTTTGCTGCAACAGGCACAGCATTGCTTCCAGTCCTCGGGGAAGTGTTGGTGTTGGCGGTAGCATTGTTGTTGTTGAACTTGGGTGGGGCACGGTTGAAATTGTTAGAGTTGCCGGGGTTGTTGTGATTTCCTCCGGGCCTTGGGTTTCCACGGTTGGGATAGGTCGGACGGTTCATCGGGGGTCAGCTGGTTTTCGGGGAAAATCCTGGAGATGGGTTAGGGCGATACTTTGGGGTCTGATGGGTTCCTGGATGATGCATCATGTGACGCTTGTGGTTCTCGTTGGCTTGGTTGATCTTTCCTTCCATCTAGATGGCAGAGTCGACAAGGGCTTCAATATCAGCAAAGGGGATATTGACTAACACCGTCTGCATCTCATCGTGCAGACCATTCAAGAATCTCTCCTTCTTCTTGGCTTTGGTGTCGATCTCATCCGGGGCATACCTAGCTAATGACAAGAATTTGTCACGGTATTCCACTATGTTCATCCGTCCTTGCTTCAGTTCTCTGAACTCATCTCTCATTCTCTTGATCAATGCCGGGGGCACATGGGTTCGGCTGAACTTGACCTTGAATTCCTCCCAGGTCATCATCTGTCCTCTGGCCATCGCACGAACGCTGTTCCACCATGCTCTGGCATCTCCGGCTAGATAGTGGGTGGCGAACAAAACTTTCTCGTTAGCTTCCACTCCGGCGACTTCTAGGTTATTTTCCATGGTTTGCAGCCAATCGTCGGTGTCTAAGGGCTCCTCCGACTTAGTGAAAACATGTGGGTTGGTGTTCTGGAAATTCTTGAGCTTAGATCCATGGTTGTCCTGATTTACGTGGCCTTGATTGTTGTGGGCTAGCTGAGCTATCTGTTGAAGGGTGGCTAGGTTGGCTTGACGTTCCGCTCTTTCTGCTTCGCGGTCAGAAACCAACATTTGCAGGATCTGCAACATCGGTTCCGGGGATGAACCACTTCCTCCACGTGGCATCTGAAGATTGAGATAGATCATTAGAAAAGAGGGAAATTTCTAAGGTTCCGGAATTTTGAAAAGTTTTTAAAGTTTGACTCAGATTTTTCTAGCAACTTGCTTTTCATTCATTCATTCATAACACTGATACAAACACACACCACAAAACAAGAAAAACAGATGGTTTTAATAACCATTCTGGAAACTACGATACAGTGGGACCGAATACTACTCACTACGCTAGTGCTCAAGTGCTACTACTCCTCGGAGTCGGTGTATTCATCATCCTCATCCTCCTCATCGTCATTGATGAAGGCGAAATCATCCTCATCGGTGAAGAAGTCCATAGCCTGATCCTCCAGAAAATCATCATCATCGCTGAGATAGGAGTAAGGGTCTCCACGAAGATCTTCTCCGGCATTCTCCCTTTCCTCCAGCTGCATGTCTCTCTCGTGGATGGTCTTCTCCAAATCCGAGATACAGTGGCGAAGACAGGCAATGATGTGCTCCTTCTTATCAAGCTGACGGCGGCGAGACTTGCAATCCTTTGCTAGCATGGCGATAGTCTGATCCTTCGTCTTGATGATGGCGGACTTGTGGTTGCAATAGTCACGGTAATTATCCAATTCCTGCTGACGATCGTACATCATGAAGCTAAGGTGGTCAAATTGGGTCTTCAGCTCACGGTAGTATGGGGCTTCCAGTGGCTGTCCATTAGCATCACGCCTTAGACAAAAATCAAAGCAGGTACCCTTGATCTGGTTGATACTCTGCCCACACAGACGGGCAAGAGCTTCCTGCATGGCCCTGGCAAGTCCATCGAGCCAGTTGTTTTCTCTTAAGGTAAACTGAATTCCCTCGGTAGTGGAAGGTTCAATCTTTCCTCGGAGACTTGCAACAATTAGACACTGCAGATCTTCTCCTCCTTGATCATTGAGATGAGCTCCGAAGAACTCGGGGTGCGGACGCTCCAGAAGTTCCAAAAGCTGGTCCAAATCCCGCTCAAAGATAAGGTCTCCGCCATTTCCCAACTGGTAAAACTTGCTGTACTTTACGTCCATCTATAAGAATATACGATGAGTGTGTCAAATTTTATGTATTTTGCAAGAGTTTTTGAGGAACATGAATTTTTATGAAAGAATCACGGTGATAAGAATGGGAATAAGTTTTTGTAAATATTTGTTTCCTTTGGTTTTGAAACTAAGTTTTTGATTCAAACGTCCAGTCTAACTAGGGTCTCCTATGGTCAGGATGGCTCTGATACCAACTTGTCAACACCCGGACTTTTAATCCCAGATGCCTGTTATGCCATACATCGCAATCCTAGGATTACCATTTTTGCGAGACATAACAGAATTGGATACCACAGTACATCATCCATTACAAACCATACATAAGGTCTTACACAAATAAGGATCTCATGATCCAGTTCTTAATACAACTCAAGTGGCGGAATAACGTAATAATAACGGTAGCGTAGGCGAAGCTCCATCTTCGGGGTCACAGGCAATGCTGACAATGGGAGATGATCCTAGTTGTCGTAACCTTCCTGGGGTCCATCCTCCTGGTACTCCTCTTCATAGTCTGGCCACGGGAATAGCCAGGGACAAAGCCATGAGTACTCTTTAAGTACTCGCAAACTAATACTAACAAGTGAAAGGTTTTTTGTAATAGGACACTAAGATCTAGGGTTGTTTTGCAAAAAGCCAGATTTACCTCTACTAAGTTTAGAAACAAAGAAAGCTAGTTGAAGTTTTATAACACCTAAGTGGGAACTTGTATTTCATATCACAACTCTGTTGTGGTCAAGTCAAAGTCTCAATTCATTTCACAAATCATTTTGGAAACATCTAACAGGGGAACAGTATGGCCACTCCAACTGTCCATAACCGCGGACGTGGCTATTCGAATAATTTGACACTCTACAGAGATTGTACACTTTCACCACAACATTCGATACATCCGTCAGGAACAAATCCTGAATTCACCACTTAGTATGCGGATAATCAATCCTAACCTTTCAATTACACGCCCTAGTATAAGCACCTCTCCTGTGAGTTTGGCCTCCCAACCATGACCAACTGTCATCTTGGGTACTACACAGGTGGAAAATCTTCACAAGGTAGACTCAGCTCAGACCTTGGCCGTGAGGGAACACATACTAAGGTATATAAGTTTCCAGTCAAGCCCTACCCAATTCTCGGGTATTGTGGTTGTACGGTAAAATTGGAATGGTATCGCATCCAGACAACCATCAGTTTTATAAAGGGCTAAGGCTCATGCCTCAACGTTTTCATCACCAAAACTCATCTGGTGTTCGGAAACACATGTCAAAACATCTCAATAGAATGATCTATCATTCCAAGGTTTTCATAACCATTTTTCCACCAAGTATTCCCATCTAAAGTTGATCAAGTTTTATGCTTAACACTAGCATCTACAAGTGGGGGTAAGTACTAATGAGGGGTGGTAAACTAGTGGAGTTTAACTAAGTTCAATCTTATGCCTTAGGATGACATAAAGATTTTCTAGCTTAGGCCAAATTTTATGCTCTTTATGCAACCTTCAATTATCTTCCTAGACTCTACAAGTCACTAAAGTAAACTCTAAGTAATAGCTTTGATAAAGAAATAAAGTAGAAGCTTGCAAATAAAACTAGGATTGGGTATCATCAAATGTGTCTAACCAAGCATGCTTAGTGCATTGCATAGGTTATTTAACTCTCATAATTGCAAGTGTTAGCTTGCTTAATCAACTAGTAGTATTAGGCTTGCATCATTATCAGTATAAGCTTGCTAAATTGCAAGTGTTAGCTTGCCTTGTGCAGAGTAGTGGTTGAAGTTCTCCTCGGCTTCTTCTTCGTAGTATCCTCCTTCCTCCTCGTATCCTTGGTCGGTACTAGCATCTATAAATAAATACGAGGTACACAATCACCAAACAATACTTAACTACTTTCAATCATCACACAAAAGGGTCCTATAGATGATCTAGCATCATCACTAACATTACAAGATTAAAGCTTGGTTTAATTTCTTTTATTTTTAGAAAAGTAATTTCTACTCATTGAAAAACTACTTAAGATTTAATATTCTCCAAACCAAACATGGGATCATGTTGACATGTCATCACCACATATTTCAGTACATGGGAATGTGATTTAAAGTGGTGTCACAATTTAATAAGGTTTAAACTTTTATTTTAAATAAAAATAAATGACTAGAAATGCCTACGTGGCATCCTTTTATTACTTGAACATTATTTCTATAAGTAAACCCATATGTTTTTATATATTCTGAAAGGTATGATCAAATGTGATTTTTGAGAGTTGGAATCAACTCAAAAGCTATTATGGTTTAAATTTGAAAAATGTTTGAATGCACAAAAGGTTCTGCCTTGTTATTTTTACCAAGGTTGATCTATAGATCCAAATGATTTAAATCCAACGGGCTTGGATTAAGCATTTCAAAAACTTTCTAAAAAAATTGGTTTCATTCAATTTGGTTCACCAAAATGAACTGGGTTGATTTTTGAAACTGGGTACAGAACTATGTTTGAATTAAAATGGAAAAAATTAAATTCAAACGACTGGGCTGCACGGGAACTGCTAATGGGCTGGCCCAGTGTCAATCCGCGGCGCAGGGCTGAATTGACAGGGGGGTTCCACCAGTCAGTGGCTCTTTAAACGCGAAGCGGTACGGGGCAATCTCATCCGCACGATCTAAGTCTAATCGAACGGCCGCTACTCATCTTCTACGTCGGGCGGCGCCGGCGAGACAGAAACCTAACGCGGCAGGTGGGGGTCATCGGGGGCTCACCGGGGCTCAGGCGAAGGTCAGCTATGCGGGCGAACGACGAAGTCGACGACGGTGAACCTCCTGGTACTGGCAGCTCCTCCTAGGATGGACGAAATCGACATCGCCCTTCTTCTCCAGAGGCGGCCTGCTCCGGTGCAATTCCGACGATGCGCTGCTCGCCTTGCTTCGGGAATGAGGTGGAATGACCAGTGAGGTGAGGGGAGTGAGATGGTGTGCTCAATTCGGCTGGGGGTCGTCTCCTTTTATAGGCTCGACGGTGGGACCGAATGGGATGGGCAGACGTCGGTGGCGACACGGCTACAGGCAGCTAGAGGCATGGCCGAGGGTGGCGATCGATCGGTGGTCTCCTGGCGATGCTCTAGGTTTTTAATGCGCGTGTAGGGGCGGTGGCAAATGGTCGGGAACGCCCGATGCTCTGCGAGGCAGAGGCGGCGTCTTCGACGGCGAGCGGTGGCTACGGGGTACGGGCGGTGAAATGGGCATGTCTAGTGGTCTCCTGGGACGGTAGGGAGCATGCTGGCGGGCGGCGAGGGCTCGAGGTGGTCGGGTTGCGTGGGAACGGTGCGTACTCTGCGGTGTACGTCGGCATGGTTGACAGCGGCACGGGCATGACATTCCTGGCGGTTTTGGTTGCTGTCTGCGAGGCAGGGCTGGTCGATAGGGGGCGGTGAGGCATGGGCTACCTCCCAGACAAGGTTGGCATGGCTAGTTCTTCCTCTAGCCTGCTGTCCACACTGGGTGACATGGGTGCTCTCGGCCTGTTCACCATTGATGATATTGGCAAGCTTACAGTGGGGCTAGTGATTAGTTAAGTTTGCTAGATGATCTACTAAGGTTTCTGTGAGCTAGAGAGGGAACAAGTTAGGCCAGAATCACTGCACACTATAGTGTTTTGATTTTGTTTGATTTGTATCTGCAAGGTGTTTGATGAAATGGCCGCATGAATTCAAGATTTGAATTTTGAAAAGATTTTTGGTGGGTGTGCTAGGCATGTGCTGGTGAGTCTGTAGATGCCTGGGTTTTGAAAGTTGAGCTTGTTTTAGTGGTTTTTGAAAAAGTGGGATCTTCCCATATGAAATAGATTCAATTTTAAACTGTCATTTAAACTAAGCATTTAAATGTTTTTGGATGATCACAAGGTGGGCCTTGGTACTTTGTTATGAGTACTATCAAGGGGTGCAAAGATCCAAATAAGTTTCTGTTAAGTTCTGAAAGTTAGAGATAGCCAAAGTAGGCATGGGAGTTAATTTGCCCAAAGTGTCCATTCACTTAATTTGTTTGTTTTGATTTATTTGTCTTTGGGAAAAGTTTGGGAATTGTTTAGATGATGTTTATTTCACCTAAGAATCATTTTACAAGCAAAGAAACACATAATCATGGCAATTCAAAAGAATCCAAATTGTAATGCATACACATAGGAATGCTTTCATATTTTTAATTGGAAAAGTTTTTGTTAATCCTAATTTTGGTGATTAGAGTTTGATGATTCTAGTTTAATATTTTTTGGATGTTACACTCAAACAGTTCAATAGCAAACGAAAGCATAAGTATATAATAGGCTCCATCTTCAATTGCCCACAAGCGAACAAATGTTGTGTCACATCCCAAAATTTTCCAAATTTTGTAATGTGAAAAATAAATAATTATTGAAATTTAGGGTGAAAGGAAACTTTTTGACATTAATATATGTATATTGAAATTGAAACACTTGGAAAAGTTAAACGAAAAACCAAAACCCTAATGGAATAACCATTTCCAAGATCTCCCTAAGACTATGGATTTGATCCATATAAACATTTATCAACAAACATTTATAAATGATCAAAAAATGATAAATAAAAATATTATAAAACCATAGAAATTAATTTTATTCAATTTGGAACCATGGATAAAAACTAATGAATTTAATAAGTTAAAAGGGAATAATTTCCAAAGCTAATAAAGCTCCCATCTAAAATCCATACCAAATTGTGAGCAAATTAATCCTAAAAGGATTTAAAAAGATAAACAAATATTAAATAAAATTCCACAAATTGGAATCACCAATTTTGGATTTATAAATAAAAAGATATGGATTTTATAAGACAAAGGGACAAATAATTAAATAAGGAATATTAAAAAGCCAAATCAAATCTTGGCCAAATCCATAAACAAATGAAGGAATTGAATAATAAAAGGAATAAAAGATTATTTAAATAAAATCATAAGGATTGAACAATATCCAATTTTATTTAAATAAAGACAAATTGGCTAAACTAAATAATAAATCCCAAACAAATTATTTAGAAGACAAATTAAAACCTTGAATTAAATCCATAAGCAAATGGAACACAGATAATCCAAATCCAAATAAAATAAATGGATAAGGAGTATTCGAATAAAATAATATGGCATTAACCAAATTCTATTCCATTTGAATGAAGACAAAATCCCTAAACAGAAATGATTAATAAAATCATGGGAAGATAATAAATGGGAATTTACCAAAGTGGATTAAAATTTATCTAATTAACTTAAAAGAATTATTTGAATAAAATTTAAATGGGACTAAAACCATATTTGATTTGAATAAAGACATGTACCCAATTTAAATGATTAATGAATCATATTAAAAATATTTCAAATAATTCAAAGTGAATTATTTAACACCCTATGGAAATAAATAACACCTACTGAAAAGGATTTGGTAAAATTTGGATTTCAAATAGAAGTTTGAAAAATTATATAAAATCTTATTTGAATAGATACAAAATGTCTATTTTAAATAAATAACAAACCATAAGGAGAATAAAATAAATATTCTAAATGGATTGTTTAATTACATAAATGAACATATTAAAAACTTACTGAAAAGTTTGGAAGGTGCTGAATACAAATGTTTGTTTGAACAAATTCAAAACAGAATAAAAGAAACAAAAAAAGGAAAAATAATTAGAAAGAAAAAACAAGAAAACAAATCATCCCAACATAGCAAAGCCCAACTGGCCCAGCAACCCCATCCTCTTCCCCACCCCGAACCGTATTCTTACACACACAGATGCACCCGCGCGGTCACTGAACAGAAGGGCCCACCGAAACTCTCCTCACTCGCTGACCAACCGACCCCACTTGTCAGTCGTCATTTTCACCCGCCGCGACCCATTCTTCCCCATTCATCGCGGTTGTTTCTGCCTTGATTCGCGTCGAGTAATTCGCCTTAATGCCGCATGGATTCAGTCTTGCAACCACGCCCTCTTAATCGCCCATGTTCCCTCTCCCGTTTTCCCCAGACGCCACTCCCCCTCGGTCCCAGGGCTGCTAGAATTGCTTGCTCAAACCCCACTGTCTCCGACGCACTCCGACGACGATTCCGGCCACTCCTCACCGCCCCTTCCTCCCTGACACCTACTGTCTTTCTACCCATTGCCTAGCGAATCTTCCAGTAGCTCTAGCTAGCTCGCGCATGCTCTGAAACATCGAAAACGACGGCAACCGAGAGTCGTCGTCGTCTTCCTCCACTCCGGCGACACCCCCTGGTAGCATCTGACTGCCCCTCCCCTCTGACTGTTACTCACGTGTTCACCTTTCTTGCACGCATCTAACGATGTCCTCCACTTGTCTTAGCACGCCCTCAATCCTCGCCTCCGTCAAGACCAGTACGAGCGCGACGCCAGGCGTAACTCCGATGAGAGATTACCATCACGTCTGTGCACCCCTCCGTCGACAACGACCACGTTGAGCATCGTCGTGACCTCACGGACCTGGTAAGATACTGCAATCACCCCCTGACCCCATAGAATAGCCGGACCATCACCACCCGACACGCCGCCGCTCCCCATCGCCACGCACCGCCAGACTTTGGTCATTCGCTTGTGAGCCGTCAGATCTTCATCTTGTGGCGTAGATAGAATGACTTAACAAAGAGGTATGCTAGGATCTGTACCGTACGATTATCTTTAAATCCAACAAACCACAGCGCTCGACCAAACGAAATGGTACCGGTGAATAGGATTGCTCCACGTGGCTAGAGTGTTGTTTTAAAAACAGAAATGAATCTATTAGATGTTTGATTTTTTAAAATTCATAACTTTAAATCTACACGTCCAAATTTTGCAAACTTTATATCAATGGAATCAGCAAAAAGAGTACTTTCCAACCATGCCATTTGTTTAATGAATTGCTTCTGTAAAATTGGTTATTTTTGCAGAAACATGTGTAGGCATATTTTGTGTATAAAATTTATTCTAAAATTGTTTTTAGGGTAAAATCTTTTGTAAATGGATTGTTTTGAACCTAATGACCATAAAAACCAACTTTTAGATTTAAAAGTGTATTTTGTGAGGCTAAGGAATAAATATTTGAATAAAAGCATTTCTAGTTAAATAAAAATGTTGAATATGGTTTAAAAATGTTTTTTGAGTAATTTTAGGATTTAAAAATATATTTGATGAACCCTAGAAAAATTACTACTTTGTTTAAAGGCATTTCCAACAAAATAAAATGTTGCTTTGATTTAAAAATGGATTTTGGATGAAACCCTTTGCAAATGGAATTGTTAAAACATTATGACCCTAAACATTAATATTGGTGTTTAAAAACATTTTGGCTGACACTAGAAATTATTCTTTGAATAAAATCAATACAAAAAGGATTTAAAGTGGCCATTTTCACTAACTTGTTATCAAATGGTTTTGCCACTTTTATAAATGACCAATAAGAGTTTTAAAATGTTTATAACCTATTAGATACCACTTTTCCAAATAAAACAATCTTTGGCATGCTTGCATGCATTGCTTTGTTTTTATTATTCTATGTGTTGAATTGTTTGAATGCTAGATTGAATTTGTGCCTTGATTGAATTGTAGTGAAATTTGAAGAGTGTGACTATTGCAAGATCAAGGAGTGAACTTATATTTTCTACCAAAAAGGAAAGTGGTGCTTCATACTTTAGTCCCATTATTTTCTCTATGCATTAGTGATATTTCTAAGTAGGACTTGCATGGAATTTTACTAAGTATGCTATGCCATGGGAAATCCTAATAGATGATGCCTTGGTAGAATTTTCCCTAAGTTAAGAACCCTACTATTATCATTCTTAGCTTAGCTAGTAGAAAATAAGGGTGGATTATATTCATGCTATGAAATATTTCTAAGTCTATGACTTGTGTTTTGTTTAATAAAACAACTATGTGAATGAATCACCTGGGTGGAATGGTGAGAAGGGGATACGTTGAGTGGTTACACAAGGCCAGGGGACTGGTGAACCTTGTGTATCACACTTGTGGAATGCCACTGTAACGTCCCAAAAATATTTAACATGGATCATCAAACTCTAATCATCAAAATTAGGGTTAATAAAAACTTTCCCAACTAAAAATATGAAAGCATTCATATGTGTGTGTATTCAAAAATTGGATTCTTTTGAATTGCCATGGTTCTGTGTTTCTTTGCTTGTAAAATTATTCTTAGGTGAAATAAACATCATCTAAACAATCCCCAAACTTTTCCCGAAGACAAACAACCCAAAATAAACAAATAAAATGAATGGTCACTTTGGCCAAATTAACTCTCATGCCTACTTTGGCTATCTTTAGTTTTCAAAACTCAACAGAAACATTTGTGGATCTTTGCACCCATTGTTAGTACTCATAATAAGGTACCAAGGCCCACTTTGTGATCATCCAAAAACATTCAAATACTAAGTTTAAATGACAGTTTAAAGTTGAATCTATCTCATATGGGAAGATCCCACTATTTCAAAAACCACTCAAACAAGTTCAATTTTCAAAACCCAAGCACCCACAGAATCCTCAACACATGCCTAGCACACCCACCAAAAATCTTTTCAAAATTCAAAACTCAAGTTCTAGCGGCCATTTCATCAAACAGCTTGCAGATTTAAATCAAACAAATCACAAACACTATTTTGAGCAGTGATTTGGCCAACCTTGTCCCCTCTCTAGCTCACAGCAAACATCTAGTAGATCATCTAGCTTAGTTAGTAACCTCTAGCATCACTGTGAGCTTGCCATTGCCATCAATCGTGAGCAGGCCGAGCCTCACCATGTCACCCCAGTGTGGACAGCAAGCTAGAGGAAGAACTAGCTGTGCCAACCGTGTCTAGGAGGTAGCCCATGCCTCACCGCCCCCTCTCGACCAGCCCTAGCTCAAGGACAGAGACAAGAACCGCCAGGAACGCCGTGCCCGCGCCACTGTCGACCATGCCGACGCGCACGACTTTGCACGCACCGTTCCCACTCAGCCCGACCACCTCGAGCCCTTGCCGCCCGCCAGCATGCACCCCACCGTCCCAGGAGACCACTAGACATGATCGTTTCATCGCCTGTACCCCATAGCCACCGCATGCCGCGGAGTTTGCTGCCTCTGCCTCGCAGAGCACCGCACGTTCCCGACCAATTGCCACCGCCCCTAAGATCACATTCAAGTCTTAGAGCATTGCCAGGAGACCGCCCGTCGATCGCCAACCTCAGCCATGCCTCTAGCCGCCCGTAGCCATGTCGCCACCATCGCCTGCCCATCCCTCTCGGTCTCGTGTCGAGCCTATAAAAGGAGGCGACCCCCAGCCGATTGAAGCACACCATTCCAGTCCCCTCACCTCACTGATCATTCCACCCTCTAGCCGGAGCACGAGGAGCAGCAGCTCGCCGGAATTGCGCCGGAGCAGGCCGCCTCTAGAGAAGAAGGGAGCCGTTGATTTCGACCATCCCTGGAGCTGCCTCGACCATCCCTGAGCTCGTCGTCGACCACTCGTTCATGTGCCCGCCTCGCCGTCGTTGCTGGAGCCCTGGTATGCGCCCTATGCACTCCCATTGAGCTGCTAGGGTTCGAGCTCTCCGGTGACATGTTCATCGTCGACGACGACCCTCACCGTTGATCGCCCTTCTAATCCAATGAACCACACCGCCCCGTACCGCTTCGCGTGTTATGAGCCACTGACTGGTGGAACCCCCCTGTCATCTGTGCCCCGCGCTGCAGAGTGACACTGGGCCGGCCCATTAAACTTTCCCGCGCATCCCAACCGTTTGAATTTAGATTTTTCTATTTTAATTCAAACTCAATTCTGTCCCTAGATTCGAAAATCAACCCAGCTCGATTCAATGAACCAAATTGCATGAAACCAATTTTTAAGAAAGGTACGGAAATGCTTAATCCAAGCCCGTTGGATTCAAATCATTTGGATCTGTAGATCACCCTTGGTAAAAATAACAAGTCAGAAGCTTTTTTGCATTCAAACATTTTTTAAAAATTCAACCATAATAGCTTTTGATTTGATTCCAACTCTCAAAAATTACATTTGATCATACCTTTCAGAATATATAAAAACATATGGGTTTACTTAAAGAAATAATGTCCAAGTAATAAAAGAATGCCACATAGGCATTTCTAGTCGCTTTATTTGTTAAAAATAAAAAGGTTAAACCTTATTAAATTGTGACACCAGTTGAAATCACATTCCCTTGTACTGAAATATGTGGTGATGACATGTGTCAACATGATCCCATGTTTGGAGTTGGAGAATATTAAATCTTAAGTAGTTTTTCAATGAGTAGAAATTACTTTTCTCAAATTAAAATAAATAAGACAAATGCTTTAATATTGTAATGATAGGTGATGATGATAGATCATCTATAGAACACCTTTGTGTGATGATTGAAAATAGTTAAGTATTGTTTGGTGATTGTGTACCTCGTATTTATTTATAGACGCTAGTACCGACCAAGGATACGAGGAGGAAGGAGGATACTACGAGGAAGAAGCCGAGGAGAACTTCAACCACTGCTCTGCTCAAGGTAAGCTTATACTGATACTTATGCAAGCCAATACTTGAAACCTTGCAAGCTAACCCTTGCAAGATACCCTACTTATGCAAACTAATACGTGCTTGTTACCATGCCCACTATATGCCTTAAGCATATGTGATCATACCCACTTGATACCCAATCCTAGTTTTATTTGCAAGCTTTCTACCTTATTTCTTTATCAAAGCTATTTCTTAGAGTTTACTTAAGTGACTTGTAGATTCTAGGAAGATAATTGAAGGTTGCATAAAGAGCATTAAATTTGGCCTAAGCTAGATAATCTTGATGTCATCCTAAGGCATGAGATTGAACTTAATTAATCTCCACTTGTTTACCACCTCTCATTAGTACTCACCCCACTTGTAGATGCTAGTGCTAAGCATAAAAATTGATCAACTTTAGATGGGAATACTTGGTGAATATGGTTATGAAAACCTTAGAATGATGAGTCATTCTACTGAGATGTTTTGACATGTGTTTCCGAACACCAGATGATTTTGATGATGAAAATGTTGAGGCATGAGCCTTAGCCCTTTATAAAACTGATGGTTGTCTGGATGCGATACCATTCCAATTTTACCGTACAACCACAATAACCGAAAATTGGGTAGGGCTTGACTGGAAACTTATATACCTTAGTATGGGTTCCCTCACGGCCAAGGTCTGAGCTGAGGCTACCTTGTGAAGATTGTCCACCTGTGCGGTACCCAAGATGATAGTTGGTCATGGTTGGGAGGCCAAACTCACAGGAGAGGTGCCTATACTAGGGCGTGTAATTGAAAGGTTAGGATTGATTATCCGCATACTAAGTATGGTGAATTCAGGATTTGTTCCTGACGGATGTATCGAATGTTGTGGTGAAAGTGTACAATCTCTGCAGAGTGTTAAACTATTCGAATAGCCGCGTCCACGGTTATGGACAGTTGGAGTGGCCATACTGTTCCCCCGTCAGATGTTTTCAAAATGTCTTATGAAATGAATTGAGACTTTGACTTGACCACAACAGAGTTGTGGTATGAAATTTAAATTCCCACTTAGGTGTTATAAAACTTCAACTAGCTTTCTTTGCTTTTGAACTTAGTAGAGGTAAATCTGGCTTTGTGCAAAACAACCCTAGAGCTTAGTGTCCTACTACAAAAAACCCTTCACTTGTTAGTATTAGTTTGCGAGTACTTAAAGAGTACTCATGGCTTTGTCCCTGGCTATTCCCGTGGCCAGACTATGAAGAGGAGTACCAGGATGATGGACCCCAGGAAGGTTACGACAACTAGGATCATCTCCCATCGTCAGCATTGCCTGTGACCCCGAAGATGGAGCTTCGCCTACGCTACCTTTATTATTACGTTGTTATGTTGCTTGAGTTGTATTAAGAACTATATCATGAGATCCTTATTTGTGTAAGACCTTATGTATGGTTTGTAATGGATGATGTACTGTGATATCCAAATCTGTTATATCTCACAAAAATGGTAATCCTGGATTGCGATGTATGGCATAACAGGCATCTAGGATTAAAAATCCGGGTGTTGACAAGTTGGTATCAGAGCCATCCTGACCATAGGAGACCCTAGTTTGACCAGACGTTTGAATCAAAAACTTAGTTTCAAAATCAAAGGAAGCAAATATTTACAAAAACTTATTCCCGTTCTTATCACTTATTTTCTTTTATAAAAATCATGTTCCTCAAAAACTCTTGCAAAATACATAAAATTTGACACACTTGATCACTCTACTAACTTACTCATCCTATATTCTTATAGATGGACGTGAAGTACAGCAAGTTTTATCAGTTGGGGAATCGAGAAGACCTCATCTTTGAGCAGGATTTGGACCAGCTTTCAGAACTTCTGGAGCGTCCGCACCCCGAGTTCTTCGGAGCTCAGCTCAATGATCAGGAAGGAGAAGATCGGAAATGGCTAGTTATTGCAAGTCTCCGAGGAAAGATTGAACCTCCCACTGCCGAGGGAATTCAGTTAACCTTAAGAGAGATCAACTGGCTCGATGGACTTGCTAGGGCCATGCAGGAAGCTCTTGCCAGTCTATGTGGGCAGAGTATCAACCAGATCAAGGGTACCCGCTTTGAGTTTTTTCCAAGGCGTGATGCTATGGGACAGCCACGGGAAGCCCCATACCACCACGAGCTGAAGATTCAGCTGGACCACCTTAGCTTCATGATGTATGATCATCAGCAGGAACTGGACAATGACCGTGACTACTCCAATCATAAGTCCGCAATCATCAGGACGAAGGATCAGACCATCGCCATGCTAGCGAAGGACCACAAGTCTCGCTGCCGTCAGCTTGACAAGAAGGAGCGCATCATTGCCCGTCTTCGCCACTGTATCTCGGATTTGGAGGAGACCATCCACGAGAGAGACATGAAGTTGGAGGAAAGGGAGAATGCCGGAGAAGATCTTCGTGGAGACCCCTACTCCTATCTTAGCGATGATGATGATTTTCTGGAAGATCAGGCCATGGACTTCTTCACCGATGAGGATGATTTTGCCTTCATAGATTGCGATGAGGATGATGAGGATGAGAATTACACCGACTCCGAGGAGTAGTAGCACTTGAGCACTAGCGTAGTGAGTTGTATTCGTTCCCACCGTATCGTAGTTTCCAGAATGGTTCTTAAAACCATCTGTTTTCCTTTGTTGTGGTGTGTGTTGTATGGTGTGTTATGAATGAATGAATGAAAAGCAAGTTGCTAGAAAATCTGAGTCAAACTTTAAAAACTTTTCAAAGTCCCTAAACCTTAGAAATTTCCCTCTTTTCTCATGATCTATCTCAATCTTCATATGCCTCGCGGAGGAAGTGGTGCATCCCCGGACCCGATGTTGCAGATCCTGCAAATGTTGGTTTCTAACTGCGAAGCTGAAAGAGCCGAACATCAAGCCAACTTAGCCACCCTTCAGCAAATAGCTTAGCTAGCCCACAACAATCAAGGCCAAGGAAATCAGGACAACCATGGATCTAAGCTCAAGCATTTCCAGAACACCAACCCACCTGTTTTCACTAAGTCAGAAGAGCCCCAAGATGCAGATGATTGGCTGCAAACCATTGGAGAACAACCTGGAAGTCACCGGAGTGGAAGCTAATGAGAAAGTTCTGTTCTCCACCCACTATCTAGCCGGAGATGCAAGAGCATGGTGGAACAACGTTCGTGCTATGACCGGAGGACAGATGATGACCTGGGAGGAATTCAAGGTCAAGTTTAGCAGAACCCATGTGCTACCGGGTTTGATCAAGAGAATGAGAGATGAATTCAGAGAACTGAAGCAAGGAAGGATGACCGTAGTGGAATATCATGACAAATTCTTGTCATTATCTAGGTATGCCCCGGATGAGATCGACACTGAAGCCAAGAATAAAGAGAGATTCTTGAATGGTCTGCACGATGAGATGCAGACGGTGTTGGTCAATATCCCCTTTACTGATATTGAAGCCCTTGTCGACTTTGCCATCCAGATGGAAGGAAAGATCAACCAAGCCAATGAGAACCGCAAGCGTCGCATGATACATCAGCCAGGAACCCATCATACCCCAAAGTATTGCCCTAACCCATCTCCAGGATTTTCCCCGAGAACCAACAGACCTCCGATGACCCGTACGACCTATCCCAACCGTGGAAAACCAAGGCCCGGAGGAAATCACAACAACCCCGGCAACTCTAACCATTTCAACCGTGCACCACCCAAGTTCAACAATAACAATGTTGCCGCCAACACCAACACTGCCCCGAGGACTGGAAGCAATGTTGTGCCTGTTGCAGCAAAGGACAAGTCGCAAGTGACTTGTTACAACTGTGGAAATAAGGGTCACTACTCCAATGAGTGCCCCAAAAAGAATGCAGCAGCCCCCAATGCAAATGCCCTAGATCAGCAGCAGCGTCGTGTTCAGCCAGGAAGAAGGTTTGCCCCAGGGAATTCACCCAACCGCAACGGCCGTCTTTTTCTCATGCATGCTGAAGAAGCCCAGGAAGCGCCAGACGTCGTGCTGGGTACGTTTTTTGTTAATTTAGTACTTGCAAGAGTGTTGTTTGATTATGGTGCATCGCACTCATTTGTCACCGACGAATTTGCATGCACTAGTAAGATTCAACCAACCAAACTGAAGCATGTTATGATTGTTCAAATCCCCGGTTCAACCACCAAAGCTAGGCAAATTTGCAAAGCCGTCCCTATCCGAATCCATGGCATAGATTTTTATGCTAATCTGATAGTACTCGGAACTAAAGGTTTGGAAGTAGTACTAGGAATGGATTGGATGTCCAAACATAAAGGATTAATTGATTGTGCCAAGAAAGCCATAACCATGACCAGTACAGCTGGAGTATCAGTCGAGCATGTATCCAAAACCTTACCTCGTCAATTCAAGTGCAACAAGAGTATAGCCCAACCTACCATTGACCAAATCCGGATAGTCTATGAATACCCCGATGTATTTCCAGATGTTTTGCCCGGTATGCCCCCAGATCGGGATATCGAGTTTATCATTGAACTAATCCCCGGAACAGGACCCATAGCCCAGAGACCATATAGTATGAACCCATATGAACTAGCAGAACTGAAGAACCAACTAGATTCCATGTTGGAAATTGGATTGATTCAACCAAGTGCGTCACCTTGGAGATCACCTGTTTTGTTCGTGGATAAGAAATATGGAGGTAACCGTTTGTGTACGGATTATCGGAAGTTGAATGATGTCACTATCAAGAACAAGTACCCATTTCCCAAAATTGAAGATCTGTTTGACCAGTTGACCGGTGCCAAAGTGTTTTCTAAGATTGATCTTAGAACTGGCTATCATCAACTCAAGATTCGCGCAGAGAATATTCCCAAGACTGCCTTTACCACTAGATATGGATTATATGAGTATACTATCATGTATTTTGGATTAACCAATGCACCCGCTTATTTCATGAATCTCATGAATAAGATTTTTATGGACTTCCTAGATAAGTTTGTCGTTGTTTTCATCGATGACATTCTAATTTATTCCAAATCAGAAGAAGAACATGAGCTACACCTAAGGACTATTCTTGGAACCCTTAGAGAGCATCAGTTGTATGCCAAGTTTAGAAAATGTGAATTCTGGTTACAGGAGGTAGGATTCCTCGGTCACATTATATCAGCCGGAGGAATTGTCGTTGACCCTGCAAAGGTGAAAGATGTCAAAGATTGGCAAGCCCCAACCACTCAAACCCAAGTTCGTGCATTTCTCGGATTGGCGGGATACTACCGCAGGTTCGTAGAAGGATTCTCGAGTATCGCCAGACCCATGACCCAATTGCTGAAGAAGGACAATAAGTTTTAATAGACGTACAAATGTGAAGCGAGTTTTTAAGAACTCAAGAGAAGATTGATTTCAGCCCCAATCTTAGTCATGTCGGATATCACGAAGCCCTTTGACGTGTATTGTGATGCATCCAAGATTGGTCTCGGATGTGTGATAATGCAAGAGGGCAGAGTCATATATTATCTATCTCGACAACTGAAACAACATGAGCAAAACTACCCAACCCATGACCTCGAACTCGACGCCGTAGTTCTAGCCCTGAAGACATGGAGGCATTACCTAATGGGAAACCGTTGTGAGATCTATTCGGATCACAAGAGCCTGGAGTATATATTCACTCAGAAGGAGCTGAATATGAGACAGAGAAGATGGATTGAGCTAATCAAGGATTATGACCTGGACATTCACTATCACCCCGGTAAAGCCAATGTGGTAGCAGATGCCCTTAGCAGATTGTCGTGCCGCTTGAACTCCATGATTTAGATGGGAATACTTGGTGAAAATGGTTATGAAAACCTTTGAATGATGAGTCATTCTACTGAGATGTTTTGACATGTGTTTCCGAACACTAGATGATTTTGATGATGAAAATGTTGAGGCATGAGCCTTAGCCCTTTATAAAACTGATGGTTGTCTGGATGCGATACCATTCCAATTTTACCGTACAACCACAATACCCGAAAATTGGGTAGGGCTTGACTAGAAACTTATATACCTTAGTATGGGTTCCCTCACGACCAAGGTCTGAGCTGAGGCTACCTTGTGAAGATTGTCCACCTGTGCAGTACCCAAGATGACAGTTGGTCATGGTTGGGAGGCCAAACTCATAGGAGAGGTGCCTATACTAGGACGTGTAATTGAAAGGTTAGGATTGATTATCCGCATACTGAGTATGGTGAATTCAGGATTTGTTCCTAACGGATGTATCAAATGTTGTGGTGAAAGTGTACAATCTCTACAGAGTGTTAAACTATTCGAATAGCCGCGTCTGCGGTTATGGACAGTTGGAGTGGCCATACTGTTCCCCCGTCAGATGTTTTCAAAATGGCTTATGAAATGAATTGAGACTTTGATTTGACCACAACAGAGTTTTGATATGAAATTTAAATTCCCACTTAGGTGTTATAAAACTTCAACTAGCTTTCTTTGCTTTTGAACTTAGTAGAGGTAAATCTGGTTGTTTGCAAAACAGCCCTAGAGCTTAGTGTCCTACTACAAAAACCCCCCTTCACTTGTTAGTATTAGTTTGCGAGTACTTAAAGAGTACTCATGGCTTTGTCCCTGGCTATTCCCGTGGCCAGACTATGAAGAGGAGTACCAGGATGATGGACCCTAGGAAGGTTACGACAACTAGGATCATCTCCTACCGTCAGCATTGCCTGTGACCCCGAAGATGGAGCTTCGCCTACGCTACCTTTATTATTACGTTATTCCGCTGCTTGAGTTGTATTAAGAACTGGATCATGAGATCCTTATTTGTGTAAGACCTTATGTATGGTTTGTAATGGATGATGGACTATGATATCCAAATATGTTATGTCTCGCAAAAATGGTAATCCTGGGATTTCGATGTATGGCATAACAGGCATCTGGGATTAAAAATCCGGGTGATGACAGCCACCCATGAACAAAGAGATTTGAGATGGCATATGTTTAGAAGCTTCTAGTGCAGCCACATGGCAATATGGGCTCTGCCTTGATTATATAGGTTGCAATAACATAGCCATTTGGACAGTTCGTGGTAGGGTGATAGGTTGGAACGCGTCCATTTGGTCTAAGGGAAGGCTTCTAAAAGGTCTCGTCTTGATGAAAGTCAAGTCTTGTGGGGAAAGTGCACCACTTCTCGAGAAGGAAAAATCTAAGTACTTAGCCGTGTCCCCAACAATGGACAATTTGAGAATCAAGACATGGAAGCTATCAAGAATCTGCTCATCCCAATTTTTAAGTTAAAAACTTGTGGTTGAACAAGGGTAAAGGTTCACCAATGTCTATTGGTGGTTCCTTGGGAGTTTTTGCCAAGCAAAAACTTAGTGTTTTCAACTGATAGGTAAAACCTATTTTGAGCAAAGCAAGCCTAAGCTCCACTTAGCCAAATGCATATAGATGATATATACCACTATTCTACCATAGTATCACTTGCCAATACAGTTCAAATGTATTAACCCTTGTGGCTGTAACTTATTATGTTGCAGGTTTGTTTGATGTTAGTGAAGTGTGTTGATTAGGATTACAAGTCTATAACCAACATGATTGCTTGTGGCACTTTGAAGATGAAGGACTCCATGTTATATAGTTATTCTACTGCATTCTAATGAGATAGCCAAATGAGCTATGTAAGATGTAATGAATTATTTTATTCCTGGTTATAAAGTTGTATTATGACCTTTGTTTCTTGATATTACATCTTAACTGTGGATGCTAGCTATTGATCGAGGGACTAGGATTGTAAACACAGGGATCTCTACCTTATTAAAGGTTGGGACCTCTACAGATGGTATCAGACCATTGTGTTGCCTGTAGGATTGTAACCCTAGGATTGGACAAAACCCCTTAGAAAAATAGGAGTTGCTTTTGTTCCAAAACTTATTTAAAAACAATCTTGTAAACTCTTTCCTCAACATTTTGTTTTTGATTCTACATCTCTTCCTTTTCAAACTTGATGGACAAAGCCTCCACCATGAGCAAAGACTTCAATATGAGCAAGGACTTCACCAACTGACTTCAACTTCAACATCACCAATGACTTCAACTTTAGTTTCATCAAGGACTTCAACTTGGACATCACTAAGGACTACAAGTGAGACAAGAAATATTGCTCAAGACTTGGTGACTAAGGAAACATAACTTAGAAGAAACCATCATCACCTTTGAAGTTTGTGACCAAGATACAAGAATTTCTCCAAGAATACAATGATCTTGTTCATGAGGAAACAACCAAGAAGAATGAATGATCTCAAGAAAACCATATAGTTGGACCACCATACTAATGTTTAGATCAAACACACCAACTTATGTGGAGTAGGGAAAAATATTTTGTTGCCTAAAAATGTGATTAAACCTTGTTGTTTGAGTGGAATGTTTGTTTGTGGTTGCTTGCACATTGCTTTGTGTGAATTGTTGTGTGTGAATAGAATTCTTCCTTTATAAATGTTTTGCCCATTCTAATCCCAATCTAACCTAAACAGATGACTTTCCCGGGAGACTCCAACATCAGGAATGGTGACAACAACAACAACCAAGAGATGCACATGAGATAACAACTTATAGCAACCCAAACCCAGTTGACTCAGGTGACAACTTAGTTTTTATCCAACAACAATGAGTTAGACCCAACCATGAAAAAGTTTTTGGAGACCCAATCTCAATTGTTGCAAAGGATGAACAATCAAATGATCAACATGATAAGCAACTCTCCCCAAGGAGATTGTGACAACAATGATGTCAAGGATGATTGTGGCATCCCGCAAAACCACTACTAGAAAATCGCGTTGTTTTTGTGCATTGCATCATCATGACCGCATGCTCATGTCATCATGCCACATTGCATTTGAGCATCGTCATCATCTTGCATATGTTCGCATAAAATAATTTTCGGGAAAACCTAATTTGTTTTCTAAAACGCCCCATCTTTATTCAAACGCAAAACCGGGTCTCCGGATTATTTTGTTTTGTCCGCTGTCGGATTGCAAAAGCGCTGGTTGAAATAAATAATTTAATTAATTTTTTTTTGTGGGGCAGTCGAACGGGCCGAATCGACCCGAACGACCACCCCAGAAATTAAATCGGTCCACCCCTAAATTCCTAAACCTACCCAACCTAATCTACCCAACCCCTCTCCACCTCACCCCGACCACTCCCCTCGTGACACCTCACCTCTCTCCCTCCCCCCCTCCAATCCGCTGCTGCCACCTCCCGCGCGCCGGCTCCTCCTCCCGTGTCTTCCTCCGGCCGCCCTCTGGCCGTCCTCGGCCTCGCGCCAGCGAGTCGGCAGCGACCCCGCCACCCAAGCCCGTCCTCCTCTGCCCGTTCTCCTCCCGGCCGCGTCGAGCTCGTCACGCGCCGTCCCGCCGCCTCGTGCAGCTCAGCAACGGCGCGTCCGCTGCGTCGAGATGACCTGCGCGTGCCTCGGCGCCCCCAAGGTTTCCATGCGCTCGCTGGCTGACGCGACCATGGCAGAGTGGACGATGGAGTACCAGGCGAGCTTTTACGAGATCTGGGCCGGTCACACCTGCAAGGCCACGGGCCTGCCGGAGAAGGCCCCGTGCCCGCGCTCCCCACCCCAAGAATCCAGACGCCCCAACGAGACCGAACCCGGGCGCGCCAAGCTCTTCGACCCGAGACCCCCGTACCTGGAGATACAAGGCAGACCCTATAACAAGTGCCGCGAAGCCCGTCGTCGGATCCGATGATCGACCCCGAGGATTTCCGGTACTGCAAGATCTCCTTCACGGAACCCGAAGATCATCTAAGGGGAACATCAAGTAGTCCACCGACACCCGAATCCGAGTTCTTCGACGCGTCGACAAGATATCCTACATGGGAGCCCGGAGAACCCGTGGCCGAAGGCTGCGGAGCGCCAAGGTCGCCTCAAGGAAACGAAGCCCCGAATTCCAAGGTCGTCGACATGGAACTGAACAGGTCTACTACATGGAATAGAAGACCGAATTAGACACGCCAAGATCTTCCTCCCGGAGCCGAGGACGTCGAGCACTGCACCCCCGGACACCGGGACCCTGGACGACAAGTTCTTCCCGGAAGCAGTGACGCGCATGCGACAAGATCTACTTCTGGAGTCCGAGAACGATCCCGTCGAACCCCGAACCTCGAACTCTGAGCCCCTGTCGAACCCTGAGACCAACCCCGAACCCCGGAACCCCAAGTTCGTCGAGACCCCCCTAATGTGTGATCCCTTTTTCTCGAGCCCTATTTTATAAATGAAATAACAACTTTTTGCATATTAATTGTCATACTTGCATGCATATTTGTGTGGTTTGGGGGCCTTATGCCGATTCACCTCTAATTAAATATGGGGCCCATATGCGGGCAAATCTAGCCTTATATTGACCTCATTTAAATTTGTGTAGCGAACCGGTGCCATCTTTGCCATGTTAAGACAACATTTAAATTGCGGGGTAGTTAAATAACTCGAACCGTTTAATTAATTGTCGGGACCCCGGTTCCTCTTAATATTGACCTAATTGCATCGCACCTTTACCATGCCATACATCATACATGCATCATGCCCGATCTTTTGCCGTAGCATTAAATATTGCATCCGGTGTTTCTTCTAGTGTTTTGGTTCTTCGCGGATAAGGCCGTTGAGTTGATGTGAGCTTCGCCCCGATCTTCGGATGAACCTTCGACAATGTTTTCAGGCGAGCATCTCCCCCTCTCTACCTATCTTACTTTTATAGTATTTATTCCCTCCTGTTGATCTATTGCTATCTGTGTTGCGTTGCTCTAGTTTTCGTACCCGTGATATCCCTTGCAGCCCTATATTGCCATGGCCACCTCCTATTACCTGTTGTTTGGTAGATAGTTGGACTTGCGCGTCGTAGTCGCTTGCTCAAGTGCTGTTGCGTGTCGCCATGTACCACTGTTGTTGGAGTATTGCCACCTGTTTGATGTTGGATATGATCTCGGCTTTATTTATCGTTCATTTTAATTCCTGTTTAACAACTAAAATTGAAGTAAGTAAGCAGAGGCATCGGTGGGTGATAGATAATATTTGGTTTCCGACCGCCCACTTGTGTCCCGTAGGACCCCGAGTACTTGATACTTGTTCCTTGATTTATCGCGCTATCCACATACGGGGAATTATGGGCCCCCCTTAGCCAGAGCTTGATTCCGTCTTATTTCTTGGGGCCACAAACTAGTTTGAGGTTTTATTTACGATCCTGTACTTATGCCATGCTACTGCTTTATTTACGATTGTGCGAGGAGCACCCTGTACTGTTTAGGTAAGCGGAATGTTTTCGCGGTATCGACAAGCCCAGTCACACTTTCGGGTTCCCAGTCGTTTACAGCCATTGTCGCAAACCTTGAGTCCGTCTCGGAGTCAGCTAGCTTCGTTGCGGATCTACTCAATGGGGTGGCCCCCTGAAATATTTCTGAATCTTGTGATTGCTCTGTCGTGAAGACCTCGTTGGATTTTGATTTGGTTTTCTGAGGTTGATCGTGTGTGTGTTGCTATTTGTGCACCCCGGTCGGGTTAAAACTTTCTGAAAGCCGTGTCCGCGGTTATGGACGACTTGGAGCACAGTATCTCGATCATAGACAATTATAACTAAAGTTTACTGTTATAAATTGACTTGTATCTGATATGATTAGTAATCAGCTTCAACTACAACGGAATGGCTAAATAAAAATGCCAACAACTGCTTGTTTGGTTTGTCGCTTGCGACAATTGAATCTGACTAGTAAGTATTGCAACTACAACGAAATGGCTAAATAAAAGTACCAACAACTGCTGGGTTTTTGGGTTATCTCATGCTATTTGTATCTGATTAGTAAGTGTTGCAACTATAACAGGATGATTAACTAAAAGTGCCCACTGCTTATTTTATCAGTATGATTACCTATACCTGACTAGTAATTACCGCAACGATAACTGAACAAATAAAAATGCCAACTGTGTGAGTTCCTCGGTTGACTTCCTCGATCGGTGTCGAGGGGGAAACGCCAGGATGGGTTTGATTGGTGGTGGTATCAGGTTGGTTCCGAATAGGTCTTTCTTACCCCTCTCTGATTGCCGTCAGTTGTATCGAGTCTCTATAGGTTGTTTAGTGCATGCTGCCGCTGCCGCTTCAGTCCACCATACCTATGTAGGCGAGGACCGCCGAATTCTAGCCTCGCCGTGTACTGGCCTCAGTACTGACGCTCCTCTTTTTCCTTTGCCCTTTGTCGGCACCCCTTTTGTTTTAGCAGGTTTCGACGTCGTTAGCAGGGTTACCCTTCCGGCTTGGCCTGGGAAGGGTTATGGACGCCATTGGTTATTCTTCAGGGCTCTTAGCCCCATTTGCATCTTGTCCGTAGTCGGACGCTCTATCGTTTTCAAGGTGATTTGGATCTTTGTATATTACATCTGTATTCTTGACTCTTTGAGTCGTTGTTATATATATCTGTTCTGTGGGTCCCATCGAGGACTGTTGTGTAATGTTATTACTTCGTTTTCCACCCGCACGAAAGTGCCTGGTGGGCACCTTTGAATCGTTTCTATGCGGGTTTGGCGGGTTTCGCTAAAACTTGCATAGGGTCGATTCTGAGGGTGTTACAGAGTAGTATCAGAGCTCAGCAGTTACGATACCCCACAAGTCCAGCCTGTAGGATAACCTAGCTAACGGCCGAAGTAGAGTGTCAAAACTATTTTTGCAAAATCGGTTAGATAGTTCTGATTAGGTCTGATTTTACTCCTTACCCCTCTGCTGCTCTCCTCTCACCTCTGCGTGTTTTGAATCCGTTCTCTTCTCTCTCTTCGAGTCCAGGATTTCTCGCGGTTGGGTTTTCGTCGTACCTTCAGGGTTTCGCTTCCTCTTTTGGTAACGGTGTTTCAACATCCGGTTCTCCTGCTATCGGAGTGATCCTTTATCTGTGGTACCATCCTTTGTTCCTTGTTTGTGCCTCCCAGTGTTTTCCGACGTTACGACATCATCTACGCCAGATCCGATGCAGAGTCTGCATCACTCCTTTGTTTCCGAACCTCGCTTGTTGAGATCTTCAGTCTGAATCCTGAGGGTTGGTTGCATAATCTGTCTATTCGTGTACATAGTAATGCTTTGAGTGCGGGATGGAGTCGCGACCATACCACTACTCTTATCATTTGCTTTTGTATATGGAATGGTGGATCGATGCAACTCGTACTCCCCCCATGAAAGTTAGAGGTGGCCTTACCTTTAACTTCGTCCGTTGTTTATCCGGAGTGCTCTCTTGACGAACAGGATCAACGACCTCTTGTTAGTGGTGTCGCGAGGATCTACACGAAGCGAGAAGGCGCAGACCGCCGACCTTCTTCCGGTACCATGAGGCGGATCTCGAGGGCGAGATCCATTGTTAGTGGTGTCGAATTGTGGCATCCCGCAAAACCACTACTAGAAAATCGCGTTGTTTTTGTGCATTGCATCATCATGACCGCATGCTCATGTCATCATGCCACATTGCATTTGAGCATCGTCATCATCTTGCATCTGTTCGCATAAAACAATTTTCGGGAAAACCTAATTTGTTTTCTAAAACGCCCCATCTTTATTCAAACGCAAAACCGGGTCTCCGGATTATTTTGTTTTGTCCGCTGTCGGATTGCAAAAGCGCTGGTTGAAATAAATAATTTAATTAATTTTTTTTTGTGGGGCAGTCGAACGGGCCGAATCGACCCGAACGACCACCCCAGAAATTAAATCGGTCCACCCCTAAATTCCTAAACCTACCCAACCTAATCTACCCAACCCCTCTCCACCTCACCCCGACCACTCCCCTCGTGACACCTCACCTCTCTCCCTCCCCCCTCCAATCCGCTGCTGCCACCTCACCCCAACTCTCTCTCAACCCACCAGCACCCAACACCCACGCACACACCCTGGCCACACACACCCACCGCCACACCCGATCCCCACCAACCCCCGGCCCCACCCCCGGTCCACCCCTGCCGCCCTGTTCCTCTTCCCCCACCAGCCGCGCAGCGCCGCCCCCCCCCTACCTCTTCCCCGTCCGACCATCTCTCTCCCGAGCCAGCGCGCCGCCCCTGGCCCTCCTCCGACCTCCGCGCGCTCCCCGCCTCCTACTCCCTTCCCATCTTCTTCCTCCTCCTCCTCCGCCTGGCTCTCCCCGCTCGCCCCACGTGACCACCCCACCCCGGCTACCACCCTCCCTCTCCTCAGCTCCGCCCCCAACCGCCGCTCTCCCCTTCGCCCTCCTCTGGCCTCTCTGCAGCGCCGCGCCTCCCGCTCCCAAGCTCCTCCCCGACGCAGACGGTCGCGTCCGCCGCCCCGGCCGTCGCCCAGGCGCCCCGCTCCGACCCGCCGCCGACCTAGCCGGTCGCGCCGTCGCAGGCCGCCCTCCCGCGATCGAGCCCACGCCACCTCCCCGCCGAGCCTCCCCGACCTCGCGCGCCACCGTCCGCCCCGCGCGCCGGCTCCTCCTCCCGCGTCTTCCTCCGGCCGCCCTCTGGTCGTCCTCGGCCTCGCGCCAGCGAGTCGGCAGCGACCCCGCCGCCCAAGCCCGTCCTCCTCTGCCCGTTCTCCTCCCGGCCGCGTCGAGCTCGTCACGCGCCGTCCCGCCGCCTCGTGCAGCTCAGCAACGGCGCGTCCGCTGCGTCGAGATGACATGCGTGTGCCTCGGCGCCCCCAAGGTTTCCATGCGCTCGCTGGCTGACGCGACCACGACAGAGTGGACGATGGAGTACCAGGCGAGCTTTTACGAGATCTGGGCCGGTCACACCTGCAAGGCCGCGGGCCTGCCGGAGAAGGCCCCGTGCCCGTGCTCCCCACCCCAAGAATCCAGATGCCCCAACGAGACCGAACCCGGGCGCGCCAAAGCTCTTCAACCCTAGACCCCCGTACCTGGAGATACAAGGCAGACCCTATAACAAGTGCCGCGAAGCCCGTCGTCGGATCCAATGATCGACCCCGAGGATTTCCGGTACTGCACTCCTTCACGGAACCCGAAGATCGTCTAAGGGGAACATCAAGTAGTCCACCGACACCCGAATCCGAGTTCTTCGACACGTCGACAAGATCTCCTACATGGGAGCCCGGAGAACCCGTGACCGAAGGCCGCGGAGCGCCAAGGTCGCCTCAAGGAAACGAAGCCCCGAATTCCAAGGTCGTCGACATGGAACTGAACAGGTCTACTACATGGAATAGAAGACCGAATTCGACACGCCAAGATCTTCCTCCCGGAGCCGAGGACGTCGAGCACTGCACCCCCGGACACCGGGACCCTGGACGACAAGTTCTTCCCGGAAGCAGTGACGCGCATGCGACAAGATCTACTTCCGGAGTCCGAGAACGATCCCGTCGAACCCCGAACCTCGAACCCTGAGCCCCTGTCGAACCCTGAGACCAACCCCGAACCCCGGAACCCCAAGTTCGTCGAGACCCCCCTAATGTGTGATCCCTTTTTCTCGAGCCCTATTTTATAAATGAAATAACAACTTGTTGCATATTAATTGTCATACTTGCATGCATATTTGTGTGGTTTGGGGGCCTTATGCCGATTCACCTCTAATTAAATATGGGGCCCATATGCAGGCAAATCTAGCCTTATATTGACCTCATTTAAATTTGTGTAGCGAACCGGTGCCATCTTTGCCATGTTAAGACAACATTTAAATTGCGGGGTAGTTAAATAACTCGAACCGTTTAATTAATTGTCGGGACCCCGGTTCCGCTTAATATTGACCTAATTGCATCGCACCTTTGCCATGCCATACATCATACATGCATCATGCCCGATCTTTTGCCGTAGCATTAAATATTGCATCCGGTGTTTCTTCTAGTGTTTTGGTTCTTCGCGGATAAGGCCGTTGAGTTGATGTGAGCTTCGCCCCGATCTTCGGATGAACCTTCGACAATGTTTTCAGGCGAGCATCTCCCCCTCTCTACCTATCTTACTTTTATAGTATTTATTCCCTCCTGTTGATCTATCGCTATCTGTGTTGCGTTGCTCTAGTTTTCGTACCAGTGATATCCCTTGCAGCCCTATATTGCCATGGCCACCTCCTATTACCTGTTGTTTGGTAGATAGTTGGACTTGCGCGTCGTAGTCGCTTGCTCAAGTGCTGTTGCGTGTCGCCATGTACCACTGTTGTTGGAGTATTGCCACCTGTTTGATGTTGGAGATGATCTCGGCTTTATTTATCGTTCATTTTAATTCCTGTTTAACAACTAAAATTGAAGTAAGTAAGCAGAGGCATCGGTGGGTGATAGATAATATTTGGTTTCTGACCGCCCACTTGTGTCCCGTAGGACCCCGAGTACTTGATACCTGTTCCTTGATTTATCGCGCTATCCACATACGGGGAATTATGGGCCCCCCTTAGCCAGAGCTTGATTCCGTCTTATTTCTTGGGGCCACAAACTAGTTTGAGGTTTTATTTACGATCCTGTACTTATGCCATGCTACTGCTTTATTTACGATTGTGCGAGGAGCACCCTGTACTGTTTAGGTAAGCGGAATGTTTTCGCGGTATCGACAAGCCCAGTCACACTTTCGGGTTCCCAGTCGTTTACAGCCATTGTCGCAAACCTTGAGTCCGTCTCGGAGTCAGCTAGCTTCGTTGCGGATCTACTCAATGGGGTGGCCCCCTGAAATATTTCTGAATCTTGTGATTGCTCTGTCGTGCAGACCTCGTTGGGTTTTGATTTGGTTTTTCCGAGGTTGATCGTGTGTGTGTTGCTATTTGTGCACCCCGGCCGGGTTAAAACTTTCTGAAAGCCGTGTCCGCGGTTATGGACGGCTTGGAGCACAGTATCTCGATCATAGACAACTATAACTAAAGTTTACTGTTATAAATTGACTTGTATCTGATATGATTAGTAATCAGCTTCAACTACAACGGAATGCCTAAATAAAACTGCCAACAACTGCTTGTTTGGTTTGTCGCTTGCGACAATTGAATCTGACTAGTAAGTATTGCAACTACAACGGAATGGCTAAATAAAAGTACCAACAATTGCTGGGTTTTTGGGTTATCTCATGCTATTTGTATCTGATTAGTAAGTGTTGCAACTATAACGGGATGATTAACTAAAAGTGCCCACTGCTTATTTTATCAGTATGATTACCTATACCTGACTAGTAATTACCGCAACGATAACTGAACAAATAAAAATGCCAACTGTGTGAGTTCCTCGGTTGACTTCCTCGATCGGTGTCGAGGGGGAAACGCCAGGATGGGTTTGATTGGTGGTGGTATCAGGTTGGTTCCGAATAGGTCTTTCTTACCCCTCTCTGATTGCCGTCAGTTGTATCGAGTCTCTATAGGTTGTTTAGTGCATGCTGCCGCTGCCACTTTAGTCCACCATACCTATGTAGGCGAGGACCGCCGAATTCTAGCCTCGCCGTGTACTGGCCTCAGTACTGACGCTCCTCTTTTTCCTTTGCCCTTTGTCGGCACCCCTTTTGTTTTAGCAGGTTTCGACGTCGTTAGCAGGGTTACCCTTCCGGCTTGGCCTGGGCAGGGTTATGGACGCCATTGGTTATTCTTCAGGGCTCTTAGCCCCATTTGCATCTTGTCCGTAGTCGGACGCTCTATCGTTTTCAAGGTGATTTGGATCTTTGTATATTATATCTGTATTCTTGACTCTTTGAGTCGTTGTTATATATATATATCTGTTCTGTGGGTCCCATCGAGGACTGTTGTGTAATGTTATTACTTCGTTTTCCACCCGCACGAAAGTGCCTGGTGGGCACCTTTGAATCGTTTCTATGCGGGTTTGGCGGGTTTCGCTAAAACTTGCATAGGGTCGATTCTGAGGGTGTTACAATGATATTATGGAAGGAACTCAAGCTTGCAATATTTGTGGAGACATAGAACACACCTATAAAGAGCATGAAGATCAATGCCCTAATTGTGAAGAGAAACATCCAACTAATCAATGCCCCACATCTCAAGTGACTTGTTTCCTATCTGAAGGAAATAATCATGTCCCTATCCAATGCCCCATCTATCCTATAGTTCAACAAGTGAAACAAGGTGGAATGCATCAAAAGTTTGGTAACCCCCATGAGGAAACAACTTCTATCAAGAAGGATTTAGATAAAGGCAAACCTCATATTGCAGCTCCATACATTAGAAATCACCTTGATGGACAAAAGAGGAAACATAGGTATTATCCAAGGAATCTTTCAAGGAACCGAGGAAGCTTTCCCACATTTGAGGTGAGGTATGAAGAGCATGAACTAGAAGAATTCCTAGCTTCGGAGAAACCCAAGAAGAAGAATAAGGGAATTAGCCAAGTGTGGTGCAACAACTGCAAAGAGCTAGGCCATTATATATCAATTTGTCCAGAGAAGATACGTGAAGTACTCAACCTTGTCAAATGTTACAAGTGTGGTGACAAAGGACATTATGCAAGCAATTGTCCAGAAAAGTTTCATCAAGATCCAAGTAAACCAAGATGTAATCCAGTTGAAAACCTTTTTAAGGGTGGTAGTACCGTAGTTGCCTTGAAGCCAACTTGTAACCTCTAGCCTCCCCAAATATCGGGACGAGATTTCTTTTAAGGGTGGTAGCCTGTCACATCCCAAAATTTTCCAAATTTTGTAATGTGAAAAATAAATAAACAAAATAAATAATTGTTGAAATTTAGGGTGAAAAGAAACTTTTTGATTCCAAATGGAAACATCAAAACCCATATTGAACAAACTTTTAATAAAAGGTAATTAAACAAAATCTCAATCAAGTGAAATACATTCATCAATAAATGTATCTTGAAATTTAAACACTTGGAAAAGTTAAACCAAAAACCAAAACCCTAATGGAATAACCATTTCCAAGATCTCCCAAAAACTATGGATTTGATCCATATAAAAATTTATCAACAAACATTTATAAATGATCAAAAAAGATAAATAAAAATATTATAAAACCATAGAAATTAATTTCATTCAATTTGGAACCATGGATAAAAACTTATGAATTTAATAAGTTAAAAGGGAATAATTTCCAAAGCTAATAAAGATCCCATCTAAAATCCATACCAAATTGTGAGAAAATTAATCCTAAAAGGATTTAAAAATATTAAATAAAAATCCACAAATTGGAATCACCAATTTTGGATTTATAAATAAAAATATATGGATTTTATAAGACAAAGGGACAAATAATTAAATAAGGAATATTTAAAAGCCAAATCAAATCTTGGCCAAATCCATAAACAAATGAAAGTATTGAATAATAAAAGGAATAAAAGATTATTTAAATAAAATCATAAGGATTGAACAATATCCAATTTTATTTAAATAAAGACAAATTGGCTAAACTAACTAATAAATCCCAAACAAATTATTTAGAAGACAAATTAAAATCTTGAATTAAATCCATAAGTAAATGGAATAAAGATAATCCAAATCCAAATAAAATAAAGGGATAAGGAATATTCAAATAAAATAATATGGCATTAACCAAATTCTATTCCATTTGAATGAAGACAAAATCCCTAAATAGAAATGATTAATTAAATCATGGGAAGATAATAAATGGGAATTTACCAAAGTGGATTAAAAGTTATCTAATTAACTTAAAAGAATTATTTGAATAAAATTTAAATGGGACTAAAACCATATTTGATTTGAATAAAGACATGTACCCAATTTAAATGATTAATGAATCATATTAAAAATATTTCAAATAATTCAAAGTGAATTATTTAACACCCTATGGAAATAAATAACACCTACTGAAAAGGATTTGGTAAAATTTGGATTTCAAATAGAAGTTTGAAAATTTATATAAAATCTTATTTGAATAGAGACAAAATGTCTATTTTAAATAAATAACAAACCATACGGAGAATAAAATAAATATTCTAAATGGATTGTTTAATTACATAAATGAACAGATTAAAAACTTACTGAAAAGTTTGGAATGTTCTGAATTCAAATGTTTGTTTGAATTGTTTAAACAAATTCAAAATAGAATAAAAAACAGAAAAAGGAAAAAGAATTAGAAAGAAAAAATCAAGAAAACAAATCAGCCCAGGCCAGCAAAGCCCAACTAGCCCAACAAGCCCACCCTCTTACCCACCCCGAACCGTTTTCTTACACATAGAGATGCACCCGCACGGTCACTGAACAGAAGGCACCACCGAAACTCTCCTCACTCGCTGACCAATCGACCCCACTTGTCAGTCGTCGCTTTCACCCATCGCGACCCATTCTTCCCCATTCATTGCGGCTGTTTCTGCCTTGATTCGCGTCGAGTAATTTGCCTTAATGCCACATGGATTCAGCCCTACCACCGCGCCCTCTTAATCGCCCATGTTCCCTCTCCCGTTTTCCCCAGACGCCACTCCCCCTCGGCCCGAGGGCTGCTCGAATTGCTTGCTCAAACCCCACTGTCTCCGACGCACTCCGGCGACGATTTTGGCCACTCCTCACCGCCCCTTCCTCCTTGACACCTACTGGCTTTCTCCCCATCGCCTAGCGCATCTTCCAGTAGCTCTAGCTAGCTCACGCGCGCTCTCCTCCACTCCGGCGACACCCCCTGGTAGCATCTGACCGCCCCCTCCCCTCTAATTGTTACTCACGTGTTCGCCTATCTTGCACGCATCTAACGGTGTCCTCCACTTGTCTTAGCGCGCCCTCAATCCTCGCCTCCGTCAAGACCAGTACGAGCCTGACGCCAGGCGTAACTCCGGTGAGAGATTGCCGTCACGCCCGTGCACCCCTCCGTCGACAACGACCACGTTGAGCATCGTCGTGACCTCACGGACCTGGTAAGCTACTGCAATGACCCCCTGACCCCCTAGAATAGTCGGACCGTCACCACCCGATGTGCCACAACTGCTCGTCGTCGCCACGCGCCGCCAAACTTTGGTCATTCGCTTGTGAGCCGTTAGGTCTTCATCTTGTGGCGTAGATAGAACGACTTAACGAAGAGGTATGCTAGGATATGTACCGTACGATTAGATTTAAATCCAACGAACCACATCGCTCGATCCAATAGAAACGGTACCGACGAATATGATTGCTCCACGTGGCCTGATTATTGTTTTAAAAACAGAAATGAATCTATTAGATGTTTGTTTTTGTAAAATTCATAACTTTAAATCTACATGTCCAAATTTTGCAAACTTTATATCAATGGAATCAGCAAAAAGATTATTTTCCAACCATGCCATTTTTTAATGAGTTGCTTCTGTAAAATTGGTTGTTTTTGCAGAAACATGTGTATGCATATTTTGTGTATAAAATTTATTCTAAAATTGTTTTTAGGGTAAAATATTTTTTAAATGGATTTTTTTGAACCTACTTGACCATAAAAACCAACTTGTAGATTTAAAAGTGTATTTTGTGAGGCTAAGGAAAAAATCTTTGAATAAAAGCATTTCTAGTTAAATAAAAATGTTGAATATGGTTTAAAAATGGTTTTTGAGTAAAACCTTTTGAAAATGGTTTGAATTAAACTCTCTAACCCTAAAAACCAAGTTTTAGGATTTAAAATTATATTTGATGAACCCTAGAAAAATTACTACTTTGTTTAAAGGCATTTCCAACAAAATAAAATGTTGCTTTGATTTAAAAATGGATTTTGGATGAAACCCTTTGCAAATGGAATTGTTTTAAAACATTATGACCCTAAACATTAATATTGGTGTTTAAAAACATTTTGTCTAACACTAGAAATTATTCTTTGAATAAAATCAATTCTAGCAAAACAAAAAGGATTTAAGGTGGCCATTTTCACTAACTTGTTATCAAATGGTTTTTCCACTTTTATAAATGACCAATAAGTGTTTTAAAATGTTTATAACCTATTATAAACCACTTATCCAAATAAAACAATCTTTGGCATGCTTGCATGCATTTCTTTGTTTTTATTATTCTATGTATTGAATTGTTTGAATGCTAGATTGAATTTGTGCCTTGATTGAATTGTAGTGAAATTTGAAGAGTGTGACTATTGAAAGATCAAGGAGTGAACTTATATTATCTACCAAAAAGGCAAGTGGTGCTTCATACTTTTATCCCATTATTTTCACTATGCATCAGTGATATTTCTAAGTAGGACTTGCATGGAATTTTACTAAGTATGATATGCCATGGGAAATCCTAATAGATGATGCCTTAGTAGAATTTTCCCTAAGTTAAGAACCCTACTATTTCATGCTTATCTTAGCTAGTAGAAAACAAGGGTGGATTATATTCATGCTATGAAATATTTCTAAGTCTATGACTTGTGTTTTGTTTAATAAAACAACTATGTGAATGAATCACCTGGGTGGAATGGTGAGAAGGGGATATGTTGAGTGGTTACACAAGGCCAGGGGACTGGTGAACCTTGTGTATCACACTTGTGGAATGCCACCGAGGAACAAAGAGATTTGAGATGCCATATGTTAAGAAGCTTCTAGTGCAGCCACATGGCAATATGGGATCTGCCTTGATCATATAGGTTGCAATAACTTAACCATTTGGAAAGTTGGTGGTAGGGTGATAGGTTGGAACACGTCCATTTGGTCTAAGGGAAGGCTTCTGAAAGGTCTCGTCTTGATGAATGTCAGGTCTTGTGGGGAAAGTGCACCACTTCTCGAGAAGGAAAAATCTAAGTACTTAGCCGTGTCCCCGGCAATGGACAATTTGAGCATCAAGACATGGAAGCTATCAAGAATCTCCTCATCCCAATTTCTAAGTTAAAAACTTGTGGTTTAACAAGGGTAAAGGTTCACCAATGTCTATTGGTGGTTCCTTGGGAGTTTTTGCCAAACAAAAACTTAGTGTTTTCAACTGATAGGTAAAACCTATTTTGAGCAAAGCAAGCCTAAGCTCCACTTAGCCAAATGCATATAGATGATATATACCACTATTCTACCATAGTATCACTTGCCAATACAGTTCAAATATATTGACCCTTGTGGCTGTAACTTATTATGTTGCAGGTTTGTTTGATGTTAGTGAAGTGTGTTGATTAGGATTACAAGTCTATAACCAACATGATTGTCTATGGCACTTTGAAGATTAAGGACTCCATGTTATATAGTTATTCTACTGCATTGTAATGAGATAGCCAAATGAGATATGTAAGATGTAATGAATTATTTTATTCCTGGTTATAAAGTTGTATTATGACCTTTGTTTCTTGATATTACATCTTAACTGTGGATGCTAGCTATTGATCCAGGTACTAGCATTGTAAACACAGGGATCTCTACCTTATTAAAGGTTGGGACCTCTACATGTTGAGTGGAGTAGCGCAACCTAGTCGATCACTCGGAATCAGAATATCTTGCAACATAAAACGTAGTAGCCCTGAAGGGTCAATATATGACAAGTAGCGCTAAGTAGAGATAATACACCTACCAACTACATACTTATTTGGATGGTGGAGTTTTGGCTAGCTTGCATTTTTCAAACACTTTGTCCTACTTTATTAAACCAATTTGATTAACATCAACCCATTATGTTCACCCATCAAGTTTTACTAATCAAGAAATAAGGATGAGCGAGAATATGTCATAACATCGATATCAAGCAACTCATTTGTCCGTAACCAGGGACACGACTAAGCACTTAGTTTTTACACCCTGCAGGGGTTTGTACACTTTACCCATGTGACTTGGTCAGCCCAGCTCATACGACCACACTCATATTGTGTGATGATAGGGAGAAGCCCAAGAAGAGAACATTTAGGAAGTAGATCCCCAAACCTCACTACGCACCGGTCCCAACCTACCATTCACTGCATCTCTCGCTACGCTGGGTTCGGATCACCATGACCTAATGAGTCCAACCAGCCACCCATTCTTACTGGCAAATGGTTTCACATGTAAGCTACTGTAATAAAGAAAACTAATCCTCCTCAGTGCCCTGGGCGGCATTCCCCACCGTTATTCACACTCCGTTGACAATCCAACCACTCCGCCACAGTAATTCATTGACATTATGTTGTATTAGTAGAACAAAACATATACTTCACCATAACATGATCCCTTCCACGTCTCTACAGCATATCTAAGCACATCTACCATTCTTAGGCTCAACTACAAGGGATTTCCCTACCATAATACATAGGATATAGCATAGCATAGTAATACCTACACATGTAGCTATGAAAATACACTACACATGCACAAGAGAAAATAGTAGGACAAAATCATGAACAAAATAGTAACAACTTGCCTTGATAGTTGTTGGAGTCGTTCAATAGACGTTGGACTCCTCGCAATCTATCAATGAAACAATTGCATACGAGATAAACAACCATACAATCATAAACAAATGCACAAATGCATGCATGGAAATTTAATAAGTCACAACAGTTGTATTTAGTTCTCTAAACATTACTGAAATCTATGATGCATGCAAGAGATCATGCAATGGTGTATTTATTAATAATCAATGTTTGCAAGTATAGGGGTTTTAATAGTTCTATTTTAACACATGTTCTTATTGTCGAATTAAATTTGGATATGATGTGTACTGGATAGAGGGCATTAATATGAACCAGTAGGAATTGGATTCACAGTAATTGGACTTGTAGATCTTTTCTTATGATATAAATAGTGTTTAATGGGTTTTAAACAATTTATAAAATTAATCCGATCTGTAATCTTCATGGGATTGTGATTCCAGGGACATATCATTCATGTTTTGTGATCTATAAATAATTTACTATAGATTTAATGATTTAAAATGCCAATAAAACTAATAAAATTTCTATCGGGAAACTACTCCGCAAAAGCTAGATATAACCAGCTATTATTAATCTACATTGAGTAGCTTTCTTTCAACATATTATTCATATTTTTATGACCTATAAATAATTTATTAAGAATTTAATACTCCAAAATGCCTTTTAAACTATTTAAATTATTATAGTAAATACGTAATTAAAAAGTTAGATTCAATTTTGATATTAATATTCTACTAAATTTTATGAATCCATTGGTATATTATTTGTGATTTTTGGGGCTGTAGATTATTTTCTATAGATTTTACAGGATTTAACATTTTTCTGCAATTTCTTAAATGTATTAAAGGAATTTCTTGCGCAGTCAACGCACTCGCTGACGTGGCGACACGCGGAGCTTGCCGGTTGGACGATACCTCTTCGTGAGCCCGGTCCAATCTGTGTTGTTCAGATGAAATCCTACAGCGGGGAACGCGAGCTTCCAGCGCTCGCCGACTGGGTGAACGGCGACGACAGCAAACGACGGCGCAGCTCAGGTGGAGGCCTTCGGTGGCGGCTGCGGTGGTCTCTGACAACTCCGATGTCGACGACGTGATCCTCTATCGATGGATCCAAGCGGTTGGCCTCCTCGGTCTCCTTCCGAGCTCTGGCGGCATCGGTAGGTCACTCGGGTGCGCTGCAAAGGAGGGTAAGGGGTCAGGGAGAGGCGGCGCATCAAGGGGAAGAGTACCAGATGGGTAGGAGGGAAGGGGTGGTGCTGAACGATGATTTAGAGCTCGAAGTAGCGGCGGTAATGGCAAAAACGACGTGAGCTCCGATTGAGGCTAGGGTTTCTAAGAAAATGAGGAAAAGCAATGAGAGGTGGAGGAGGAGTATTTATCGGGGAGGCTAGCGTGCGGAGGGGCGGGTGGCAGACGAATCTCGCGGAATCAATGGGGTTCGTTTCAGTTTGGGCACGAGTTCGTCTCGTGCGCGTCTCCGTTGTGAGGGAGGGGTGCAGGGGTGGGTCTAGGCTGTCAGCAAAAAAAGCGGAAGAGGGAAGCATGCGGGTTGGGCTGCTACTCTGCCTGCATTGGTCTGCTACCGAGCCTTTGCGAGCTGCGCTCGCTGCTCTACTGCGTGTAGTTGTTGCTGCGGCTATGCGGCGCTCGGCGCTGGCGCACGCGGTAGATTAGTTACGGGCCGTCCCAGTGGCTAGTCCGGTAGGTTAGGTTTCTTTTTTATTCTTTTCTTCTTACATTTATTTCTTTCCTTCATAACTCTCTCATTGGAGCTCCAAAAAGGGCCAAATTTGTTTTCAATCTTTTCTAAAATCTTGTAGATCAACATGGGATCAAGTTTGTGTTATTTTATCTAGTTTCAGTTAGTGTATTTATAAATCCCTTGTATATTCTCTTTGTAGATGCATGCTAGTAATTCAAAAATAGGGGTTTAAAATAGTGTTTTGCAATTCAAAACTTTCATGAATGCAAAATTCCATGCTCATGAATGACATGCAAATGAAAATCTCTTTTCTAGTCCCAATTTCTAAAAACTTGGGATGTGACAATAAACAAAAGAAGATTAAGAGTGTCTTGAAGTAGATGGAGTTCCTCATGTGTATCTTTAAGACATCATCCAAATGAAGTTAGAAGAAAGGAAGTGCAAGCTCAAGATGCGCTATCTTATAAGATCTCATGCTTGATGCTTGCCATCCTCGGTGATCATGGTTCGATGAATACAAGTTCAAATAAGAGGTTTCCCCATGGTGTATGGGGGAACAAGTTGCAAGCCTTCATCAAGCGAGCGTGAGTAAGAGAAATCAAGAAAGGTGTTCCATCTTGAGGAGGACAAGATCCTCTACATCGAACTCAAGTGGAATGCTCAAGGCAAAGGTATAATCTTGATAGGTTTTCCCTTTTGCAGGTCTCATGTTGTTAGTTGGGAGACCGGGTTTAGGATAAATAGCCATACTATCAAGAGGGGCTCTCGAGTGAGTAACTCAATCGTATCTTTCAGAGAGAGATCAAACCTTTGCATACTTAGCATCATATTTCTTGGTTGTTATTTGGATCTTATTCAAACGAGGTTCTAGATCTTGTGGTAATCTTCATAACAAGCTCTAGTTCATCAAAAATAGATTTATCTTGTATATCTTTTTACGATTTTGATCTTGGAGGTTTTTTCGGCTCCGCACCAAGGGAGGTATCTCACATAATAATACTTGATATTTTCTCCCTTGGTGGTATCCAATATTTGTTGGATTCTACACGTCATTATCTTTCCAACAATATTGGTTTCATCCGATTTGGAGTTCGGTTGCTCGAGTTATTGCATTTGTCGCTGCTGCCAGGTCAGCCAATCATGTTCGGTAGTACCGGACTTTTGTCCGGTAGTACTGCTCGGCCGCGGTAGTACCGCCTACTAGTACCGATCACATATGAACCTAGCAGCGAGATGGGGTTTGTAACACCCCGGCCTCTCCGTACCAGCGGCTATCACTCCTGACAGCTCAATAGGATCTCTAGACTAACCCCACAAACCAACACTAGTATTTTCTGTGCACTTTGTCCTCACTCGTGCGCACCCGATACCCACTTCCCGGTTGGTCACCCATCCTCAAATTGATCTAGGCCAAGCACGCTTAACCTCAGAGTTCTTTCCAAATGAGCTTTCGGAAAGAAGTTGCAACTTGTTTGTATGGGTATACTATCAATCATATTAAGCCATACGTTAGGGTCTCACAGGGTTCCTCCTTAGGAGCATCCGATACTCCCACCCAGTACTATCGGAGTCAGTGGTAGTACCGCTCCATGGACCGGAACTACTGGTAAGCGGTAGTACCTCCCATGGGTTCGGTACTACTAGTGGATTCTGAGCTGGTTTAGCTCCTCGGTTTTCCTCGCAGGCTCGCTCGGCTTCTCGCACCGGTACCTGGCCGGTAGTACCGGGATTCTCCGGTACTATCGCTTCCTAGTATAGTACTACCGGTTATCACAGCAGACCAACGGGCAGATTCTGGGCCCCTTATAAAAGGGACCCTTCTTCTCCATTGGACTTATCCCATGATTTCTTTTCCTCCTCCATTGTTGATTTCCTTGAGCTTGTGTCCTCCCTCACCCTCCCATGATTCTTGCATCCTTTTGTGGGAAAAGAGAAAGAAGATCTAGATCTACAATTCCACCAATCCATCTCTCCTCTAAGTGAGGGGAATATCTTGGGATCTAGATCTTGGAAACTTGTGTAGTTTTCCTCTTGTGTTCTTCCTCTCTTATTACCACAATAGATTTTTTAGCTTTGGTGGAATTAGAGAGTGAAGAAATTGCCATTACATTAGGTGCATTGATTTGAGTTCTCCTTGGAGGATTTGGTTGGTGAAATTAAGAAGCTTGTTACTCTTGGGTTCTTGGAATCCTAGACGGTTGTGTGGCCTTTGTGGTGAGTTTTGGGGCCTCCAATTAAATTGTGGAGATCTCCCCCCAAGTTAGTGAACTTGGTGGTGATTATTGGGAGCCTCCAATTAAGTTGTGGAGATTGCCCCATTCTTGCACGGGTTTGGTGACTGCCCTCAAGTGTCCCATAGTGGATCGGGTGCTTGTCATGCGACCGGTGCTCGGGAGAATAGGGTGAGGCCTGATGATGGCTCAGTTGATGTAGAGCTTGTTGGGAACCCCAAGAGCAAGGTATGATGAGCACAGTAGAAAGTTTTCCCCCAGTTATAGATCCAAGGTTATCGAACCAGTAGGAGAAAGAAACCACTTCCAAAAGTTTTGCTAGCAACATGGAACCTGTATACAACACAATCAAAATACTCTGCCCCAACTTTCAGTGAGGTTGTCAAGCTCATTGGTTTTGCTAAAAACAAAGGATTAAACGTATAGTGTGTAAGAAAGTAATTGCTTGTAGTAATTGCATAAAGTAAACAGTAAACAGTAGATGGAATGTCAATGGGAAGGAATAGACCAGGGTCCATAGTTCACTAGAGGTGTTTTCTCCATAAGATAAATAACATGCTGGGTGAACAAATTACAGCGGGACAATTGACAAATATAAAATGCATAACAATGCATGTACATGATATGATGATCACTATGAGATTTATTTTGGCATTACAACATGATACATAGACCATAATCCAACTGCATCTATAAATAATAATCCACCTCCGGGATATCATCCAAACAACCCTCGGGTATTAAGTTGCAAACAACAGATAATTGCATTAAGAAAAGTGTGTAATGTAAAAAATACAATTGCCCTTGGGCAAAGGATTGTTGTTTTCTCCCGAGTAGCAACAACACATCTACAATCTTAGAAGTTTCAGTCACTCTCCTAGATTACTAGAGGCATCAACCTACTATCGAGCATAAATACCCCCTCTTGGAGTCACAAGAAAATACTTGGCCAAAGTAACTACTAGACATGGAGAGCATGCAAGATCACAAATAACATAGACATGATAGAACAATAATCAATCTGACATAATACTCAATATACATCGGATCCTCGCAAACACAACCTGTAGCATTACAATAAGATGATCTTTATGATGATAGGTGATACGCCCAATTTGCATCACCATTCTATATTATAATTTACTTCTATTCATTGATATTTGTCTTATTATGAGGTATTACTTATGGCTTTTCATCTGTTTATGCATGTTGGATGATTCCTGGAGGATGGACTGCTCGAGTCTGGATTCTGATGGAAAAGAAGGTATTTCGGTGCTATTTCACGAAGATCAGAATAATAGCAGAAAAATATGGAAACATATTATTTCTCTAGAAGACGAAGGAAGCCAGAAGGAGGAACGGAGATGGGCCTCAGGGGGCCCACAGCCCCCTAGGCGCGGGCCCACCTGACCCCGCGCCTAGGGCAGGTGTGGCCCACCTGCCCGGCCTCCGACTCCGCCCCTTCGCCTATATCTTCCCTATGAAACCCTAAGGTTCAGGGGGCGACCACAGATAGATTTCCGCCGCCTCTGGGGGCGGAAAACACCGAGAGAGAGAAAGATCTCTCCGGCAGACAGATTTCTGCCGGGGGAATTCCTTCCCGGAGAGGGAAGATCGTCGCCATCAACACCGTCATCAAGCTAGGCTTCATCGGGATCATCATCATCATCCACACCATCATCTCCACCAGCACCATCCCGCTGTAACAATTGTGTTGGATATTGCTTTAGTTCTTAGGGGAAACTTTCCCGGTGTTAATTACTACTGTAGTTGATGCTCGTGAGTGGAACCATTGGATTATTGTTTATTTTCAGATTTTTATCCATTATCATATCATCTTTGATCTTAATCCATACGATGTCCTGTGAGTAGTTCGTTTAGTTCTTGAGGACATGGGAGAAGTCATGTTGTTATTAGTGGATTTGTGTTGAGTTATTATTCAATGGTTAGTATTTAAGTTGTGGTGCTATTCTTCTAGTGGTGTCATGTGAACATCGACTACATGATACTTCACCATTTATGGGCCTAGGGGAATGCATTGTGTATTTGGCTACTAATTGTGGGGTTGCCGGAGTGACAGAAACCTGAACCCCCATTAGGACACCTTTGCACAAGGGAGCATAGGATCTCAGAGTTTAAGGCTGTGGTTAGATTTATATCTTAATTACTTTCCTGTAGTTACGGATGTTTGCAGGGGGTTTAATCACAAGTATGTATTAGTCCAAGTAAGGTTGGTACATTAGCACAGGTTCACCCACACAACACTTACAACACCAAAGAGTACTCAGCTATATGAAGCGAAAGCACTTGACAGAATTCCCATGTGTCCTTGAGAACGTTTGGTCCTTATAAGTATTTCCACCAGCTTGTCCTTTGCTAAGAAAGGATTGGGCCACTTGCTGTGTTTGTTCTTTATTATTTGCACTTCGTTTTGTTGCCTTATCAGAAAACTACTAAAAATCCGTTGCTAAGTATTTGTAGAGAGTTCCTGCTCCATACCACTGTCCATCATGTTCTGCTCCTCGTTGGGATCGACACTCCTATTTATCGAAAGTACTACGATACACCCCCTATACTTGTGGGTCATCAAGACTATTTTCTGGAGCCGTTGCCGGGGAGTGAAGCGCTATTGAAGAGTGGAACTGGTAAGGGAATTTTTACTGTGAGTATTGCTTTTGTTACTGCTTGTTACTTTGTTTCCAATATAGATAACCCACTTGGTTTTCTATTTGGGAAAACTACTACCACTGCTATGGTAGTAGATGAGCCACCTCCTGTTGAGATAAATCCTTTTAAGATACCTACAAGTATTGTTAATCGTGTTATGGATAATTATTATTTTGGGGATGGAACATTCCATCTTGGTGATCACTTGCTTTTTATCCATGAATTATGCGGGTTGTTTAAGTGTGCAAGTATCACAACTGAACAGGTGAAGAAGAAGTTACTCTCCTTATCCTTGAAAGGGAGAGCTAAAGCATGGTATAAGCTACTGAAGAATGGACAATCCATGGAATGGGAGGATATGGCATCTCTCTTTTACTCTAAATTTTATCCTCCCAGTGAAATCCATAAGGATAGAAGTCTTATATATAACTTTTGGCCTCTTGATGGAGAGATTACAGCTCAAGCTTGGAGGAGACTAAAGTTACTAATGCTTAAATGTCCTATTCATGAACTCCCTAACAATATTATTCTCAATAACTTTTATGCTAGGCTTTCTCTTCATGATAAAGATTTACTAGATGCTTCTTGTGCTGGATCATTCACTCATATGAAGGAAGAAGCTAAATGGGATCTCTTAGACCGTATTCAAGATAACACTAAGGCTTGGGAGAATGGCAAAGGAAGAAAGCCAGGTATAAACTATGATTATGAATGCATTAAATCTTTTATAGGAACTGATAACTTCCGTGATATTCGCAATGAGTTTGGTCTTGATTCCCAAAGTATTTCCAAATGTTTTAAGGCCTTTGCCTCTTACATAGAAATCCCAAGAAGAAGTGGAATAAGTACCATGCTCCGTATAAAGATGTTATTAGTCATGTTCCGGTTAGAAGTACTCAAGCTTGTACTACTAATCACGGTATGCCTGAACCTTATGTTAAGAAAATGCCTTTTCCAGCTAAGATAAAGGAGTATTCTATGATTATTAGTGCAAATAACAAAGGTACCATGAAAATTGTGGAGCCTGGTGAGCAATTGAATGTTGAACTTGTGGTAGCTATTGTGAAAGACCCTGTCACTAGAAATAGAGAGGATGATCACATTGTCTTCTGTGAATACACTTCCAATATTATCTCTCATCCTAGTAAGTCTAGAAAAGCTAGTGTTCCTATGCTTTTTGTTAAAATTGGTGATCATTGCTACTATGGTTTATGTGATATTGGTGCTAGTTCTAGTCCTATTCCTTATGAGCTTTACAAGCAAATTATGCATGCGATTTGTCCTTGTGATCTAGAGGACATTGATGTGGTTATCCACCTTGCTAATAAGGAAACCATTTGCCCATTGGCACTGTAAGAAATGTGGAGGTTCTCTGTGGTAAGATTAAATATCCTGCTGATTTTCTAGTGCTTAATTCAGCAGCTAGCAAAATTTCTCCTATCATTTTAGGTATACCTTTCTTGAACACTTGTGGAGATATTATTGATTGTAAGAAGGAAAAAGTTTTAACTAAGTTTGGTGGAAATTCTTATGAGTTTAACTTTTCCAAATTTGCTAAAGCTCCTTGTGAAAACAGCTTGCCTAATAAAGATTTCAGGATGGAACAGCTTGCTTCTATTGATCCGGTCTATGACCTTGGACCTCTTTTTGGTGACTGTAAGTATGCTTATTATGACGATAAAGTTGTTTCCAGTGACAGTTATATTGTAAACTTTATTCAAAGTGCTACTGAAAGTTATTTTGAGAGAGGGAAACATGGTTTTATGCATCTCAATGATGTTAAGTTTCCCCATTTTATGTTGAAAGCTTTCAAGTTGCATCTGTTTTGTCTTCCTATGTTTGTGGCCTTTTGTTTCAACAATTCATTTTCTCATGATACCCCTATGCATAGGAAGTTGGTTAGACTCCAGTGTGTTGGTTACTTGCTTCTTTATGCTCTCTTTCACTTTAGATATATATCCTATGTGAGCATCTTTGGAAGTTTCAAGCCTAACTTAAAGGCATTAAAGAAAAGTACTTGTTGGGAGATAACCCAAGAGTTTTGTCGAGTCTCGGAAGTTATTACCTTAGTAATAACAGCTCCTTATATTTTTTGTTTTGGTTTTTGTGTCAAATTCAACTACTTTTGTGAAGTAGAGGAGTTGTGAAAAGTGACTGTCGTGGGACAGATTTTTGTGCTGCATTGTAAAAATTCGTGAGGAAGTTCAGTACCTCGGATGGAGATGAATTTTTCTAAGATTATTTTCCAAGTTGTTATCCAACTTTCATCAGTTCTGCACTTTTTGATTTGAGCAACAGAAGGTCTTCGAAAAAATCAATCTTTACCTGCTGGTCTGTTTTGACAGATTTCTGCCACCATTTGCATTTGCCTCTTACAGAAGCTTTTGTTTCGATGGGTTTTCAGTTGAAATATTTACCAAAGGTTTATTGTTTTTGCTTACACTAATGTTGTCATTGAGTTTGTGCAAGATTTTTGTATGAAGGGAATTCTCAGGGGAAAGAGAGAAGGAATCTGCAGAGTTCGTCTTTGAATAGGTAAAAATGGTGAAAACGGAAGATTCGTAAAACTCCAATCTTTTTATATTTTTGATGTTTTTAATACATAAGGGAAGTTACAAGACGAAACTGAAGAGGAAGCGGAGCCCGGGGTGGACAAAACCACCCCAGGCGTGGGCCCAGCCTTGCCGCGCCTGAGGGGGGTGTTCCACCCTCGAACTCCGTCTCTGCCTCGTTTCCATGTCAAAACCTTCCTTATGCATTGAAACTTCGCAATACATAACCCCCCGGGTTCCCCGAGGTTCGTGCATCGTGTTCTCGTCGTGTTTTTGTTTCGATCTGTTTATGTCAGGAAATCTTCTCAAGTTTAGAGCACCATGACCTCCGCCGACGACAAAGAAAAGAAGCCTGAAGAAGAAGAACCTTAGGTTCCAAAGGAGGAGGAGATTCCGGTAGGATATGAAGGAGACATGGAGGAGGACAAGCAACCAGACACTCGTGCTACCGTCGCAAACATTGGTTTGACCTACCAAGCTTAAGAAGACAGCACGGATGTCTACAGGAGGGAAACCTCCACGTCTCTTCTACAATCCACAGCCATCTCCTCCACGTAACAAGAGACCCTTCCATACACTTATACATGAATATCAATATCAACATGTGCCCAAGGAAAGTTTGCCTTCGGTTTGGGATATGCGTCGTTCTAACAATGCAGAGAAGGATCATGCTAAGGATGAAGAGTGGGCAAAGAACAACAAGAACTAGGATTCTCGGACTGACATGATCATGAACCGTATAGAGCAAAACTCGGAGCTAATCCGTACTCTTACTTTTGAGTTCGAGGAGTTGAAGAAACTTATTGAGGAGCTTATCAAGAGAACACCACAACCACCAAGGGAGTAATTCGTCATCAGGTTTGGCATCCCCTTGGCTTGTTCCAAGCTTGGGGGAGTGTCGTGGTATCACCACCATTATCTTTTATATTTTACCTTTTTAGTGGATTCATAGCTGTGGTAGAGAGGGTTATCTTATAGTTTGGTTTGCATGTGGAAGTATCTCTCCTTTAGTTGATTACCTATGTATCCCTTGGTGTGAGTGCCTTCATTGGATTATTAATGAGAAGTCTTATCTTTTACTTTTTGCACTTATTATTTTTAGTTTGCAATCTCTATTATATGATGGATCTTGTTGATCAGTATTGGCACCACTTTGGGATCATCAAGTGGATCTAAATTGGTTTTGGCAAACAAAGTTCTGGCCAGTAGCATTACTATGAAAGAGAAAAAGAAAGAAAAAGCTTACATGTATTTTGTATCATTTGTTTTCTTTCTTGTTGGCTCATAAGCTTTTCTTTATTTAAGATCCTTTTGTGTCTTCAAGGAAGATTGCATGTTTGGCTTTATTACTTGTATGTTTGCTTGTTTTTTTCAAATCTCTTGCTTGCTACCCAGCCTTGCTAGCCAAAAACTTGTTTTGAGAAGGCATACTTCTCATGTTTCCAAAATCCTTTGAACCAAAAACCATTGCCACTTGTGTCCACCATATCTACCTAGTAGCTTTTTCTATTCCTAGCAAATTATCAAGCTTCATCTACCTTTCGAATTAAAAAGTATTTGGTTATGTGAAAACTAGTTAGTAAAGCTCTCACAAACTTGATGGCACACTTTATTTACTTGCCCCTGATAAAATTGAACCATTGTGAACATCGAAGTTGTATATGTTTGCATCTATACGTTGGAATTAGCAGAACCATGCTGTCACGAGGAATGTTTTCAACATTGCACTTGTACTCTGTACATAGTTGATATCGTGCTCTTTTGTATATGGTTGTCAATGGTGTGAAATAAAGAGGGAACCTGTAAGTCCATGAAGTTTGTATTCTGTGTTAGAGAAACGCCTGGGCCGCTAGCCTAAGCCATGCTTAATCATGGTGGAAACTTGCAGCATCACCATAGTGAGTCATCTATGAAGCATCCTCAATAAAAAGCTATGCATATGGTAAATAAAAAAATTGCTGAGATGCTCATTGTCTGCTTGCCTTGTCACTTTGGTTATGGGAAAGCTCCTATGCCATGTGAAAGGGGTACCCCGTTGGAGGTTCTCAATGATATGCAAATACTTACAATGACAAGAACTTACCTAGGCCCAAAGTTGAGTATGCATGAGGAGTGGCCCTCATATTCAAGGGACATGAGATTGCCAACTTATATTTCGTCAAGCATATACTCCATCTTTGTTCACTTTAACCTTAATCATCTCAAGATGCTTATGATAGGGGCAAGGAGGGCTCAAAGCTAGTAAGTACCATAATCTTTTGGAAGCTCTTTATGACTTGTAATCCCTACTACCCTCTAAGAAGGGACCTTTTCCTAGTTACCAGTTGAGTCAGTAAACCTACTTCCTCTCATCTCCAGCAAGCTTTTGAGTTGTTGTGTTTCAAGCATTCATATGGTGATTTATTCAATCATGTTTTCTATCTTCCTTGTTTGCACAAAACTCTTATCTATAGAGTATTACTTTGAAAGCCTTCACTTGTAAAAACCTTTTTGAGCAAAGAGTGTTCCAGTTTTGAAACTTCTGAAGGGTTTCGCGGCATAGTAAATCAAAATTTTCTACGGATGCGAACAGAGGGAAAGCCAAGATCTAATCTAGGAGATGCAAACAATGAGAGATATTGGATTAGATCTTCATACCCTTGAAGATTCGCACAGCGGAACGTTCGTCGGAACGTGGGTGATGTAGTCGTACTCGCTTCTCCTCCTCGCGATCCGATCCGATCTAGCACCACAAGTGGCGGTGCCTCCGTGAGATGCACACGTGCAGCACCTCGAAGTCTCCTCCTTCCTCGGACCAGAAAGTATGGTGGAGATACGGATTGGATCTACAACACGACGGCGTGGTGTATATGGTGGAGAATTTCTGCAGCAGGGCTTCGCCTACAAACAGTCGGGAGGGAGAGAGGAAGGCAGCAGGGCGGCTAGGGTTGGAGGGGAAGGTGTAAGTGGTTGGTGCGCCCCCACCCCTCTTTATATAGAGGGGGGGCGCAGCCCTAGCCCCTCCCCCAAGCCCAAACCGGCGGCCCCAAAGGATAAGGAGTGGGGGGCAAGGAAACCCCCCCTTCTAGAAGGTCTATCTCGAGTTTAAAACTCTCTTGGCCGGCTGGGCCCTATGGGGCCTTGTGCCCCTGGCCCAATGCGGCCAGGGCACTCCCTCATAGGCCCATTCCCCCTCCCGGAAGGTGGGGCCACGTTCGTCCCCTTCCGGAAGGTTCTAGAAGCTTCCGGTACAATACCGATTAACCCAGAACAATTCCGAACTCCAAAAACTGCACTGCCTTATATGAATCTTATTCTCCGGACCACTCCGGAACCTCTCGTGATGTCCCGGATCCCATCCGAGACTCCGAACAAAAACTCATAAACCAATTATCCAATCTATCCTAGCATCGAGACACGTTAAGTGTGTGTCCCTGCGGGTTCGAGAATATGCAGACATGATCTTCTATCAATAATCAACAGCGGGGTCTGGAAACCCATATTGACTCCCACACATTCATCGATGATCATATCGGATGAACCACGATGCCAGGATTCAATCAATCCCATATATATATTCCCTTCGTCTCGCGATATTTTACTTGCCCGAGATTCGATCGTCGGTACCGTCATACCTTGTTCAATCTCGTTCACAGCAAGTACTTTACTCGTTCCGTAATCCGATATCACTTTGTGATTAACTCTTTAACCACATGCTTGCAAGCGGTGTTGATATCGATTACCGAGTGGGCCCGCAGTATATCTCTCCGACTTGGGAGGGATAAATCCCATCTCGATACATACAGCCCAACAGATACTTTCCGATCACCTGAGAGACACCTTTATGATCACCCTCTCATAGGATGACGTTTGATGACCTCAAAGCTTTCTTCCGATACCAGGGAGTTGTATTATCTCATGGTCTAAGGAATACAATATTTGACATAAGAAAAGCTTCGCAAAGACGAACACGATGACATGATCTAATTGCTTCGCTTAGTTTGGGTCTGTCCATCATATCATTCTCCCAATGATATGATCTCATTATCAATTGACAACTCATGTCTATGGTTAGGAAACCTTAACCATCATTGATCAATGAGCTAGTCCATAGAGGTGTACTAGGGACACGGTGTTGTTCACAAACCACACAAGTATTAAAGTTTCTGCTTAATACAATTCTAGCATGGAATATAAACATTATCATGAACAAGAATTATAATAATAACATCTTTATTATTGCCACTAGGGAATAATTCCAACAGTCTCCCACTTGCACTAGAGTCAATAATCTAGTTTACATCTGGCAACAATCTCACACCCATGGCACTGAGGTGTTGATCATGTTTTACACGTGGAAGAGGTTTAGTCAATGGATCTGCGACATTCAGATCTGTATGTACTTTGCTAATCTTCAGATCTCCATCTGCTGTATAATCTCGGATTATATGAAACTTGCGGTTGATATGCTTGGTCTTTGGATGATATCTTGGTTCCTTAGCGAGTGCTATGGCGCCAGTGTTGTCACACAATATCTCCAGTGGGTCCAATGTACTTGGAACCACGCCAAGCTCAGTGATGAAGTTTCTGATCCAAACTCCTTCACTTGACGCTTCTGCATCAGCCATGTATTCCGCTTCTACTGTAGATCCCGCGATCACGCTTTGCTTGCAGCTTCTACAGCTCACAGCTCCTCCATTCAAAATATACACGTATCCTGTCTGAGATTTAGAATCATCCTTGTCGGTGTCGAAACTAGCATCGACGTAACCTTTTACGACGAGTTGTTCATCACCCCCATAGACTAAGAACATTTATTTAGTCCTATTTAGGTACTTTAGGATGTTCTTCATGGCTGTCCAGTGTTCCACTCCTGGATCACTTTGATATCTGCTCGTCAAACTAAGAGCATTGGACACATCCGTTCTAGTACACAGCATGGCATACATGATAGAACCTATGGCCGAGGCATAAGGCACTTTGCTCATAGCTTCCCTATCATTTACCGTAGCTGGACACTGAGCCTTGCTCAATATCTTACCTGACAACATAGGCACCAAACCTTTCTTTACCTTATCCATTCTGAACCTTTTCAGAACTTTGTCTAGGTATGTACTCTGGCTTAAAGCTATTAGGCATCTTTGTCTATCTCTATAGATTTTGATGCCCAATATATAAGCAGCTTCACCTAGGTCTTTCATTGAAAAACACTTGTTCAAATAACTCTTCACATTGTTAAGCATGTTGATGTCATTTCGAATAATCAATATGTCATCCACATATAGTACTAGAAACGTCACCGAGCTCCCACTCACTTTCTTGTAGATGCAAGCTTCGTAGCAATTTGGAACAAATCCAAAGCTCTTGATCATTTGATCAAAACGAAGGTTCCAACTCCGAGATGCTTGCTTCAGTCCATAAATGGAACGCTGAAGTTTGCATACTTTATCAGCATCCTTAGGATCGACAAAACCTTCGGGTTGCATCATATACAACTCTTCATCAATGTTGCCATTGAGGAACGCAGTCTTGACATCCATCTGCCATATTTCATAATCATGAAACGCAGCAATTGCTAATAAAATCCGAATGGACTTAAACATCGCTACGGGAGAGAAAGTCTCATCGTAGTCAACACCTTGAACTTGTCGAAAACCTTTCGCGACAAGCCGTGCTTTATAGACGGTAACATTACCATCCGCGTCTGTTTTCTTCTTGAAGATCCATTTGCACTCAACTGCCTTTCGGTCGCTAGGAGGGTCCACCAAAGTCCATACTTGGTTTTCGCTCATGGATCCCAATTCGGATTTCATGGCTTCTAGCCATTTCTCAGAGTCTGGGCTCATCATCGCTTTCTCATAGTTCGTAGGTTCACTGTCTTCTACTAACAAGACAGTTAAGACAGGGTTGCCATACCACTCAGGAGGGGCACGCGACCTTGTCGACCTGCGACGTTCAGTAGCAGCATCGTCCGAAGCTTCATGATCCTTGTCATTAGCTTCCTCTATTGTTGGTGCAGGCGGCACTGGAACAATTTCAGGTGCTGCGCTACTCTCCAATTCAAGAGAAGGTTCAATAACCTCGTCTAGCTCTACTTTCCTCCCACTCACTTCTTTCGAGAGAAACTCCTTCTCAAGAAAGGAACCGTTCTTTGCGACAAACACTTTGCCTTCGGTTATGTGATAGAAGGTATACCCAATAGTTTCCTTAGGGTATCCTATGAAGACGCATTTCTCCGCTTTGGGTTCGAGCTTGTCCGGCATCAACTTCTTGACGTAAGCTTCGCATCCCCAAACTTTAAGAAACGACAACTTAGGTTTAGCACCAAACCACAGTTCATACGATGTCGTCTCAACGGATTTAGATGGAGCCCTATTTAAAGTGAATGCAGCGGTTTCTAATGCATAACCCCAAAATGATAATGGCAAATCAGTAAGAGACGTCATCGATCGGACCATATCTAATAAGGTTCGATTCCGGCGTTCAGACACACCATTGCGCTGTGGTGTTCCGGGTGGCGTGAGTTGCGAAACGATTCCGCTTGCTTTAAGATGCGTGAGAAAATCGTAACTAAAATATTCACCTCCACGATCGGATCGTAGAAACTTAATCTTTCTGTTACGATGGTTCTCCACTTCATTCTGAAATTCCTTGAACTTTTCAAATGTTTCAGATTTATGTTTCATTAAATAGATATTCCCGAGTCACTGCTCTTTCTGTTATCTCTGACACCCATTGCACTTCTTAACTAATTCTTCTGCCTCTTTTAACGCCGTTGGCCAGTAAAATCCATGCCTAAATGCCTTGGCTACTAAGGCGCGAGATCCAATGATGTATATCTATTTAATGAAACAATACCCAGAGCACCCAGAGCACCCAGAGCAGTGACTCGGGAATATCTATTTAATGAAACATAAATCTGAAACATTTGAAAAGTTCAAAGAATTTCAGAATGAAGTGGAGAACCATCGTAACAGAAAGATTAAGTTTCTACGATCCGATCGTGGGGGCGAATATTTGAGTTATGATTTTCTCACGCATCTTAAAGCAAGCGGAATTGTTTCGCAACTCACGCCACCCGGAACACCACAACGCAATGGTGTGTCTGAACGCCGGAATCGAACCTTATTAGATATGGTCCGATCAATGATGTCTCTTACTGATTTGCCGTTATCATTTTGGGGTTATGCATTAGAAACCGCTGCATTCACTTTAAATAGGGATCCATCTAAATCCGTTGAGACGACACCGTGTGAACTGTGGTTTGGTGCTAAACCTAAGTTGTCGTTTCTCAAAGTTTGGGGATGCGAAGCTTATGTCAAGAAGTTGATGCCGGACAAGCTCGAACCCAAAGCGGAGAAATGCGTCTTCATAGGATACCCTAAGGAAACTATTGGGTATACCTTCTATCACAGAACCGAAGGCAAAGTGTTTGTCGCAAAGAACGGTTCCTTTCTTAAGAAGGAGTTTCTCTCGAAAGAAGTGAGTGGGAGGAAAGTAGAGCTAGACGAGGTTATTGAACCTTCTCTTGAGTTGGAGAGTAGCGCAGCAACTGAAATTGTTCCAGTGCTGCCTGCACTAACAATAGAGGAAGCTAATGACAAGGATCATGAAGCTTCGGACGATGCTGCTATTGAACGTCGCAGGTCGACAAGGTCGTGTGCCCCTCCTGAGTGGTACGGCAACCCTGTCTTGACTGTCTTGTTAGTAGAAGACAGTGAACCTACGAACTATGAGGAAGCGATGATGAGCCCAGACTCTGAGAAATGGCTAGAAGCCATGAAATCCGAATTGGGATCCATGAGCGAAAACCAAGTATGGACTTTGGTGGACCCTCCTAGCGACCGAAAGGCCGTTGAGTGCAAATGGATCTTCAAGAAAAAAACGGACGCAGATGGTAATGTTACCGTCTATAAAGCACGGCTTGTTGCGAAAGGTTTTTGACAAGTTCAAGGTGTTGACTATGATGAGACTTTCTCTCCCGTAGCGATGTTTAAGTCCATTCGGATTTTATTAGCAATTGTTGCGTTTCATGATTATGAAATATGGCAGATGGATGTCAAGACTGCTTTCCTCAATGGCAACATTGATGAAGAGTTGTATATGATGCAACCCGAAGGTTTTGTCGATCCTAAGGATGCTGATAAAGTATGCAAACTTCAGCGTTCCATTTATGGACTGAAGCAAGCATCTCGGAGTTGGAACCTTCATTTTGATCAAGTGATCAAGAGCTTTGGATTTGTTCCAAATTGCTACGAAGCTTGTATCTACAAGAAAGTGAGTGGGAGCTCGGTGACATTTCTGGTACTATATGTGGATGACATATTGATTATTGGAAATGACATTAACATGCTTAACGATGTGAAGAGTTATTTGAACAAGTGTTTTTCAATGAAAGACCTAGGTGAAGTTGCTTATATATTGGGCATCAAAATCTATAGAGATAGACAAAGACGCCTGATAGCTTTAAGCCAGAGTACATACCTAGACAAAGTTCTGAAAAGGTTCAGAATGGATAAGGCAAAGAAAGGTTTGGTGCCTATGTTGTCAGGTAAGATATTGAGCAAGGCTCAGTGTCCAGCTACGGTAAATGATAGGGAAGCTATGAGCAAAGTGCCTTATGCCTCGGCCATAGGTTCTATCATGTATGCCATGTTGTGTACTAGACCGGATGTGTCGAATGCTCTTAGTTTGACGAGCAGATATCAAAGTGATCCAGGAGTGGAACACTAGACAGCCGTGAAGAACATCCTAAAGTACCTAAATAGGACTAAAGAAATGTTCTTAGTGTATGGGGGTGATGAACAGCTCGTCGTAAAAGGTTACGTCGATGCTAGTTTCAACACCGACAAGGATGATTCTAAATCTCAGACAGGATACGTGTATATTTTGAATGGAGGAGCTGTGAGCTGGAGAAGCTGCAAGCAAAGCGTGATCGCGGGATCTACAGTAGAAGCGGAATACATGGCTGCTGCAGAAGCGTCAAGTGAAGGAGTTTGGATCAGGAACTTCATCACTGAGCTTGGCGTGGTTCCAAGTGCATTGGACCCACTGGAGATATTGTGTGACAACACTGGCGCCATAGCACTCGCTAAGCAACCAAGATATCATCCAAAGACCAAGCATATCAACCGCAAGTTTCATATAATCCGAGATTATATAGCAGATGGAGATCTGAAGATTAGCAAAGTACATACAGATCTGAATGTCGCAGATCCATTGACTAAACCTCTTGCACGTGTAAAACATGATCAGCACCTCAGTGCCATGGGTGTGAGATTGTTGCCAGATGTAAACTAGATTATTGACTCTAGTGCAAGTGGGAGACTGTTGGAATTATGCCCTAGAGGCAATAATAAAGATGTTATTATTATAATTCTTGTTCATGATAATGTTTATATTCCATGCTAGAATTGTATTAAGCGGAAACTTTAATACTTGTGTGGTTTGTGAACAACACCGTGTCCCTAGTATGCCTCTATGGACTAGCTCATTGATTAATGATGGTTAAGGTTTCCTAGCCATGGACATGAGTTGTCGATTAATAATGAGATCATATCATTGGGAGAATGATATGGTGGACAGACCCAAACTAAGCGAAGCAATTAGATCGTGTCATCGTGTTCGTCTTTGCAAAGCTTTTCTTATGTCAAATATTGTATTCCTTAGACCATGAGATAATACAACTCCCTGGTATCGGAAGAAAGCTTTGAGGTCATCAAACGTCATCCTATGAGAGGGTGATCATAAAGGTGTCTCTCAGGTGATCGGAAAGTATCTGTTGGGTTGTATGTATCGAGATGGGATTTGTCCCTCCCAAGTCGGAGAGATATACTTCGGGCCCACTCGGTAATTGATATCAACACCGCTTGCAAGCATGTGGTTAAGGAGTTAATCACAAAGTGATATCGAATTACGGAACGAGTAAAGTACTTGTTGTGAACGAGATTGAACTAGGTATGAAGGTACCGACGATCGAATCTTGGGCAAGTAAAATATCGCGAGACGAAGGGAATATATATATGGGATTGATTGAATCCTGGCATCGTGGTTCATCCAATATGATCATCGATGAATGTGTGGGATTCAATATGGGTTTCCAGGCCCCGTTGTTGATTATTGATAGAAGATCATGTCTGCATATTCTCGAACCCGCAGGGTCACACACTTAACGTGTCTCGATGCTAGGATAGATTGGATAATTGGTTTATGAGTTTTTGTTCGGAGTCTCGGATGGGATCCGGGACATCACGAGAGGTTCCGGAGTGGTCCGGAGAATAAGATTCATATAAGGCAGTGCAGTTTTTGGAGTTCGGAATTGTTCCGGGTTAATCGGTATTGTACCGGAAGCTTCTAGAACCTTCCGGAAGGGGACCAACGTGGCCACACCTTCCGGGAGGGGGCATGGGCCTATGAGGGAGTGACCTGGCCGCATTGGGCTAGGGGAACAAGGCCCCATAGGGCCCAGCCGGCCTAGAGAGGTTTAAACTCGAGATAGAGTTTCTAGAAGGGGGGGTTTCCTTGCCCCCCACTCCTCCTCCTTTGGGGCCGCCGGCCTTGGCTTGGGGGAGGGGCTAGGGCTGCGCCCACCCCTCTATATATAGAGGGCTGGGGGCGCACCAACCCCCCACACCTTCCCCTCCAACCCTAGCCGCCCTGCTGCCCTCCTCTCTCCCTCCCGACTGTTTGTAGGCGAAGCCCTGCTGCAGAAATTCTCCACCAATTGCACCGCGCCGTCGCGTTGTAGATCCAATCCATCTCTCCACCATACTTGCTGGACCAAGGAAGGAGGAGACGTCGAGGTGGTGCACGTGTGCATCTCACGGAGGCCCCGCCACTTGTGGTGCTAGATCGGATCGGATCACGAGGAGGAGAAGCGAGTACGACTACATCACCCACGTTCCGACGAACGTTCCGCTGTGTGAATCTTCAAGGGTATGAAGATCTAATCCAATCTCTCTCGTTGTTTGCATCTCCTAGATTAGATCTTGGCTTTCCCTCTGTTCGCATTCGTAGAAAATTTTGATTTACTATGCCGCGAAACCCTTCAGGGTCACCTAACGCTTTCCCAAGGACATAGTCCTTTTGACCGCTAGAAAGAATGATTCTTAGATTGCGGAACCAATTGGTGAAGTTAGACCCATTGTTTCTAATTTTTTCCTTCTCAGCGAAAACATTGAAGTTGAAGTTGGACTTAGCCATTTGATCTACAGTATTGCAAGTACAAATTAGACTATGTTCATGATAACTAGTTCAACTTTTAATCAAATTACTAGATGAACTCCCACTAAATTCAACATCCCTCAAGTTGTTTAGTGAACATGATCCAAATTCACCACACCTAATCCGATCATCACGAGAAGAGATGTGGTTTCAATGGTAGACAACGAAGTGTCGATCATATCATTCATATGACTTATGCTTAACCTTTCGGTTCTTGTGTTCCAAGGCCATGTCTGTACATGCTAGGCTCGTCAAGTTAGACCCAAGTATTTCCGCGTGTGCAAAACTGGCTTGCACCCGTTGTATGTGAGCGTAGAGTCTATAGCACCCGATCATCACGTGATGCTTGGACACGACGAACTTTCGCAACGGTGCATACTCAGGGAGAACACAGTTTTTATCTTGATCTTTAAGTGAGGAATCATCTTATAATGCTACCGTCGCGATCTAAGCATAATAAGATACATAAAAGGATAAACATCACATGCATATAACTTTATGTGACATGGTATAGCCAATCTTCGCGCAATGATCTCCATCTTGTGCGTTCCGGCATGATCTCCATCACTCCACCATGATTGCCTCCACCACGCATAGCAACTACAACTATTGCTAACTACTTAGCGATAAAGTGAAACTATTACATGGCGCATAAGAAGTTGACACACAGGTCATACACAATTATAAAGACAACCATATGGCTCCTGCTGGTTGTGTACTCATCGACATGCAAGTCGTGAAACATTACAAAACATGATCATCGCATACATTATACACATCACATCTTGGGCCATACCATATCACAGAAAACACTCCCTGCAAAAACAAGTTAGACGCCTCTACTTTGTTGTTGCATGTTTTACGTGGCTTATGGGAGTAGATGCTAAGAACGATTCTTACCTACGGAAAGCCACAACGGTGATATTATGGTTGCCAAACTCCGGTGTTAATCCCATGACAACTATAGTGAGATAAACTGACATCCACCAGCGAACGACGTCGCGTAAGGTTGGCCTGGACCGCTTCAATCTCACTATCCCGCGTCATAAGAAGAACACAAACAAGAGGCTTGCAACAGAAAACATCAACGCCCTCAACAACCATGTTGCGTTCTACTCGTGAATCACATCTACGCATAGATCTAGCTCTGATACCACTGAAGGGTTTCGCGGCATAGTAAATCAAAATTTTCTACGGATGCGAACAAAGGGAAAGCCAAGATCTAATCTAGGAGATGCAAACAACGAGAGAGATTGGATAAGATCTTCATACCCTTGAAGATTCGCACAGCGGAACGTTCGTCGGAACGTGGGTGATGTAGTCGTACTCGCTTCTCCTCCTCGCGATCCGATCCGATCTAGCACCACAAGTGGCGGTGCCTCCGTGAGATGCACATGTGCAGCACCTCGACGTCTCCTCCTTCCTCGGACCAGCAAGTATGGCGGAGAGACGGATTGGATCTACAACACGACGGCGTGGTGTATATGGTGGAGAATTTCTGCAGCAGGTCTTCGCCTACAAACAGTCGGGAGGGAGAGAGGAAGGCAGCAGGGCGGCTAGGGTTGGAGGGGAAGGTGTAAGGGGTTGGTGCGCCCCCACCCCTCTTTATATAGAGGGGGGGCGCAGCCCTAGCCCCTCCCCCAAGCCCAAACCGGCGGCCCCAAAGGATAAGGAGTGGGGGGCAAGGAAACCCCCCCTTCTAGAAACTCTATCTCGAGTTTAAAACTCTCTTGGCCGTCTGGGCCCTATGGGGCCTTGTGCCCCTGGCCCAATGCGGCCAGGGCACTCCCTCATAGGCCCATTCCCCCTCCCGGAAGGTGGGGCCACGTTGGTCCCCTTCCGGAAGGTTCTAGAAGCTTCCGGTACAATACCGATTAATCCGGAACAATTCCGAACTCCAAAAACTGCACTGCCTTATATGAATCTTATTCTCCGGACCACTCCGGAACCTCTCGTGATGTCCCGGATCCCATCCGAGACTCCGAACAAAAACTCATAAACCAATTATCCAATCTATCCTAGCGTCGATACACGTTAAGTGTGTGACCCTGCGGGTTCGAGAATATGCAGACATGATCTTCTATCAATAATCAACAGCGGGGTCTGGAAACCCATATTGACTCCCACACATTCATCGATGATCATATCGGATGAACCACGATGCCAGGATTCAATCAATCCCATATATATATTCCCTTCGTCTCGCGATATTTTACTTGCCCGAGATTCGATCGTCGGTACCGTCATACCTAGTTCAATCTCGTTCACAGCAAGTACTTTACTCGTTCCGTAATCCGATATCACTTTATGATTAACTCTTTAACCACATGCTTGCAAGCGGTGTTGATATCGATTACCGAGTGGGCCCGAAGTATATCTCTCCGACTTGGGAGGGACAAATCCCATCTCGATACATACAACCCAACAGATACTTTCCGATCACCTGAGAGACACCTTTATGATCACCCTCTCATAGGATGACGTTTGATGACCTCAAAGCTTTCTTCCGATACCAGGGAGTTGTATTATCTCATGGTCTAAGGAATACAATATTTGACATAAGAAAAGCTTCGCAAAGACGAACACGATGACACGATCTAATTGCTTCGCTTAGTTTGGGTCTGTCCATCATATCATTCTCCCAATGATATGATCTCATTATCAATTGACAACTCATGTCTATGGTTAGGAAACCTTAACCATCATTGATCAATGAGCTAGTCCATAGAGGCGTACTAGGGACACGGTGTTGTTCACAAACCACACAAGTATTAAAGTTTCCGCTTAATACAATTCTAGCATGGAATATAAACATTATCATGAACAAGAATTATAATAATAACATCTTTATTATTGCCTCTAGGGCATAATTCCAACAACTTCTACAAAAAGATTTTGTGAAACTATTTTCCAGGTGTTCTCTGACCAAGAACAAGTTTGTCAATTCCAATTCTGATATATCTTTATGCATCTCTATTTGTGACTGTTGTACTTGGTTGCAACCTAAGTTATATAATGGTGAGTTGCTTTCTTAATTGTGCAATGGTAAGTGTGATGCTTCTTGTTCGTATTCTTTTATAGACACTTCACTCCATAAACCTGTGTACATGTTTACTGAGCTCAGTATTCGCTTGGGGACAAGCGAAGTCTAAGCTTGGGGGAGTTGATACGCCCAATTTGCATCACAATTCTATATCATAATTTACCTCTATTCATTGATATTTGTCTTATTATGAGGTATTACTTATGGTTTTTCATATGTTTATGCATGTTGGATTATTCCTGGAGGATGGACTGCCGGAGTCTGGATTCTGATGGAAAAGAAGGCGTTTCGGTGCAATTTTGCGAAGATCAGAAAATACCAGAAAAATATGGAAAAATATTATTTCTCCAGAAGACGAAGGAAGCCAGAAGGAGGGGCGGAGATGGGCCTCAGGGGGCCCACCTGACCCCGCGCCTAGGGAAGGTGTGGCCCACCTGCCCGGCCTCCGACTCCGCCCCTTCGCCTATATCTTCCCTATGAAACCCTAAGGTTCAGGGGGCGACCACAGATAGATTTCCGCCGCCTCTGGGGGCGGAAAACACCGAGAGAGAAAGATCTCTCCGGCAGACAGATTTCTGCCGGGGGAATTCCTTCCCGGAGAGGGAAGATCGTCGCCATCAACACCGTCATCAAGCTAGGCTTCATCGGGATCATCATCATCATCCACACCATCATCTCCACCAGCACCATCATCACCACTCTGTCCCGCTGTAACAATTGTGTTGGATATTGCTTTAGTTCTTAGGGGAAACTTTCCCGGTGTTAATTACTATTGTAGTTGATGCTTGTGAGTGGAACCATTGGATTATTGTTTATGTTCAAATTGTTATCCATTATAATATCATCTTTGATCTTGATCCATATGATGTCTTGTGAGTAGTTCGTTTAGTTCTTGAGGACATGGGAGATCATGTTGTTATTAGTGGATTTGTGTTAAGTTATCATTCAATGGTTAGTATTTAAGTTGTGGTGCTATTCTTCTAGTGGTGTCATGTGAACGTCGACTACATGATACTTCACCATTTATGGGCCCAGGGGAATGCATTGTGTATTTGGCTACTAATTATGGGGTTGCTGGAGTGACAGAAACCTGAACCCCCGTTAGGGCACCTTTGCACAAGGGAGCGTAGGATCTCAGAGTTTAAGGCTGTGGTTAGATTTGTATCTTAATTACTTTCCTGTAGTTATAGATGTTTGCAGGGGGTTTAATCACAAGTATATATTAGTCCAAGTAAGGTCGGTACATTAGCACAGGTTCACCCACACAACACTTACAACACCAAAGAAGAGTACTTAGCTATATGAAGCGAAATCACTTGACAGAATTCCCATGTGTCCTCGAGAACGCTTGGTCCTTATAAGTATTTCCACCGGCTTGTCCTTTGCTAAGAAAGGATTGGGCCACTTAATGCGTATGTTCTTTATTACTTGCACTTCGTTTTGTTGCCTTATCAGAAAACCACTAAAAATCCGTTTGCTAAGTATTTGCAGAGAGTTCCTGCTCCATACCACTGTTCATCACCTTCTGCTCCTCGTTAGGATCGACACTCCTATTTATTGAAAGTACTACGATACACATCCTATACTTGTGGGTCATCAATAGGTAGCTCACAAGATCTAAACATGGTGGCACGAATAGGAGAAACAACCATCTAGATACTGCTATGGACCCATAGTCCAAGGATGAACTACTCACACATCACTCTAGAGGCAGACATGGTGATGAAGAAGGCCTGCGGGACGATCTCCCCTCTCTGGCAGGGTGCCTGGAAGAGATTCATATCCCTCCCGATCTAGGGACGACGGTGGCGACGGCTACGGAATTTTTCGTGGAATACTGATCGGGTACTTAGGGTTTTCGTCTTGGGGGGGACTATATAGGCGAAGAGGCAAGGTCGATGGATGCCCGTGGGGCCCGCACCATGGCCATGCATGGCCTAGGGTGGGCCCGCATGGCCCCCTGGTGTAGCTGCTTCGTGGCGCCTCTTCGTCTCTCCTTGGGACTCCGTGTCATGTCTGAAAAAGTTAGGAACTTCAGCTTTTGTTTCGTCCAATTCCGAGAATATTTATTTAGTAGTTTCTGAAACCAAAAACAACAGAAAATAGGAAACTGGCTCTGTGGCACTTGTTAATATGTTAGTTCCAGAAAATTCATAAAAATGCCACAAAGTGTAGACAAAACATAAGATAGTTGGTGCAAAACAAGCATGGAGCATAAAAATTATAGATACGTTTGCAACGTATCAACATCCCCAAGCTTAACTCCTGCTCGTCCTCGAGTAGGTAAGTGATAAAAAATATTTGAGGTGACATGCACCATCACAATCTTGATCAAGGTATTGCAAAGTATTGCTAGCTGGAATCAAAGTACTCTAAACATAAGCATGAAAGATATATTTCTAACAATAAGACATAGCAACTATTTTGCAACATGAAAGGCTACACAAACAAAAGATCATGAATAATGCTTTGAAAGACATTTGTTTGTTTCGCATATAGAAAACATAGCAAGAGTGGTATTCAGCTTGTCCTTCATGGAATTGCAAAACATAAATGCATAGGACACCTTCAAAGTTCATAAGGGTGACTAGATACAAATAATTTAAGAACAAGCAAGACCAGAATTATGAATCAATCAACAAGTTTTGGAATAGTGCACATTGAACTCGGAATGACAACTATGATCTCTTAGATGATGCATAAAGATAGAAAATGGAGACTCAACAAAAAGTAAAAAAGAAAGGACCTTCGCAGAGGGAAGTAGGGATTAAATGGTTTTATAAAGCTTGCAAAAATTATGGTACTTATTAGCTTTGAGCTCTCATGGCCCCTATCATAAGCATCTTGAAGTGATTAAGGTTAAAGTGAGGACAAATATGAGTTATATGCTTGACAAATTATAAGTTGAAAATCTCACGCCCCTTGAGTACGAGTACCGAGACCTCATGCTACTCAACTTTGGTCCCAAGAAAGTTCTTGTCATTGTAAGTATATGTGTATCATAGAGAACCGCCAACGGGGTACCCCTTGCCCCATGACAGAGGAGCTATCCCATATCAAAATGACAAGGCAACATACAATGAGCATCTCAGTGATCTTTTTATTTGCTATTTGCATAGTTTTTTATTGAGTATGCTTCATAGAATGCCACTATGGTTTTGCTGTAAGTTTCCACCATGATTAGGCATGGCTTAGGCTAGCCGCCCAGGCAATTCTCTAACACATATACATACTCCATGGACTTGCAAGCTCCCATCTTATTTCACACCGCTGGCATCCATAAAGAAAAGAACATGATATCAACTAAATAGATAAGTGCAATGTTGAAAGCGTACCCCATGACATCATGGTTTTGCTAATTCACAACTTACAATTTGCAAGCATGTAAGCATATAAGATAGTCACAATGGTCTAGGTTTATTAAGTGCACGAAATAAAATGTGTCTTCAAGTTCGTAAGAGCTTTAATCACTAATTTTCACATAACAAAAATTTAATTCGGAAGATATATTAAAACATGAATATACTTGGAATGGTGTAACACAGCATGCATAGGACTTTATAGTGTACTCTTTGGAATAACTTGGTTTCTTGGGAGTTGGATGCACGAGTAGAGCTCATACTCAGTACAGGTGGAGGCTAGCAAAAGACTGGGAGCGACCAACTAAGAGAGCAATAATGCCCATAATCATGCAGAGCGATAAAACATTATTAATAAAAGCATAAAGTGATATCACAAGTCAAAAACTAAATGATCATAGAGGCTAAGGTGACTGGTTCATAGTCGTAACATGGTGTAAGCATGTACCAAGTCAACCCAAATAAAGCATCAAAGGATAATACCACAATATTATGCTTTTGTATGCTAAAACAACACATGATTCTTTCATGGCACATTAAGCAATCTCCATTGTTTGAAACAAGTCATTCTACAACAATAATCACTAAGCATATGGTCAAATAAACATCTAACATGACATGATAAAGTCTAAGTCATAGTCAAAACAAGCTTCTTTTTGTACCACCATAAGCATGAAACATTCTACTCTTTTCCAACACCAATCAACTTATTTGAAACAACTCACAAGGATAATAATCAATAAAGACCAGAGAGCATGTCTCACCTAACTGCAAAGAAGAACTAAAAAGTTATAAGCAAAAATAAGAAGAAAACTAAAGCTAAATGCAGTGCTAGCAAAAGAGAACACTCACAGAACAATAAGAGTGAAAACTAGAGTGTTCTAGGCAATGAAGAACGGGGTGTGACTTCTACAAAATAAGTGTGATGGGATCCAGAAAATTTATTGCAGCAAACAAAACAAAACTAAAAACAAAAACAAAGACGCTCCAAGAACAACACAATAGTGCATGAAGCAAATTAAAATATAGTATCTTGAAAGAAAACCTGAGATTTTTGTTGATGAAGAAGGGGATGCCTTGGACATCCCCAAGCTTTGACACTTGTACCTCTTGAATATTTCTTGGGGTGACACGGGTGGCATCCCCAAGCTTAAGCTTTTGTCCATACTTCATCTCATCACATCATTCTCTCCCTACAATTAAAAACTTCCTTCATACAAAACTTAACACAATCTTCATTAGCAACATTAGTGTATGCAAGATAATAAACCTTTGGGTTCAGTTTCAACTAAAGTAAATCATACATTAAAACATAATCTACTATAGAAAATCCTTTTAAAAGCTAAAGTGATCAAAAGAACTCAAAAGAAATCGATTTAAGAGGCAAATGCAAATAATGGCAGAAATCTGTCAAAACAGGCCTGCAGGTAAAGACCGATTTTTTCGAAAACTTTCTGTTGCTCAAATAGAAACGTGCAAAACTAACTAAAGTTGGGTAAATACCAGGGGCATGCGCACAAAAAATTTCAGATTAATATGAGGTTCTGGGATTTTTCACGATTTTTTTACAGCGAAGCACAAAATCTGTTTCGGGACAGCAACTTCCCCAAATCTTACTTCCCTCTCATTAGAGGCTATTCTTGGCACAAAAACCAAACAAAAAGGATAAGGAGAGGTTATTATAGAGGCAATAACTTCCAATGCTCAACAAAAAGAAACACTTACTGAAATAAAAATTGGGTTATCTTCCAAGAGTGCTTTTCTTTAACGCCTTTCAGCTAGGCACAAAAAGCAAGAATCAAGTATTTTCGAATGAAGAAGCATCAACATCAAATTTTGTTCTAATAAGAGAGTCAAAATATAGCTTATTTCTTTTTTGAGGGAAGTGTTCAATACCTTTATTGAGTGGGAATTGATATTTAATGGTGCCTTCCTTCATATCAATAATGGCACCAACAGTTCTAAGAAAAGGTCTTCCCAAAATAATAGGACAAGAAGCATTGCATTCAACATCAAGAACATAGAAATCAACAGGGACAAAGGTATTGTTAACCATAATAAGAACATCGGTAATTCTCCCCATAGGTATCTTTTTAGTATTATCATCAAGATGGACATCCAAATAATAATCTTCCAATGGTGGTAAATCAAGCATATCATAAATTTTTCTAGGCATAATAGAGAAACTAGTACAAAGATCACATAAAGATTTGAAATATAAATCATTCACTTTCATATTAATTATGGTATCCCCACCATATTCTAATTTCCTAGGAATAGAGGCTTCATGTTTCAATTTTTCTTCTTTAATTTTCATGAGAGCATTTGCAATATGTTTTGTAAAAGCCATATTCATAGCACTAGAATTAGGACTTCTAGCAAGCTTTTGCAAGAGCATAATTACTTCAGAAATATTGCAACCATCAAGATCAAAATAAAAATTATCATTCAAGGTAGTAGAACTTTTGTCTCCCATATTTCGAAAAAATTTAGCATTTTTATTGGAAAAAGTTCCAGTGTGTTTAGGCAATGTTGCAAAAAGAACGGGGACTTTGTCTACACCAGTTATTTTACCATTAATAGTAGGAGGTTTGCTAGCATCAACATCACTAGTGGTGGTAATGGTACAAATTTAGTCATATTATTATTTCTAGCAATTTCATCTTCTCTTTCCCACCTAGCATGCATTCAGGTAACATCCTAACATTTTCATCAATTCTAACTTGAATGGCATTCAGTGTCTTACTTTCTTTAACATCATGAGTCATAACCTTTAATTTAAGAAGTTCAACATCATGGGCAAGGCTATCAACTTTAGAAGCAAGATCATCAATTTTTCCAAGCTTTTCCTCAACAGTTTTATTGAAAGTAGTTTGTTTACTAATAAAATCCTTAAGCATGACTTCAAGTTTAGAGCGTACACTTCTATTGTTGTTGTAGGAATTTCCATAAGAATTTCCATAAGCATTACTATTATTAGAAGGATATGGCCTATAATTATTATTACCATAAGCATTGTTGCTAAAATTATTATTTCTAATGAAGTTCAAATCAACTTGCTCTTCTTAAGCAACCAAAGAGGCTAAAGGAACATTATTTGGATCAATATGAGCTTTTATACTAACAAACATAGACATAATAGTATCAATCTTATCACTCAAGGAGGAGGTTTCTTCAACAAAATTTACCTTCTTATCTTGTGGATCTCTCTCAGTGTGCCATTCAAAATAATTAATCATCATATCATCCAGGAGCATTAGTGCAGCACACCAAGTGATGGGCATAAAGGTACCTCCAGCAGCCAAATCCTACAAGTTTCTTGAAGAAAAATTCAATCCTGCATAAAAGGTTTGGATAGTCATCCAAGTAGTGAGTCCATGAGTGGGGTAATTCTTCACTAAAGATTTCATTCTTTCTCAAGCTTGAGCAATATGTTCATTATCAAATTGTTTAAATTTCATTGCATCACTTCTCATGGATATAATCTTAGCAGGAGGATAATATTTTCCAATGAAAGCATCTTTGCATTTAATCCAAGAATCAATACTATTTTTAGTCAAAGATAGCAACCAATCTTTAGCTCTTCCTCTTAAAGAGAAAGGAAACAATTTAAGCTTAATAATATCTCCATCTACATCCTTATATTTTTGCATATCACAAAGTTCAACAAAATTATTAAGGTGAGCAACAACATCATCAGTACTAACACCAGAAAATTGTTCTTTCATAACAAGATTCAGCAAAGAAGGTTTAATTTCATAGAAAGTAGCTTCAGGAACAGGTGGAGCAATAGGTGTGAAAATGAAATCATTATTGTTTGTGCTAGTGAAGTCACACAGCTTAGTGTTTTCAGGAGTAGTCATTTTAGTAGGATTAAAGCAAGCCAACAAAAATAACAACTAAGTAGGAACTAATTTTTTTGTGTTTTTGATAAAAAAAAAGCAAACCAAACAATGCAAAAGAAACTAAGCAAAAAAAACAAAGTAAAGAGATTGCTAGTGAGAGACTCCCCTTGCAGAAATCTTCTTTCTCTCCGGCAACGGCGCCAGGAAAAGCTTGATGATGGCTTAGTTGATGTAGAGCCTGTTGGGAACCCTAAGAGCAAGGTATGATGAACACAGCAGCAAGTTTTCCCTCAATTATAGAACCAAGGTTATCAAACCAGTAGGAGAAAAAACCCACTTTCGAAGGTGTTGCTAGCAACGTGGAACTTGCACACAACACAAACAAAATACTCTGCCCAAAATTTCAGTGAGGTCGTCAAGCTCACTGATTTTGCTGAAAATAAAGGATTAAACATATAGTGTGGAAGAAAGTAAGTGCTTGTAATAATTGCGGAAAGTAAACAGTAAACAGTAGATGGAATATCAGTGGGAAGGAATGGACATGGGTCCACAATTCACTAGAGGTGTTTTCTCCATAAGATAAATAACATGCTGGGTGAACAAATTACAGCGAGGCAATTGACAAATAGAGAATGCATAACAATGCATGTACATGACATGATGATCACTATGAGATTTATTTGGACATTACAACATGATACATAGACCATAATCCAACTGCATCTATGACTAATAATCCACCTTCGGGATATCATCCGAACAACCCTCGGGTATTAAGTTGCAAACAAAAGATAATTGCATTAAGCAAAGTGTGTAATGTAAAAAATACAATTGCCCTTGGGCAAATGATTGTTGTTTTATCCCTAGTAGCAACATCACATCTACAATCTTAGAAGTTTCTGTCACTCTCCCAGATTAATAGAGGCATGAACCTACTATCGAGCATAAATACCCACTCTTGGAGTCACAAGCAAATACTTGGCCAAAGTAACTACTAGAAACGAAGAGCATGCAAGATCACAAATAATCTAGACATGATAGAACAATAAACAATCTGACATAATACTCAATATCCATCGGATCCCCGCAAACATAACATGTAGCATTACAATAAGATGATCTTGATCATGATAGGCAGCTCACAAGATCTAAACATGGTGGCACAAATAGGAGAAACAACCATCTAGCTACTGCTATGGACCCATACCAAGGATGAACTACTCACACATCACTCCGGAGGCAGGCATGGTGATGAACAAGGCCTCCGGGATGATCTCCCCTCTCCGGCAGGGTGCCAGGAAGAGCTTCAGATCCCTCCTGATCTAGGGACGACGGTGGCGGCGGCTACGGACTTTTTCGTGGAATTATGATCGGATACTTAGGGTTTTCGTCTCGGTGGGGCTATATAGGCGAAGGGGCAAGGTCGGTGGACGCCCGTGGGTCCCACACCATGGCCAGGCATGGCCCAGGGTGGGCCCGCGTGGCCCCTTGGTGTGGCTGCTTCGCGGTGCGGTGCCTCTTCGTCTCTCCTTTGGACTCCGTGTCATGTCTGAAAAAATAGGAACTTCGGCTTTTGTTTCGTCGAATTTTGAGAATATTTCTTTACTAGTTTTTCTGAAACCAAAAACAACAGAAAACATGAAAATGGCTCTGTGGCACTTGTTAATATGTTAGTTCCAGAAAATTCATAAAAATGCCACAAAGTATAGACAAAACATAAGATAGTTGGTGCAAAACAAGCATGGAGCATCAAAAATTATAGATACGTTTGCAACATATCAAGGCCTCTTGTGGCGATGGTGGTCTTAGTACCGCCCACCCCTCCAATGAGTCGTACTCCCTTGTAGGGAGGAACTCGGTAAAACATCCGCGTCTCAGCGTGCCTTGGTTATTTCTATACCCGAGCCATTTACTTATGCACTTTACATTGCGATAGTCTTCGTGCTTAAATTAATCTCTTGCTATCACCTTTTTTCTTGTCTTGATTAGCATAAGTTGTTGGTGCACATAGGTGAACTATAGTCTTTATAGGCTTTGTGCTTGACAAAATAAAATGTTAGTTTCATTTCTCCTTTGTTAAGCCCATCTCGTAAAAAAGTAAATCGTCTATTCACCCCTCCTCTAGGCGACATCTGTGATCTTTCAGAGGCATTTTCTAAGAGTTTCTTTGTTTTTTTTCTGATTTTTTTCTCCTAGTCCAGGTAGCTCCGGGGGAAACCCTAGATCCGGGTCTCCCAGATCGAACGATGGCGGCATGCGGCGTCATTTTCCCCCATGGCCGTCATTTCGGAGCTGATGTTGGCTGGAGGGGGTTTGAGGTGGAGAGATTTGCATCTACCTCACCATTGACAACGAGAATTGGTGGCATGGCGCAACAGTTTCTCGGTGTTAGACGTGCCATGATGGACTCGCTCAAGGCAGGGGCGTTGTCTGGCATCGTGGTGGCATTGTTAGCAGGACCGACAAAGTTTATGCTGATCTTAACCTTGAGGATTGCTCGGTGGTCTGATGGCGGTGATGGCTTATGTAGCGTGTACATGAGGTTCTCGCAAAGAGTCTGCTAAACCGTATAAGCGCTCTCGTCTCTTTTAGAGGGCGTCTCGAGGTATGCGATATTCTAGTTCTTAGCCGGTGAAGGGATTTCGTTGTTCCCAAGGCATAATGCCTTGTTGACATGACTTTCATCCCTTGTCTGGTTGTAGGTGTTGTGTAGAGCCTTCAGTTTTTTTATGTATTCTCTTCGTCCGTAGTTTGTTGAATAAATTTAATAAAGCAGATCGTATTGTCTTTTCGATGTAGAGGCCAGGGTCATCCTCCATTTAAAAAAAGTATATAGACATAGAATATATCTGTTAGGGATATAGCCGTTGAGAATATAGCAGTTAGAAATATAGACTACCAAATTTAAACTAGTCACCAAAAAACCGAGGTTGTCTAACAAGAGATCTTTTTGATTGTCTATATGAAGACATAGACTATCAAATTTAGATAGAGATGCTCTTAGTCCTTCAAATTCATAACATCCTATGAGGTGAGTATATGCAGTAACACGCCTAATAAGATTGTCTATTCATTCTTGATTTTTCTGTACAATGTTGGAGTTAATGTTCCTCAGGAAATCAACCGTTAGAAGAATATTCTCATGTGGAGACAACTAAAGTATGTCATCTATATGTTCTTCAAACATGAAGAAGTTATTTGGGTCCAGAGTCCCAAAGGGTTTCTTATAGTATTCACCGTTCCGTAATATAGACTTCAAGATTTTTTCACCCACTATGGTTCCTTCATATTGCTTAAGCTGAAATATCTTTTCCTATGCATATCATTAGCAATTAAATAAATATACTTAGTATTGTTTCCTCCCTCTTAAACATGTATAACCATAGCACGTTGAGCCCATTTGATTTCTTCATCATGTGTAAGCTTGTTAATCGTTCATTTGCATCTCTCAAAGAGTCTCTGTCACTCTCTTACTCAGATGTAGTAAGAGGGATTGATTCGGTTTTGATATTTAGCTCACCAATGATGGCTATTGTAACCTTTATTTTTCTTTTTTGTATTTGAAACTTAATTTTTTGCCCATCCTCCAAAGAGACGACATAAGTGGAAATTTTGTTTTGCCTGTGCCTAATAGGTGTATTATCTTAGGTACTTTAGCCTAATCGGTTGCCACCATATCATATAAACCATCCTGACACGACCAAGATAATTTGAAAGAGAAGATCTTATATCCTAAATGAGCTTGATTATTTTAATAATCAATAAGGAGTAGAGTGTGGTCAGACCTGAATCGCGACAAAGCTCACACGAATACTAAAGGGGATTTATGTTCTCGTTCTACACTTGCTAAGATCTCGTCAAATTTCTCATACGTTGGCTTTTCACAACGGTTTTCATGAGTATATTTTCTCTCCTAGATAGAACAATTTTTGTGAGATCCATGTTCTCAATTATTGTGTTAAAATGAAAATCCATCGATCATTAAAGTTAAAATTACTCTTATTGGATCTTTGTAGAATACTGAAGTCACCACCCATCAATATTGGTAGTGTCTGCGATTCACATATACAAACCAATTCAGATAAAAAATCAGTTTTATGCGGGTCTTGGACAGCCCCATAAACATGCAACAAAAGGCCACTCAAAAGTTAAAACAAATGTTCTTAGTGCGCATATGCAACTTGAAACAATTGTCTCCCGTATCAATCTTGTTCACTTGGAGTGTTGCTGCATTAATACCCACTAGAATTACGCTCATGTGGCGATATAAAATACCAAGCAAAATCTTTTTCGCCGGCAAGATACCTCAATAAGGTACCGTAAAATTAGATTCTCATGTCTCCAACAAGATAACAAAGTCTAAAAGGTGCTCTATAATTGACTCTTGAAAAAAAAGGTGCTTGCCCGAATTTCTAAACTCTCACTATTTTAACGTCATACCTCCAAGTTCCATCATTGTGAAGAGTTTTTTCAGTCTTAATTCTTGTGTTCCTAGGCACGTTAGTTTTTCATAAAACTTCCTTAGCAAAATGTCTGATATCCCATTGTATTATTACATGAAAACATCCCAGAAGTCCATAATACGTAGTATCCATCTTCTTACTACACTAATTTCTACAGGTTCAGCGTCGGTTTCGGTAGCTTTCAACTGAGATGTTGAGAGTTGAGATCATCCTACGTCCAATGGTCCAAGTACATGTAGAGACCCCCTAAAAAAAAAGTACATGTAGGGATGGAAATAAATGTTTCCAACGCATAGGACGCCCAACTGGTATAGAGCAATTCGAAGACCCGTGTAGAAGTTTTTGCAAACTCACACCTTCAAACTATAGTTATTAGAGCACCTCCACTTGTTTGGTGTTTTCAGAAATTCAACGCGATTAGCGCTGGATGGATGTAACTTTCGGTTTGAGAATGACCGTTTTTTCACCCCAGGCGTGGTCCTCAGGCGACGCAAAATCGGCGAGTTGTCGCCCAAATTCGGCTCAAATTCGAACAGAGTTCGGTAAATATGAATACAAAGCAATGTCCGACATAGTTCGGTATAAAATTAAACATAGTTCTATATAGACTGATATACAACATAGTTTGGCCTAGTTCGGCCAGATAATGCCCGGCATCTACATATTGCTCTTGCGTATCTATATAGCTCAACTAGATCATCTTGCAGCTATTGCTGCACTACCGGGTCTCAGATCTCCTGAAGGATCGTGATGAAGGCAGCCTAGATTGACGGCACCTGGTGATCAGGCTCTGTAAAAGGTCCCTGTCTGTAGTATGGCTCATCATGCTCAACAAAATCCATTGGTTCCTTCATCTCATCATCAATAATCATGTTGTGCAAGGTCACACAGCAGTTCATCACTTTCCACATCTGATCTTTCGACCAGGTCATAGCAGGAAACCGGACAACTGCAAACCTTTGTTTGAGCACACCAAATGCCCGCTCCATGTCCTTCTTGTAAGTTTCCTGTTCCTTGGAAAACTGAGCGTGCTTGGGGAGCATCGGGTTTGAGATAGTCTTCACAAATATTGGCCATCTTGGATAGATGTCATCTGCAAGATAGTATCCTTTGTTGTAGTGGTGCCAGTTGATCTCAAAGTCCACAAGGAGAGAAATGACCGTTAATAGGCTTGGCAAATACATTTGAGAACCGGAGGATGTTGATGTCGTTGTTCGATCATGTCATGCCAAAGAAGGAGTTCCAGATCCAAAGATCATGTGTAGCAACTGCCTTGAGTATTACACTATAACCTCCTTTCTGGCCTTTGTGCATTCCCTTCCATGCAAATGGACAGTTCTTCTAGTGACAATGCATGCAGTCTATGCTTGCAAGCATCCTAGGAAATCCTCTACTTTTATTGACTGCGAGGATCCAAGCACTGTAGGGGTTCGTAGCATGGAAAACAAAAAAATTCTACCGCATGCACACAAACAAGCCAAGATCTATCTACTAGATTGTAGCAACGAGTCGATAGAAGCACTCACCCTCGAAGATTCCAAAGCGGTTAACGAGAGCAGATTCTCATGGGTGATGTAGTCGTACACTTGCTGATCTCAAGATCGCATAGACGATCCTTCCGGCGCTGCGTTCCGGCAGCACTTCCGCAGTCGGTCACATGTACGGTACTCGATGAAGACCTTCCTCTCCCTTGTTCCAGCAGGCAGCGGAGGTTGTAGTTCTCCCCTCGCGATTCCAGCAGCACGACGGCGTGGTGACGGAAGTAAAGGGAAGATCCCGCAGGGCTTCGCCTAAGCAGGAGCGAGTATGGTGGAGTAGAGAGAGGGCCTCGGCGATCTAGGGTTTAGATGGCCGAGGGGTTTAGAGCAACCGGCAGCTAGGGTTTAGCTAGACGGCGGTTTAGAGGAGATCTAGGGCAGTCGCATCTAGAAGGGGGGCGGGGGCTGGCCTAGGGTTTAGAGGGGGCGCCGGCTAAGGGCAAGGTGTAGGGAGAGGGGGCGCCCCCTCCCTTTCTTTTATAGGTGGGAGGGGCGGCTAGGGCTAGCCGAGTCCTCCCCCAACTCCCTTGTTGGCCGGTGGTTTGGAGGAGAGAAGGGAAACCTTCTCTTCCCAGGTTTCCTTCTCTTCCCCCACTTGGAAATTATTGTCCCAGTTTGACTTTTTCAAACTGGCCTTTTTACTTTCAAACTAGAGTTTGATTTATCTCTTCCAAGTGTCCAGCCAAGTGACCTAGGACATGATGTAACCATTCCACTTTGTCATGACACATCCATGTACCCTTCCCCTTCTGGATCGGTGAACCTTCTAGACCCTTCTAGAACATTCCGATGAAAACACCGGAACCATTCCCGAACTCTGGATTTGGACTTTCCTTATATGAATCTTATTCTCCGGACCATTCCGGATCTCCTCGTGATATCCCGGATCCCATCCGAGACTCCGAACAACATTCGGTCTCTTTACTCACTTTCCATATCTACTAAACAACATCGAATCCTTAAGTGTGTCTCCCTATGGTTCGTGAATTATGCAGATATGATCGAGACTCTTCTCCGATCAATAACCAATAGAGGAATCTGGAAATTCATATGGGTCCCACATATTTCTATGATTACTTCGTGATCGAATGAACCATTTACATATGATACCAATTTCCCTTTGTCTCACGATACTTTACTTATCCGAGGTTTGATCGTCGGTATCTCTGCATACCTAGTTCAACCTCGTTACCGATAAGTACTCTTTTCTCGTTCCCGTGATATGTGATCCCTTGTGAGCCAGTCAAATGCTTGCAAGCTAATTGGATGACATTCCACCGAGAGGGCCCAGAGTATATCTATCTGTCATATGGATGGACAAATCCCACTCTTGATCCATGTGCCTCAACACATACTTTTCGAACACTCAATGCCACCTTTATAACCACCTAGTTAGGGTGTGGTGTTTGATGTCATCAAAGCATCCTTCCGGTGATGGTGATTAGCATGATCTCATGGTTGAAGTAATTAGGTTACTATGTATCAGAAAGCTTATAACAAATGAACTATATTAAATGACTTGATCTTTATGCTACGCTTAACTATAGGAGTATGTCCATCACATCATTCTCCTAATGATAACCCTGTTGTTAATAACATCTCTATGTTCATGATCAGGAAACCATGATCATATATTAACCAACAAGCTAGTTTAACAAGAGACTTTACTAGGGACTCTTTTCTGTTTACAAATCACACAAGTATTAATGTTTACGGTTAATACAATTATAGCATGGTATGTAAACATTTATCATAAGCATGAAGATATGATAATAACCACTTTATTATTGCCTCTTGGGCATATCTCCAACAGTCTCCCACTTGCACTAGAGTCAATAATCTAGTTTCAAACCTTTGTGCGTTCAACACCTATGGCTTTCCAGTGTTGTATTTACACGATTGCTAGTGGTCAACTGATCTCCGGATCCGACACTTTCAGGTCCATGTGTAATTGCATGTCTTTGCGTCTCTACGCATCACTCATTCTCTAATGAGATGGCTTTGTACAAATTTGGTCCTTTGGTGAGACCTTTAGTTACTTGGGGTTAAAACATGTTGATAATATTGTCGTACAATATATCTTCATAGTACTATCCCGCTGTGAACCACACCTAGTTTGATAACAAACTACTTGATACAAATGTCCTCTTTTGCTGCTATTATAGCAGTCATATACTTAGTCTTTGTTGTAGTATCTGTCACAATGTATTAACTTTGAAACTCATCCAAATCCATTATGGAACTTACTTTCCATCATATTATGCCACCCTTAGTTTAGATAGAGATAAACTTAATTTGTACTTTGTGACAAAACTAGTATCAATGTAATAATTTTACAATGAACTAACCATCTATTTGTCACTTCTACAAAATAATATATTCTTAGTTCTTCTAAAAGATCATAAGAATATCTTCACTATCGTCCAATAATCATCTTCTGAATCATTCTGGTATACGCTCATAACATTCAGAGCATAGGACATATCTGGATTTGTAAACATCACAGCATGATTGATAAAGTACTCTTTGTGATTTTATATATCAAGTATCAAAAATACTTGAATCTTTATTCAATCCTTCCTGTGCAACAAGAACATTTCTTGTAGTTTCTATATTGAACTCATTCAATATCTCATCTATGTACTTTTGGCACAACCATATTAGCATCTCAATTTATCCATATAGACATTGATGCCAAATATTCGGGTTCTGCCTAAGCCTTTCATCGAGATGAAATTCTTAACCTGTGTCAATAAAAAATACATCATTTCCAATCAACAATATGTCTTCCACATAATGTATTAGAAACATGTCTTAGCGCTCCCACTTAATTTCTTGCAAATGCAAGCATCTTCATCGTCTTCGATGAAATTAAACTCTTTTAACAGTTTCATCATAGTGAAGATTCCAACTCCACGATGCTTACTTCAACCATTGAAGTTTGCATATGCTTTTAGCATCCTTAACAAAAACCCTTTGGACCGTGTCATGCACACGTCCTAGGTAACCATTCTATTATAAGAACTCCACATAACAAAATTATATGTAGTGGTTGCTACATTAATCCGCTTTAGACTAAATATCGCTATGACAAATCAAATCTTGTCATAGTCAATCCTTTGAACATTGTTGTGAACTCTTTCCCAACATGTCGACAATTTCATAGATACGAAACATCCATGTCTATTTCTTTATAGATCCAAACGCGACTGTAAGGTCTTACACCTTTACAGAGGGTCTTTCAAGTTCAAAGCTTGATTTCTTGTGTATAGAACTATCACGGATTATATGGCTTCAAGCCATTTGACGGAGTCAGGGCCCATCATTGCTACTTTGCATGTAGTCGGATCATTATTGTCAAATAATGATTTAACTCTCAAATCTTGGTATTTGATTGTTTACCCGACTTACTTGGTTCAATAGGAACTTAGACCTCCGTGTTCACAACCTTTGAGGCACGTGAGCCATGAGCGTTGTTGCTGCCTCCAGAAAACTTTTCAGTGTTGCGCAACTTTGATCATATAGATAAGGTTCGTTTAACCTTATCAAAGTTCTATTGTCCTCCAAATTAACTTTTCACGGAAAATTCCTTCTGAAATAAACTTTACGTTCTAAGCGACAAACACTTTTGTCTTTGGTGTTATGGAGGAACACTTAACGGCTATTCAAAATAACATACAAAGAAATATTCATCCGACTTTGGTTGTAAACATCTTATTTATGCATAGCATACCAATGTTTAAGAAAGGACAACTTGGGCTTTATCCCAAACCATAACTTTATATGGTGTCATTTCAACGGATCATGATGGAGCACTTTTTAGTGGAAAACGGTAGTCTCTAAAGCTTTTAATCTTTTAAAATATAATGACAGTTTTATAAATGACACCTTTGATCTTACCATGTCAAACAAGGTTTCATTACATATCTCGAACACTCCATACTCTTATCATGTTTCGGGAAATGCAAATCCACGGAATGATTCCTTAAATCTTAGGTATTATGCTAAACTTGTAACTCAAATATCTTCCTTTATGATCTTATAATAAACTATTTATATTCTTGTTACAATGATTTTGCACTTCATCTTGAAAGTCTTTGAACTTTTCAAATGTTTCATACTTCATCCTTATTAAGTAAATATTCATATATTCACTCAAATTTTCGGAGAAATCATATGAAGTTAAAATTCATCGCTCTTTACTTCACATAATGGACTTCATACAACAATATGTACAAGTTCCAATAAGCTAGTCATTCGTTCCCTTTTGGCCTATGAACGGAGTTTTAATTATCTCTAGGAAAGTTTCACAAGCGTTATTTGATCAAAAAAATCAAAAGACTCCAAAATTCCATCCACATGGAGTTTCTTCATGTTTTCTTTCCAATATAATTTAAAAGGCGATGTCACTTTCCTAAGTGATCTTTTCTTATAAATTGTCTTTCGACATTTTTAGCAATAGTTTTATGGATGTGATTTATCTAACGAGATTTGTAAATCATACATCTTTTATGGATTATGGCAATTATTTGAACAACCCTTTTGTTCTCATAATACCTGATAAAACAAATCTTGAAGGCAAGCTTTGATGTTAACGAGCCACACAAAAACCCTTTATTTGTTCTCGATGAACATCATCACATATTCTTTTGCTAGTTACTTAGGCCATTGTAGTTCATGAATTGTATTGTTTCATATGACGATTCATACCAACAAATTCAGTATTCAATACTTAAGAACCACATTATTTAACAAGCAAAGAATACAACCATAACTCGTATATCCTTTATATACCTAAGCTGAACAATTCTAGTCTTTTCTTTTCTGCCATATATTTATAAGATTCTCTTTCAGTATTTCATGTTCTGTTTGAAAGAATCTATCAATAGTGGAGTCATACACATGACACATAGTCCAAAACATGTATAGTTAAATACCAATATCTTTGGACGTGCACTTTGAAGCAGATCGCCATCATCAAATGTTTGGTGTTCTTTCAAATTTCATTCTTTAGTAATCTTTTAGTGCAGTAAACATTTTACTTACATTAAATATTCATCCTTATCATGGAACTATTCATGATCAAACTACTTTAGCTTATTATGGTGAATCACAAGTATAATGTTGCTCTCCAATACCTTTTGGAGTATTACGACAACTAGTGTCTCTAACCTTTTGTAAATTCTCATCAAATATGAGAACATAAACTTTGCCATATTATACTCTATAATGTTGTAACCAAAACATCATTTCAGATATTGCAATATCTTCCACACATGATGGTTTCTGAAACAACTCTTTCAACTCCTAGATTACCTTGATATTGAAACTATCTTTTGAATATCAAGAATCATGGAGACGAACATGATACTTATATACTAACACTGGAATTGTTACTCTTGATTTAATACCAACTATTAAACTTCATGGAGTAATCGAAACTTACTGAAAGTTTGCAATGGGACTTTTAAACTTTAGATTAACACTTCAAAATAATGTGATACCAGTTTGTAAAGTAACTAACCAGAATTCTATAGTTCTATCATCTCAATTATAACTAAGCGCAAGGTGGTAAACGGATGCCAATGACTACAACAACTATGCAAATTCACTTTGATTTAATTTATGATAAATAGTGTTCAACTTTTAATCATATTGATGTTGAACTCCCACTCAAAACAATATTCCTCACATTGTTTTAGTGATTACATGAACCAAATCCACCATATCAAAACCGATCATCACGAGAGATGATGTAGCTTCAAAGGCGAACAATCAACATGTTCATCATATCTACTATATGACTCATGCTTTACCTTTCGGTGATCCGTGTTCCGAGACCATGTCTGTACATGCTAGGCTCGTCAAGATCAAACCTTAGTTTCTGCATGAGCAAATCTGGCTTGCTCACGTTGTATACACTCGCAGAATCTTACACACCCGATCATCACATGGTGCTTCAAAAAAACGAGCTTTAGCAACGGTGCTTACTAAGGATGAACACTTTAAAACTTGAAATTGTGTGCTTGAGGGATCATCTTATAATGCTACCGTAGTGAACTAAGAAATACAAGATGCATAAAAGGATTAACATCACATGCAATTCATAATATGTGATATGATATGGCCTTTCTTCTTGTGCTTACGATCTCCATCTTCAAGCACGAACATGATCTCCATCATCACCGGTGTGGCTTCAAGGTCAATGGCGCCGCTTCATGGTTGTCTTCCATCAGCATCAACTATTACAACTACTTTGAATAATAGACACGCAGGTCTTAACGGAATTAAAAAATAACCATATGGCTCCTGCCGGTTGCCGACTTACAATAAGGAACATTGCATACATCATATATAATCACAATCATGGTCATATCACATCACAGCACACCCTTGCAAAACAAAGTTAGACGCCTCTAATTTTCTTTGCATATTTTACGTGGTTTGGGGCTTTCAATAAGTGTCATTCTAACTTACGAACAAGAACCACAACATTGATGTTTGAACTATCAAGTGCCCGTTGTAAATTGAATCTATACTATGATGGGAGAGACAGACACCCGCAAAGCCACTTATGCAATACAAGTTGCATATTGAGCATGGAGCAACTCTCATGAACGATGTCATGTAAGGTTAGCCCGGGCCGCTTCATCCCATCATATCGCAAGATGCAAAGTACACAAAAAGCAATTGATTATAAAACCACTACCGCCCATAATGAACATTGTGTTCTACTCGTGCAACAGATCTACATATAGACACGGCTCTGGTACCACTGTAGGGGTTCGTAGCATGGAAAACAAAAAATTTCTACCGCATGCACACAAACAATCCAAGATCTATCTACTAGATTGTAGCAACGAGTCGATAGAAGCACTCACCCTCTAGGATTCCAAAGCGGTTAAAGAGAGCAGATTCTCGTGGATGATGTAGTCGTACACTTGCCGATCTCAAGATCGCGTAGACGATCCTTCCAGCGCTGCATTCTGGCAGCGCTTCCGCAGTCGGTCACACGTTCGGTACTCGATGAAGACCTTCCTCTCCCTTGTTCCAGCAGGCAGCGAAGGTTGTAGTTCTCCACTCGTGATTCCAGCAGCACGACGGCGTGGTGTCGGAAGTAGAGGGAAGATCCCGCATGGCTTCGCCTAAGCCGGGGCGAGTATGGTGGAGTAGAGAGAGGGCCTCAGCGATCTAGGGTTTAGAGGGCCGAGGGGTTTAGAGCAACCGACAGCTAGGGTTTAGCTAGACGGCGGTTTAGAGGAGATCTAGGGCAGTCGCATCTAGAAGGGGGGCAGCGGCTGGCCTAGGGTTTAGAGGGGGGCGGCTAAGGGCAAGGTGTAGGGAGAGGGGGCGCCCCCTCCCTTTCTTTTATAGGTGGGAGGGGCGGCTAGGTGTAGCATCCCAGTTGTCTAACACCTGTAATGCTACTTGTTCTAGTAATAAAAGGGACACTTCCTACATATAATTGTTGCATCATCATCATATCATGCTCATGTCATCATGCCACCTTGCATCTGAGCATCATACAAAAACCCTTTTGTTTTGGTTCTTATCTCATATGCATTAATATTTGTATTTGCCTCTTGATATTGTATTTGGTTCTTGATATATTGTTAAATGCCCAAGTTGAGTTGGGGGCATATCTCTTATTGACTCCACCACCTTTTCTTCACCACCTTATAATTCCACCATCCAACTAATATGAGCTTGGCATTTTAATTGAGTTCACCTCTAGCTCATGTGGGTTGGATGGATCTCTCCCCACTTCTTTTGCTTGCCCTTACTCCAACTTTGGGAGGATGCAAATAAACAAATGCCATGGAAGTTATTTTGTTTTCACAAGAGTAAACAAGGCATTAAATATTTTGCATGGGCCATGCAACCATCACCCTTGTTTTCTTTTCTTCCTTTTGCTTGTTCTTGTGGACCTTGTTTTTGATATTGCTTGGTCTTGTTTAATGCATGTAAGCACCATGATCTACCCCATCCTAGCTAAACCCTAATCTACACCTAATCTAAACCAAACCCTAAACCCTACCCCTTCAAACCCCATCCCTTTCCATGCATGCACATGTGATCATGTGGGCATGTACAAGCCTTAACCCCTTCCCCCTCTCTCTAGCCCTACCACACCTTGTGCTTGATCATGTGATGCCCTTCATGTGCTAACTTGGGTCCCTCTCTTCTTACCCTCTCTCTCACCCTCTAGCTAACCCTAGCTCGACCCCCCCCCCACATGCTCTCCCCTCTCTCTCGGCCTCTCCTCTCTCTCTAGCATGTAGGCCCCATCTAGCCTCCCTTTTCTCTCTTGGCCGAGCTACCCTACCCAAACCTATCAAACCCTAACCCGCGCCTCCCCTCTAACCTAGCTCCTAACCGAGTCCACCCCCCCTCTCCTTTCTTGCTCTCTCTGCCGGACCTTCCCACCCCGAGCTCCCCTCCCTGGCCCTACCTGGCAGTCCCCCCCCAGCTCCCTGCCTAGCTAACCCTCTCCCTTCCCCTGCCTGGCCGATCACGTGAGGAAGGAGAGCAAAAAGGTGGCCAAGCCATCTTCCCCTCCCCCACGCAATCCTCACCTGCCCCCTCTCGTTCTTATCCATCCCTCCGTCTCTGCCTCACCCAGCTACTCCCTATCCACCCCAGAGTCCTGCCTCACCTCCCTTTCCTCCCTTCTTCCTCCCCCGACAGACCCCCCTCTCCACCGTGGCCAAAACCCTAGCTGCCTCGTCCTGCTGCGGTCTGCGCGCCCTGCTGCTCCCCGAGACCCCAGAAGCGCCGACGAGATCCCCTGCACCTCCTTAGGCGGCTAGTACCAGAGGAGGCAGCTGGAAGGCCACCGAGCACCGCCGCCGTCGCCATGGCCTGAGGGATCTGAAGCTTCTCGCCACGAGCCCGCCGGCAGATCCTTACCTCCCCGAGCCTCGCCAACCTCGTCGTCAAGCTGCTGGTGAGCCCCTGCAGCCCCTAGACACCCCCTTCTCCTCTCTAGTTCGCCATAGCTCCGCCGGCCTCCGTCGAACACCCTGCGTGCGCGCTCGTCGCCACGGTCACCGCCTGCGTGCGCGTTAGCAGCAGCTGCGGCGTGCGTTTTGCCTCTGTTCCTCGACGAAACCCGCGCGCTGCAGCCCTCCTCCGAGCTAGCCCCCTGAACGAGAATTGTAGCTGGTAGCGCCCTCTTCATTTTTGGTTTTTGCGGCTTGGCCGGAGACGCCGTGGTTCGCTCGCCATCGTCGTCCGAAAGTCCGGCCAGATCCACCGCCGCGGCACCGCGTTCAGCAGCAGACAGCGACAGCCCTGCGTGTTTTGCGTTTAGGTCCCTGCAGATTCTCCCGCCTAAACCCGCCGTCCCCGTAACCCCACCAGTCAGCGTCGGTGACGTTTTATAAAAAGGCTCCCCACTTTTCTCCAAACCAACCCGCGGTCCCATGCCCCCCACCTGTCAGTCCCTGGCCGCTCGCCTCTGTCTCGTGGACCCTGTGGCCCTGACCCCACCTGTCGGCCTCAGTGGCTGGGTTAGCTCGTGGTGACAGAAGCTCCTGCGTGCGTGGCAGCCAGTCAGCTTCGACCCCACCTGTCACTGGCTGTGGGTAGATCTGCCTGAGTAATAAAAGCCCAGAAATCTGTCTGTTTCAAATTAAATTCTTTGCAAATTAATTCAATTCAAATTCAAATACAAATCTGTTTAAATTTAAATGAATTCATAACTTATTTCTGGTTTGGAATTTGAATTCAAACCTTATATGAAAATGTTTTGTTTTTGAATGTTAATTCAAATCTTTATTCAAATATTTTCAAAACTAATTTAAATTAGTCAAACCTTTGACTTTGACCTAATATGACTAATTTTTGACTTAAAAATAAAATTAAATTCATATTTCCAAATAATGCAAATAATATATGTTTTGAAATCAGAAAAATGTGAGGAATTCAAATATGCCATCCAAATTAGAGTTTGAACTTTTTATTTTCCAAGTTGTTTAAAATTACAACAAATGCCACTGGAACTTAATAAATTAATAACTTTTTATTTGTAACTCCGAATTTAACAAATGATATGTCTAAAATGATCAGCTCGACGAGACCTTTCTGTTTATGCTATCCATGACTTCAATTTCAGCATGCATCATGTAAATATATAGTATACAGCAACTATTATGACAATAAAATGTGGCCAAACCTTAATAAAACGACTTATTCTTGCATACCACATCTCAACCATGCCATGCTACTTTATTGCCATGCAAATTGTGCATCATTCATCATGGCATGATTGTTTGCTTGTCGCATTTTATTCATATGCTTGCGCTCTTTATTTATGTTGGCCCTTGTTTGTTTGGTTCTTCTTCGAATAGACGCTGAGCAAGGGATATATCAAGAGAACCAGGAGCACTACCCAGATCCGTCTCTCGCTTCAACTGAGTTGCCAGGCAAGAACTACCACATGCTTGCATACATACAGTACCTATTGCCTCTATCTTATTCTTGCATCATTGAGTCGCGATTGCATTAAACTGAATCCCAAGTATTGCATAGCCTTTACTTTTAAACCCCACCAAGCTTGTTCCTCCATCCCATGAGCCATTACTACAGGAGTTGTTTGAGCCATGCGAGTTGTAGAACAGCATGTGTAGGGTATGTGAGTGTCTGTTGGATAACGAGGTACCTAAACAACTTAACCTGAGTAGTAATGGGATAACTAATGAAAGTGGCACCGGTGGGCAATATCTGCTATTTGGTTTTTCCTGCTCACTTGTGTCCCGTAGGACCCCGAGTACTTGAAACCTGTTCCTTGAATATTCGCGCTATCCACATCCGGGAGGCTTATGGGACCCCCCTGAGCCAGAGCTTGATTCCGTCTTATTTCTTGGGGCCACAAACTAGTTTGAGGCTTTATTTACGATCCTGTACTTATGCCATGCTTTACTGCCTTATTATGTTTGTGCGAGGAGCACACTGTACTGTTTAGGAGCGTGGCACGATTCCGCGGTATCGACAAGCCCAGTCACACTTTCGGGTTCCCATTCGTTTACAGCCGTACCCACAACCTTAAGTCCGTCTCGGAGCCGGCCGGCTTCGTTGCGGGTCTACTTTAAGGGGTGGCCCCCTGAAATATTTCTGAATCTTGTGATTGCTTTGTCGTGAAGGCCTCGTTGGGTTTTGATTTGGTTTTTCCGAGGTTGATCGAGTGTGTGTTGCTATTTGTGCACCCCTGCAGGGTAAAACTTTCTGAAAGCCGTGTCCGCGGTTATGGACGACTTGGAGCACAGTTTCTCGATCATAGACAAGCATAACTAAAGTGCCGCTTTAATCTGACTAAATAATTTGACTAGTAAATAGTGCAACACTCATGGAATGGTTAATAAAATTGCCAACGGATGGGGGGTTGTTCGTCCGCTTCCTCGTCGGTAAGCGAGGAGGAGGATGGATCTGTGGATATTACTGTTATAACTGTGGTCATTAATTCACGTACATCCGTCTATCTTTGGTTAGGCGGATGGTTAGCGTTTACCTATAGAACTGTTAGGGTTTATCTTTCGCAGCAATGGCGTCACCCCAGGTTGTGTCCCCTTTAGAGGCATAAAGACTTGCTGAGTACCCTTAGGGTCTCACACGATAAATTATTGGTTCAGATGAACAGGTACCCTCGCAGGACGGATACTGGGTGGAAGAGGCTGATGATGTGGGCAACGATCGTTCGGTGTAGAGATTCCGGGAACGGGGATCCGTGAGATCTGTGGGCGGGATGTGCTTACTTCTGTGGCATCTTATGCCGATTTGCTTCTTATCCGTACTCGGACTTTGATTTGCCGCTTCCGCTTGATACTCTGATGTGTGATGTATGAGGAATTATCCTAAAATATTATATCTATCTAGGTCATTTGAATCTTGCCATATGGCGTTGCTATATTTCCTTTCTTTCTAGATGGAATGGCTCTGATGTACTTTTGTATGGTGGCTTGCATACATACTCACTTGTGTATGTAGTTGATCCCTTCGCCTGCCGATTACGCCGCCCGTACAGGTCCCGATGAGTTGGAAGTGGTTGGGACGGCCGAAAGGTCTACCCGTGAGTGGCTTTTGGGGCCCCACCGTACTATTTCAACCACTACCGCTCATCCAGGCTTGTATCTAGGAGCGTAATTCACCGAGGTAGTTACACTAGGGCTAGCCGAGTCCTCCCCCAACTCCCTTGTTGGCCGGCGGTTTGGAGGAGAGAAGGGAAACCTTCTCTTCCCAGGTTTCCTTCTCTTCCCCCACTTGGAAATTATTGTCCCAGTGTGACTTTTTCAAACTCGCCTTTTTTACTTTCAAACTAGAGTTTGATTTCTCTCTTCCAAGTGTCCAGCCAAGTGACCTAGTACATGATGTAACCATTCCACTTTGTCATGACACATCCATGTACCCTTCCCCTTCCGGATCGGTGAACCTTCTAGACCCTTCTAGAACATTTCGATGAAAACATCGGAACCATTCCCGAACTCCGGATTTGGACTTTCCTTATATGAATATTATTCTCCGGACCATTTCGGATCTCCTCGTGATATCCCGGATCCCATCCGAGACTCCGAACAACATTCGGTCTCTTTACTCACTTTCCATATCTACTAAACAACATCGAATCCTTAAGTGTGTCTCCCTACGGTTCGTGAATTATGCAGACATGATCGAGACTCTTCTCCGATCAATAACCAATAATCTGGAAATTCATATGGCTGCCACATATTTATAATATTACTTCGTGATCGAATGAACCATTTACATATGATACCAATTTCCCTTTGTCTCACGATACTTTACTTATCCGAGGTTTGATCGTCGGTATCTCTGCATACCTAGTTCAACCTCGTTACCGATAAGTACTCTTTTCTTGTTCCCGTGATATGTGATCCCTTGTGAGCCAGTCACATGCTTTCAAGCTAATTGGATGACATTCCACCCAGAGGGCCTAGAGTATATCTATCCGTCATATGGATGGACAAATCCCACTCTTGATCCATGTGCCTCAACACATACTTTTCGAACACTCAATGCCACCTTTATAACCACCCAGTTATGGTGTGGTGTTTGATGTCATCAAAGCATCCTTCCGGTGATGGTGATTAGCATGATCTCATGGTCGAATGAATTAGGTTACTATGTATTAGAAAGCTTATAGCAAATGAACTATATTAAATGACTTGATCTTTATGCTACGCTTAACTATAGGAGTATGTCCATCACATCATTCTCCTAATGATATGACCCTATTGTTAATAACATCTCTATGTTCATGATCAGGAAACCATGATCATATATTAACCAACAAGCTAGTTTAACAAAAGGCTTTACTAGGGACTCTTTTATGTTTACAAATCACACAAGTATTAATGTTTCCGGTTAATAAAATTATAGCATGGTATTTAAACATTTATCATAAGCATGAAGATATGATGATAACCACTTTATTATTGCCTCTTGGGCATATCTCCAACAAGCACTGTCTTCAGCATTGGGTGTTCTCAAGTACTGTGGCCCAAACACTGCAATCACTATCCTCCAGAACCTGTATAAGCAATCGATGGCGATGGACTCGGCCATGCGAAGATAGTTGTTGGCACTGCCACTCGGAGCTCCGTATGCAAGCAAACTCATCGCCAATATGCACTTCTGCAGTGAGTAAAACTCAACCATGTCGGTGCAGTCCTTCTTACACATGAAATAGGAGTCGAACTCCAGGATGACATGCATGATCTTCAGGAAGAGCTTTTGGCTCATCCTGAAACAACGCTGCAACATGGCCTCTTCGTGCAGCGGCTCATCGGTGAAGTAGTCGGCGTACAACATGCAGTACCCCTCCATCTACTGCCTTGCTTTGACCTTTCGGTGACCCTTCACCGAGCCTCCACGCTTCAGTGTTGTAGTCTGCATGTACATTCGGGGTAAGAGAGGTGAGGATCTGCATGTGCTATGAATCTTTGGCGGCTGATGCGGTTTCTTCCTCCAGCAACAGGGCAAACATCTCCTCGTTGTCGGAGTGCATGGTCGAACGGGCAAAATGCAGAACACTTCGCGGGCGAGGTGGTAGGAGCTCGGAATGAAGTCAAACTGCGGCAAAGGCAGAATGGCGAAGCAAGGGCTAGGACGAGGGGAAATTATGCGGCAACGACGGCGAATGTATCTACAGGCATGGTTTCGGCTTGGCGTGGGGCTTCACCGGCGACAACATGGCGGTGGGGGAAACTGGGGGAAAGCTCTCTAGCTCGGGAGAGCTGAGTCGCGGTGAGGAATGGGGTTGTCTCGCTGATAGGGTTGGCCCACCTTCTTTCGCTGCGCCTGGCGTTCCCAGGTTGTTCCCAGCGCCCCGGATTCGGCCTGGGAACGCCGGATGAAGTTGGGCAAAATCCGGCGCAATTCGGCATCCTGGGAATGCAATTGAGCGAAATATCACCGTCCGGATGAAAAATCGCCCTGGGAACGCCCTCCTGGGAACGAAGGTGGATATGCTCTTAACCTGTATCCGGCCAAGAAGTGGATAAGGGTTGGGCGGATTTCATATGCACTAAGAGCAACTCTAAAAGCTTATCCATATACTGTAAGAGATGAAAAAATGTTTTTATGGGTAAGAGGGGTGAAAATATAGCTTCAACATCTTGCCCATAAGTGGTCCCAGCCATTTTTTTGGTGATTATCCATATATTGGCACTTCCTGCCCATATAGATGGACACAAAATTTGAGTAAGAGGCACGTCCTACCCACATGTTGCCACATCAGCAAAAAAGCATGTAGGAAGCCTCCAACCGCCTGAGCAGATTATTCTGCCCGTCCCTGCCATTGTCGTTCCCGACCGATTTGAGGCCTCAGTCCGGTGCTTAACGATCCACGCCATTGTGCCTCAACCTCTGATGTCCGGGCCTCTCCACCTCCGGCACCCCTGCCAGGCCCAGTCGTGGCGTCCCGAGCCTCGATTTGTTTGCTGGAATGACCTAGCCGATCCCGGCACTAGCGCGCATGACCTAGATGATAGCAAGGCCGGAGTGCTCGACGGTGGTCTCCATTGACCTCGCCGCCCTCTTCCTCGTTCACGGGCATCTCATCGATGCCCCTGACTTTTCCGCCGTCCGCAAGCAAGGTCGATGAGGCCAGAGGCAGGAGCCCCCGACGCGAGCAAGTTCGAGCACACGATTGGTTTTCACGTTTTCTGTTTAGGGTCCTAGGCATAAAAAGAAAAGCGTGGATGTATTTTCTATTATTCAGAAGACACGGTTATGATTTTGATACCTGTTTTTGGGTAAGCTGTTGGAGCTAAAACTTTTTTCTATACCCAAACCTTCTCTCTCCCTTACCCGTACTTGGCTTATCAAACCATAGGTAAGCTGTTGGAGATGCTCTAACCTAGCCAAATAGCATTGGCCCTCTTTCTTCTCTTCCCGTTCCTCCATCTCACTTGCAGCAGTGGCTCGTAAGAATTGGAAGTTGTACTATCTCCGTTTTAAATATATAAGATGTTTTAGCTTTATGAAAAAAATGTATCTAAACTAATTTTAGCATGTAGGTTTACTCATGTTTGGAATGAATCTATACACTAAAACAAGTTTAGATATTTTTTTTCACAAACTAAAACATCTTATATTTTAAAATGAAGGGAGTAGGGTTTTTTTTTAAGTATATCTCCACTAATCTTGTAGCATTTGGACGTTTCTGATATGATATGGGCTAGTCGCGAGAAAATCCGGGTTAATGTAGAGAGGCTTCTAAGCTTCGTTTGAAAATCGGCCGAGGAAAGTCCTCAAATAATGCTCCGACGAGCCACCGTCGGTGATAGCCTCCTGCACCTTCTCCTTCCATTCCGCCGAGCTTCTCCTCATGGCAGCACCCTCCTCAGAGTCCCCCATGACAATCCCCAAGCATCTCGTGAGCTCCTCGGCGTCCAGAAACCTATCAGCATCGATTGCGGCGCGTACGCCAATGCCCCACTCGACGACGAGGCGCGCGTTGGTGTCCTGGTCGGACCACTGCGGCACCGCGACCACCGGCGTGCCACACGACACGCTTTCCAGCGTCGAGTTCCACCCGCAGTGCGTTACAAAGCACCCGACCGCCGGGTGCGACAGTACGCGCACCTGGTCGCACCACTCCACCAACATGCTCCGCTCGTCGTCGCCGTCCCCGTCCTCGTCGCAGTCTCTGCTGTCCTTGCGCACCACCCACAGGCACGACCGGCCGCTCGCGGCGAGGCCACGCTTCATCTCCTCCTTCTGCCGCTTGCTGGCCGCCGACATGCTCCCGAACGACACGTACACCACCGACCGCTCCGGCTTCGTGTCCAGCCACTCCATGTAACCCTTTTCGTCGTGTTCGAAGAGATCTCCAACAGCGGCGCTTTTGGTACTCCTCGTGCCGTCGGCGAACATCGATAGGATGGCTGGCCCGACGGGGAACACGTCCAGTTCAGGCACGGACGCGAGGGCGCCGAGCTCCAGCGCCTCGACGGTGTTCACGAGCACCATAGGTTTCTTTCCTCCAGTGCTGCCGTCGACGTCCAGGTCCAGCCGTTCGAACGTCCTGCGGATGTCGCCGAACGCCGCGACCATCCTTTCGTCCGTGACGTCGGTGAAGAAGCTCGGGAGGTCGCGGATCGCCATCGACGGGAGGCCCGGCGCCATGGTCACCGTGAACCCCGGGTCGGCGGCGTGCTCTGTGATGATCCTCTCGTACCCGTGGAAGTAGTGGTAGTACACGGCCAGCATGGTGGCCGGCTGGATCCAGTAGAGCGCTCGCGGCACGCCGCGCTCCCGCGCGACCTCGGCGGCCCACCACATGAGCATGGCGTACACGACGCACGTCACGGGCTGGCCCCGCGCCGCGAGGCGGTCCAGCACCGCCGAGAAGGTCTCGCGGCCGACGCGGCCGAACGCCTCCGCGTACCTCCGCGCGGCGTCCCCATCATTGGCGAAGAGGCGGAAGCCGCGGTCGTAGCCGTCCGAGTAGGGGATGTAGGAGATGGCGCCGTCGTGGACCTCCTCGTCGGGGGACGCGAGCGAGGGGAACATGAGCCGGTGCGCGGACACGGCGGTGGACAGCGTGACACGAGCGCCCGGCGTGGTCCGCGCGAGGCGCTCCGCGAGGGCGCGGGCCGGGTTGATGTGGCCCTGGCCCAGGAATGCGACTACGAGGAAGTGCGGCGGCGCCATGGATGGACGATGCCGCTGGCTTGATGGCTGGAGTGTTCCTCGTCCTCAACCTCTCTGGTTACCTGCTCCTGCCGCTGGTAGTTAGCTCTTGGCTGGGTTTGCATCCGCACTGCAGTTCAAAATATATGTAGAGTGAGTCAGGCTTTTTCTTTTGGCGCGAGGTGGAATGTTGAGGACTAGGATAAGTACGGCGTAATGCACGGTGTCGCATTGATGTCATGGCTGGCGGTAGCAACAGTTGACTCGTCGCGGTTGGATGGATACTATACTAGGTACTTCACCTGTTCCGGCGCCCGCAACCGCAAGGCACATGCAGATATAAGGTTATCTTCATCGGACCGGTCGGTTTAGATGGTTATTTTCTGTCTGTTTGGATCGGTTCACGGTTATTTTTACTGAGGGATCGCGCTAAAAACCTGGCAAAGTTCATATATTTTATACGTAATTTACATTTATAATTTAAAATGAAATTAAACTAGCCCTAACTCTAGCTACAGTTCTTCGTGTGCCGGCGCCACCACGTCTATCTACGGGACAAGGTCGATATACTCCAGCAGCGTCCAAAGATTGGGCGGTGGCAGGATGGGAGCGGGCGCGGGCTTGTCGATCACCTGCCCAGGCCACGCCGGCGACAGCCCCATGCGATGGTGGAGGTGCATCAGCTCCATCCCCACCTCTGAAGCAACGCGCGGCACCCACCCCGGCAACGGAGGCGGTGGAGGCAGCATGTCGTTCGCCTGCGCCACTATGCTGGTGAGCTGGACGACTTCTTGGTAGCCGCCTCACAGGGCGTCCTCGTCCCGCGCGCTGGCCGCAATGGCCTGCTCGGTGAAGGCATCTTCATCGTAGCCCCGCGTCAGCACCTCGCGGTACTTTGGGGTAGGTTCGCGACGATATCCTCCATCGCCTCCTGCTTGACGATGACATCGTCGTCGTCCTCGGTGTCGTCATCGTCGCTGTCAAGCTTGGCGTCGGAGTGGTTAAAGACGCCCTCGTCATTCGATTCGATGTCGGGGACGGCGTAGACCTCCCTCGACTATAGGTCGCGGCGGATGGTGCTCGCGCGCCACGCCTTGTGGTCCAACTCGAGTAACTTTATCCAGCAGTCCTCGTTGTGGTATCCCCTCTCCCACCGTTGGGCCTACGGGAGGTTGCTGATCCGACGACGGATCTCATCCTCCAGCCCTTTGCCCTTCTTGGGCACGGGCGGCACTAGGACACGGTCCCGGTTGAGGTGTCAGCCGGTGGAGAGGGAGACATCCTTGTGCTTGATGCTCCGACCCTCCCTCCATTGGCGCTTGCACTCCACGACGCGGAAGTACCGCCGGTTGTGGAGCTCCTGCGGTGGTGGGTAGTCCCCCATGGGGCATCCCCGGAACTCCTGTGGCCGCATCGGAGGCGGCAAGGATGTGTCGCGGAGGAAGGCCGACAGTCAGGAGCGCTTGCTGCTAGATCCAGACGTCTCGTGATCGTTCTTGCTCCTCTTCAGCCAGGACAACGTCTTCATCGTTGGCATTGGCGGTGGCTGCGGCTGCTAGGGTTGTGGGTGAGAGGTGAGGAGTGCGGCACCGACGGACGCATGGTTAAATAGCCCCTTCGTCCGTGAACACATGCAGCTTGTCGCTCCTTCGCGATCAATGTCGGCGCGGGAACGCGGGCGGCGTCCAGTCAGTCAGTGTGACGTCTCGTCGCCATTGATGGTGCAAGCTACCGCCGGTCAGCCTTCCTGGCCGCGTCTCTGAATCGCTGTCATGGTTGCGTCTGAATTGGTGCCGCTGCCCGCTTCTGAATCAATGCCACACTAAGCGATGGATGACGTATGGGCCAGTGCACGCGCAAGCAGGACATGCCCTTCGTCCGTGCGTGTTTGGTCTGACGCAACCGTTGCCCATATTTGGTGTGAGGATGGGTCAAGATGGACGCGTCCGTCCGGATGGTCGTGCCGCTGGGGCGCCGTGCACATCCCGCGCGTCTATGTGGACGTGCTCGGACGGGTTGGGTCAACCCAGTGGAAATGCCCTAATCATCGGTAGATTGAAATGAAAGAAAATACTCCCTCCGTCCACAAGTACTTCTAGATTTTGTCTAATTCAAAACTTTATTAAATCTAACCAACCTTTTAGATAAATATATCAATGTATATTACATAAAATTGTCATATTATGAAATTAAATTTTAAAACAAATCAAGTGATACCAATTTAGTGTCATAAATATTGCTACATTTTACTATAAAGTTGGTCAAAGTTTACTAAGTTTGACTTAAGACAAAGCTAGAAATACAGCAAACACGCTCTAAAAGAAGAAATAAGATGGAGACAGAGGCAGATTGACTAAACAAAGATGACCCGCAACCGCTGCGCCCATCGAGAAGTGTCACCATGATCCTAGCATCGTTTCGTCAAGCACCAAGCAACACCTTCAAGAAGGACAGCAAGTGCTACTGCCAGACCAGAGCTGGTCCTAGGGTTTTCCTGGCACACAGAGGGAAGTGGACGAAGGTAAGCATGACGACCTCCAGGAATGAATGACGCCACCCGAGGACGGCATCGCGTCGGTGTCGGTCCGGCCAACAAGAATTTCTCCGAAAATACCCTATCCACAACCTCGGGACGATCGAGGACGAGACCTTGCCACCACCAAGATTGTTGTCCACTAGCATGCGCAACTACGGTCACGAACCCACCATTATCGTCTCACTGAGCAACCGTCGTAAGGTCTGCAAGATAGAGGCAAAGCGTAGAAATGAAACGGAGCCCACAGTACCGCGACCATGCGAGAGGGAACTACCTCCACCACTAGAGGTGATAGTAGACCAGATGCGGCCACAGACACACCAGACCCTGTTGGGTCCGTCCAGGCCCAATGGGCCCATAAATCCACCGCATAGGCACACCAGTCCCACGATGGTGCAGCCAGGCCCCGACGGGCCCGTAAAGTCCGTAGCCACGCTATAACAGGCCGATCGCAGTCGTCGTAGATTCCATCCAAACTACCCGACCGCAATCTATAAAGAAAATAGAGCAAAGCAAGACAACCGCCCACTACCCAGATGGGACCGACCCGATCTGGGTTGCCATGGCACTGCCAGCTTCCCTTCGTGGTATGCAGCTGATGTGCCACGCTGTCCTGCCGCCCGGAGCCATGTCGCGAAGACCCAGCCAGCGTCGGACCTCCGCTGCTCACGGAGCACCGCCGCTGGGAGGGAACGAACCACGATCCCTACTCCAAGTCACGAGGAAGGACGGTCCTCTACCAACAGTGCCACATGGGCAACACCTGGCATCCCTACTCGGCGGCGGCGACATGGGTGAGAAGGGGATAGGGGTGGGCCGAGAAGGGTGGCATCACCCCATCGCCCTCACATGGTGGGTACGAGAGGAGCGATATGGGGGAGTGGTAGACGTGATGGGGTTGAGGGCAGAAAACAAAAAAAATCCTACAACTAAAACCCTAATGCCAGGATCTATCTATTATTAATGTAGTAACGGGAGGGGATACGGTATTCATACCTTTGAATACCGAACACGATGATCGTACCGCGGGGAACGTGGTTGATGAAGTCATACCGATCCGACCTCGAGGTATCGAAGTCCAACGGCTCCGATAACTCCTAGCATTGAAAGCACGGCACCGCCTGAGGGAGTCACACATGTACGATGTTTGACGATGACTCCCGCTTCTCTCCGATCCAACCGAGATTGCAGAAGTAGATATCGCGGCTCCAAAACCGGCAGCACACGGTTCTCCGTGATGAAGAATTCCTCGTTCGCATAGCCCAAACAAGGGGGCCAGGGTCAATAGAGAGAGAGATGCAATATGAGGCCTTTTCTTATTTTTATTGTGTATTTAATTGCCTTCTATGCCTATCTTTATATAGGGTAAAAGTGGGCACATGGATCCTTCCCCAAGCCATGCGGGACTAAACAAAATAGAAAAGAGGGGAGAGGGAGAGTCGTCGGCCAAGACCTTCCTAGGCCCCGCCGGCGGGTGCATGGGGCCCATGCGGCCCCTCCTCCCCTTTCTCTCTTTTTGTTTTTCCCTGATGGGCCCTTTCCCTATGGAATTTGGCCCAATAGGGATTTTAATCCTTTTTATTAAATAAATATAATTAAATGATTAAATCACTATTTAACATTTAATTACATATTATCTAATTCTCGTGGCTGTGGAACACCTTCCACCCCACTCTGGACTTTCCCGGAACCCTTCCGGTTTCTCCCTATCTTTTATTCGGTGATTCTTAATATACCAATAACGATCTCTGAGCTTCATCAAACCCTTAAGCGTACTACCCAACTGAAAGGATACGGATGTCGCCTAGAGGGGGGGGTGAATAGGCGATTAAAACTTTTCCTAGAGTGGCTCAACAAAGGCGGAATTAAACTAGTGTTTACTTTGTAAAGCACAACCTAGAAACAACTAAGGTTTACCTATGTGCACCAACAACTTATGCTAAGCAATACAAACAACAAAGCGATAGCAAGATATATATTACTTCAAGCACGAAGGCTATCACAATGTAAAGTGCACAAGTAAAGAGCTCGGGTATAGAGATAACCGAGGCACGCGGGGACACCGATATTTTACCGAGTTCCTCCCAACATGGAGTACGTCTCGTTTGGAGAGGGGGTGGTATCAAACCACCAACGCCACAAAAGGCCTCCCTTATTCTCCGGTGAATTTCACCCCAACGGGATCGATCCACGCTTCCACTATCGGTGCACTTGTCGGTGGCAACCGGAACCTCTCACAAGGTTGGGGCACAACTCCACAACTTAATTGGAGGCTCCCAACAAATGCCACCAAGGCCACAAACCGTCTAGGGTTCCAAGAACCCAAGAGGGACAAGCTCCAATGAGTAACTCAAATCAAATCCTCCAAAGAGAACTCAAACCGATGCACCAAATGCAAATGGCAAGAACACCACAAAGATGCTCAAATCCCTCACTCTCAAGTTCCAACAAAGCTACTAAAGCTATTGGGGGAACAAGAGAGGAGGAATCAAAGAGAGACACAAAATCCCCCAAAATCTAGATCCCCAAAGATACACTCACAAAGAGATGTTTTGGTTTGGTCAAAACGTAGATCTGGATCTCCTCCAACTACCCCTCAAATATATGCAAGAATCAATGGAGGGATGAGTAGAAATCAAGCTTAAGGAGTAAGGCAAATAGGGGCAACGCTTTTGATCCAAAGAGGAGGAAGGAGTTGTTTTAAAAGGCAAAGGGGCAAAGCTATTTATAGGGCTGGGCAAAAAATGGCCGTTGGAGACTGAAAGAAGCGGTAGTACCGGTACTCAAGCGGTAGTACCGCTTTCAAGCGGTACTACCGGTCCAGTACCGGACCAGGTACCGGTGGTGACCTTGTTCTTCAGTGCTCTTCAGACTTTGGGCGGTACGCCCTTGCGGTACTACCCCCGAGCGGTAGTACCGGAGGTAGTAAGCGGTACTACCGGTTCAGGCGGTAGTACCGGTCCCAAGTACCGCTTGGGACTGACCAAAATGGAGAGGGGAGGGTGCTAGTCAGTATGCAGCGGTACCGATGAGCGGTACGACCGCCTCAAGCGGTAGTACCGCTTGTACCAAGCGGTACTACCGGTTGGGCCGGTAGTGCCGCTCCGTGGTACCGGTGGGTACTGACTAGTATTCACCCTTCTCCCTTTTGATCAGTGCCAACCGGTACTGGAACCGGTAGTACCGGTGTCAAGCGGTAGTACCGGTTGAAGATCCGGTACTACCGGTTGACACAGAAGATTTTGCAAGGGGAAAAGATAGGCCAATGTTCAAACGGCAAATATTCAAACCGCGATAACTTTTGATTGGAAGCTCCGATTGACCCGATTCAAATTGCGTTGGATAGAGGGCAACAAGGGCTTCCCAATAAAAGGTGGAAATATTGATTATCACCAAGTGAGAGAGTATCAAGTAGAATAATGTGATATACCTCACTTGGTGAGAAACCGAAAAGCCGCATAAATCAAAATCGTAACAAGATATATATGGGAGATCCGATATTGATGAACAAGAGCTTGTTATGGAGATTACCACAAGCTTTATATCCTCACATGAATAAGACCAAATAACAACCAAATACGATGATGGAAGTATGCAAAGGTTTGAGCTCTCTTCGAACGATGTGACCGAATTACTCATACGAGAGCCCCTCTTGATAGTACGGTTATCTATCCTAAACCCAGTCTCACACACACAATGAGAGACCGGCAAAAGGGAAAACCTATCAAGATTATACCTTTGCCTTGAGCATTCCACTTGAGCTCGATGTAGACGATCTTGCCCTTCTCAAGATGGAACGCCTTTCTTAATTCCTCATCATCGACCTCGCATATTGAGCTTGCACAACATATCTTCTTTGCATTTCGTCGTCCTTGAAGCCATCACATGCTTCAAGCGATGCCAATGGACAAATCCTACAAGTATAACTCAATACACACATTAGTCCATAAAGATTGTCATTAATTACCAAAACCACACATGGGGGCCCAACATGTTCTTTCACCAACAGTTCGGGAACACTCCAGACATGGTCGATACCCCTCTCTGACCAATGATCATTAGTGGGACCTGGATTCCCATGATGACAACCCGTACATTCCACGAAACTTGTCGTTGAATCAAACGCTGTGTCTTATTCCTTTTGTCTCTGCGATACTTGTATTGTCCGAGGCTTGATCAATGACATCTCCGTGTCAGGTTCAACCTCATTACCGAAAATAGTTACTTTACTCGATCTGATAAGTAATATCCCCGTGACCTAGTCACACGCTGTGTAGCTTATGGATATAACTCATTCGAGTGGGCCCAGAGTATCTTTCGTCACGCGGATGGATGATGTCTATGCACTTCTATTCTTGTAGATAGTTGTTGGCCTCCAAGTGCAGAGGTTTGTAGAACAGCAACAAGTTTCCCTTAAGTGGATTACCCAAGGTTTATCGAACTCAGGGAGGAAGTGGTCAAAGGTATTCCCTCTCAAGCAACCCTGCAATCAAGATACAAGAAGTCTCATCTGCCCCCAACACACCCAATACACTTTTCAGGTGTATAGGTGCACTAGTTCGGCGAAGAGATAGTGAAATACAAGCGTTAACAGTGCCAGAAAATAGCTTCTGACTTGTTGTTGACGTGAGAGAAACTAAAGGAAAACTGAAATAAAGATGAAAGCAAGCAAACATGCAATAGATCTAGTTGCAAATGGTGCTTCAATGCTTAGAAACAAGGCCTAGGGATCATACTTTCACTAGTGAACACTCTCATATAAATATATTCTCTTTGTGATGCTACCTTGAACTACTCTCCGGTTGGACACTCTAATCCACGGTAGGCCTACAAAATCACACCTAAAATTCCGCCTTCCCCATCTAGATAACCCCACACTGTCACCTTGAGCGCTAGATGGTTTCAACAAACACCACAATTTCATAAAGACATCCAACTCCAAATATAACTCATAATATACATATATAATCTAGCTTAAGTGCCACACACGGCATGCATGCTGTCACTTTCACACACATGGGGAAAAGCATAGATCTATTAAAGCACGATGAGTATTTATGTAGACTCTAGCCTAAGTGCCGCCACGGTATGCACGTTGTCACTTACACACACGTGGGGAGAGCAGAGATCTATTAAAGCACTTGAGTAGCAAGGTAGATCTACTTGATTACAAAGCTCATGACCATAACAAGATCATGCATAGAGAGAGATGAACACATAGCTACCGGTAGAGCCCTTAACCTCGAGGAAGAACTACTCCCTCCTTATCATGGGAATCAGCAATGGTGATGGAGACGGTCGTGGAGATCGATGGAGATGGTGGTGGAGATGGAAGGAGATGGCTCCGGGGGCACTTCCCGTCCCGGCAGGGTGCCGGAACAGAGACTTTCTATCCCCCGAATCTCCCTTTGGTGGCGGCGGCGCTACGGAGGTTTTCGTGGATTTCTTCTGGATGCTTTAGGGCTTTTGGGTCGGAGGCTTCTTATAGGAGAAGGAGGCAAGGTCGATGGAGGGCCAGGGGGCCCCCGTGGGCGCGGCCAGGATGGACCCCACGCCTACCTAGGGTGTGGCCACCCTGGTGTCCTCCTCCGTCTCGTCTTTGATTTCCGTAGACAAAGCAAAGAAAAGTAGATACTAAACAAGCATGGAACATCAAAAATTATAGATACGTTTGCGACGTATCAAGCATCCCCAAGCTTAACTCCTGCTCGTCCTCGAGTAGGTAAGTGATAAAAAGAATAATGTTTTAGGTGACATGCACCATCAAAATCAAGATCAAACCATTTGCAAGCTTTAGAAAGTTGCGATCAAAGAACTCTAAACATGTGCATGAAAGATGGAGTTCTAACAATAAGACAAAGTAACTATGCATGCAACATGAAAGGCTACAAACAAACATCATGAATAACATGCATTGAAAAACGTTTGTTTGTTTCGCATATAGAAAACATAACATAGTGGCATTCAGCTTATCTCTCATGGAGTAGCAAATAGATGCATAGGACACCTTCAAAGTTCATAAGAGTGACTAGATACAAATAGCACAAGAACAAGTAATATCAACAATATGCTTCAATCAATAAGTTTTTGGACAATGCTCTCTTAACTGGTGCCTCGGGATAGAAGGTGAAGACTCAATATAAGGGTGGAAGAAAGGCCCTTCATAAGGGAAGCAGGGATTTCATGTCTCAAAAAGAGCTTCCAAAAATTATGGTACTTATTGGCTTTCAGCCCTCATTGCCCCTATCATAAGCATCTTGAAGTGATTAAGGTTAAAGTAAACAAACTATGGAGTATATGCTTGGCAAAGTATAAGTTGGCAATCTCATGTACCTTGAATACGAGGGCCGCTCCTCATGCTACTCAAGTTTAGTTATTTGCAAGTCCTTGTCATAGTAAGTACATGTGTATCATAGAGAACCGCCAATGGGGTACCCCTTGCACATGGTATAGGAGCTATCCCATAACCAAAATGACAAGGCAAGCAGACAATAAGCATATTAGCAATCTTCTTATTTACCATGGGAATATGGTGTTTTTTTCTCTCTTTCCTCTTTTCAATATGTCTCTTTTTTATAAGAAGAAAGCTTCATAGATGTCATTATGATGATGCTGCAAGTTTCCACCATGATTAGGCATGGCTTAGGCTAGCGGCCCAGACGTTTCTCTAACATAAAATACATAACTCCATGGACTTACAAGCTCCCCTTTTATTTCACACCGACGACATCCATAGACAAAAGAGCATGATATCAACTTTGTACAAAGTACAAGTGCAATGTTGAAAGCGTTCCTCGTGACAGCACGGTTCTGCTAATTTCAACGTATAAGTGCAAGCATATACAACATAGATGACACAATGGTTCAAGTTTATTAGGGGCAAGAAAAATAAAAGAGTTCCATCAAGTTCGTGAGATCTTTAATCACTAAGTTTTCACATAACAAAATACTTTTTAATTGGAACATAGCTGAAAACAAGAATATACTTGGAATGGTGTAACACGCCATGCATAGGAATTTATATTGAACACTTTGGAATAACTTGGTTTTTTGGGAATTGGAAGCATGAGTAGAGCTTACTCATACAAGTGGAGGCTACCAAAAGACTGGGAGCGACCAACTAAGAGAGCAATAATGGCCAGAATCATGCAGAGCGACAAAACATTACTAATCAAAGCATAGAGTGGTACTACAAGTCAAGGACTAAATGATCATAGAGGCTATGGTGACTTGTTCATAGTCATAACATGGTGTGAGCATGTGCCAAGTAAACCCAAACAAAGCATCAAAGGAGAATACCACAATACTATGCTTTTGTATGCTAAAACAACGCATGATTTTTTCAAGGCACACTAAGCAATCCCAATTGTTTGGAACAATTCATGCTACAGCAATAATCACTAAGCATAAGGTTAAAATAACATATAGCATGACATGACAAAGTCTAAGCCACATTCAAAGCAAGCTCCCTTTTGTACCACTTAAGCATAAAGCTTTCTACTCCTTTCCAACACCAATCAACTTATTTGAAACAATTCACAAAGATAATACTCAATAAAGATCAGTGAGCTTGTCTCACAAATTCACAGAGAAGAACTAAAAAGTTCTAAGCTTAAAGCACAAGAAAACTAAGGCTAAACAGAGTGCTAGTAAAAGAGAACACTCACAAAACAATAAAAATGAAAACTAAAGTGTTCTAGGCAATGAAAACAGAGTGTGTCTCTCTCCAAAAGAAGTGTGTTGTGATCCAACCAACTTATTCAAGCAAACAAAACCAAAAAAAACTAAGATGCTCCAAGAACAACACAACAGTGCATGAAACAATAAAAACGAAGTATCTACAAAGACTTGAGATTTTTATTGATGAAGAAGGGGATGCCTTGGGCATCCCCAAGCTTTGACGCTTGTACTTCTTGAATATTTCTTGGGGTGACCTGGGATGGCATACCAAAGCTTGATCTTTGTCCATCCTTCATCTCATTACATCATTCTCTCTCTACACCTGAATTTTTTCCTTCATACAAAACTTCACACAATCTTCATTAGCAACATTAGTGTATTCAAAAAATAATAGACCTTTGGGTTTTAGTTTTAGAACAGCAAAACTTTCACTAAAAACACAAGGTACTGTAGCAATTCCCTCAAAAATTTCAATTTCCCAAAAAGAACCCAAAAAGGAATCAATAAGAAGCAAATGCAAATAATGGCAGAAATTTGTCAAAACACACCAGAAGGTAGAAACCGATTTTTTCGAAGAACTTATGTTGCTCAAATAAAAAAGTGTTTAACTAACGAAAGTTATCTAACATATTGGGGGATATATTCGTAAAATATCAGCTCAATCCTACTTACAGAGATTCCTCAAAAAAAATTATGGTGGAGAACAAAAATCTGTTTCGGGACAGCAACTCCCCAAATCTTACTTCCCTCTCATTAGAGGTTATTCTTGGCACAAAAAAAGGATAAGAAGAGGTCATTACAAAAGTAATACTTCCAAGACTCAAGAAAACTCTTGGGTTATTTCTCACAAGTACTTTTCTTTAACGCTTTTAAGTTAGGCTTGATAGTTTGAGAAGAAGCTCACATAAGAAATATGAATTGAAGTAAAAGAGAGCATCAAAAAGCGAATTCAAAACACATTAAAGTCTAACCCACTTCCTATGCATAGTAATCTTGTAAAGAAAAAATTCATGAAAACACAAAGAAACACGCATAGGAAAGCAAAACAAGTGCAACTTCAAGACTTTCAACATAAAGAGAGAAAACTTAATATTTTTAAGATGCATAAGACCATGTTTCCCTCTCACATAATAACTTTTAGTAGCAAAATGAATAAAATGAACAATATAACGATCGCATAAAACATCCTTATCATGAGCCACATGCATAAAATGATTATTACTCTCCACATAAGCATAGTCATTCTTATTTATCGGAGTGGGAGAAAATTCAACAAAATAGCTATCATTATTATTCTCATCACCATAATCATCAAATATAGGAGGCATACTGTAATCACAATTAACTTTCTCATCAATAGTAGGTGGACTAAAAATATCATATTCATCATTGTAATCATCATATATTGGAGGTTTGGTATCATCATAAGCAATAGAATATCTATCTTCCAAAGCTGGGGGACTAAAAATATCATTTTCATAAAAACTAGCTTTCCCGAGCTTAGACGTTTCCATAGCATTAGCAATAATGGTGTTCAAATAATTCATACTAATAACATTGCTATTATCATGCAAATAAAGCTCCATAGGTTTTTTAAATTTTCTCTTCAAACACTTCATGTCCTAACTCAAGATAAATACTATAAAGCTCTCTAATTTTTTGTTGTTTTCCATTAAGGCTAACTAGTGAAAACAAGAAACAAAAAGACAAAATTGCAGAATCTAAAGGAAATAACTTCGAGCACTCACACAGGAGGATGTGAGTACCTTTTACCTTACCTCTCAGGCAACGGCGCCAGAAAATAGCTTTCTGGCTTGCTGTTGTCGTGGGGTAACGTGTGTGAGTGCCTTTTACCTTTCCTCCCTGGCAACGGCGCCAGAAAATATCTTTCTGGCTTGTTGTTGCTGTGGGGTAACGTGTGTGAGTGCCTTTTACTTTTCCTCCCCGGCAACGGCGCCAGGAAATAGCTTTCTGGATTGCTGTTGCCGTGGGGTAACGTGTGTGAGTGCCTTTTACCTTTCCTCCTCGGCAACAGCGCTAGAAAATAGCTAGATGTCTACGCACTTCTATTCTTGTAGACAACTGTTGGGCCTCCAAGTGCAGAGGTTTGTAGAACAGCAGCAAGTTTCCCTTAAGTGGATTACCCAAGGTTTATCGAACTCAGGGAGGAAGTGGTAAAAGGTATTACCTCTCAAGCAACCCTGCAATCAAGATACAAGAAGTCTCTTGTGTCCCCAACACACCCAATACACTTGTCAGGTGTATAGGTGCACTAGTTTGGCAAAGAGATAGTGAAATACAAGCGGTAACAGTGCCAGAAAATAGCTTCTGACTTGTTGTTGACGTGGGAGAAACTAAAGGAAAACTAAAATAAAGATGGAAGCAAGCAAACATGCAACAGATCTAGTTGCAAACGGTGTTTCAATGCTTAGAAACAAGGCCTAGGGATTATACTTTCACTAGTGAACACTATCATATAAATATCTTCTCTTTATGATGTTACCTTGAACTACTCTCCGGTTGGACACTCTAATCCATGGTAGGCCTACAAAAGCACACCTCAAAGTCCGCCTTCCCCATCTAGATAACCCCACACTGTCACCTTGAGCGCTAGATGGTTCCAACAAACACCACAATTTCATAGAGACATCCAACTCCAAATATAACTCATAATATATATATATATATATATATATATAATCTAGCTTAAGTGCCACACACGGCGTGCACGCTGTCACTTTCACACACACGGAGAAAAGTATAGATCTATTAAAGCGTGATGAGCATTTATGTAGACTCTAGCCTAAGTGCCGCCACGGTATGCACGTTGTCACTTACACACACGTGGGTAGAGCAGAGATCTATTAAAGCACTTGAGTAGCAAGGTAGATCTACTTGATTACAAAGCTCATGACCATAACAAGATCATGCATAGAGAGAGATGAACACATAGCTATCGGTAGAGCCCTTAGCCTCGAGGAAGAACTACTCCCTCATTATCATGGGAATCAACAATGGTGATGGAGATGGTGGTGGAGATCGAAGGAGATGTCTCTGGGGGCACTTTCCGGTCCCGGCAGGGTGCCGGAACAGAGACTTTCTGTCCCCGAATCTCCCCTTTGGTGGCGGCGGCGCTACGGAGGTTTTCGTGGATTTATTCTGGATGCTTTAGGGTTTTTGGGTCGAAGGCTTCTTATAGGAGAAGGAGGCAAGGTCAGTGGAGGGCCAGGGGCACACCCCCCGTGGGCACGGCCAGGGTGGGCCCTGCACCCACCTAGGGTGTGGCCACCCTGGTGTCCTCCTCCCTCTCGTCTTTAATTTTCCGTATCGTTCAGGAAAAAATTATGAACTTTGGCTTTTGTCCCGTCCAATTCCGATAATATTTATTTTTTAGCTTTCTAAAACCAAAAACACCAGAAAATAGGCAACTCGTACTGTGGCATCTTGTCAATAGATTAGTTCCAGAAAGTGTATAAAAATACCTCAAAGTGTAGACAAAACATAACCAAGTTGATACTAAACAAACACGGAACATAAAAAATTATAGATACGTTTGCGACGTATCAATAGACAAATCCCACTATTGACTCATGCGCCTCTACCTGCCCCTCCGAATACCCAGAAACATCGTTATGATCACTGTTCCACCGAGTGACATTAGATGCTATCAAAGTATTCTCGGGTGACAGTGATTAAATATGGTCTCATGGTCTAAGAAACAAGTCACCACGTTTCCTAATCATCATAACCTAAACTTCGTGACATGATCGTGTGTTATGATGTTTAGATAGAGTATGTTCACCATCTCATTTTCCAATGAGATGACTATGTTGTCAATTGTGGCCAAAGCACCAACATGATCAGGAAACCTTAATCATTCGTTGACCAATGAATCAATGACTAGAGATTTCACTGGGAACTCCTAGGTGTTTGAATATCACAGGTGTATTGACGTTTCCAATCAATACAGTTATAGCGTGATATAAAACTCAATCATAAACTTTATGAAATATGATAATGATCCATATTATTATTTGTCTCTAGGACATATTTTCTTCAAGACGGAGGGGCAGATTGATCTCATAGGTCTCCCACCGACCCACCCACCTCTTCTCTCTCCCTCATCTCTTTCCTTATCTCATCCCATCCCTAAGAGACCTAATGTAATCCATGGAGAACTCGGGCACCGACTCGCTACTATTGCTTTCCGTCCTTCCTGATGCCTACCCCCACGCCATTCCCATCCCCATCCCACTCCATCGTCGATAGGAAGTGACCTTAGGAGGAGAGATGCCTCACCTTGCTCCTCCCGTACGGGCAGAGTTCGAGCGCCCCATGTTCCCCGGGCCATCGCCGACCTCCACTATGATGTCATGTGCCCACTCGCCCCGAAGCCCCGTGCTGAACGCGTCATGGAGGTCATGGCGTAGGCGCTCGCCGACGGAGGCGGTGCTAGGCCAATTTGTTGGTTATGGTGGTGTGTCTAGGCATGCTCGTCGGCGCCTGCTGACCCGGAGCTGCCACCGCCTCGAGATCCCGTGGCATACACCTCTCTCGTGCCCTCACATGGTCCTCTCGACTTTGGGATTTACTACATGTAGTCGGTGGCGCTGCGACATACGATGTCGGGGGTTGCTACATGGTGCCGATGGCGGTGCTACTTGAGCCTGGTAGCGATGCTACAACCTGTGTCGGGTTTTACTACAAGCGGACATTGGGCTTGCTACATGTGGCTACGTGATCTTCGGCGTGGTTACGTGCTTCGGGCGGTGCTACGTGCAGCGTCGAATTTTGCTAAAAAGTTTTGTTGTTTTGCAACAATAGTATATAGGTTTTGCTTTGAGATCAACGACGATAACCGTTTTATGGTTTTGCTATAATAGCATAAAGTTTTTGTGTCTCCCGATGAAAGTCTCCAGTAAATCTTCAACAAAATCGGTTTTGCTATATTAGTATAACCTTTTTTTCTTCAAAGTCTCCGAAGAGATATCTGGTGAGGCAACTTTTTTTGTTCTATTTTTGAAGTGAACTGTTTTTCTAGACAGTAAAAAATAGGAACATTTTGTAGAAAAATCAGACCGTAAAAGCAGGATTTTGGAAAAAAAAAAGAGTGTCGGCTAAACGACGAAGACCATAGAAATTTCCGGGACCGCTTAGTACTGTCCCTAAAAAAAATTGTATGGAAGGAAAGTCAATAGGACTGCTTCCAAAACGTGCATTTCCCGGCTTGAAAGACCGCTCCCCTGTTTGTGACGAGAGCGTTGAGAGAGATGGCTGACGAAGCACATGTTTTGGTTTCATTTGACAACGATTTCTCACCCGACTTCCAGTTCCCTCGCTCTGACTTTTCGTTCAACCGATGATTGTGCGTAACTACAGAGAACAGAACATCAACAGGAACATGGGCCCGTCCTACCTCTTGGATATGTGCAAGGGCAAACGACGCAGGAATGCTTTGCGCCATAGGCGGCGAGGAAAACAAACAACACCAACGAGCCATATGCTAATCATATGCCATGTTTTTGCTACATATGACCATATACCAGAGTGATTAATATGATAATCATTAAACAATAGTAAGAATATTCTTATGTTCTTTAGAAATGCTAATGAATATATTCTGTATGCGGAAGTGACAAATGGTCCATTGTAAGGTGTTCATTGTTACTTGTGTTGTCATATATACAAACAAAATTTATCTCAAATTTATCCTAACCATCACACCATATATAAAGAAGAAAGGTATCATGTTCTTGAGTTCCATAGAGGTGTGTTGCAAACTAGTCATGTCAAGAAATTCAATAGGATCCACCCGTCTAAGCGTAATGCCATTGAGTGTGGCTTCGGAATATTGAAGATGAAATGGCAAGTTTTACTCAAGATGCCAAAGTACTCCATTGTAACCGAAAATATGATTGTTGTTGCATGCATGACATTGCACAACTATGTATGTGCTTGTAATAGAGGTGATATCCACTTTCAACGATTTGACAGGGATCCAGATTATGTGCCAAAAATTCTGGAAAGATGTAAGAGGTATGTTGTCCTTCGAAATCATCAACTTAGGAGGCAAACAGGGCGGACATGGATGAATATAGGGATGAACCAGCTACCACCTTTGCCGAAAGATGGTGATGAGCAATGCATATTAGATATTCCCTCTGTTTACTAATATAAGACCTAGATATTTTAAAGTAGTCTAGATTCAGACTAAAATGGATAAACCTAAACAATAAACATGTCTAGATGCATGCATCTTCAAAAAGGCTAAAAAAGTCTTACATTAGTGAACGGAGGGAGTATATAAATACCCATTTTGATATGCAATACCCTTTGCAATTGTGATACTTTTGCACTTGATACTACCTCTCCAAAAATATAGGTCTTTGTATGTAAACATGTTTTATCATGGTGTTTAGATTACCTAAATATCTTCCGTGTTTTACTTTGCATTTTATCCTCTAACTCCAAAAATACTGCAATACACTGTCACAAGACAAAATCGGTAGAAACAATTAGCTGATCACGACCAACCAGGCAAACTCACGTTTAGCCAAAATCACGTCCAGACGCAGTTCAAAAAAATAATTACGTCCAGCCGTCTTCAGCCAAAATCGCCAGAAAAAAACCCGACCAAACCAGCTAACTTTGTTTTTTGAGCATGCCAAGCTTAGCCAAATAGGCAAAGGAAAACGATGTATATCCCCCGGACGATGATCGTCCGGGTCGCTAATCACGTGCGGCATCGCGTCCATCATCCGGGTCTGTGCTCACGCGGACAGACTTCTCTGCTCAAGGGCCCACCACTAGAACCTTATCTCTTCATCGTGGCTTCTTCTCCACCGCAATCTCTGGCCACCTCCTTCCCGACCACCGCCCAGCACAGCCGCAACCTTGCGCCGCCGGCCGCCGTGCCCGCCGATGCCTTCCGCCACGCCTAGCTACATGTATTGCCGCCATGGCCATGGGGATCTCGCCCGCCATGCCTTCCATCGTCAGCGCAAGCTGCTCCTCTGCCGGCGAGCGCTGCCTCCACCACGGCCCCCACGAGATCCTCCCTCCTGCAACGTCGTGGATGGGGGCAGCTGCATCCGTGCCCCAGCCCCCCCCCCCCCCCCCTCCCCCGATTCTTCTTCGGCGAGTCCGTTGCTCCTACTCTGCATCTAGGTTGCCCACGTTGTTGACGAGAGGCATGTTGCTACCAAGCGGTTTTGGTTTTTGCTTCCTGAGATCGATCGTTGGGCTGCAAGAGGCCTCGATGTGTGCTACATGCGGCATCGGAGTTTGCTATGTACGTCGGCAGCGAGATCCCGTATTTTGCTAGGATGCCACAATAGCATAAATTATTTTGCTACAAAACTTCTGCATTTTTGCTACAATAGTTTTGAGATTTTGCTATAATTGTGCAAACTTTTTGCTACAAGGTGTCCGGTGATGTTTGCGAGCGAGAGTCTCCGGCGAAGTTAATTTTTTGCTAAATTAGAAGAACTTTGTTACTGCAATCGTCTTGTGGTTTTGCTACAACAGTGCCAACTTTTTGCTACAAGGTCTCCGGCGAGAGTCACCAGCGAGTTTTTTCCGGCGATGTCTCTGACGAAGTAGGGATTTTGCTACATTAGAAGAACTTTTTTGCTACAATCGTTTTATGGTTTTGCTACAACAGTGTCAATTATTTGCTACAAGGTCTCCGGCGAGAGTCACCAGCGAGTTTTTCCGACGATGTTTCCGGCGAAGTCGGTTTTGCTACATTAGAACATTTTTTTGCTGCATGGTCTCCGGCGAGGTTTCCGGTGAGGTCTCCGGCGAGACGTTCTATTTCTAAAACGAACCGTTTTTTTTGCTTCGAAAGCAAAAGCGGGGACGTATGCAGCAAAAGCGGGATGTTTTGCAGCAAAATGACACGTGTCGGCACGGGAAGCAGGACGATGGGAACTCCCCCATCGTCCGGGGGACGCCTAACACTATCCAAGCAAAACAACTTTCGTTTTGAGCGTTAATGAACTAGGCAAACAACTAACTAGAAATTCCCCACTGTCCAAACAGGCCAGCCCAGCTAAAATGGGCAGCAGCCCAGCCGAACGGGGAGGAGGGCGCCAAACGTTTTCCGCTCCTCCTGAAACCGGGAAATTCCTATACGCCGACCAGGTCGGCCCATACCGCGCGCCGCACGTTCTGGGTGTGGTATGGGCCCGCCCAGTTCGCCGTTCCCTTCTTTTTTTGGTTGCTTTTCTTCTTCTTTTTTCGTTTTTTTTCCTTTTCTGTCTTTTTACCGTACGTTTTGCGATTTTTTATTTTATTTTTCATTACTTTTTATTTATAAAAGATATTTTGGAAAGTATCGAATTTGAAAAATGTTCAAAATATATAAATGTTTTCCAAGTTTCACAACTGGACTTCGGTGTTTAGATTTTCGAAAATGTTTTTTTGAACATTTTTCCTAATGCTTATTCTTTGAAAATGTTCAAACCAAATAATATTCAGATTTTAAAATTGTTCAAATCTAAAAATATTTAGAATTTAAAATTGTTCAAATTTAGAAAAATGTTTGGGCAATTTTTAAAAATAAAAATGAGACTGGAAACAAAAACCAACAACACATGAAGAAAACCTCAAAAAACATGCCGATAAACCGAACCATAGTACCTGGGTCTAGCTGTTAGAGTATATTGGTTTGGACTATATTTGGTAGTTTAATTTGTAATCCGATTATATCCCTAGTAGTCTTCTTGTCCCTAAGTCTTGTAATTTATATAAACAGCCCTTTGAGGCTACAATTAATATAGATAATATTCCGTAATTCTATGAGAGCAGTTCGCTCCGTCTAGGGTTTAGCCACCTTTTCCGCCGCGCTGTCTCCGGGAGATCGTTTTCCGCTGGGGGCCGCGCAATAGTAGATTAGATCTTACTTCGCCAAATTTTCTCGTCGGCCACTTGCCCGGCATTATTTTGCCAAATTTTTTATTTTCTTTTTCCATTACTTTTCATTTATAAAAAATATTTTTGAAAGTATCGAATTTGAAAAATGTTCAAAATATATAATGTTTAGATTTCTAAAAATGTTTTTTTTAAAATGTTCACAATTTTCGTAATGCTTATTCTTTGAAAATGTTCAAGCCAAATAATATTTAGATTTTAAAATTGTTCAAATCTAAAAATATTGTTCAAATTTAGAAAAATGTTTGGGCAATTTTTAAAAATAGAAAGGAGACTGGAAACAAAAACCAACAACACATGAAGAAAACCTCAAAAAACATGCCGATAAACCGAACCATCGTACCTAGGTCTAGCTGTTAGAGTATATAATGGTCTGGACTATACCGGATAGTTTAAGTTTATAATCCAATTATATCTCTAGTAGTCTTCTTGTCCCTAAGTCTTGTAATCTATATAAACAACCTTTTGAGGCCACAATTAATACAGATAATATTCCGCAATTCTATCAGAGCAGTTCGCTTCACCTAGGGTTTAGCCACCTCTTTCGCAATTCTATCGATCGAGGCTGGCCCCTTGCTGATGCATTTAAAGTTTTGGATGAAACTGTATGTCAGCTCCTCCCAGCTTTGGATGGAGCCCGAGGACAGACTGCTTAGCCAGATCCGGTATGCGCCTGTCAGCTGCAGCTGAAAACATTGCAGGGCGGTGTTCTTGTTTCCGCTGTGGAGCTTAACGGATGACAGGTGGTCGCTGAGCCAGGCATTTGGGTCCTGCGTTCCGTTGAACTTTGGAGTGTCCGAAGGAAGCTTAAAAATTTTCGGCATCCATGTTCGCCGAACAGATCTGCTGAAGCATCGAGCTCCACAAAGTTCTCCGCCGTCATCTTCTTCGTCTTCGGTTGAGCACGCGCGCTTGGCACGTGTCTTGTCGACCTTGCGTTGGGCAAGGTCGTTTCAAGCGTCGTAGTAGCGGCTGCGACGCCATGGGCTCTTGCGTCGTCGAGGTAGATCGTGCTCGTCTTCCTCCTCGTCCGATGAGTGTGTATGGCTATGGTTGAATCTGACCGTAGACTTCTTCTTTGGCTCCGTAGGAGCTTCCTCGTGGAGCGTAGCTCCAACGAGTCCGAGTCCGGCTAGTGCGGACTTATGCATAGCTCTCTTCGGGTTCCCCACCGGAGGTGGATGGGACGCGAGATATGTGGTGGCTGCCATGATCATAGCTTGCGGAGTCTTCGATATGACGTTGTCGTTGACGTCCATCTCCATGAAGGATGTGTTGAGGGTTCGTGTGACCTCGCGACGTGCAGCAGGATCCATGTTGAAAGGATACGGATGTCGCCTAGAGGGGGGTGAATAGGCGATTAAAACTTTTCGTAAAGTGGCTCAACAAAGGCGGAATAAAACTAGTGTTTACTTTGTAAAGAACAACTTAGAAACAACTAAGGTTTACCTATGTGCACCAACAACTTATGCTAAGCAATACAAGCAACAAAATGATAGCAAGATATATATTACTTCAAGCACGAAGGCTATCACAATGTAAAGTACATAAGTAAAGAGCTCGGGTATAGAGATAACCGAGGCACGTGGGGACACCGATATTTTACCGAGTTCCTCCCAACATGGAGTACGTCTCATTTGGAGAGGGGGTGGTATCAAACCACCAACGCCACAAAAGGCCTCCCTTATTCTCCGGTGAATCTCACCCCAATGGGATCAATCCACGCTTCCACAATCGGTGCACTTGTCGGTGGCAACAGGAACCTCTCACAAGGTTGGGGCACAACTCCACAATTTAATTGGAGGCTCCCAACAAACGCCACAAAAGGCCTCAACAAATGCCACCAAGGCTACAATGCCACCAAGGCTACAAAACCGTCTAGGGTTCCAAGAACCCAAGAGGGACAAGCTCCAATGAGCAATTCAAACCAAATCCTCCGAGGAGAACCCAAACCGATGCAACAAATGCAAATGGCAAGAACACCACAAAGATGCTCAAATCCCTCACTCTCAAGTGCCAACAAAGCTACCAAAACTATTGGGGGAACAAGAGAGGAGAAATCAAAGAGAGACACAAAATCCCCCAAAATCTAGATCCCCAAAGATACACTCACAAAGAGATGTTTTGGTTTGGTCAAAACGTAGATCTAGATCCCCTCAATCTTCCTCTCAAGTGTGTGCAAGAATCATTGGATGGGGAGGAAGAAATCAAGCAAGAGATATCTCAAAACTAATAGGGCAAAGCTTGAAGAAAGAGGGGAAAGAAGCAGCCCTAAACAATACTAGACAAAGTCTATTTAAAGGGTTGGGCAAAATCTGCCCGTTGAGGCTATTTTCCTAAACGGTCCGGTACTACAAAAATTTACCGGTAGTACCGCATGTGCTAGAAAAAAACGCAGCAACAACAGCTCGTTGCAAGCGCATGGGAGCGGGGCTAGGAAGCGGCGGCAGCGGCTGCAGCTGGGCGGGGCCCAGCAGTGCCCAGCAGTGCTGGCGCGCAGGTGGCAGCAAGCAGCAGAGTAGCAGTGCGAGCGGCAGCAGCGCAGCAAGCAGCGTCGGCGTGCGCGCAGGTGAGAGGGGCTGCCACGCAGGGCCAGCAGCAAAGCAGCGCGCCAGCGGGCCCAGCAGCAGTGAGTGGAGCGGCGAGCGCGTGAGCGAGCAAAGCGGCAGCAGCGCGAGGCGCGCGTACGGGCGCGCGCTGCGAGGTTGTCGGCAGCAGCGCGGGCCCACGTTCAGCAGCAGAGCAGGGCAGCGCAGCGACAATAGCAACATGCGCGCGCGGGACAGCGGGCGAGCGCGCACGCGGGGCCACCGCGGGTCAACGCCAGCACAGCGGCGCAGCAGCGGGTCGACGCAGGCGCGCGATGCGAGGAAGACGCGAGCGAGCAAATTGGATCTAGAAAATATCTGGGCACATTTTCTGGGCCGGCCGGTAGTACCGGAATTTACCGGGGGCGGTATTACCGGGCCGACCGGTACAACCGCAAAAAGGTACCTGGCGAGGCAGAGAGAAAACGGGCTGATTTTAGGCCCGGGCGGTAGTACCGGATTTAGGTACCTAGCGAGGCAGAAAGAAATCGGACCGTTTTTAGGCCCGGGCGGTAGTACCGGCCCGTCCGGGCGGTACTACCGCTTGGCCCAGAAAACAGCCTAACAGGCAAATATTCAAACGGCAATAACTTTTGACTGGAAGCTCCGGTTGACCCAATTCAAATTGCGTTGGATAGAGGGCGACAAGGGCTTCCCAATAAAAAGTATCTAGTGGAATAATGTGATATATCTCACTTGGTGAGAAACCGAAAAGCCGCATAAATCAAAATCGCAACAAGATACAAATGGGAGATCCGATTTAGATGAACAAGAGCTTGTTATGGAGATTACCACAAGCTCTATATCATCACATGGATAAGACCAAATAACAACCAAATATGATGATGCAAGTATGCAAAGGTTTGAGCTCTCTCTGAACGATGTGACCGAATTACTCATATGAGAGCCTCTCTTGATAGTACGGTTATCTATCCTAAACCCGGTCTCACACACACAACGTGAGACCGGCAAAAGGGAAAACCTATCAATATTAGACCTTTGCCTTGAACATTCCACTTGAGCTCGATGTAGACGATCTTGCCCTTCTCAAGATGGAAGGCCTTCCTTAATTCCTCATCATCGACCTCGCATATTGAGCTTTCCCAACAAATCTTCTTTGCATTTCATTGACCTTGAAGCCAACACATGCTCCAAGCGATGCCAATGGACAAATCCTACAAGTATAACTTAATACAGACATTAGTCCATAAAGATTGTCATTAATTACCAAAACCACACATGGGGGCCCAACATGTTCTTTCACATGTGCTCTGTGCGAGAGCGATGCTTGTTGGTGTTGTTTCCGTGCGAGCTGGAGCCGCCACTGGCGGAGAGCGCAGCTCACCGCGCGCTAGACTCTGAAGCTGCTTGCTTGCGTTTGTCGAGCTCCTCCTGCAGCTGCACCTGCCTGTTGTGCTCACCGATGAGGAGGAGGTGGTATGCCATTAGCAGGTCACGTGAAGAGTTCATGGGTAGGATCTTGTTGCCCGCGATGGCTTCGCGTGCCTGGCGCCAGCCATCCTCGTTGAGGTTGATTCGATTGTAGGCAGCAGCGTCGCCCTCGTTGGGCGGGAGGGATGGTTCCCTCCTGTTTCCTCCATTTGCGCCCTCTGGGTTGGGTGGCGGTACATGGGCACCCGAACCTGGTGGTTGTTGTTCCACATCGCTTTGGATGACCACGGCACACTAATAGCGCCCGCGGACTGGATCGCTGCTGTCGCGGCTTTCGGATCCGGAACCGTAGGTTCCTCCATCCGATGGGGGGCCGCACAGATCTAAGTTGCAACTGCTGCTGTCGTATGACTCGTCTATCAGTGTTGACGTGCGTAGCACGCTGGGATGCGGGGCCCATGAGGCGGGCCTGATTGATGGTAGTGGCACCCGCTCTAGGAGGCGGAGAGTGCCTGTGTGTCTCACCTGGAAGCAGAAGCTCCCGAACAAAATCTCGAGCCCGTCGCCTACGGGTTCGAAGTCCTTCATGGTGGCTGGCGAGTGGGCGGTGAAGTCGAAAGCGCCGAATAGGAGATGACTCTCCGTCGCCGAGGAGTTGTAGATCGCTTTGGTCGGGACCGTCACGATCGCACAATCAGCACCCTCGTTTTTCACAGACGACGCCAATTGACGAGGTTTAATCTCGTCAATGCCCATTGTTATGAGCTTGGGTTTTGGAGAAGGTGGGGGTACTGAAGATCGCGGAACGGTTAACAGACAAGAAATCAAGGGACACGAGATTTACCCAGGTTCAGGCCCCCGGAGGGAAAACCCTAATCCTGCTTGTCTGCTCTTGATTACGGCGGAACCGGAGGTTACAGGGGTGCGCAGATGCAATCTGGCGTGAAAAAGATGCCCTCCTAGCCTTTATATAGAGATAGGCAGGTCCCAGGCATAGATCGAGTCGGTTACAAGTTTAGGGTTTGTCCCTTTGAATATTCTATCTATTCTAGTCTTGCTCTTCAAGGATTCGAAGATGTCATGGGCTTGGGCCACCCCAAAATATCCATAGGCCGCGTGTATTCTTGTGGGCCTTCCTTGGGCTGGACCAGGTATGCTAATGTCGTGTACCCGTAGGGTATAACCATGTCACCCGGGGAGATCGTTCTCCGTCGGGGGCCGGGCAATAGTAGATTAGATCTTACTTCGCCAAATTTTCTCGCCGGCCACTTGCCCGATATTTCTTCTTCTTTCACCGATCATAGATCGGATTGTGTCCACAACCACATGTCGTCGTCACGCGCCTCTACTTCAACATCGGCGTCGACTCATCTCCCGCAAATCATCGCCAACGATCATATCAAGGAGGCTCCGCGTGGCGCCCCAAGGAACGTCTTCACGTGCTGTGTCGGCTTCTCCATCCTCACGTCGTCACCACGCTGGCCCGTCTTCGCCAACATCGACCGGGACGCACGTCCCCAAGTACGCGCCTCGCCGTCAACAAAGGGTTGCACCTTCTGTAGGGGTTCGTAGCATGGAAAACAAAAAATTTCTATCGCATACAAACAAACAAGCCAAGATCTATCTACTAGATTGTAGCAACGAGTCGATGGAATAACTTACCCTCGAAGATTCCAAAGCGGTTAACGAGAGCAGATTCTCGTGGGTGATGTAGTCGTACTCTTTCCGATCTCAAGATCGCGTAGGCGATCCTTCCGGCGCTGCGTTCCGGCAGCGCTCCCGCAGTCGGTCACACGTTCGGTACTCGACGAAGACCTTCCTCTCCCTTGTTCCAGCAGGCAGCGGAGGTTGTAGCACTCTCCTCGCGATTCCAGCAGCACAACGGCGTGGTACCGGAAGTAGAGGGGAGATCCCACAGGGCTTCGCCTTAAGCCGGAGCGAGTATGGTGGAGTATGAGAGAGAACTATTAGTGGTCTAGGGTTTAGACACACCAATTAGAAGGCTCTAATCCGAAGGCTAGGTCAATTAGAAGCTCTAAACCAAAACAGCTCTAAACCGGAGTCTAGGGCTAGGATTTAGATTAGAGGCTAGGAACTTGTGTGTCTAGAGGAGGAGGCCCTGCCCCTCCTTTTATGGGTGGAGGGGGCCGGCCAAGGGGAGGGAGTCCCTCCCCAAGTCGGCCTTGGGTGGCGCGCCGGCTTGGAGAGGAGGGACTCCTCCCCCAAGTCGGTTTTGCCTCCTCTTGCTTGTTTCCCACAGTTTCTTGTTTTAGTCGTTTGACTTTGAAACTGGCCATTTGACTTTTCTGTTTTAGGATTCAATTTAATCCTTTATTTGGAACAACAAGAACACTTAGTACATGATGCAATCATTCAATATGCAATGACACATTCATGTACCCCTTCCCCCCCCCCCCCGGAGTGCCGGACATTCCGGAACCTTCTAGAACATTCCTAATGAAAACACCGGAATCATTTCCGAACTCCGAAACGGGACTTTCCTTATATGAATCTTATTCTCCGGACCATTCCGGATCACCTCTTGATATCCCGGATCCCATCCGAGACTTCGAACAACATTCGGTCTCTTTCTCATAATACCATAACTACTCAAACAACATCGAATCCTTAAGTGTGTCTCCCTACGATTCATGAATTATGCGGACATGATCGAGACACTTCTCCGAACAATAACCAATAGAGGAATCTGGAAATTCATATGGCTCCCACATATTTCTACGATTACTTTGCGACCGAATGAACCACTTACATACGATACCAATTTCCCTTTGTCTCACGATAGTTTACTTATCCGAGGTTATGATCGTCGGTATCTCTGCATACCTAGTTCAACCTCATTACCGATAAGTACTCTTTTCTCGTTCCCGTGGTATGTGATCCCTTGTGAGCCAGTCACATGCTTGCAAGCTAATTGGATGACATTCCACCGAGAGGGCCCAGAGTATATCTATCCGTCATATGGATGGACAAATCCCACTCTTGATCCATGTGTCTCAACCAATACTTTCCGAACACTCAATGCCACCTTTATAGCCACCTAGTTACGGTGTGGTGTTTGATGACATCAAAGCATCCATCCGGTAAAGGTGATATGCATGATCTCATGGTCGAAGGAATTAGGTTACTATGTATCAGAAAGCATATAGCAATTGAACTATTTATAATGACTTGATCTTTATGCTACACTTATCTATAGGAGTATGTCCATCACATCATTCTCCTAATGATATGATCCTGTTGTTAATAACATCTCTATGTTCATGATCAGGAAACCATGATCATATATTAACCAACAAGCTAGTTTAACAAGAGTCTTTACTAGGGACTCTTATTTTAGTTTACAAATCACACAAGTATTAATGTTTCCTGTTAATACAATTATAGCATGGTATGTAAACATTTATCATAAGTGTGAAGATATGATAATAACCACTTTATTATTGCCTCTTGGGCATATCTCCAACAGTCTCCCACTTGCACTAGAGTCAATAATCTAGTTTCAAACCTTTGTGTATTCAACACCTATGGCTTTCCGGTGTTGTAAGTACACGTTCGCTAGTGGTAAACTGATCTCCGAATCTGACACTTCCAGGTCCGTGTGTAATTGCATGTATTTGCGTCTCTACGCATCACTCATTCTCTAATGAGATGGCTTTGTATAAATTTGGTCCTTTGGTGAGACCTTTAGTTCTTTGGGGTTAAAACATGTTGATAATATTTTCGTACAATATATCTTCATAGTACTATCCCACTGTGAACTACACCTAGTTTGATAACAAACTACTTGACACAAATGCCCTCTTTTGCTGTTATAATTGCAGTCATATACTTAGCCATTTTGTTGTAGTATCTGTCACAATGTCTTAACTTTGGAACTCATCCAAATCCATTATGGAACTTACTTTCCATTATATTGTGCCACCCTTAGTTTAGATTGAGATAAACTTAATTTGTACTTTGTGACAAAACTAGTATCAATGTAGTACTTTTACAATGAACTAACCATCTATTTGTCACTTCTACAAACAATATATTCTTAGTTCTTCCAAAAGATCATAAGAATATCCTTACTATTGTCCAATGATCATCTTATGAATCATTCTGGTATATGCTCACATCATTTAGAGCATAGGACATATCTGGATTTGTACATATCACAGTATGATTGATATAAACACTCTTTGTGATTTCATACATCAAGTATCAATCTATACTTGAATCTTTGTTTCATTTACCAAATGTCAATACAGTTGAATATATCATCAATATTGAACTCATTCAATCCTTTCCGTGCGACAAGAAACTTTCTTGTAGTTTCTATATTGAACTCATTCAATATCTCGTCTATGTACTTCTGGTATAACCATATTAGCGTCTATTCATGCCAAATATTTGGGTTTTGCCTAAGTCTTTCATCGGGATGAAATTCTTAATATGTGTTAATAAAAGATACATCATTTACAATCAACAATATGTCTTCCACATAATGTATTAGAAACATGTCTTAGCGCTCCCACTTAATTTCTTGAAAATGCAAGCATCTTCATTGTCTCTGATGAAATTAAACTCTTTTAACAGTTTCATCATAGTGAAGATTCCAACTCCGTGATGCTTACTTTAACCATTGAAGTTTGCATATGCTTTTAGCATCCTTTGAATTAACAAAACCCTATGGACCGTGTTATGCACATGTCCTAGGTAACGATTCTATTAGAAGAACTTGTTTTGTTTATTCAACTACCATATAACAAAATTATATGTAGTGGTTGCTACATTAATCCGTCTAGACTAAATATCACTATGAAAGATCAAATCTTGTCATAGTCAACCTTTGAACGTTGTTGTGAACTCTTTCCCAATATGTCGATTATAGATGTGAAACATCCATGTCTATTTCTTTATAGATCCAGACACAACTGTAGGGTCTTACACCTTTCTCGAGGGTCCTTCAAGTTCAAAACTTGATTTCTTATGTATGGAACTATTACGGATTTTATGGCTTCAAGCCATTTGACGGAGTCAGGGCCCATCATCGCTTCTTTGCATGTAGTCGGTTCATTATTCTCAAATAATGATTCAACCCTCAAATCTTGGTATTTGATTGTTCATCCAACCTACTTGTTTCAATAGGAACTTGGATCTCCGTGACCACAACCTTTGAGGTACGTGAGCCATGAGCATTGTTTGCTAACTCCGGAACACTTTTCGGTGCTGCGCAACTTTGCACATATAGCTAAGGTTCTTTTAACCTTATCAAAGTTCTATTGTCCTCCCACTTAACTTTTCACGAAAAATTCCTTCACAAAGAAACTTGACGTTCTAAGCGACAAACACTTTTGTCTCCGGTGTTATGGAGTAATACTTAACAAAGACAGGTTCATCCGACTTTGGTTGCAAACATCTTTCTTATGTATAGCATACCAATGTTTAAGAAAGGACAACTTGGGTTTTATCCCAAACCATAACTTTATATGGTGTCATTTCAACGGATTATGATGGAGCTCTTTTCAGTGGAAAAACGGTACTCTCTCAAGCTTTTAATCTTTTAAATATAATGGCATTTTATGAATTACACCTTTGATATCACCATGTCAAACAAGGTTTAATTACATATCTCGAATGCTCCATACTCTTATGGTGTTTCGGGAAATGCAAATCCACGGAACGATTCCTTAAATCTTAGGTATTATGCTAAACTCTGTAACTCAAATATCTTCCTTTATGATCTTTATCATAAACTGTTTATATTCTTGTTACAATGATTTTGCACTTCATCTTGAAAGTCTTTGAACTTTTCAAATGTTTCATACTTCATCCTTATTAAGTAAATATTCATATATTCACTCAAATTTTTGGAGAAAGCATATGAAGTTGAAATCCATCGTTCTTGACTACACATAATGGACTTCGTACAACAATATGTACAAGTTCCAATAGGCTAGTCATTCGTTCCCTTTTGGCCTATGAACGAAGTTTCAATTATCTCTAGGAAAGTTTCACAAGTGTCATGTGATCAAAATCAAAAGACTCCAAAATTCCATCCACATGGAGTTTTTTCATGTTTTCTTTCCAATATAATTTAAACGGTGATGTCACTTCCTAAGTGATCTTTCAATCAATTTGTCTTTCGACATTTTTAGCACTAGTTTTATGGATGTGATTTCTCCAACGAGATTTGTGAATCATCCATCTTTTATGGATTATGTAAATTATTTGAACAACCCTTTTGTTCTCATAATATCTGATAAAACAAATCCTGAAGGCAAGTTTTGATGTTTAACGAGCAACACAATAACCCTTTGTTTGTTCTCGATGAACATCATCACATATTCTTTTGCTAGTTACTTAGGCCATTGTAGTTCATGAATAGTGTTGTTTCGTATGACGATTCACACCAACAAATTCAGTATCAAATACTTAAGAACCACATTGTTTAATAAGCAAAGAATATAGCCATAACATGTATATCATCTATATACTTAAACTGAACAATTCTAGTCTTTTCTTTTCTGCCATATATTTATGAGATTCTCTTTCAGTATTTCCTTTTCTGTTTGAAAGAATCTATCATCATCAATAGTGGAGTCATACATATGACATATAGTCCAAAGCGTGTATAGTTAAATACCAATGTCTTTGGACTTGTACTTTGAAGTAGATCACCATTATCAAATGTTTGGTGTTCTTTCAAATTCCTTTCTTTAGTAATCTCTTGGTGTAGTAAACATTTTACCTACATCAAATATTCACCCTTATCATGTAATTATCCATGATCAAGCTACTTTTAGCTTATATAGATGAATCGTGAGTATAATGTTGCTATCCAAAACCTTTTGGTGGATTAGGACAACTAGTGTCTCCAACCCTTTGCAAATTCTCATCAAATATGAGAACATGAATTTTGCCATATTATACTCTATCATGGTGTAACCAAAACTTCGTTTCAGATATCACAATATCTTCCACACATCATGGTTTCTGAAACAACTCTTTCAGATCCTAGATAACCTTGATATTAAGACAATCCTTTGAATATCAAGAATCATGGACACAAACATGATACTTATACACTAACACTTGGAATTGTCACTCTTGTTTTAATACCAATTATTAAACTTCATGGAGTAACCGGAACTTACTGAAAGTTTGCAATAGGACTTTTAAACTTTAGATTAACACTTCAAAACAATACGATACCAGTTCGTAAAGTAACTAACCAGAATTCTATAGTTCTATCATCTCAATTATAACTAAGCGCAAGGTGGTAAACGGATGCCAATGACTACAACAACTATGCAAATTCACTTTGATTTAGTTTATGATAAATTGAGTTCTAATTAATAATTAAATTAATCTAGGTGAACTCCCACTCAAAACAATATCCCTCACATTGTTTTAGTGATCACACGAACCAAATCCACCACATCAAAACCGATCATCACGAGAGTTGATATAGCTTCAATGGCGAACAATCAACATGTTCATCATATCTTCTATATGACTCATGCTCTACCTTTCGGTAATCCGTGTTCCTGAGGCCATGTCTGTACATGCTAGACTCGTCAAGATCAAACCTTAGCTTCCGCATGAGCAAATCTGGCTTGCCCACGTTGTATACACTTGCGGAATCTAACACACCCGATCATCACGTGGTGCTTCGAAACAACAAGCTTTAGCAACGGTGCTAACTAAGGGTGAACACTTTATGACTTGAAATTAATGTGCATGAGGGATCATCTTATAATGCTACCGTCGTCTACTAAGCAATACAAGATGCATAAAGGATTAACATCACATGCAATTCAATATATATGTGATATGATATGGCCTTTCTTCTTCATGCTTCCGATCTCCATCTTCAAGCAAGACCATGATCTCCATCATCACCGGCATTGCATCAAGGTCAATGACGCCTCTCCATGGTTGTCGTCCACCGGCTTCAACTATTACAACTACTTTGAATAGACACGCGGGTCTTAACATAAATTAAAGACAACCATATGGCTCCTGCCGGTTGCCAACTTACAATAAGGAACATTGCATACATCAAATATAATCACAATCATGGCCATATCACATCACTGCACACCCCTGCAAAACAAAGTTAGACGCCTCTACTTTCTTTGCATGTTTTACGTGGTTTGGGGCTTTCAATAAGTGTCGTTCTAACTTACGAACAAGAACCACAACATTGATACTAGTATCGTTAATCACCCGTTGTAAATTGGATCTTAACTATGCTAGGAGAAACAGGCACCCGCAAAGCCACTTATGCAATACAAGTTGCATGTCAAGCGTGGAGCAAGTCTCATGAACGATGTCATGTAAGGTTAGCCCGGGCCGCTTCATCCCAACATACCGCAAGATGCAAAGTACACAAGAAGCAATCGACAATAAAAGCATCAACGCCCACAATGACCATTGTGTTCTACTCGTGCAACAGATCTACATATAGACACGGCTCTGATACCACTGTAGGGGTTCGTAGCATGGAAAACAAAAAATTTCTATCGCATACAAACAAACAAGCCAAGATCTATCTACTAGATTGTAGCAACGAGTCGATGGAATAACTTACCCTCGAAGATTCCAAAGCGGTTAACGAGAGCAGATTCTCGTGGGTGATGTAGTCGTACTCTTTCTGATCTCAAGATCGCGTAGGCGATCCTTCCGGCGCTGCGTTCCGGCAGCGCTCCCGCAGTCGGTCACATGTTCGGTACTCGACGAAGACCTTCCTCTCCCTTGTTCCAGCAGGCAGCGGAGGTTGTAGCACTCTCCTCGCGATTCCGGCAGCACAACGGCGTGGTACCGGAAATAGAGGGGAGATCCCGCAGGGCTTCGCCTTAAGCCGGAGCGAGTATGGTGGAGTATGAGAGAGAACTATTAGTGGTCTAGGGTTTAGACACACCAATTAGAAGGCTCTAATCCGAAGGCTAGGGCAATTAGAAGCTCTAAACCAAAACAACTCTAAACCGGAGTCTAGGGCTAGGATTTAGATTAGAGGCTAGGAACTTGTGTGTCTAGAGGAGGAGGCCCTGCCCCTCCTTTTATGGGTGGAGGGGGCCGGCCAAGGGGAGGGAGTCCCTCCCCAAGTCGGCCTTGGGTGGCGCGCCGGCTTGGAGAGGAGGGACTCCTCCCCCAAGTCGGTTTTGCCTCCTCTTGCTTGTTTCCCACAGTTTCTTGTTTTAGCCGTTTGACTTTCAAACTGGCCATTTGACTTTTCTGTTTTAGGATTCAATTTAATCCTTTATTTGGAACAACAAGAACACTTAGTACATGATGCAATCATTCAATATGCAATGACACATTCATGTACCCCTCCCCCCCCCCCCCCCGGAGTGCCGGACATTCCGGAACCTTCTAGAACATTCCTAATGAAAACACCGGAATCATTTCCGAACTCCGAAACGGGACTTTCCTTATATGAATCTTATTCTCCGGACCATTCCGGATCACCTCTTGATATCCCGGATCCCATCCGAGACTTCGAACAACATTCGGTCTCTTTCTCATAATACCATAACTACTCAAACAACATCGAATCCTTAAGTGTGTCTCCCTACGGTTCATGAATTATGCGGACATGATCGAGACACTTCTCCGAACAATAACCAATAGAGGAATCTGGAAATTCATATGGCTCCCACATATTTCTACGATTACTTTGCGATCGAATGAACCACTTACATACGATACCAATTTCCCTTTGTCTCACGATAGTTTACTTATCCGAGGTTATGATCGTCGGTATCTCTGCATACCTAGTTCAACCTCATTACCGATAAGTACTCTTTTCTCGTTCCCGTGGTATGTGATCCCTTGTGAGCCAGTCACATGCTTGCAAGCTAATTGGATGACATTCCACCGAGAGGGCCCAGAGTATATCTATCCGTCATATGGATGGACAAATCCCACTCTTGATCCATGTGTCTCAACCAATACTTTCCGAACACTCAATGCCATCTTTATAGCCACCCAGTTACGGTGTGGTGTTTGATGACATCAAAGCATCCATCCGGTAAAGGTGATATGCATGATCTCATGGTCGAAGGAATTAGGTTACTATGTATCAGAAAGCATATAACAATTGAACTATTTATAATGACTTGATCTTTATGCTACGCTTATCTATAGGAGTATGTCCATCACATCATTCTCCTAATGATATGATCCTGTTGTTAATAACATCTCTATGTTCATGATCAGGAAACCATGATCATATATTAACCAACAAGCTAGTTTAACAAGAGGCTTTACTAGGGACTCTTATTTTAGTTTACAAATCACACAAGTATTAATGTTTCCTGTTAATACAATTATAGCATGGTATGTAAACATTTATCATAAGTGTGAAGATATGATAATAACCACTTTATTATTGCCTCTTGGGCATATCTCCAACACCTTCATCACTCGTGGTCATCATCGCTGACAACCATCTACACCAACATCATCACATCGTCGCCGCCACCACTAATCGTGGTCAACGTCAACGCCAATAAAAATTCTTCTTCACGAGCGACGACGCGCTCATACAAACGAAAAATACGGGTCTAATTCCTGAAATCAACTACCACAACAATACAATCGCCATCAACAACTACGTCGTCGTCTTCGTCCATCACGACCTCGTCGCCAAAGTCGTAGTCTAATTTTTATTTTTGCACTAAATCAATTTTCTTTTGCAACTACTTCATCTAATCTGACAAATCGGCGGACAACTTCTACGCACCGACCGTTCACGGAGAATTTCTCTACACCTCCCTCTAGCTCCGGCTCTCATGGCTCGTGATGGTCTCTGTCTTCGCAAGTCCGATATTGGCAACATCGACGCATTCCTTCCTCCCCAGCATGCTCCCGAGTTTGGCAAGCTCGACAAGGCGTGTCTTCTACCTCGACTACTCCAACTCAAAACCCATGTCGCATGCTCCCGAGTTTGGCAAGCTCGACAAGGCGTGTATCCTACCTCGACTACTCCAACTCAAAACCCATGTCGCATGCTCCCGAGTTTGGCAAGCTCGACAAGGCATGTCCCCGGCATGTCCGTGGTGTGCACCTGCCCTCTTGCTTCCGACCACCATTGTTCCCACGTGTCCTCCACTTGCGGTTGCCGAATTTGGAGCTCCACCTCCTGAAAGCATCTAAACCAAACCTGCCTCGCATATGGACATTGCACCAGGATGTGCTCAACATTGTCTTCCTCTTGCAGACAGGTGAAGCATGCCTCCGAATGATCCTGGAGCCCATGTCGGAAGCGCCGATCTGAGATCCACAGCCTATGTTTTATCGCTAGCCATCCGAAGATTTTGCACTTCAGCGGCGCTCTCAACTTCCAGATCGCTAGACATTAGGAAGGTGTTTGGTTACTGAGAGGCACCGTAAACGTAAACGGAATCAAGTCACGCAGTTAATGTAAACGTAATCGGCAAAAACCGAAACTTGTATGGTTGCAGATCGTAAACGGTAACCAATTCCTTCTCTTGCAAACAAAAAACTAACAAATCAAGAAGGTGCGGCCGCGGCGGCGCTCCTCGCCTCCGTGGACTTGAGTAGATGGACAGAGCAGGGGAATACGAGGTTGGCCCAGGGTGCCGACAAGCAGTTGATGTCTATGCGGGCTCGTGGCTCCGACCAGTGGCCGGCGGTGAGCTCGCCATGAGCGCCTGCTTAGCCGCCGCCGACCTGATATGTCCAGGCGAGGTCGAGGACGGCAGTCGCAAGATTGATTGCTGCGCGGATTTGATTGCAAGGTGCTGCAAGGCGTGCGTCGAGTTCCGGATCAGGGAGCCGGCGGCGGGGTACGTGGAGAAGACCGCGGAGAAGAAGCTCGTTTGGAGAAAAGATCGTGCGCCAAGCGGTATCCGATTACACGGGATTTTGGGCGGAATCAGATTACTACATCGGTGGGATTTGTTACCATGGTATCCGATTACGCTCTAGCCTAACCAAACATGATTTAGCGATATCGGGTTCCGCTGTAAATAAGTTACGTTACAAACTAACGAACCAAACACGTCCTAGATGTTCTATTGCCATTCCAACTGCTAGTCGACAAACCCAGGCCTAGGTCTGCTAGAACGATGCGCACCAAACGCGAAAATATCTGGCTAGACGATCGTGCCGCCGTGCCGTTCCGTCGTTACCCGATCAAGCTTCCTCCGTGGAGCACTTCCACGACGGTGATATATTCCAAAAGGGCAGCACCAACATGCGTACGATAGATATTCCGCCTCCGTATCATCCCGTGGCCGACGAGCCGCCACCGAGCCCCGGAGCAAAACGCGCACGCGCGCGGTCGGCTCGGGCGGGAAGCGCCCCGACGCTAACGCCGGATCTCGCTGGCTGGTGGGCGCAGCGGGCGGGACGGCCCGCGCGTCAGTGTGGCGGGGAGGAGCCGAAGGGCAGGCGCGTCTCCACGTAGCGGGGCTCCGCGCCTTTGGATGGCGCCTCCGGGCGCGTGGTCTCCGGGGCGGCCACGACGCCGGGCTGGCGGCCGTGCGATCTCGACGGGCCGGGTGGCTGTGATCGCCCCGCTAAAATCCCAGACCCCGTGGAACTTTCGGGGCAATAAATGCTGTCGCTGGAAGCCGCGTCTTGCAGAGCAACCCATCGTGCCTCCCGGATTTGCTTGCCGAACCCCTGCTCCGCTGTGATTTCGCGGTACAAGGACTGTAACGTGAACTAGAGAGGATCTGTATGAAGCGCCCGTGACTCTGCAGGGGCTGGTCCGTAGAATTCCTTGCGCTTTGTGGCGTCTTAAGGCAAAAAAAAGTTCCCATGGTCCATACTGCAAGCAAGCAAGCAGCTGTGCAGGTGGGGAGTAGGAACCGAGGGAGATATCGTAGCAGGGAGATAGGGAGGGAGGAGCAGACAGACAGACAGATAGATATCTCATCAGACGAGCGAGCGAACCGTGTCTCGTCTTCCTCGCGAGAATGCAGGAGCAGGGGGAGAGCTCGCGGCCTTCCAGCAGCGAGAGGTCGTCCAGCTCCGGCGGCCACCACATGGATACCAAGGAAGGCAAGCAAAGCAACGCACTTCCTTCGATTCCTTAAATGCATTTTTTCGAACAGTGCTCGACTTGCCATTCTGAGGAGAGATCGAGTTGTGCTAGCTCATGTTTCGATCTTCGGTGAACTGCAGGGATGGAGAGCGACGACGAGATAGGGACGGTGCCGGAGCTGGGCCTGGGGCCGGGCGGCCCTTCCACGTCCGGCAGGAGGGAGGCCGGTGGACCGGAGCGCGCCCAGTCCTCCACGGCGCAAGGCAGCGCGCGCCGCCGCGGGCGCACACCGGCAGACAAGGAGCACAAGCGCCTCAAAAGGTACTTATTACCACCATCGTACCATACTAGCAGTACGGAATTCAGATTAAGCTCTTCCTAGCTAATCCTAGAGCACTAGGTGCCGTTAGGTATATTTCCATCCTGGACAAATAAGATATTTGTGACGTTGGATGATTGATGCGTGCCCATGCTGCATGTTTTGGCAATGCACGCTGGTCCTGAATTCCTCATGGTCCATACTGAGACAACACCATGGACAGGTCCCCTTTGTTGAGTTCAGATAAGACAAGGTTGCTTATGGATCTTAGTTAGAGAGAAAACAATACTACTCCACTACTAAGGTTGCCTGTGGATCTAGATGGTTAGCATCTGCGCAGGTCAAGAAACTGTGATACGGGTGGCAAATTTGAAATGCCGGTTCCTGAATAGGGAAAGGTGCAAATGGACCCGGGCGTACCTGTACCCACTACTAAGGAAACCAGCTAAACCGACTTTGTACAGGCTTACCCACTACTCCCTCTGTTAACGCCTAGGAGCATTTTGTTAGGATTAAGAAAGTCAATAACCCCTTTTAAATTATTTCATGGGCCAATAGTTGCAATTCAGCACATGCATGAGAAAAGAGAGAGAAAAGAGGACATGCATTGGAGGGGAGGAGATAATAAACGAGAGAGGCCTTACACTCCATAACTTTTCTAAAAAAAATCCTCGGGCCTTATAATCCATGGAGTACCTAAATGTATGAAATTGTACCTAAATGTGTCACATAAGTTATATCTAAATAATTTCGCGAAAAAAGATTATATCTAAATAACCCTACATAACAAGATAGGACTTGCTTGAATTCCATAATTGAACGAAAAGATTAGATCTTCATGATTGTACTTAAACAGTTCACATTCTTAGATTTCCATAATGTTGCCAAAATAGATCATAATCCGTAGATCTTTTTAAAGATAATAACAAAAGTTAGATCATCGTAATTACACTTAGATGTATACTCTATAGAAATACCAAGTACATATGAGCTGTAATAATTTGTAAACTCTGCCAATAATGCAATAAAAGGCCATATGCATCGATTGATGCAGAGGCCAGGGTGTCTTCCCCTTTTCGGGAAAAAAAAAGTACAACTTAGACGTACACATGCATATGATTTATAGAAAATCACCGTGATAGATTTATTTTGTAGCGTCTCCACTATATATATGGATCAACTTTGTGTTACCCTGAATTTTATTTTTGTATTCGTGTTAGAATAACATAACTCGTAAGACAACTAGGTATTAGACTGTCCAATTCCTGTATATTTTCTTGTCGCTTCCTTGGGTTTCATTTAGCGTGAATGTTGTAATAATTTTGGGCTCTGCACCTCTGGGTACAGAGGACAAGAGAGCGTTCATCTAAAATATCATATGTATTGCTTATTTGTGTGTGTCTGCATGACCTGTGAAGGTTGCTGAGGAACCGGGTATCAGCACAACAGGCAAGGGAGAGGAAGAAGGCTTATTTGGGTGATCTAGAAGTCAAGGTAAAGGACCTAGAGAAGAAGAATTCAGAGCTGGAAGAGAGGCACTCCACCCTGCAGAATGAGAACCAGATGCTCCGTCAGGTACATTCTTTTCCTTCTTTATCGTTCCAAAGTTCTTTATTTGGGCGACTCACTTCTATATACACAGATAATTCAAAGCTGTTTGTTTATCAGTAAGCCCGGTTAACCGTGATCACAATTCACAGTGTTGCATATGGCTTTGTTATTCTTGTAATTCACTGCTGAATGAATATTGAAACCTCATTTGGTTTGATTCCATTTCTCCTGTATTGAATTTTATGGGCCATGGAGAGCTCGAATCATACCATCAACGGGGAACTCAAAACCTTCATCTACCACATACTGATGCTGATGGCCACCAGTACTCTGACGATGAAAAGATAAATCATGTCCTGAATGAGTTGTTCTTTGTTGTGCAGATCCTGAAGAACACCACTGTGAGCAGAAGAGGGCCAAGCGAGGGTCAATAGCACACAGGTGTCATGGTTGACCGCAAATTTCAGAGGAAACAGTTCAACCCTCGTAGTGGACATGGAAAATTCTCGGAATACACCATGTCCGCAAACTGTTTATTCTCGTCGGGAATTCCCTGGCAAAGGGATAACCCCTAAAACTGGGTTCAAAAGGCTGTGCAGACCTTCATATCCCGCCATACTCTGTGATTTTAGCACTACATGTTGTGCTTCAATAATAGCTTCAGAAAATAGTCGCGCGGTGATTTAACACACGATTTTGTATAATTTTTAATGTATGCACAAGTACAATTCAGACATTTTATAGTTGGTCCATGTACATTCTATTGGAAATGGGCACATATATGGTGCTTTCATTGCAGCCCTGTCGACTGTTGTGTGATGGCTCTTGAAGATAAGCAGATTGTTGATATATGGGTAGCAACTCGCCCCTTCCATTAGCATATTTTCTCTTGTTTTGATTCCAAGGATGCCCGAAGTGATGGTGCGTTTATTTTATATTGTTATAATTTTGACATGGACCATTGCCGTTTTCCCTTGTCTGCTTTTGGAGGTTCCGTTATCATGATGTTGACATCATTGCCTTTGTTCTTATATAATCTCATTAAATTTCGAATAATAATATGATTATATCATGAGTGATCAACAAGCTGCAATAGTGTGTTGTACTCTAACACATATCTACTGCTTAAAAAGACAGAAAGTTGCCATCTTTTAAATACAAGAGAAAAGGAGATGAGAACATAACAGTGAACATGATATTAGAGCTTATGCTATCAACCACTAAGAGGATTATCTTCAGACTAATCAACCACGCAAACAAACAAAGGTGGTTGACTTAACTAGCAGAGAGAAAACATGCTCAAGTTTGCCTTGGCCATTGGGGCATCCTGCATATGTGGACAGGGCCCACAGTCACACACACCTGCCTTAAATCCAAGAGGTGGTCTCCTTTTATTAGTGTCACCACTTGTCCACCTCTGCCCCTTCTCCTCTTTGAGCTCTCCCTCCCCTCCCACTCCCAGGAACCAACAAACTGGCGTGCTACCACAAAGCTTCTGGTTAGGAGGGTCAGGTTGTGTGTCCTTGTGGTTTCTTCTTGATTGGTTGCTTCAAGAACAGTCGGACATAGACATGGATAGACGGATCCAAGCTCCTGTGGTGAGTCTTCATTCACATCTATGTCTCCTCTTCTTTTTCTGCATACAAACCATGCTTAGATCGCTGAAGTTCTGCAGAGAAAAAATCCATGTTGTAGTGATGCTTTCAGATTAATCAACCGTCCATTTGCTCTTGCTCTTCCATCAGCATAATTGCATATCGTTTCGGAATTTTTAGATCATAAATAACCAGACAAGGGATGTTCTGCTTGTTCTGAAGTCAGGAAGCCTGCAAGTTTGTTTGAGCAGCTAGATTTTCTTTCAGTGAGATCTCTCTTTCAATTGAACTTAAACTACAAAGAATTTTTTTTCGAGAGAGAAAGCAATTCCTGATATACAAATAATAGAAAAACGCTTCCCCAAAATTAATTGTACGCCTAGTATGCTGGTAATTCCCCTCACTGCGAAGCTTGTGTGGCCATTTCCAGAAATCTGGTCCCCACAGAGTAGTTGAACTGCTTTTGTAAGTATCAGTTGTATTGCTTCATGACACAATTGAGTATTTTTATGTTCCACCAAATCAACCACCTTTAGAATGGGCAGTCAAATTTTAGTCTTGAACTACACCTTTTTCTTATTATTTCTTTACTTTTTTTTCCTTTCTTGACGTTAGTGGGCGACTTGTGCGCATCCAGTTCAGAAATCACCTCAGAAAAGAGACTCCACCTCCACCTGCCAGCCTCACTGCCTGAGTGGGTTTGGTTTTCAACGGCGGATTCCCACCATTGTATGTAGAAGAGTTCTCATATGCCACCAAATTATGATGTATCTACAAAAATAATCTTATCGTGCACTCTTTCAGTCCTAAACTGTATGATATGTTTGACTTTTTTCTGGTCAAGAATGCACAACTTGACTCTGATCTCTACTTATAATGTATCTGCAAATTAAGTAGAAATACATATGAAATAGAAGTTCCTCCCTGGATTAAGGTGAGCACACCCTCCACCGAGCGGCCACACGGAGAAGAGGATATCCACTCATTTCTACTGAGTAGTTCACTCGGCTCGGAATAGTACTCCATCAATTCACAATAACATGCACATTGTTCTAGTTTTGAGTGATTCAATATTATCATTATTTGACTAATCATACTAGTAATAAAAACTTATATCATTCAAAAACTTTATTTGAATACGATTTTTTTTAGACAATCACCAAGGGAGAGGATCCCCACATGAATATGTTATTTCAAAAGATCAACAACAGGTTTTACGAGTGTAGTGAAGAGAGGTAGTAGCCAAATCCCTACAATGATGAGACCATAGAGTGATGTCGTCCACAATAAAAAATAGTTACATAAGAGGATTGATCAATGTTTCTAAACGCCGTACTATTTCTGGCATCCCAAATTTTTCAAAGAATGACTAGAGCAATAGACGACCAAACGGAGGAGAGAAGCCCAGCAGACGACCAACCGGAGTAGTCCACAAGCCAGAGAAATCCTGAAAGGCCGGTTGAACATTGATTTTATTTCATAACTCCTGTGCTCGAGGGCAAAAGAAGAAGAGGTGATCTTAACTTTCCACGGTGTGGCGCACCTAGGACAAATCGATGGGCCAATAATAGTCTTTTTTTGCAGATTCTATTGTGCGTTGAGTCTGTCCAGAAAGAGAAGCCAACCAAAGATCTTCACCTTTTAAGGGACGAAGGACTCTCATAAACCTCTGTTTTATTGCCAAAATAATGGTTAAACTTAAATATCGAAAAATGTATGCGCCATGTATGGAGGAAGGTGCAGTACAAGTTGCTAATTGGCATCCATGTCAACACGCGTTGAATATTTTTGAGATTTTGAAGCGTGGTATTTCTTCTTGGTTCAATCGTGCCATGTGCCCATGTTCGTCACAATTTGTTCAGCTATCTGAAACTTTTTCCTGTTATTGTATTGGATTGGATAGGTGGATAGCTCGTCATGTTTGTGCAGAGCGGAGAGAGCAGTCACCATCACCGGCGCCGGCAGGCACGTCCCGGGATCCAGATTATGCGTGCAATCGAGCATCAGAGCTTCGATCCACCCACTGAATGAGAACAGACCGTCGCGGGGTGACCGCCGGAGCGGCGTCCGTCGCGGGCAATGGCCGCTGCTCCCCGGACTTCCCGACGACCTTGCCATCGCGTGCCTCATCCGAGTGCCGAGGGCCGAGCATTGGAAGCTTAGGCTGGTGTGCAAAAGGTGGCTCCGCCTCCTCGCCGGCAACTACTTCTACGGCCTCCGTGGGAGGCTCGGGCTAGCCGAGCAGTGGCTGTACGCTTTCAAGTGCGACGGTGACGGGCGCGTGTCGTGGGACGTGCTCGACCCGGCGGCGCGCAACGGGGCGTGGCGGGCGCTGCCGCCCGTGCCCAGCGAGTACGCGGTTGCCGCTGGTTTCGGCTGCGCCGTGCTCGGCGGCTGCCACCTGTATCTGTTCGGCGGCAGGGACCCGCGCAGGGGGGCCATGCGCCGAGTGGTGTTCTACAGCGCCCGGACCAACCGGTGGCACCGCGCGCCGGACATGCTGCGCCGGCGGCACTGCTTCGGCTATTGCGTGATGGGAAACCGCCTATACGTCGCCGGCGGAGAGAGCGGTGGTGGCGGCCTCAGTTCCGCCGAGGTGTTCGACCCGGCAAAGAACCGGTGGTCGTTCGTGTCAGACATGGCCGCGGCGCTGGTGCCGTTCGTCAGCGCGGTGCACGGTGGAAGGTGGTACTTGAAGGGGCTCGGCGCGGACCGGCAGGTGCTGAGCCAGGTGTACACGCCGGAGACCGGCGCGTGGTCGACGGTCGCGGCGCTCGACAGCATGGTCACAGGCTGGAGGAGCCCCAGCGCCTGCCTCGACGGGCGGCTCTACGCCTCCGACTGCAGGGACGGTTGCCGGCTCAGGGCCTACGACGAGTCCTCGGGCGCGTGGAGCGGCTACGCCGATAGCAGGCGCCACCTGGGGAGCTCACACGCTCTCGAGGCGGCCGCCATGGTCGCGTTTCGTGGCAAGCTCTGCGTCGTTCGGAACGACATGAGTGTGTCGGTCGTGGACGTCGCCGCCGGGGCGGCAAGCCAGCGATGGCAGACCATCGGCGGCAAGGGGCAGATCAAGAGCTTCCTCACGAACCTCGTTTCTAGCGTCGCCGGCCGCGGCCGCGCCAAGAATCGTATTCTCCATTGCCAAGTCCTTGAGGCCTAGCTAGAAATATTGTCGACATATGCGAACATGTGAAGAATCACATCAGTGTACAGTTCAATGTTCATTAATCATATACGAGAGACGCGCGATTGGTTAGAGTCTAGGGACGGTTGTCTCACAGCAAAATATTTACTCCTACATCTAATTATTATCATAGGGATCGAGAAAAGATTGTTTTTACAGGAGAGCACAAAAGTACTCAGTTAATGTACATTGTCTTCATAAAATTATTTCCTTGATGACCAGAACAGTATCAGTTAGCATATGTTGCCATTGTAATTGCTTCTGTTTCCTGCCTTTCGTAGCTAGTGTTTTGTAGTGTACATTTGTAATCCCTTATCTTGATTCTGATTCAATATTTTACTGTGCAATGTGTGTGTCTGTTACTTCAGTGTGATGATTGTTTTCTAATATATTATCCATTTCGATGAGTTAACTTAACACTTTTGCTTCGGTGTCTTCCTCATTTTTAAACTTTAATAAAAACTCAATACCAATTCATTTCGAAGATCGTACAAATCTATCTGAAACCCGTATGGTCCTTTTAGACTATATATACTCCCTACTGACGTGCTTGTGGAAGCGAAAATCGAAAGGTATATATAGCAGCAACAATAAAATTTTGAAACGCCACATATAAAGACCTAGATCGCGATAACTATATGTGAAAGTATACATAGCTTAGATATAGGTTTCGATTAACCAAAAGAAAACGGGATCATTCAAACTTAAATTTGAGGGGAAAACACTGAAGCACACCTCTTAACTTAATTTTTGTTCCAGGGTCGTGGCCCCTTGGACGATTTCAGTTACCTGGATTTGCCTAGTAATTACACGGATCTTTTCAAACATCACGATCCATTTGGAGGTGATCATCTAAACATTTTTACAGCTAGAATTAAAGTTGCTGATCGTTTACTTACTGTTAGCCATGGCTATGCATGAGGGCTCAAAATACCTGAAAATGGTTGGGGTCAGTTAAGTTTAGGGTTTTCGGTGTGGCAACGTGTCTACCTTTGATCTCTATATATCATCACGATAGGGTACAATACATACGTACGTATACGGTACAGACATTGTATATGACCGATTCTAATACACCCATTAATCTAAACTAGACTAGTATGTACAAGGTTTAGATTGGTTGAATCAATCTAACATCTGTCGTGTGGCTGAGTAAATACATCAGCCAACTGATTATCTGAAGATAAACATCACCTATAAAGCACCATCAGCTACTCGCTCACGCGGAAAGTGGAAGTCGATCTCTATGTGCTTCATACGAGCATAAAACACTGGATTTGCCGTTAGATAGGCGGCCTCTAGATTATCACTGGATTTGCCCTTAGGATTGGGACTCGCCGCTGGTGACCTCCAAGTTCTTTAAGTAAATATTCTACCCAAATAGCTTCAGCAACACCATTCGCCGATGCCTTGTACTCTGCCTCTGCACTTGACCGAGAGGCGCTAGGTTGTTTCTTTGAACTCCATGATACAAGGTTGGACCTGACAAAGATCGCAAACCCTTTAGTGGAGCGACGATCATCAACGCAACCTTCCCAGTAAGCATATCTAAAAATGCTAATATTTGTAAAAATGCTAATACCCATAGACGGTGACTTGTGAATAGTCAGACCGGTGTTTAAAGTTCCCTTGACATAGCGTAGAATGCGCTTAACAGCTTTTCAGTGTACCTCAGTAGGCTGAGAGAGGAACCGACACACCTTGTTGGCAGTGAAAGAAATATCTGGGCGAGTGGGTGTCAAATATTACAGACCACCAATGATGTTGCGGTACTAGAAATAATCTCCAGTACCCAGTGGGGAACCAGTATCTTGGGCCAACGGCTTCATAGAATCCAAGGGAGTTTAAGCGGACTTGTAGTTCTCCATACTGACACGATGAAGAAGATCAAGCGCATACTTACGTTGAGTCGGTGCCATGCCCCAAGTGTAGGTCGCTTGAAGTCCAAGAACACCAAGCTCCTTGATCGGAAATGTGTTGGAGAGATAGCGCACCAGGCAATCAACAACAACAGTACTAGAGCCGGAAATCACAATATCATCAACATAGACCAACATATAAATCTAGACATTGTCATGAGCAAAGATGAACAAGGACGTGTCAGCCTTCGAAGAGATGAAGCCCAACTAATGCAACCGAGTACTCAAGCAAGCATACCAAGCTCGGGGCGAGTGCTTTAGACCATAAATAGCACGTTGTAGCTTACATACGTGAGAGGGACATCGCTCATCCTAAAACCCAGGGGGCTATTGCATGTAGACATCCTCAGAGAGAAAACCGTGGAGAAAAACATTACTGACATCAACCTGACACAGAGTCCAACTTCAAGAGATAGAAAGAGAGAGCACCAAGCGAACTATTGCAGGTTTAACAACAAGACCAAATGTGTCACCATAGTCAATACCTTACTGCTAAGTGAATCCGCGAGCAACCAAACGAGCCTTGTGCTTATCAATGGAACCATATGGTCAGTGTTTGGTCTTGAAGACCCGTTTGCTGCACACAACATTAACACCGAGCGGCCGAGGCACAAGAGTCTAGGTGTTCGTCTGACACGACGTGGAGAACTCATCCGCCATGGCATCACGCCACGCCGGTCGGTGGAGGGCGTCTCGATGAGAGGAAGGGGCAGCGAAGAAGGCGTGACGGCTGGTGTCACAGCGGACAGTACCATATGTATACCGCTTCTCGCGGCGAGTGTCATCACGAGTCCGCGTGACCACAACATGGCCATGTGGATCAGACGGAGTGGCATCCGCAGTCGAAGGTGTCTCGGCTAGAGATGGCCCAACGACAGGTGACACGGACTGTGGAGACGACTCAGAAGTAGAGGCCAAGGGAGCAGCAGACGCGGAGGGCGACGAGGCCGCGACATGGGCCGAGCTAGCTAGCATGGGTGAAGTTGGATCGCTGGCCTCGGGGGATGCACCCGAGCCATGCACATCAATTGGCAACGTAGGCAAGGAAGGCGACACGGCGGCATCCTGGAACATAGGGAGCTCAACTGCCGTAGCAGGGTTAGTAGACAAGTAAGATAAGTAGTAACGCCACACATGGTCACTAGTAGCCGGTTCATAGGAGGGAAAAGTGATGGCCTTGCGAAGAGAGGGAAGATCAATCACAACTCCAGGAGTGGCGAAGGGAAACACAGACTCATCGAACACGACGTCCCGAGAGATATAGATACGCCCCATGGACCGATCGAGACACTTACAGCCCTTGTGCATAGGACTATAGCCGAGAAAGACGCACTTGTTGGAACGAAACTCAGGCTTGTGTGCATTATATTTGTGAAGACTAGGCCAGCATGTGCAACCAAAAGTACGAAGTAATTCGTAGTTTGGTGGTTTCTTAAAAAGACGATAGACCAGGGTTTCGTTACCTAACACATGAGTAGGCATCCGGTTTATGAGGTAACAAGCCATCAGAAAAGCTTCATCCCAAAAACGTGAAGGAAGCGAGGAGTGTGCAAGAAGATTTAAACCCGTCTCAACAAGATGACGATGTTTGCATTCTGCAATACCATTTTGCTGAGAGGTGCGAGGACAAGACACTCGATGGGAAATGCCCGTGTGTTGTAAATAAGCGTGCAGCCGGTGATACTCGCCAGCCCAATCGGACTGAACCGCTTTGATTTTAGCATCTAGAAAAATCTCAACATGCGCCTGGAAAGCATAAAAGACTTGCTCGACATAAGACTTATGTTTCAGAAGGTAAATCCAAAAAAACGGGAATAGTCATCGACGAAACTAACATAATACTTGTATCCACCATAAGAAGCAGTAGCTGGACCCCAAACACCAGAGTAAATTAATTCAAGAGGCATAGTGGAAACACGATGAGATGCAGTATAAAACAATTGATGACTTTTAGCACGCTGGCAAGCATCACAAACTAAAATAGAGTCTGAAGACGATAAACAAGGTAAATCATGGTGCTAAACAATGTTTTACATGGCATTATTCAAGGGATGGCCTAAACGTTGGTGCCACTGGGACGACGAGACGCAAACACCGGAGCTAGCCTCACAAGATGACGAAGCTCAGCCATACGGGATCGGGTAGAGACCATCACAACTCCTACCTTGGAGCAGAATTCTTCGGATGACCTTGTCCTTAACACATAAAAAAGAACGATGAAACCCGAGAAATACATCATTGTCACAAACAAGGCAATAAACAGATGGGAGATTCTAGCAAATGTGTGGAACATGAAGGAGATTGTTCAAGCGAATAGAACCGTCTAAATTAGAATGACCAATGTGAGCGATAGACAAACATGTACCATTGTGAAAGGATACAAATGCCGCTTAGAGGGGGGGGTGAATAGGCGGTTTAAAACTTTTCCGAGAGAGGCTCAACAAAGACGGAACTAAACTAGCATTTACTTTGTTAAGCATAAAACCTAGAACAACTAGGGTTCACCTATTTGCACCAACAACTTATGCTAGGTAAGACAAGCAACTATGTGATAGCAAGATATAAACTTCAAGCACGAAGGCTATCACAAAGTAAGGTGCATAAGTAAGAGCTCGGATATAGAGATAACCAAGACACGTGGAGATGACGATATTTTACCGAGTTCCTCCCAACATGGAGTACGTCTCGTTTGGAGAGGGGGTGGTATCAAACCACCAACACCACAAGTGGCCTCCCTTTTTCTCCCGTGAATCTCACCCCAACAGGATCAATTCACACTTCCACTATCGGTGCACCTGTCAGTGGCAATCTGGAACCTCTCACAAGGTTGGGGCACTTCTCCACAACTCAATTGGAGGCTCCCAACAAACAAGCTTGGAGAAATCTCCACAACTAAATTGGAGGCCCCAAAAAATCCTCAAACCTGCAAAAAAAAAAAAAACCGTATAGGGTTCCAAGAACCCAAGAGTAAAAAGCTTCTCAACTTTCACTCAATTGAATCCTCACCGAGAACTCCAACCGATGCACCTAATGCAATGTCAAGAACACCACAAATATGCTCCAATCCCTCACTCTCAAGTTCCAACAAATCTACTAAAGCTATTGAGGGAACAAGAGAGGAGGAATCAAAGAGGAACACAAAATCCCCCAAGATCTATATCCTAAATATTCACTCACAAAGAGATGAATTGGTTAGGTCAAATTGTAGATCTAGATCCCCTTAATCTTCCTCTCAAATGTGTGCAACAATCATTGGATGGGGAGGAAGAAATCAAGCTAGAGATGAGTCAAAGCAATTGGGGAAAAGATTGAAGAAAGAGGGAGAAGAAGCAGTAAATAAAAAGGGAGAGAGATGCTATTTAAAGGGACCAACAAATTCTGCCCGTTGGGGAGATTTTCCTGAACGGAACGGTAGTACCGGATTGGGCCGGTACTACCGGAACCAACTAGCATACATGCCAGGCGCACATCAAGCGCAGCGGACGAGTCAATGCGCGGGACCCAGCGGGAGCGAAGGAGATCGAGAGCAGCGCAGCAGCGAGCGGGCATGCGTGGTGCGTGGCACACGCGAGCGGCGGCAGCAGCTTGGCCCAGCACGCGGTAGGGCAGCGGTAGGCGTGCGGGATGCACGAGTGGGGTCCGTAGGGGGCGAGCGAGCGAGGGAGGAGCAGGGCGCGCGCGGGATTGGGTCAACGCGCGCGAGGGAATGCGGGTGCTGCACGCGGCAAGCGGGAGTGCGGAATCGGGCGGGCACGACCCAGGCGCAAGGCGGCGGCGGTTAAAGCGGGCAACATGCGGGAGAGAGCAGCGCGCTGGAGGGGGGCTGCATGGCGAGCGGCGGTGGCTGCTAGGCTTGGGCAAGGCCTACCTGGGCCGGCTGGTAGTACCGGCCCACCCGAGCGGTACTATCGGGCCAGGCCGGTAGTCCCAGATGGGGCCACCAGGCTAGGAAGGAGCTGCGCATGCAGGCACTAGGCTGTCCGATACTAGGCCCGGTAGTATCAAACGGCCCACAAAAAGATTTTCCTTTTTCCTTTTTAAAAATAAGAGGCAAATTCAAACTGCGATAAATTTTGATTGGTAACTCCAATTGACCCGATTCCAATTGCGTTGGAAAATATTGGTTATCACCAAGTGAGAATGTTTCATGTATTTTAAAGTGAGATACCTCCCTTGGTGACAAACCGGAAAACCTCAAATATCAAAATTACAACAAGATATAAAAGGGAGATCCAATTTTGATGAACAAGAGCTTGTTATGGAGATTACCACAAGCTCTAAATCCTCACATGGATAAGACCAATTAACAACCAAATATGATGATGTAAGTATGCAAAGGTTTGAGCTCTTTCCGAACGATATGATCGAGTTACTCATTCGAGAGCCCCTCTTGATAGTACGGCTATCGATCCTAAACCCGGTCTCCCAACGAACAACATAAGACCTCCAAAAGGGAAAACCTATCAAGATTATACCTTTGCCTTGAGCATTCCACTTGAGCTCGATGTAGAAGATCTTGCCCTTCTCAAGATGGAACGCCTTTCTTGATTGCTCTTCATCGATCCATGACCTCCGTGGATGGCAAGCATCAAACATGAGATCTTCTAGAGAGGCGCATTTTGAGCTTGCAAAACACATGTTCTTCTTTATTTCATTGACCTTGAAGCCAACACATGCTCCAAGAGATGCCAATGGACAAAACCTACAAATGCAACTTAATACACAGATTATTCCATAAAGATTGTCATTAATTACCAAAACCACACATGGGGGCCCATATGCTCTTTCACATTGGCTACTTGAACTTGATCCTTCATACCATAGCGCTCGTGGATGTGAAGCTTCTAGAGATCATTAGTGAAATGATCAGTAGCCCCGGTGTCCATCAACCAGGAAGGAGGCACGGTGGTATTCATGGTAGCAGCGTTTCTAGAATGCTAGAAATCATGGTTAAACCGGTTGCGGCACTCAAAGGCCTCATGCCCTAGTAGTCGCAAATCTGGCAACGAGGGCGCTGCTTCTTCCCATTGCGGTTGCCACCACCCTACTACTGGTGCCACCACCGTATCCACTAGAGGGATGCTATAGACGATCATTGCCCCCTGGTGCATGCGGGCAGGGCCCTGCCGTAGACGCCAGGGGCGGCACCCGACCCGCCAGTGGGGCAACTCCCACTGTATGACGCGGGTGATTGCTTTGGGGCGCGCAACCGACTAGTGATGGGGTAGATGCCAGGTCGCGTAGCAGCGTTTGCCGAGCAGGACCACGCCATGGACTGTGCTTGCTGCGTCCGGAGAGCCTCGAATGAGAGGACGTGAGAGCAGAAATCATCATAGGACACGGACTTGTTACCGATCGTGAGAGACACGGCGATGGTGTTGAAGGCGGGGCTGAGCCCTGTGATGATGTAGTCAATAAGCTCGACGTCGTCGAGAGGAGACCCGATAGCGGCCATGATATCGGCCAGGGCCTTCATCTTGTGCATATACTACGCGACGAAGAGGTCTTCCTTGCGCAGTTACTAGATTGGCCACAGATGTGGCGGACGTTGGCGCGACTCTGCGCCCTGAACATAGTCTACACAGCAGTCCAGGTTGTGGAAGCGGACTTGGTGCCGAAGAGTTGACACGCGATGTCGAGCTCCATAGATCCAAGTAGATGGCCAAAGATCTTCTGGTCCGCAACCCACCAGCGGGTGTACGCCGGGTTGGGCACCTCCACGGCGGCGTCACCATCCCCTTCCTTGATCATCTTCGGAGAGGCCGCCTCAGAGCCGTCGAGATATCCGTAGAGGCCGGCTCCAACAATGGTGGGAAGCGTAATCCCCTTCCACAAAGTGAAGTTGTGGGAGTCGACCGGACTATTGTGGACGTGGAGATCCCGGCCACGGTGGAGCTGGTGTAGGCGGATACGATCGCTCCCGTCGAGAGGGAGAGCGCCAAGGACATAGACATCTCGGCAGCAGGAACTCTCGTGGCGGTGACGGATGGATCTCGTGGTGGCAGCGGAGAGGAAGCCCGGGTTCGACTCTGATACCAAGTTAAGTTTAGGGTTTTCGGTGTGGCAACATTCCCACATTTGATCTCTTTATATATCATGACATAGGGTACAATACATGCACCGTATATGACCGATTCTATTAGGGCCTCCATTGTATCATTAATGAAAGTGACTGGAAATTTGAAAGCAATGAAAATGGTATCGATACCATTGATTGGAACCCTAGTTCTGATTTTCACCTAAAATCTAATGGATATGCCAACTATTCTCTAGAAATTGTTTAAACCAGTAAAGCGTAATGTAAGGCATCATTGTAGAAAGAATTTGGCCTCCCGGTTCGTGGTGATGTTCATGTCATTGCTGTCATCGGACGGTTGGCTAGTCTATGAGGAGACTAGACTTGGACTTTTGAAAATGTGGAGGCAAACATATTGATTGATGCGTTGGGGCACTTCCTGAATACATACAGAAACTACAATGTTAGTTGGGAGGGGCTCCAAAGGAGAGGGATGATGCAAGATTTAAGTTGGGAACTGCTACTAAACTCTATGAGGAGGTTATTGTTACTGCCAAGTATCAGTGGTGAGTGGTGACTGATCACTGAGTCCACGAACCCACCAAGGGTTGTTATTCACAGAAACTAGAAGGATACTATACGAAGCTCTCGGTCCAAAAATGCAGTTGTCTGCTTGTCCAGTATCCCAAATTGACAGTGTTATTGTAAATTGGAACAAGAAATCCAGATCTTCTTGAAGAAATGATTTAGTGATAAAAAGAATCATGCATTTCTGAAGTGCCCTCTAGTTCTTTTGGCAGCTTCTTCAAGAAGCTGCCCTACCCCCAGCTTTCGTGGGAAGTCGGTTCAAAAATATTATAAGACTTACAAAGTGGTTAACACTAAACTTATTTGAAAGTCTCACAAAACTTTGGAACCAGTTTCCCTGGAAAACTAGGGTAGGCCAAAAGAACTGGGCCGTCTGTTTCCATGGGATGAGCACCAGTTAGCTCTGGAACCCATTGTGTTGGGGATATACTTTCCGGGTATACCCACAGGACTCGCTGACCAGGGTGGCCCACCAACGAGCTAGAGCTTTGCTTCACGGGCGGCCCAGTCAGAGAAATAGGAGGAGTCACTTATGGCTACGACAAGGCCTAGAAGAGTTACCGACTTAGGCCTGTAGTATTACTTGTAGTATAAGCTGTATCTAGTTACCAACTCTGTAATGTAGCTGTATAGGTCTCTCCTGTAACCCTAGGCCCTGGTGGCTATATAAACCGGACCTGAGGGATCCTTTAGGGCACTAGATCATAGATCAACCACAACCTACTCGCACAGGTGAACCTCTCTTGTAATCCACTGTAACATCCAGCTCTCGCCGATATATTACTGGGTTGCTAGCAAGAGTAGGATCCGATCACCACAGTCGGATCTGAACCTGGGTCAACTTGTGCTCACCGCTTACGGAACACCGTACGGCTCACACCCCATCTTCCCAACGCCTTTAGGCCCCCCTATGGCGTATTTGTCGATAATGCAATGACGGTTGGTGCCCGCCGTAGGGAAGGTGATCTTCAGAGCTTCGTTCCGGGTGGAATCTGTGCATGCAGGAATCGGCAAAACAATCGCCATGGGTCGCGTGGTTTTACGCCAGTGATGTCCCTCTCGTTCTTCTCAATGAGACCTATATTTCGGCTAAGGAACCTGTGACAACCTACACAATCATGTCTATCGGCAAGATCGACATATATCTCGGCTTTGCTGATCCCGCCCAACCCACCCTAGAGGTGATGACCATGGCGGAACAAAAATCTGGATCTGCTCTGTCCGCAGAGGCGGAAGAGTTTAAGATCCCAGAAAAACCTAAACCCACCCAACCCGCTCCTGTAGTGGAAGAAGTGGTGGAAGAAAATTTTGGATCTGATCACCCCGTTAAGATCGGGTACACGGATGAGGAGTATATTCGCTTCGGATCCGACTTTGTCGATGCTGAAGCAGGAAAATCGCTCTTGAGGCACATGACTAAATAGATGACAATATGCCCTCGCATTAACTATAAGTTGGAGGTGGAAGTCAAGGTGATCTAGTGCCTCGAGACCACGAAGAAGAAGCATTGCTTCATGCGCTATGTGGGATCTGGATCCAACTCTGTCGATGCTGGAGCCGGTAATGATTTAGTTCTTGATGCTATGGTATAAAATACTGACTCACATCCTTCCCCTCAGGAATCACTGACATTGCAAGAACTCCGAGACTTAGAGAAGGAGATGGAAGCGTACGAAGAAGAATACACCTCCAAGCCAGCGCAAGATGAGCCGGAGAACCCTCCGAGTCCATATGATAGCATGGACGAAGACTACACCACGCAAGATGACATGGACACCGGAGATTCATCTGAGGTCTAGAATCCAACTATGATGGAAGTCTATCCCCCGGTACCAGACCGAAAGCCATCTTTACCACTGGTACACACGTTAAGGCTACGGGCGGTCAAAGAATATTATTATAAGCAGAAGAAGAAGAAGAAGAAGAAATCCTGACACCGGTAGAGCCGATAGAGGAAGCCAATAAGGAAGAAGTTGACGAAGAGATCAGATGGAGAATTAGGACAAAGATCCGATTAATCCCACATCGATCAATCCTCCTGTGGATAGAACCATTGTCACCAAGGGTGCACGTGAAATCTATGGATATGCACTCACGATACCAATCTGAACTGCTTCGGATCTCACTCCGGAGGAGCTGGAAAAAAGGGTTGAGGATCTAGAAAAGCATCGCTTGTTTTTTGCTCGAGGAAGCTTCCCGCATCGTTGACGATGGCTTAGCTGATAGTTGAACTTCGTTGGGAGAACCCAAGAGGAAGGTATGATGAGCACAGCGGCAAGTTCTTCCCTCGGTAAGAAACCAAGGTTATCGAACCATTAGGAGGAAGGAAACGACTCAAAGGTGTTGCTAGTAACTAGAAACCTGCACAACACAAACTCAAGACTTTGCCCCAACGAACAGTGAGGTTGTCAATCTCACTGGTTTTTCTCAAAACAAAGGATTAACTGTATGGTGTGGAAGGTAATGGTGCTTTGCAGAAAGTAAACAATAATCGTGGAGGGTGTATTAATGGTAAAGATTGGACCGGGGTCCATAGTTCACTAGAGGTGTTCTCTTTAAGATAAACAAACATGGCATGCTGGGTAACAAATTACAGCATGGCAATTGACAGGACTGAGCAAGGCATAACAATGCAATACTAGACATTCATGATCCTATGAGATTTGATTGGGCAATACAACATGATACATAGACTGCCATCCAACTGCATCTATGACTAGTATTCCACCTTCAGGTTATCATTCGAACCCCTTCTAGTATTAAGTTGCAAGCAACGGCTAACTGCTTTAAGCAAAGTGTGTAAGGTAAACAATCCACTTGTTCCATGAACAAGAGGTCGTTGTTTTCTCCCTAGTAGAAACAACACATCTACAGCCTTAGAGATTTCTATCACTTCCCTTAGATTAAATAGAGGCATGAACCCACTATCGAGCATAAATACTCCCTCTTGGAGTCAATAGCATCTACTTGGCCAAGATAGCTACTAGAAATGGAGAACATGCAAGATCACAAACAACACTGACATGATAGAATCAATAAGACAAAACCATTAACCAATCTGACATAGTAATCTCAACATCCATCGGATCTCGGCAAACACAACATGCATGATTACAAATAGATGATCTTGATCATGAACAGAGCTCACAAGATCTAAACATGGTAGCACAAAGGAGGAGAGACAACCATCTAGATACTACATGGACCCATAGTCCAAGGTGGAACTACTCACGCTTCATACCGAAGGCTGACATGATGAAGAACAAGGCCTCCGGGATGATCTCCCCTCCGGCAGGGTGCCTGGAAGAGCTTCAGATCCCCCCGATCTAGGGACGATGGTGGCGGTGGCTACGGACTATTTCGTGGAAGATGATTACTTAGGGTTTTGGTATTGGGGGCTTCTTATAGGCGAAGAGGCGAGGCAGGGGGGCACCCAGGGCGGCCGCACCCCCAGGCGCGGGCCTACCTAGGCCGCGTGGCCAGGGTGTGTGGACCCCTGGTGGCTCTTCTCCGTCTCGTCTTCTGGATCCATGTTCCCCACGGTAAAATATTTACTTTGGCTTTTGTCCCGTCCAATTCCGAGAATATTGATTTTCTGCCTTTTCTGGAACCAAAAACAGAAGAAAACAGGCAGCTGGCACTGTGGCATCTTGTTAATAGGTTAGTACCAAAAAACATATAAAAACACCTCAATGTGTAGACAAAGTAAAGCAAAGTATATACTAAACAAGCATGGAACATCAAAATTATAGATACGTTTCCGACATATCAAGTATCCCCAAGCTTAACTCCTGCTCGTCCTTGAGTAGGTAAGTGATGAAATGAATATATTTTGAGGTGACATGCACCATCAAAATCAAGATCAAACCATTTGCAAGCATTGAAAGATGAGATCAAAGAACTCTAAACACGAGCATGAAAGATGGAGTTCTAACAATAAGGCAAAGTAACTATGCATGCAACATGAAAGGTTTCAAACAAAGATCATGAATAACAATGCATTGAAAGACATTTGTTTGTTTCACATATAGAAAACATAGCATAGTGGCATTCAGCTTGTACCTCATGGAGTAGCAAATAGATGCATAGGACACCTTCAAAGTTCATAAGAGTGACTAGATACAAATAGTTCAAGAACAAGCAATATCAACAATATGAATCAATCAATAAGTTTTGGGACAATGCACATAGAACTAAGAATGGAAACTATGTTGTCTTAACTGGTGCCTAAGGATAGAAGGTGGAGACTCAATATAATAGTGGAAGAAAGGCTGAAAGAACATGTTGGGCCCCCATGTGTGGTTTTGGTAATTAATGACAATCTTTATGGACTAATGTGTGTATTAAGTTATACTTGTAGGATTTGTCCATTGGCATCGCTTGGAGCATGTGTTGGCTTCAAGGTCGATGAAATGTAAAGAAGATATGTTGGGCATGTTGGGCAAGATCAATATGCGAGGTCGATGATGAGGAATTAAGGAAGGCATTCCATCTTGAGAAGGGCAAGATCGTCTACATCGAGCTCAAGTGGAATGCTCAAGGCAAAGGTATAATATTGATAGGTTTTCCCTTTTGCCGGTCTCACGTTGTGTGTGTGAGACCGGGTTTAGGATAGATAACCATACTATCAAGAGAGGCTCTCATATGAGTAATTCGGTCACATCGTTCGGAGAGAGCTCAAACCTTTGCATACTTGCATCATCATATTTGGTTGTTATTTGGTCTTATCCATGTGATGATATAGAGCTTGTGGTAATCTCCATAACAAGCTCTTGTTCATCTAAATCGGATCTCCCATTTGTATCTTGTTGCGATTTTGATTTATGCGGCTTTTCGGTTTCTCACCAAGTGAGATATATCACATTATTCCACTAGATACTTTTTATTGGGAAGCCCTTGTCGCCCTCTATCCAACGCAATTTGAATCGGGTCAATCGGAGCTTCCAGTCAAAAGTTATTGCCGTTTGAATATTTGCCTGTTAGGCTGTTTTCTGGGGCAAGCGGTAGTACCGCCCGGACGGGCCGGTACTATCGCCCGGGCCTAAAAACGACCCGATTTCTTTCTGCCTCGCTAGGTACCTAAATCCGGTACTACCGCCCGGGCCTAGAATCAGCCCGTTTTCTCTCTGCCTCGCCAGGTACCTTTTTGCGGAAGTACCGGCCGGCCCGGTAGTACCGTCCGCGTGGCCCGGTACTACCGGACGACCCAGGAAAAACGGCCAGATATTTTTTTTCTCAGATCCAGATCTGTTTTGCTGCCCGCTTCTCACCCGCTTGCCGCCCACCCGCGCGCCTGCTAGGTCGCTGCTCGCTGGGCCCCGCCGTGCCGCTGCGTTGCTTGCTGTTGCGCGCCCGCGCGCGCGCGTCTGCCGAGCCGCTGCATGCATGCTGCTGCGCGCCTGCGCTGGGGCCAGCCTGGCTGCATGCGCGCCCGCGCTGCCCCCCCTGTGGCCCCCGCGCGTGGCCTGGCGCGCTGCGATGCGCTGCTCGCTGCGGCCGCTGCTGCTTGGCTGCTTGCGGCGGGCCCCCTGCTGCTGCTGCTTGGTCCACCTCGCCGCTGGCCCCGCTCGCTGCCACCAATCCTTGCCCGCGCGTGCTTGCATTGACCACTACTTGCTGTCCCCTGATTCTTTTTTCCTAGCTATGCTCGCAGGGTGCAGTAGTATCGGGTTTTTGCGGTATTACCGGACCGTCCAGAATTTTTGCCCTAACGGCCATATTTTGGCTAGCCCTATATAAGTCTTTTGCTCATTTTCATTTAGGGTTACCTCTTCCTCCTTTTCTTGCCCAAGCTTTGCCCCCATTTACTCTACTCCTTAAGCTTGATTTCTACACACCCCTCCATTTATTCTTGCAAATATTTGAGGGGTTGTTGGAGGAGATCTAGATCTATGTTTTGACCAAACCAAAACATCTCTTTGTGTGTGTATCTTTGGGGATCTAGATTCTTGGGGGATTTTGTGTCTCTCTTTGATTTCTCCTCTCTTATTCCCCCAATAGCTTTGGTAGCTTTGTTGGAACTTGAGAGTGAGGGATTTGAGCATCTTTGTGGTGTTCTTGCCATTTGCATTTGTTGCATCGGTTTGGGTTCTCCTCGGAGGATTTGGTTTGAATTGCTCATTGGAGCTTGTCCCTCTTGGGTTCTTGGAACCCTAGACGGTTTTGTGGCCTTGGTGGCATTGTAGCCTTGGTGGCATTTGTTGAGGCCTTTTGTGGCGTTTGTTGGGAGCCTCCAATTAAGTTGTGGAGTTGTGCCCCAACCTTGTGAGAGGTTCCGGTTGCCACCGACAAGTGCACCGATAGTGGAAGCATGGATCGATCCCATTAGGGTGAGATTCACCGGAGAATAAGGGAGGCCTTTTGTGGCATTGGTGGTTTGATACCACCCCCTCTCCAAACGATACGTACTCCATGTTGGGAGGAACTCGGTAAAATATCGGTGTCCCCGCGTGCCTCGGTTATCTCTATACTCGAGCTCTTTACTTATGCACTTTACATTGTGATAGCCTTCGTGCTTGAAGTAATATATATCTTGCTATCACTTTGTTGCTTGTATTGCTTAGCATAAGTTGTTGGTGCACATAGGTAAACCTTAGTTGTTTCTAGGTTGTGCTTTACAAAGTAAACACTAGTTTTATTCCGCCTTTGTTGAGCCACTCTAGGAAAAGTTTTAATCGCCTATTCACCCCCCCTCTAGGCGACATCCGTATCCTTTCAAAGGCCCTTCACAAAAGGGAAGCAGGGATTCAAGTCTCAAAAAGAGCTTCCAAAAATTATGGTACTTGTTAGCACTCAGCTCTCATTGCCCCTATCATAAGCATCTTGAAGTGATTAAGGTTAAAGTGAACAAACTGTGGAGTATATGCTTGACAAAGTATAAGTTGGCAATCTCATGTCCCTTGAATACGAGGATCGCTCCTCATGCTACTCAACTTTAGTCACCGGTAAGTTCTTGTCATAGTAAGTACATGTGTATCATAGAGAACTGCCAACGGGGTACCCCTTACACATGATACAGGAGCTATCCCATAATCAAAATGACAAGGCAAGCAGACAATGAGAATCTCAGCGATCTTCTTATTTACCATGGGAAAATGGTGCTTTTTTCTCTCTCTTCTCTTTTCAATGTGTCTCTTTTTTTATAAGAAGAAAGCTTCTTAGATTGCTCACTATGGTGATGCTGCAAGTTTCCACCATGATTAGGCATGACTTAGGCTAGCGGCCCATGCATTTCTCTAACACACATACATAATTATTTCACACCGATGACATCCATAGACAAAAGATCATGATATCAACTGTGTACAATATACAAGTGCAATGTTGAAAACGTTCCCCGTGATAACACGGTTCCGCTAATTCCAACGTATAAGTGCAAGCATATACAACATAGATGACACAATGGTTCAAGTTTATTTAGGGGCAAGAAAAATAAAGTGTGCCATCAAGTTCGTGAGAGCTTTAATCACTAAGTTTTCAAATGACAAAGAGACTTTTTAACTAGAAGGTAGATGAAAACAAGAATATACTTGAAATGGTGTAACACACCATGTATAGGAATTTATAGTGGACACTTTGGAATAACTTGGTTTCTTGGGAGTTGGATGCATGATTAGAGCTTACTCATACAAGTGGAGGCTAGCAATAGACTGGGAGCGACCAACTATGACAGCAATAATGGCCATAATCATGCAGAGCGACAAAACATTACTAATCAAAGAATAAAGTGGTACTACAAGTCAAGGACTAAATGATCATAGAGGCTGTGGTGACTTTTTCATAGTCACAACATGGTGTGAGCATGTGCCAAGTCAACCCAAACAAAGCATCAAAGGAGAATACCACAATACTATGCTTTTGTATGCTAAAACAACACATGATTCCTTCAAGGTACATTAAGCAATCCCAATTGTTTGGAACAAGTCATGCTACAGCAATAATCACTAAGAATTAGGTCAAAACAACATCTAGCATGACATGCTAAAGTCTAAGTAACAGTCAAAGCAAGCTCCTCTTGTACTATTCAAGCAAGAACTTTCTACTCCTCTCCAACACCAATCAACTTATTTGAAACAACACAACGAGAACGTGGGTCCAAACTACTTTATTCAAGAAAACGAAGCAAACAAAAACAAAAACTAAGATGCTCCAAGAACAACACAACAATGCATGAAACAATAAAAATGAAGTGTCTAGAAAGACCTAAGATTTTTATTGATGAAGAAGGGGATGCCTTGGGCATCCCCAGGCTTTGATGCTTGTAACTCTTGAATATTTCTTAGGGTGACACGGGGTGCCATCCCCAAGCTTGAGATTTTGTCCATTCTTCATCTCATTACATCATTCTTTCTCTACACCTGCAAATTTTCCTTCATACAAAACTTCACACAATCTTCATTAGCAACATTAGTGTATTCAAAACATATTAGACCCTTGGGGTTTAGTTTTAAAACAGAAAAACTTTCACTAAAAACACAAGCTATTGTAGAAATTCCCTAAAAAATCTCAATTTCCCAAAAAGAACCCAAAAATAAATCAATAAGAAACAAATGCAAATAATGACAGAAATTTGTCAAGACAGACCAGCAGGTAGAAACCGATTTTTTCGAAGACCTTTTGTTGCTCAAATCAAAAAGTATTGAACTAACGAAAGTTAGCTAACATACTGGGGGATTTATTCAGAACATTATAGGTCAATCCGACTTACAGTGGAGCACAAAAACCTGTTTCGGGACAACAACTCCCCAAATCTTACTTCCCTCTCATTAGAGGTTATTCTTGGCACAAAAAGGAAATAAAAAGGATAAGGAGAGTTCATTACAGAGGTAATAACTTCCAAGACTCAAGAAAACTTTTGGGTTATCTCCCAATAAGTACTTTTCTTTAACGCCTTTAAGTTAGGCAAAAGAAGCAAGAATCAAGTATTTTCAAATGAAGAAGCATTAACATCAAACCTTGCTTTCAAAGGAGGAGCAAAAAGCAACTTCTCTCTCCTCATAGGGAAGTGTTCAATACCTTTTTTGAATGGAAATTGATATTTAATGGTTCCTTCTTTCATATCAATGATGGCACCAACAGTTCTAATAAAAGGTCTTCCCAAAGTAATAGGACAAGAAGCATTGTATTCAACATCCAAAACATAGAAATCAACAGGGACATAAGCATTGTTAACCATAATAAGAACATCATTAACACTCCCCATGAGTTTCTTTTTAGCATTATCATTAAGTGGGACATCCAAATAGCAATCTTTCAAAGGTGGAAAATCAATCATTTCATAAATCTTTCTAGGCATAATAGAGACACTATAACCAAGGTCACATGAATCTTTGAGATCAAAGTTATTGACTTGCATATTGATGATGGGTTCCCAACTATCTTCTACTTTTCTAGGAATAGAGGCTTTGTGTTTCAACTTTTCTTCCTTAATTTTAACGAGAGCATCTGTAATGTGTTTGGTGAAAGCTACATTCATATCACTAGCATCAGGACTTCTAGCAAGCTTTTGTACGAACATAATCACTTCAGAAATATTGCAACCATCAAGATCAAAATCAAACTTAGCATCACTAGTAGTAGACTCATTGGGTTTAGGCATTGTGGTAGGAGGAATAGGGACTTCTTGTGGTTTAGTGGCATCCATATTGGTGGTGGTGATAGTGCACACACTATTGTTTCTAGCAATTTCAGCTTCTCTTTCCCACTTAGCATGTAGTTGGGATAACCGTCTAACATTTTCATCAATAGTAACTTGTATAGCATGAGTGGCAGCAAAGGTACTTTCCAAAGTTTTAGGTTTAGCAGCCATTTTATTAATCAAAGAGGAGTGTGCTTCAGACAAAGAGGAAATATTTTTCTCAACATTCAAAAGCTTTTCCTCCATAGTCTTGTTGAAAGTGGTTTGTTTACTAATAAAGTCTTTGAGCATGACTTCAAGTTCAGAGGGAGCACTTCTAGTTTTGTTGTAGGAGTTTCCATATGTATTGCCATTATTAGGAGGATAAGGCCTATAATTATCGTTACTGCCAAAATTATTTCTATAGGCATTGTTGTTGAAATTGTTGTTTCTAATGAAGTTCACATCAACTTGCTCATGTTGAGCAACCAAAGAGGCTAAGGTAACATTATTTGGATCAATATGAGATTTTCCATTAACAAGCATAGCCATGATAACATCAATCTTATCACTCAAAGAGGAGGTTTCTTCAACCGAATTTACCTTCTTACCATGTGGAGCTCTCTCAGTGTGCCATTCAGAATAGTTAACCATCATATTATCAAGGAGCTTTGTTGCAACCCCTAAGATAATGGTCATAAAGGTACCTCCAGCAGCTGAATCCAACAGGTTCCTTAAAGAAAATTTTAGTCCTGCATAAAAAGTTTGGATAATCATCCAAGCGGCCAGTCCATGAGTGGGACAATTCTTAACCAAAGATTTCATTCTTTCCCAAGCTTGAGCAACATGTTCATTATCAAGTTGTTTAAATTTAATTATTTCACTTCTCTTAGATATAATCTTAGCAGGAGGATAGTATTTTCCAATAAAAACATCTTTGCACTTAATCAAAGAATCAATACTATTTCTAGGCAAGGATAGCAACCATTCTTTAGCTTTTCCTCTCAAGGATAAAGGAAACAACATGAGCTTAATAATATCTCCATATACATCCTTATATTTTTGCATCTCACAAACTTCAACAAAGTTATTGAGGTGGGCAACATAATCATCAGAACTAGCACCAGAAAATTGCTCTTTCATCACAAGATTCAACAAAGCAGGCTTAATTTCATAAATGGTAGCATCGGGAGTAGGTGGAGCAATAGGTGTACTCAGGAAATCATTGTTGTTTGTGCTAGTGAAGTCACACAACTTGGTGTTCTCAGCAGAGTTCATTTTGGCAAAGGTGGAGCAAGCCAACAGCAGTAGCAACTAGAGCAGGAACTAATCTTTTTGTGTTTTTGATAAGAGAAAGCAAACCAAACTAAACTAATTTTTGGAGTTTTTGATAAAAAGAGGAAAACAAAACCAAGCAAAACAAAAACAAAGTAAAGAGAAAGGTTGTGAAGGACTCCCCTTGTGAAGCCGTCCTTAGCCTCCCCGGCAACGGCGCCAGAAAAAGCTTGACGATGGCTCAGCTAATTGTTGAGCTTCATTGGGAGACCCCAAAAGGAAGGTATGATGAGCACATCGGAAAGTTCTTCCCTCAGTAAGAAACAAAGGTTATCGAGCCAGTAGGAGGAAGGAAACGACTCAAAGGTGTTGCTACCAACTGGAAACCTGCACAACACAGACTCAAGACTTTGCCCCAATGAACTGTGAGGTTGTCAATCTCACCGGTATGCTGAAAATAAAGGATTAACTGTATGGTGTGGAAGATAATGGTGGTTTGCAGAAAGTAACCAGTAACAGTGGAAGATGTATCAATGGTAAAGATTGGACCGGGGTCCATAGTTCACTAGAGGTGTTCTCCTTAAGATAAACAAACATGGCATGCTGGGTAACCAAATTACAGCAGGGCAATTGATAGGACTGAGCAAGGCATAACAATGCAATACTAGACATTCATGATCCTATGAGATTTGATTGGGCAATACAACAAGATACATAGACCGCCATCCAACTGCATCTATGACTAGTAATCCACCTTTAGGTTATCATCTGAACCCCTTCTAGTATTAAGTTGCAAGCAACAGATAACTGTTTCAAGCAAAGTGTGTAAGGTAAACAATCCACTTGTTCCATGAACAAGAGACCGTTGTTTTCTCCCTAGTAGAAACAACACATCTACAACCTTAGAGATTTTTGTCACTTCCATTAGATTAAATAGAGGCATGAACCCACTATCAAGCATAAATACTTCCTATTGGAGTCACTAGCATCTACATGGCCAAGATAGCTACTAGAAACGGAGATCATGCAAGATCACAAAAAACACAGACATGATAAAATCAATAAGATAAAACCATTAACCAATCTGACATAGTAATCTCAATATCCATTGGATCCCCGCAAACACAACATGCATGATTACAAATAGATGATCTTGATCATGAACGGATCTCACAAGATCTAAACATGGTAGCACAAAGGAGGAGAGACAACCATCTAGCTACTACATGGACCCGTAGTCCAAGGTGGAACTACTCACGCTTCATACCGGAGGCTAGCATGATGAAGAAGAAGGCCTTTGGGATGATCTCCCCTCCGGCAGGGTGCCAGGAAGAGCTTCAGATCCCCCTGATCTAGGGACAATGGTGGCGGCGACTACATACTGTTTTGTGGAAGATTGATCGGTTACTTAGGGTTTTGGTATCGGGGGCTTCTTATAGGCGAAGAGGCGAGGCAGGGGACACCCAGGGAGGCCGCACCCCCAGGTGCGGGCCCACCTAGGCCGCGCGGCCAGGGGGTATGGCCCCCTGGTGGCTCTTCTCCATCTCGTATTATGGCTCCGTGTTCCCCACGGTAAAATATTGACTTTGGCTTTTGTCCCGTCCAATTCCGAGAATATTGATTTTCTGCCTTTTCTGGAACCAAAAACAGAAGAAAACAAGCAATTGGCACTGTGGCATCTTGTTAATTGGTTAGTACCAGAAAAGATATAAAAACACCTCAAAGTGTAGACAAAGCAAAGCAAAGTAGATACTGAACAAGCATGGAACATCAAAAATTATAGATACGTTTCCGACGTATCAATCGTCGAGCTTAGACAGTAGATAGACAACAATCCTGCCTAGTACCAGTCAGAATTCAAGCGACTACCAAACAAGACAAGTGGAGGTCCAGTTCTTGCTAATATGAACCCGGATCTCCACAGAGATCTACTTGACGGTAAAACCAGAGAGAAGATCTAAGTCTACAGCATGCTAATGGAGAATGCTGCAGCTGCTCGTGCCATCCTTGTCAATAATCCCTCTCTAGAAGAAGTCCGACTATACGTAGTATTTCTCGACAAAGGATTGAAACAGCAAAATACGACCGCGTCATTCAGTGGCAAGCTGGACAAAAGACCCCGTAGGGATACGAATAAACATCATCGTCCCCGGGAAGAAGAAAACTCAAGGACCGGCTCAAATGGTCATCCCCGCAGGGCCGCACGGGATTGGTCTGGAGTTATTCCGGTTGCGTCTCAAGATGCCATTAGGGCATTGGTACCTCACCAGGGCCATCGTCGGCAGAAGAATTGCCACAAGGAAGACCCAGAGGTGCGCCACCAGTGAGAGCAAGATCGGCTAACGCTTCCACTCCCAGTCGTCCGGCTAGCAACGCCGGACGAAGAATAACCTGGATCGCCCTGAATCAAGCAGGGATGGATCCTGACAAAATCAACCTTAGAGCTAGCATAATGAGGCCCCAGGACTGCGCCGCTTAGTCGAAAATAACCCGCTAGAGCCACCATCACCGCCTGGCAACAACCATGAAGGATCTCATCGCAGCCATGGGAGTCGTTGGGGTGGAGGCGGCGACAGTGGGAGGAGAAGAAGGAACCAGAGTCCACCACACAGAAGCCGCGAGCCTCCAAGGCATAGGTCTCTCTCGCCAAACGACGCTCGCCATCGCATTGAGTCTAACATTGCAGCGCGGCGTTACGAGGAGGAAGACATATATGTGGAACCCAAATGTTTTGGCCCACATATCCATCAAACAAAGATTTCGATTGACTTCTGCATTGCTAAACACATTCATCCCTATGACAGTGTAGCTCAGACAGACACTTGGCTTCAGGATTTCTTCCAGGCTTGCTGCATCGACAAAGGAGGAAATAGCTTGGTCGCAGTTCGATATCTCCCACTCATGTTGTGGAAGACGGCCCGATCATGGCTTAATGAACTACAAGAGAACTCGATTCACAACTAGTATGATATGCAAACCGCGTTCTTTTCAAACTTCGAGGGAACATACAGGAGGCCCTGCACAATCGGAGACTTGCAACATTGCACTCAAAGACCCGAAGAAACCTGTCGGGATTACCTCGGATGCTAGATCGACACAAGGAACTCCTGCGAAGGAGTAAATGAGCAAACTATGATTGAATCTTTCATTTTAGGACTCCTAGTCGGACTTTTGCGTCATAGACTAAAACGTGACCATGCCACAGATCTGGGAGAAATGATAGAAATGGCAAGCAAATATGCTGATGTCGATGACGATTCAGATGGACTACTGAATATTATGGCCAATCCGAATGCGGCCAAGAAGCAGGAGAAACAAACTCAGAAACACAAGAACACCTCGGAAGATAAACCGGCGTCGGACAATGCAGTTGTCAACGCAACATTCGGATCCGGAGGACGAGGAGGGTGTAGAGGCGGCTGGGTATGAGGTCGTGATGGAACTTCTCGGGTCAAGGTAGAGGAGATCAACAACCCGGAAAATCATATTCCTGGGCCGACATCGCCAACAACCCTTGTGTTCATCACCTGGATGCGAATGGATGTTCTACCCATACCAATGCTGAATGTCGTTTCAATGATGACATCAAGAAAGACGAATCCGCTGGCTATAGAGGAGAAAAAGGAAATAATTTTTTTGAGAAAGGCAAGGATCCCAAGGAAGATTCCGACATGGAAGAAGCGGACACCGCACAACCCAAGTCGGGTGGAAAGAAGGATTATCCCACAAAGAAGGACACATATGTATGCTTCCTTGGAACTCAGTCGGCTAAGGTCAAAAAGGTGGTTTTCTGTGAACTCAACGCCATGGTTCCGGCTGTCCCCCAATTTTTGGATTGGTCGGATGTAACCATCACCTTTGACCGCAAAGATCACCTGAGGAAAACACATCGTCAGGGAAAGTACCCTCTGGCCGTCAATCCTCTTATTGACGGCTATGAGTTCTCTAAAATCCCATGGACGGTGGTAGAAGCATCAACATACTCTACATTGAGACACTTCACCGCATGAAGATCCACGAAATCCAGTTAAATCACAGCAATGTGAATTTTCATGGCATTGTACAAGGGAGACATGTGGATTCTCTAGGTGATATCACACTAGACGTGATATCCGAAACCCAAGATAATTACCGGATCGAGCCAATTTCCTTTGAGGTTGTACCGTTAAAAAGTGCTTACCAGCCATCTTCGAGCGTCCGGCTTACTAGGTGTTCATGGCTCGGCCCTGCTACATCTACAATATGATAAAGCTTCCGGGTCCAAAGGGCGTTATCACCATCCGAGGAAACCCGAAGAAAGAATGAGACTGCGAAGGAGGATCTGCCGCCTTTGCTGAAGCCGTGTTGCACGCCCAGGAGTACCAGGAGATCAAGAAGACCATTGACCCGTCCGAGATGCCCGCTACAAAGAACGAGGTTCTGAAGCCAAGTTTACAGTTCAAGGCATCAGAAGATACAAAGAAAACGTCGCTGAAGGAAGATGATCCCTCCAAGACAACGATCGTAGGGGTAGGCTTAAACCGCTCATAGGAAAGCGCGCTCGTCGAGTTCCTCAAAGCTAATAAAGATATCTTTGCATGTCAGCCTTCTGACATGACCGGAGTACCTAGGGAACTTGTCGAGCACTCTCTTAATGTGTACCCTGATGCTAGACCCATCAAACAGTCCTTACAACGATTTGGTGATGAAAAGCGCAAAGATATAGCTAAGGAATTAGCCCGACTAGAATTAGCCGGATTTATCGCAGAGGTCATCCACGCTGAATGGATGGAAAATCATGTACTCGTCCCTAAAAAGGACACTATTGATTTAAGGATGTGCATTAATTATACTGCCTTGAACAAGGCTTGTCGTAAAGACCCGTTCCCTTTGCCAAGAATTAATCAAGTTATCGACTCCACGACAGGGTCGAAATTACTCTATTTTCTCGATGCATATTTTGGATATCACCAAATACTGATGAAAGAATCAGATCAACTCAAGACGTCTTTCGTCACACCTTTCGGAACCATATGAGACTCGGAATCTTCTTCATATTAGACGAGGCTATCTTATAGCTCTTTGGGCGAAGGAGGCACAATGACAGACTCGAAGAATGGCGTTGTATAATTCTTCATCTCCACTACACGACAAGCATAGCCCGTGCAATATTCTTGGATGGCCTTGATGTCTTGCGGGTTACCCTCATCGTCCTTGTCGGCAATGCCCTTGGTGACGTGCTAGATTTCCATATCACTGTGGTGACTCGTCACCATAGTGAGGGCGGTCTGTGCAGCGGTATAGGCATAGGAAATCTTCCAATCCTCGATGAGCTTTGGAATATATTTCGCTCTGTCCCTCACCTCGAGCACTGGCAAATTGTTTAAGCCGGAAAGTCTAACTGACTCGCCAGCCTCCTCAAGAGTCTGGCGGAAGTCGAACAGAACATCTCTGACAAGTTTTATGTGCTCGAGACAAGGTTTAGAGGAAGAGGAGTAGGAAATATGTAGATGATCTCGGAAAGAACCAAAAATCAAAATCTGACTAAAAGAAAAAGGTCGGAAATCAAAGGAAGAGTAAGTCAGAAATGTTACCTAGCACACGGTGGTTCCACTGAGAATGCTCCTCCCGGAGACTCTTCAGTTCTTTTTTCTGTGGCCTAGGCTAGATCCCTCTAGCTTTCGAAATCCTTCCTCAAATCATCAAGTTGTTTATCATGGAGGGCCAACAAATTCTCGAGCCTCTCGGTCGCCATATTGCTTGACTCCAGGACGGCGTTCATGTATTTCTCTGATTTAGTTTTAAGCTTGTCCCGGAGTTCAACATTCTCCATTTCGCAGACCTTGAAGTTTTCGGCCTCTTCAACCATCTTGCTGGATTGGCTCAGTAATTCTGCAAAAGGAAAAATACCAGTCGGCTAAACAATTCGACTATGACAATCACTAAAGTTAATAGTCGAAAAAGATTACCTTCTGCCTCATCCTTCTCAATCTGCATCTTGGAATTCTCAATACGCAAAGCCTTAATTTCTTTGTGCTTATTGCAAATGTTCTTGAGTAAATCCTGGTTGTAAGATACAACTTTCTATATTAAAGACGGAATACCGTTAGACGGCTACTAAGACTCGGGCTGCAACTTTAACAAAGTCAAAATCCTGCACGAGCCTTGGGGGCTACACTATATCGCTCTTTTGCATCCTATAAGCATCAACTCGGATTTGATGCTATGATCTTTATCCGACTTTATGCTTGGGGGCTATAGGATATGATAATAAATACTGCAAACGAGAATCAGAAAACTTACAATGTGCTCCAGGTGCAACTTTTCAAATCTGAGTTTCGTGTTGTGGAACACTTTCTCGTCAAGGGAGAGGGGAGAAACGCTCGTCACTGGAAGCTCGCCAGATTCAATCTTTTTGTCCCAGACCAATATTTGTTCGAGGAGGTTCACCAGCTTGACGTCCTCCGTCTCGTGGCTCACTGCCTCTGGAGTAAGGACTTGCTTCTCAAGACTGGATTGCTCCAGCTTGAGAATCTCCTCCTCGCTTCAGGCTGGAAGCAACAAAGCCGGCCATTTTATCAATCCTCCCTAGAGACATTACCATGGGATAATTACCATTGACGAGTTCACCCTTGTCAGTTGCCTGGTTACCAACGGTAACCAGGGCTTTGCGTGGTTGTGGCAGCATCAGGGATGATGGAACCAGCACTAGGAGGCATGGCTGGAGATAACGCAAGCTTTTGCTGACGCAGTTGCTTGGCCGGTTTGCTTTCCGACTTAGGCTTACTCTTCAAAACTGACTTAGCTCTGAAACGCATAAGGATATATGTCAAATGTGGTTCGTAAATAAACAATGTACAAAGTACTACACATCATAAGGTGCTTACCTTTTAACCACTGGCAACACTTGGGCTCCAGCAGTAACAACAGTCTCCTTGGCCTTACGGTTCTTGGAAGCGAAAGCATGAACTTCCTTCGCCTCGTCATCATCCGTCGCTTCCGAGTCATATGAGGGATAGCCCTCAAGAGGGGAAAGCTCAGACTAAGTTGTTCGAGATGATAAGTTATACAAACATCAGTGCAAAATAAAGTCGGATACGCGATGAGAAGGCAAAATACATAAAGACGGAGTCAAAAAACTCACCGGAGTCACAGGACGGACGGCTATGTACATCTTCATGGAGACTTCAGGGATCTTCTTCTCCACCCTGTCCTTAATCAAAAACTGCATCCGAGTCTTGTGGTGTTTTGCAGGAATGAGCTCCGGACTAACCCTCAGACTGTCTTTCTGGTCTTTGGTGACCATGTACATAAGGCGCTCTCGGTGATGCTGTAGTGGCTGAATCCGGCGATCCAGCCAGCAGTGGATCAAATCGGATCCACGGAGCCCCTGGTTCTTCATCAAAAACTCAATTCGCCTTTTGGCGAGGATCAAGTCTTTAGAAAGTTCCGACGCGTCTGCGTCCCATGATTCTTGGTAGGGAGCAGCACCGCTGACGAAGGCCGGATGACCTTCCGCCTTGTTCTGAGCCGAAATATCCTTATGATAAAAGAAGGTTCCAGCCCATCTCTTTACTGATTCACTAGCGTTAATCCTAGGATAAATCTGGTTTATCCTAAGGACTAAGCTAAGAGTGCCAGTGGTGTAAGGAACACGGACACTGATGGAATTCTTCCGGGTACCATAGTAGTACCGGAAAATGTAAGAATCAGCCTAATGCCAAGAAACCCCTCACTAAGAGTTGCGTGAGCGCTAAGCTCAAGCAAGGAATTGGGTGGGAGATTGTGAAGTTGCACATCAGAGTATTGGAGAACTTCGGTGAAGAACTCAGACGGTGGAAGGTTGAGTCCGCAGTCGACATGCGTTCCGAAGAGGACTCGCTCACCGTCGTGCGGTGCAGGAACAACATCTCCAGCACCGCTCCGCCACGTGCCGGTGACGAGGTAACCCTCGTACTCCATAGGTTGGAGCTCGACGTCATCACTAGCGCTTGGGACCTAGAGACCCCGCAGCTTCCTCTCATCCGCCGCCGCCGTGCCTCTTGCCGCTGCCGCTCTAGAGCTTGATGGTGTTTCCATCTCGCCGGAGAAGGTCAAGAACTGGCGGCGCTAAGTGTTTTTGGGTGTGCAGATGGGGGAGGATGCAGAGAACTCGAGGAGTACGAGGAGGCAATGAAGAACGGCGAGGAATGAATCTAGGGAGAGAGAAAATTCTGCTTTTTTAACCTCCGCGCCAAGGTTCGCGCTAATCCGCGCGATTTGCGCCACACGTATAGGAGATAGAGAGGAGACTTCCACGCGACGCCTCTGCCCCCTTGATTATCTCTCGGGCATTGAACAGTGCTCTGTTCCGTAAAGGGCGGACCCACCAACGGTCGTGCTGACGGGATGTTTGTCAGTGACAAGACCTGGCCTGAAAAAGTTATCAGACAACACGACACTGTTTAAATCTGGCTCATGTTTTGAAACGAGCAGGAAAATAACTAAATTCTTAGAAGATATATTTGACTCGGATAAGACTCGGAATCCTACACTATTGGATGAAGTTTTCGGGAACCCTTCAAGATTCTCAAGATGAAAAAACATCAAGCTAGATGATTTATCCGACTTTGGATCTTAGAGACTTCTGAGAGATACTATTGGGGATATACTTTCTGGGTATACCCACAGGATTCGCTGACCAGGGTGGCCTACCAACGGGTGAGAGCTTTGCTTCACGGGCGACCCAGTCAGAAAAAGAGGAGGAGTCACTTCTGAATACGACAAGGCCTAGAAGAGTTACCGACTTAGGCATGTAGTATTACTTGTAGTCCAAGCTATATCTAGTTATCGACTCTGTAGCGTAGCCGGATAGGTCTCTCCTGTAACCCTAGGCCCTGGTGACTATATAAACCGGACCCGAGGAAGCCTTTAGGGCACCAGATCATAGATCAACCACAACCTACTCGTACAAGCAAACTTCTCTTGTAATCCACTGTAACATTCGGCTCTCGCTGATATATTACTGGATTGCTAGTAGGAGTAGGATCCGATCACCGCAGTCGGATCTGAACCTGGGTAAACTTGTGCTCACCGCTCCGGAGCACCGTACGGGTCATACCCACCTTCCCAACGTCTTCAGGACCCCCTATGGCGTACTTGTCGACAATCCGACGACACATTGCTTGATTTACTTGTTTTACTAGATACTTCGCTTGTGCTTTCCATCTAGGAATTTTGATGTTCATTTCATGTTAGGTAGATATAGATAATTGTTACTCCAGTTGTATTTACCCACTTTGTTTAGACGAAGAGTCCCGGTGGGCCTTTTCATGTAAGTGACTTGAATTTATCTACCTTCGTATGTATCTAGACGCATTTTAAACTAGTCACAACGAAGGTATCATAGGTAAGTATCATGCATTCCATGCATACAAGAAGTTGACATAGCGTTGCTTAATGATGAGAAATATTATGGTGGTATCATAGCACGTAGAACTAAAAAATTTAGTGTCAAATAAATCTTAAACACAAATAAATTTACGTTAACATTCTACAAATTAATAAATTTTGTGAGACCATGATATTAGTACATGATACCATGCACTGTAGATGTAGTATCATACACTAGACTAGTCACAATGGAGATTATCATATAGTAGTAGCATGTATATGATACCATCTCCACAATACATAGTACTACCTCCATACCGGTTTATTAGGCTAACACGGAGTTCAAAAAAAAAGTTTAACTATAAAATTTATCAATAAAACATGAGTTATATGTCACAAAAATTATACCATTGGATTGGATATTTAAAAGCTCTTTTCAATGATATAATTTTTATGACATATAAATCATATTTTGTTGGTCAAATTTGTAGTTAAACATATTTCTTAGACTCCGTATTAGCCCAATAAACCGGTATGGTATGGAGGGAGTATCAGTAATACCATAGTAAATACCATAGTCTTAGTGTATTTATTATTTTATAGAATCTCAATGTAAAATTGTGTACAAGATTTATTTAGGATTAGTTTTTCTAGTTCTATATGCTATGATATCGTATCTACCTATGATAGGAACCCAATCTCTTTTATCATTAATTACAATAACACATAACCATTTTATATGCATATAGTGCATAATACTACCTATAATATTCCCATTAGGACTAGTCTTAGTGTGTAGGTATATACGGATCATAATTTTTAACGGTTTTGCTAGAAATCAGGCGCCTGATTTTTAGTTAAGTATCAGTCGCCTCTCTCACCATTAGATATACTTCGCGATTCGTGCAGCGTGGGAATTACTCATGAGTTGTAACTAGGTTGTAACTGAAAATTTGATGAGTTACAACTAGGTTGTAATTGAAAATTAGTACAAATTTTATAAGTTGCAAGTAGGTTGCAATTGAGAATTAGCATAAAATAGTAGAATGATATAAGTGACTGAGACATAACTAAAAATCAGACGAGGACGCTCCCAATTTTTGAGACGAGGTGTTTATGTTTGCTGCCACCGTAGCTTATACCATGCTTGATTCTGGTTGGTTGTAGCGTGAGAGGCTTTGGTTATTGCCCACTGCTGGGTGCTGGGGCAATGCAGGTTTCAGTGAAATATCAGGCCATCGTCACGTGAGGTCGTCCGTGTTGCCAAGGAATTTGGAGATGCTGTGACTAGGAGGGAGGTGGTGGTCCTGCATGAGAGACAAGGTATCGCCATTAACGTACCTGAGTTCTCCCAAGTTATTACATTCCTTCGCGGGAAGAGATTCCTCCTCCTCCGGTCTCTGGACACGACAACTCCAACGATCCAACTGTATATAAGCGGGCATAAGCTCGTAGCCCTTCCAATCAGGTTAACTTCTCTCTCACAGCTAGCCAAGCCTACTAACTGCTCTGGCCATCTGAATCAAGCAGCAGCGCGCTCAAATCAACCGAGAGATACCATGGATACCACCACCGGCCGCGCGTACGAGGACTTCGTGCCTCCGCACAACATGGTCACCGAGCCAGCGACCCACACCCTCTCCGTCGACCTCTCCGCCGCAGGCATTCCTCTTCTTTCTTCCATGAATCCATGATTTCCTCACGATAACCAGTCTTGATCGGAAAAAAAAAAAGAAAACATGTGTGAGATTTTTTCGTGCTTGCCGATTGCCTTGATGCAGGTTACAAGAAGGAGCACATCAGGGTGCAGCTGGTCCGCAGCCACGGGCTGGTGGTCGTGCGCGGCGAGCGCGCCGTCGCAGGCAACCACTGGAGCCGCTTCCGGCTGGAGTTCAAGGTGCCCGACGGCTGCGACGTCAAGGGCATCCACGCCAGGTTCGAGGGAGGCGTCGTGCGGGTCACCATGCCCGGGATCAAGACCGGGCCTGCAGCCTCGGTCGGCAGCAAACTGCCGGAGCCCGCGGCGGCGGAGACGGGCGCTGCCGGCGTTCGGGACGCTCGAGGAGGAGACAAGCAGGAAGACGGGAACGTGCCGGGGGAGGAGCGTGCGGTGAAAGATGGTGCCGGCGTCGTCGGAGGGGTGGAATCGCTCGCTGCGCCGGCGTATGTCCGCGGCTACAGCTACCTCCCGGAACGGAGAAAGCTTGTGACCACCGTGGTCGGCACGGTGCTCGTGCTGTTCACCCTTGGCATCTACGTCAGGTATAGCTTCGGGGCATGAGCTGAGAAACAGTTCAGTCGTGTATGCATGGTGTTAGCTAGCTTCTCGACGTCAGAGCACGCGAGCAGCGATGAACCTAAATGTGATGAGGCTAATAACCGATGTGCAAGTGTGATACTAGTTACAAGCGTTGCTTGAATTGACTAACTGTATCATTAATTAAATACAGCAGACGCTAAAGCTTCGTGAATTCTGACGGCTTAATGTAGTATCAGAATGTACACCTTTCATTTCATATAAGCATGAGAATGTTGAAAATCCCCTCAACTTGTTCTCGTGTAAATCAAACCATAATCCAAAAGGTGCTACCGATATGGCCAAATTGACATGAACTAAAATAAAACATTCTGGTGACATTTTTTCCCAAATCGTAACCACCATCTGTACAGACTCCAAAATGCCTAAGAACATCTCCACTTGGCCCCCTAAGAATGTCCCTGAGGCCCAATTTCCACTTCAGATAGCGAAATTTTTCCCAGGCACGCTTCTAAGAGCCTGAAATTCGTCGGATTGGGCCAAAATCCATCCAGCGAACTTAGGCCGGACTCAGCGCCCTAGGATTCGCCTGTGGTCACCGGATGGAGTGAAAAGGCGAGCGGGCCCGGGTTGTCGGCGAGGGAAGTCGATTTCCACGCAAAACAGTCGTCCAGTTCCCTTCCCACCCACCTGCCGCCCCGTTCTCGCCGTCGGCACCACCCCCTGCTCCGCCAACCGCAAGCCTCCACGAAATCAACCGAACTCCGCCTAGACTCCCTCCTCGCCAAGCTACTCGCCGGAGTTTAGCTCCCTCCAGCTGTTCCACGGACCACTGCGAGCCAAACACGCCTAGAAGGTGTTCAGAGATTTGCCTGCATGGACTCCGACGACGAGCAGATGTTTGTCGCGCCGCTGGAGGAAGAGATGGTCGTCGCCGCCGTCGCCAATGATGGAGAACACATGATGATCCTCGCTTGTATGGCCGGCCTATACACCCAGAATGCGAAGCCGCGGCGCGGCGGCGCCAGGGTGCCGAAAGGGCAAGCCGAGGCAGTGGATGGAGGGTTATTGCATGTTGTACGCCGACTACTTCGCCGATGATCCATTGCGCGGCGAGATAGTGTTTCAGCAAGATAATGAAGAAGAAAGTAAAACCCTAACCTTATTTCCTTCTCTCTTTGAAAACCTTCAAATGGTTTTTGAATATTTTGAAAACCCAAAAATATTTGGAACCCAAATGGTTATAAAGGGTCCCTACAATATTTTATTATGGTCATAAAAGCTCTTGTATTTTGGAAATGCTCAAAACAGATTTGAAACTAAAAATACAAACAAATAAATAAAAACAGAAAAAGAAAAAATGGTTTCCAAAATAAAACAGTGGCTAACCTAACCTGGGCCATAGCCCATCTCTACTTTCCCTCTATTCCTCCTCCTGCGCAGCAGCCAGCATCCTCTTTTGCTCGCTTCGCCAGAGCCCATCCCGGCCCAAGCCAGCCCAGCAGTAGCTCGATACCAGTTCGGCCCCGTCTGTCCATCGTCGTCTTCGTCCCCGACGAAGAACCAGCTCGTTGGTGTCGCGCTCACCGTCCACCGCCACGCCGCGCCAAGATGCGCGCCACCGATGCTTCCGGCCGCCTATAAGACCCCTGGCCACCGCAGAGAACCCTAGTGTGCCCTGTTTCCCCTCTTCCTCACCCAGCTGTAGACATCGCCACCGCTCCGTTGTTACTAACCACCCCTTGCCCATCTGAGATCACCGCCGAATCTGCCTTGTCTTGCTGGTTCTCCTCATAAGGAATCGGCCCCGGGTGCTCCGAATAGTCGGCATCAACCCCGACCTCCCCGAGCTCCGGCCACCTGATGCGGCTCATATCACTGTAGAGCTTCGTTGGGAAACCCCAAGAGAAAGATATGATGAGCATAGCAGTAAGTCTTCCCTCAGTAAGAAACCAAGGTTATCGAACCAGTAGGAGGAAGGAAACGACCCCAAGGTGTTGATAACAACTTGGAACCTGCACAACACAAACTCAAGACTTTTCCCTAACGAACAATGAGGTTTCCAAATTCACAGTGAGCTGAAAACAAAGGATTAAACGTATGGTATGGAAGGTAATGGTAGCTTGCAGAAATTAAACAGTAACAATGGAAGATGTATCAATGGTAAAGATTGGACCGGGGTCCACAGTTCACTAGAGGTTCTCTCTTTAAGATAAACAACATAACATGTTGGGTAAATAAATTATAGTGGGGCAATTGACAGGACAGAGCAAAGCATGATCAACACCAGAACTCAATGGGTGTTAGATTTATCACTATGTAACTAGATTATTGTCTCTAGTGCAAGTGGGAGACTGAAGGGAATATGCCCTGAGAGGCAATAATAAAGTGTTTATTATGTGTATTCCAAGTATATGATAGATGTTTATTTTGCATGCTATAATTGTATTAATACGGAAATGTTAATACATGTGTGTTTAATAAACAAACAAAAAGTTCCTAGTTATGCCTGTCTCATAAACTAGCTCGTTGATTAACAAGATGATCAAGGTTTCCTGATCATGGACATTGGATGTTGTTAATAACGGGATCACAACATTAGTGTAATGGTGTGATGAACATTCATCCGAAGTATAGCATTACGATCAAAGTCATTGAGTTTATATTGCTATAACAACTTACGAAGTGATCCTAATCCTTAGACCATGAGATCATGTCAATCAGTAACACCGAAAGAGTTTCTTGATAACATCAAACGTCACACCATAACAGGGTGATTATAAAGATGGATTTAGAACTAATAAAGTGTTATGTTGAGGCTCATGGATCGAGAGTGGAATTTGTTCATCCCGATGACGGATAGATATACTCTGGGCCCTCTCGGTGATATCACATTGATTAGCTTGCAAGCAAGTGATTTGATCACTAGAATGTTATATCACAGGAACGAGAAAAGAGTGCATGTCGGTAACAAGATCAAACTAGGTATGGAGATACCGATGATCGAATCTCGGACATGTAATATATCGTGAAACAAAGGGATTAAGATACTAGCATAAAAGGTTCCGACGATCACAAGAAAGTCATCGTTGAATGTGTGGGAGTCAGTATGGGTCTCCAGATCTCGCTTCTGATTATTGATCCGAGAGGGGTCTCGATCATGTCCGCATTATTCACGAACCGTAGGGTGACACACTTAAGAGACACCGAAATCCAATTGGAGCAAATGTTTCATGCCTAAAGAATGAACAAGCGCAGGAATTTATTTCACTAGATACCGAAACAGGTTTTCGGGTGAAATTGCATAAAGTGGTTATGCATGTGAAATAGAATTCTAGCAAGGGGTTATTTGTGAATGTTTGTCATTAAAGTAATTGACAAAATTATGAATAAAATAAAAGAGTTTTATTTAATGAGAGTTTGCATTAAATTTGGTGGAAATTTAATGGGAATTTGAGTGGACTTTTGAGTGGAGGGATTTTAAAGGGCATTTTGTGAGTGGAGTGTCCACCCACATGAATGAAGGAGGGGAGGGGGCAGCCCCCATGGCCGGCGGCCACCCCATTGGGTGCCCCCCTCCTCCTATAAAAGGAGCCCCCCTCCTCACTTGTCTCTCACACCTCCTCGTGAAGGAGCTCTCTCCCCCTCTAGAATTTATCCCCCATGGTCTCGGACTAGCGAGATACATGTTCCCGGTGGCTATTCGGCAAGAAAGAGTTGTGCTTCCGCTGCATCGCTGGAGCGAGGAGGCGGAGGTTGCTCGGTGCCTCGAACGTGTGTGCGAGCACGGATGCGCTGCTGATTTGCGGCGCTAGGACTTCCTCTCGATCTTGAGATCGGCAAGAGATCGTCTACATCAACCACGAGTTGAACTCGTTAAGCTTTGTCGGTATTCAAGGGTATGTTCTCTACGGATATACATCCGCCCGTTGTTTGTATCTAGTAGATAGATCTTGGTATATAGTTCACATCGTACGAAAATTTTTGTTTTCTATGCTGCGAACCCTACTGTGGTATCAGAGCCGGATCTATGCGTAGATACTTTACACGGGTAGTACACATATGAGTATGTGGGCGATGATGATCATGTTGTTGCTCCTTTGTTGTAATTTTGGATATTGGTGGCATAGTGGGATGAAGCGGCCCGGACAAACTTTACATGTCCTCGCACATGAGACCTGTTCCACGCTTGACATGCAACTAGTTTGCATAAGTGGCTAGCGGGTGTCTGTCTCTCCTACTATAGTCAATATCTATTTTGCAAGCGAGTTGTCAACAATTTGATCATCCTCGTTGTGGTTCATGTTCGTAGGTAAGAACGGTTCTATCTCGAAAGCCCTAAGCCACGTAAAACTTTCAATGGATAAATTAGAGGCGTCTAGTTTAGATTGTTGCTGGGCTAGTGTTATGATATGGTAGTGTTGTAAGTAGAAGTATGAGATGATACTCTTACAACACACATAGCGTGTAAAATCCATAGACCTTGGATTTACACATATAGGTATGATAGTGATCATACCACGATGCACATGATAGAGATCATCTACGGGAACCATATAATTTCACTAATAAACATATGATGTTTGATAGCATCTTATATTGCTTGTTTAGCGCTTTGTTAGCATAATAAGATGATCCCTCATTTAAATATAAAGATAAGAATGTGTTCTTCCTTTAGTATGCACCGATTATGTTTTCGTCGCAACAAGACATCACGTGATGATCGGGTGTTCTTGGATCCACGACCATATTTCGGGTGTAAAACAGTTACACACGCGAATACTAAGGTTCTAACTTGGCGAGCCTAGCATGTACATACATGGCCTCGGAACACGGACCGAAAGGTTAAGCATGAGTCATATAGTTGATATGATGCCCATTTGATGCTCGCCTTTGAAGCTATACCGACTCACGTGATGATCGGACTTGGTGTAGTGGATTTGGTTCATGTAATCACCAAAAAGGCACGAGGGATGTCGTTTTTGAGTGGAAGTTCATTCGATTAGTTGAACTCAATCTATCATACACTTAGTCTAAACTTTACAAATACTGTTGTAGATGGCACCACCTGCTTTTAATTTCAATGTGTTCATGGAGAAAGAGAAACTAGCAACGAACGGTAGCAACTTTACCGAATGGGCCATGAATTTGAGGATTCTCCTCTCTGCTGCACAAAAGCAATATGTGCTAGAAGTGCCGTTAGGCCCCCCACCTTTAGATGATGCCCCTGACAAGGAGAAGAATGTCTATCAGACTCGTCAGGAGGACCACAACTTAGTTCATTGCGGCATATTGTATGGGCTAGAGCCGGAACTTCAAAAGCGTTTCGAAAACGGCAATGCATTTGATACAATGGGTGAGTTGAAAATGATTTTCGACACACATGCTGTTGTAGAGAGCTACAACGCTTCAGAAAAGTTCTTTAGCTGCATGATGGAAGAGCACAGCTCCGTTAGTGAGCATGTACTCAAGATGTCGGGTTACGCCGATAAGCTTGTGTCCTTGGGAATATCGATTCCCATTGACTTAGGCATCCATCGTGTTCTGCAGTCTCTGCCACCTAGCTATAAGAGCTTCGTGATGAACTATAATATGCAAGGCATGAAGAAGTCTCTCCCCGAGCTTCTGTCAATGCTTAAAACTGCAGAAGTGGAGATCAAAAAGGAACATCAAGTGTTGATGATCAATAGGAACACTGGTTTCAAGAAAGACAAGAAGGGAAAATAGAAGGGAAGTAAGGGCGGCAAGCCTGTTGCCGCGCCTGAAAAGAAACCCCGAGTTGGACCTAAGTCTGATTCCGAGTGCTACTATTGTAAGGGGACTGGCTACTGGAAGCGCAACTGCCCCAAGTATCTGGCAGACAAGAAGGCCGGCAAGGCAAACAAAGGTATATATGATATACATGTTATTGATGTGTACTTGACTAGTGCTCGCAGTAGCACCTGGGTATTTGATACCGGTTCAGTTGCTTATATTTGTAACTCGAATCAGGGGCTGCGGAACAAGCGACCGCTAGCAAGGGGTGAGGTCAAGATGCGTGTCGGCAATGGATAAAGCGTTGATGTGATCGCCGTCGGAACGCTGCCTCTCCACTTACCGTCGGGATTAGTTATAAACTTGAATAAATGTTATCTGGTGCCTGCACTGAGCATGAACATTGTATCTGGATCGTGTTTGATGCGAAGTGGTTATTCATTTAAATCCGAGAACAATGGTTGTTCCATTTATATGAATGGAATCTTTTATGGTCATGCACCGATGATGAATGGTTTATTTCTATTAGATCTCGATGATAATGTTAAACATATTCATAATGTTGATGCTAAAAGGATTAAACTTAATGATGATATATCCGCATATATGTGGCACTGCCGTCTAGGTCATATTGGAGTTAAACGCATGAAGAAGCTCCATTCGGATGGACTTTTGGAATCACTTGATTATGAATCATTTGATACATGTGAGCCATGCCTTATGGGCAAGATGACTAGAACGCCGTTTTCCGGTTCAATGGAACAGGCGACAGATTTATTGGAAATCATATATTCTGATGTATGTGGTCCAATGAGTGTGTCGGCGCGAGGTGGATATCGTTATTTTGTTACTTTCACGGATGATTTGAGTAGATATGGTTATATCTACTTGATGAAACACAAGTCTGAAACCTTTGAAAAGTTCAAGGAATTTCAGAATGAAGTGGAAAATCATCGTAATAGAAAGATCAAATTTCTACGGTCCGACCGTGGAGGTGAGTATCTAAGTTACGAGTTTAGCACTCACATGAAAGAGTGTGGAATTGTTTCACAACTCACACCTGCCGGAACACCACAGCGAAATGGTGCGTCGGAACGTCGTAATCATACTTTATTAGATATGGTTCGATCTATGATGTCTCTGACGGACTTGCCGTTGTCATTTTGGGGTTATGCACTAGAAACTGCTGCATTCACTTTAAATTGGGCACCATCTAAATCCGTTGAAAAGACACCGTATGAATTGTGGTTTGGAAACAAACCTAAGCTGTCATTTCTTAAAGTTTGGGGATGCGATGTTTATGTGAAGAAACTTCAACCGGATAAACTCGAACCCAAAGCGGAAAAATGCGTCTTCATAGGATACCCTAAAGAAACTATTGGGTATTCCTTCTATCACAGATCCGAGGGCAAGGTTTTTGTTGCCAAGAATGGATCCTTTCTAGAGAAAGAGTTTCTCGCGAAAGGTGTGAGTAGTCGGAAGGTAGAACTCGAAGAGGTTGTGGAACCTTCTCTTCAAAGTATGGCGAGTAGCGCAGTGCCGGAAGTTGTTCCGGAGTTGGCTCCACCTGTTGAAGAGGGAACTAATGATAATGATCATGAAACTCCGAAAGAGAGTACTACCGAACCTCGCAGGTCAAACAGGACGCGTGCAGCTCCCGAGCTGTACGGAAATCCTGTCATGAATTTCATGGTTGATGAAAATGATGACCCTGCGACGTATGAAGAAGCGATGATGAGCCCAGATTCCAACAAATGGTTAGAAGCCATGAAATCCGAGATGGAATCCATGTATGAAAATCAAGTTTGGAACTTGGTGGAATTACCTCACGACCGAAAGGCCGTGGAGAATAAATGGATTTTCAAAAGGAAAACTGATGCTGATGGTAATGTGACCGTCTATAAAGCTCGACTTGTCGCAAAGGGGTTTCGACAAATTCAAGGAGTTGACTACGATGAGACTTTCTCTCCCGTAGCGATGCTAAAGTCAGTTAGGATTATGTTAGCAATTGCTGCATATTTCGATTATGAGATATGGCAGATGGATGTCAAAATCGCGTTTCTCAATGGTAATATTGAAGAAGAGTTGTATATGATACAACCAAAGGGTTTTGTCGATCCTAAGGATGCTAACAAGGTGTGCAAGCTTCAGCGATCCATCTATGAATTAAAGCAAGCATCACGAAGTTGGAATCTCCGCTTTGATGAGGTGATCAAAGAGTTTGGATTTGTCCAAACTTATGGAGAAGCTTGTATTTACAAGAAAGTGAGTGGGAGCAATGTGGCATTTCTGATATTATATGTGGATGACATATTATTGATCGGAAATGATATAGATCTTTTAAACAGTGTTAAAAGTTATCTAAACAGCAAATTTTCAATGAAGGACCTAGGTGAAGCGTCATACATATTAGGCATAAAGATCTATAGAGATAGATCTAGGCGCCTAATAGGGCTATCGCAAAGTACATACCTTGATAAGATTTTAAAGAAGTTTAAAATGGACGGAAGTAAGAAGGGGTTCTTACCTATGTTGCAAGGCAAGACATTGAGTAAGACTCAAAGTCCGGCTTCGGCGGAAGAAAGAGAGATAATGGACAAACTCCCCTATGCTTCAGCCATAGGCTCTATAATGTACGCCATGCTATGTACAAGACCGGATGTGGCACATGCTATTAGTTTGACTAGTAGGTACCAATCGGATCCAGTTCGGAACATTGGATAGCGGTCAAGAATATCCTTAAGTACTTACGAAGAACTAAGGATATGTTTCTTGTATACGGAGGTGAAGAAGAGCTCGTCGCTAAGTGTTATGTCGACGCTAGCTTTGACACCGATCCGGATGACTCTAAGTCTCAATCCGGATACGTATTTCTCATGAATGGCGGAGCGGTTAGTTGGAGGAGCTCCAAACAACCAGTGGTAGCGGGATCAACAACGGAGGCCGAATATGTTGCTGCTTCGGAAGCAGCTCAGGAAGCAGTTTGGATGAAGGAGTTCATATCCGAACTAGGAGTGGTGGCAAACGCGTTGGACCCAATGGTGATCTATTGTGACAACAATGGTGCCATTGCCAATGCCAAAGAGCCAAGGTCTCACAAGCATTCCAAGCATATTAAGCGCCGGTTTCACTCCATCCGCGAGCATGTCAAGGATGGAGATATAAAGATTTGTAAAGTACATACAGATCTCAATGTAGCAGATCCGTTGACTAAAACTTTCCCTAGAGCAAAACATGATCAACACCAGAACTCAATGGGTGTTAGATTTATCACTATGTAACTAGATTATTGTCTCTAGTGCAAGTGGGAGACTGAAGGGAATATGCCCTGAGAGGCAATAATAAAGTGTTTATTATGTGTATTCCAAGTATATGATAGATGTTTATTTTGCATGCTATAATTGTATTAATACGGAAATGTTAATACATGTGTGTTTAATAAACAAACAGAAAGTTCCTAGTTATGCCTCTCTCATAAACTAGCTCGTTGATTAACAAGATGATCAAGGTTTCCTGATCATGGACATTGGATGTTGTTAATAACGGGATCACAACATTAGTGTAATGGTGTGATGAACATTCATCCGAAGTATAGCATTACGATCAAAGTCATTGAGTTTATATTGCTATAACAACTTACGAAGTGATCCTAATCCTTAGACCATGAGATCATGTCAATCACTAACACCGGAAGAGTTTCTTGATAACATCAAACGTCACACCATAACAGGGTGATTATAAAGATGGATTCAGAACTAATAAAGTGTTATGTTGAGGCTCATGGATCGAGAGTGGAATTTGTTCATCCCGATGACGGATAGATATACTCTGAGCCCTCTCGGTGATATCACATTGATTAGCTTGCAAGCAAGTGATTTGATCACTAGAATGTTATATCACAGGAACGAGAAAAGAGTGCATGTCGGTAACGAGATCAAACTAGGTATGGAGATACCGATGATCGAATCTCGGACATGTAATATATCGTGAAACAAAGGGATTAAGATACTAGCGTAAAAGGTTCCGACAATCACAAGAAAGTCATCGTTGAATGTGTGGGAGTCAGTATGGGTCTCCAGATCCCGCTTCTGATTATTGATCCGAGAGGGGTCTCGATCATGTCCGCATTATTCACGAACCGTAGGGTGACACACTTAAGAGACACCGACATCCAATTGGAACAAATGTTTCATGCCGAAAGAATGAACAAGCGCAGGAATTTATTTCACTAGATACCGAAACAGGTTTTCGGGTGAAATTGCATAAAGTGGTTATGCATGTGAAATAGAATTCTAGCAAGGGGTTATTTTTGAATGTTTGTCATTAAAGTAATTGACAAAATTCTGAATAAAATAAAAGAGTTTTATTTAATGAGAGTTTGCATTGAATTTGGTGGAAATTTAATGGGAATTTGAGTGGACTTTTGAGTGGAGGGATTTTAAAGGGCATTTTGTGAGTGGAGTGTCCACCCACATGAATGAAGGAGGGGAGGGGGCAGCCCCCATGGCCGGCGGCCACCCCCTTGGGTGCCCCCCCTCCTTCTATAAAAGGAGCCCCCCTCCTCACTTGTCTCTCACACCTCCTCGTGAAGGATCTCTCTCCCCCTCTAGAATTTATCCCCCATGGTCTCGGACTAGCGAGATACATGTTCCCGGTGGCTATTCGGCAAGAAAGAGTTGTGCTTCCGCTGCATCGCTGGAGCGAGGAGGCGGAGGTTGCTCGGTGCCTCGAACGTGTGTGCGAGCACGGATGCGCTGCTGATTTGCGGCGCTAGGACTTCCTCTCGATCTTGAGATCGGCAAGAGATCGTCTACATCAACCACGAGTCGAACTCGTTAAGCTTTGTCGGTCTTCAAGGGTATGTTCTCTACGGATATACATCCGCCCGTTGTTTGTATCTAGTAGATAGATCTTGGTATATAGTTCACATCTTAGGAAATTTTTTGTTTTCTATGCTGCGAACCCTACAGATAGACCGCTATCCAACTACATTTATGACTAGTAATACACCTTCAGGTTATCATCCGAACCCCCTCCAATATTAAGTTGCAAGCAACGGATAACTATTTTAAGCAATGTGTGTAAAGTAAACAATACAATTGTTCCATGAACAAGAGATTGTTGTTTTTCCCTAGTAGCAACAACACATCTACAACCTTAGAGATTTATGTCACTTCCCTAGATTCAATAGTGACATGAACCCACTATCGAGCATAAATACTCCCTCTTGGAGTCACTAGCATCTACTTGTCCAAGATAGCTACTAGAAACGGAGAGCATGCAAGATCTCAAACAACACAAACATGATAGAATCAATAAGGCAAAACCATTAACCAATCTGACATAGTAATCGCAATATCCATCGGATCCCCGCAAACACAACATGCATGATTACAAATAGATGATCTTGATCATGAACGGAGCTCACAAGATCTAAACATGATTGCACAAAGGAGGAGAAACAACCATCTATCTACTGTATGGACCCATAATCCAAGGTGGAACTACTCACGCATCATACCGGAGGCTGGCATGGTGATGCAGAAGGCCTTCAGGATGAAATATCCCCTCCGGCAGGGTGCCGGGAATAGCTTCAGATCCCCCTGGTCTAGGGACGATGGTGGCGGCGGCTACGGACTGTTTCATGGATATCTGATTGGGTACTTAGGGTTTTGGCATCTGGGGGTTTATATAGGCTAAGAGGCGAGGCAGGAGGGCGGCCAGGGGGCCCACACCCTTCCTAGGTGCGACCTAGGGTGGGCCCGCGCGTGGGGGGGTGCGGCCACCCTGTGGCACCCCTCCGATCGCCCTTTGGTCTATGTGTTCGTCTCGGTGAAATATTGAATTTGGCTTTTGTCCCGTCCAATTCCGAGAATATTTCCTTACTAGCTTTTCTGAAACCAGTAACAGCAAAAAACAGGCAACTGGCACTGTGGCATCTTGTTAATAGGGTATGTGGAATCCTCCAAAGTTTCTTCTATTGTCTCTAACAATAAACCAGGGTATGTGGAGAAGCTTCCTTTCAAGCCTCTCCCTCCTAAAGAGGAGAAGAAGAAGAAGAAGAAGAAGAAGAAGAGGAGGAGGAGTAAAAGGAGAGAGGAAACGGTATCTTCCTCTAAGCATGTTGCTCTTATCATAGTTTTTGCTGATGACTCTGAACTAGATGATGTTCCTATGCATGTTACCTATAGCAGTGATCATGATTGGGAAAAGCACACCACTTTTGATATTGAAAATCTCTTTGGTACCAATTCTGAAAATGATGATATTAATAGTTGTTGTGCTATTAGTGTTGTCCATGTTCGTTCCAATGATGATATGTTTACAAATGAACACACTTGGGAAGATAGCTATTCTATTGCTTATGATGATACCAAACCTCCAATTTATGATGATTACAATGATGAGTATGATATTTTCAGTCCATCTACTACTGAGGAGGAAAATAATTGTGATTATTATAGGCCTCCTATATTTGATGATTATGGTGATGATAATAATAGTGATAGCTATGTTGTTGAATTTTCTCCCACTATAATTAATAAGAATGACTATGCTTATGTGGAGAGTAATAATTATTATATGCATGTGGCTCATGATAAGAATGTTTTATGTGATAGTTATATATTTAATTTTATTCATGATGCTACTGAAAGTTATTATGAGAGAGGGAAACATGATTTTATGCATCTCAAAAATATTAAGTTTCCCCTCTTTATGTTGAAAATCTTGAAGTTGCACTTGTTTTGCTTTCCTATGCTTGTTGCTTTGTGCTTTCATGACTTGTTTATTTACAAGATTCCTATGCATAGGAAGTGGGTTAGACTTAAATGTGTTTTGAATTTGCTTCTTGATGCTCTCTTTTGCTTCAATTCATATTTCTTATGTGAGCATCTTCTCAAACTATCAAGCCTAACTTAAAGGCGTTAAAGAAAAGTACTTGTTGGGAGATAAATCAAGAGTTTTCTTGAGTCTTGGAAGTTATTACTTAAGTAACGACCTCTCCTTATCCTTTTTGTTTGCTTTTTGTGCCAAGAATGACCTCTAATGAGAGGGAAGTAAGATTTGGGGAGTTGCTGTCCCAAAACAGATTTTTGTGCTCCACCATTAAAATTTGCGAGGAATCTCTGTAAGTCTGATTTAGCTGAAAATTTACGAATAAATCCCCCAGTATGTTAGATAAATTTCCTTAGTTCAACACTTTTTTTTTTGAGCAACATAAGGTCTTAGAAAAATTCGGTTTCTACCTGTTGGTCTGTTTTGATAGATTTCTGCCATTATTTGCATTTGCTTCTTATTGATTCATTTTTGGGTTATTGTTGGGAAATTGAGATTTTTTAGGGAATTGCTACAGTACCTTGTGTTTTTAGTGAAATTTTTGTTGTACTAAAGCTAAACCCAAAGGTCTATTATCTTTTGAATACACTAATGTTGCTAATAAAGATTGTGTGAAGTTTTGTATGAAGGAAAAATTCCAGGTGTAGAAAAAGAATGATGTAATGAGATGAAGAATGGATAAAACCTCAAGCTTGGGGATGCAATCCCGTGTCACCCCAAGAAATATTCAAGAGGTACAAGAGTCAAACCTTGGGGATGCCCAAGGCATCCCCTTCTTTATCAATAAAAAGCTTAGGTCTTTCTAGACACTTCGTTTTTATTGTTTCATGCACAGTTGTGTTGTTCTTGGAGCATCTTTGTTTTTGTTTTTAGTCTTATTTAGTTTTCTTGAGTAAAGTTTGTTGATCACAGCATACTTCTTTTGGAGAGAGACACACTCTGTTTTCATTGCCTAGAACACTCTAGTTTTCATTCTTATTGTTCTGTGAATGTTCTCTTTTGCTAGCACTATGTTTAGCCTTAGTTTTCTTATGCTTTCTGCTTAGAACTTTTTAGTTCTTCTTTGTGTATTTGTGAGACAAGCTCACTGATCTTAGTTGATTATTATCCTTGTGAGTTGTTTCAAATAAGTTGATTGGTTTTGGAAAGGAGTAGAAAGTTTCTTGCTTATAGTGGTACACAAGGAAGCTTGTTTTGACTGTGACTTAGATTTTAGCATGACATGATAGGTGTTGTTTTAACCTTATGATTAGTGATTATTGTTGTAGCATGACTTGTTCCAAACAATTAGGATTGCTTAATGTGCCTTGAAAGAATCATGCGTCGTTTTAGCATACAAAAGCATAGTATTGTGGTATTCTCCTTTGATGCTTTGTTTGGGTTGACTTGGCACATGCTCACACCATGTTATGACTATGAACAAGTCACCATAGCCTCTATGATCATTTATTCCTTGACTTGTAGTACCACTCTATGCTTTGATTAGTAATGTTTTATCGCACTGCATGATTATGGCCATTATTGCTCTCTTAGTTGGTTGCTCCCAGTCTTTTGCTAGCCTCCACTTGTATGAGTAAGCTCTACTAATGCTTCCAACTCCCAAGAAACCAAGTTATTCCAAAGTGTCCACTATAAATTACTATGCATGGTGTGTTACACCATTCCAAGTATATTCTTGTTTTCATCTATCTTCCAATTAAAAAAGTATTTTATTATGTGAAAACTTAGTGATTAAAGCCCTCACAAACTTGATGGCACACTTTATATTCTTTGCCCCTAATAAACTTGAACCATTGTGTCATCTATATTGTATATGCTTGCACTTATATGTTGGAATTAGCAAAACCGTGTTGTCACGGGGAACGTTTTCAACATTGCACTTGTACTTTATACACAGTTGATATCATGCTCTTTTGTATATGGATGTCACCGTGTGAAATAAAGAGGGTGCTTGTAAGTCCATGGAGTTATGTATTTTGTGTTAGAGAAACGCCTGGGCCGCTAGCCTAAGCCATGCCTAATCATGGTGGAAACTTGCAGCATCACCATAATGAGCTATATGTGAAGCATCCTCAATAAAAAGCTATGCACATAGTAAATAAAAAGATTGCTGAGATGCTAATTGTCTACTTGCCTTGTCATTTTGGTTATGGGATAGCTCCTGTACCATGTGCAAGGGGTACCCCATTGGCGGTTCTCTATGATACGCATGTGCTTACTATGACAAGAACTTACAGGTGACTGAAGTTGAGTAGCATGAGGTGTGGCCCTCGTATTCAAGGGACTTGAGATTGCGAACTTATACTTTGTCAAGCATATACTCCATCTTTGTTCACTTTAACCTTAATCACTTCAAGATGATTATGATAGGGGCAATGAGAGCTGAAAGCTAACAAGTACCATATTTTTTGGAAGCTCTTTTTGAAACTTGAAATCCCTGCTTCCCTTTATGAAGGGCCTTTCTTCCACCATTATTTGAGTCTCCACCTTCTACCTTTAGGCACCATTAAGAGAGCATAGTTGCCATTCTGTGTGGATTGTCCCAAAACTTATTGATTGATGCATATTCTGATATTGCTTGTTCTTGTGCTATTTGTATGTAGTCACTCTTATGAACTTTGAAGGTGTCCTATGCATCTGTTTGCTACTCTATGAGGGACAAGCTAAATGCCACTATGCCATGTTTTCTGTATGTGAAACAAACAAACGTTTTTCAATGCATGTTATTCATGATCTTTGTTTGTAGCCTTTCATGTTGCATGCATAGTTACTATGTCTTATTGTTAGAACTCCATCTTTCATGCACATGTTTTGAGTTCTTTGATCCCAGCTTTCAATGCTTGCAAATGGTTTGATCTTGGTTTTGATGGTGCATGTCACCTAAAAAATTATTCTTTTATCACTTACCTACTCAAGGACAAGCAAGAGTTAAGCTTGGGGATGCTTGATACGTCGAAAACGTATCTATAATTTTTTATGCTCCATGCTTGTTTTGTATCAACTTTGCTATGTTTTGTCTACACTTTGAGGTATTTTTATACACTTTCTGGAACTAACCTATTAACAAGATGCCACAATGCCAGTTGCCTGTTTTCTTCTGTTTTTGGTTCCAGAAAGGCAGAAAATCAATATTATTGGAATTGGACGGGACAAAAGCCAAAGTCATTATTTTCCCGGAGCAACACGGAACCATGAAACAGAGTTGGAGGAGGACACCAGGGTGGTCGCACCCCCCAGGCGCGGGCAAGCCCTGGTGGCGCCTATAGGGGGTGTGGGCCCCCTGGCCCTCCACCGACCTTGCCTCTGCGCCTATAAGAAGCCCCCGGGGAGAAGACCCTAAATCATCAATCATACTTCTAGAAAAAGTTCCGCAGCGCCGCCGCCACTGAAGGGGAGATTCGGGGGACAGAAAGTCTCTGTTCTGGCACCCTGCGGGGACGGGGAAGTGCCCACGGAGCCATCTCCATCGCCATCTTCATCACCGTTGATGATTCCCATGATGAGGAGGTAGTAATTCTTCCTCGAGGCTAAGGGCTCTACCGGTAACTATGGGTTCATCTCTCTCTATGCATGATCTTGTTGTGGCTATGAGCTTTGTAATCAAGTAGATCTACCTTGCTAATCAAGTGCTTCAATAGATCTCTGCTCTCCCCATGTGTGTGAAAGTGACAGCGTGCACGCCATGGTGGCACTTAGGCTTGAGTCTACATAATTACTCATTGTGCTTTAATAGATCTATGTTTTTTTCCACGTGTGTGACAGTGACAGCGTGTGCTCCGTGTGTGGCACTTAAGCTAGAGTACATATATATTCATGAGTTATATTTTGAGTTGGTTGTATCTATGAAATTGTGGTGTTTGTTGGAACCATCTAGTGCTCAAGGTGACAGTGTGGGGTTATCTTGATGGGGAAGGCGGACTTTGAGGTGTGCTTTTGTAGGCCTACCATGGATTAGAGTGTCCAACTAGAGAGTAGTTAAGAGTAGTATCATGAAGAGATGATATTTATATGAGAGAGTGTTCACTAGTGAAAGTATGATCCCTAGGCCTTGTTTCTAAACATTGAAACACCATTTGCATCTATATATGTGGCATGTTTGCTTGCTTCCTTCTTTATTTTAGTTTGCCTTTAGTATCTCCCACATCAACTCTTGGAGATATGCCCTAGAGGCAATAATAAAAGTGGTTATTATTATATCTTTGTGTTTATGATAAATGTTTACATTCATGCTATAATAGTATTAACCGGAAACATTAATACTCGTGTGATTTGTAAACTAAATTAGAGTCCCTGGTAAAGCCTCTTTGTAATACTAGCTTGTTGATTAATAGATGATCGTGGTTTCTCGATCATGAACATTGATATGTTGTTAATAACAAGATCATATCATTAGGAGAATGGTATGATGGACATACTCCTATAGATAAGCGTAGCATAAAGATCAAGTCATTTTAATAGTTCGTTTGCTATAAGCTTTCTGATACATAGTAACCTAATTCCTTCGATCATGAGATCATGCTAGTCACCATCACCGGAAGGATGCTTTGATGACATCAAACACCACACCGTAACTGGGTGGCAATAAAGGTGGCATTGAGTGTTCGGAAAGTATGGGTTGAGGCACATGGATCAAGAGTGGGATTTGTCGATCCATATGACGGATAGATATACTCTGGGCCCTCTCGGTGGAATGTCATCCAATTGGCTTGCAAGCATGTGACTAGATCACAAGGGATCACATATCACGGGAACGAGAAAAGAGTACTTATCAGTAACGAGGTTGAACTAGGTATGCAGAGATACCGACGATCAAAACCTCGGATAAGTAAACTATCGTGAGACAAAGGGAAATTGGTATCGTATGTAAGTGGTTCATTCGATCGCAAAGTAATCATTGAAATATGTGGGAGCCATATGAATTTCCAGATTCCTCTATTGGTTATTGATCGGAGAAGTGTCTCGGTCATGTCCGCATAATTCACGAACCGTAGGGAGACACACTTAAGGATTCGATGTTGTTTAGTAGATATGGAATGTTAGTAGGGATACTGAATGTTGTTCGGAGTCTCGGATGGGATCCGGGATATCACGAGGAGATCCGGAATGGTCCGGAGAATAAGATTCATATAAGGAAAGTCCTATTTCGGAGTTCGGGAAAGTTTCCGATGATTTCATCGGAGAGGTTCTAGAAGGGTCTAGAAGGTTCACCGGACCAGAAGGGGAATGGTCCATGAATGTGTCATGGATATAAGGAATGATTAGATCATATCCTAGGTTGCTTTGTGTTGGCATTTGCAAGAGATAAATAAAGCTCTAAATTGAAAGTCAAACGGGAAGTTTGAAAAGTCAAACTGGAACAATGGTTTCCTAGTGGGAGAAGAAACAAGTCCTTCTCTCAATCCAACTTGGGTTTGGGTTTGGATTCAAACCCAACCCTCCCAAGGCTTCCCCCCTCTCATAAATAGAGGGGGAGGGCTGCCCCAACACAACACAAGCCCTAGCCCTCCCCGAGCCAAGCCGCCGCGCCCTAGCCGTCGCTGACACCTTCTCCTCCTCCCGGATCTCTAAACCCTAGATTTCCAGGAAACCCTAAATCCACCATAACTCGCATCCGGCTTAGGCGAAGCCCTGCGGGATCTTCCCTCTACTTCCGACACCACGCTATCGTGCTATCGGAATCGCGAGGGAGAACTACAACCTTCGCTGCCTGCTGGAACAAGGGAGAGGAAGGTCTTCATCGAGTACCGAAACTTTGTTTTGTAGGGGTGTGCTGTGATGTGATATGGCCATGATTGTGATTATATATGATGTATGCAATGTTCCTTATTGTAAGTTGGCAACCGGCAGGAGCCATATGGTTGTCTTTTAAATTCCGTTAAGGCATGCATGTCTATTCAAAATAGTTGTAATAGTTGAAGCTGGTGGACAAAAACCATGAAACGGCTCCATTGACCTTGACGCCATACCGGTGATGATGGAGATCATGTTCGTGCTTGAAGATGGAGATCAGAAGCACAAGGCCGTATCATATCACATATTATGAATTGTATGTGATGTTAATCCTTTATGCATCTTGTATTGCTTAGTTTGCGACGGTAGCATTATAAGATGATCCCTCAAGCACACAATTTCAAGTTTTAAAGTGTTCATCCTTAGTAAGCACCGTTGCTAAAGCTCGTTGTTTCGAAGCACCACGTGATGATTGGGTGTGTTAGATTCTGCGAGTGTATACAACGTGAGCAAGCCAGATTTGCTCATGCGGAAGCTAAGGTTTGATCTTGACGAGCCTAGCATGTACATACATGGTCTCGGAACACGGATCACCGAAAGGTAAAGCATGAGTCATATAGTAGATATGATGAACATGTTGATTGTTCGCCATTGAAGCTACATCAACTCTCGTGATGATCGGTTTTGATGTGGTGGATTTGGTTTGTGTGATCACTAAAACAATGTGAGGGTTATTGTTTTGAGTGGGAGTTCACCTAGATTAATTTAACTATTAATTAGAACTCAATTTGTCATAAACTTAGTCTAAACTATTGCAAATATGTTGTAGATCAATGGCGGCCCCTACCATCAATTTTCATGCGTTCCTAGAGAAAAAAATTTGAAAAACAATGCAAGAAACTTCGCGGATTGGTTCCGCAATTTGACGATTGTCCTCAATACTGGTAATTTGACCTATGTGCTGGATGCACCGCTAGGTGACCCACCTGCAGCTGATGCTACCGATGAAGTAAAGAATGTTTACCTCGCTCGGAAGACTCAGTACTCCACAGTTCAGTGTACTATCTTGTATGGTTTAGAATCGGAGATTCAGAAAAGGTTTGAGAATTCAGACCCACATGATATTGTCCGTGAACTCAAATTGATTTTTGAGACTCACGCGGCAGTTGAGAGCTATGAGGCTTCTGAAAAGTTCTTTAACTGCAAGATGGAAGAGGGCAGCTCCGTCAGTGAGCATGTGCTTAAGATGTCTGGGCACGCAAACAAACTTCAAAGCTTGGGTATAGTGATTCCTAATGCTTTGGGGATTTACCGTGTCCTCCAATCACTACCACCAAGTTACAAGAACTTTGTGATGAACTACAATATGCAAAGCATGAACAAGCAGCTGCCAGAACTCTTCTCCATGTTAAAATCTGCAGAAGTGGAGATCAAGAAAGAGCACCAAGTGTTGATGGTCAATAAAACCACCAAATTCAAGAAAGGCAAGTCTAAGCAAAAGGGACACTTCAAGAAGGGTGGTAAGAAAGTCACCGCACCGACGAAGAAGACCAAGGCTGGACCTAAGCCTGATACAGAGTGCTTTTACTACAAGGGATATGATCACTGGAAGCGGAATTGCCCAAAGTACTTGGCGGATTTGAAGAACGGCAACATCAAGAATAAAGGTATATCTGATATACATGTTATTAATGTGTATCTCACTAGTACTCGTAGTAGTGCCTGGGTATTTGATACTGGTTCGGTTGCTCATATTTGTAACTCGAAACAGGTGCTGCAGAATAAACGGAAGCTAGCAAAGAACGAGGTGACGATGCGCGTGGGAAACGGATCAAAGGTTGATGTGATCGCGGTCGGCACGCTACCTCTTCATCTACCATCGGGATTAGTTTTATACTTAAATAATTGTTATTTAGTGCCTGCGTTGAGCATGAACATTATATCGGGATCTTGTTTATTGCGAGACGGTTACTTGTTTAAGTCCGAGAATAATGGTTGTTCGATTTATATGAGTAATATGTTTTATGCACATGCACCTTTGATAGATGGTCTATTCTTATTGAATCTCGATATTGGAAATACACATATTAATAACATTGAGGCTAAAAGTTTGAAATTGAGCGATAACTCGACCTATATGTGGCACTGTCGTCTTGGTCACATTGGAGTGAAGCGTATGAAGAAACTCCATTCCAATGGACTTCTTGAATCACTTGAAAGATGCGAAGCATGTCTGATGGGTAAAATGACTAAGACTCCATTTTCTGGTATGATGGAGCGAGCTACGGACTTATTGCAAATCATACATACCGATGTGTGTGGTCCAATGAGTGTAGCATCGCGCGGTGGTTATCGTTATGTTCTTACCTTCACGGATGACTTGAGTAGATATGGGTATATCTATTTTATGAAACATAAGTCCGAAACTTTCGAGAAGTTTAAGGAATTTCAAAGTGAGGTTGAGAATCAACCTAACAAGAAGATTAAATTTCTACGTTCTGATCGTGGAGGTGAATATCTAAGTTACGAGTTTGGCGAGCATTTGAAGAAATGCGGAATACTTTCACAATTGACACCGCCGGGAACACCAAAGCGTAAAGGTGTGTCCGAACGTCGTAATCGAACTCTCTTAGATATGGTTCGTTCTATGATGTCACTTATAGATTTACCGCTATCATTTTGGGGTTATGCATTAGAAACAGCCGCATTCACTTTAAATAGGGCACCATCTAAATCCGTTGAAACGACACCGTATGAATTATGGTTTGGGAAGAAACCTAAATTGTCGTTCCTTAAATTTTGGGGTTGCAAAGCCTATGTAAAGGAAACTATTGGGTATACTTTATATCATAGATCCGAGGTCAAAATCTTTGTTGCCAAGAATGGATCCTTTCTAGAGAAGGAGTTTCTCTTGAAAGAAGTGACTGGAAGAAAAGTAGAACTCGACGAGGTTGAACCTTCTCTCGAACTTGCGAGTAGCGCAACACCGAAAGTAGTTCCTGTGGCGCCTGCTCCAATAAGAGAGGAAGCTAATGATGTTGATCATGAAACTTCGGTTGAAGTTACTACGGAACCTCGCAGGTCAACGAGAACTCGTACCACTCCTGATTGGTATGATCCCGTTATGAGTGTCATGTTGGTGGACAACACCGATGACCCTGCGACATATGAGGAAGCGATGATGAGCCTAGATTCCAATAAATGGCAAGAAGCCATGAAATCCGAGATTGGATCCATGTACGAAAACCAAGTATGGACTTTGGTGGACTTACCGGATGGTCGGAAGGCTGTCGAGAATAAATGGATTTTCAATAAGTAAACAGATGTTGATGGTAATGTTACTGTCTATAAAGCTCGACTTGTCGCAAAAGGGTTTCGAAAAATTCAAGGAGTTGACTACGATGAGACTTTATCACCAGTAGCGAAGCTAAAGTCTATAAGGATTATGTTAGCAATCGCTGCATATTATGATTATGAGATATGGCAGATGGATGTCAAAACGGCGTTCCTCAATGGAGACATTGATGAAGAGTTGTATATGATGCAACCCAAAGGTTTTGTCGATCCTAAAGATGCTAACAAGGGAAGCAAACTTCAACGGTCCATATATGGATTGAAGCAAGCATCCCGAAGTTGGAATCAACGTTTTGATAAGGTAATCAAAAGCTTTGGTTTTATACAAACTTATGGAGAAGCTTGTATTTACAAGAAAGTGAGTGGGAGCTCTGTAGCATTCTTAATACTATATGTAGATGAGATATTGTTGATTGGGAATGATGTAGACCTTCTTAATAGTGTCAAGGATTATTTGAATAATAGTTTTTCAATGAAAGATCTTGGCGAAGCAGCTTACATATTAGGTATAAAGATTTATATATATAGATCGAGGCGCCTAATATCATTGTCACAGAGTACATATTGGGACAAATTTCTAAAGAGGTTTGGAATGTTGCCCAATACGACCTTGAGTAAAACTCAAAGTCCAGCAACGGCAGAAGATAGAGAAAGGATGAGTAAGACTCCCTATGCCTCAGCCATAGGATCTCTAATGTATGCCATGCTATGTACTAGACCCGACATTGCATATGATGTTAGTTTGACTAGAAGATATCAAAGTGATCCAGGAGTGGATCATTGGACAACGGTCAAAAACATCCTTAAGTACTTGAGAAGAACTAAGGATATGGTTCTTTCTTATGGAGGTGATGAACAACTCGTTGTTAATGGTTACACCGATGCTAGTTGGAACACCAATCCGGATGATTCTAAATCTCAATCTGGATACGTATTTACTTTGAATGGTGCAGTAGTTAGCTGGAGGAGTGCAAAGCAAAGCGTTGTGGCGAGATCTTCAACTGAATCGGAATACATAGCTGCTTCGGAGGCTTCACAAGAGGCGATATGGATGAAGGAGTTCATTACAGAGCTTGGTGTGGTTCCAAGTGCGCTGGACCCAATGTCTATCTACTGTGATAACATGGGTTCCATAGCCAATGCGCAAGAACCAAGGTCACATAAGAAGCTGAAGCACATCAAGCTACGTTTTCACGCTATTCGAGAGCATGTCCAAGATGGTGATATAAAGATTTGCAAAGTACACACAGATCTGAATGTGGCGGATCCGTTGACTAAACCTTTCCCGAGGGAAAAACATGACCAGCACCAAACCGACATGGGTGTTCGGTATATTACCATGTAATCTAGATTAGTTGACTCTAGTGCAAGTGGGAGACTGTTGGAGATATGCCCTAGAGGCAATAATAAAAGTGGTTATTATTATATCTTTGTGTTTATGATAAATGTTTACATTCATGCTATAATAGTATTAACCGGAAACATTAATACTTGTGTAATTTGTAAACTAAATTAGAGTCCCTGGTAAAGCCTCTTTGTAATACTAGCTTGTTGATTAATAGATGATCGTGGTTTCTCGATCATGAACATTGAGATGTTGTTAATAACAAGATCATATCATTAGGAGAATGGTATGATGGACATACTCCTATAGATAAGCGTAGCATAAAGATCAAGTCATTTTAATAGTTCGTTTGCTATAAGCTTTTTGATACATAGTAACCTAATTCCTTCGACCATGAGATCATGCTAATCACCATCACCGGAAGGATGCTTTGATGACATCAAACACCACACCATAACTGGGTGGCTATAAAGGTGGCATTGAGTGTTCGGAAAGTATGGGTTGAGGCACATGGATCAAGAGTGGGATTTGTACATCCATATGATGGATAGATATACTCTGGGCCCTCTTGGTGGAATGTCATCCAATTGGATTGCAAGCATGTGACTAGCTCACAAGGGATCACATATCACGGGAACGAGAAAAGAGTACTTATCAGTAACGAGGTTGAACTAGGTATGCAGAGATACTGACGATCAAAACCTCGGATAAGTAAACTATCGTGAGACAAAGGGAAATTGGTATCGTATGTAAGTGGTTCATTCGATCGCAAAGTAATCGTTGAAATATGTGGGAGCCATATGAATTTCCAGATTCCTCTATTGGTTATTGATCGGAGAAGTGTCTCGGTCATGTCCGCATAATTCACGAACCGTAGGGAGACACACTTAAGGATTCGATGTTGTTTAGTAGATATGGAATGTTAGTAGGGATACTGAATGTTGTTCGGAGTCTCGGATGGGATCCGGGATATCACGAGGAGATCCGGAATGGTCCGGAGAATAAGATTGATATAAGGAAAGTCCTATTTCGGAGTTCGGGAAAGTTTCCGATGATTTCATCGGAGAGGTTCTAGAAGGGTCTAGAAGGTTCACCGGACCGGAAGGGGAATGGTCCATGAATGTGTCATGGATATAAGGAATGATTAGATCATATCCTAGGTTGCTTTGTGTTGGCATTTGCAACAGAGAAATAAAGCTCTAAATTGAAAGTCAAACGGGAAGTTTGAAAAGTCAAACTGGAACAATGGTTTCCTAGTGGGAGAAGAAACAAGTCCTTCTCTCAATCCAACTTGGGTTTGGGTTTGGATTTAAACCCACCCCTCCCAAGTCTGCCCCCTCTCATAAATACAGGGGGAGGGCTGCACCAACACAACACAAGCCCTAGCCCTCCCCGAGCCAAGCCGCCGCCACGCCCTAGCCGCTGCGCCGCCGCCGACACCTCCTCCTCCTCTCGGATCTCTAAACCCTAGATTTCTGGGAAACCCTAAATCCACCATAACTCGCATCCGGCTTAGGCGAAGCCCTGCGGGATCTTCCCTCTACTTCCGACACCACGCCGTCGTGCTGCCGGAATCGCGAGGGAGAACTACAACCTCTGTTGTCTGCTGGAACAAGGGAGAGGAAGGTCTTCATCGAGTACCGAACGTGTGACCGACTGCGGAAGCGCTGCCGGAACGCAACACCGGAAGGATCATCTATGCGATCTTGAGATCGGCAAGTGTACGACTACATCACCCACGAGAATCTGCTCTCGTTAACCGCTTTGGAATCTTCGAGGGTGAGTGCTTCTATCGACTCGTTGCTACAATCTAGTAGATAGATCTTGGCTTGTTTGTGTGCATGCGGTAGATTTTTTTTGTTTTCCATGCTACAAACCCCTACATCAACAATAAGTGAGAAGCTATTTTCTGGCACTGTTACCGCTTGTATTTCACTATCTCTTCGCCGAACTAGTGCACCTATACACCTAACAAGTGTATTAGGTGTGTTGGGGACACAAGAGACTTCTTGTATCTTGATTGTAGGGTTGTTTGAGAGGGAATAACTTTGACCACTTCCTCCCTGAGTTCGATAAACCTTGGGTAATCCACTTAAGGGAAACTTGCTACTGTTCTACAAACCTCCGCACTTGGAGGCCCAACAACTATCTACAAGAATAGAAGTGCGTAGACATCAATCCTGATCGTGTATCTACTTGTGATGTTTCACCTAGGTACATCTTCATGTCCTTTGGTATGACCAATATTTATGCCTTGTTCATACAACATATGAGTCAATCTTCTTGGAGTATCTTGGTAAGTTTGTTATTGAGCCCATTGATGACATCCTTACCTTCTCCATGCTAGAAAAGATGCATATGGAAAATTGGCATTAATGTTGGAAACTTTCGATAACCATCTTCGTGTTATCTCGAATTGTGCGTTTTGGATGTTAGAAGTAACCTTCTCTAGTTCATGTGCAATTGTTGAAAGATGTCGACGTGGATTTGAGTAGAGTTATCTCTGTTTCCTCTAGAATCATTTAAAGTTAGTCAAGCAGGTGCAAAGTATTCTTAATATGATAGGTTATTACCTTCATATTTTGAGAAGATTCTCCAAGCACCCTTAGCCACTAACTGATTTGTAATGGACGAAAAAAATCCTACAAACTTCAATATCCTCCTAAATGTTCCCATCAAGGATACAATTGTATTTCGTTGTAAACAATTCATGTAGGTGCAATTACCTTTTGATAAATTGCTAATACATGGGTTTCACAATCTAACTCATTCTTTTGAAGCTTGATACTGTAATCCATGTCTTGAGAATCTAGTGACTTTACCTTCATGGTAAATGTCGCAAACCTTCTATTCAGACATGTTGAGTCTGAAGTATCACTCCACCTAACCAAATATGAATCTCAAGCAGATGTGATGGTTGGTGTTCCTCAAGGCTTTTGACGTAGGTCTCTTTGAAAATCCAGCAAGGTTGATGTGGTGGTTAACACAATTAGTCGAAAGACCTATTGTCACATTCTCTTGATTCAGTAATAACACCACTCTTCATGAGGCTTCTTATATGAACTAATTATAGAAGTTGTGCTTATGGTTTCCTTGTATCCGAAGTCCGACCTTTACTTGATGACTGTTTAAAGGCTCCTCAAAAGCCTAATATTGGTGTCTCAAACATCAAGGAGAACATTTAAATTAGTGTTGCTAACTGTCTCTCGGTCGATCCTCCAAACTCTTTTATCTTGGCAAGCGTTTGTTATGTCAAATAAACAAAGTCTAAAAATGAAGTTTCATTTTCTTGTGACATCAGGAATCTTGTTATCTATTCGTCTGGTGATGTAAAGTGATATCATGATCTTTGGCAAAGATCTTAATAGTCCTAGATGAATAAAGAGTTTCCTTTATTTCCTTCAATCATGTTCGAAGAGAGACTACAATTTTGGCAATCAGAAGTTCCTCCTGATACATGTTCCTTGTGACTCTTACGAGTCCTCTCCACCAAAATAACCTTCTGTTGAATGAAAGAGTGACCCTTATGTTTAATAAGTAGTTCAACAGCTTGGTTTTGTTGATTCATATCTCCGTATCCATGGAATATCTACTTATTTCGTATAGTGGAGGTTCATCTCTCGAAGTCTATGGTCGTGTTCCATCTGTTGGAAGTCTCCTTCCCTTAGAACTTAAATTCTTCTGTAACTCTCTAGTCTCCATCTTTATGAAGGTCGGCTAAGCGTCAACTTGAAACCTTCTCCTTTTGTTTCCTCGGTTACCTGGATGTGTTTCATATTGTTAGCTCTAGAGATGGTTGCAGAACATCTATCCATGAGTTGACCATGAGATGCTTAGTTTATTGTTTGGGTTATTCCCTCTTTTCCTTAGTGTGAGCAACAACCTCGAATAAATGAAGTGTTTCATTCATTCAATAATGGTGGCATGGATCAATCTATTCGAGAAGATTGTCGAAGTCTAGTGTAACCTTGTTCCTTCTATTTTCCTACCTAGGAATCTCGGGACGAGAGATTCTTTTAAGGGGGATAGATTTGTAATACCCCTAGTTTTACTAATAATAATTAGGGTTTGATTGTGCATCATAAGCACAACATGCATCTAATGGTTTGTTAAATCTTGCATTAAGATAATGAAGAAGAAAGTAAAACCCTAACCATATTTCCTTCTCTCTTTGAAATCCTTCAAATGGTTTTTGAATATTTCCAAAACCCAAAAACATTTGGAACCCAAATGGTTATAAAGGGTCCCTAAAGTATTTTACTATGGTTACAAAATTTCTTGTATTTTGGAAATGCTCAAAATAAATTTGAAACTAAAAATACAAACAAATAAATAGAAACCGAAAAAGAAAAAAATGGTTTCCGAAATAAAAAAGTGGCTAACCTAACCTGGGCCGCAACCCATCTCTACTTTCCCTCTTTTCCTCCGTGCATGCAGTAGCCAGCATCCGCTTTTGCTCGCTTCGCTAGAGCCCATCCCGGCCCAGCAGCAGCCCAATACCGGTTCGTCCCCGTCTGTAGGTCGTCGTCTTCGTCCCCGACGAAGAACTAACTCACTAGAGCCATGCTCGCCGTCCACCACCGCATCATGCCAAGATGCGCGCCACCGACACTTCCGGACGCCTACAAGACCACTGGCCACCGCAGAGAACCCTAGCGTGCCATGTTTCCCATCTTCCTCGCCTCTCTCGCAAGATTCTCAAGCGCAGCTGAAACCCTAGCTGTAGACATTGCCACCGCCCCGTTGTTCCTGAACACCCCTTGCCCATCCGAGACCACCGCCGACTATGTGTTGTCTCGCTTGTTCTCCGCATAAAAGGAATCGGCCCTGGGTGCTCTGAATCGTCGGCATCGACCTCGACCTCCCCAAGCTCCGGCCACCGTCTTCCGTCGCGCCTGACCTCCTTCGGCCTCGCCGACCTCTCCTCTGCGCTTGTGGTGAGCTCATGTACCTCCCATTGCCTCTCAATCTCTCCCTCTCTTCCTGTGATGTGCTCCCGCTGTGCATCACCACCCGCCGCCGTAGAAGCTCACCGGTAGAGCACCTCCGGTGACCATTTTTTTGGTGGCGAACCTACGAGTCGACTCCCCGCATCACGCCACATCTATTTGCATCACCCCCGCGTGCCCGCATCACCTCTAGTGCCACACCCGAGCTTGATCAGGGAGCAATGGCATCGATGATGTCATCTGACATCAGGCTGATGACATTTCCCTTTTTTCCATTTATTTTAATATTTTTAGTAAATCATTTATGTAATTAATAAATGTATGACAAGTGGGTCCACCCTTTAAGTAATATAAACATTTTCAGAAATGTTTTCTAATTAATAAAAATGTATAAGTATTTCCAAAATGTAAAATATTTTGAATATTCCAAAATGATTTAAAATGAATTAAAAAGTATAAATTCATAACTAATTCATTTTAAATCATAAAAATACAAATAATATATCAAAATGTTCAAAAAATGAGACTTATACAATAGAGTCATAATCATGCATTGTTCAACAACTTTATTTGCAATTTTAATTAGAAGAACAAAGTGAACCCTTGTAGGTGATTCCGAGGTTCTCCCTGAATTAGGGTTTGCACCCCTCGAACCCTGCTTAAATTGTCAATAATGTTTTAGGGATTAATTTCAATTCTATTTAACCTGTCATATCATCATCCTTGTTTGAACATTGCATCGATGCCATGTGTTGATTGTTTCCCTTTTTCTAGTGTTTTGGTTCTTCCCGGTAGAATACGATATCGAGATCGAGATCGAGATCAAAGACCAAGATAAACACCATCGAAGTTTGAAGATCAATACTTGACCAACTATAATCAAGTCAAGTACCAGGTGTCCGAAGATCTTCTTATTGGGTATCACCAGACAAAGGCAAGCATAGCCCCACCATGATACAATCCTATGTTTTCAAGCAGTTAAAGTCTTGCCATGTGCATACAATTCCAAAGTCTTTTATCGATTGATAGAGTAATCCTATCTAATGCATGTTACCTTTGTAGCCGATATTTCCTGATCCAGTGCACCTAGCATAACTAGGTTTGGCTTGTGAAGCATCACGAGAGCTGTTATCTGTTATGCTTAGCCATGCTTAGTTATTACTGCTGGTCCATCCGGTTGATGAAACAGAGCTGTGAATGAACCTAATATGACATGATGACGTGGTATGACCAGAAGTGAAAGTTAAACATGCTAAGACTTGTATGGGAGGCCACGGTGGGTTGTGGTTTTTGTAGTCCCATACTTGCCACTACTACGACATGAGTTCTTGCCTCTTGAACCAAGACGAGCGTACATTCACACAGGGGCCTGGAAACCCCCTCGACCAACTAACTTTCCTAGTATATTCCATGAGTCACATAGTTCGGGTATTCCATTCGCCATATGCATTCTGGTTGTTCTCGAATGCGGTGAAGGAGGTGCATTCATAACAGGTAGGTAAGTGTGGCCGGGAACAAGAGAGGCACCGCCTCTATAAACTTGAACCCTGCGCACATCATTATGGACCGGATTTGGGACTCAACCCATTACAGCGGCATCTCCCTAGTGCGTGACTCATGATCTCGGAGAAATCAAGGTAAAGGTCATAGTCAACCACCCTCTCCGGCCTTCCAAGGAAGAGGACATATTTAGTGGCATTAAGAGTCGGTTGGTATGTGTGAGTAAAGTTGTACACCCCTGCAGGGTATTAATCTTTTCGAAAAGCCGTGTCCACGGTTATGGACGACTTGGGAACAGATTCTAAGATCATACATAACTTGAACCTAATCGTAAAACTTGGCAAGTAAAGTAATGTCTGCTTAAGGATGCTTCCTAATGGGTATGAGGGGGTGATCCTAGTAGGTAGGTTCAGCTGATGATGATTTGGTGGATATAAAAAGATGGTCAAAGCTAGAGATATCGCCCTCTTATCCCCTTTTAAAATATTCTGATTAGTCGAGCTTCTTATCCCTCTTGTTTTACAAACAAATACAACTTCATGCAAAATAACTCCACCAGCCATAAGTCTTGCGGAGTACACCTTGTACTCACCCTTGCTTCGTTGATACTTTAGCAGCAGAGTAAGTATTACCATACAAGAAGAGTTCTTTATGGTATCGACATCGACGAGTAGCTTGGGATTCCCAGTGGTAGTCTGGGATCTATGGATTGGACTTCATCGTTATGATCCAGGCCTCTTAGGCCATTTGTTAAGTTTGCTATACTTAATAGCATAAGTTGCCTTCCTTTGTTTGATGTTTGTGGTTAGTTACCTCTGCTTGTAATATTTTGGTTCTTCGCTTAGTTATGAGCTTGCTGTAACAATTTTTGTGTCGTAGGGTCACTATTGTGTTACCGCTTCTTCCTCTGTATGCTTCCAAGATTTAGGTTAGGCTTATGTTCAGACGAAGGTCTGGGATTTTTCTAGACCTAATTCCGGGGGTGTCACAGGTCGGGACCTCTTCCTCAAGATTGTGTATGCCCTCCGAGACTTCAACAACTATTTCAGATGCAAGAAGGATTGCACCGACATGGTGGGATTTTCCTCGCTACAGAAGTGCACGGTGGCCATGAGAATGCTGGCATACGGAGATCCCGGTGCCAGACACAAGATGATTATCTCCGCATGGCTGAGTCCACTGCCATCGATTGATTATACAGGTTTTGCAGGGCAGTGATTCTAGTGTTTGGGACAAAATATCTGAGATCACCCAATGCCGAAGATACAACTCGAATCCTTGCAAGCAATGAAGCTAGAGGATTTCCTGGGATGCTTGGAAGTATTGACTGCATTGGAAATGGAAGAACTATCCGTTTGTTTGGCGAGGAATGTACAAAGGCCACAAAGAAGGTTGTAGTATGGTACTTAAGGGAATGGATACACAGGATCTCTGGATTTGGCACTCCTTTGGTATGAGAGGATCCAAAAACGACATCAATGTCATGCAGTGCTCACATGTATTCTCCAAGCTTATTGAGGGCCATGCCCACGGTGGACTATGTGATCAATGGCCACCACTACAACAAGGGATACTACCTGGAAGATGGCATATATCCAAGATGGTCAACATTTGTGAAGACTCTCTCAAGTCCTCTGATCGAAAAGACAACCAGCTTTTCCAAGAAACAAGAAGCTTGAAGGAAGGATGTCGAGCGGACATTCGGTGTGCTCCAATCTCGATTTGCAATTTCCTGGTTTCCCGCTCTGATCTAGTCGCAAGAGCAAATGTGGGAGGTGATGAATGCATGTGTGATGCACAAGATGATCATTGAGAATGAGAGGAAGAAGCCGGTGTTTGATGATGACAGTGATCCGACGCAACCATATTTTAGACAGGATTCTCTTGCAGAGCCCAACATTGTGGGTTGATTTTGTTGATATGCGTCAAGAGATTCGAGACTGCATGTGCATGATAATTTAGTGGAGCACCTGTGGATGCTCAAAGGCAACACCTAGTTTGAGATGTTCTTATGTTTGAAAACTTGTTAAATTATTTGCTATGCGTGTATAGAACTATGTGATAAATTGGCCGAACTGTTCTTGTGTTTGAAAATTTAGCCGAACAGTGAAAATTTGGCTGAACTACGAAAATCTTGTGTGTAAATTGGCCAAACTGTGTCTTGCACAAAATTTGAGTTAACTTATGTCAAATTTGACCCAATTTTACCGAAAGCCAATCGGCGAAATTTCCCAGGGTGTCCAGTCAAGATTGTGGCTGGAAGTAGACGGCCCCAGCTAAAGCCAATCGGCAAAAAAAAAAAATGGATTTGGCCTTGGGACCTTCAACGAGTGAAGATGCTCTAACCAAGCCCATTTAGCCCAGTCATCAAGACAAGCACACCCGGAAGTCCACCGCAGCCGTGCCCGAATACCTCGCCGCCCCGGCGGTTCTCCGTCGGTCCTCAGCCCGCCGCCCCTCGCAGCGCTTCCGGCTGCATTTCCTCATCTCGCGAGCGGTCGGCGGCGATGTCCGGCCCCGTCCCCAACCCCCTGGCTCATGGACCGACGCCGGCTGCGGTCCCGGGCCTCGACTGCGATCCCTCCGCTTGCCCACTGCCGGTTGCCCCGGGCTGCGTGCCCGACGCCGTTCGCAGTCAACCACCCGCGACTGCGCCGCGCGCCGTCGTTGAGCCCCCGGCTTGTGAGCTGCCCTCTACCACAACCTCAACACATGGGGTAAACCTTCAATTTCTTAGTTCCGATTTTTTTCCTTTTCAAATATTGTTCACTTCTCCAAAATTGAACCGCTTTGCATGTCTCCTCTATGTACTTCTTTTGTAGGTCGTTGCTCAAGGTGTTCACACAAATCATGCACCAAAAGTGGGGATGGCATTTCAGTCAGAGAAAGAGGCCTACGAGTTTTACAGTTACCATGCTAGAAAGGTTGGGTTTAGTTTCCGGAAGAGCCACTCGAAATCGAGGGCCGATGGAACTCTTTGCTCCAAATATTATGTTTGCAGCAACGAAGGGCAGCCAGTGGTGACAGCGAAGCCTGGGCGGAAACAACGCCCTTCCATAAGGTCCGATTGCAAGGCTCGCATTCAGTTCAATATTAGTCGAGAAGGCGTATGGACAGTGCAGAAGGCCTTGCTTGAGCACAACCACTTGCTTGCAAGTCCAGATATGCCACATATGTTAAGGTCGAAGCGTTGTATAGCAGAGTCCGATCGACAGATGTTGAATCAAATGCGGAGAGAAGGGATTACAGCGGCGGATATACAGCGAGTGTTGCAGCAGTGCTCTGGGGGAGGTGAAAATGTGCATCTTCTGAAGAAGGGTTCTGAGAACCAGTATCTCGAACCCAACTACGCGCAGTCATTGCTCGAGTATTTGAAGAACAAGCAATTAGACAACCCTTCGTTCTTTTATGCGGTTCAGCTGAATGATGATGGTCGAATAGCAAACTTCTTCTGGACAGATGGCCAGGCTATTGTGGATTACACCTGTTTCGGTGATGCTGTGTCTTTTGACACAACATTTGAAAGAAGCAGGTTTGAAATGCCATTTGCTCCATTTGTGGGTACCAACCATCACAAGCAAACCATTGTTTTCGGAGCTGCGTTGCTATATGATGAATCTTCGGAGTCTTTTCTGTGGCTATTTCAAACTTTTCTTACTGCAATGTCTGGGAAGCAACCGGCAACAATTTTGACAGATCAATCTGATGAAATATCAAAGGCTATTAGGTTTGTGTTTCCAAACTCAGTTCACCGTATAGGTTTGCATCAAATCTGTCACGGTGCATCTAAGCACGTAAATCACGTAATATGTAACCATCCCCATTTTCTATCTGATTTTAAGGGATGTGTGTATGAACAGAAGTCTCTTGCATCCTTTGATTTGAAGTGGAAGGAAATTCTAAGTGCATATAATCTAGAAGGTAACATGTGGATGGAGAATTTATATGCAAGGCGTGAAAAGTGGGCTCCTGTTTATTGCCATGATTCATTTTACGCTGACATGATGTCAGCTCAAAGTAATGAAGCCAGAAATAGCACATTTAGGAAATTTCGAAGGAAACTTTCTCTTCCAGATTTCATAGAAGAGTATGAGAAGTGCATAACTAGTCTTCGTCGGAATGAACTCAAAGAGGATTATAAGTCACGCAGTACCAACCCAGTTCCCTTTTTTCCTGATTTACCTATGTTGAAAATAGCTTCTGAATCCTTTACAAGAAATTTGTATTCTGATTTTGAAGAAGAAGTCAAAAAGTCGTTCACTCTGTCTTGTACATTGTTGTCGCAAGATGGGACAATTAGCACTTACAAGTTTATGCCTACGAATTGTGAAGGAGAAGCATGTGCTGTTTTCAATTCCGACGATGTGACTGTATCATGTTCGTGCAAAATGTATGAACGCACAGGTATGCTGTCTTGTTGGACATGTTATTTCCTAAATTTAAATGTGATGTCTTCTTTCAATAATTCAAGGCTGTTACGTCTTTGTAGGTATGCTATGCAAGCATGCGCTACGAGTCTTTAACCTTTGCAATGTTTTTGAATTGCCATCTCACTATATATTCAAAAGATGGACAAAAGATGCGAAAGCTGGAATATTCTGCTGCAGAGTCAATGACCAAAGTGGAGCAGAAAATGTAATGTCAAGATGTGCACGCGTTTCTCAGAAGATACATTCGGTTGCACTGAGATGTTCGACGTCGGAGAATGCACTTCAGTTTTTGGAGAGTGGTGTAGATAGGCTGCTTTGGGAAGTAGAAAATTTATCGAGTTCGACGAACTTGAATGGGAACGATATTTGTCAATCCCTTGAATCTTGACTTTTGCAATGGTGCAAGGACAACGCCAAATTATTAGATTGTTCAGGGGCCTATACACTTCCTTGAAGGTCTGAAAGTGTTCATGAGGCGAAAAGAGCAAAAGAAATGCACTAATGGAAAATGAGGTACTTACAGTCATATCTATTTTCCATTTCTGTCAATGTACATCAAGTAATGTGTTGGATTTGCAATTGTTGGGCATCTCTTAATGATAAAAACTCTAGATAACTGCAACCCAGTTACTAGTTGGAACTACCTTAGTCCAAAGTTTCTTATTAACTTTCTTCTCCTTGATTCAGGAAAATTGAAACAAATGGCATTGTTCACCGGTTCCATATGATGCATCGTCTGGAGTCCCTAGCAAAGCATTTGTGCTCACATCTGCAGCAGCGTTTACAGATCCTTAACTTGGTGATGGCTGATGGCCAGCAATGTACCAACATTTCTGTTGCAATGGTCATTCTTATGGTTGTGTGATTGAGCAATGCAGTGTCTGAGAAATTACTGTCTTTTGAATGTGTAGATTTGTCGTGGCAGTGAAAACAGGTTCCTGATCCTGTTCCTTCAGTTTTGCTGGTTTGGAGTTCTTGCTGGGTGGCTTAGTTTGTAAAATGTTGTCTCCCTACTCTTGTGTAGTTTGACAATTTCAGCAACCGTCGGATCTGAAGGTGCTTGTTTCTTTGTTCAGATAGAGTAATCCTGGGTTGTTACATGTTCATTGTTCAGCTGTCGCTCATAGGTCTCCTTATGCCCACGATGTTTATAATTATGTTCCATTGAGATGGATATTAAGATGAAACTTCTTAGTTTAGCGTGTCCCATACCAGGCCGTGTGGTCAGTGCGCGTCCCCGTGCACATTGTGCTCCATAGTAGAGGTTCCTTAGTTTTCAGTATGGAATTCATATATGGTGGAAAATAATATACCAGAGAAAGACAGAAGAATATGATACCATTATTCTGCTTCCCTTATGCAAATTTTATTAAGACTATTTGAATTCACAACATATCTAATCGAGTTCATGTGTTAGCTGTCCATTTGAGCCTGACAAGGCAAGGAAGTTAATAGTTGCTAAGTTAACATATATAAAAGGAAATATTAAGTTGTAGGAAGTTAGTATCTAATTTTTGTCTGTAGGAACTTTGTATAGTAAAAAAGCTGTAGTAAGTACGTAAAAAAAAATTATATGAAGGGGGTGCTGCATTGGCTGATACAGTGAGCTGAGATTTGCAGAGGGAATTCTGGGGATTTTGCAACTGCACCAAGGAATAATAAAAGAGCACACAAAGTAGTAAGTAAAGAATTAATTCCATTATATCTTACTCATTGGATGAGCGGTTTGGCAATCCATTCCACTGAAAAACATTAGTCAGGGTTAGATTGCTTTTATAAAATGGCATCGGATTTTGGTAATTTGATGTACCGATATGTGGATAATTTAGAACATAATGTTTATTACAATAGATAGTTCCACAAAATGTTTTGAAAGCGCAAGATTAGAATTTTTTTTTGTAGTGACACATAAGTACTTTATATTTTATACTCCCTCTGTCCCAAAATAGATGTCTCAGATTTGTCAAATTCATATGAATCTAGACACTATTTTATATAGGTTCATCCAAATTTTGACAAATGTAAGACATCTATTTTAGAACGGAGGGAGTATAAGTTATAATGCTTAAATCATAAGTTTATTCAACTTTGAAGTTAAAAAAGGCGTTCCCTCGCTAGAAGCTCTTTGTAACATCCCAAAAATATTAAACTAGAATCATCAAACTCTAATCATCAAATTTAGGGTTAACAAAAACTTTTCTAAAATAAAATGAGAAAGCATTCATGTGTGTATGCATCCCATTTTGAATCCTTTTGAATTGCCTTGTTTATGTGTTTCTTTGCTTGTAAAAGGATTCTTAGGTGAAATAAACGTCATCTAAACAATCCCCACACTTTTCCCAAAGACAAATAAATCAAAACAAACAAAATAAGGGAATGGTCATTTTGACCAATTTAACTCCCATGCCTACTTTGGCTGTCTCTAACTTTCAAAACTTAACAGAAACTTGTTTGGATCTTTGCACCCCTTGATATTACTCATAACAAAGTATCAAGGCCCACCTTGTGATCATCCAAAAATATTCAAATGCATAGTTTAAATGACAGTTTAAAATTGAATCTATATCATATGGGAAGATCCCACTTTTTCAAAAACCACACAAACAAGCTCAACTTTCAAAACCCAAGCATCTGCAGACTCACCAGCACCAACCTAGCATACCCACCAAAAATCTTTTCAAAATTCAAAACTTGAGTTCTTGCGGCCATTTCATCAAACACTTGGAGGCAACAAATCAAACTGGCATAACTTCACTGTTTTGAGTAGTAATTTGGCTAAGCAATGTTCACCATTGATCACCCTTGTCTCCCTCAGTGTCAACCAGTGCTTGGACAAACCCTAGCCCCTACCCTTTGCCCCATGCCATGCCAACCCGAGCACCCCCTTGCCAGCCGACCATGGCTAGCTAGCCAGAGCGATCACCAAGCCTAAACAGCATGTCTAGGACACAGCCCACCGTCCACCGCCACCCCCTGTCCAGCGCTCGAACCTTGCCAGCCCCTGGACCACACGCACAGACCATGCCAAGCTCGCCAGCAACCATGCCGAGCGTGCGCCAGATCACCACCCTCGACACACGCCCACAGACCGCGCGCCGCCCTCGCCGCGTGCATACATGATCACCACCGTCCCAGGAGACCGCCAGACATCCCCATTCGCCGCCCCATGCCTCACAGCCACCGCTCGCCGTCAAAGACGTCGCCTCTGCCGCGCAGAGCATCGCATGTTCCAGACCGTTTGCCACCGCCCCTACACGCGCATTAAAGCCATAGAGCATCGCCAGGAGACCATCGATCGATCGCCACTGCCGGCCATTCCTCTAGCAGCCCGTAGCCATGTCGCCACCGTCGCCTGTCCATTCCGTTCGGTCTCGTCGTCGAGACTATAAATAGAGGCCACCCCAGCTCAAACTCTTCACACCATTATACTCCCCTCTCCTCACTGATCGTTCCACCCCGTTCCCGGAGCAAGGCGAGCAGCGCATCGCCGGAATTTGGCCGGAGCAGGCCGCCTCTGGAGAAGAAGGGCGCCGTCGATTTCGTCCACCCTAGGAGAAGCTGCCGGTACCAGGAGGTTCGCCGTCGTCGACTTCGTCGTTCACCCACCTCGCGGACCCTCGCCTGAGCCCCGGTGAGCCTCCCACGACTCTCACTGCGTCGCTAGGGTTCGAGCTCGCCGGTGACTAGTTCATCGTCAACGACGACCCTCGGCCGTTGATCTTACTTCTAATCCAACGCACCACGTTGCCCCGTACCGCTTCACACCCCCTGTCTCACTGACGCGTGGGGACATCAACTAAACCAGCCCACATAAGAGCTGTGCTTAGCAGGCCGGCCCAGTATCGTTTCCCGCGCAGCCCACTCGTTTGAGTTCAACTTTTTCCATTTAAGTTCAAACCTAGTTGTGTACCCATTTTCAAAAATCAACCCAGCTCGATTCAGGGGACCAAATTGAATGAAACCAATTTTTTTAGAAAGATATTTAAATGCTTAATCCAAGACCGTTGGATTCAAATAATTTGAATCTATAGATCAACCTTGGTAAATTTAACAAGGCAGAAGTTTTTCTGCATTCAAACTTTTTCAAATTTAAATCATAAAACCTTTTGAGTTGATTCTAACTCTAAAAAATCACATTCGATCATACCTTTTAGAATATATAAAAATATATGGGTTTACTTACAAAAATAATGTTCAAGTAATAAAAGGATGCCACATAGGAAATTCTAGTCATTTATTTTTATTTGAAATAAAAGGTTAAATCTTATTAAATTGTGACACCACTTTAAATCACCTTCCCATGGACTAAAATATGTGGTGATGACATGTGTCAACATGATCCCATGTTTGGTTTGGAGAATATTAAATCTTAAGTAGTTTTTCAATGAGTAGAAATTACTTTTCTAAAAATAAAAGAAATTAAACCAAGCTTTAATCTTGTAATGTTAGTGATGATGCTAGATCATCTATATGACCCTTTTGTGTGATGATTGCAAGTAGTTAAGTATTGTTTGGTGATTGTGTACCTCATATTTATTTATAAACGCTAGTACCGACCAAGGATACGAGGAACAAGAAGGATACTACGAAGAAGAAGCCGAGGAGAACTTCAACCACTGCTCTGCACAAGGCAAGCCAATACTTGCAAGATAACCCTTGCAATTTAGCAAGCTTATACTGATATTGATGCAAGCCATACTTGCTTGTTACCATGCCAACTATATGCCTTAAGCATATATGATCATAACCACTTGATAAACCAATCCTAGTTTTACCTACAAGCTTCATACTTTATTTCTTTATCAAAGCTAGTACTTAGAGCTTACTTAAGAGAATGGTAGATTCTAGAGAGATAATTTAAGGTTGCATAAAGAGCATAAAACTTGGCCTAAGCTAGATAATCTTTATGTCATCCTAAGGCATGAGATGGAACATAGTTAAACTCCACTAGTTTACCACCCCTCATTAGTACTTACCCCCACTTGTAGATGCTAGTGCTAAGCATAAAACTTGATCAACTTATATGGGAATACTTGGTGGAAAAATGGTTATGAAAACCTTGGAATGATGGATCATTCTATTGAGATGTTTTCGACATGTGTTTCCGAACACCAGATGATTTATGGTGATGAAAATATTGAGGCATGAGCCTTAGCCCTTTATAAAACTGATGGTTGTCTGGATGCAATACCATTCCAATTTTACCGTACAACCACAATACCCGAGAATTGGGTAGGGCTTGACTGAAAACTTATATACCTTAGTATTAGTTCCCTCACGGCCAAGGTCTGAGCTGAGGCTACATTGTGAAGATTGTCCACCTGTGCAGTACCCAAGATGATTGTTGGTCATGGTTGGAAGGCCAAACTCACAGGAGAGGTGCTTATACTAGGGCGTGTAATTGAAAGGTTAGGATTGATTATCCGCATACTGAGTATGGTGAATTCAGGATTTGTTCCTGGCGAATGTATCAAATGTTGTGGTGAAAGTGTACAATCTCTGCAGAGTGTCAAACTATTCGAATAGCCGCGTTCGTGGTTATGGACAGTTGGAGTGGCCATAATGTTCCCCTGTCAGATGTTTTCAAAATGACTTATGAAATGAATTGAGACTTTGACTTGACCACAACAGAGTTGTAATATGAAATACAAGTTCTCACTTAGGTGTTATAAAACTCCAACTAGCATTCTTTGCTTCTGAACTTAGTAGAGGTAAATCTGGCTTTTTGCAAAACAACCCTAGAGCTTAGTGTCCTACTACAAAAAACCCCTTCACTTGTTAGTATTAGTTTGCGAGTACTTAAAGAGTACTCATGGCTTTGTCACTGGCTATTCCTGTGGCCAGACTATGAAGAGGAGTACCTGGAGGATGGACCCCAGGAAGGTTACAACAACTAGGATCATCTCCCATCGTCAGCATTGCCTGTGACCCCGAAGATGAAGCTTCGCCTACGCTATCGTTACGTATTTCCGCTGCTTGAGTTGTATTAAGAACTGGATCATGAGATCCTTATTTGTGTAAGACCTTATGTATGGTTTGTAATGGATGATGTACTGTGGTATCCAATTCTGTTATGTCTCGCAAAAATGGTAATCCTGGGATTGCAATGTATGGCATAACAGGCATCTGGGATTAAAAATTAGGGTGTTGACAATTTGGTATCAGAGCCATCCTGACCATAGGAGAACCTAGTTAGACTGGACGTTTGGAATCAAAAACTTAGTTTCGAAACCAAAGAAAGAAAATATTTACAAAAACTTATTCCCATTCTTATCACTTGAATCTTTCATGAAAATTCATGTTCCTCAAAAACTCTTGCAAAATACATAAAATTTGACACACTTGATCACTCTACTAACTTACTCATCTCATATTATTTTAGATGGACGTGAAGTACAACAAGTTTTACCAGTTGTGAAATGGAGGAGAACTTATATTTGAGAGGGATTTGGACCAGCTTTCAGAACTTCTGGAGCGTCCGCACCCCGAGTTCTTTGGAGCTTATCTCAATTATCAAGGAGGAGAAGATCTGCAGTGGCTAATTTTTGCAAGTCTCCGAGGAAAGATTGAACCTCCCACTGCTGAGGGAATTCAGTTTACCTTAAGAGAGAACAACTGGATCGATGGACTTGCCAGGGCCATGCAGGAAGCTCTTGCCCGTCTGTGTGGGCAGAGTATCAACCAGATCAAGGGTACCCGCTTTGAATTTTGCCCAAGGCGTGATGCTAATGGACAACCACTAGATGCCCCATACCACCACGAGCTGAAGACTCAATTGGACCACCTTAGCTTCATTTTGTACGATCATCTGCAGGAGTTGGATAATTGTCGTGACTACTCCAACCACAAGTCCGCCATCATCAAGACGAAGGATCAGACCATTGCCATGCTAGCAAAGGATCGCAAGTCTCGCCGCCGTCAGCTCGACAAGAAGGAGTGCATCATTCCCCGTCTTCTCCACCGTATCTCGTCTTTGGAGGAGACCATCCACGAGAGAGACATGCAGTTGGAAGAAAGGGAGAATGCCGGAGAGGATCTTCGTGGAGACCCCTACTCCTATCTCAATGATGATGATGATTTTCTAGAGGATCAGGCTATGGATTTCTTCACCGATGAGGATGATTTCGCCTTCATCAAGGACGACGATGATGATGAGGATGACGACTACACCGACTCCGAGGAGTAGTAGCACTTGAGCACTAGCGTAGTGAGTAGTATTCGGTCCCACTGTATCATAGTTTCCAGAATGGTTCCTAAAACCATCTGTTTACCTTTGTTGTGGTGGGTGTTTGTATCGTGTGCTATGAATGAATGAAAAGCAAGTTGCTAGAAAAATCCGAGTCAAACTTTAAAAACTTTTCAAAGTCCCAAACCCTTAGAAATTTCCCTCTTTTCTCATGATCTATCTCAATCTTCAGTTGCCACGCGGAGGAAGTGGTTCATCCCCGTACCCGATGTTGCAGATCCTGCAAATGTTGGTTTCTGACCACGAAGCTGAAAGAGTCGAACGTCAAGCCAACCTAGCCACCCTTCAACAGATAGCTCAGCTAGCCCACAACAATCAAGGTCACGGAAACCAGGACAACCATGGATCTAAGCTCAAGAATTTCCAGAACACCAACCCACCTATTTTCACTAAGTCGGAAGAGCCCTTAGACGCCGATGATTGGCTACAAACCATGGAAAATAACCTAGAAGTCGCCGGAGTGGAAGCTAACGAGAAAGTTCTGTTCGCCACCCATTATCTAGCCGGAGATGCCAGAGCATGGTGGAACAGTGTTCGTGCAATGACCGGAGGACAGATGATGACCTGGGAGGAATTGAAAGTCAAGTTCAGCAGAACCCATGTGCCACCAGGTTTGATCAAGAGAATGAGAGATGAATTCAGAGAACTGAAGCAAGGAAGGATGACCGTAGTGGAATACCGTGACAAATTCTTGTCATTAGCTAGGTATGCCCCGGATGAGATCAACACCGAAGCCAAGAAGAAAGAAAGATTCATGAATGGTCTGCACGATGAGATGCAGACGATGTTAGTCAATATCCCCTTTGCTGATATTGAAGCCCTTGTCGACTCTGCCATCCAGATGGAAGGAAAGATCAATCAAGCCAATGAGAACCACAAGCGTCGCATGATGCATTAGCCAGGAACCCATCAGACCCCAAAGTACCGCCCCAACCCATCTTCAGGATTTGCCCCGAGAACCAACAGACCCCCAATGAACCGTCCGACCTATCCCAACCATGGAAACCCAAGGCTCGGAGGAAATCACAACAACCCCGGCAACTCTAACAATTTCAACCATGCCCCACCTAAGTTCAACAACAAACAATGCTACCACCAACACCAACACTGCCCCGAGGAATGGAAGCAATTATGTGCCTGTTGCAGCAAAGGACAAGTCGCAAGTAACTTGTTATGACTGTGGAAATAAGGGTCACTACTCCAACGAGTGCCCCAACAAGAAGAATGTCGTAGCCCCCAATGCAAATGCCCCGGCTCAGCAGCAGCGTCGTGTTCAGCCCGAAAGAAGATTTGCCCCAGGGAATTCACTCAACCGCAACGGCCGTCTTTTTCTCATGCATGCTGAAGAAGCTCAGGAAGCGCCAGACGTCGTGCTGGGTATGTTTCCTGTTAATTCAGTACTTGCAAGAGTGTTGTTTGATTCTGGTGCATCGCATTCATTTGTCACCGAAGAATTTGCCTACACTAGTAATATTCAACCAACAAAACTGAAGCATGTTATGATCGTCCAAATTCTCGGTTCAACCACCAAGGCTAGGCAAATTTGCAAAGCCGTCCCTATCCGAATCCATGGCATAGATTTTTATGCTAATCTTATAGTACTCGGAACTAAAGGTTTGGAAGTAGTACTAGGAATGGATTGGATGTCCAAACATAAAGGGTTGATTGATTGTGCCAAGAAAGCCATCACCATGACCAGTACAGCCGGAATATTAGTCGAGCATATATCTGAAACCTTACCTCGTCAATTCAAGTGCAACAAGAGTATAGCCCAACCTACCATTGACCAAGTCCGGATAGTCTATGAATACCCCGATGTATTTCCAGATGTTTTGCCCGGTATGCCCCCAGATCGGGATATCGAGTTTATCATCGAACTAATCCCCGGAACAGGACCCATAGCCCAGAGACCATATAGTATGAACCCGTCTGAACTAGCAGAACTGAAGAAGCAACTGAATTCCATGCTGGAAATTGGATTGATTCAACCAAGTGCATCACCATGGAGATCACCTGACTTATTTGTGGACAAGAAGTATGGAGGTAACCGTTTGTGTACGGATTATCGGAAGTTAAATGATGTCACCATAAAAAAAAGTACCCCTTGCCCAAGATAGAAGATTTGTTTGATCAGTTGACCGATGCCAAAGTGTTTTCTAAGATTGATCTTAGGACTGGCTATCATCAACTCAAAATTCGGGCAGAGGATATTTCCAAGACTGTCTTTACCACCAGATATGGATTATACGAGTATATTGTCATGTCTTTTGGATTAACCAATGCCCCCGCTTATTTCATGAATCTCATGAATAAGATTTTTATGGACTTCTTGGATAAGTTTGTCGTTGTTTTCCTTGATGACATTCTGATTTATTCCAAATCGGAAGAAGAACATGAGCTACACCTAAGGACCATTCTTGGAACCCTTAGAGAGCATCAGCTGTATGCCAAGTTTAGCAAATGTGAATTCTGGTTACATGAGGTAGGATTCCTCGGCCAGATTGTATTAGCCGGAGGAATTGCCGTGTACCCTACAAAAGTGAAAGATGTCGAAGATTGGCAAGCCCCAACCACTCAAACCCAACTTCGTGCATTTCTCGGATTGGCGGGATACTACCGCAAGTTCGTAGAAGGATTCTCGAGTATCGCCAGACCCATGACCCAATTGCTGAAGAAGGACAAGAAGTTTGAATGGACAGACAAATGTGAAGCGAGTTTTCAAGGACTCAAGAGGAGATTGATTTCAGCCCCAATCCTAATCATGCTAGATATCACGAAGCCCTTCGACGTGTATTGTGACGCATCCAAGATCGGTCTCGGATGTGTGCTAATGCAAGAAGGCAAAGTTATATCTTATCTATCTCGACAACTGAAACAACATGAGAAACATTACCCAAACCATGATCTCGAACTCGCAGCTGTAGTTCTAGCCCTGAAGACATGGAGGCATTACCTGATGGGAAATCGTTGTGAGATTTATTCAGATCACAAGAGCCTGAAGTATATATTCACTCAGAAGGAGTTGAATATGAGGCAAAGAAGATGGATTGAGTTAATCAAAGATTATGATCTGGACATGCACTATCACCCTGGTAAAGCCAACGTGGTAGCAGATGCCCTTAGCAGATTGTCGTGCCGTTTGAACTCCATGATTTTGAAGGATAAACCGAGTTTGCACAAAGAGATGGAAGATTTTCGAATGGAATTAGTAAGTGAAGGATTTTTTTGCTAGCATAGAACTTCAACCCACTTTGATCATCCAGATCAAAGAGGCGCAGAAAGGAAATGCTAGTATTGACGGAATCAAGCGTCGTATCGGTACAGGCAAAGTACCCGGATTCACCGAAGACGAAGAAGGAGTTCTGTGGTACAAAGGACGCCTTTGTGTACCAGCAGATTCTGAGTTGAAAGAATTTATTCTCAAGGAAGATCATGATACTCTTTATTCTATCCACCCCGGAGGAACTAAGATGTATCAAGATTTGAAAGAGCAATTTTGGTGGCATAAGATGAAGAGAGAAATCGGAAGCTATATCGCCAAGTGTGATATATGTTAGTGAGTCAAGGCCGGACATCAAAGACCCGTTGGATTGTTGCAACCATTGCAGATTTCGGAATGGAAATGGGATTCCGTTGGAATGGACTTTATCACCGGATTGCCTACTTCTAGTAGGTGAAATGACTCTATCTGGGTCATAGTGGACAGATTGTCCAAAGTCGCCCATTTCTTACCCGTCAAGACCACATATCAGAGTTCGAAGCTAGCGGAGTTATACATCACTAGAATCGTCAGTTTGCATGGAGTCCCCAAGAACATTGTATCGGATCGAGGAACTCAGTTTACCTCGAGATTTTGGAAGAAAGTTCAAGAAGGTTTAGGAACCCGCCTAGATTTCAGCACCACGTATCACCCTTAGACCGACGGACAAACGGAGCGAGTAAATCAAATACTCGATGACATGTTGAGAGCCTGTGTGTTAGAATATGGATCTAAGTGGGAAGACTGTCTGTCGTTTGCAGAATTTTCATACAATAACAGTTATCAAGCTAGTTTGCAAATGGCCCCATTTGAATTCATGTACGGAAGAAAGTGTCGCACCCCTTTGAACTGGTCGGAAGTAGGAGAGAGTCAGATTTTTGGACCTGACATCCTACGAGAAGCGGAAGAGAAGGTTCACAATATTCGTGAGCACCTCAAGACAACCCAATCCAGACAGAATAGTTACGCCGACAAGAGACGTCGAGACCTCGCCTTCAACATAGGAGATTTTGTATATCTGAAACCGCCGCCATTGAAGGGAATGCAGCGTTTCCAACTCAAAGGAAAGTTAGCCCCCAGATATATCGGACCTTTCAAAATTCTGAACCGTCGAGGAGAAGTGTCGTATCAATTGGAACTACCCGAAGAGATGTCAGCCGTGCACAATGTGTTCCATATCTCATTACTTCGCAAGTGCCTCGAAGTTTCAGAGAAGACTGAAGTGTTCAAGAATATTGATCATCAGACCATAGAGATCAACGATGACCTAACCTATCCCGAAGTACCCATCCGTATTTTGGAAGAATCTTTCAGAACTACCAGAACCCGCATCATCAAGTTTCTCAAAATTTAGTGGAGCAACCACACAGAAGAGGAAGCTACCTGGGAGCGCGAAGATCACATCAGGACGGAGTTTCCCGATCTTTTCAAATCCTAGGTAATATTTTCGTCCTTTTTCAAATCTCGGGACAAGAATTTGTTTAAGGGGGGAAGGTTTGTAACATCCCAAAAATATTAAACTAGAATCATCAAACTCTAATCATCAAATTTAGGGTTAACAAAAACTTTTCTAAAATAAAATGAGAAATCATTCATGTGTGTATGCATCCCATTTTGAATCCTTTTGAATTGCCTTGTTTATGTGTTTCTTTGATTGTAAAAGGATTCTTAGGTGAAATAAACATCATATAAACAATCCCCACACTTTTCCCAAAGACAAATAAATCAAAACAAACAAAATAAGGGAATGGTCATTTTGACCAATTTAACTCCCATGCCTACTTTGGTTGTCTCTAACTTTCAAAACTTAACAGAAACTTGTTTAGATCTTTGTATCCCTTGATAGTACTCATAACAAAGTATCAAGGCCCACCTTGTGATCATCCAAAAACATTCAAATGCATAGTTTTAAGGACAGTTTAAAATTGAATCTATATCATATGGGAAGATCCCACTTTTTCAAAAACCACTCAAATAAGCTCAAGTTTCAAAACCCAAGCATATGCAGACTCACCAGCACCAACCTAGCACACCCACCAAAAATCTTTTCAAAATTCAAAACTTGTGTTCTTGCGGCCATTTCATCAAACACTTGCAGGCAACAAATCAAACTGGCCTAACTTCACTATTTTGAGCAGTAATTTTGCTAAGAAATGTTCACCATTGATCACCCTTGTCTCCCTCAATGCCAACCAGTGCTTGGACAAACCCTAGCCCCTACCCTTGAAGGGTTTCGCGGCATAGTAAATCAAAATTTTCTACGGATGCGAATAGAGGGAAGCCAAGATCTAATCTAGGAGATGCAAACAACGAGAGAGATTGGATTAGATCTTCATACCATTGAAGATTCGCACAGAGGAACGTTTGTCGGAACGTGGGTGATGTAGTCGTACTCGCTTCTCCTCCTCGCGATCCGATCCGATCTAGCACCGCAAGCGGCGATGCCTCCGGGAGATGCACACGTGCAGCACCTCGACGTCTCCTCCTTCCTTGGTCCAGCAAGTATGGTGGAGAGATGGATTGGATCTACAACGCGACGGCGCGGTGCAAGTGGTGGAGAGTTTCTGCAGCAGGGCTTCGCCTACACGCAGCCGGGAGGGAGAGAGAGAGGAGGGCAGCAGGGCGACTAGGCTTGAGGGGAAGGTGTGTGTGGGGGGGTGCGCCCCAGCCCTCTATATATAGAGGGGTGGGCGCCAGCCCTAACCCCTCCCCCAAGCCCTAGGCCGGCGGCCAAGGAGGGAGGAGTGGGGGGCAAGGAAACCCCCCCCCCCTTCTAGAAGCTCCAAACTAGGGTTTCCCCTTGTTTGGCCGGCTGGGCCCTATGGGGCCTTGTGCCCCTGGCCCAATGTGTCCAGGGCACTCCCTCATAGGCCCATGCCCCCTCCCGATAGGTGGGACCACGTTGGTCCCCCTCCGGAAGGTTCTAGAAGCTTCCAGTACAATACCGATTAACCCAGAACAATTCCGAACTCCAAAAACTGCACTGCCTTATATGAATCTTATTCTCCGGACCATTCCAGAACCTCTCGTGATGTCCCGGATCCCATACGAGACTCCGAACAAAAACTCATAAACCAATTATCCAATCTATCCTAGCGTTGAGACATGTTAAGTGTGTGACCCTTCGGGTTCGAGAACATGCAGACATGATCTTCTATCAATAATCAACAGCGGGGTCTGGAAACCCATATTGACTCCCACACATTCATCGATGATCATATCGGATGAACCAAGATGCCAGGATTCAATCAATCCCATATATATATTCCCTTCGTCTCGCGATATTTTACTTGCCCGAGATTTGATCGTCGGTACCGTCATACCTAGTTCAATCTCGTTCACAGCAAGTACTTTACTCATTCCGTAATCCGATATCACTTTGCGATTAACTCCTTAACCACATGCTTGCAAGCGGTGTTGATATCGATTACCGAGTGGGCTCGAAGTATATCTCTCCGACTTGGGAGGGACAAATCTCATCTCGATACATATAACCCAACAGGTACTTTCCGATCACCTGAGAGACACCTTTATGATCACCCTCTCATAGGATGACGTTTGATGACCTCAAAGCTTTCTTCCGATACCAGGGAGTTGTATTGTCTCATGGTCTAAGGAATACAATATTTGACATAAGAAAAGCTTCGCAAAGATGAACACGATGACACGATCTAATTGCTTCGCTTAGTTTGGGTCTGTCCATCATATCATTCTCCCAATGATATGATCTCATTATTAATCGACAACTCATGTCCATGGTTAGGTAACCTTAACCATCATTAATCAATGAGCTAGTCCATAGAGGCGTACTAGGGACACGGTGTTGTTCACAAACCACACAAGTATTAAAGTTTCCGCTTAATACAATTCTAACATGGAATATAAACATTATCATGAACAAGAATTATAGTAATAACATCTTTATTATTGCCTCTAAGGCATAATTCCAACAGTCTCCCACTTGCACTAGAGTCAATAATCTAGTTTACATTTGGCAACAATCTCACACCCATGGCACTAAGGTGCTGATCATGTTTTACACGAGGAAGAGGTTTAGTCAATGGATCTGTGACATTTAGATCTGTATGTACTTTGCTAATCTTCAGATCTCCATCTACTATATAATCTCGGATTATATGAAACTTGCGGTTGATATGCTTGGTCTTTGGATGATATCTTGGTTCCTTAGCGAGTGCTATGGCGCCAGTGTTGTCACACAATATCTCAAGTGGGTCCAATGCACTTGGAACCACGTCAAGCTCAGTGATGAAGTTCCTGATCCAAACTCCTTCACTTGACGCTTCTGCAGCAGCCATGTATTCCGCTTCTACTGTAGATCCAGCGATCACGCTTTGCTTGCAGCTTCTCCAGCTCACAGCTCCTCCATTCAAAATATACACGTATCCTGTCTGAGATTTAGAATCATCATTGTCGGTGTCAAAACTAGCGTCGACGTAACCTTTTACGATGAGCTGTTCATCACCCCCATAGACTAAGAACATTTCTTTAGTCCTATTTAGGTACTTTAGGATGTTCTTCACGGCTGTCCAGTGTTGCACTCCTGGATCACTTTGATATCTGCTCGTCAAACTAAGAGCATTGGACACATCCGGTCTAGTACACAACATGGCATACATGATAGAACCTATGGCCGAGGCATAAGGCACTTTGCTCATAGCTTCCCTATCATTTACCGTAGCTGGACACTGAGCCTTGCTCAATATCTTACCTGACAACATAGGCACTGAACCTTTCTTTGCCTTATCCATTCTGAACCTTTTCAGAACTTTGTCTAGATATGTACTCTGGCTTAAAACTATCAGGCGTCTTTGTCTATCTCTATAAGCAGCTTCACCTAGGTCTTTCATTGAAAAACACTTGTTCAAATAACTCTTCACATTGTTAAGCATGTTAATGTCATTTCCAATAATCAATATGTCATCCACATATAGTACCAGAAATGTCACCGAGCTCCCACTCACTTTCTTGTAGATACAAGCTTCGTAACAATTTGGAACAAATCCAAAGCTCTTGATCACTTGATCAAAACGAAGGTTCCAACTCCGAGATGCTTGCTTCAGTCCATAAATGGAATGCTGAAGTTTGCAAACTTTATCAGCATCCTTAGGATCGACAAAACCTTCGGGTTGCATCATATACAACTCTTCATCAATGTTGCCATTGAGGAACGCAGTCTTGACATCCATCTTCCATATTTCATAATCATGAAACGCAGAAATTGCTAATAAAATCCGAATGGACTTAAACATCGCTACGGGAGAGAAAGTCTCATCGTAGTCAACACCTTGAACTTGTCGAAAACCTTTCGCGACAAGTCGTGCTTTATAGACGGTAACATTACCATCCGCGTCCGTTTTCTTCTTGAAGATCCATTTGCACTCAACGGCCTTTCGGTCACTGGGAGGGTCCACCAAAGTCCATACTTGGTTTTCGCTCATGGATCCCAATTCGGATTTCATGGCTTCTAGCCATTTATCAGAGTCTGGGCTCATCATCGCTTCCTCATAGTTCGTAGGTTCACTATCTTCTACCAACAAGACAGTTAAGACAGGGTTGCTGTACCACTCAGGAGGGGCACGCGACCTTGTCGACCTGCGACGTTCAGTAGCAGCATCGTCTGAAGCTTCATGATCCTTGTCATTAGCTTCCTCTATTGTTGGTGCAGGCGGCACTGGAACAATTTCAGGTGCTGTGCTACTCTCCAATTCAAGAGAAGGTTCAACAACCTCGTCTAGCTCTACTTTCCTCCCACTCACTTCTTTCGAGAGAAACTCCTTCTCAAGAAAGGAACCGTTCTTTGCGACAAACACTTTGCCTTCGGTTCTGTGATAGAAGGTATACCCAATAGTTTCCTTAGGGTATCTTATGAAGACGCATTTCTCCGCTTTGGGTTTGAGCTTGTCCGGCATCAACTTCTTGACGTAAGCTTCGCATCCCCAAACTTTAAGAAACGACAACTTAGGTTTAGCACCAAACCACAGTTCATACGGTGTCGTCTCAACGGATTTAGATGGAGCCCTATTTAAAGTGAATGCAGCGGTTTCTAATGCATAACCCCAAAATGATAACGACAAATCAATAAGAGACATCATCGATTGGACCATATCTAATAGGGTTCGATTCCTGCGTTCAGACACACCATTGCGCTGTGGTGTTCCGGGTGGCGTGAGTTGCGAAACGATTCCGCTTGCTTTAAGATGCGTGAGAAAATCATAACTCAAATATTCACCTCCACGATCGGATCATAGAAACTTAATCTTTTTGTTACGATGGTTCTCCACTTCATTCTGAAATTATTTGAACTTTTCAAATGTTTTAGATTTATGTTTCATTAAATAGATATACCCATATCTACTTAAGTCATCGGTAAAAGTGAGAAAATAGCGATATCCACCGCGCGTCGAAACACTCATCGGTCCGCATACATCGGTATGTATGATTTCCAACAAGTCCGTTGCTCGCTCCATCATACCGGAGATCGGGGTTTTGATCATCTTGCCCATGAGGCATGGTTCGCATGTGTCAAATAATTCAAAATCAAGAGAATCCAAAAGTCCATCAGAATGGAGTTTCTTCATGCGTTTTACACCAATATGACCTAGACGACAGTGCCACAAATAAGTAGTATTATCACTATCTACTTTGCATCTCTTAGCCTCAATGTTATGGATGTGTGTTTCATCCCTTTCGAGATTTAGAAGAAATAAACCATTCACAATAGGTGCATGACCATAAAATATGTTACTCATATAAATAGAACAACCATTATTCTCCGATTTAAATGAATAACCGTCTTGCAATAAACAAGATCCAGAAATAATGTTCATGCTCAACGCAGGCACATAATAACATTTATTGAGGTTTAAAACTAATCCCGAAGGTAAAACTAAGGAGAGCGTGCCGACGGCCATCACATCAACTCTTGATCTGTTGCCAACGCGCATCGTCACCTCATCCCTCGCAAGCCGCCGTCTATTCCGTAGCTCCTGTTTCGAGTTACAAATATTAGCAACTGAACCAGTATAAAATACCCAGGCACTACAGCGAGGGCTAGTAAGGAAAACATCAATAACATGTATATCAAATATACCTTTGATGGTGCCAGCCTTCTTGTCCACTAAGTACTTCAGACAGTTGCGCTTTCAATGACCCTTGTCCTTGCAATAGAAGCACTCAGTGTCCGGCTTAGGACCAGACCTAAGCTTCTTCTCAGCAGGGTCAACGCGCTTGCCGCCGCCTTTCTTGAAGGGCTTCTTTGCACCCTTACCTTTCTTGAAGGTGGGGGGCTTGTTGACCATCAACACATGATTATCCTTTTTGATTTCCACCTCCGCAGCCTTCAGCTTTGCGAAGAGCTCGGTGATCGTATCAGTGGAACCAATCTGATTGTGAGTCACTACAAAACTTTTGTAGCTGGGAGGGAGTGATTGCAGAACCCTGTCAATCTTGAGCTCCTCTGGAATCTTGAAGTCCAGTTGCTCAAGGCGTTGAGTGTAGCCCGACATCTTAATGGCGTGCTCACTAACGAAACTCCCTTCCTCCATCTTGCAGTTAAAGAACTTCTCAGAGATCTCATATCTCTCAGAATGGGCCTGAGTCTGAAACATGGTTTTCAGCTCCTCGAGAATCTCAAAGGGCCCGGGATAGTCTTCAAAACGATTTTGAAGGTCCGATTCCATAGCAAACAACATGGTGCTCTTAATCACACCATAATCATCTTTGCGCGACTGATAGACAGCTTTCTCATCAGCCGGCGCAGTAGCAGCAGGGGCTTCACCTAACGCATTCTCAAGGACATAGTCCTTTTGACCACCAGAGAGAATGATTCTCAGATTGCGGAACCAGTTGGTGAAGTTAGACCCATTGTTTTTAAGCTTTTCCTTCTCAGCAAAAACGTTGAAGTTGAAGTTGGACTTAGCCATTTGATCTACAATATTTGCAAGTACAAATTAGACTATGTTCATGATAACTAGTTCAACTTTTAATCAAATTACTAGATGAACTCCCACTAAATTCAACATCCCTCAAGTTGTTTAGTGAACACGATCCAAATTCACCACACCTAATCCGATCTTCACGAGAAGAGATGTGGTTTCAATGGTGGACAACGAAGTGTCGATCATATCATTCATATGACTCATGCTTAACCTTTCGGTTCATGTGTTCCGAGGCCATGTCTGTACATGCTAGGCTCGTCAAGTTAGACCCAAGTATTTCTGTGTGTGCAAAACTGGCTTGCACCCGTTGTATGTGAACGTAGAGTCTATAGCACCCGATCATCACGTGATGCTTGGACACGACGAATTTTCGCAACGGTGCATACATGGGGAGAACACAGTTTTATCTTGATCTTTAAGTGAGGAATCATCTTATAATGCTACCGTCGCGATCTAAGCATAATAAGATACATAAAAGGATAAACATCACATGCATATAACTTTATGTGACATGGTATAGCCAATCTTCGCGCAATGATCTCCATCTTGTGCGTGCCGACATGATCTCGATCACTCCACCATGATTGCCTCCACCACGAATAGCAGCTACAACTATTGCTAACTACATAGCGATAAAGTGAAACTATTAAATGGCGTATAAGAAGTTGACACATAGGTCATACACAATTATAAAGACAACCATATGGCTCCTGGCGGTTGTGTACTCATCGACATGCAAGTCGTGAAACATTACAAAACATGATAATTGCATACAATACACACATCATATCTTGGGCCATACCATATCACAGAAAACACTCCCTGCAAAAACAAGTTAGACGCCTCTACTTTATTGTTGCATGTTTTACGTGGCTTATGGGAGTAGCAAGCTAAGAACGATTCTTACCTACGGAAAGCCACAAAGGTGATATTATGGTTCCCAAACTCCGGTGTAAATCCCATGACAACTATAGTGAGAGAAACTGGCATCCACCAGCCGCATGTGTGGAACCAGCCACACGTCAAGTGCGGAGCCGTTCTCGCGAACGACGTCGCGTAAGGTTGGCCTGGACCGCTTCAATCTCACTATCCTGCGTCATAAGAAGAACACAAACAAGAGGCTTGCAACAGAAAACATCAACGCCCACAACAACCACGTTGCGTTCTACTCGTGAAACACATCTACGCATAGATCTAGCTCTGATACCACTGAAGGGTTTCGCGGCATAGTAAATCAAAATTTTCTACGGATGCGAACAGAGGGAAGCCAAGATCTAATCTAAGAGATGCAAACAACAAGAGAGATTGGATTATATCTTCATACCCTTGAATATTCGCACAGCGGAACGTTCGTCGGAACGCGGGTGATGTAGTCGTACGCGCTTCTCCTCCTCGCGATCCGATCCGATCTAGCACCGCAAGCGGCAATGCCTCCGGGAGATGCACACGTGCAGCACCTCGACGTCTCCTCCTTCGTTGGTCCAGCAAGTATGGTGGAGAGACGGATTGGATCTACAACGCGACGGCGCGGTGCAAGTGGTGGAGAGTTTCTGCAGTAGGGCTTCGCCTACACGCAGCCGGGAGGGAGAGAGAGAGGAGGGCAGCAGGGCGACTAGGCTTGAGGGGAAGGTGTGTGTGGGGGGGGTGCGCCCCATCCCTCTATATATAGAGGGGTGGGCGCCAGCCCTAACCCCTCCCCCAAGCCCTAGGCCGGCGGCCAAGAAGGGAGGAGTGGGGGGCAAGGAACCCCCCCCCTTCTAGAAGCTCCAAACTAGGGTTTCCCCTTGTTTGGCCGGCTGGGCCCTATGGGGCCTTGTGCCCCTGGCCCAATGCATCCAGGGCACTCCCTCATAGTCCCATGCACTCTCCCAACAGGTGGGACCATGTTGGTCCCCCTCCGGAAGGTTCTAGAAGCTTCCGGTACAATACCGATTAACCCAGAACAATTCCGAACTCCAAAAACTGCACTGCCTTATATGAATCTTATTCTCCGGACCATTCCGGAACCTCTCGTGATGTCCCGGATCCCATCCGAGACTCCGAACAAAAACTCATAAACCAATTATCCAATCTATCCTAGCGTTGAGACATGTTAAGTGTGTGACCCTTCGGGTTCGAGAACATGCAGACATGATCTTCTATCAATAATCAACAGCGGGGTCTGGAAACCCATATTGACTCCCACACATTCATCGATGATCATATCGGATGAACCACGATGCCAGGATTCAATCAATCCCATATATATATTCCCTTCGTCTCGCGATATTTTACTTGCCCGAGATTTGATCGCCGGTACCGTCATACCTAGTTCAATCTCGTTCACAGCAAGTACTTTACTCGTTCCGTAATCCGATATCACTTTGTGATTAACTCCTTAACCACATGCTTGCAAGCGGTGTTGATATCGGTTACCGAGTGGGCCCGAAGTATATCTCTCCGACTTGGGAGGGACAAATCCATCTTGATACATACAACCCAATAGGTACTTTCTGATCACCTGAGAGATACCTTTATGATCACCCTCTCATAGGATGACGTTTGATGACCTCAAAGCTTTCTTCCGATACCAGGGAGTTGTATTATCTCATGGTCTAAGGAATAAAATATTTGACATAAGAAAAGCTTCGCAAAGATGAACACGATGACATGATCTAATTGCTTCGCTTAGTTTGGGTATGTCCATCATATCATTCTCCCAATGATATGATCTCATTATTAATCGACAACTCATGTCCATGGTTAGGAAACCTTAACCATCATTAATCAATGAGCTAGTCCATAGAGGCGTACTAGGGACACGGTGTTGTTCACAAACCACACAAGTATTAAAGTTTCCGCTTAATACAATTCTAGCATGGAATATAAACAGTATCATGAACAAGAATTATAATAATAACATCTTTAATATTGCCTCTAGGGCATAATTCCAACAACCCTTTGCCCAATGCCATGCCAACCCGAGCCCCCCCTTGCCACCCGACCATGGCTAGCTAGCCAGAGCGAGCACCAAGCCTAAATAACATGTCTAGGACACAACCCACCGTCCACCGCCACCCCCTGTCCAGCGCTCGAACCTTGCCAGCCCCTGGACCACACACACAGACCATGCCAAGCTCGCCAGCAACCATGCCGAGCGTGCGCCAGAGCGCCACCCTCGACACACACCCACAGACCGCGTGCCGCCATCGCCGCGTGCATACACGATCACTACCGTCCCAGGAGACTGCCAGACATCCCCGTTCGCCACCCCATGCCTCACAGCCACCGCTCACCGTCGAAGACGCCGCCTCTGCCGCGCAGAGCATCGCATGTTCCAGACCGTTTGCCACCGCCCCTACACGCGCATTAAAGCCATAGAGCATCGCCAGGAGACCACCGATCGATCGCCACCGCCGGCCATGCCTCTAGCAGCCCGTAGCCATGTCGCCTGCCCATTCTGTTCGGTCTCGTCGTCGAGACTATAAATAGAGGCCACCCCAGCTCAAACTCTTCACACCATTCTACTCCCCTCTCCTCACTGATCGTTCCACCCTGTTCCCGGAGCAAGGCGAGCAGCGAATCGCCGGAATTTGGCCGGAGCAGGCCGCCTCTGGAGAAGAAGGGCGTCGTCGATTTTGTTGACCCCAGGAGAAACTGCCGGTACCAGGAGGTTCACCGTCATCGACTTCGTCGTTCGCCCGCCTCGCCGACCCTCACCTGAGCCTCGGTGAGCCTCCCACGACCCTCACTGCGCCGCTAGGGTTCGAGCTCGCCGGTGACTAGTTCATCGTCGACGACGACCCTCAACCGTTGATCTTACTTCTAATCCAACGCACCACGTTGCCCCGTACCGCTTTGCACCCTCCTGTCTCACTGACGCATGGGGACAACAACTTAACCAGCCCGCGTAAGCGTTGTGCTTAGCAGGCCGGCCCAGTATCGTTTCCCGCGCAGCCCACTCGTTTGAATTCAACCTTTTCCATTTAAGTTCAAACCTAGTTCTGTACCCATTTTCAAAAATCAACCCAGCTTTATTCAGTGCACCAAATTGAATGAAACCAATTTTGTTAGAAAGATATTGAAATGATTAATCCAAGCCCGTTGGATTCAAATCATTTGAATCTATAGATCAACCTTGGTAAAAATAACAAGGCAGAAGCTTTTTTGCATTCAAACATTTTTCAAATTTAAACCATAAAAGCTTTTGAGTTGATTCCAACTCTCAAAAATCACATTTGATCATACCTTTCAGAATATATAAAAACATATAGGTTTACTTACATAAATAATGTTCAAGTAATAAAAGGATGCCACATAGGCCATTCTAGTAATTTATTTTTATTTGAAATAAAAGGTTAAATCTTATTAAATTGTGACAGCACTTTAAATCACCTTCCCATGGACTAAAATATGTGGTGATGACATGTGTCAACATGATCCCATGTTTGGTTTGGAGAATATTAAATATTAAGTAGTTTTTCAATGAGTAGAAATTACTTTTCTAAAAATAAAAGAAATTAAACCAAGCTTTAACCTTGTAATGTTAGTGATGATGCTAGATCATCTATATGACCCTTTTGTGTGATGATTGCAAGTAGTTAAGTATTGTTTGGTGATTGTGTACCTCGTATTTATTTATAGACGCTAGTACCGACCAAGGATAAGAGGAAGAAGGAGGATACTACGAATAAGAAGCCGAGGAGAACTTCAACCACCGCTCTGCACAAGGCAAGCTAATACTTGCAAGCTAACCCTTGCAATTTAGCAAGCTTATACTGATATTGATGCAAGCCATACTTGCTTGTTACCATGCCAACTATATGCCTTAAGCATATATGATCATAACCACTTGATAAACCAATCCTAGTTTTACCTACAAGCTTCATACTTTATTTCTTTATCAAAGCTAGTACTTAGAGCTTACTTAAGCGAATGGTAGATTCTAGAGAGATAATTGAAGGTTGCATAAAGAGCATAAAACTTGGCCTAAGCTAGATAATCTTTATGTCATCCTAAGGCATGAGATGGAACATAGTTAAACTCCACTAGTTTACAACCCCTCATTAGTACTTACCTCCACTTGTAGATGCTAGTGCTAAGCATAAAACTTGATCAACTTAGATGGGAATACTTGGTGTAAAAATGGTTATGAAAACCTTGGAATGATGGATCATTCTATTGAGATGTTTTGGACATGTGTTTCCGAACACCAGATGATTTATGGTGATGAAAATATTGAGGCATGAGCCTTAGCCCTTTATAAAACTGATGGTTGTCTGGATGCGATACCATTCCAATTTTATCATACAACCACAATACCCGAGAATTGGGTAGGGCTTGACTGGAAACTTATATACCTTAGTATTAGTTCCCTCACGGCCATGGTCTGAGCTGAGGCTACCTTGTGAAGATTGTTCACCTGTGCAGTACCCAAGATGACAGTTGGTCATGGTTGGGAGGCCAAACTCACAGGAGAGGTGCTTATACTAGGGCGTGTAATTGAAAGGTTAGGATTGATTATCCGCATACTGAGTATGGTAAATTCAGGATTTGTTCCTGACGGATGTATCGAATGTTGTGGTGAAAGTGTAAAATCTCTACAGAGTGTCAAACTATTTGAATAGCCGCGTGCGCGGTTATGGACAGTTGGAGTGGCCATACTGTTCCCCCGTCAGATGTTTTCAAAATGACTTATGCAATGAATTGAGACTTTGACTTGACCACAACAGAGTTGTGATATGAAATACAAGTTCTCACTTAGGTGTTATAAAACTGCAACTAGCATTCTTTGCTTCTGAACTTAGTAGAGGTAAATCTGGCTTTTTGCAAAACAACCCTTGAGCTTAGTGTCCTACTACAAAAACCCTCTTCACTTGTTAGTATTAGTTTGTGAGTACTTAAAGAGTACTCATGGTTTTGTCCTTGGCTATTCCCGTGGACAGACTATGAAGAGGAGTACCTGGAGGATGGACCCCAGGAAGGTTACGATAACTAGGATCATCTCCCATCGTCAGCATTGCCTGTGATCCCGAAGATGGAGCTTCGTCTACGCTACCGTTATTATTACGTATTTCCGCTGCTTGAGTTGTATTAAGAACTGGATCATGAGATCCTTATTTGTGTAAGATCTTATGTATGGTTTGTAATGGATGATGTACTGTGGTATCCAATTCTGTTATGTCTCGCAAAAATGGTAATCCTGGGATTGCGATGTATGGCATAAAAGGCATTTGGGATTAAAAATCCGGGTGTTGACACTCTTGATTACTTGTACTAAGAGCTTATGATTCTTTTTAGTAATATTTGAAACATCTAAATTTTTGGTATTCTAGTATTATTCCTAATTAACTGAGGCAGAAGATATCTAAAAAAGTATTTTAACAAAAAGGAAGACCTTTTTTTTACATCAGCAAAAAATAAAGACTTCATCAGAAGAACAAACTCACAGAGCTGCCTGCTGGGCTGGGCCTAGCCCAACACAGTACGCACCTGCCCAACCCACTGCACACGCACACCGGCAACTCGGCATTCCCCTCCGCCGATTCCGACCGCCGTGAGCTCTCCGGCTCCGCCATAGCAGCCCCGCCCCCGAACAAGACTCAAGCAGGAACAAACTAACTTCGGCTACGACCTAGGGCCGCTCTCCCATACCTGGCTCGCGGCGTCTCCTGCAATGTTCGCCGCTTCGGCGCGGCGGGTTGCGGCGGCCGCCGCCGCTTCCTCCTCTTCAGGCTGCGCTTCCCAGCTCGCGTCCGCGCTGAATCACCAGGTGAGTATGGCGACGGGATGGGACGCAGGGATCTCCCTATCTATCTGATTTCACGCTCTAGGTCTCTGCTAGGTGGTGAGTGAATTTCTTCGTGGCTGCAGAGATGGATTCACGACCGGAACAAGAAGGCGATGGAGCTGGTGGTCAAGGGTTGGAGCGCCCTCCAGGAGGTCGATCGCGTCATCGACTTCGCCGACCGAAACGACAAGCGCCTTATCCCACTTCTTAGGGTACAACCCTGGATTCCCCTTCCTCGTCTGTCCCCATTTGGGATCACTTTCTAGTGGCCCGTTGTTGGAGATTTAACATCTTTGTTGTGCCAATCTTTCTCGGTGTGGAAGGGCGCAAAGGAGAACTTTGAGCTGGCTCTGGAGATCGACAATATGAATACTCACGCAAGATGTTGGCTGGCCAAAATGCATTTCAAGTACCATGTTCCAGGAGCTTGCAAGGCAGTGTAAGTTACTGTTACTTCTAGCAATGTTAGCGTAAGAAACTCCCTTCGTTATGTTGTTTGAGTTGCCCATGTGGCATGTTCCATGTGGTTGTTTGAATGTTATTCCAGGAACCTGCAAACACAATGCGAAAAAATAGTTTTCCCGCCGCTTATGTAGTTTTGTTGTTGTTTTGGCTCAATCTAAATCCTGTATAAGTAACCTCGCTAGTATGTTTATTGCCATGATTCTGGGTACTGGATACCATTTGTGCGTCAAGTACGAGGGACATGGATCCTAAGTACTCCCTCCGGTCCATATTAATTGACTCAAATTTGTCTAGATTTGAATGAATCTAGACACTATTTAGTATATAGGTTCATCCAAATTTTAACAAATCAAAGTCAATTAATATGGATCGGAGGGAGTATTTGTTTTATCTGACGGACAAATTGCAGATATATCGTGTTCGCATTTTCAGTGTTTGTTTAATCTGGCAGAGCTAAGGTCGCAAGATAATTTTGTCTAAATTGTATATTATCTAGCTAGTACTATATATATATATATATGTGTGTGTGTGTGTGTCTTGTTAAGTGTTCTACCAATATGTATGTATCAGGTCGTGTCAAGAAATCTTGTTATAAGAGTTCTACACTTTGTTGACGTCCAATTCATGGTACTCTTATTGGTATTTTTACTCCAGTACCTACTATGTTGAGCATCTCATGTGAAATAGCCCCCCCCCCCAAAAAAAAATGTGACTTTGTTTGTGAATCTTGATCAATGTTTATAAGGTGTATGTAGCATTTCAGAAATGTGGGTAATGGCCTAATTGGCATTGGTATGTAATATAAAAGAATAAGTGGAATTTATTTCGTACTATTCTGAGGTACTCGAAAGTCAAAACCACTTCAAAATCCTAACTGGAGTTGAACCTTATTGTCTTGCAAAAAATGTTTAATAAACCACCTGATATGCATCGAGCTTGTCACTTGAGCTAATCGGGACAGATAATATATCCGAACCATGGGTTATGTGTCCCATTGGTTGCAGCAATCATTGCTGCCTTCATTTTGAGATAGAAAATTAACAAGAATAGCAGTTTGAATGGAAAGTAAATTTGTAGCGGTGTTTACTGCCTTGACCTTCGGTTAAATAGAAAACACTGAGTAGCCATCCTTTTGTCTGGCTGTGTTCTATTTGGAATATTCATTTTTGATGCCGTGACATCATGCACAGCTTGCCTTCAATGGAAATTTTATGTGGGTTATGCCTTTGTCACTTTCCATTTGTACAGTGGTGCTGCTTTGCTAGTTGAAGCTGCAAACATGGGTGACCCAGAGGCACAATATGAACTTGGATGTCGGCTAAGAATTGAGGTTTTCACGCTTCATGTGCCTTTTGCCCCTTTCTATCCCTCCATTAATTCAATCTTAGTTATTTTTCAGTCAATTGATAGTTTCATTCTATATACGATCTGTGTGGCATTTTTCTACAGCTCAGTTGATTATTTACCCTTCTTGCTTGTAGAATGATCATGTTCAGTCTGATCAACAGGCTTTCCATTATATAGAGCAAGCTGTTGACCAGGTATGCTTGCCACCTGAATGTTTTCGGTTTGCTTCTTAATAATCCTATTCGTTTTTCATCTGAATCCTTGAATGCAGTTGCATCCTGGTGCTTTATATCTTCTTGGTGCTGTATATTTAACTGGGGATTGTGTCAAGAGGGACATAGCTTCAGCCATGTGGTGTTTCCATAGAGCTTCAGAAAAGGTGGTAAATGGAAGAGATCAACTAAAAAATCATTATTTTACTTGCAGCCCACGAATCGCATTGTTGTTTATGTTTTTCTCACATATGAGCTTTGAACATCTCAGGGACATGCTGGAGCTGCAATTGCATATGGATCTCTTCTTCTGAAAGGTTTGTAGAAAAGTAACTCTAATGTGTTGGGAGATAACTGTGTATTGAGGCTATTTTAGAACCGGTGGCAAAGTTATAATTTAACAGTTAGTTTGGACAGCTCTTGTTTAGTTTTGGTTGGAACTGTGAAATTACTTCAACCCTATGTGTTTACATTAACAGTATGGTTGTTTCAGGTGCTGAGGTGCCTGAAGTCATTACAAAGTTCAACTCAGGCAAGAGCCCATTGACTGGGAAGGCGCGAAGAAAGGCCGAACAGCAGGACCCAGTAAAGCTTGCAAAGAAGCAGTTCCAGATAGCAGCTGAGGGTGGATCTGACCTTGGTCTACGGTGGTTGAAGAGGCTCGAGGATTATGACAAACATCCAGAAGAGCTAAAGCAAATCCAGCAATGACCTCCATCGGAAGAATGCTGCTGCATCAGACGATTGATGTGTGTTACAATGTTGTGCACATAGAATGTGGAGATATGTTCATGTTTCATGCCTTCCAATTGAGAATATATGTTTATGCCAACCGAAATTGTGGTCGTGATGAAACATTTCTACATCATCAGGTTGAACTTCAGGATCAAATTTCTCCATTTTTTGTTTCTGAGGATTTTGTCATAGCAGGACAATTATGCTGATGGCCTTAGCAAGATTTTAAAAAAATTCTTTTATGTACCACCCTAATATTTAAGTTGACGATACTTTTCCCTTTGTTCAACGGATGTTGTTTGGTCCTAAATTATTATGCATGCTAAATGAGTGGTTAATGCGATTATGAACAATTTTTATCTTCATGTCTTATAAAAGTGAGTTAGTGAGATGCAGTCTAGTCACATATCTCAGCACATTTGCACAATTTCTTAAAAACAAATCTAAAATAAATAACAAATTAATTAACCATCATCTACAAAAATCAGGATGTACATAATTTATATTTCTATGTTACCGCAAAACAAGGTGTGTAAATTTGGTCAAAGTCAAAAAGTGTAAATTTTGACTAAATTTATATCTATAATGTCAAATCAATATCATTAAAAAGATAATAAAAGGTATTTTCATATTATACACCATAGTAGTATACTTACAAATTGTTTTCTCCACAAGCTTGATCAAAATAACATTGTTTAACTTTTTTCTTAAAATGCGCCTTGTTGTTTCTGAGGGATAATATACGCCTTGTTTTAAGAAACGGAGATACTACTCCGAAAGTGTATTTGGCTCCCGAGCTCCCTTTATTTAAAAAAAATCAAAAACTATATTTATAACTTAAAAAAAATCTAAAATAAATTTTGGGTATACTCAACGTTTTATCCTACAAGCATGAAAAATCGCATCCTAATTTTTTTTATATTGTTGGCTACACAAAAATGAAATATCATAAAATTTAGAGAGGTAAAACTACGTATACTCGTATTCACACTTTTGTCATTTTTGTGTAGCTCATAATACAAAGTATTTAAAATTAATATTTTGTATGTTTGTGGGATAAATCATTGGCTACATCCCATTATTTTTTCAAAAAATATTAAATCTCAAAAAACATAATTTTCGATTAAAAAAAACAGGATCACTAGTACCAAATCTTCACTTTGAACTACTCCCTCTCCCAAAATAAGTAACTCTACTTTTTCTAGATAACGTATGTTAGATGCGTATATATATCATAAGTTGAGTCATTCAATTTGAGACATAGTACTTTTGAGAGGATGTATTCGGTATTTCCCAGGAACAACAATACTCGTAGCAACTACGCTATGGTTTTCTTTTCCGGGCATACTTAAAAAAAATACTTAAATTGCGGTTTATCTAGGACAGTAGGAGTACTGAACTTTTGGTAGGGCCAGACTCGAACTCTGTCTAGGGAGAAGGGAGAAAGACACCAAACCCTACCCCGTATAAAACCCCAGGCTGAGATAGACCTCCTTCTCCCCTCCGTCGCCGCCGAAATCTCTCCCTGCACACAGCAACTCGCGCTCCCCTCAGGTCCCCGTAGCTAACCAGCGTTTCTGCTCTCCCGCGGCGTCAGCGGCGGCCATGGAGGAAGTGACGGAGGCGGTGAACAATCTCAGCATTGCCGAAGGAGCCGCGGGAGCAGCGGCGCCGGCGGGTCCGGAGGGGCACAAGAAGAACCGCATCCAGGTCTCCAACACCAAGAAGCCCCTCTTCTTCTACGTCAACCTCGCCAAGGTAGGGAAAGGAACCCAATCTGTTCTTCAGCTGAGAGAAACGTGCGGTTGGTTGGGGATTTCTTGCGGGTTTAAGGGTCCATCTGTCCTTTTAGGGTAGGGGTTTTCGCCGAGGAGATGTACTGTATGTGCAAGCGATTTGATTGGATTCGTGCGCGCTGCGAGCATTTGACCATAAGATCGACACGGCTAAATCTGATTTGTGGTGTTGTTTGTGTGCAGAGGTACATGCAGCTGCACGAAGAGGTGGAGCTCTCGGCCCTCGGCATGGGTAAATTTTCACTCGCTGAAGCTTATCTCTGTATTAAGCTAGCCCCCTGTTCTGCTAAATTAATCCCCAGGAAACTATGGTAACAATGAACATTCATACAGTATTTGGTAATAAAAGGAGACATTTCAACCTGCTAACTTAGTCTGTTGCAGCACATTCTGTGTTATCATGAATAACCAGCTGCCCTGTAGGGCTTTAGAAGAAGAAAAAACTACATTTATGTCACATAGTTCTTCCTTGAGTACAATCGATGTCTCTCTTCGTCTCAGGATTGAGCCCTTTAGCTCTATATCTGCACTTCAGTCTTTTTTTACCGAGAAAAAAAATTGGAAGTTGGACCCCCACCTGGGTGTAGGAAGATTAATTATACTAGTCGCTGTATAGTCGCGAGCCGTTTTCTCAAAATCATGGAGACTCGCGACCAAACAGTATCTTATGGAGACTATACAGCGATTTTCGTTGACTAATCACTGAGTTGCAGGGTTGGCGACTCACTTTTGAGTCGCAACTCAAAGACCTTGATACTATTACTGTATGAGGTGGGAATGTAAATTATACTAGCCGTGGGAATGCAAATTATGCTATTCTTGAAAGTTCAGAAAAGATCTTGCAAAAGAATAAAGAGCCAATGAGAAAATCTCTTTTGGTAATAAAGAATGAGCCGGGCCTTCATCCACTGGGTGTAGTGTCTTATTGATAAACAATTTGATATTGCTTATATAATTATGGGTAAGGGTTTTTGCCGATGTTATAATATTTCCAGCCAACAATACTCTAGCTCTGGACATGTAACACGTGGAACAAATTAGAAACTACTGATGACATGTTGTCCTAAAATTATTAGTTTTCTGAGTTGTCCCTGAAATCTGCTAGTCAGGTATTGCAATCCCGTGCATTGTTGTTTAGGCCTTGGGCTACGCTAGCTGTATGCATATTTGATTTAGTAGTAAATTTGTTTGGACTGTTTATAAGCTTAAATTAATACATTTACATCAGCAAAAGTCAAATACTCATGGTAATGCTTCAGAACTCCTGTTGATGCAGACTTGTTTCTTTAACTCTTGATGCATACTTGGTTTAGTTTTCATTGTTGGTTGATGTGGCTCTTTTTTACTGTCTGTTATTATTTGTTGCCGTTCCTCTTTTGTCCCGCTGAATCTGTTAACTTTTTCCTTTCAGCTATTGCAACTGTGGTGACGGTTGCTGAAATTCTGAAAAATAATGGCCTTGCTGTCGAGAAGAGTGAGTCTTGTTCCTTGTAATTTTCCTTGATCATGTTCTCTTTTCAGTCTCTTAACTTGGGTCGAAATTCCTTGCAGAGATCACGACATCTACTGTTGATGTCAAAGATGATGCGAGGAACCGCCCTATCCAGAAGGCCAAGGTTAGTGTTCTTCAGATGACAAATACCGAGTCCTTACTTTTTAGAATATATTCACACAATTGTTTTTCCTTACCCGTGTAACATGAACTGTCCAGATTGAAATATTGATTGGCAAGACGGAGAAATTCGATGAACTGATGGCAGCTGCCGCAGAAGAGAGAGAGGCCGCTGGTGCGGCCGAGGAAGAACAAAGCTGAACCACTTGGAAGGTTCCTGCCGTAGCTTCATTTCACTGTTCTTCTCCTCTTTGCTGTGTTTTAATTTGTTATGTCGACAAGAGACAAGTGGTGTACAAATCAATTAAGGGCACAGCTTATTTAGTGCGCCCTTTCTTGGTTTGCTAGGGTTGTATGTCAACTTGTGATCTTGTGGATTATTATGGTACTCTTGATTTGTCCCCATATATCCATCTGATCTGAAAGATGCTCTGTTCTCTGTTGATCATGCTTATGGCCTGCCATACCCATTCAGAATTGCGCGAGGCTTATTACCAAGAATTTTTGAAATTCAGAAAATTCTTATCATCAAGAAATTTTGAAATTCAGATACTGCAAACACTTTTCATCATCACTTAGCTAATTTCTCACATGCAGCTGAATTTATGCAGAGTACAGTTAAACCAAAGCTGCTAAAGCAAGAACACACCTGAATACAGAAAGATGCAGAGCATGCATTATTTATTATTGAAACTGAATACATAAAGGTGCCTGAATCAATATACCGCATTATTTGAATTGAAACAGACCATAGTCCCTGAACACAAACAAAAAAAATCAAAATTTGAATGTGCTTCTTCCAGCTCGGGATTCGATTGCAGTCCACCCCACTCCACTGCAACTGCAAATCTGCATTTTGTTCTTCGCATTCTTGGGCGCGGCTTGTCTTTCTATATATCCACTTCAGGCATCTTCTTCTTCCTCCTCCTCATCAGCTTCGGCTAAATCTTCTTTTTCGTCGACGAGTATCTTCTTGCATGCCTCGTAGCACATGAAGGAGATGCCGGCGGCGGGCATGAGCTTGATGCAGCTGGGCCCGAGGCCGCGGTACAGCCCGGCGGCGCCCTCCTTGCTGAGGATGCAGTACATGGCGTGCAGGACGTTCTTGTACACCTGCCGCCCGCCCACGGCGCCCACCTGCATCTGCTTCCGCGCCACCTCCAGCGGGAAGGTGGCCGTGCTCGCGATGGCGCCCGCCGCGGACCCGATCAGCAGCGTCGGCACGTTGCCCACCTCCTCCTTCCCCGACGCGCGCCTGTACATGCCCCGCAGCGTCTCGTAGGCGTAGAAGTTGGCCGCCGCGTACGGCACCACGCCGATCAGGCTCGGCGCCAGCCCGCGGTACAGCTCCCCGGGGCCTTCGTCGCGCACGATCTTGACGAACGCGTGGAGCAGGTTGTCGTACACGTCCTTCTCGATGGTGAGCCGGGTCTTGACCAGCTCCATGGGGTAGGTGCACAGCGTCGAGGCGACCCCGGCGAGCGCTCCGGCGACGAGCGGAGTGGGGATGGGGGTCTTGGGCGGCTCGCCGGCCTCCGGGGTCAGGTACTTCTTGGCCGTGTCGTAGGTGAAGAGCTGCAACACACGCGCCACGTGGAATGGAATTAGCTACTGATCACCCAGAGAATTTCATTTCAAGGAAACACGAGCTGGAGGGCTTGCCTCGATGGCCTTGCTGGGCGCGACGCGGAGGACGTTGACGGCGTTGCCGCGGAAGAGGCCGGGCCAGCCCTCCGTGCGCATGATCCAGCGGAACACCCCGCCCATGGTGTCGGCGCCGGAGCTGCCCACCATCAGGTGCGTCCTGATCGTCTCCAGCGGTGCCACGAAGGTCCTCGACACGGCGCCAGCGAGGGCGCCGCTGACCAGCCGCCGCAGGTGCGGGTTGCCGATCTTCACCCTCACCTTCCTCAGCCGCGGAAGCCGACCGCCCAGCTGCTGCTTCTTGGCCTTCTTCGCCTTCTGGTCCGTCTCCGGCACCTCGGCCTCCTGCTGGCCGACCGTCTCACCTGCGGTCGCAAGCTGGTGCGCGACGTCTTGGTCGTCGGCAGCGGCAGGACGGGCCTTCCCGTCGTGCTGAACCGTCTCTGGTGGGGCGCCGAGGGACACGCTGAGGCCGATGCTGGCGAACAGCGCCCTGCGAGGGTAATCCAGGCTCCTACACTTCGGCCGCGAGTTCCAAGGGAGCGCCACCTCAGTGAGCGGCGGCATGAACCAGGTCTTCTTGTCCATGGCCAGCGAGCTGCCCTTGTTCTTGGTCACCATCGTCGTCGCCGCCATTGCCGCAGCCATCTGATTCAACTCAGTCAATTTTTGCCTAAAAAGTTTTATGTTAGAATGTGGATGCTTATTACACAACTGTGAATTTCCATGCAAGTCAGTCCATATAAACGCATAAGGAAGAGTCTAAGATCATTCAAAATGACACTGCTATATTGAAGAATTTAGATTGGTCTATCCATTCTCAGACTGATAAATACTACTATTCCCTCTGTTACTAGTAATACCCCATCCATTTCATAACTCTTGTGGTGATTTTAATTTAAATTTAAAAACTACAAACACGAGTATAAAACGTTTTGGGATTTCAAACCCAACTCCCAAATACTCTTATACTAGGGAACTTTCTAGTATTATCTAATTCAACAAAATTGCAACCAAAGACAGTAAGGTCATAAAAGAACATATATCTATCATGGATGGAAAGACATTGACATGGGCACCTATTCATGGTAAAAAATATTCAAACGCAAATGGCGATGAATTATTCGGCCGGCGTTCCTTTCTATATGTATTGGAAATAGCGCGTACTAAGTATGTTACACAAACTAGAATACAATTCTAGCTAGCCAGCGCTGACACCATCTCAGTTTTTTTCGAGCCGATCGATCTCTAGTTAAACTAAAAAACCGGAATACTATCGAGCTTGTTTTGCAGCCTAGTTATATGCATACCTCGAGGAAGGGAGCCAAAATGATAAGCTCCTCACCTAGAGGTTCCTCCGTTCTTCTCACTCCCTCACTCACTGGCTTCTGTCGGTTCTCGGGAGGGGAGCTAGCTGGGCACCATTTTATACCCGTTCCAGCACCCTCTCCATGGTCGCCGTGCTAAACGAGCAACGAAGCCCGACCTCTCCCATGGCCCCTGCCTTCTCTGCCCCTGAACCACACCCCAGTACCACCGCGAACCGTCGCTAAAATCCGTCCAACGTGAAGGGCAATCCGGTCAAAGACTTGGAGCCGTGTGTCTCCATGTGCCAGAATGGCAAGCATGCGCGGCGCGCAGGTGCCTTGGCTTTTGCCAGTTCGGTTGCTTCTCCGGGAGGAAGAAGCCGCCGGGAAGACGGCCGGAAAGGGGTTCAGGCGAGCTAGCATTTTGGGAGCTTGCTAAAACCTGGGGCTGGTAACTGGCGCACCCTATATTTGGAAGCTGATGAATGGTTTGTCTCGTGTGCTTGGGAGCTGTCATTTTGGGGGACTCTGCATAATGTGCCACTCGTGGTCTTGAGCCGTTGGTTAAGATTGTTTATCTTATTATGCACTAATAATTACGTGTGGAAAAGGTATATATAGGATTTATTTTTTGCAAAAAATCATTGTATTACTCAAGAAAAATCAGAAATTACAAAAACTTGACATGTTTCCACTAAACCATCTCGACCGGATGTAAACTGTCGTACTATTGTTTACTCTAGCAAAGACTCCTAGCATTCTGAGTGTTGATCGTAAGGGAACGGATGACCCTCGTTAGGGTACCGGTTATCGTGTTATATAGCGTAGAAACGACGGAAAATCGTTTTGGAGGACACGCTCATGGTGGACTTTTAAAAAAAAATTCAAAAAGTGTCAATTTTTTTTTGAAAAAAATATGTTCGTTTAGCACACAATGGAAAATACATGTATGCAAAATTTAAAAGTAAAATACATTGTATTTTATGCACAGTAAAAAAGATAAATATGACAAATTCGTGAAAAAAGAAGCCCATTCAAAAATTGCACGGTTCACACTCAGATCCGAATTGTTCTCTTTTTTACTGAGGCAAGAATATAAAGTATTTTTAAATAATATTTTGCAAACATTTATTATAAATCATTATCTATCTCCCTATATTTTCTTCGGAATTTTTGAACCTTTAAATTTTGAATTTTCAAAAAAAAACTAAAGTCCTACATGAAGCCCGTCCTCCAAATCAACGCACTTATAGGAAGATCCCCTACGGTGGTGTGTACAGAGATCAGAGATCGTATACAGGATGGGATACTACTCCGTACCTGTTACATATATAATATAAAAATATCTAACACTCCTTTAATATGAAGCTTGTAAATATTTAGACTGCGTTTGAACTCATCAAACGACTTGCAACACATCATCTTAGTAAACCCATCAAAGATCTGATCTTTGCTGAAGATCAACCTGATATCAAGTTGTTTGCTAGCAACGCTTTCGCAAACAAAATAAATCTTAATATGTTAGGTACGAGCATGAAAAACTAGATTAGCAGCACAAGAGAGAGGGGTTTTTTTTGTGAGAAAAACACAAATTCTCGAACAAGGGTCTCAACCTAAATCAATTCAGCCATGGCATTAGCAAGTTCTTTGTACTTAGCCTCGCTACTAGAATGTGACAGAGTTGGTTGTTTCCTGGCACTTCAAGATATTAGAGTAGGCCCAAAAATGTTAAAACCATCGGTAGAACGTTTATACATCCAAGTCACTAGTCCAGTCTGCATCTGAAAAGACACTAGTGTCGAGGTGGACTTCCGAAAAGTGAGTCCAACTGTATGTGTGACATGAATGTACCTTAAGATCCTTTGTACTGATATCTAGGGGTAGTACTAGGAGTATGAAGAAACAGACACATCTTATTAAATGAAAAGGATAAATTAAGTCATGTTAGTGTAAGATACTTGAGAGCACCCACAATGCTTCTATAACGAGTACTGTCCCTAGGACCAAGGGGAAAACCATCGGCAGAATGGACAAAATTGACCTAAAGTTTAAAAAAATTCACAAAATGAACTCGCGATAAAATACTCCCTCCGATCCTAAATAAGTGTCACAGTTTTGAACTAGAGTTAGTTCAAAACCGCGACACTTATTTAGGATCGGAGGGAGTATTTTATTCAACTAACCTTTTTGGGTAACGTCTAACATAAAAGCGCTATGCTCAACAGGATAGAACATGGCACATCACTGTACATAGCATAGCGCCAACGTGTAAAGCGCTACACTAGTCTATATATAAAAAGTCTGTATGTAGTTAACAAAGAACTCAAGCCTTTGTTGTTAGCTAGCATGTCATTAGTTCAAGTCCCTAGAACACCATTTTTTTAAAGGCTATGACATTGGTTTTATTGTTGTATATATGGAAATATATTAATTCTAGCATTCTTATTTATTTTTAAAAAATAGAAACCGAGTATGCAAGTTATAATATCCGTTCAAATTAGAAGAATGCAAATTTTTCAGAAGCATCAAACCGAGTAACTTTTGGAATCTTACTAGCTTGTTACAAACTCAATCGTGAATTTTCGATTCAATGAACGCTTTCTCTCTAATAGGAATCAATTCTCAATACATAATTCTCAACCATTCACTCATCCCCTTCCATCTCAATTCTTGAAGTTAATTCACTCAAGACTTGTGACACCTTGAGTGTGACAGGAACGCCTTTGATAGACGCTTTCATATATTCTTTGTTGGGATCGATATAAAAACCTGAACTAATACATTCATGAAAACGTGCTATGACGAACCTATGCTCTTGCAGGCCATCAAACTATTTTCTGGTGTCGTTGTCGGGGAGCTAAGCGTTAGTGTTGTTTCTTAACATTTGTAGGTTTTAAAACATTAAATGGTCTCTGTTGAAAATAGAGGATCTATACGCTCCGGAAGAACTTATTTGCCACCCTATATTGAGCGTGTACATAAACGTTAGGAAGTTTTTGAAAATCTTGTAAATTCACTTATTGTAGATGTTAATATTTTGAGTTCTTTAATAAAAAAATTATCTCTATAAGAAGGGTAGAGGAGCCTCAAAAGACACTAAAAGATGTGTTGCTCCTTCTCTGCTTGCCATGAGACAACCTATACTTTATCCTAATCTAAAAGGTATGGAATATGAAATAAATCCTAAACTTGTGTGTATAATGGAAGATATTGTCTTTTCAGGAAAATAGGACAAAGATCCAATCATCCAAATCATCACCTAACTAAGGTGTATGAAATCTATGATACTTTCGGACCAGCTAGGTTACCTAAAGAATTTATACTCTAAAACTATTTTGTTGGTATCTAAAAGATAAAGCATTCACCTGGTTGCAATCTCTTACCTAATAATTCAATAACTAGTTGGATGAGTTGTATTGAAGATTTTATGCAAAAAATTACTTTGTTTGATAAAATGCTGCAAATCAAACGTGATAATACTAATTTCTTTCAGAAGATTAGGAAAAGCTTTGCACATGCCTGGAAAAGATTCTCAAGGCTACTTATGAGTCTCCCTAATCATGGTTTTCTTGAATATTCAATTTTTCATTTTTTATAATGGACTTATTAATGAATCCAAACAAATGATTGGCTCAACTATAGGAGGAACATTGAGTGAATTGTCAATAGAGGAATCCTTGAAACTTTTCGCGGTAAGAGCTTGTAATGATGAGCAATATAATACAGAAGGAGAAGACGAACCAAGAAAAGATATGCTTTTTATAACACCGGAACTCATGTCCGAGGTTAAGAAGTCAATAGAAAAAATGGTATAGCAGCTGAACTTGTTAAAGAAGATAGTGTTGATGTGTTTCAAGCTTTAGTAGAAGAAGACGAGCCGAACAAAGCTATTCAGCAATGCATGCGTCAACAAGCTCAATTCTGTTATAGTTATAATAGACATCTCAAACTTCATGAAAAAGATATTAAGAAACTAACGGAAGTTTTTGATGATCTAGGACATGCAACTAAACATCTTGATAAGTGATGGAGCTACGTCAACACGGAGCGCTTCGTCTGGAAACCCCAAGAGCAAGGTGTGATGCAGCACAGCAACAAGTTTTCTCTCAGTAAGAAACCGAGGTTATCGAACCAGTAGGAGAAAGGAAATGTCTCAAAGGTGTTGCAAGCAACATGGAAAACCGCACAGCACAAACTCAATACTTTGCCCCAACGAAACAGTGAGGTTGTCAAGCTCACCGGTTTGCTGTAACAAAACGATTAACTGTATGGTGTGGAAGGTGATGATGGTTTGTGTCACATCCCAAATTTTAGATTTGGTCTTGCATATCATTCATATCATTGCATCATGCTTTTCCATGCAAAACCGTCGAGTGAAAAGGTTCGGCGAAACGCTATTTCCAAAACCCTATTCTATTTTGCTACGAGGCTCCTACGGGAGGCTTTAGAGGATCTAGTGTTGTCATCCTTGTAGCATAGTGGTTTCGCTCAACCCTTGACCCTAGATTGTTCCCCTTGACTGTACGAACCCGTAGGAGCAAGAATCACTCGATTCGGAGCTCGTACGGAAAAGTTGTCGCCGTTGTAGTGAATCGTCGGAAAACGGTCCGAATTTCCGGACCGATTTCCGAGTTTGTGTCTAGTTTCGCGCCGAATCAGTTTAGGATTCCGCGTGGGGGCCACAAAAGGGACCCCACCTGGCCCGAGCCGCCACAACTCGCCCCGCCGCCTCGCCCTCGGGATCCGCACCCGCGCGCCGCCCCTGCCCTCGATCGCTGCGCCGCCTCCCCTCGTTCCGCGTGCCGCGCCGCCGCCGGCCGCCAAGACCCCGCCGCCGTCGCCCTCTTCCCGCGGACGCCGCCCCACGCGACCCCCGCGCCGCCGCCCCTCCGCGAGCACGCCGCCGCCAGCAGGTAACCGCGCCGCCGCCGCTTCTCTCCCCCGCCGCCGCGCGCCTCCGCGCATGCAGCCGCCGCCTCGCCGCCCCGCTCGCGCGCGCAGCGCGCGCCGCCGCACGCTGCTGTTGTGCCGCTAGCTGCGCGCGCTGCCGCCGCTGCAAGCTGCTGCTGCGCGCGCGCATGCTGCCGCCGTGCCGCTGCCGCTTGCCGCGTTGCGCGCTAGCGCGCCTTCGCGCGCACGTCTACCCACACGCGCTTGCATGCACGCGTGCCGCATGTCTGAGATCTTGGACCGTACGTTGACCGTCTCCCTCTCGCGCAGGTAGCACCATCGTCGGAATCGATCGCCGCACCGTCCGGAACTCGCCGCTGTTCGTTTCGCCGTTCGTTCACGGTAAGCCTGCAGCCACCGTCAGATCTCAGATCAGCGGTTCAGATCGTTCGTTGACCAGTCAGACTCGGGCGTTGACTAGTTAGACGCCCAGCCAGCGCCCAGTCAGCAGACGTGTTGACCAGTCAACAGACACAGTTGACTGGTTAATTTCGTTAATATTTCGGTAAAAACTTGTAAATTGCGTAGAAATTAAACCGCTTGGCCAAAAATTGCAAATACAATATGTGTAGATTCAGTGAGTCGTGTAGAATCTCGCTGTACCTTTGGTTTAGGCTTTTGCAGCAAGGTTTAGTACTCCCTCCGTTCCAGAGAAGAAGGCGTAAATTTCTACGCACGGTTATTAAGGAGAGTCCAACCCGCTTAAAAGTTTCCAAAGATGCCCCTAATTAATCGCATCTCTCGTCCGATTGAGTAGTACTAGTTTTGCATGTCCCGCACCAACAGGACCTGTAGACGGGGCCGGCCGGCCGGCGCACTCCCTAGCCGCGGAGGCGCTGTCCTGCGCCCACCACCACCGACGCGAGGTGCGCCCCATCGCGACGCCAATGTGACCCTTGCTGTGCCCATGTCTGCATTGCACGGATGTGGGTGTTCAGTTGCGGAGAAGCGGGGATAACAACTGGAAGCGGGAGCAGCTTCCGTCGGAGAAGATCTTCCAGCGGGTCAGACGGCGAGGAGGAACTCGACGCAATGCTCGCCTTCCCTTCCTTCCATGGCGGCCGATGACCTCTGCCGCTCTGTGCCCAACTCCGCCCTCCACCCTCGCCGGAGAACATCTGTTACTGGATCCCCTTTTTCCAACTGTTCAGGCAACGGCCAGGAGCGAGGACGACGACGGGGGGAGTACTGGTGGGGGAGGTGGTGCTTGGGAAGCTGGCGATGGAGGCTAGAAATCTGGATTTGTTTCAGGAGGTTGGGGAGAAAAGAGGGGAACGTGGTCTGGTGGAGGGGCAGTTTTGGTAGTTCAATGACTTCTTCCCACCTGGTGCCGCCCGCGCCTTAAGCTCTGATGAAAAGTTGAAATATTTTTTACGCCTTCTTCTCTGGAACGGAGGGAGTACAGTTTAATCAAACTAGTTAGTGGCCTTTTCGGAGTAATAAATTCTTAGAAAAAGATCCGTAGCTCCAAAAATCGCGTATGTTATGTCCCTGGATTCAGTGGAACGAGGGGAATCTCATCGTGAATTAAAATGATAGGCTTATAGTAAAAACTTCTACAGAAACTGTCTAGTGGCTTTCTGCAGTGTTTTAATTACTCGGGGAGTTTCATAATTCCTTTTTGAGTAATTCCAATTGGTACTGTTTCTAATCAGCGATGCCTATGCGGTAGAATTTTCCCACGATTTTACAAACAGTATACTACCGGTAGCGAATTATTTAAGTTCTAGATCTAGTTGTGAGCATTACTTTTTGCGAAATAGTTTTCCTTGCGCTAAAACTATTTTCCATGCATGCAATCAGTACCTCTACTAATTTCTAATATGTGGTGCAGCTGTAGCACCAATTCACTTGCCTTGCATACCTTCATGCATCATATTTATTGCATATGTCTGTGGATTGTTTGTTTATGAATGCAATTGTATCGTGTAGATTGTGTCGAGTGCAACCCTTGCTCGTGTGTGGATTGTTCTTCCGACCGCTACAACCAAGGCAAGTAGATGCTACTTTGTTCATGATATCGTCCTACTATTTTCAATGCATTGTCGTGTATTTTGTAGATGCATGTGTAGGATGATACTATCGCTATGCTATGTTCTATTATGTGGTAGGGCCTTCCTTGTAGATGAACCACCGTTGGTAGATGTGCTTAGCCATGCTATGATGAACGAGGGCTGAGTTACATCATTGAGACTTGTTTCTAAAAGTTTTGGTTTGTGAAAACTAAAACAACTTAATCAATGAATCTCCTGGGTGTGATGGTATTGATAATTTTTTGTGGTTTCATTGCGGAAAGGCACCCAGGTATCAAGAGAGAATGATTGGCTTCTTTATTGTGTAGCTTACGTGTACAACCATGTGCCAATAATGGAATGGGCGGTTGGTTGTACTTAGTAGGTTGTGGTAACTCGAATCCGCGTATCCAGAGATGTAGAATTTTGGTAGGTTGGACCGGTGCGCGTCGGGATTGAGGAGCTACTTCCCGAACAGTCTCTTCTTGGACTTCTCCCTATCATCACCCAAAATGAGAGTGATGGTACGAGCTGGTCTGGCCAAGTCACATGGGTAAAGTGTACAAACCTCTGCAGGGTGTATAATCTAATCGATTAGCCGTGTCCCCGGTTATGGACAACTGAGTTGCTTGATATTGATTCCATGACATGTTTCTCGCTCATTCTAATTTCATAATTGTTTTAATATTTTTGGGTTAACTTAACTGGGATCTTTTCAAAGAAAATCAATAACTGTTTATGAAAGTAGGACAAATGTATTTGCAAATGCAAGCCAGACACAGCTCCAATTGCCAAATATGCATGTAGATGTTAGTACTATTGTCTCCATTACTAGCTCTACTTGCCATACATTCCATGTATTGACCCTTCGGGGCTGCTACGTTTCATGTTGCAGGTTATTCCGATTCTGAGTAATCGATATAGGCCACGGTACTACACTCGGCACTTGTTCACTTGTGGGCAATTTGAAGAATGGAGGATTTACTTTATGTTGCTACCTGAATAATTTGAGCTAGCTTTGTGCTAATCTTTTATTGTAATAATGGTACTCTGGGTCTTCGTTATCTATGATACACGGATATTTTGCTATGTTATCTATCTTACTCTATTGTGGGCCAATGAACCGATCCAGGGATTGGCATGTCACATAGAGGCCACGGTCTTTTCAGAACCGGGGTGTTACAGTTTGCAACAAGTAAACAGTGGAAGATGTATCAATGGTAAAGATTAGACCGGGGTCCATAGTTCACCAGAGGTTCTCTCCTTAGATAAACAAACATGACATAAAGGGTAAACAAATTATAGCAGCACAATTGACAAGAACTGAGCAAGGCATAATAATGCAATACTAGACAAAAAGATCCTATGAGATTCGATTGGGCAATACAACAATATATATAGACCACCATCCAACTGCATATATGACTAGAAGTCCACCTTGGGTTATCATCCGAACCCCCTCCAGTATTAAGTTGCAAGCAACAGATAACTGCTTTAAGCAAAGTGTGTAAGGTAAAACAATCCACTTGTTTCATGAACAAGAGATCGTTGTTTTCTCCCTAGTGGCAACAGCACATCTACAACCGAAGAGATTTCTATCACTTCCCTTGGAAACTAGAGGCATAAACCCACTATCGAGCATAAAATACCCCCTCTTGGAGTCACTAGCAACTACTTGGCCAAGATAGCTACTAACAATGGAGAGCATGCAAGATCACAAAAAACACAGACATGATAGAATCATAAGACAAAACCATTAATCAATCTGACATAGTAATCTCAATAACCATCGGATCCCCGCAAACACAACATGCATGATTACAAATAGATTAGATCTTAATCATGAACGGAGCTTACAAGATCTATACATGAAAGTACAAGGAGGAGATACAACCATCTATCTACTACATGGACCCATAGTCCAAGGTGGAACTACTCACGCTTCATACCAGAGGCTGGCATGATGAAGAAGAAGGCCTCCGGGATGATCTCCCCTCCGGCAGGGTGCCAGGAAGAGGTTCAGATCCCCCGATCTAGGGACGATGGTGGCGGCGGCTATAGACGGTTTCGTGAAATATTGATCAGGTGTTTAGGGTTTCTGCATCGGGGGGAGTTTATAGGTGAAGAGGAGAGCCATGGGGGCCACCAGGGCGGCTGCCCCCAGGCGCGGGGTGGGCCCACCCTTGTGGGGGTGTGGCCCCCTGGTGAGCCTCCTCCGTCTCATATTCTGGCTTCATGTTGCGCACGGTAAAATATTTACTTTGGCTTTTGTTCCATCCAATTCCGAGAATATTGTTTTTCTGTCTTTCTGGAACAAAAAACAGAAGAAAACAGGCAACTGGCACTGTGGCAACTTATTAATAGGTTAGTTCTAGAAAACATATAAAAATATCTCAAAGTGTGGACAAAGCAAAGCAAAGTAGATTAAACAAGCATGAAACATCAAACATTATAGATACGTTTTCGACGTATCAATAAGCATGTTAGGATGGTTAAAATTCATTATGACCAAATCGTAGAGACCCAAGCTCATATTTTGAGTCAAGATAATTCATATGAAATTGTTGTTACTAATACTTTTACTAGACGAGCTACAAGAACGTAGGAAGCTCTAGGTCCACCTTGGTATTACGAAGAGCAAGCTCGGAAGGCTAAAGAAACCCAAGAAATGATCCAAGAGAAAGAAAACCTTGTCGATCCTTAAGATGATGTATTGTGCTAGCTAGAAAATTTTTGCTTTCTACTACGAATCCCTTCAGCACGCCTACATTATCGCCACATAGGACTAAAGCACCACAAGGGAACACTACAGGGTACCAAGAATACACACAAGAAGATACCACCAGATTGCAAACCTACCAATGCAACACGAGTCGGCACCAAACAAATCACTTGACTCCCGAAAATTTTGATAAAAAGGGAAAGCTTGCCGAAAATATATATATATATATATATATATATATAATATATATATATATATATATATATATATATATATTGCAAATGTATAGTTCACTTATTTCATTCATTGCACCCAATTGTAGTTATAAATTTTTGTCTCTAAATCACTAGGTGTGCAAGCAATTCAAGTAAAATTATCTTTCCTGATGTAAAAAATCTTTCTTTAATCTGGTACTCTGGTTGACTAATAAGACATACGTATTATGGATTTCCTCAGCTTCATAATTTATTTAAATTATAGTACAAAGTACGAATAAATTTGTCTTCTATTGTTAATAATTCTTGTTGCTCGTTATTTGTATGTTTCCAAGACTTCAATGCACTATGGTTTGACGGTACTTATATCGGTTTATTTTGTACTAGATGACCCAGTGCGCCGCTGGCGCCAAGGCCAAAAAAAGATAATATTTTAGTCATAAGTGTTATCCACCATAAGATTAGGCATTATTAGTCCAAAATAATATACATATATAATTCTAAACCAGATCATATTCTCAAACACGAATATAACTTGGCAGAGACAACTACAATTATAGGAAGAGTGTGGATTTGCTGCCCATGGGGATAGCTGCCCCCCAAGCAGCACCGTACGATTCGTGCCAAGATCTGCACAACCACTAGGCTGTCAAATGACATGTGCCAATAGAGTGGTGTTAATGGCTGATTAAGCAGTCCTCTCTACTGGCAGGCTTGTCAGTGCTCTACATGCACATATCTTATTTGTCCATGCGTCCCTGTAGTGTGTGGAGTAACGTGTCTAAATTATTTTGCTAGGTCCAACACTTTATTGTATTGACTCTGCGCTGGATAAAAAGACGACTGATAGAAGGTAGTGCTAGCTAGCTCAAGCAGGTAATAAGCATACGTAGGCAACCTTACGTTGAAAGGACTTACTTCGGATTGCCTTCGGATGTATATTTACTAGATTATCGGAAGACCGATGTGGTACATGCGAGTTTCCATTCCAGCCAGTTGTAACCGCCTGGAGAGAATAACATCAAGCTTCTCGGGTGCTTCTGCCTGGCTTGTGTTTCATATCTCTCTCCATTACAGCCACCGCATGCCACCGTTTCTTTCCTTATTTCTTTCTTACTCGAACTACGTACGTCCTTGCAGGCTACCGTTGAAAATAATCCCTTGATTTTTTTCCGAAATTTCTTATTGCGGCAAATTACCACCAATAGTTGATTTGGCATCCATTTTATTGTGGAAAATTACCACTTGTGAACAATTAACCTGCTGCCATATTTACGACTGTCACGGCGTGCTCCGAATGACCGGGGGCTGCTGTTAGTGGCTGCGCAAGGGAGGACAAGGCTATGCTACTAAGAGAGAAAGCCCATGGGAGATAGCCACAGATTTTCTTGTAGACAGTGCGGTGCTGCCATGATGCATACATACTATTTCCGTGTTAGCTGTTTATAGGTGTGAGCCAGAAGTTATCTACTCCACTAGCATGCTTCTGCCATACGGTGGTCATGCATGCTTCCGGATAAAATTATCTAATAAAGCTGCTTCTGCCATGCATGCTTACAAAAAAGCAAAAACCTGCAACTGCCGTATCAGTTCATCACGTGAATCAAAACTAAACGAATTACACGTATATTGAGGAGGTGTTTTCTCCTCTGTACCGTGTCAGCTTTTGAAAATATTTTTAGTGTACCCTGTTAGCTTTATTACAGACTGCTTAATGATACTGCTTATCTTAAGGTTACTATGCACGTATCTCAGCGCATAACATGGCGTGCATCCAAGAGGGGGGCAGCTATCCCCCTGGGCAGCAGACTATTAACCTTATAGGAATGATTACATTTTTTGCGAAATGCCACCACTCTATTAATAATCATCATCATTAGTACAAAGATGCCCAAAAAATAATAAAATTGCAAATAGGTTATACTGGACCACCTAGTGACGACTACAAAACCTAGCCCGAGCCGAAGGCACGCCGCCGTCCTTGCACCTCCACCACTCGAGTCGGACAAAGTTTGTCATGTAGTAGACAAATGAAAGTCGTCATGTTAAGATCACAAAGTACCAGCGCACAATTGATGACAACCGCGGATCGAAAGAGACTGGCCTGAAAATAAACCAACGAACATGAAAATGGACCGGGTCCTAGGAGATTTGTCAGAAAAATGACTCCACGCGCCCTCCGTCGGTGCTAGACGCATCACCGGAGCGAGGATAGAGCGGGAAGGACCTTATTCTAATGTCAAAACGTAGCCTTTGCCTCAACATATCGAAGAAGTCACTGGAAAACAGGCTAAATAAAGAACAAAAAACCATCGGGAGGCGAGAGGCCATGGTCCGCCACACCTGCAAGTCCTGGGCCCGGCGAGGAGGACAGAACCCTAGATGGGTTTTAGGTAGCTCCTCTACCTAGCGGGTCGTTTGAAGAGTAGCATGAATGATTACTTTGATTACAGATGAAAGAAATTAGTATCATCTATGTATGTAATCTTAGCTCGACATTTTGGAATGAAAGAATGAATTGGTCTTTGAAGATTTATTTTTTCTATCAATTGTTTATTGAATATTTAGCATAATGACCTTACTTGATAAATTGAGGGTTGGTTTGTACTTGACTGTCAGATTAGGTTCTTCTATCCGAGCTGGATGTTCATGTTTGATTCAAAATATTTCAAACTCACTGGAACAAGCAAGGCTCTAGCAAGATTCAGTTGTTACGCACGTCAATCAAGGCCGAAAGAGAGAAAGTATATCAGCCATAAGTTGTATCTATTATAAACGCATGTAATATCAAATGGAAATAATAAACTCCCTCATGATCCATACTAATTGTCGCTGATTTAATATAAAATTGTATTAAATAGTATGAATTAGAGGGAGTACATATTATAATCTTAAATCAAACCATATTTTCTAACTTGAATGTAACAACAGAGTTGGCACATAAGTAATCTGGTTGAATAGAGTTGGCAATACACAGAACATCACGAACTGGTTGCTCATGCTTGAAAGAATGTTCGCATGATTGCTACTAAATAAATCTAAACATTGCATTCGAAATTCCCAACAAAAAGGGATGGGATCCAGAACAGTAAAGGCAAGACAAACGTGGTATATGAAGTAGCTAACCAAGTTCTGTAACTCGTCTAGGCTTGCCATAATGGAATAAGAGTGTTCCATGTAAAAAAAAGTAATTAAATTAGCCCTTTTACAACAGTCCAGCTGATATATGGCAAGGATGAAGATTTGCAAATGCAGGGTAAGAGCAGAAGAAATCATATGCCTTGTCATTTCTAAGTTGATTTATAGTTTTGATCAACAAAAGTGATACAATTTTGGATCTCGGTAAAATATGGAATAAAAAGACACTTCTGCAACCCGACAAACTTTATAAAAAATTATCCATTTACCAGTTTCTGCTACCACATGCGACAGCTTTACACTGGCACTCCTGCCTCCGGCCACCTTCTGCGGCCGTTCACCGACGCTCCCTCCTCCGGCCACTTGCTGCTCCCCTCCAGCATGCCGCCAAACTGAATTCAGTACGACCTCTCGCTGCTCGAGTCCTAAATAGCAATACGAATTGAATCCATGGTTTGGGTTGATCACCTGTTGCTCTCGACCACCCGTGCAGCTGCCATGGCACCCGCAGGCTCCTGGGAATGCCACCACCGCCCCGCTGCTCGACACAACCGAGCGGTTCCACAACTAGTTGTGCTCCTCTGTGGGACGAACATGATAACCCTGCATGTACTCCATTTCTCTGATGAGCTGATTCATGGTCAGAGATAGGCTATAGCTGTTTAAATGAATTCTTAATGCAAATCACGCCATTCCAAACACACGCATGCTTTAGGTAGGTCTTGGAATAACGAGTAGTTTGGAAACACCATCAATTCAAGAATCGGCAATAGGTTGCAATAGACACACAAAGTTGGCCATGTGTAAACAGACCTTTTTTTTACTTGTACCACAAGAGATTTGTTGCAGTGCATCAGAACCAAAATTAAAATTAGAACCAACTTGACTTTCTTGCCTCTAAATATGAAATACTTCATATCTATGACTTTCCTAACATGCAAAATATTAAATGGATAATATTTAACAACTAAGAGAGTTCTTTGATCACCATAGAACTAAATCAGTATCGTGAGCAACGGGGTATGGTAAAATTGGGTGAGCTGCTGATGAAACGACGCTGACCTATTCTTTTTTTCTTGGACTATTATTCTCAGGCATTATTCCGTAGTTGTAAAACCACAAATACCATTATTCAATGTAGAAAGATATATATGTGGTACTAATTTCTTCAGCCTTGCAATGCATACGAGTTGAACCTAAGGGTCAAACTGTAGGGGTTCGTAGCATGAAAAACAAAAAATTTCTACCGCATACAAACAAACAAGTCAAGATCTATCTACTAGATTATAGCAACGAGTCGATGGAATAACTCACCCTCGAAGATTCCAAAGTGTTTAACGAGAGCGGATTCTCGTGGGTGATGTAGTCGTACTCTTGCCGATCTCAAGATCGCGTAGACGATCCTTCCGGCACTGTGTTCCGGCAGCGGTCCCGCAGTCGGTCACACGTTCGGTACTCGACGAAAACCTTCCTCTCCCTTGTTCCAGCAGGCAACGGAGGTTGTAGCACTCTCCTCGCGATTCCGGCAGCACGACGGCGTGGTATCGGAAGTAGAGGGGAGATCTCGCAGGGCTTCGCCTTAAGCCGGAGCGAGTATGGTGGACTATGAGAGAGGCCTCGATGATCTAGGGTTTAGATACACCAAGGAGAGAGGGCTAGGGCGACAGCTAGGGCTTGGGAAGCCCAAGTCAGCGGCTAGGGTTTGCCCTAGGCGGCGGCAGCAGGAGGTGGTGGCGCCGGCAGCTTAGGGCTAGGGTTTGGAGAGGGCAAGGTGTGTTCTTGGAGGGGCAGCCCTGCCCCTCCTTATATAGGTGGAGGGCGCCGGCCAAGGGAAGGGGAGTCCCTCCCCAACTCGGCTTCCAAGGCTGGCGGGTGGAGGGAGAGGAACTCCTCCCCAAGTAGGTTTCCTACTCTCCCTCCACCAAGCAAACTTGCCGTTTGACTTTTTAAATTGGCGTTTGACTTTTCAAACTAGGATTTGATTTATCCCTTTATTTTGCTCAGCGATGACACCTAGTACATTATGCAACCATTCCATATTGTCATGACACATTCATGTACCCTTCCCCTCCGGAGTGTCGGACCTTCCGGACCCTTGTAGAATATTCCTGGTGAAAACACCGGAATCATTCCTCAACTCCGAAACATGACTTTCCTTATATGAATCTTATTCTCCAGACCATCATGGATCTCCTAGTGATATCCCGGATCCCATCCGAGACTCCGAACAACATTCAGTCTCTTTCTCATTATTCCATAACTACTCAACAACATCGGATCCTTAAGTGTGTCTCCCTACGGTTCGTGAATTATGCGGACATGATCGAGACACTTCTCCGATCAATAACCAATAGAGGAATCTGGAAATTCATATGGCTCCCATATATTTCTACGATTATTTTGCGATCGAATGAACCACTTACATACGATACCAATTTCCCTTTGTCTCACGATAGTTTACTTATCTGAGGTTTTGATCGTCGGTATCTCTGCATACCTAGTTCAACCCCGTTACTGATAAGTACTCTTTTCTCGTTCCCGTGATATGTGATCCCTTGTGAGCCAGTCACATGCTTGCAAGCTAATTGGATGACATTCCACCGAGAGGGCCCAGAGTATATCTATCCGTCATATGGATGGACAAATCCCACTCTTGATTCATGTGTCTCAACCCATACTTTCTGAATACTCAATGCCACCTTTATAGCCACCCAGTTACGGTGTGGTGTTTGATGTCATCAAAGCATCCTTCCGGTGATGGTGATCGGCATGATCTCATGGTCGAAGGAATTAGGTTACTATGTATCAGAAAGCATATAGCAATTGAACTATTAAAATGACTTGATCTTTATGATACGCTTATCTATAGGAGTATGTCCATCATATCATTCTCCTAACGATATGACCTTGTTGTTAATAACATCTCAATGTTCATGATAGGAAAACCACAATCATTTATTAACCAACAAGCTAGTATTATAAAGAGGCTTTACTAGGGAATCTATTTTAGTTTACAAATCACACAAGTATTAATGTTTCCTTGTTAATACTATTATAGCATGAATGTAAACATTTATCATAAACACAAAGATATAATAATAACTACAATTATCATTGCCTCTAGGGCATATCTCCAACAGTCTCCCACTTGCACTAGAGTCAACTAATCTAGATTACATGGTAATATACCGAACACCCATGACAGTTTGGTGTTGGTCATGTTTTGCCCTCGGGAGAGGTTTAGCCAACAGATCCGCCACATTCAGATCTGTGTGTACTTTACAAATCTTTATGTCACCATTTTGGACATGTTCTCGAATAGCGTGAAAACGTAGCTTGATGTGCTTCAGCTTCTTGTGTGACCTTGGTTCTTGCGCATTAGCTATGGCGCCCATGTTATCACAGTAGATAGACATTGGGTCCAACGCACTTGGAACCACACCGAGCTCTGTAATAAACTCCTTCATCCATATCGCTTCTTGTGAAGCCTCCGAAGCAGCTATGTATTCCGATTCAGTTGAAGATCTCGCCAAAACGCTTTACTTTGCACTCCTCCAGCTAACTGCTGCACCATTCAAAGTAAATACGTATCCGGATTGATATTAGAATCATCCGGATCAGTGTTCCAACTAGCATCGGTGTAACCATTAACAACGAGTTATTCATCACCTCCATAAGAAAGAACCATATCCTTAGTTCTTCTCAAGTACTTAAGAATATTTTTGACCGCTGTCCAATGATCCACTCCTGGATCACTTTGATATCTGCTAATCAAACTAACAGCATATGCAATGTCGGGTCTAGTACATAGCATGGCATACATTAGAGATCCTATGGCTGAGGCATAGGGAGTCTTACTCATCCTTTCTCTATCTTCTGCCGTTATTGGACTTTGAGTTTTACTCAAGGTCGTATTGGGCAACATGGGCAAGAACCCTTTCTTGCTTTCTTCCATTCCAAACCTCTTTAGAACTTTGTCCAAATATGTACTCTGTGATAATGATATTTGGCGTTTCGATCTATCTCTATAAATCTTTATGCCTAATATGTAAGCTGCTTCGCCAAAATCTTTCATTAAAAAACTATTATTCAAATATTCCTTGACACTATTAAGAAGGTCATCATTCCCAATCAACAATATGACTGTAGAGATAACAGTTGTTGCCGTTGTCACTTGCGCTGCATTTTTTGGTCATGTAGCAATTATAGACCAGAAGTGCAGAGAGAGAAAGAGGCCAAGAAGGCCTTGGCATCCGAACCGTAATCACCGTCATCGTTTTCCCATGGTCCTAAATTCCGCTCACGCCGATAGGCTGTGGCCACCAGCTGCAGTAGCCAAGTCTCTGATTTGGTTGACCTAATATAATAGGGAAACCATTTTTTCTTCGTCAAACTTTCATATCAAATTTTCCAGTCAATAAGATTTACATTCGAATAAGTTTACATCCTCTATATATTTGTCTCCTGTAACAATACATTAAAGAATATTAATTCAACCGCTCGAACAATATTTCAAAATCCAACTGCTGCAAAAGGAGGTAATTAAATGGAAAAAAAATAAAAAAAGCAAGCCATATTACTTTAACTAACCATTGATGTCAGGCACCAGTTGAAGAGATTCATCAACCACTTGCTGTACAGATTTTCCTTCTCTTAAAAAATTAACAATTAGAAATTATCAGAGTCAGTTTTAGTAGACAGTAAATTATTCTCACAATAGACATCATCAACAAATGATGAAAATGCAACTGCTAAACATGACTAAATAGCGAGTTACGCGAGAGTGTATTCTTTATACCACTGCAAGTCTAAACCCCATGCCGACTACTTAACTGACAACTATTTCAAAACAAATGTAAATACTTTTAAAGAGTGTCAACCAATTACAGTTAATAAATGCATTTTATGATCTGCATGTCAAAAGTATATTTGTGCATTATATGAACTGCATGTCAAAAGTATATTTGTGTCAAAACAAATTTAAATACTTTGTTCCATTTAGCTATCTAAACATGGAAATTCAATCATGTCCAAATCTAACAAGCCAGATAGAAAAAGGAGAAATCTGTTAGATACAAAAAGAACTAACCTCATGTCCCAGTATAACACCCATTTCTTGAGACACCCTTACTGTAACAGTCATGGTTGCCACTTGATGAGTTTGCGTATAAGCAACCTTCAATTTAAAAAATCACTTCGAGTTTATAGCTGATAGAGCCAGTAAATTTACTTCAACCACATCATTAAGGTAGAACCTAGCCGTATTTCATAAAACAATAGAAATGGAATGTTAGAAAAGAAAAAAATACAGAAATTATTAGCATTAGACAAAAATCGCAGTTATTCATATAATATGTATATACCTATTAACAGAAGCACATTTCATCTTGCTGCATATCCAGCTTCATGAAAATACTGAGATATGTGTGTCCCTTTATTAGAGGCAGCTTCTCCCACTATGACAATAACTTATAAGAAGCACCCCAAAAGCTGAACACGACAATAGATGTACATAATTAGACCAGGTATAAATACTTATAAATAAGAGAGGTATTTATTTTATAAATATAGTTTAGATTTGGGGAAGAATGAAAGGACACTGGGAAAGTAAGAATAATATTTGCTAAATTCTGATGTAAGTGTGCCACATTGAACACTACCATCACAAAGGTTTGTGAACCTGATATATACATGCTTGAGCGGTTCATATCTGAATTTATATATTGGATGGGTTTTCTGCTCCTTCTAGTCAAAAAAGGAAGACATATGAAAGACAAAAAAAGTTAGATAAGTGAGGAAGCGGAAGAGATAGACCAAAGCAAAGATCTAGATAGAAAAAATGACGACAATTAATATGTAACCTGATGGAAAGTATCACTCACATTTAATACACACTAAAAATTCAGGTGGAATAGTAGTAATAGTAATTAGTAGAGCAAAACCCAACTTCATACGATCATGTAATGTAGATTATGTAAATGGTTTTGCAGCTAACCAAGGTAACTAATTAGTAGAGCAAAAACCAACTTCATTCATGTATTGTAGATTATGTAAACAGTTGTGCAGCTAACCAAGATAACTAAGAACCAGCACAATCATGGTTTTTCCTACGAAAGAGCATCTAGACATACTTGTTTGGCATTTTGGCTAGACCTATGTTGCCATGTTTGAAACACCAACAAAGATACTGGCAAGAAAGGACACCTGACACAAAAATAGGCAGAGAACATGAGAAATTGCCTACAGTCTGCTTCATCGTTGCTGCTGCTCACGCGACACTGTCATCTCATGATCCCCCTTCTCTCTGGCTGTCGCCGGCCAACCTAGCCTCACCGTCCCATCCTCGCAGCTCATCGACCACCACCAGAACTGAAAGAAAGCATCTCATAAAAAAAGATCTCTGCTGAACATAATCAGAGCAGGGGACATGCTTTCTCTCCTAGTTTAATAAAAAAACTCACCTTGGGTCAAGCATTACAACAAACATGCGGTGGGAAAAATTGTAGTCATCACCTCATACTAACAAGAAGGAATCACATCCTAGGATAATCAAAGATAATAAAAACACCACAAATTAACATCTCAAATCGAGATGGATCCATCTAAAAATAGAGACAAGAGAAGGGGACTTGTTGATTGCCTACCTCAGCCACCACACATTTTTTAGCTGTAGTCTCCAAATCAGCATAATCACGATAGAAAAAAGTGAATAAGAGAAGATGAACCAAAAAAATAGCATCCATCAGTCAACATCTTCGTACCTGAACCAACGTGCCCCCACCTTTCACAGCTTCCACATATACGCAAAATGGAAGAAATCAAAGGACCGAGCAGGAGGTATTGGAGCATTGATTTTCTGCATACATGAAAATACAACATGTAGATCTCATTCGGGAGTAAACTGAACTTTTGGAAAGGGGAAGGATGCTGTAAAGACCTTGAAGAGACAATGGTCAACACATGGCCTCGAAGTCCTTGCGCACGCCGACCTGTATCTTAGTCCTCGTTGCCTTGCGCCCTTGCCCCGTTGCCTGAGTCGCCGATGACCTCCCACCCACAGCCTCCGTCCCCCACGTCATCCGCACGGCTTCGTTCCCTGCGCCGTGATGCCTCCATCGCCTCCTTTGCACCACCCGTTGTGGCGCTGGAGTGGAGGAGAGGAGGTGCAGCAGGAAGGAGGAAAGGAGGCGCCGACGGATCAGGGAGGAGGAGAGGAGGCGGCGCATCGGCGGACCCGCGAGCACCCGCCGCCGTCGTCTTCCTCCTCGTCGCCGCCCGCTCGCCTCCGCCGGGTCGGCAGTAGCAGCGCCCGCTCAAGCTCCCCTCCACCGCACACGCCTGCGCCGCCCATCGCCTCCCCACCTCTCTGCCGCCGCCCTCCCGCGCCTCTCTCCGTCAACGGGAGGAGCTCCCTCTTGCGCGATGTGCCAGCCCCTTCAACCCCAAAGAATGGACAACCATAGATCGAGGACAGGCTCTCCTCAACCAAACGGAGCAACTATCGGGGAATCCATGGGCTGGCAGCGAGGGGACGAAAGAATCAGGACAGGGAAAGAGGAACTGCGAGGAGGCGGGTGGAGAGGAGCTGCGCAGTGCAGGTTAGAAGGAGGGGCCGACGGTACCGAGTAGGGCATGGGATTCGGAGTGGGCGACGATTCGGAATGGGCGAGGAGTCCGCGACAGGGAGGCAGAAGGAACCATGACCCACACCCAGACACCGGCTGTCAATTGGGACCCATCCTCGCAAGGCCCAGTCCCAGCGGGAGAGAAAATCAGCGGCGACCGTAGAAAAAGTGAATCGATCGGCCGTTTACCAAAGTCCACTCCCTGTCCTTTCACATACGCTCTAACAGTGTTCCCTCATAAAGCAAGAGCAAGGAAAAACGAGAGCAGATGAAACGTGACGCAACCAACCAACCCAATCCCTCTGTGCAGCCAGTCCCCCGCGCGTGTGGACCCAAACCGTCATTCACTCGGCGAGAAATAGGCAAAGTGAGGCGGGTGCTCCTTTTCTCCACCCCACGGCCCACACCCGTCCTCGGCTGACTCTCGCATAGTGTCCACTGATGATGCTCGACGTGGAACTTCGTTGGTAACTCCAAACGTAGAGTGTGAAGAGCAAGCAACAAGTTTTTCCTCAGTTGAGACCAAGGTTATCGAACCAGAAGAAGGAAGGAAATGTCACACAGGTGTTGCAAGCAACACGGAAACCTGCACAATACAAACTCAAGACTTTGTCTCAATAAATCAGTGAGGTTGTCAAGCTCACCGGTTTGCTGTAACAAAGGATTAAACATATGGTGTGAAAGGTAATGGTTTGCCGCAAGTAACAATGGAAGATGTATCAATGGTAAAGATTGGACCGGGGTCCATAGTTCACTAGAGGTGCTCTCCTTAGATAAACAATATGGCATGAAGGGTAAACAAATTACAGCAGGGCAATTGACAGGAACTGAGCAAGTAATAACAATATAATTATTAGTCAGAAAGATCCTATGAGATTCGATTGGGCAATACAACAAGATACATAGACCACCATCCAAATACATCTATGACTAGAAGTCCACCTTCAGGTTACCATCCGAACCCCCTCCAATATTAAGTTGTAAGCAACAGACAACTGCTTTAAGCAAAGTGTGTAAGGTAAATAGTTGATACGTTGGAAACGTATCTATAATTTTTGATGCTCCATGCTTGTTTTGTATCTACTTTGCTTTGCTTGTCTACACTTTGAGGTGCTTTTTACATGTTTTTTGGTACTAACCTATTAACAAGTTGCAGCAGTGCCAGATGACTGTTTCTATAGTTTTTGGTTTCAGAAAAGTTAGTAAAGAAATATTCTTGGAATTGGACGGGACACACGTCAAAGTCAATTAATTTCCGTGAGGAACAAGAATTCCAGAGGAGAGCCGGAGGGGCCAGCCAGGGGGGCAGACCCACCCCAGGCGTGGGTGGGCCCAGCCCCGCGCCTGGCTAGGGTTTGGGCATCCTGGCCGCCTCCTCGGTCTCCCTCTTTGCCTATAAAGAGCCCTCGATGCAGAAACCCTGGAGACCCGATCAAATATCCACGAAACCGTCTGTAGACGTCGCCACCATCGTCCCTAGATCGGGGGGATCTGAAGTTCTTCCCGGCACCCTGCCGGAAGGGAGATCATCCTGGAGGCCTTCTCTCCGGTAATGATGCGTGAGTAGTTCCACCTTGGACTATGGGTCCATGTAGTAGCTAGATGGTTGTATCTCCTCCTTTGTGCTTTCATGTATAGATCTTGTGAGCTCCGTTCATGATCAAGATCTAATCTATTTGTAATCATGCATGATGTGTTTGCGGGGATCCGATGGATATTGAGATTATTATGTTGGTTTGATTAATGGTTTTGTCTTTATGATTCTATCATGTTTGTGTTGTTTGTGATCTTGCATGCTCTCCGTTGTTAGTAGCTATCTTGGCCAAGTAGTTGCTAGTGACTCCAAGAGGGGGTATTTATGCTCGATAGTGGGTTCATGCCTCTAGTTTCCAAGGAAATTGACAATAATCTCTTTGGTTGCAGATGTGTTGTTGCTACTAGGGAGAAAATAATGGTCTCTTGTTCATGGAACATGTGGACTGTTTACCTTACACACTTTGCTTAAAGAAGTTGTCTATTGCTTGCAACTTAATACTGGAGGGGGTTCGGACAATAACCTGAAGGTGGACTTCTAGTCATAGATGCAGTTGGATGGCGGTCTATGTATCTTGTTGTATTGCCCAATCGAATCTCATAGGATCTTTCTGACTAGTAATTGCATTGTTATGCCTTGCTCAGTTCCTGTCAATTGCCCCGCTGTAATTTGTTTACCCTTCATGCCATGTTATTTATCTAAGGAGAGCACCTCTAGTGAACTATGGACCCCGGTCCAATCTTTACCATTGATACATCTTCCACTGTTACTTGTTTACTTGCTGCAAACCATTACCTTCCACACCATATGTTTAATCCTTTGTTATAGCAAACCGGTGAGCTTGACAACCTCATTGTTCATTGGGGCAAAGTCTTGAGTTTGTGTTTTGCAGGTCTCCGCGTTGCTTGCAACACCTGCGTGACATTTCCTTTCTCCTTCTGGTTCGATAACCTCGGTCTCAACTGAGGGAAAACTTGCTGCTTGCTGCTGCACACCTTGATCTTGGGGTTCCCAACAGGCTGTGCGTAGACAGTCGTCAATAGTCCACATGTTCCATGAACAAGAGACCATTGTTTTCTCCCTAGTGGCAACAGCACATCTACAACCGAAGAGATTTCTATCACTTCCCTCGGAAACTAGAGGCATGAACCCACTATCGAGCATAAATACCCCCTCTTGGAATCACTAGCAACTACTTGGCCAAGATAGCTACTAAGAACAGAGAGCATGCAAGATCACAAACAACATAGAAATGATAGAATCATAAAGACAAAACCATTAATCAAACCAACATAATGATCTCAATATCCATCGGATCCCCGCAAACACAACATGCATGATTATAAATAGATTAGATCTTGATCATGTACGGAGCTCACAAGATCTATACATGAAAGCACAAAGGAGGAGATACAGCCATCTAGCTACTACATGGACCCATAGTCCAAGGTGGAACTACTCACGCATCATACCAGAGAGAAGGCCTCCAGGATGATCTCCCCTCCGGCAGGGTGCCGGGAAGAACTTCATATCCCCCCGATATAGGGACGATGGTGGCGGTGGCTACAGACGGTTTCGTGGAGATTTGATTGGGTGCTTAGGGTTTCTGCATCAGGGGCTTCTTATAGGCGAAGGGGAAGGCCGAGAAGGCGGCCAGGGGTGACAAACCCTAGCCAGGCGCGGGGCTGGGCCCACCCGCGCCTGTGACGGGTCTGGCCCCCCTAGCTGGCCCCTCCGGCTCCCCTCTAGACTTCATGTTCCCTATGGAAAGTAATTGACTTTGAAGTTTGTCCCGTCCAATTCCGAGAATATTTCTTTACTAACTTTTCTGAAACCAAAAACAACAAAAAACAGGCATCTGACACTGTTGCAACTTGTTAATAAGTTAGTACCAGAAAACATGTAAAAATCACCTCAAAGTGTAGACAAGTAAAGCAAAGTAGATATAAACAAGCATGGAGTATAAAAAATTATAGATACATTTCCAACGTATCACCATCCCCAAGCTTAACTCCTGCTCGTCCTCGAGTAGGTAAGTGATAAACAGAATATTTTTTAGGTGACATGCACCCTCACAACAAAGATCCAGCCATTTGCAAGCATTGAAAGCTGGGATCAAAGAACTCTAAACATGTGCATGAAAGATGGAGTTGTAACAATAGGACATAGTAACTATGCATGCAACATGACAGGCTACCAACAAAGATCTTGAATAACATGCATTGAAAAACGTTTGTTTGTTTCACATGCAGAAAACATAGCATAGTGGTAATCAGCTTGTCCTTCATAGAGTAGCAAATAGATGTATAGGACACCTGCAAAGTGCACAAGGGTGACTAGAAACAAGTAGCATAAGAACAAGTAATAACACAGTATGCATCAATTAATAAGCTTTGGAACACTGCACACAGAATGACAACTATGCTCTCTTAAAAAGGTAGAAGGTGGAGACTCAAATAATGGTGGAAGAAAGGCCTTTTTGTAAAGGAAGCAGGGATTACAAGTTTCAAAAAGAGCTTCCAAAAATTATGGTACTTGTTAGCTTTCATCCCTCATTGCCCCTATCATAAGCATCTTGAAGTGGTTAAGGTTAAAGTGGCAAAGCTAGAGTATATGCTTGACAAAGTATAAGTTGGCAATCTGAAGTCCCTTTAATACGAGGGCCACACCTCATGCATACTCAACTTTGGGTCCAGGTAAGTTCTTGTCACTGTAAGTATTTGCATATCATTGAGAACCGCCAACAGGGTACCTCTTGCACATGGTACAGGAGCTTTCCCATAACCAAAATGACAAGGCAAGCAGACAATGAGTATCTCAGCAATCTTTTTATTTACCATATGCATAGCTTTTTTATTGAGGATGCTTCATAGATAGCTCATTATGGTGATGCTACAAGTTTCCACCATGATTAGGCATGGCTTAGGCTAGCGGCCCATGCGTTTCTCTAACACAGGATATAACTCCATGGACTTACAAGTTCCCTCTTTATTTCACAGCGGTGACATCTATAGACAAAATAACATGATATCAACTGAGTACAAAGTACAAGTGCAATGTTGAAAACGTTCCCCGTGACAGCACGGTTCTGCTAATTCCAACTTATAAGTGCAAGCATATACAAAAAAGTTGTCACAATGGTTCAAGTTTATTAGGGGCAAAGAATAAAGTGTACCATCAAGTTCGTGAGGGCTTTAATCATTAAGTTTTCACATAACAAAATATTTTTTAATTGGAAGATAGCTGGAAACAAGAATATACTTGGAATGGTGTAACACACCATGCATAGGAATTTATAGTGGACACTTTGTAATAACTTGGTTTCTTGGGAGTTGGAGGCATGAGTAGAACTTACTCACACAAGTGGAGGCTAGCAAAAGACTGGGAGCAACCAACTAAGAGAGCATAATGGCCAAAATCATGCAGTGCAACAAAGCATACTAATCAAAGGAAAGAGTGATACTACAATTCAAGGACTAAATGATCATAGAGGCTAATGGTGACTTTTGAGAGTCATAACATGGTGTGAGCATGTGCCAAGTCAGCCCAAGCAAAGCATCAAAGGAGAATACCACAATACTATGCTTTTGCATGCTAAAACAACGCATAATTTCTTCAAGGCACACTAAGCAATCCCAATTGTTTGGAACAAGACATGCTACATCAATAATCACTAACCATAATGCCAAAACAACACCTAGCATGTCATGCTAAAGTCTAAGTCACAGTCAATGCACAATCCTCTTGCACTTCAAGCAAGAACATACTACTCCTTTCCAAACACCAAGCAAACTTATTTGCAAAACAACACAACGAAAATGGGGGTCCAAACTACTTTATTCAAGCAAACAAAACAACCTAAGAAAAGCAAACGAAAACTAAGACGCTCCAAGAACAACACAACTGTGCATGAAACAATAAAAACGAAGTGTCTAGACAGACCTGAGCTTTTTATTGATGAAGAAGGGGATGCCTTGGGCATCCCCAAGCTTTGACGCTTATACCTCTTGGATATTTCTTGAAGTGAAACCATGGTGGCATCCCCAAGATTGAGCTTTTGTCCAATCTTCATCTCATTGCATCATTCTCTCTTTACACCTGAAATTTTTCCTTCATACAAAACTTCACACAATCTTCATTAGCAACATTAGTGTATTCAAAAGATATTAGACCTCTAGCAAAGCTTTGGAACAGCAAGGCTTTTCACTAAAAACACAAGCTACTGTAGTAACTCCTTCAAAAAGCTCAATTCACCTAAAGAAAGCTCAAAAAGGAATCAATAAGAAGCAAATGCAGATAATGGCAGAAATCTGTCAAAACAGACCAACAGGTAGAAACCGATTTGTTCGAACATCTTCTGTTGCTCAAATCAAAAATTGTTGAACTAAATAAAGTTATCTAACATACTAGGGGATTTATTCGTCAATTTTCAGCTCAATCCGAGTTACATAGCCTCCTCACGATTTTTTTGGTGGAGGACAGAAATCTGTTTCGGGACAGCAACTCCCCCAAATCTTAGTTCCCTCTCATTAGAGGTCATTCTCGGCACAAAAAGCAAACAAAAAGGATAAGGAGAGGTCATTACTGAAGTATCAACTTCCAAGACTCAAGGAAACTCTTGTATTATCTCCCAACAAGTACTTTTCTTTAACTCATTTAAGTTAGGCACAAGATGCAAGAAGAATCAAGTATTTTCAAATGAAGAAGCATTAACTTCCATACTTGCAAAGTCTTCAACTATGAAATGTATCTCATCCAAATGGGTTTTGGAGGATCCCTTCTCATCTCTCTTTGGTCTACTACCTTCATCAAAAAGATTTTCAGGAGCAATCCAATCAAAATTCTTTTCAAAGGCTTCATGCATTCCAACAAGCTTAAAGGGTATGGGTATCTTAAATTCTTCTCTAGGCTTATTTTTATCAGAAATACCCATAACATGTACACTTGAGCCTAGCATATTGAAACGCTCAAAGACCTTTTTGGCTTCCCTAGCAACATCATGGAATTATTTTGATAAAGTTTCAAGGATGAATTCTCTCTTTTCAGCATTCTTTTCTTCTTTTAGTTTTAGGAACAAGAATTGTATGAAGGGGTCAAGGCTAACAAACCTAGCCTCCAACATATGAACTAAAGAAGCTGCAGCAATCTCATAACTAGGAGCAAGCTCTGCTATAGATTTATCCTCAATATCCTCATGCTTGCTAACATAATTAAAGAATTCTTCAATATTATCTTTCCCAATTATGGAGCCACTACCTATTGCAAGATCTTTCAGGGCGAACTTGGGGAGCAACATGGTGAGCTAGAGCAGGAACTATTTTTTTGTGTTTTTGAATAAAGCAAGCAAACCAAACTAGACTAATTTTTTGGGGTTTTTTGAAAAGAGGCAAACAAAACCAAGAAAAAGAAACAAAGCAAACTAAAAAAAAGTAAAGAGAAAGGAAGTGAAGGACTCCCCTAGTGAAGACGTCCTTAGCCTCCCCGGCAACAGCGCCAGAAAATCCTTGATGATGCTCGACGTGGCACTTCGTTGGTAACCCCAAGCGTAGGGTGTGAAGAGCAAGCAACAAGTTTTCCCTCAGTTAAGACCGAGGTTATCGAACCAGAAGGAGGAAGGAAACGTCACACATGTGTTGCAAGCAACGCGGAGACCTGCACAACACAAACTCAAGACTTTGCCCCAACGAATCAGTGAGGTTGTCAAGCTCACCGGTTTGCTGTAATAAAGGATTAAATGTATGGTGTGGAAGGTAATGGTTTGCAGCAAGTAAACAAGTAACAGGGAAAGATGTATCAATGGTAAAGATTGGACCGGGGTCCATAGTTCACTAGAGGTGCTCTCCTTAGATAAACAACATGGCATGAAGGGTAAACAAATTACAGCAGGGCAATTGACAGGAACTGAGCAAGGCATAACAATGCAATTACTAGTCAGAAAGATCCTATGAGATTCAATTGGGCAATACAACAAGATATATAGTCCGCCATCCAACTGCATCTATGACTAGAAGTCCGCCTTCAGGTTATCATCCGAACCCCCTCCAGTATTAAGTTGCAAGCAACAGACAACTGCTTTAAGCAAAGTGTGTAAGGTAAACAGTCCACATGTTCCATGAACAAGATACCGTTGTTTTCTCCCTAGTGGCAACAGCACATCTACAATCGAAGAGATTTCTGTCACTTCCCTTGGAAACTAGAGGCATGAACCCACTATCGAGCATAAATACCCCCTCTTGGAGTCACTAGCAAATACTTGGACAAGATAACTACTAACAACGGAGAGCATGCAAGATCACAAACAACACATACATGATAGAATTATAAAGACAAAACCATTGATCAAACCAACATAATAATCTCAATATCCATCGGATCCCCGCAAACACAATATGCATGATTACAAATAGATTAGATCTTGATCATGAACAAAGCTCACAAGATCTATACATGAAAGCACGAAGGAGGAGATACATCCATCTAGCTACTACATGGACCCATAGTCCAAGGTGGAACTACTCACGCATCATACCAGAGAGAAGGCCTCCAGGATGATCTCCCCTCCGGCAGGGTGTCGGGAAGAACTTCAGATCCCCCGATCTAGGGACAATGGGGGCGGTGGCTACAGACGGTTTCGTGGAGATTTGATCGGGTGCTTAGGGTTTCTGCATCGGGGGCTTCTTATAGGCGAAGGGGAGGCCAAGGAGGTGGCCAGGGGTGGCAAACCCTAGCCAGGCACAGGGCTGGGCCCACCCGCGCCTGGGGTGGGTCTGGCCCCTCTGGACTTCTTGTTCCCCACGGAAAGTAATTGACTTTAATGTTTATCCCGTCCAATTCCGAGAATATTTTTTGACTAACTTTTCTGAAACCAAAAACAACATAAAACAGGCATCTGACACGGTTGCAACTTGTTAATAGGTTAGTACCAGAAAACATGTAAAAAGAACCTCAAAGTGTAGACAAGTAAAGCAAGTAGATACTAAATAAGCCTGGAACATAAAAAATTATAGATACGTTTCCAACGTATCACCCACCAGCAAGAGAAAAGGAGGCCGAAACACCTCTTACCAATCAAATCATGTCCATGGACACAGACAAATGGGCCCGAATACTACCTAGGGCCACCGCCAGCAAGGCAAAAATTAGAATGAAGGAGTTTGCTCCTTTTCTCCACCCCGCGGCCTACACCGTCCTCGTCTGACTCCCGCACAGGGTTGTCAGCGGGAGAAAAGGAGGCCGAAACTCCTCTTACCGAAGAAACCATGTCCATCGACATAGACAGATGGGCCTGTCCGTGGCCCCGCCTGCAGCTAGACCCGACTTGTCATGGGGTGAACAAAAGACGGTTGAGAGACGCTCGCAACAAGCGAGTAAACTAGGGCCAGTCCATCAACCTATCCACCAACGGGCCATCCGAAAAGTCAAGAACGACATCTCGAGGGAACACACTCCGCTGTCTCTGCCTATGGCCCCGCGCATAGCTAGACCCGGCCTGTCATGGGGTGATCAAAAGAAGGCCTAAGTGAAAAAACGCCAGCGCGCATGCAATGGCTGTCAAAGAGAAACGGTGGCACAGTCTACTGTGCGGGAGCAATCGAACGACCTACGCTCACACGCACGCGAGGGACACACAGGGAGGCGGGTTGGCCAGGTCCGGTTATAGGTAGTTATGTATGGTCGCCCCCAAAAGAGCTCCACCAAAGAATTAACTCAAGAGGATATTAGTACATCTCTCCAGATTATTGCTATCGATGAAAGAACATATTGTTGTTACACATGCTCAGAAATTCTCTCAACTAACCGTTTTCATGGATAATTTTCTAGATCTTGATGTAATTTTTGAACCGTTCTACTACGGAAGGGATGTATAAATACTAACAATATATTTGTTTGGAAATTTAACATCAATTCTCTTTTCAGGTCGTTGCAATGCAGAAGGTTATGTCAAGTAGAAATCCTTTAAGAGCTTGAGTTTCCCGTTGTTAGCTCTCCCGGTGTTATCTGTGGTCGTAGCCCTCGCTATGTGTTGCCTTCATACCTATGACACTTGGTTGGTACTCGAGTACAAGACCATATAGCGGGTCACTCGGTCAAGCACATGAGCACCTGAAAATCTCTCTTTGCCCACTTCGTGTCATCTCAGCACATAGGTTGATCACAACGACACCATCTCCCTTTTCCAAGTAGATCGAATGTGCCTCTAAAAAATATTAGCAATGGGGGAATGATCCCTCACTTGGATATACGTTGTTAGGTAAATGCGACACCCGGTTTATTCAAGCATGTCTCAATAATGACTCAATTTTTGAGTCTTCCATAGCCGAGACTTGAACCCGCGCGGGCTGGCCTCCGCACCTGGAGTATCAGCCACCAGGACAGCGCCTCATCCTCTGAATTTGTCTTCTTCCATGACTATGTCATTGATTCACAAATTGTGGCTCTCGTTGTGGGAGTTGACACACTTGTACGTCTTTTACAAGCCCCTCCACTCTACTTCTCTTACGCTTAGCGTCCTCGTTAGTCTACTCCCTTCATATCATACAATATTATTATATCAACAGTCAAATTGTAAAAGTGTATGAGTTATTTATCCTATACTAGCAAAATGCCTGCGCGTTGCGGTGGAAGAAGTTACTCTTTATTGTGCCGGTGGTTAGTTCTTTTTTAAATCAACCCACAATTCCTCCGTTTAGTTGCTTCTTGTTTTGATTTTTCCCTTTAATGTTCCCGTTAGATGGGAAAAAGTCTAAGGCGATGGCCTAGTCCTGTTTGCCCGTCGCATTTTTTCTAGAAATTCATTCACCTTTAGCCGCTCTAGGATGAGGCACTTTGCCTTTGCTTTTATCGAGGCCAAGGAATATAGAAAGATATGAAGACGAGAAAATTATTGAGAGAATAATTCAATGTATGTATGGGTGCAATAGAACAAAGTACAATCACCCTCGTCGGCATCAACCACAAAATATCATCAGAACATGGCATGCCCAAAGTGGTAGAATTACTACCTATGTTTCACCGATAATTCAGATGTTTCCAGAGATTACTATGTAACAATTTCTCCATAAACAATGCTCCAATGGAATCTAACCATGTTGTGCACTTACATTATCCCCAATCAAATCATGTAATCCGTAGTTGCATGTAGACATACACTCCTCCTGCTTTTTTATTGGTATGAATTAGTTAAATTCTACCCGCTTTAACCACAACCATCTCGCCCTGAGAGCAACATCCGGGTACCAGCGCTTGCCGAACAGATTTTCAACGCGGCTATGACTTCGGTGCTCGGAGATGAGGCATACACTCTCTTCTGGACAGACAGATGGCTTCTGTGTGGAAGACTCCGAGATGCTGCACCGCACCTTTTTGCGATGGTGCATGTGGCTGCAATCGCAACTCGCAGGGTTCGCGAGGGTCTTGCGGGGGCCTGGCTCCATGATGTCCCCCTGACCTTAACGCAATGGCCATCCGAGAGCTGTTCGAACTCGCGGATCGCCTGGAGGGAGTCACCCTGACAGAGGGGATGCAAGATATCCTCAAGTGGACCTGGAATCCGTCTGGCTGCTACTCTGCAAAGTCTTGCTATCAGGTCCTATGCTAGTCGGACCTCGATGGCAGGTGCACTACAGATTTGGATCTCTCAAGCACGTGCCGGTTGCAAGGTTTCTCTTTGGGTGGATGACGAGGTTTGATCTCATCAATGCCCATTGTTATGGACTTGGGTTTTGGAGAAGATGGGGATGCTGGAGATCGCGGAACGGTTAGCAAACAAACAACACGGGGACACAAGGTTTACCCAGGTTCAGGCCCCCGGAGGGAAAACCCTACTCCTGCTTGTATGCTCTTGATTACGGCGGAACCGGTGATTACAGGGTGCGCAGATGCAATCTGGCGTGGAGGTGTGTATGCGGAAGTATGAGTCGAGAGCTCTAGGTCGTGCCCTCCTGGCCTTTATATAGACTTAGGCAGGTCCCGGGCATAAACCTAGTCGGTTACAAGTTTTAGGGTTTTACCCCTTTGAATTTCCTATCTACTCTAGTCTTGCTCTCCAAGGATCCGAAGGCGTCATGGTCCTGGGCCACCCGAAAGTCTTCATGGGCCGGCGTATATTTGCCGTGGGCCTTCCTTGGGCTAGACCATGTATGCTGAGATCATGTACCCGCGGGGTATAACCATGTCAGAAGCCCCCGAGTGATCAGTCGAATCGTAGATTTGGCTGAGGACTCTTCAATCCTCCGGGTGTGACTATGTATTTTAATAGTTCAGGTGTAGGGATTGTTGATGCGTGTGCCTGACTCACCCGACGGATCAGGGTCAGTTAACTATCTTAGGACGAAACAACACAATCTTCTTCAGGCTCGAGTCCCTCAACTCGAACCAGGAACATATGCTGGTGTAAGTCGATTCAGGGCGCGGAGGACTTACAGGAGTGGAATTCCAGTGAATTTAATTGATGTACCCAATGCGTCCGTCAGGATTTTTCGTCGCGCCTGTTGGCACGGATTTTTACTAGCAGAGCGCAGTCATGTGCGTTGTCAGGCCATCAGATGATATCTGTAGGTCTTATCTTTGTGTCGTAGACACAACATCCGAATGTTTATCACCGCGGAGGTGTTTCGGGTGGCCAAGGAGGACATTGCTCACTTAGCGTTAATTAGGGCAGAGTTGCCAAAAAAGTTTTTTGCATACTGATCCGAAAGATCGCAGTCGAAGAATTCATAGGGTGCGCGACCAGCGCTCCCTATAGGAGTAGCCCCCAAGTGTCTGTTCGAGTCATAGACTCGAGCGGAGACTTTTAATTCATCCGTTGTTCAGTATCGGATGCTTAAATCTGTCCTCCCTATGGGAGTATCCCCCGAGTCCGTAGTGGAGTCGTAGACTCGACATAGGACTCGAAGAAATAGTTTGATGCTGAAACATGTTGTTCCCCTTTCGGGTGCGCGGCCAGCGCTCCTGATAGGAGTAGCCCCCGAGTAATTAGTTGAATCGTAGATTCGAGTGAGTACTCTTAGCTTTGAAGCCGAAGAAATTGTAGCTAGTGCTAGTTTAGCTTTTGATGACGTCAGTGCTGACGATCGATGACCTCAAGCGCCTTCTGCACCAGAGATGACTTGATTGGACGAACATGGGTCCCACTGTCTGACCTTGAATTGACCGGTCACGCGCGTTGTGGAGATAATTACGGCGTCGCCTCGATTTGCGTGCGTAGTGGACGGCGTGTTAGCGATGGTTCATTGTGATGCTGACACGTGTATGGCCAGATCCTGTCGTTGGCGTTAGGTCTTCTCGATGGACAGCTGTCGTGCATCGTCCTCGTCTTTATAATCATTGGGGAAGACTTCAGTTTGTTTTCACCGCATCTATTCTTGTTTTCACTGCTTCCTTGTTCTCTGAGAGTTCTTGCTGCGCGCTGGAATATCCCTTCACATTTCCATCTTCCATTCTGGTCTCTCGCCGCCGGCGCCGCCATACCGCGATGGGGAAGTCGAAGAAGGCTTGATCTGCGGTTGGTACCAGCGCTGCTGGAGGGAAGAAGAATGCCGCTGCTACCCGTGTCACCGACGGTGGCTGGCGGCGATCAGAGACGCGGGAGAGTGATCTCCGCAAGCTTCGCGAGCAGGGCCTGATCTCGCAGGATAGGGAGGCCGTCAAACTCCCAGACAATGAGGTAATCCCCTGTCCCCCCGTTGGGTTTCGGGTTATGTTCCTCGCCTTTGTCATTCGCAGATTTTCCTTCCAAGTCCATGACTTTCTTCGTCGACTGCCTTTTCTGTATGGTGTCCAATTGCACCATCTTTCCCCCAATTCTCTTCTTCACGTTGCTTGATTTATCACCTTCTGCGAGTGCTGGCTCGGTATTGAGACGCACTTTGGCCTCTTCCGGAAACTTTATTCCGTGAAGAGGCAATCCGGTTCGGATGGTGTTTATCCCATTGGGGGTTGCATCATCTCCCTCAAGCCCAATTTGCTTTTCTTTTCTTTTTCCATGTCTGGATCTGTCCAGTACTGGCGGAGGCGATGGTTTTATATCCGCGACTCCGTAGTGCCTGGGCAGGATTTTGGTCTTGTTCCTTTTGACCCCTCCCAAAAGATCGAGCCGAAAAGGTCTTGGAAAAACAAGATCTTGGATGGCGAGGTGGCGGAGATAGAGGCTCTCTATCGTCGGGTGGAGGATCTCCAGTTGATTCCGGACAGGGAAGTGAACGATGTGGATATCATCCGCACTTTTCTCGAGCGTCGGGTGCAGCCACTCCAAGCTAGGGCGCACCCGATGTTCCTTTATGCTGGACGACGTGATCCGACGAGGGTTTCGACTGACAAATTCTCCCAGGGAGATCTCGACAGGGCCCTTCGTTCGTTGCTGAAGTTCAAGGCTGGAGAGGATATCCAGGGGAAGTCACTGACCCCTCCGTTTTCTTCTTCGCTTCCTGTTCCACAGGTGTAGATCCGTGCACGTAGCGCTATTTTTTGACTGCATTGTTTTGTGTTTGTTTGCTAACAAATCGTTCTTCTCTTGTGCAGAGCTTCAAAAGTGCCGGGTATGTCGCCTCCATTACCCGAAGTATATCCGGATGCTCCAGATAATGATGTGGTGGATTCCATGTCCAAGCTGCCATCGGCGCGATCTCTGGCTGAAGATGCCAACGAGTTGAGCGAGGACCACACTCGCAAACGATCACGGAGCTTCAGCGAGTCTTCGGATGCTTCGACTCCTCCGACTCCTAGGAACCCTCTGTGTCTTGAGCGTCACAGTGATGGGCATGGAGGTTCTTCCTCTCATATTCCTGCTCTTCCCGTGCGGGCTGTAGCGCCGCACCTGCCAGCGAAGCGGAAGAAGGAAGAAAAGAAGGAAGAGAAGAAGGAAGAGAAGAAAGAGGAGAAGAGGGTCCAAAGGACCCCTCCTGTCTTCAACCTGAGCGAGCTTGACTCGTAAATTTCTTCTGCACTTTGTTCTCTTTACTGTTTACTTTGTTCTTGTACTAATTTGTCTGTGTGCAGGCACTCGTCCAACGACTCCTATAGTGATGGTGCTCGGGAGATGATGGGGGAGTCAAAAGTTGCGTCTCCTCCTCCTCAGACGGTGGCAACTTCTGAGGGCGCTGCTCTGAACCCTCCTCCGCAGGAGGTTCAGGTGGTTGCGCCTCAGAATTTTGCTAGCGGACCTTCGACGTCGCCATCAGATCATGTAAGTATTTCTGTCTCCTGCCACGGGGGGGAGCCCCCGAGCGTCTGTAAAAGAGTTTTCTTGTTTTGTTCTTCCTTCGAGTCTCGGGGGAGCCCCCGAGCGTTTTCGTGTGTGTATTTTGCTTCTGTTCTTTCCTATTGGGCGTAGCCCCCGAGTCCTTTTTCTGACGAGTAGATCGTCTTCCTGCAGCCTTTTGTGCAGGATGCCAAGCGACTAGTGCAGGAGCACCTGGTGCTGGAGGCCAGCCTCAAACAGCTTCAAGGTACTGTTGTGCCTTTTATGTTTTCTTCTTCGTGTATTCTTGTCATGTTATCTGACGCTTGTATTTTTTGAATGCAGAGGAGCATAACACCTCCGTTCGTGAGATTGATGCTCTCAAAAAGAGCATCGGTCAAGCGGAGAAGAAGGCCGAGGTCGCCGTTGCTGCGAAGGAGCGCCTCGAGCTGGAGCTGGCTACTGCGGCTGAGGCTAAGGAGCGCCTGCAGCGGGAGGCCACGGACCGCGAGGAGCAGCTTGCCACTGCTGCGACTGCGTGTGAAAGAGAGGTGGCTAGCAAGCTCATGACAGCTGCCAAGACTGTTTCGGGTGAGCATCTTCACTTGCATTTCCTTGTCTTTCTTCTGCGGTGCTTTTTTCATTGCTTCTCTTTATTGTCTCAGATGCCGCGGGCATCGAGTTTGACCGCGGTGCTCTGGAGCACGGGAGTGATCTAGATGATGCTACTGCAGCGGTCGAAGATCGCTGCAGCACCATCATCAGCTCACTCGCTAAGGCCAAGGAGGTCCTTGGCCGCTTCTACAGGGAGCTTGTCCCCAAGGGCGCGGCCCTTGATGATGTTGACGCCCTGGCGGAGGCACTATCAGCCGAAGCGCCTGCGGCGTACAAGCGCAAGCAGAAGGGCATCGGCGCATCTGTCGGGCTGGCGATGGCTTTGGCGGCTGGAGCGGAGCTGGACCTTCCTCAGATCACCTCCCGGATGCCGACGACTGCGGATGGATCCGAGGTAGCCTTCGCTACCTATTCTTCTCGCTGTAAGCGATATGGGCCAAAGCTGATTGATCTACTGGCCGAGTACGCGCTACGGCAGCAGGGGGAAGCCAAGGCGAGGCAATCCGGCTCCGAGGCTACTCAGGGTGCCGTATCTTAGGTGTTGTAGCTGTAGGATAGCTGTATTTTTCTTTTGTTGTAATTATGTTGATGAACAAATCCCTGTGCCACGTAGTGACCTTTTATGCACTTAATGAATTTGTTGAGATGTGTTCTCCTCCGTTTGAGTGTTCATGTCTTTTGCCTTTCTGCTGCTCTAGGGTCCTTCGGGTGCTGATCCCGTTGACACCTCGCCTGCCGCGCAGCTGCAGCCATCCTTGGATGATTCGTCGCAACTTGCTTTTCTTCGAGACCGTGTTCGTAGTCTCAAGAAGGAGTTGCCTGGGGTGCGTGGCCATGCCGACGTTTGGAAGTCCAAGGCGGATCGCGGTTCGGCCAGAGAGGAGTACTTGATGGCGGAATTGCTTCGACTGTCTGAGCAGCTTCAGTGTAATTTTTTAGAGCTGCTGCTCATTTCTTCGGATGTGCCTGCTGGCTTTGCATCTTACTTTGTGTGAGTATCGCAGGTGCTAACCTTGCTCCAAGGAAGGAGAAAGAGCGTGTTGTTGTTCGGGTCAATTGTTTGACTCAACAGGACATGGAAGCCGGCGGGTTCTTCTGGATGGATCGTGACCGTGCCATGGCTCTGGCAATGGTGAAGGATCGCGTTCACCAAGTGTCGCGGGTCCTTTGTCAAGTGCAGACTTCACTCTCGTCGGTTCTGCATGTGATGTTTCCCCTGGATGCTGCACCAACAACCCTGTCTGGTCTTCTGTCTAAATTTCGGAGCGTGACTCGTGTTCAGGAATTGGTGAGGCAGCAGCTCGTCGCAGGGGTGAAGGCTGCGCTGTCCCTTGTTAGGCTGCATCGTCGTGATGTAGATCTGTCTATTGTAGCGGCTGGGCCACTTCTTCGGCCGGATGGTGGCGAGTGGGATATGCGTCCGCATTATGCGGCTGTAAGGCAGTATGCCGAACAGGTTGTAGATTTGTTTGAGCATCGTGCTCAAGTTATTCTTCAGAATAGGTAGTACCTGTAAAAGAGATAGATGTAAAATTTGTATATTTCGACTGGGCATGTTGTGCCCTTTTTTATAAAGGTTTTGGTTGTTGTTTGAGCATGCAGTGCTTTTTTTGGGTACATGTCCTTTTTGATAGCCTAACGTTGTCAGCTACTCAGGTGTACACGTGTTATCCTTAGTCGATGAAATCGTGAGGTGGGGGAGCCCCCGAGTGCACTTGTAGCATGAAGTAAAGTTGCAAATAGCGAACGGAATTTTGGGGCGAGACACTTAGCTTTATTTATATCGTAATGGAGGAAGTACATTGTTCGGCTGAGTAGCCTTGCTTGAAAAGCCTTATTGAAAGTAAAGGGGTAGGTAGCTAGGGGTAGAATCGTCGCAAGTGTGCGATGTTCCATGGGTTGGAGTATGCGACTCCAGACTCCACGTGCTTGAGGCGATAGGCGCCACCTGGGATGACTTCGGTGATGATGTAGGGTCCTTCCCATGGTGACTCGAATTTCTTCGGCCGCTCTTGCTTGAGTCGCAAGACGAGGTCTCATTCGACGAAGGACCTTGGGCGCAGCCGGCGGCTGTGGTAGTTGTGGAGACTCTGCTGGTACACCGCTGATCGAGTTGCTGCTACGTCTCTTGCCTCGTCGAGTGTGTCGACGGCATCTTCGAGTGCAGTCGTGGATTCGGCTTCGCTGTAAGCGACGACCCGGGGGGCCTGGTGGCGTACTTCGGCTGGTAGCACGGCTTCGGCTCCATGCACCATGAAGAACGGCGTGTAGCCGGTGGAGCTGTTTGGCGTGGTGCGCAAACTCCATAGGACAGATGGTAGATCTTCCGTCCAGGCTCCGGCCTTTCGCTCGAGTGGGCTCATGAGGCGCTTCTTGATGCCAACTCCGATTAGGCCGTTGGCCTTTTCTACCTGCCTATTCGTTTGCGGGTGAGCCACTGAGGCGTATGTGATGTTGATCCCGAGACCTTCGTAGAAGTCTTGGAATTCTTTGGAGATGAAGTTCGATCCATTGTCGGTGATGATGCTGTGCGGTACGCCGAACCTGTAGATAATGGATTCAAAGAACTTGACGGTGGTCTTGCCCTTTTGGTTGGTGACCGGCATGGCTTCGACCCACTTGGTGAATTTGTCGACTGCGACCAGGAGGTAGACGTGCCCCCCTTTCGAGGACTTTGGCAGCTTGCCGATCATGTCGAGGCCCCATTGAGCAAAGGGCCGGGCTATAGGTATGGGTCTGAGCTCTGACCCGGGTGCGTGTGGTTTGTCGGCGAACCTTTGGCACCCCTTGCATCTTCGGATGATGTCCTTTGCATCGCTCATGGCCGTTGGCCAGTAGAATCCAGCTCGTAGAGCTTTGGCGACAAGGGAGCGGCTGCCTGCATGATGGCCGCAGATGCCCTCGTGGATGTCTTGGAGGATAGTTTTCCCGTCACTGATGGTGACGCACCTTTGTAGTACACCCGTAATACTGCGCTTGTACAGCTCGCTATTGATGATGGTGAAAGCTTTTGACCGACGAGATATGCGCCAGGCATCTGTCGGGCTATCAGGCAGTTCTCCGTTTATCAAGAACTGGAGGTACGGTCGTGTCCAGGTTTCTTCGACTGCCATGACCTGCATCAGGTTGACCATAGCGACCTCTGTGTCCAATTTCTCGGGTCCTTCATGTCCTTCGGGTAGCGTAGCCCCCGAGTGTTCTGCTTCTTCGGGTGATCCCTTGGGGAATTTCCGCTTGATGGATGGCACGCAGATATGTTCGAGGAACACACCCGGTGGCACCTTTGCGCAGGTGGAGCCGATGTTGGCGAGTCTATCGGCCTCCTCGTTGCTTTCTCTTCCAACGTGTCGTAGCTCGCAGCCGTCGAATTCTCCTTCGAGTGCGTTGTAGAGCGCGCGGTACGCGATCATGTTTTTGGCGTGTGCGTCGCACTCGTTCATTGTTTGTTGGACGACAAGGTTGGAGTCACCGTAGATGACCAGGCGTGTTGCGCCGCAGATCTTTGCCATCCTCATGCCATGGATGAGGGCTTCGTATTCGGCCTCGTTGTTGGAGGCTCGAAATTTCATCCGAAGGACGTACTTCATCTTGTCGCCTTGCGGGGAGGTCAGTATGACCCCGGCTCCTGTTCCGGATTCACGCTTAGAGACGTCGAAGTGCATCGTCCATGACTGCGACATGTCTGGGGTGTCTGGCAGCTGCAGCTCCATCCAGTGTACAAGGAAGTCCGGGAGGACTTGATACTTGATTGCAAGTCGCTTCTCGTAGACGATGTCTAGGGGTGACAGCTCGATGCCCCATAGGGCCACGCGTCCTGTGGCCTCTGGGTTATTTAGGATGCTGTTTAGGGGTGCCTCGTTGATGACCATCACCTGGTGCTCCTGGAAGTAATGGCTCAACCGACGAGCCGTCATGAACATGCCGTAGGCGAGTTTTTGGTAGTGAGGGTACCTTTGTTTTGTCGGTGTCAATACCTCGCTGAGGTAGTAGATTGGGCGTTGGACCCCATGGGTCTTGCCTTCTTCGGGTCGTTCGACCACTAGCACGGTCCTGACCACCTGGTGTGTGGCTGTTATGTACAGCAGCAGAGGCTCGCGCTCCTTTGGCGTGACCAAAACGGGCGAGGTGGAGAGTAATTGTTTGAGACTTTTGAACGCATCGTCGGCTTCGGGCGTCCACTCGAATTTGTCTGCCTTGCGTAGCAGCTGGTAGAATGGGAGGGCCTTCTCGCCCATGCGGCTGATGAATCTGCTCAGTGCCGCTATTCGTCCTGCGAGCTGCTGGACACCCTTGAGGTTTTTCGGCTTCTCCATCGCCATGATGGCCCGGATTTTCTTCGGGTTCGCCTCGATCCCTCGCTGGGAGATGAAGTAACCAAGGAGTTGTCCTGATGGGACGCCGAAGGCATACTTTTCGGGGTTGAGCTTGATCCTGTAGCGGTCGAGATTATCGAACGTCTCGCGGAGATCGTTGATGAGCGTTTTCGCCTCCCTGGTTTTGATGACTATGTCATCGACATAGACTTGGACGTTGCGACCGATCTGATCCTTCAGACATGCCTACATGCATCGCTGGTACGTGGCACCTGCGTTCTTTAGCCTGAAGGGCATTGTGTTGTAGCAGAACACTCCGAATGGTGTGATAAACGCCGTTTTCTCTTGATCTTCGACCTTGAGTCGGATCTGGTTGTAGCCTGAGTAGGCGTCGAGGAAGGAGAGTTTATCGCATCCTGCGGTCGAATCGATGATCTGGTCGATCCGAGGAAGAGGGAAGTGGTCCTTTGGGCAGTGCTTGTTCAACGACGTGAAGTCCACGCACATCCGCAGGATGTCCGTGTCCTTCTTGGGAACCATTACTGTATTTGCGAGCCACTCGCTTTCTTTGATCTCCCTGATGAAGTCTGCGGCGAGTAGCCTGTTTATTTACTTCCCGATGGCTTCGGCCCGTGGTTCGGACAGTCTCCGGATGGACTGCTTGACGGGCTTGGTGTCTGGAAAGACGTTGAGTGCGTGCTCGGTGAATGCCCTGGGAACTCCTGGCATGTCCGCAGGACACCAGGCGAAGATTTCCCAGCGCTCACGGAGGAATTCGACGAGCGCGCCTTCCTATGCGGGGCTAAGATCGTTGGCGATCAGCGCCGTCTTGGAGGCATCCGTCGGATGGACCTGCACCTTCTTTGTGTTGACGGTGGAGTCGAAGGACATGTCAGGTGCGTTTTGTCGTGCGACTGGGGATGCCCCATTGTCCGTCACCTCGCGGAGCCTTACGAGCTCCTCCTGCATGCCGAATGATTGGGAGATTCTGTTGAAGTCCCTGTCACATTGGTCCGATCGGGTGAAGCTCCCGTGGACTGTGATGACGCCCTTTGGTCCTGGCATCTTGAGTAGCAGGTATGCATAATGTGGGACAGCCAAGAATCTTGCGAATGCTACACGCCCGAGGATGGCGTGGTATTGTGATGGCCAGTCCACCACTTCGAATTCGAGCCGCTCGAGTCGGAAGTTGTCCGGCTTGCCGAAGATGACGTCGAGCCATATTTTTCCCAGGGGGAATATGCACTTTCCTGGGACGATGTCGTGGAACGTTGTGTCTGACTGTTCCAGGCTGCACTGCGGGATCCGCATTGCTGCTAGAGTACTTGCGAACATCAGGTTGATGCCGCTGTCGCCGTCCATGAAGACCCGACTCATCTCGAAGCCTCCGATCTACGCCTCCAGCACCAGGGCAGCATGACCTGGGCGAGGGATCTGGCAAGGGTGATCCGAACGACTGAACATTATGCAGGACTCCGATCCGCTGAGGTACTCAGGGATGGCGGGTGGAGTTGCCACGGCCAGGTTGATCTAACGGGTGATTTTCTTCTGCACCCTATTCGTGGGGCGCCCCTTCTGGATCATCAGTGCTCATTTCGACGGGGGATATCCGTTCCCATCGTTGTTCTGTGCTGGTGCGACTGGTTGGTTCGGGCCTCCTACAGGTGGCGGTGGAGGAGCTCCATGCGCTATCTCACCTGGTGCGGGTGCGTTCCCGAATCCAGGAAGTGGAGCTTGCTGCCTCATCTGAACCATGCTTTCGCTGAGTTTCTGGAACTCGCGGTAGTCCTTGAGCATGTGGCTTGCCTACTTCTTGCCATCCTGCTTGTCGATGTAGAAGTGGATGGTGCATGGACCCGAAAGTTTTTCGTATGCTGAGGGTCCATTGTCACGATCGCGGCGCTGCCACGACTGTGCTGGGCGCCCTCCATCGCAAAAGTTTCCTCCGCGGTATCCTCCGCTGTTGCGGTTGGCGTCGTTGCGGCGATCGGCGTAGCCGTCCGCAACCATGTCGGGTCCATCGCGATCGTCGTAGACGCGTGATCTCCTCTTGCTACGGCGCTCTCGTCGTCGGCCGTAGTCGTCTTCTTCCTCCGAGTGTGCCCGGTGGACGTAATCTTCGCCGTTAGCCCACCTGTTGGTGATGTCCATGAGGTGGTCGAGTGTCTTGGGCTTGACGCGCCCGAGTTCCTCCTTGAAGTCCTGGCGCTTGACGCCGTCTTTGAAGGCGTCGATGGCCCTCTCTTCGGAGATGTGCGCTGCGGAGTTCTTGGTGTTGGACCAGCGTAGTATGTATGAGCGAATGGTTTCGCCCGTTCGTTGAGTGCAGGCCCGCAACTCCTCGACTGAGGCGGGCCTCTTGCTGGTGCCTTTGAAGTTTCGGATGAAGCTGTAAGCTAGCTCGTCCCAACTTAGGATGGACCCTGAAGATAGGCTGCCTAAGCCAGATCCGGGCTGCACCTGTCAGCTGCAGCTGAAGGCATTGCATGGCGGTTTCCTTGTTTCCGCCGTGCAATTTGACGGATGACAAGTGGTCGCTGAGCCATGCCTTTGGGTCTTGTGTGCCGTTTAACTTCGGAGTATCCGAAGGAAGCTTGAAATTTTGTGGCATCTTTGTTCGTCGAACAAATCTGCTGAAGCATCGAGCTCCACAGAGTTCTCCTTCGTCTTCGTCCATCTCGGATTCAGACGAGCATGCGCACTTGGCTCGCGCTTTGTCGATTTTGCGCTGTGTGAGCACGTCCCTGGCGTCGTAATCGCGGTTGCGGTGGCGTGAACTCTTGTTCCTTCGAGGAAGGTCATGGTCTTCTTCTTCGGATGAAGGGGTGGGGCTGCGGTCGAACCTGACCGGAGCTTTCTTCTTCGGCTCCGTAGGAGCTTCCTGGTGGAGCGCGGCTCCAACGAGTCTGAGTACGGTAAGTGCAGACTTGTGCATGGCTCTTTTCGGGTGCCCCTCCGGAGGTGGGTGGGCCGCGAGGTACGCAGTGACTGCCATGATCACAGCCTACGGCGTTTTTGGGATGACGTTGTCATCGGCGTCCATCTCCATGAAGGATGTGTGGAGGGTTCGGGTCACCTCACGACGCTCCTTGGGATCCATGTTCTCCATCCGAGAGCGGTGCTTGTTTCCTTGGTTGTCGTTCGAGCTGGAGCCGATGCCCATGGAGGAGAGCGCGGCTCGTCGCGCACTGGACTCTGAGGCTGCTTGCTTGCATTTGTCAAGCACCTCCTGCATCTTGACCTGCTTCTTGTGCTCCTCGATCAGGAGCAGATGGTAGGCCATCAGTAGATTCCGGGAGGAGTCTGCAGGCAGGACTATGTTGCCCGCCACGGCGTTGCGTGCCTGGGCCCATCCTTCTTTTCTAAGGCGGATGACATGGCCGTTGTTGTCCCCTTCGGGTGGGGGGGGGGACTGGCTTCTTCTGTTCCTGCCGTTTCGATCTGGCGGGTTAGGTGTCGGGTTGGGCGGCGGGTTGGGCGCCTGCTGGTCCACGTCGCTCTGGATGACTACGGCGCATTGGTAGCGCTCATAGATGGGTCCGCTGCTGCCGCAGCTTTCGGATCCGGAACCGTAGGTCCCTTCATCCGATGGCGGGTCGCACAGGTCGGAGTTGCAGCTGGTGCTGTCGTAGGATTCATCTGTTGATGATGATGTGCGTAGCACAGGGTGTAGGGCCCATGAAGCGGGCCTGATTGATGGTAGGGGCACCCGCTCAGGGAGGCGGAGGGTGCCAGTTTGCCCCACCTAGAAGCAGAAGCTCCCGAACAGGATCTCGAGTCCGTCGCCTACGGGCTCGAAGTCCTTCATGGTGGCTGGTGAGTGGGCGGTGAAGTGGAAAGCGACAAATAGGAGGTGACTCTCCGTCGCCGCAGAGTTGTAGATCGATCGGGTTGGGACCGTCACGATCGCACAATCAGCGTCCCCAGTTCCCACAGACGGCGCCAATTGACGAGGTTTGATCTCATCAATACCCATTGTTATGGACCTGGGTTTTGGAGAAGATAGGGATGCTGGAGATCGCGTAACGGTTAGCAAACAAACAACACGGGGACACGAGGTTTACCCAGGTTCAGGCCCCCGTAGGGAAAACCCTACTCCTGCTTGTCTGCTCTTGATTACGGAGGAACCGGTGATTACAGGGGTGCGCAGATGCAATCTGGCGTGGAGGTGTGTATGCGGAAGTATGAGTCGAGAGCTCTAGGTCGTGCCCTCCTGGCCTTTATATAGACTTAGGCAGGTCCCGGGCATAAACCTAGTCGGTTACAAGTTCTAGGGTTTTACCCCTTTGAATTTCCTATCTACTCTAGTCTTGCTCTCCAAGGATCCGAAGGCGTCATGGGCCTGGGCCACCCGAAAGTCTTCATGGGCCGACGTATATTTGCCGTGGGCCTTCCTTGGGCTAGACCAGGTATGCTGAGATCATGTACCCGCGGTGTCAGTGGATGTGAGGAACAGATGTTGGACCGCTGATAGGTTGAGCCAATGCGGGTTGCAGCACTCGGCGGCATGTCCTTTCTGCGACCAGTGTGGAGAATCCATTGACCACCTCCTCATGGGTCGTGTCCTTGCTCGCGAGGTGTGGAGCACCTGCCTTGGATGATGGGGAAAGAGCCAATGGTTGCCCGATCACGACACGAAGTTGGTCGCTTGGCTGCAGGGGAGGCGCGGTGGGGAAGGCCGAGAGTGTGATATATGGACAGGAGTCTCCTTGGCGTGTTGGAAGATTTGGCGCCATCGGAATGACGTAGTTTTCGAAGGTGCCTTCCCCTCAGCCGCAGTGGTCATCCAGAAGATCTCCGAGGAGGCGGACTTGTGGATAGATGCGCAGCTCTTCCGGGACTGCTTGAGTCAGGTAGATAGGTGGAGATGTCGCGAGTAGTTAGTTAGGAGTGTGTGCTGCCTCGCGGCAGCGTGGTTTTTGCGTTCGGGGCGTCTGTGCCACGACGTGTTGTAAAGATTGACCGTCTGACCCTCCTTCTATGAAAAAGATATGTCTTTCAGAATGTATCCTTGAAAAAATTAGTTAAATGAGAATATATGAAAGATACCGTGAAGGTATAGAAAATGTCTGATCTATTTGGGCAAGATTTTTTTACCCGACTGACTACTCTTGGTCTAAACCGGCAGCGAGGATGTACAGAGAAGAAAATTGGAATCAGGAACAACCACTTAGAATAGTCAAAATCCCCAAATTAATTTAAAAGGGAAAAGTCTAAAACAAACCTTCAACTTATAGATGAAAGTTAAATCAAACCTCAAACTTGCAATCCCTGGAATCAGCACGCCAAACTTTGGAATCCCGGTCCATTTCAAACCTTAGGTCTATTTGAGTTGGAATATTGCTGAGCGTGGCAAGGTAAACCCGAACTGTTGACTTAGGGCCACATGACAGGTCCATATGTGGCAAACGGCACATTCATCCATATGATCTGCTTCGAGCTGCCCATCCTGCAAGATCTCGTCTGCTTCTAGCTGCTCATCATATTGAACCCAGGGCAGCTGACGCGCCGGCATATATGCACACACATGACGCATGAGGCTAGCTAAAAAAATCTGCGTCAAACTCCTGGGCATGCATGTCAAGGAAAAACCAGCCTGCATGCAGTGGATAACTCGTAGTCCATTTGGTCCATCGGCTAGTGCGCTCTTGCTTGGATCGATCGTTAATGTGGTGGAGGCCATGACGCCGGTCGGGTTCATGACTGCCGTTGTTAGCGAGCGCAGTTTCAACACATGTGTACCTCGTGCGCCCGACCGGCGGCTACAAGTCCCAGTTTGCCGCCGTCAAGATCCACTCGAGCTGTAGTGAGCGCCTCCGCGGCAGAGGCTCCACGTCCGCCATCCACCTGCACATCGTTCGCCTCCTTGCCTTCTTCGACAAGTGCGACGAGAGCATGCTCGTCCTGGACGACCAGTGTGTGTGAGCCGGCAGTGGTTCATGGCGTCGTGAAGGCCTCCAACGTGCTACTCGAAGACGCAATGTGAGCAAGCCTCTGCGACTTCGGGTTCGCGCGCCGGGCTCTTGGCGACGTCCGTAGGCCTACAAGGGCGTGACATGTTTGTCAGCACTGACCGTCGTGTAGCCGGAAAGGAGTCACCGCCGCGCGCTGCTGTTCAGCATAGGGGCGACGATCGAGGCGCAAGCTACAGCGGCTGGCGAGTTGTCGACCAAGACCTCGTTGCCTAAAACCCATTGCGCGTGCAGCTAGCTTCTAGGAGCCATCATTGTGATACGTCGAAAACTCATTTATAATTTTTGATGTTCCATGCTTGTTTAGTATCTACTTTGCTTTGTTTTATCTATACTTTGAGATATTTTTATATGTTTTCTAAGACTAACCTATTAAAAATAAGCCATGGTGCCAATTGTCTGTTTTCTTCTGTTTTTAGTTCCAGAAAAGACAGAAAATCAATATTCTCAGAATTGGACGGGACAAAAGCCAAAGTCAATATTTTACCGTGGAGAACACGGAGCTAGAAGACGAGACGGAGAAGCGCCACCAGGGGGCCACACCCCCTGGCCGCGCGGTCAGGCCTGGCCCACGCCTAGGGGGGTGCGGCAACCCTGGGTGCCCCCTGCCTCGCCTCTTCGCCTATAAGAACCCCGATACCAAAACCCTAAGTACCTGATCAATCTTCCACAAAATAGTCTGTAGTCGCGACCACCATCGTCCCTAGATCGGGGGATCTGAATCTCTTCCCGGCACCCTGCCAGAGGGGAGATCATCCCGGAGACCTTCTTCGTCATCATGCCAGCCTCTAGTATGATGCGTGAGTAGTTCCACATTGGACTACGGGTCCATGTAGTAGCTAGATAGTTGTTTCTCCTCCTTTGTGCTACCATGTTTAGATCTTGTGAGATCCGTTCATGATCAATATCATCTATTTGTAATCATGCATGTTGCGTTTGCGAGGATCCGATGGATTTTGAGATTACTATGTCAGATTGATTAATGGTTCTATCTTATTGATTCTATCATGTCTATGTTGTTTGTGATCTTGCATGCTCTCCATTTCTAGTAGCTATCTTGGCCAACTAGATGCTAGTGATTCCAAGAGGGAGTATTTATGCTCAATAGTGGGTTCATGCCTCTATTTAATCTAGAGAAGTGACATAAATCTCTAAGGTTGTAGATGTGTTGTTGCTACTACGGAGAAAACAACGGTCTCTTGTTCATGGAACAACTGGATTGTCTACCTTACACACTTTGCTTAAAACAGTTATCCGTTGCTTGCAACTTAATACTAGAGGGGGTTCGAATGATAACCTGAAGGTGGATTACTAGTCATAGATGCATTTGTATGGCGGTCTATGTATCTTGTTGTATTGCCCAATTAAATCTCATAGGATCATGATTGTCTAGTATTGCATTGTTATGCCTTGCTCTGTCCTGTCAATTGCCCCGCAGTAATTTGTTTACCCAGCATGTCATGTTGTTTATCTTAAGGAGAACACCTCTAGTGAACTATGGACCCCGGTCTAATCTTTACCATTGATACATCTTCTACTGTTACTGTTTACTTTCTACAAACCACCATTACCTTCCACACCATACAGTTAATCCTTTGTTTTTAGCAAACCGATGAGATTGACAACCTCACTGTTCATTGGGGCAAAGTCTTGAGTTTGTGTTGTGCAGGTTTCCAAGTTGCTAGCAACACCTTTGGGTCGTTTCCTTCCTCGGTTCGATAACCTTGGTTTCTTTCTGAGGGAAGACTTGTTGTTGTACTCATCATACCTTCCTCTTGGGGTCTCCCAACAAAGCTCTACATTGATCTGAGCGCATCAAACTATTTTCTGGCGCTGTTGCCGGGGAGGCTAAGGACGTCTTCACAAGGGGAGTCCTTCACAACCTTTCTATTTACTTTGTTTTTCTTTTGCTTAGTTTCTTTTGCTTGGTTTTGTTTGCTTCTTTTTATCAAAAACTCCAAAAACTTAGTTTAGTTTGGTTTGCTTTCTCTTATCAAAAACTCAAAAAAAATAGGTCCTACCCTAGTTGTCACCTTGATCTAGCTCACCATGTTGATCCCCAAGTTCACCGTGAAAGACCTTTTAATAGGCAGTGGGACAATAATTGGAAAAGGAAATATTGGAGAATTATTTAATCATGTTAGCAAACATGAGGATATTGAGGATAGATCCTTAGCAGAACTTGCTTCTAATTATGAAATTGCTGCAGCTTCTTTAGTTCACATGTTGGAGGCTAGGTTTGTTAACCGCAACCCCATTATGCAAATTTTGTTTCTTAAAATAAAAGAAGAAGAGGATGCTTAAAAGAGAGATTTTATCCTAAAAACTTTGCTAAAAGAGTTCAATGATGTTGCTAAGGAAGCCAAAAAGGTCTTTAAACGTTTTAATATGCTAGGCTCATGTGTTGATGTTATGGGTACTTTAGAAAAGTCGGATAAAACCAAACCAATTGGAGAGGAAATTAAGATACCCATACCTTTTAAACTTGCAGGAATGTATGAAGCCCTAAAAAAGAATTCTGATTGGATTGTTCCTGAAAACCCATTTGATGAAAGTAGTAAACCTAAGAGAGATGAGAAAGGATCCTCTAAAACTCATTTCGATGAGATACCTTTCCTAGTTGAAGAGATTTCGAGTATTGATCTTAATGCTTCTTCATTTGAAAATACTTGATTCTTGCTTCTTGTGCCTAACTTAAAGGCGTTAAAGAAAAGTACTTATTGGGAGATAACCCAAAAGTTTTCTTGAGTCTTAGAAGTTATTACTTCAGTAATGACCTCTCATTATCCTTTTTATTTGCTTTTTGTGCCAAGAATAACCTCTAATGAGAGGGAAGTAAGATTTGGGGAGTTGCTGTCCCGAAATAGATTTTTGTGCTCTACTGTAAAATCTCTGTAGCTGTAATTTTGTGAATAAATCCCCCAGGTTGTTAGCTAACTTTCGTTAGTTCAACACTTTTTTATTTGAGCAACATAAGGTCTTCGAAAAAATCGGCTTCTGCCTATTGGTCTGTTTTGACAGATTTCTGCCATTATTTGCATTTGCTTCTTATTGATTCCTTATTGGGTTCTTTTTGGAAAATTGAGATTTTTGAGGGAATTGCTACAGCAACTTGTGTCTTTAGTGAAAGTTTTGCTATTTTGAAACTAAACCCAAAGGTCTATTATATTTTGAATACACTAATGTTGCTAATGAAGATTGCGTGAAGTTTTGTATAAAGGAAAATTTGCAGGTGTAGAGAAAGAATGATGTAATGAGATGAAGAATGGACAAAAGCTCAAGCTTGGGGATGGCACCCCGTGTCACCCAAGAAATATTCAATAGGTACAAGTGTCAAAGCTTGGGGACGCCCAAGGCATCCCCTTCTTCATCAATAAAAATCTTAGGTCTTTCTAGACACTTTATTTTTATTGTTTCATGCATTGTTGTGTTGTTCTTCGAGCGTCTTAGTTTTCGTTTTTGGTTTTTGTTTTCTTTGCTTGCTTGAATAAATTAGTTTGGACCCCCGTTCTCGCTGTGTTGTTTCAAATAAGTTGATTGGTGTTGGAGAGGAGTAGAAAGTTCTTGCTTGAGTAGTACAAGAGGAAGTTTCTTTGACAGTGACTTAGACTTTATCATGTCATGCTAGATGTTGTTTTGACCTTATGCTTAGTGGTTATTGCTGTAGCATGACTTGTTCCAAACAATTAGGGTTGCTTAATGTGCCTTGAAAGAATCATGTGTTGTTTTAGCATACAAAAACATAATATTGTGGTATTCTCCTTTGATGCTTTGTTTGGGTTAACTTGGCACATGCTCACACCATGTTATGACTTTGAACCAGTCACCATAGCCTCTATGATCATTTAGTTTTTGACTTGTGGTACCACTTTATGCTTTGATTAGTAATGTTTTGTCGTTTTGCATGATTATGGCCATTATTTCTCTCTTAGTTGGTCGCTCCCAGTCTTTTGCTAGCATCCACTTGTATGAGTAAGCTCTACTCATGCATCCAACTGCCAAGAAACCAAGTTATTTCAAAGTGTCCACTATAAATTCCTATGCATGGTGTGTTACACAATTCCAAGTATATTCTTGTTTTCATCTACCTTCCAATTAAAAAGTCACTTTGTTATGTGAAAACTTAGTGATTAAAGCTCTCACAAACTTGATGGCACACTTTATTTTTCTTGCCCCTAATAAACTTGAACCATTGTGTCATCTATGTTATATGCTTGCACTTATACGTTGGGATTAGCAGAACCATGTTGTCATGGGGAAGGCTTTCAACATTGCACTTGTACATTGTACCCAGTTGATATCATGCTCCTTTGTCTATGGATGTTGTCAGTGTGAAATGAAAGGGGAGCTTGTAAGTCCATAGAGTTATGTATGTGTGTTAGAGAAACGCCTGGGCCGCTAGCCTAATCCATGCATAATCATGGTGGAAACTTGCAGCATCACCATAGTGAGCAACCTATAAAGCATTCTTATAAAAATAGGTAGAGACTGAGAAAAGGAAAACAAATGAGAAAAGAGGAAAGAGAGAAAAAACACCATTTTCCCATGGTAAATAATAAGATTGTTGAGATGCTCATTGTCTGCTTGCCTTGTCATTTTGATTATGGGATAGATCCTGTATCATGTGCAAGGGGTACCCCGTTGGCGGTTCTCTATGATACACATGTACTTACTATGACAAGAACTTACAGGTAACTAAACTTGAGTAGCATGAGGAGCGGCCCTCGTATTCAAGGGACATGAGATTGCCAACTTATACTTTGTCAAGCATATACTCCATAGTTTGTTCACTTTAACCTTAATCACTTCAAGATGCTTATGATAGGGGCAATGAGAGCTGAAAGATAACAAGTACCATAATTTTTGGAAGCTCTTTATGAGACTTGAATTCCCTGCTTCCCTTTTATGAAGGGCCTTTCTTCCATCATTATATTGAGTCTCCACCTTCTATCCTTAGGCACCAATTAAGAGAGCATAGTTTCCATTCTTAGTTCTATGTGCATTGTCCCAAAACTTATTGATTGATGCATATTATTGATATTGCTTGTTCTTGAACTATTTGTATCTAGTCACTCTCATGAACTTTGAAGGTGTCCTATGCATTTATTTGCTACTCCACGAGGGACAAGCTAAATGCCACTATGCTATGTTTTCTATATGTGAAACAAACAAACGTCTTTCAATTCATTGTTATTCATAATCTTTGTTTGTAACCTTTCATGTTGCATGCATAGTTACTTTGTCTTATTGTTAGAACTTCTTCTATCATGCTCATGTTTATAGTTCTTTGATCCCAGCTTTCAATGCTTGCAAATGGTTTGATCTTGATTTTGATGGTGCATGTCACCTCAAAAAGTGTTCTTTTTATCACTTACCTACTCGAGGACGAGCAGGAGTTAAGCTTGGGGATGCTTGATACATCGAAAACGTATCTATAATTCTTTATGTTCCATGCTTGTTTAGTATCTACTTTGCTTTGCTTTGTCTACACTTTGAGGTATTTTTATATGTTTTCTGGGACTAACCTATTAACAAGATGCCATAGTGCCAGTTGCCTATTTTCTTCTGTTTTTGGTTCCAGAAAGGCAGAAAATCAATATTCTCGAAATTGGACGGGACAAAAGCCAAAGTCAATATTTTTCAACACCCGGATTTTTCAATCCTAGATGCCTGTTATGCCATACATCGCAATCCCAGGATTACCATTTTTGCGAGACATAACAGAATTGGATACCATAGTACATCATCCATTACAAACGATACATAAGTTCTTACACAAATAGGGATCTCATGATCCAGTTCTTAATACAACATCAAGCAGCGGAATACGTAATAATAACGGTAGCGTAGGCAAAGCTCCATCTTCGGGGTCACAGGCAATGCTGACGATGGGAGATGATCCTAGTTGTCGTAACCTTCCTGGGGTCCATCTTCCAGGTAATCCTCTTCATAGTCTGGCCATGGGAATAGCCAGGGACAAAGCCATGAGTACTCTTTAAGTACTCGCAAACTAATACTAACAGGTAAAGGGGTTTTTTGGATAATAGGACACTAGGCTCTAGGGTTGTTTTGCAAAAGCCAGATTTATCTCTACTAGGTTCCAAAGCTAGTCACAATTTTATAATTCCTAAGTGGGAACTTGTATTTCATATCACAACTCTGTTGTGGTCAAGTCAAAGTCTTAATTCATTTCACAGGTCATTTTGAAAAGTCTGACGGGGGAACAGTATGGCCACTCCAACTGTCCATAACCGCGGACGCGGCTATCGAATAGTTTGACACTCTGCAGAGATTGTACACTTTCACCACAACATTCGATACATCCGTCAGGAAAAAATCTTGAATTCACCATACTCAGTATGCGGATAATCAATCCTAACCTTTCAATTACACGCCCTAGTATAAGCACCTCTCCTGTGAGTTTGGCCTCCCAACCATGACCAACTGTCATCTTGGGTACTGCTCAGGTGGACAATCTTCACAAGGTAGCCTCAGCTCAGACCTTGGCCGTGAGGGAACTAATACTAAGGAATATAAGTTTCCAGTCAAGCCCTACCCAATATTCGGGTATTGTGGTTGTACGATAAAATTGGAATGGTATCGCATCCAGACAACCATCAGTTTTATAAAGGGCTAAGGCTCATGCCTCAACATTTTTATCACCAAAATCCTCAAGTGTTTGGAAACACATGTCCAAAACATTTCAATAGAATGATCCATCATTCCAAGGTTTTCATAACCATTTTTCCACCAAGTATTCCCATCTAAAAGTTGATCAAGTTTTATGCTTAGCACTAGCATCTACTGGTGGGGGTAGTACTAATGAGGGGTGGTAACTAGTGGAGTTTCAACTAAGTACAACCTTATGTCTCAGGCTGATGTCAAGTTTTCTAACTTAGGCCAAATTTTATGCTCTTTATGCAACCTTCAGGATCTTTCCAATCTCTACCAGTCACTTAAGTAAACTCTAGGTAAGCTTTGATAAAGAAATAAAGTAAGAAGCTTGCAAATAAAACTAGGATTGGTTTATCAAGTGGGTATGATCACATATGCTTAAGGCATATAGTAGTCATAGAACAAGTATGGGTTTGTTGCATCAGTAGGGTATCTTGCAAGGGTTAGCTTGCATAGGTCAACTTGATTAGTAAGGCTTGCATGGGTATAGTATCAGCTTGCATCAATATCAGTATAAGCTTGCATAGGTAAAGTATCTTGCAAGTGTTAGCTTGCCTTGTGCAGAGCAGTGGTTGAAGTTCTCCTCGGCTTCTTCTTCGTAGTATCCTCCTTCCTCCTCGTATCCTTGGTCGGTACTAGCGTCTATGAATAAATACGAGGTACACAATCACCAAATAATACTTAACTACTTGCAATCATCACACACAAGGGTCCTATGGATGATCTAGCATCATCCCTAACATTACAAGGTTAGGGCTTGATTTAATTCCTTTTATTTTTAGAAAAGTAATTTCTACTCATTGAAAAACTACTTAAGATTTAATATTCTCCAAACCAAACATGGATCATGTTGACACATGTCATCACCACATATTGTAGTCCATGGGAATGTGATTTAAAGTGGTGTCACAATTTAATAAGGTTTTACCCTTTTATTTTAATTAATTAAAGTGGCTAGAAATGCTTATGTAGCATTCTTTTATTACTTGAACATTATTTCTGCAAGTAAACCTATATATGTTTATATATTCTGAAAGGTATGGTTAAATGTGATTTTTGAGAGTTGGAATCAACTCAAAAGCTATTACGGTTTAAATTTGAAAATTGTTTGAATGCATAAAAGCTTCTGCCTTGTTATTTTTACCATGGGTGATCTATATATCAAAATGACTTGAATCCAATGGGCTTGGATTCAGCATTCATAGACCTTTCCAACAAAATTGGTTTCATTCAATTTGGTGCACTGAATCGATCTGGGTTGATTTTTGAAGTTGGGTACAGAAGTGTGTTTGAATTGAAATAGAAAAAGGTTTAATTTGAATAACTGGGCTGCGCGGGAAAAGTTACTGGGCCGGCCTGCTAAGCGCAGTGCTCCCGCGGGCTGCTTAAGTGGGTGTCCCCACTCGTCAGTGACACGGGGCTGGGCGAAGCGGTATGGGGCGATGTGGATCGTTCGATCTAGTTCTAATCCAACGGCTGAGACTCACCGTCGACGCGAGACAACGCCGACGAGAACGAAACCTAGCGCGGACAGTGAGGGTTGCTGGGGGCTCACCGGGGTACTGGCGAGGGTCGGCGAGGCGGGCAAACAACGAAGTCGACGACGGCGAATCTCCTGGTACCGGTGGCTTCTCCTGAGGCGGCTCCAATCGCTGGCTCCCTTCTTCTCCAGAGGCGGCGGGCTCCGGTGAAATTCCGGCGGGGTGGTGCTTTCCTTGCTCTGAGAATGGTGTGGCACGATCAGTGAGGAGAGGGGAGTGAGATGGTGTGAAGAAATCGTGCGGGGGTGGCCTCTATTTATAGTCGAGCGAGGGGACCATCGGGGCGCACGGTGAGCTCGTCGGGGGCGAGGTTACAGGCGGCTAATGGCATGGGCAAGGGTAGGGGACGGTGCGGTGTCTCCTGGCGATGCTCAACGACATGGTCTCGAGGCATGGGGCGGTGTGGTTTGGTCTGGAACGGGCGGTGCTCTGCGCGGCAGAGGCGGCGTCTTCGACGGCGGGCGGTGGTTGTGTGGCACGGGGCGGCAAACGGGGATGTCTGGTGGTCTCCTGGGTCGGTGGTGATCGTGTGTGCACGCGGTGAGGGCGGCGCGCGGTCTGTGGGCTTCGGTCGAGGGTGGTGCTCTGGCGCACGCTCGGCATGGTCTCTGGCGGTCTGGGCGCGGTTTGTGCGCGTGGTCCGGGGCTTGGCAACGCTCGCGGCTGGGACAGGTAGTGGCGGTGGATGGTGGGCTGCCTCCCAGACAAAGTTGGCACGGCTAGTTCTTCCTCTAGCCTGCTGTCCACAATGGGGTGACAAGGGGGTGCTCGGCTGTTCACCATTGATGGCAATGGCAAGCTCACATGGGTGCTAGTCCTTAGTTAAACTTCCTAGATGATCTACTGAGCTGTGTGTGAGCTAACTAGGGAACAAGTTAGGCCAACTTTACTGCACACTATAGTGTTTGATGTTTGTTTGATTTGTGTCTGCAACCTGTTTGATGAAATGGCCGCATGAACTCAAGTTTTGAATTTTTAAAAGATTTTTGGTGGGTTTGCTAGATTGGTGCTGGTGAGTCTGCATATGCTTGGGTTTTGAAAGTTGAGCTTGTTTGAGTGGTTTTTGAAAAAGTGGGATCTTCCCATATGATAAAGATTAAAATTTGAATTGTCATTTAAACTATGCATTTGAAAGTTTCTGGATGATCACAAAGTGGGCCTTGATACCTTGTTATGAGTACATTCAAGGGGTGCAAAGATCCAGAAAAGTTTTTGTTAGGTTCTGAAAGTTTGAGATAGCCAAAGTAGGCATGGGAGTTAAATTGGCCAAAATGACCATTCATTTCATATATGTGTTTTGATTTACTTGTCTTTAGGAAAAGTGTGGGAAATGTTTTAGATGATGTTTATTTCACCTAAGAAACATTTTACAAGCAATGAAACGAACAAACAAGGTGGTTTGTAAAAGAGTTCAAAATCCATGCATACACATATGCATGCATTCATGATTTTATTTAGGAAAGTTTTTTGTTAACCCTAATTTTGATGATTAGAATTTGATGATCCAAGCTTAGTATTTTTGGGATTTTACAAACCTTCCCCCCTTAAACAAAATCTCGTCCCGAGATTTGAAAAAGGACGAAAAGATTACCTAGGATTTGAAGAGATCGGGAAACTCCGTCCTGATGTGATCTTCGTGCTCCCAGGTAGCTTCCTCTTCTGTGTGGTTGCTCCACTGAATCTTGAGAAACTTGATGCTTCGGGTTCGGGTAGTTTGAAAAGATTCTTCCAAAATGCGGATGGGTACTTCGGGATAGGTCAGGTCATCGTTGATCTCTATGGTCCGGTGATCGATATTCTTGAACACTTCGGTCTTCTCGGGGACTTCGAGACACTTGCGAAGTAACGAGATATGGTACACATTGTGCAGAGCTGACATCTCTTCAGGTAGTTCCAATTGATACGATACTTCTCCTCAACGGTTTAGAATTTTGAAAGGTCCGATATATCTGGGGGATAACTTTCCTTTGAGTTGGAAACGCTGCATTCCCTTCAATGGTGACACTTTCAGATAAACAAAATCTCCTATATTGAAGGCGAGGTCTCGACGTCTCTTGTCGGCATAACTCCTCTGTCAGGATTGGGTGGTCTTGAGGTGCTCATGAATCTTGTGAACCTTCTCTTCTGCTTCTTGGAGGATGTCGGGTCCAAAAATCTGACTCTCTCCTACTTCCGACCAGTTCAAAGGGGTGCGACACTTTCTTCCGTACATGAATTCAAATGGGGCCATTCGCAAACTGGCTTGGTAACTATTGTTGTATGAAAATTCTGCAAACGGCAGACAGTCTTCCCACTTGGATCAATATTCTAGCACACATGCTCTAAGCATATCTTCGAGTATTTGATTTACTCGCTCTGTTTGTCCATCGGTCTGAGGGTGATACGCGGTACTGAAATCTAGGCGGGTTCCTAAACCTTCTTGGACTTTCTTCCAGAATATCGAGGTAAACTGAGTTCCTCGATCCGATACTATGTTCTTGGGGACTCCGTGCAAACTGACGATTCTAGCGATGTACAACTCCGCTAGCTTCGAACTCTGATATGTGGTCTTGACGGGCAAGAAATGGGCGACTTTGGACAATCTGTCCACTATGACCCAAATAGAGTCATTTCCCCTACTAGAAGTAGGTAGTCCAGTGATAAAGTCCATTCCTACATAATCCCATTTCCATTCCGGAATTTGCAAAGGTTGCAACAATCCAGCGGGTCTTTGATGTCCTGCCTTGACTCGCTGACATATATCACACTTGGCGATATAGCTTCCGATTTCTCTCTTCATCTTATGCCACCAAAATTGCTCTTTCAAATCTTGATACATCTTAGTTCCTCCGGGATGGATAGAATAAAGAGTATCATGAGCCTCCTTCAAGATAACTTCTTTCAACTCCGAATCTGGTGGTACACAAAGGCGTCCTTTGTACCACAGAACTCCTTCTTCGTCCTCGGTGAATCCGGATACTTTGCCTGTACCGATACGATGCTTGATTCCGTCTATACTGGCATTTCCCTTCTGCGCCTCTTTAATCTGACTGATCAATGTGGGATGAAGTTCTATGCTATCCAAAAATCCTTCACTTACTAATTCCATTCGAAAATCTTCCATCTCCTTGTGCAAACTTGGTTGCTCCTTCAAAATCATGGAGCTCAAGCGGCACGGCAATCTGCTAAGGGCATCGGCTACCACGTTGGCTTTACCAGGGTGATAGTGATCGTCCAGATCGTAATCCTTGATTAGCTCAATCCATCTTCTCTGCCTCATATTCAACTCCTTCTGAGTGAATATATACTTTAGGCTCTTGTGATCCGAATAAATCTCGCAACGGTTTCCCATTAGGTAATGTCTCCATGTCTTCAGGGTTAGAACTACTGCTGCGAGTTCGAGGTCATGGGTTGGATAGTTTTGCTCATGTTGCTTCAATTGTCGAGATAGATAATATATAACTTTGCCTTCTTGCATCAGCACACATCCGAGACCAATCTTGGATGCGTCACAATACACATCGAAGGGCTTCGTGATATCCGGCATGATCAAGATTGGGGCTGAAATCAATCTCCTTTTGAGTTCTTGAAAACACGCTTCACATTTGTCGGTCCATTCGAACTTCTTGTCCTTCTTCAGCAATTGGGTCATGGGTCTGGCGATACACGAGAATCCTTCTACGAATTTGCGGTAATATCCCGCCAATCCGAGAAATGCACGAACTTGGGTTTGAGTGGTTGGGGCTTGCCAATCTTCTACATCTTTCACTTTGGCAGGGTCAACGGCAATTCCTCCGGCTGATACAATGTGACCGAGGAATCCTACCTCCTGTAACCAGAATTCACATTTGCTAAACTTTGCATACAGCTGATGCTCTCTAAGGGTTCCAAGAATGGTCCTTAGGTGTAGCTCATGTTCTTCTTCTGATTTGGAATAAATCAGAATGTCATCGATGAAAACAACGACAAACTTATCCAGGAAGTCCATAAAAATCTTATTCATGAGGTTCATGAAATAAGCGGGGGCATTGGTTAATCCAAAATACATGACTGTATACTCATACAATCCATATCTGGTGGTAAAGGCAGTCTTTGGAATATCCTCTACACGAATTTTGAGTTGATGATAGCCAGTTCTAAGATCAATCTTAGAAAACACCTGGGCACCGGTCAACTGATCAAACAAATCTTATATCTTGGGCAAGGGGTACTTTTTCTTGATGGTGACATCATTTAACTTCCGATAATCCGTGCACAAACGGTTACCTCCATCTTTCTTGTCCACAAATAAGACAGGTGATCTCCATGGTGACGCACTTGGTTGAATCAATCCAATTTCTAGCATGGAATCCAGTTGCTTCTTCAGTTCTTCTAGTTTTGACGGGTTCATACTATAGGGTCTCTGGGCTATGGGTCCTGTTCCGGGGATTAGTTCGATGATAAACTCGATATCCCGATCTGGGGGCATATCGGGCAAAACATCTGGAAATACATCGGGGTATTCACAGACTATCCGTACTTGGTCAATGGTAGGTTGGGCTAGACTCTTGTTACACTTGAATTGGAGAGGTAAGGTTTCAGATATATGCTCGACTGATATTTCGACGGTACTGGTCATGGTGATGGCTTTCTTAGCACAGTCAATCAATCCCTTATGCTTGGACATCCAATCCATTCCTAGTACTACTTCCAAACCTTTAGTTCCGAGTACTATTAGATTAGCATAAAAATCTATGCCATGGATTCGGATAGGGACAGCTTTGCAAATTTGCCTAGCCTTGGTGGTTGATCCGGGAATTTGCACAATCATAACATGCTTCAGTTTGGTTTGTTCAATTTTACTAGTGCAGGCAAATTCTTCGGTGACAAATGAATGCGAGGCACCAGAGTCAAACAACACTCTTGCAAGTATTGAATTAACAGAAAACATACCCATCACGACGTCTGGCGCTTCCTGAGCTTCTTCAGCATGCATGAGAAAAAGACGGCCATTGCGGTTGAGTGAATTCCCTGGGGCAAATCTTCTCTGTGGCTGGACACGACGCTGCTGCTGAGCTGGGGCATTGGCATTGGGGGCTGTAGAATTCTTCTTGTTGGGGCACGCGTTGGAATAGTGGCCTTTATTTCCACAGTCATAACAGGTCACTTGTGACTTGTCCTTGGCTACTACAGGCACAACATTGCTTCCAGTCCTCGGGGCAGTGTTGGTGTTGGCGGTAGCATTGTTGGTGTTGAACTTGGGTGGGGCACGGGTGAAATTTCTAGAGTTACCGGGGTTGTTGTGATTTCCTCCGGGTGTAGGGTTTCCACGGTTGGGGTAGGTCGGACGGGTCATAGGGGGTCTGTTGGTTCTTGGGGAAAATCCTGGAGATGGGTTAGGGCGATACTTTTGGGTCTGACGGGTTCCTGGTTGATGCATCATGCGACGCTTGCGGTTCTCATTGGCTTGGTTGATCTTTCCTTCCATCTGGATAGCAGAGTCGACAAGGGCTTCAATATCAGCAAAGGGGATATTGACTAACACCGTCTGCATCTCGTCATGCAGACCATTCAGGAATCTTTCTTTCTTCTTGGCTTCGGTGTATATCTCGTCCGGGGCATACCTAGCTAATGACAAAAATTTGTCACGGTATTCCACTACAGTCATCCTTCCTTGCTTCAGCTCTCTAAACTCGTCTCTCATTCTCTTGATCAAACCTAGTGGCACATGGGTTCTGCTAAACTTGACCTTGAATTCCTCCCAGGTCATCATCTGGCCTCCGGTCATTGCACGAACACTGTTCCACCATGCCCTGGCATCTCCGGCTAGATAATGGGTGGCGAACAGGACTTTCTCGTTGGCTTCCACTCCGGAGACTTCTAGGTTATTTTCCATGGTTTGCAGCTGTAACATCCCAAAAACACTAAGCTTGGATCATCAAATTCTAATCATCACAATTAGGGTTAACAAAAACTTTTCTAAATGAAATCATGAATGCATGCATATGTGTATGCATCGATTTTGAAATCCTTTAAAACCACCTTGTTTGTTTGTTTGTTTCATTGCTTGTAAAATATTTCTTAGGTGAAATAAACATCATCTAAAACATTTCCCACACTTTTCCTAAAGACAAGTAAATCAAAACACATATATGAAATGAATGGTCATTTTGGCCAATTTAACTCCCATGCCTACTTTGGCTGTCTCAAACTTTCAGAACCTAACAGAAACTTTTCTGGATCTTTGCACCCCTTGAATGTACTCATAACAAAGTATCAAGGCCCACTTTGTGATCATCCAAAAACTTTCAAATGCATAGTTTAAATGACAATTCAAAATTGAATCTTTATCATATGGGAAGATCCCACTTTTTCAAAAACCACTCAAACAAGCTCAACTTTCAAAACCCAACCATCTGCAGACTCACCAGCACCAATCTAGCAAACCCACCAAAAATCTTTTCAAAATTCAAAACTTGATTTCATGCGGCCATTTCATCAAACAGGTTGCAGACACAAATCAAACAAACATCAAACACTATAGTGTGCAGTAAAATTGGCCTAACTTGTTCCCTAGTTACCTCACACATAGCTCAGTAGATCATCTAGGAAGTTTAACTAAGGACTAGCACCCCTGTGAGCTTGCCATTGGCATCAATGGTGAACACCCGAGCACCCCCTTGTCACCTCATTGTGGACAGCAGGCTAGAGGAAGAACTACCTTGCCAACCTTGTCTGGGAGGCAGCCCACCGTCCATTGCCACTACCTGTCCCAGTCGCGAGCGTTACCAAGCCCTGGACCACGCGCACAAGCCGCGCCCAGACCGCCAGAGACCATGCCGAGCATGCGCCAGAGCACGACCCTCGACCGAAGCCCACAGACCGCGCGCCGCCCTCGCCGCATGCATACACAATCCCCACCGACCCAGGAGACCGCCAGACATCCCCGTTTGCCGCCCCGTGCTGCACAGCCACCGCCCGGCGTCGAAGACGCCGCCTCTGCCGTGCAGAGCACCGTCCGTTCCAAACAAAACCACACCGCCCCATGCCTCGAGACCATGTCGTTGAGCATCGCCAGGAGACACCGTACCGTCCCCTACCCTTGCCCATGCCATTAGCCGCCTGTAACCTAGCCCCCGACGAGCTCACCGTGCGCCCCGACGGTCCCCTCGCTCGACTATAAATAGAGGCCACCCCCACACGATTTCTTCACACCATCTCACTCCCCTCTCCTCACTGATCGTGCCACACCGTTCTCAGAGCAAGGCAAGCACCACCCCACCAGAATTTCACCGGAGCCCGCCGCCTCTGGAGAAGAAGGGAGCCAGCGATTGGAGCCGCCCCAGGAGAAGCCACCGGTACCAGGAGATTCGCCGTCGTCGACTTCGTCATTCGCCAGCCTCGCCGACCCTCGCCAGTACCCCGGTGAGCCCCCAGCAACCCTCACTGGCCGCGCTAGGTTTCGTTCTCGCCGGAGTTGTCTCGCGTCGATGATGACTCCCAGCCGTTAGATTAGAACTAGATCGAACGATCCACGTCGCCCCATACCGCTTCGCCCAGCCCCGTGTCACTGACGAGTGGGGACACCCACTTAAGCAGCCCACGGGAGCACTGCGCTTAGCAGGCCGGCCCAGTAAATTTTCCCGCGCAGCCCAGTTATTCAAATTAAACCTTTTTCTATTTCAATTCAAACACATTTCTGTACCCAACTTCAAAAATCAACCCAGATCGATTCATTGCACCAAATTGAATGAAACCAATTTTGTTGGAAAGTTCTATGAATGCTGAATCCAAGCCCGTTGGATTCAAGTCATTTGGATCTATAGATCACCCATGGTAAAAATAACAAGGCAGAAGCTTTTATGCATTCAAACATTTTTCAAATTTAAACCGTAATAGATTTTGAGTTGATTCCAACTTTCAGAATATATAAAAATATATAGGTTTACTTGCAGAAATAATGTTCAAGTAATAAAATAATGCTACATAATCATTTCTAGCCACTTTAATTAATTAAAATAAAAGGGTAAAACCTTATTAAATTGTGACACCACTTTAAATCACATTCCCATGGACTACAATATGTGGTGATGACATGTGTCAACATGATCCCATGTTGGGTGTGGAGAATATTAAATCTTAAGTAGTTTTTCAATGAGTAGAAATTACTTTTCTAAAAATAAAAGGAATTAAACCAAGCCTTAACCTTGTAATGTTAGGGATGATGCTAGATCATCCATAGGACCATTGTGTGTGATGATTGCAAGTAGTTAAGTATTGTTTTGTGATTGTGTACCTCGTATTTATTCATAGACGCTAGTACCGACCAAGGATACGAGGAGGAAGGAGGATACTACGAAGAAGAAGCCGAGGAGAACTTCAACCACTGCTCTGCACAAGGCAAGCTAGTAACCTTGCAAGCTAACACTTGCAATTTAGCAAGCTTATACTGATATTGTGCAAGCTGAGACTATACCTTTGCAAGCCCATACTTGTTACTATGCCTACTATGTGCCTTAAGCATATGTGATCATACCCACTTGATAAACCAAGCCTAGTTTTACTTGCAAGCTTCTTACTTTATTTATTTATCAAAGCTTACTTAGAGTTTACTTAAGTGACTGGTAGATATTGGAAAGATGCTGAAGGTTGCATAAAGAGCATAAAATTTGGCCTAAGTTAGAAACCTTGACATCAGCCTGAGACATGAGGTTGTACTTGTTGGAATTATGCCCTAGAGGCAATAATAAAGATGTTATTATTATAATTCTTGTTCATGATAATGTTTATATTCCATGCTAGAATTGTATTAAGCGGAAACTTTAATACTTGTGTGGTTTGTGAACAACACCATGTCCCTAGTACGCCTCTATGGACTAGATCATTGATCAATGATGGTTAAGGTTTCCTAACCATAGACATGAGTTCTCAATTGATAATGAGATCATATCATTGGGAGAATGGTATGATGGACAGACCCAAACTAAGCGAAGCAATTAGATCGTGTCATCGTGTTCGTCTTTGCGAAGCTTTTCTTATGTCAAATATTGTACTCCTTAGACCATGAGATAATACAATTCCCTGGTATCGGAAGAAAGCTTTGAGGTCATCAAACGTCATCCTATGAGAGGGTGATCATAAAGGTGTCTCTCAGGTGATCGGAAAGTATCTGTTGGGTTGTATGTATCGAGATGGGATTTGTCCCTCCCAAGTCGGAGAGATATACTTCGGGCCCACTCGGTAATCGATATCAACACCGCTTGTAAGCATGTGGTTAAGGAATTAATCACAAAGTGATATCGGATTACGGAACGAGTAAAGTACTTGCTGTGAACGAGATTGAACTAGGTACGATCAAATCTCGGGCAAGTAAAAATATCGCGAGACGAAGGGAATATATATATATGGTATTGATTGAATCCTGACATCGTGGTTCATCCGATATGATCATCGATGAATGTGTGGGAGTCAATATGGGTTTCCAGACCCCGCTGTTGATTATTGATAGAAGATCATGTCTGCATATTCTCGAACCCGCAGGGTCACACACTTAACGTGTCTCGACGCTAGGATATATTGGATAATTGGTTTATGAGTTTTTGTTCGGAGTCTCGGATGGGATCCGAGACATCACGAGAGGTTCCGGAGTGGTCCGGAGAATAAGATTCATATAAGGCAGTACAGTTTTTGGAGTTCGGAATTGTTCCGGGTTAATCGGTATTGTACCGGAAGCTTCTAGAACCTTCCGGAAGGTGACCAACGTGGCCCCACCTTCTGGGAGGGGGCATGGGCCTATGAGGGAGTGCCCTGGCCGCATTGGGCCAGGGGAACAAGGCCCCATAGGGCCCAGCCGGCCAAGAGAGGTTTAAACTCTAGATAGAGCTTCTAGAAGGGGGGTTTCCTTGCCCCCCACTCTTCCTCCTTGGGGTCGCCGGCCTTGGCTTGGGGGAGGGGCTAGGGCTGCGCCCACCCCTCTATATACAGAGGGCTGGGGGTGCACCAACCCCCTACACCTTCCCCTCCAACCCTAGCCGCCCTGCTGCCCTCCTCTCTCCCTCCCGACTGCTTGTAGGCGAAGCCCTGCTGCAGAAATTCTCCACCAATTGCACCGCGCCGTCGCATTGTAGATCCAACCCATCTCTCCACCATACTTGCTGGACCAAGAAAGGAGGATACGTCGAGGTGCCGCACGTGTGCATATCACGGAGGCATCGCCACTTGTGGTGCTAGATCGGATCGGATCGCGAGGAGGAGAAGCGAGTACGACTACATCACCCACGTTCCGACGAACGTTCCGCTGTGCGAATCTTCAAGGGTATGAAGATCTAATCCAATCTCTCTCATTGTTTGCATCTCCAAGATTAGATCTTGGCTTCCCTCTGGTCGCATCCGTAGAAAATATTGATTTACTATGCCGCGAAACCCTACAGTGGTATCAGAGCTAGATCTATGTGTAAATGTGTTTCACGAGTAGAACACAACATGGTTGTTGCGGGCGTTGATGTTTTCTGTTGCAAGCCTCTTGTTTGTGTTCTTCTTATGACGCGGTATAGTGAGATTGAAGCGGTCCAGGCCAACCTTACGCGACGTCGTTCGCGAGACCGGCTCCGCACTTGACGTGTGGCTTGTTCCACACATGCGGCTGGTGGATGTCAGTTTTTCTCACTATAGTTGTCATGGGATTAACACCGGAGTTTGGCAACCATAATATCACCATTGTGGATTTCCGTAGGTAAGAATCGTTCTTAGCATCTACTCCCATAAGCCACGTAAAACATGCAACAACAAAGTAGAGGTGTCTAACTTGTTTTTGCAGGGAGTGTTTTCTGTGATATGGTATGGCCCAAGATGTGATGTGTATAATGTATGCGATGATCATGTTTTGTAATGTTTCACGACTTGCATGTCGATGAGTAAACAACCGGCAGGAGCCATATGGTTGTCTTTATAATTGTGTATGACCTGTGTGTCAACTTCTTATGCGCCATGTAATAGTTTCACTTTATCGCTAAGTAGTTAGAAATAGTTGTAGTTGCTATTCGTGGTGGAGGCAATCATGGTGGAGTGATGGAGATCATGCCGGAACGCACAAGATGGAGATCATTGCGCGAAGATTGGCTATACCATGTCACATTAAAGTTATATGCATGTGATGTTTATCCTTTTATGTATCTTATCATGCTTAGATCGTGACGGTAGCATTATAAGACGATTCCTCACTTAAAGATCAAGAGAAAAACTATGTTCTCCCCGAGTATGCACCGTTGTGAAAGTTCGTCGTGTCCAAGCATCACGTGATGATCGGGTGCTATAGACTCTACGCTCACATACAACGGGTGCAAGCCAGTTTTGCACACGCGGAAATACTTGGGTCTAACTTGACGAGCCTAGCATGTACAGACATGGCCTCGGAACACATGAACCGAAAGGTTAAGCATGAGTTTAGTGGGATGTTGAATTTAGTGGGAGTTCATCTAGTAATTTGATTAAGTTGAACTATTTATCATGAACATAGTCTAAATTGTACTTGCAAATACTGTAGATCACATGGCCAAGTCCAACTTCAACTTCAACGTTTTTGCTGAGATAGAAAAGCTTAGAAACAATGGGTCTAACTTTACCAAATGGTTCCGCATTCCGAGAATCATTCTCGCTGGCGGACAAAAGGACTATGTCCTTGAGAAAGTGCTAGGTGACGCCCCTGCTATAGATGCGCCGGCTGATGAAAAAGTTGTTTATCAGTCGCGCAAGGATGATTATGATTTGATTAAGATCGCCATGTTGTATGCTATGGAATCGGATCTTCAAAATCGTTTTGAGGAGTTCGCCGGGCCCTTTGAGATTCTCGAGGAGCTGAAAAACATGTTTCAGACTCAAGCCCGTTCTGAGAGATATGAGATCTCTAAGAAATCCTTTAACTACAAGATGGAGGAAGGGAGTTCCGTTAGTGAGCACGCCATTGAGATGACGGGCTACACTCAACGCCTTGAGCAACTGGACTGCAAGATTCCAGAGGAGCTCAAGATTGACACTCCTAGCTACAAAAGTTTTGTAGTTGATCACAATCAGATTGGTTCCGCTGATATGATCACTGAGCTCTTTGCCAAGAGTAAAGTAGCGGATGTGAACATCAAAAAGAATAATCATGTGTTGATGGTCAACAAGCCCCCCACCTTCAAGAAAGGTAAGGGTGCAAGGAATCCCTTCAAGAAAGGCGGCGGCAAGCGTGTTGCCCCTGCTGAGAAGAAGCTCAAGTATGGTCCTAAACCGGACACTGAGTGCTTCTATTGCAAGGACAAGGGTCACTGGAAGCGCAACTGTCTGAAGTACTTAGCGGACAAGAAGGATGGCACCATCAAAGGTATATTTGATATACATGTTATTGATGTTTTCCTTACTAGCCCTCGTTGTAGTGCCTGGGTATTTGATACCGGTTCAGTTGCTAATATTTGTAACTCGAAACAGGAGCTACGGAATAGACGGCGGCTTGCGAGGGATGACGTGACGATGCGCGTTGGCAACGGATCAAGAGTTGATGTGATGGCCGTCGGCACGCTCTCCTTAGTTTTACCTTCGGGATTAGTTTTAAACCTTAATAAGTGTTATTATGTGCCTGCGTTGAGCATGAACATTATTTCTGGATCTTGTTTATTGCAAGACGGTTATTCATTTAAATCGGAGAATAATGGTTGTTCTATTTATATGAGTAACATATTTTATGGTCATGCACCTATTATGAATGGTTTATTTCTTCAAAATCTTGAAAGGGATGAAACACACATCCATAACATTGAGGCTAAGAGATGCAAAGTAGATAGTGATAATAATACTTATTTGTGGCACTGTCATCTAGGTCATATTGGTGTAAAGCGCATGAAGAAACTCCATTCTGATGGACTTTTGGAGTCTCTTGATTTTGAATCATTTGACACATGCGAACCATGCCTCATGGGCAAGATGATCAAAACCCCGTTCTCCGGTATGATGGAGCGAGCAACGGACTTGTTGGAAATCATACATACCGATGTATGCAGACCGATGAGTGTTTCGACGCGCGGTGGATATCGCTATTTTCTCACTTTTACCGATGACTTAAGTAGATATGGGTATATCTATTTAATGAAACATAAATCTGAAACGTTTGAAAAGTTCAAAGAATTTCAGAATGAAGTGGAGAACCATCGTAACAGAAAGATTAAGTTTCTACGATCCGATCGTGGAGGTGAATATTTGAGTTATGATTTTCTCACGCATCTTAAAGCAAGCGGAATTGTTTCGCAACTCACGCCACCCGGAACACCACAGCGGAATGGTGTGTCTGAACGCCGGAATCGAACCTTATTAGATATGGTCCGATCGATGATGTCTCTTACTGATTTTCCGTTATCATTTTGGGGTTATGCATTAGAAACCGCTGCATTCACTTTAAATAGGGCACCATCTAAATCCGTTGAGACGACACCGTATGAACTGTGGTTTGGTGCTAAACCTAAGTTGTCGTTTCTTAAATTTGGGGATGCGAAGCTTACGTCAATAAGTTGATGCCGGACAAGCTCGAACCCAAAGCGGAGAAATGTGTCTTCATAGGATACCCTAAGGCCGTGTTTACTTCTCCGGTATTTTTATCCACAAAAGACGCGGGGATATGCAGGGATTTGGTGTTCGCCCAATACTCTCAAATCCCTTCAAATCTCTTCCCCAAAAATACTCTACCATGATGGAGAGTTTTCAATCTACTCAAAAATACATTAGTGTGGAGGGGATTTGTGGGGATATTCCGGAATTATCCCCTCAAAACCCGGCCTAGTAAACAACCTATCGGGGAAATTCCGGGATACAAAATAATCCTCTCCCATCCCCTAAAATACCCTAGAAGTAAACAAGGCCTAAGGAAACTATTGGGTATACCTTCTATCACAGAACTGAAGGCAAAGTGTTTGTCGCAAAGAACGGTTCCTTTCTTGAGAAGGAGTTTCTCTCGAAAGAAGTGAGTGGGAGGAAAGTAGAGCTAGACGAGGTTGTTGAACCTTCTCTTGAGTTGGAGAGTAGCGCAGCACCTGAAATTTTTCCAGTGCCGCCTGCACCAACAATAGAGGAAGCTAATGAGAAGGATCATGAAGCTTCGGACGATGCTGCTACTGAACGTCGCAGGTCGATAAGGTTGCGTGCCCCTCCTAAGTGGTACGGCAACCCTGTCTTAACTGTCTTGTTAGTAGATAACAATGAGCCTTCGAACCATGAGGAAGCGATGATGAGCCCAGACTCTGAGAAATGGCTAGAGGCCATGAAATCCGAATTGGGATCCATGAGCGAAAACCAAGTATGGACTTTGGTGGACCCTCCTAGCGACCGAAAGGCCGTTGAGTGCAAATGGATTTTCAAGAAGAAAACGGACGCGGATGGTAATGTTACCGTCTATAAAGCACGGCTTGTTGCGAAAGGTTTTCGACAAGTTCAAGGTGTTGACTACGATGAGACTTTCTCTCCCGTAGCGATGTTTAAGTCCATTCGTATTTTATTAGCAATTGCTGCGTTTCATGATTATGAAATATGGCAGATGGATGTCAAGACTGCTTTCCTCAATGGCAACATTGATGAAGAGTTGTATATGATGCAACCCGAAGGTTTTGTCGATCCTAAGGATGCTGATAAAGTGTGCAAACTTCAGCATTCCATTTATGGACTAAAGCAAGCATCTCGGAGTTGGAACCTTCGTTTTGATCAAGTGATCAAGAGCTTTGGATTTGTTCCAAATTGCTACGAAGCTTGCATCTACAAGAAAGTGAGTGGGAGCTCGGTGACATTTCTGGTACTATATGTGGATGACATATTGATTATTGGAAATGACATCAACATGCTTAACTATGTGAAGAGTTATTTGAACAAGTGCTTTTCAATGAAAGACCTAGGTGAAGCTGCTTATATATTGGGCATCAAAATCTATAGAGATAGACAAAGACGCCTGATAGCTTTAAGCCAGAGTACATACCTAGACAAAGTTCTGAAAAGGTTCAGAATGGATAAGGCAAAGAAAGGTTCGGTGCCTATGTTGTCAGGTAAGATATTGAGCAAGGCTCGGTGTCCAGCTACGGTGAATGATAGGGAAGCTATGAGCAAAGTGCCTTATGCCTCGGCCATAGGTTCTATCATGTATGCCATGCTGTGTACTAGACCGGATGTGTCCAATGCTCTTAGTTTGACGAGCAGATATCAAAGTGATCCAGGAGTGGAACACTGGACAGCCGTGAAGAACATCCTAAAGTACCTAAATAGGACTAAAGAAATGTTCTTAGTCTATGGGGGTGATGAACATCTCGTCGTAAAAGGTTACGTCGACGCTAGTTTCGACACCGACAAGGATGATTCTAAATCTCAGACAGGATACGTGTATATTTTGAATGGAAGAGCTGTGAGCTGGAGAAGCTGCAAGCAAAGCGTGATCGCGGGATCTACAGTAGAAGCGGAATACATGGCTGCTGCAGAAGCATCAAGTGAAGGAGTTTGGATCAGGAACTTCATCACTGAGCTTGGCGTGGTTCCAAGTGCATTGGACCCACTGGAGATATTGTGTGACAACACTGGAGCCATAGCACTCGCTAAGGAACCAAGATATCATCCAAAGACCAAGCATATCAACCGCAAGTTTCATATAATCCGATATTATATAGCAGATGGAGATCTGAAGATTAGCAAAGTACATACAGATCTGAATGTCGCAGATCCATTGACTAAACCTCTTCCACGTGTAAAACATGATCAGCACCTCAGTGCCATGGGTGTGAGATTGTTGCCAAATGTAAACTAGATTATTGACTCTAGTGCAAGTGGGAGACTGTTGGAATTATGCCCTAGAGGCAATAATAAAGATGTTATTATTATAATTCTTGTTCATGATAATGTTTATATTCCATGCTAGAATTGTATTAAGCGGAAACTTTAATACTTGTGTGGTTTGTGAACAACACCGTGTCCCTAGTACGCCTCTATGGACTAGCTCATTGATCAATGATGGTTAAGGTTTCCTAACCATAGACATGAGTTGTCAATTGATAATGAGATCATATCATTGGGAGAACGGTATGATGGACAGACCCAAACTAAGCGAAGCAATTAAATCGTGTCACCGTGTTCGTCTTTGCGAAGCTTTTCTTATGTCAAATATTGTATTCCTTAGACCATGAGATAATACAATTCCCTGGTATCGGAAGAAAGCTTTGAGGTCATCAAACGTCATCCTATAAGAGGGTGATCATAAAGGTGTCTCTCAGGTGATCGGAAAGTATCTGTTGGGTTGTATGTATCGAGATGGGATTTGTCCCTCCCAAGTCGGAGAGATATACTTCGGGCCCACTCGGTAATCGATATCAACACCGCTTGCAAGCATGTGGTTAAGGAGTTAATCACAAAGTGATATCGGATTACGGAACGAGTAAAGTACTTGCTGTGAACGAGATTGAACTAGGTATGACGGTACCGACGATCAAATCTTGGGCAAGTAAAAATATCGCGAGACGAAGGGAATATATATATATGGGATTGATTGAATCCTTGCATCGTGGTTCATCCGATATGATCATCGATGAATGTGTGGGAGTCAATATGGGTTTCCAGACCCCGCTGTTGATTATTTATAGAAGATCATGTCTGCATATTCTCGAACCCGCAGGGTCACACACTTAACGTGTCTCGACGCTAGGATAGATTGGATAATTGGTTTATGAGTTTTTGTTCGGAGTCTCGGATGGGATCCGGGACATCACGAGAGGTTCCAGAGTGGTCCGGAGAATAAGATTCATATAAGGAAGTGCAGTTTTTGGAGTTCGGAATTGTTCCGGGTTAATCGGTATTGTACCGGAAGCTTCTAGAACCTTCCAGAAGGGGACCAACGTGGCCCCACCTTCTGGGAGGGGGCATGGGCCTATGAGGGAGTGCCCTGGCCGCATTGGGCCAGGGGCACAAGGCCCCATAGGGCCCAGCCGGCCAAGAGAGGTTTAAACTCTAGATAGAGCTTCTAGAAGGGGGGTTTCCTTGCCCCCCACTCTTCCTCCTTGGGGCCGCCGGCCTTGGCTTGGGGGAGGGGCTAGGGCTGCGCCCACCCCTCTATATATAGAGGGCTGGGGGTGCACCAACCCCCTACACCTTCCCCTCCAACCCTAGCCGCACTGCTGCCCTCCTCTCTCCCTCCCGACTGCTTGTAGGCGAAGCCCTGCTGCAGAATTCTCCACCAATTGCACCGCGCCGTCGCGTTGTAGATCCAACCCATCTCTCCACCATACTTGCTGGACCAAGGAAGGAGGATACATCGAGGTGCCGCACGTGTACATCTCACGGAGGCATCGCCACTTGTGGTGCTAGATCGGATCGGATCGCGAGGAGGAGAAGCGAGTACGACTACATCACCCATGTTCCGACGAACATTCCGCTGTGCGAATCTTGAAGGGTATGAAGATCTAATCCAATCTCCCTCGTTGTTTGCATCTCCTAGATTATATCTTGGCTTCCCTCTGTTCGCATCCGTAGAAATTTTTGATTTACTATGCCGCGAAACCCTACAGTACTTAGTTGAAACTCCATTAGTTACCACCCCTCATTAGTACTACCCCTACCTGTAGATGCTAGTGCTAAGCATAAAACTTGATCAACTTTTAGATGGGAATACTCGGTGGAAAAATGGTTATGAAAACCTTGGAATGATGGATCATTCTATTGAAATGTTTGGACATGTGTTTCCAAACACTTGAGGATTTTGGTGATAAAAATGTTGAGGCATGAGCCTTAGCCCTTTATAAAACTGATGGTTGTCTGGATGCGATACCATTCCAATTTTATCGTACAACCACAATACCCGAATATTGGGTAGGGCTTGACTAGAAACTTATATTCCTTAGTATTAGTTCCCTCACGGCCAAGGTCTGAGCTGAGGCTACCTTGTGAAGATTGTCCACCTGAGCAGTACCCAAGATGACAGTTGGTCATGGTTGGGAGGCCAAACTCATAGGAGAGGTGCTTATACTAGGGCGTGTAACTGAAAGGTTTGGATTGATTATCCGCATACTGAGTATGGTGAATTCAGGATTTGTTCCTGACGGATGTATCGAATGTTATGGTGAAAGTGTACAATCTCTGCAGAGTGTCAAACTATTCGAATAGTCGCGTCCGCGGTTATGGACAGTTGGAGTGGCCATACTATTCCCCCGTCAGACTTTTCAAAATGACCTGTGAAATGAACTAAGACTTTGACTTGACCACAACAGAGTTGTGATATGAAATACAAGTTCCCAGTTAGGAGTTGTAAAATTGTGACTAGCTTTAGAACTTAGTAGAGATAAATCTGGCTTTTTCAAAACAACCCTAGAGCCTAGTGCCCTATTATCCAAAAAACCCTTTACCTATTAGTATTAGTTTGTGAGTACTTAAAGAGTGCTCATGGCTTTGTCCCTGGCTATTCCCATGGCCAGACTATGAAGAGGAATACCTGTAAGATGGACCCCAGGAAGGTTACGACAACTAGGATCATCTCCCATCGTCAGCATTGCCTGTGACCCCGAAGATGGAGCTTCGCCTACGCTACCGTTATTATTACGTATTCCGCTGCTTGATGTTGTATTAAGAACTGGATCATGAGATCCCTATTTGTGTAAGAACTTATGTATCGCTTGTAATGGATGATGTACTATGGTATCCAATTTTGTTATGTCTCGCAAAAATGGTAATCCTGGGATTGCGATGTATGGCATAACAGGCATCTAGGATTGAAAAATCCGAGTGTTGACAAGTTGGTATCAGAGCCATCCTGACCATAGGAGACCCTAGTTAGACTGGACGTTTGAATCAAAAAACTTAGTTTCAAAACCAAAGAAAACAAATATTTACAAAAACTTATTCTCATTCTTATCTCTTTGATTCTTTCATAAAAATTCATGTTCCTCAAAAACTCTTGCAAAATACATAAAATTTTGACACACTTGATCACTCTGCTAATCTACTCATCCTCTATTTTTATAGATGGACGTGTACAGCAAGTTTTACCAACTTGGGAATGGAGGGGACCTTATCTTTGAGAGGGATCTGGATCGGCTTTCAGAACTTCTGGAGCGTCCGCACCCCGAGTTCTTTGGAGCTCAGCTCAATGATCAAGGAGGAGAAGATCTGAAGTGGCTAATTGTTGCAAGTCTCCGAGGAAAGATTGAACCTCCCACTGCGGAGGGAATTCAGTTTACCTTGAGGGAAAACAACTGGCTCGATGGACTTGCCAGAGCAATGCAGGAAGCTCTTTCCCGTCTGTGTGGGCAGAGCATCAATCAGATCAAGGGTACTCGCTTTGAGTTTTGCCCAAGGCGTGATGCAAATGGACAACCACTGGAAGCCCCATACCACCCCGAGATGAAGACTCAATTGGGCCACCTTAGCTTCATGATGTATGATCGTCAGCAGGAGTTGGACAACTGCCGTGACTATTGCAACCACAAGTCTACCATCATCAAGACGAAGGATCAGACCATAGCCATGCTAGCAAAGGATCGCAAGTCTCGGCGCCGTCAGCTCGACAAGAAGGAGCGCATTATTGCTCGTCTTCGCCACCGCATCTCATCTCTGGAGGAGACCATCCACGAGAGAGACATGCAGTTGGAGGAAAGGGAGAATGCCAGAGAGGATCTTCGTGGAGACCCTTACTCCTATCTCAGCGATGACGATGATTTTCTGGAGGATCGGGCCATGGACTTCTTCACCGATGAGGATGATTTCGCCTTCATCGATGATGATGAAGATGATGAAGCCACAGACTCCAATGAGTAGTAGCACTGAGCACTAGCGTAGTGAGTAGTAGTCGGTCCCACTGTATCATAGATTCCAGAATGGTTCTTAAAACCATCTGTTTTCCTTGCTGTGGTGTGTGTTGTACTGTGTGCTATGAATGAATGAATGAAAAAGCAAGTTGCTAGAAAAATCTAAGTCAAACATTTAAAACTTTTCCAAAGACCCAAAACCTTAGAAATTTCCCTCTTTTCTCATGATCTATCCCAATCTTCAGATGCCACGTGGAGGAAGTGGTTCAGCCCCGGACCCGGTGTTGCAGATCCTGCAAATGCTGACTTCTGACCGCGAAGCTGAAAGAGCGGAACGTCAAGCCAACCTAGCCACTCTGCAACAGATAGCCCAGCTAGCCCCCAACAACCAAGGCCACGGAAATCAGGACAACCTTGGATCTAAGCTCAAGAATTTCCAGAATACCAACCCACCCGTTTTCACCAAGTCAGAAGAACCCCTAGATGCTGATGATTGGCTGCAAACCATGGAAAACAACCTAGAAGTCGCCGGAGTGGAAGCCAACGAGAAAGTCCTGTTCGCCACCCATTATCTAGCTGGAGATGCCAGGGCATGGTGGAACAGTGTTCGTGCAATGACCGGAGGCCAGATGATGACCTGGGAGGAATTCAAAGTCAAGTTTAGCAGAACCCATGTGCCACCAGGTTTGATCAAGAGAATGAGAGACGAGTTCAGAGAGCTGAAGCAAGGAAGGATGACTGTAGTGGAATACCGTGACAAATTTTTGTCATTAGCTAGGTATGCCCCGGACGAGATAGACACCGAAGCCAAGAAGAAAGAAAGATTCCTGAATGGTTTGCATGACGAGATACAGACGGTGTTAGTCAATATCCCCTTTGCTGATATTGAAGCCCTTGTCGACTCTGCTATCCAGATGGAAGGAAAGATCAACCAAGCCAATGAGAACCGCAAGCGTCGCATGATGCATCAACCAGGAACCCATCAGACCCCAAAGTATCGCCCCAACCCATCTCCAGGATTTTCCCCAAGAACCAACAGACCCCCTATGGCCCGTCCGACCTACCCCAACCGTGGAAACCATAGACCCGGAGGAAATCACAACAACCCCGGCACCTCTAGCAATTTCACCCGTGCCCCACCCAAGTTCAACCCCAACAATTCTACCGCCAACACCAACACTGCCCCGAGGACTGGAAGCAATGCTGTTCCTGTCGCAGCCAAGGACAAGTCACAAGTGACCTGTTATGACTGTGGAAATAAAGTCCACTATTCCAACGAGTGCCCCAACAAGAAGAATGCTACAGCCCCTAATGCCAATGCCCCAGCTCAGCATCAGTGTCGTGTCCAGCCAGGGAGAAGATTTGCCCTAGGGAATTCACTCAACCGCAATGGCCGTCTTTTTCTCATGCATGTTGAAGAAGCTCAGGAAGCGCCAGACGTCGTGCTGGGTATGTTTTCTGTTAATTCAGTACTTGCAAGAGTGTTGTTTGACTCTGGTGCCTCGCATTCATTTGTCACCGAAGAATTTGCCTGCACTAGTAAAATTCAACCAACCAAACTGAAGCATGTTATGATTGTGCAAATTCCCGGATCAACCACCAAGTCTAGGCAAATTTGCAAAGCCGTCCCTATCCGAATCCATGGCATAGATTTTTATGCTAATCTAATAGTACTCGGAACTAAAGGTTTGGAAGTAGTACTAGGAATGGATTGGAAGTCCAAACATAAGGGATTGATTGACTGTGCTAAGAAAGACATCACCATGACCAGTACCTCCGGAATATCAGTCGAGCATATCTCTGAAACCTTACCTCGCCTATTCAAGTGTAACAAGAGTCTAGCCCAACCTACCATTGACCAAGTCCGGATAGTCTGTGAATACCCTGATGTATTTCCAGATGTTTTGCCCGGTATGCCCCCAGATCGGGATATCGAGTTTATCATCGAACTAATCCCCGGAACAGGACCCATAGCCCAGAGACCCTATAGTATGAACCCGTCGGAACTAGCAGAACTGAAGAAGCAACTGGATTCCATGCTAGAAATTGGATTGATTCAACCAAGTGCGTCACCATGGAGATCACCTGTCTTATTTGTGGACAAGAAAGATGGAGGTAACTGTTTGTGTACGGATTATCGGAAGTTAGATGATGTCACCATCAAGAACAAGTACCCCTTTCCCAAGATAGAAGATTTGTTTGATCAGTTGACCGGTGCCCAGATGTTTTCTAAGATTGATCTTAGAACTGGCTATCATCAACTCAAAATTCGTGCAGAGGATATTCCAAAGACTGCATTTACCACCAGATATGGATTGTACGAGTATACAGTCATGTATTTTGGATTAACCAATGCCCCCGCTTATTTCATGAACCTCATGAATAAGATTTTTATGGAATTCCTGGATAAGTTTGTCGTTGTTTTCATCGATGACATTCTGATTTATTCCAAATCAGAAGAAGAACATGAGATACACCTAAGGACCATTCTTGGAACCCTTAGAGAGCATCAGCTGTATGCAAAGTTTAGCAAATGTGAATTATGGTTACAGGAAGTAGGATTCCTCGGTCACATTGTATCAGCCGGAGGAATTGCCGTTGACCCTGCCAAAGTGAAAGATGTAGAAGATTGGCAAGCCCCAACCACTCAAACCCAAGTTCGTGCTTTTCTCGGATTGGCAGGATATTACCGCAAATTCGTAGAAGGATTCTCGAGTATCGTCCGACCCATGACCCAATTGCTGAAGAAGGACAAGAAGTTTGAATGGACTGACAAATGTGAAGCGAGTATTCAAGAACTCAAGAGGAGATTGATTTCAGCCCCAATCTTGATCATGCCGGATATCACGAAACCCTTCGATGTGTATTGTGACGCATCCAATATTGGTCTCGGATGTGTGCGAATGCAAGAAGGCAAAGTTATATCTTATCTATCTCGACAATTGAAGCAACATGAGCAAAACTATCCAACCCATGACCTCGAACTCGCAGCAGTAGTCCTAGCCCTGAAGACATGGAGACATTACCTAATGGGAAACCGTTGTGAGATTTATTCGGATCACAAGAGCCTAAAGTATATATTCACTCAGAAGGAGTTGAATATGAGGCAGAGAAGATGGATTGAGCTAATCAAGGATTACGACCTAGACATTCACTATCACCCTGGTAAAGCCAACATGGTAGCCGATGCCCTTAGCAGATTGTCGTGCCGCTTGAACTCCATGATTTTGAAGGAGCAACCAAGTTTGCACAAGGAGATGGAAGATTTTCGAATGGAATTAGTAAGTGAAGGATTTTTGGCTAGCATAGAACTTCAGCCCACTTTGATCAGTCGGATTAAAGAGGCGCAGAAGGGAAATGCCAGTATCGATGGAATCAAGCGTCGTATCGGTACAGGCAAAGTACCCGGATTCACCGAGGACGAAGGAGTTCTGTGGTACAAAGGACGCCTTTATGTACCAGCAGATTCGGAGTTGAAAGAAGTTATCTTGAAGGAGGCTCATGATACTCTTTATTCTATCCATCCCGGAGGAACTAAGATGTATCAAGATTTGAAAGAGGAATTTTGGTGGCATAAGATGAAGAGAGAAATCGGAAGCTATATCGCCAAGTGTGATATATGTCAGCGAGTCAAGGCAGGACATCAAAGACCAGCTGGATTGTTGCAACCTTTGCAAATTCCGGAATGGAAATGGGATTCTGTAGGAATGGACTTTATCACTGGACTGCCTACTTCTAGTAGGGGAAATGACTCTATTTGGGTCATAGTGGACAGATTGTCCAAAGTCGCCCATTTCTTGCCTGTCAAAACCACCTATCAGAGTTCGAAGCTAGCGGAGTTGTACATCGCTAGAATCGTCAGTTTGCACGGAGTCCCCAAGAACATAATATCGGATCGAGGAACTCAGTTTACCTCGAGATTCTGGAAGAAAGTCCAAGAAGGTTTAGGAACCCTCCTAGATTTCAGTACCGCGTATCACCCTCAGACCGATGGACAAACGGAGCGAGTGAATCAAATACTCGAAGATATGCTTAGAGCATGTGTGCTCGAATATGGATCCAAGTGGGAAGACTGTCTGCCGTTTGCAGAATTTTCCTACAACAATAGTTACCAAGCCAGTTTGCAAATGGCCCCATTTGAATTCATGTACGGAAGAAAGTGTCGCACCCCTTTGAACTGGTCGGAAGTAGGAGAGAGTCAGATTTTTGGACCCGACATCCTCCGAGAAGCAGAAGAGAAGTTTCACAAGATTCGTGAGCACCTCAAGACCGCCCAATCCCGACAGAAGAGTTATTCCGACAAGAGACGTCGAGACCTCGCCTTCAATATAGGAGATTTTGTTTATCTGAAAGTGTCGCCATTGAAGGGAATGCAGCGTTTCCAACTCAAAGGAAAGTTAGCCCCCAGATATATCGGACCTTTCAAAATTCCGAACCGTCGAGGAGAAGTATCGTATCAATTGGAACTACCTGAAGAGATGTCAGTTGTGCACAATGTGTTCCATATCTCGTTACTTCGCAAGTGTCTCTAAGTCCCCGAGAAGACCGAAGTGTTCAAGAATATCGATCATCGGACCATAGAGATCAACGATGACCTGACCTATCCCGAAGTACCCATCCGCATTTTGGAAGAAGCTTTTCGAACTACCCGAACCCGAAGCATCAAGTTTCTCAAGATTCAGTAGAGAAACCACACAAAAGAGGAAGCTACCTGGGAGCGCGAAGATCACATCAGGATGGAGTTTCCCAATCTCTTCAAATCCTAGGTAATATTTTCGTCCTTTTTCAAATCTCTTCAGCTCACTGAACTCGTCTCTCATTCTCTTGATCAAACCTGGTGGCACATGGGTTCTGCTAAACTTGACCTTGAATTCCTCCCAGGTCATCATCTGGCCTCCGGTCATTGCACGAACACTGTTCCACCATGCCCTGGCATCTCCGGCTAGATAATGGGTGGCGAACAGGACTTTCTCGTTGGCATCCACTCCGGCGACTTCTAGGTTATTTTCCATGGTTTGCAGCTGTAACATCCCAAAAACACGAAGCTTGGATCATCAAATTCTAATCATCACAATTAGGGTTAACAAAAACTTTTCTAAATGAAATCATGAATGCATGCATATGTGTATGCATGGATTTTGAAATCCTTTAAAACCACCTTGTTTGTTTGTTTCATTGCTTGTAAAATGTTTCTTAGGTGAAATAAACATCATCTAAAACATTTCCCACACTTTTCCTAAAGACAAGTAAATCAAAACACATATATGAAATGAATGGTCATTTTGGCCAATTTAACTCCCATGCCTACTTTGGCTGTCTCAAACTTTTAGAACCTAACAGAAAATTTTCTGGATCTTTGCACCCCTTGAATGTACTCATAACAAAGTATTAAGGCCCACTTTGTGATCATCCAGAAACTTTCAAATGCATAGTTTAAATGACAATTCAAAATTGAATCTTTATCATATGGGAAGATCCCACCTTTTCAAAAACCACTCAAACAAGCTCAACTTTCAAAACCCAAGCATCTATAGACTCACCAGCACCAATCTAACAAACCCACCAAAAATCTTTTCAAAATTCAAAACTTGATTTCATGCGGCCATTTTATCAAACAGGTTGCAGACACAAATCAAACAAACATCAAACACTATAGTGTGCAGTAAAATTGGCCTAACTTGTTCCCTAGTTAGCTCACACACAGCTCAGTAGATCATCTAGGAAGTTTAAGTAAGGACTAGCACCCCTGTGAGCTTGCCATTGCCATCAATGGTGAATAGCCGAGCACCCCCTTGTCACCCCATTGTGGACAGCAGGCTAGAGGAAGAACTACCTTGCCAACCTTGTCTGGGAGGCAGCCCACCGTCCATTGCCACTACCTGTCCCAGTCGCGAGCGTTACCAAGCCCTGGACCACGCGCACAAGCCGCGCCCAGACCGCCAGAGACCATGCCGAGCATGCGCCAGAGCACGACCCTCGACCGAAGCCCACAGACCGCGCGCCGCCCTTGCCGCATGCATACACAATCCCCACCGACCCAGGAGACCGCCAGACATCCCCGTTTGCCGCCCCGTGCCGCACAGCCACCGCCCGTCGTCGAAGACGCCGCCTCTGTCGTGCAGAGCACCGCCCGTTCCAAACAAAACCACACCGCCCCATGCCTCGAGACCATGTCGTTGAGCATCGCCAGGAGACACCGTACCGTCCCCTACCCTTGCCCATGCCATTAGCCGCCTGTAACCTAGCCCCCGACGAGCTCACCGTGCGCCCCGACGGTCCCCTCGCTCGACTATAAATAGAGGCCACCCCCACACGATTTCTTCACACCATCTCACTCCCCTCTCCTCACTGATCGTGCCACACCGTTCTCATAGCAAGGCAAGCACCACCCCGCCAGAATTTCACCGGAGCCCGCCGCCTCTGGAGAAGAAGGGATCCAGCGATTGGAGCCGCCCCAGGAGAAGCCACCGGTACCAGGAGATTCGCCGTCGTCGACTTCATCATTCGCCAGCCTCGCCGACCCTCGCCAGTACCCCAGTGAGCCCCCAGCAACCCTCACTGGCCGCGCTAGGTTTCGTTCTCGCCGGAGTTGTCTCGCGTCGACGATGACTCCCAGCCGTTAGATTAGAACTAGATCGAATGATCCACGTCGCCCCATACCGCTTCGCCCAGCCCCGTGTCACTGACGAGTGGGGACACCCACTTAAGCAGCCCGCGGGAGCACTGCGCTTAGCAGGCCGGCCCAGTAACTTTTCCCGCGCAGCCTAGTTATTCAAATTAAACCTTTTTCTATTTCAATTCAAACACATTTCTGTACCCAACTTCAAAAATCAACCCAGAACGATTCAGTGCACCAAATTGAATGAAACCAATTTTGTTGGAAAGGTCGGTGAATGCTGAATCCAAGACCGTTGGATTCAAGTCATTTGGATCTATAGATCACCCATGGTAAAAATAACAAGGCAGAAGCTTTTCTGCATTCAAACATTTTTCAAATTTAAACCATAATAGCTTTTGGGTTGATTCCAACTCTCAAAAATCACATTTAACCATACCTTTCAGAATATATAAAAATATATAGGTTTACTTGAAGAAATAATGTTCAAGTAATAAAAGAATGCTACATAAGCATTTCTAGCCACTTTAATTAATTAAAATAAAAGGGTAAGACCTTTTTAAATTGTGACACCACTTTAAATCACATTACCATGGACTACAATATGTGGTGATGACATGTGTCAACATGATCCCATGTTTGGTTTGGAGAATATTAAATCTTAAGTAGTGTTTCAATGAGTAGAAATTACTTTTCTAAAAATAAAAGGAATTAAACCAAGCCTTAACCTTGTAATGTTAGGGATGATGCTAGATCATCCATAGGACCATTGTGTGTGATGATTGCAAGTAGTTAAGTATTGTTTGGTGATTGTGTACCTCGTATTTATTCATAGACGCTAGTACCGACCAAGGATACGAGGAGGAAGGAGGATACTACGAAGAAGAAGCCGAGGAGAACTTCAACCACTGCTCTGCACAAGGCAAGCTAGTAACCTTGCAAGCTAACACTTGCAATTTATCAAGCTTATACTGATATTGTGCAAGCTAAGACTATACCTATGCAAGCCCTTACTTGTTACTATGCCTACTATGTGCCTTAAGCATATGTGATCATACCCACTTGATAAACCAAGCCTAGTTTTACTTGCAAGCTTCTTACTTTATTTCTTTATCAAAGCTTACTTAGAGTTTACTTAAGTGACTGGTAGATATTGGAAAGATGCTGAAGGTTGCATAAAGAGCATAAAATTTGTCCTAAGTTAGAAACCTTGACATCAGCCTGAGACATGAGGTTGTACTTAGTTGAAACTCCATTAGTTACCACCCCTCATTAGTACTACCCCCACATGTAGATGCTAGTGCTAAGCATAAAACTTGATCAACTTTTAGATGGGAATACTTGGTGGAAAAATGGTTATGAAAACCTTGGAATGATGGATCATTCTATTGAAATGTTTGGACATGTGTTTCCAAACACTTGAGGATTTTGGTGATAAAAATGTTGAGGCATGAGCTTTAGCCCTTTATAAAACCGATGGTTGTCTGGATGCGATACCATTCCAATTTTATCGTACAACCACAATACCAGAATATTGGGTAGGGCTTAACTAGAAACTTATATTCCTTAGTATTAGTTCCCTCATGGCCAAGGTCTGAGCTGAGCCTACCTTGTGAAGATTGTCCACCTGTGCAGTACCCAAGATGACAGTTGGTCATGGTTGGGAGGCCAAACTCACAGGAGAGGTGCTTATACTAGGGCGTGTAATCGAAAGGTTAGGATTGATTATCCGCATACTGAGTATGGTGAATTCAGGATTTGTTCCTGACGGATGTATCGAATGTTGTGGTGAAAGTGTACAATCTCTGCAGAGTGTCAAACTATTCGAATAGCCGCGTCCGCGGTTATGGACAGTTGGAGTGGCCATACTGTTCCCTCGTCAGACTTTTCAAAATGACCTGTGAAATGAACTAAACTTTGACTTGACCACAACAGAGTTGTGATATGAAATACAAGTTCCCAGTTAGGAGTTATAAAATTGTGACTCGCTTTAGAACTTAGTAGAGATAAATCTGGCTTTTGCAAAACAACCCTAGAGCCTAGTGCCCTATTATCCAAAAACCCCTTTACCTATTAGTATTAGTTTGCGAGTACTTAAAGAGTACTCATGACTTTGTCCCTGGTATTCCCATGGCCAGACTATGAAGAGGAGTACCTGGAAGATGGACCCCAGGAAGGTTACGACAACTAGGATCATCTCCCATTATCAGCATTGCCTGTGACCCCGAAGATGGAGCTTCGCCTACGCTACCGTTATTATTACGTATTCCGCCGCTTGATGTTGTATTAAGAACTGGATCATGAGATCCCTATTTGTGTAAGAACTTATGTATCATTTGTAATGGATGATGTACTATGGTATCCAATTCTGTTATGTCTCGCAAAAATGGTAATCCTGGGATTGCGATGTATGGCATAACAAGCATCTAGGATTGAAAAATCCGGGTGTTGACAGCAGCCAATCATCGACGTCTAGGGGTTCTTCTGACTTGGTGAAAACGGGTGGGTTGGTATTCTGGAAATTCTTGAGCTTAGATCCATGGTTGTCCTGATTTACGTGGCCTTGGTTGTTGTGGGCTAGCTGGGCTATCTGTTCCAGAGTGGCTAGGTTGGCTTGACGTTCCGCTCTTTCAGCTTCACGGCCAGAAGTCAACATTTGCAGGATCTGCAACATTGGGTCTGGGGATGAACCACTTCCTCCACGTGGCATCTGAAGATTGATATAGATCATGAGAAAAGAGGGAAATTTCTAAGGTTTTGGGTCTTTGAAAAGTTTTAAATGTTTGATTCAGATTTTTCTAGCAACTTGCTTTTTCATTCATTCACTCGATACAACACACACCACAGCAAGGAAAAACAGATGGTTTTAAAAACCATTCTGGAATCTACGATACAGTGGGACCAACTACTACTCACTACGCTAGTGCTCAGTGCTACTACTCCTCGGAGTCTGTGGCTTCATCATCTTCATCATCATCAATGAAGGCGAAATCATCCTCATCGGTGAAGAAGTACATGGCCTGATCCTCCAGAAAATCATCGTCATCGCTGAGATAGGAGTAAGGGTCTCCACGAAGATCCTCTCCGGCATTCTCCCTTTCCTCCAACTGCATGTCTCTCTCGTGGATGGTCTCCTCCAGATATGAGATGCGGTGGCGAAGACGGGCAATAATGCGCTCCTTCTTGTCGACCTGACGACGGCGAGACTTGCGATCCTTTGCTAGCATGGCTATGGTCTGATCCTTCGTCTTGATGATGGCAGACTTGTGGTTGCAATAGTCACGGCAGTTTTCCAACTCCTGCTGACAATCATACATCATGAAGCTAAGGTGGTCCAATTGAGTCTTCAGCTCGGGGTGGTATGGGGCTTCCAGTGGTTGTCCATTTGCATCACGCCTTGGGCAAAACTCAAAGCGAGTACCCTTGATTTGATTGATGCTCTGCCCACATAGACGGGAAAGAGCTTCCTGCATTGATCTTGCAAGTCCATCGAGCCAGTTGTTTTCCCTCAAGGTAAACTGAATTCCCTGCACAGTGGGAGGTTCAATCTTTCCTCGGAGACTTGCAACAATTAGCCACTGCAGATCTTCTCCTCCTTGATCATTGAGCTGAGCTCCGAAGAACTCGGGTGCGGACGCTCCAGAAGTTCCAAAAGCTGATCCAGATCCCTCTAAAAGATAAGGTCTCCTCCATTCCCAAGTTGGTAAAACTTGTTGTACTTCACATCCATCTATAAAAATAGAGGATGAGTAGATTAGCAGAGTGATCAAGTGTGTCAAAATTTTATGTATTTTGCAAGAGTTTTTGAGGAACATGAATTTTTATGAAAGAATCAAAGAGCTAAGGATGCGAATAAGTTTTTGTAAATATTTGTTTTCTTTGGTTTTGAAAATAAGTTTTTTGGTTCAAACATCCAGTCTAACTAGGGTCTCCTATGGTCAGGATGGCTCTGATACCAACTTGTCAACACCCGGATTTTTCAACCCTAGATGCCTGTTATGCCATACATCGCAATCCCAGGATTACCATTTTTGCGAGACATAACAGAATTGGATACCATAGTACATCATCCATTACAAACGATACATAAGTTCTTACACAAATAGGGATCTCATGATCCAGTTCTTAATACAACATCAAGCAGCGGAATACGTAATAATAACGGTAGCGTAGGCGAAGCTCCATCTTCGGGGTCACAGGCAATGCTGACGATGGGAGATGATCCTAGTTGTCGTAACCTTCCTGGGGTCCATCTTCCAGGTACTCGTCTTCATAGTCTGGCCATGGGAATAGCCAGGGACAAAGCCATGAGTACTCTTTAAGTACTCGCAAACTAATACTAACAGGTAAAGGGGGTTTTTGGATAATAGGACACTAGGCTCTAGGGTTGTTTTGCAAAAGCCAGATTTATCTCTACTAGGTTCCAAAGCTAGTCAAAATTTTATAATTCCTAAGTGGGAACTTGTATTTCATATCACAACTCTGTTGTGGTCAAGTCAAAGTCTTAATTCATTTCACAGGTCATTTTGAAAAGTCTGACGGGGGAACAGTATGGCCACTCCAACTGTCCATAACCGCGGACGCGGCTATTCGAATAGTTTGACACTCTGCAGAGATTGTACACTTTCACCACAACATTCGATACATCCGTCAGGAACAAATTCTGAATTCACCATACTCAGTATGCGGATAATCAATCCTAACCTTTCAATTACACTCCCTAGTATAAGCACCTCTCCTGTGAGTTTGGCCTCCCAACCATGACCAACTGTCATCTTGGGTACTGCACAGGTGGACAATCTTCACAAGGTAGCCTCAGCTCAGACCTTGGCCGTGAGGGAACTAATACTAAGGAATATAAGTTTCCATTCAAGCCCTACCCAATATTCGGGTATTGTTGTTGTACGATAAAATTGGAATGGTATCACATCCAGACAACCATCAGTTTTATAAAGGGCTAAGGCTCATGCCTCAACATTTTTATCACCAAAATCCTCAAGTGTTTGGAAATACATGTCCAAAACATTTCAATAGAATGATCCATCATTCCAAGGTTTTCATAACCATTTTTCCACCAAGTATTCCCATCTAAAAGTTGATCAAGTTTTATGCTTAGCACTAGCATCTACAGGTGGGGGTAGTACTAATGAGGGGTGGTAACTAGTGGAGTTTCAACTAAGTACAACCTTATGTCTCAGGCTGATGTCAAGGTTTCAAACTTAGGCCAAATTTTATGCTCTTTATGCAACCTTCAGCATCTTTCCAATCTCTACCAGTCACTTAAGTAAACTCTAGGTAAGTTTTGATACAGAAATAAAGTAAGAATCTTGCAAATAAAACTAGGATTGGTTTATCAAGTGGGTATGATCACATATGCTTAAGGCATATAGTAGTCATAGAACAAGTATGGGTTTGTTGCATCAGTAGGGTATCTTGCAAGGGTTAGCTTGCATAGGTCAACTTGATTAGTAAGGCTTGCATGGGTATAGTATCATCTTGCATCAATATCAGTATAAGCTTGCATAGGTAAAGTATCTTGCAAGTGTTAGCTTGCCTTGTGCAGAGCAGTGGTTGAAATTCTCCCCGGCTTCTTCTTCGTAGTATCCTCCTTCCTCCTCGTATCCTTGGTCGGTACTAGCGTCTATGAATAAATACGAGGTACACAATCACCAAACAATACTTAACTACTTGCAATCATCACACACAAGGGTCCTATGGATGATCTAGCATCATCCCTAACATTACAAGGTTAGGGCTTGATTTAATTCCTTTTATGTTTAGAAAAGTAATTTCTACTCATTGAAAAACTACTTAAGATTTAATATTCTCCAAACCAAACATGGGATCATGTTGACACATGGCATCACCACATATTGTAGTCCATGGGAATGTGATTTAAAGTGGTGTCACAATTTAATAAGGTTTTACCCTTTTATTTTAATTAATTAAAGTGGCTAGAAATGCTTATGTAGCATTCTTTTATTACTTGAACATTATTTCTACAAGTAAACCTATATATTTTTATATATTCTGAAAGGTATGGTTAAATGTGATTTTTGAGAGTTGGAATCAACTCAAAAGCTATTATGGTTTAAATTTGAAAAATGTTTGAATGCAGAAAAGCTTCTGCCTTGTTATTTTTACCATGGGTGATCTATAGATCCAAATGACTTGAATCCAAAGATCTTGGATTCAGCATTCACAGACCTTTCCAACAAAATTGGTTTCATTCAATTTGGTGCACTGAATCGATCTGAGTTTATTTTTGAAGTTGGGTACAGAAATGTGTTTGAATTGAAATAGAAAAAGGTTTAATTTGAATAACTGGGCTGCGCGGGAAAAGTTACTGGGCCAGCCTGCTAAGCGCAGTGCTCCCGCGGGCTTCTTAAGTGGGTGTCCCCACTTGTCAGTGACACAGGGTTGGGCGAAGCGGTATGGGGCGACGTGGATCGTTCGATCTAGTTCTAATCCAACGGCTGGGAGTCATCATTGACGCGAGACAACGCCGGCGAGAACGAAACCTAGCGCGGCCTGTGAGGGTTGCTGGGGGCTCACCGGGGTACTGGCGAGGGTCGGCGAGGCGGGCGAACGACGAAGTCGACGACGGCGAATCTCCTGGTACCGGTGGCTTCTCCTGGGGCGGCTCCAATCGCTGGCTCCCTTCTTCTCCAGAGGCGGCGGGCTCCGGTGAAATTCCGGCGGGGTGGTGCTTGCCTTTCTCTGAGAATGGTGTGGCACGATCAGTGAGGAGAGGGGAGTGAGATGGTGTGAAGAAATCGTGCGGGGGTGGCCTCTATTTATAGTCAAGCGAGGGGACCGTCGAGGCGCACGGTGAGCTCGTCGGGGGCGAGGTTACATGCGGCTAATGGCATGGGCAAGGGTAGGGGAAGGTGCGGTGTCTCCTGGCGATGCTCAACGACATGGTCTCGAGGCATGGGGCGGTGTGGTTTGGTCTGAAACGGGCGGTGCTCTGCGCGGCAGAGGCGGCGTCTTCGACGGCGGGCGGTGGCTGTGCGGCACGGGGCGGCAAACGGGGATGTCTGGCGGTCTCCTGGGTCGGTGGTGATCGTGTGTGCACGCGGTAAGGGCGGCGCGCGGTCCGTGGGCTTCGGTCGAGGGTGGTGCTCTGGCGCACGCTCGGCATGGTCTCTGGCGGTCTGGGCGCTGTTTGTGTGCGTGGTCCAGGGCTTGGCAACGCTCGCGGCTGGGACAGGTAGTGGCGGTGGACGGTGGGCTGCCTCCCTGACAAGGTTGGCACGGCTAGTTCTTCCTCTAGCCTGCTGTCCACAATGGGGTGACAAGGGGATGCTCGGCTGTTCACCATTGATGGCAATGGCAAGCTCACATGGGTGCTAGTCCTTAGTTAAACTTCCTAGATGATCTACTGAGTTGTGTGTGAGCTAACTAGGGAACAAGTTAGGACAATTTTACTGCACACTATAGTGTTTGATGTTTGTTTGATTTGTGTCTGCAACCTGTTTGATGAAATGGCCGCATGAACTCAAGTTTTGAATTTTGAAAAGATTTTTGGTGGGTTTTCTAGATTGGTGCTGGTGAGTCTGCAGATGCTTGGGTTTTGAAAGTTGAGCTTGTTTGAGTGGTTTTTGAAAAAGTGGGATCTTCCCATATGATAAAGATTAAATTTTGAATTGTCATTTAAACTATGCATTTGAAAGTTTCTGGATGATCACAAAGTGGGCCTTGATACCTTGTTATGAGTACATTCAAGGGGTGCAAAGATCCAGAAAAGTTTCTGTTAGGTTCTGAAAGTTTGAGACAGCCAAAGTAGGCATGGGAGTTAAATTGGCCAAAATGACCATTCATTTCATATATGTGTTTTGATTTACTTGTATTTAGGAAAAGTGTGGGAAATGTTTTGGATGATGTTTATTTCACCTAAGAAACATTTTACAAGCAATGAAACAAACAAACAAGGTGGTTTTTAAAAGAGTTCAAAATCCATGCATACACATATGCATGCATTCATGATTTTATTTAGGAAAGTTTTTTGTTAACCCTGATTTTGATGATTAGAATTTGATGATCCAAGCTTAGTATTTTTGGGATGTTACAATATTTTACCATGGGGAACACGGAGCCAGAAGACGAGACGGAGACGAGCCACCAGGGGGCCACACCCCCTAGCCGCGCGGCCAGGCCTGGCCCACGCCTGGGGGGTGCGACCACCCTGGGTGCCCCTGCCTCGCCTCGCCTATAAGAATACCCCAATACCAAAACCATAAGTACCCGATCAATCTTCCACGAAACAGTCTGTAGTCGCCGCCACCATTGTCCCTAGATCGGGGGATCTGAAGCTCTTCCCGGCACCCTGCCGGAGGGGATATCATCCCGGAGGCCTTCTTCATCATCATGCCATCCTCTGGTATGATGCGTGAGTAGTTCCACCTTGGACTACGGGTCCATGTAGTCGCTAGATGGTTGTTTCTCCTCCTTTGTGCTACCATTTTTAGATCTTGTGAGATCCGTTCATGAACAAGATTATCTATTTGTAATCATGCATGTTATGTTTGCGGGGATCCGATGGATATTGAGATTACTATGTCAGATTGATTAATGGTTCTTTCTTATTGATTCTATCATGTTTGTGTTGTTTGTGATCTTGCATGCTCTCCGTTTCTAGTAGCTATCTTGGTCAAGTAGATGCTAGTGACTCCAAGAGGAAGTATTTATGATCGATAGTGGGTTCATGCCTCTATTTAATCTGGGGAAGTGACAAAAATCTCTAAGGTTGTAGATGTGTCGTTGCTACTAGGGAGAAAACAACGGTCTCTTGTTCATGGAACAAGTGGATTGTTTACCTTACACACTTTGCTTAAAGCAGTTATCCGTTGCTTACAACTTAATACTTGGGGGGGGGGGGTTCTGATGATATCCTGAAGGTGGATTACTAGTCTGGCGGTCTATGTATCTTGTTGTATCGCCCAATCAAATCTCATAGGATCATGAATGTCTAGTATTGCATTGTTATGCCTTGCTCTATCCTGTCAATTGCCCCGCTGTAATTTGTTTACACAGCATGCCATGTTATTTATCTTAAGGTGAACACCTCTAGTGAACTATGGACCCCGGTCCAATCTTTACCATTGATACATCTTCCACTGTTACTGTTTACTTTCTGCAAACCACCATTACCTTCCACACCATACAGTTAATCCTTTGTTTTCAGCAAACTGGTGAGATTGAAAACCTCACTGTTCGTTGGGGCAAAGTCTTGAGTTTGTGTTGTGCAGGTTTTCAAGTTGCTAGAAACACCTTTGGGTCGTTTCCTTCCACCTACTGGTTCGATAACCTTGGTTTCTTTCTGAGGGAAGACTTGCTGCTATGCTCATCATACCTTCCTCTTGGGGTCTCCCAACGAAGCTCTACATTGATCTGAGCGCATCACAACGATGCGGCGGATGGCACGACATCGGGGTCTAGCTCCACCGTGTCGTTATCGGCGACAACCATCTCTATCTCCAAAGGGAAGGAGACAGACTACCGGAGACACACGAGATGGGCAGGATACGGAGTCACGACTATATCAGTGTATTTATATTTTTCTTTTAATGGAGAAAAGGAGAGTGAAGTGGAGGCAGAGAAGGGATAACTGTGGGATTCTAATGGAATGGTTTGGTCACACAGATCGTCGCACCAAAGAGGCCGCATGCAAGCCGTGTTCGTCCACAACAGTGAATCCCTTCCAAACCGGCCAGGATTGTTGCTATCCTAATGCGCCAAACAGCCTCAAGGTTTAAAACGACTGGGATTCCAAAGTTTGGTGTGCTGATTTTAGGGATTGCAAGTTTGAGGTTGAAAGAACATTTTATAATCCCTAGTGTTTTATGTGTTAGATAACAATATCAAGGATTATTTAATGTGTGTTGAAGTGTTGCAGCTATCTATGAGAAAAAGGGAAAAGGATTCTGCTTTTGGGGGCGGATAATCCGCCCCCACCAGGGGCGGAAAATCCGCCCCTCCCTCTTCCCAAGTAGGGCAAGCCCTAGAAGGGGGGCGGAGTTTTGGCTGGATTTTCCGGCCCCGCCGGATAATCCGCCCCTCAGGGGGGCCAGATAGTCCGCCCCCCTGCTCATCGCCAAGGCGCAAGCCCCGGAGAGGGGGCAGAGTGTTGGCCGGACTTTCCGATCTGGCCGGATAATCCGCCCCACAGGGCGGCCGGATTATCCTCCCCCCCAAGATCTTCACCAAGTTTCGCAGGCACCAGCCCCAGAGAGGGGGCGGAGTTTCCCCCGGAGAATCCGCCCTTGGGGCGGAGTTTTCCCAGGGGCGGATTATCCGCCCCCTTGTGCAACGGCCAGATCTGGGGAGGGGGTATTTAAGTCAGCCTTCCCCCTCCTGCCAGAACTCTTGATTCATTTCGAAAAGGACCAGATCAGATCTGAAAGCTTCATCCAAGAGAGCTCCACCTAGATCCACCCAAAGGCCCCATCCCTTGGGGAATCGAAGGAGGAGAACTCTACCTTCATCATCAGCAATCAAGCGCTTCATCTCCTCTCCATTCATTTGGAGAACCTCCGATCTAGTATTTCTTGCAAATGCCTAGATCCTTGTTTTGTTTATATTGATAAACCTTGTTCTTGTGGCAGCTTGTTGTCATCTCGGGAGCCCACAATTCGGTTGTGGGTGTGTGCCCCGATAGTGTTGTAAAAGGCACCGGTTCCCGCCTCGAAGGGATCCAATAGTGGAGAAGGTGGATCAGGCCTCTCGTGACGAGATCCATCGGAGAATAGGGTGAGGCATATTGTGGCGTGGTGGTCTTGGAACCACCCACCCGTCCAACGCAGATGTACTTCCCTTAACAAGGAAGGAACTGCGGTAAAACAAATCCATGTGTCTCCGCGTGCTCCACTACGGTTTCCTCGCTCCTCTTTTACGTGCTTAGTAGTTAGGGTTACATATAGGGAAATTCTCTTAGTTGCATATCTAGAGAATTTACTTTGTGTCAAGCCTAAAATTGAAAAAGTATTAAAAATTGGTTAGCACCTATTCACCCCCCCTCTAGGTGCCCATACGATCCATTTCAATTGGTATCAGAGCCTCGGCTCTTATTTCGGGCTTAACCGCCTAAGAGAAGTATGGGTTCCAAGGTAGATGGGAGTGATGCTCCGGAGGTAGTCACCATGAACGATCTCAAGACGTTGGAAACAACCTTGGTGAGTTCAATGGAGGCTAAGATGGAAGAAATGCATCAATTGATAATGCGTCTCTCCACATCTGCAGCATCATCTCCATCTAACTCTGAGGATACCACTCCGCAATCCAAGGAAACGGGTAAAAATGTTTCCAAAGATAACAAAGTGGTTAGTGATGATACTAGCAAGAGCTCCGCCTCGAAAAAGGATAGCGGTAAGGATGGATACAATGAGCTTTCTCATGTGTATTCCCCTAATCCACCTATCCCTCACCCACATATACATAATAGGGGTGATCCACCCAAACTTTCTGCATCTACTTTCTCTCAATGGCAATTTTTGATGAAATCTCATGTGTGCAGTTCCTCCATAGAGTTGTGGAAGATCATCGAAAATGGTCTTCATGTTGGAAACCCCAACAATCTCACAAGAAGAGAAGTGATCGATAGCCAACTCAACGCTACATCTCTACACATGATACAACTTGGTCTGGGTGACAAAGACATGCCACACATTCAGCATCTTAGCATAGCTAAAGAAGCTTGGGATGCCCTCACCGAGCTCTTCATCGGAAATGAAAGTATGAGAAGGAATAGATATGATGCCTTGAGCAATGAAGCTGAAGGATTCTATATGCTGGATGGAGAAGACCACGAGGACATGTATAGGAGGCTCAAGGCAATAGCCACAACCTTCAGAAACCACGGTGCAGCTCATGTTGATGATGCTTGGATCAAGCGCAAGTATGTCAGTGCCCTTATGCCATTTGAGCCCACAGATTAAAGTCTCCAAGGTAGGCATAACTATCACCTCATATCATCCAATGAGGTAATGCAAGAAATGGCCGCTTTCAAAGTGGCTGCCAAGAATGCCGAAGATGCTCGTGCTCGAGCTATGGGGATGCAAAAGGGGGTCAACATGGCCTTGAAGACTAGTGTGATTGATCATGATGAATATGCGATAGAAGGTCTGGACTGTCCCGAGGATATAAAAAGGATCCACGGACAATACTTAGCTCATTATGCAAGAAAATTTTGGAAAGATCCAGCCAAGGCTAAAGATAAACTAGATCGCAAGAGTGGATCCTATGGAAGAAAAGAAAATGGTCCCAAGCTGAGAACATGCTTCAATTGTGGTGACCGGCTGCACTTTGTAGCTGAATGCCCATATCAAAGTAGGGAAGATAATGGAGGAAGACTTATTTTCAAGGAAAATTCAAAGGCTCCACGTAAGAAACAGTTTGTAGAGAAGAATGCTCCTTTCAAGAAGCAACCAAAGATTCTTCTAGTGGCTCAAGAAGAATATTCATCGGGGAGTGAAGATGAGGACGAGGACGAGGACGATAGCTCTCAAGAGGTGGCTGCTATAGCCACCACATCTACATCAACTTCTCTCTTCGACTCTCCGAACAAAAACATCATCAACAAGAATGCTACTTGCCTCATGGCAAGAAGCTCCGAGGTAACTTCTTCTAACTCTTCTTTTCCTAAGGCTATGATTGACATGGATGATCCTACTAGTCTTAAGGTTAAAGAAGAGATTATTGCTTTGGATTATTTCTACACTAACTTGCAAGGTGAGCACAAAGTTCGTTTTGAAGCTCTCATGGATCAGCTGGCCCAAAACGAAGCTCTCCTTGAGGAAAAGTGCAGAATTGAAAGGGAGGATGCAATGGAAATTGCATCCCTAAAAGAGTCACATTCTTGTTGCAATGGAAATTGCATCCCTAAAAAATGCTCTTGAAGAGGAGGAAGAGGCTCGGGTCTCTCTTGAAGAGAGGCTCGAGTCTATGGAAGAGTCACATGATGAAATTGTGACTAAACTTGTTAAGGAACGTGACAATGCTGTCACCAAAGCAAAGAAGTTAAAGAAGGAAAGGATTGACTTTGGGGCTGCTCATGATAGACTCTCCGAGGAATTGGAGAAACTTGACAATGCTCACAAGGCGTTGAAAAACGAGTTCTCTATTCTCAATGAGTCACATGATCAGCTTCAAAGTCGATTGGCCAAATATGATACTCCTAGCTCGTCCAACTCAACATATAGTAACAAGAAAAATGCTAGTGTGGAAAAAGAAGTGATCAAGGACATCACTACAAAGGACAAAGGTGTGCTTGATGAAGTCCTTGGCAAGCAAAGGTCAAATCATGGTAAAGAGGGACTTGGTTATGTCACCAAGTCCAAGAACAAGAAAACCAAGAAGAACAAGACCAAGAATGTGCAATTAAAGACAAGCACTGCTGAGAAGATTGTCACAAAAGACAAGACTAATGATATTGGTTTTGCAGGGTCCCACAATCCAAATTATGAACTCTTTTGTGATGACTATGGCGATGTTTATGCTTATTATGTTGGTCCTTTTGATGAATATATTGCTTGGTCTATTTGGGTCCCAAAGACCCTTGTTACTAACAGGAAAGGACCCATTCAAAAATGAGTACCTAAAACCAAGAAGTAATTCTCTTCCAGGGCTATGCTTCCGGTGGGTCAAAATGGGTGATGGATAGTGGATGCACTAGTCATATGATCAGAAGCAAGGATATCATCACGGAGATGCGTCCAAATCATGATAATATCACAGTCTCCTATGGTGATAAGTCTAAATCTTAGGTATTGGGTCTTGGCAAGGTTGTGGTTGCCCACGATATCTCTCTCGTGGACGTCATGCTTGTTGAGACCCTTGGTTACAACCTTATTTCTGTTCGTGCCATTGGCAAGATGGGTTTTGCTGTTTTTATCGATGATGATTTGGTGGTAATCTTGTGGAGCAAGTCTCTAAAGGTCGCTTTCGTTGGATACGTCGAAAATGATATGTGGTGTACTTCTCGGGGAAAACCACTTCCGGTCCGATGTGTCTATTCGTAAAGGCCGACGTGGGCTGGCTATGGCATCGCCGTTTAGCCCATGTCAACATGAGAACTTTGCAAAGTCTCCAAATGGGTGGCCACATCCTTGGACTAAAAGACAATGTCTCTTTTGCCAAAGATCGTGTTTGCAGGGCTTGTGTTGAAGGAAAAATGCATGACTCTCCCCACAAGAGGAAGACTATTGTGTCATCAAAGAGGATCTTGGAATTACTTCATGTGGATTTATTTGGTCCTCCCTCTCATGCAAGTCTTGGTGGGAAGAAATATTGCTTGGTCATTGTCGATGACTACTCAAGATATACATGGGTATATTTCTTCAAGCTGAAAAGTGAGACTCAACAAACTGTCATCGACTTTGCCAATGAAGTTCAACGTCAACAAAATGTTCCCATATTGGCAATTAGAAGTGACAACGGCTCAGAATTCAAGAACTACACTTTAAACGAGTTTCTTAGCGAAGAGGGGATTAGACACCAATATTCCGCTGCATACACCCCTCAACAAAATGGTGTAGCCGAGAGGAAGAACCGGACTTTGATGGATATGGCAAGATCTATGCTAGCTGAATTCAAGTCTCCTTATAATTTCTGGGCTGAAGCCATATCCACTGATTGTCACTCATCAAACTGGCTCTACCTTCGGAAGATCTTGGACAAGACCCCATATGAAATACTTACCGGTAACAAGCCCAACATCTCATACTTCAGGGTATTCGGGTGTAAGTGTTTCTTTCTTATGAAAGGTGTCCGTTTGTCAAAATTTGAGTCCAAAGCTTTAGAAGGTATTTTTGTTGGTTACGGTGCCGAATCCCACACTAATAGAGTCTACAACAATCTCACTGGGATTGTTGTAGAATCTTGTAGTGTGGAGTTCGATGAAAATAATGGCTCCTTTGTAGGGCAAGTTGATGTTTGTGATGCAGATGTTGAAATACCCCAAGATGCCATAAGAAGAATGGGCGTGGGATTTTTCCGCCCCATTGAGGAACCCCTTGTGGTGGATCGGGAAGGACAATGCTCCACCCATGCGGAGCCCTCATCTACACAAGATCAACGAGCTCCTACTGTTGGAGAAAATCCTGCATCAACACCGCAATCTGCTGAAGATCAACTGTCCCCTGGACAAGTTGGTAGTCCCAGGCCGGACTATCCGCCCCCTCCAAGGGGCGGACAATCCGCCCCTGGCACTCCAACTCTTTCCAGAGGATCCGAAGGAGAAGTCAGCAACTCTGAAGCTCCCAGGCCGGATTCTCCGGCCCCCGAGGGCAGATTATCCGGCCCTGGGTCTCCAACTCTCATCAGGCATTCTCAAGATGATGGCTCGGGTTCATCACCTCCCAGGCCGGATAGTCCGGCCCCTCCAAGGGGCGGATTATCCGGGCCTGAAGAAAATGTTCAGCAACAATCTTCTGGCAGTAACGGTGACCAAGATCAAGGGCAAGGCAGTAATCAAGACAAGGATACAAATATTGAATCAACTCCTTCTAGAAACAATAAGGACATTGAGGCTCATCGCAAGGCTCGTGCTGATCGGAACCTTGAACTAAGAGGTCCACTCTTGACAAGGTTGTTGGTGATCTACGACGAAGGGTATCCACTAGAAGAGAACTTGCAAGCTTCTGTGATCATCAAGCTCACATTTCCATGGTTGAACCGAAGAAGGTTTTTGATGCTCTTGAAGATCCCGATTGGGTTGTTGCAATGCATGAAGAATTAAATAACTTCAAACGCAACAAAGTTTGGAAGCTCGTAGAAAAGCCAAAGGATTGCCGCAATGTTATCTGCACCAAGTGGATCTTCAAGAACAAACATGATGAAAATGGCATTGTTGTGAGGAATAAAGCACGACTCATGGCTCAAGGATTCTCTCAAGTGGAAGGAATTGATTTTGGCGAGACTTACGCTCCTGTGGCTCGTCTTGAGTCCATCCGTATCCTTCTTGCATATGCAGCCCATCATAATTTTAAATTACAACAAATGGATGTTAAGAGCGCTTTCCTTAATGGTCCTCTACATGAGTTAGTATACGTCAAGCAGCCCCCAGGGTTTGAGGACCCCAAATTTCCGAACCATGTCTACAAACTCGATAAGGCGCTCTATGGCCTTAAACAAGCCCCACGTGCGTGGTATGAGCACCTTAAAGAGCTTTTGCTAGACCGTGGCTTCGAAGTTGGGCAAATCGATCCCACTCTTTTTACTAAGAAGGTTAATGGGAAGCTTTTTGTGTGCCAACTTTATGTAGATGACATTATTTTTGGCTCTACTAACCAAGCTTTTAACGATGAATTTTCGAAGCTTATGCCTGATAGGTTTGAGATGTCCATGATGGGTGAGCTCAGGTTCTTTCTTGGATTTGAGATCAAACAACTTAGAGAGGAAACCTTTATTAATCAAGCTAAGTACATCCAAGACATGCTAAAAAGGTTCAAGATGACGGATCTCAATGGCGTTGCTACCCCAATGGAAACCAAGTGTCATCTTGAGCTCAATCCCAAGGGTAAAGACGTGTATCAAAAGGTATACTGATCCATGATCGGGTCTCTCCTTTACCTTTGCGCATCTAGGCCCGATATCGTGTTAAGTGTAGGAGTGTGTGCAAGGTACCAAGACGCTCCTAAAGAAAGCCACTTAGTGGCGGTCAAGCGAATCTTCCGATATTTGGTTCATTCCCCCAATTTTGGGTTATGGTGTCCCAAGGGTTCAAGTTTCTCTCTATGTGGCTACACTGATTCAGATTGGGCTGGTGACAAAGATGATAGGAAATCAACCTCTGGTGCATGTCAATTCTTGGGCAGGTCTCTAGTGTGTTGGTCATCAAAGAAACAGAATTGTATTTCACTCTCACACGCCGAAGCTGAATATGATGTTGCTGCAAGTGCCTGTACACAATTGTTATGGATGAGGCAAACTTTAAAGGAATATGGTGTCAATTGTGACAAAGTGCCTCTATTATGCGACAATGAAAGTGCTATCAAAATTGCGTACAATCCCGTGCAGCATACAAGAACAAAACATATAGAAATTCGCAACCACTTTATTAGGGATCATGTTGCTCGTGGAGATATTGCTCTATCCTTTGTAAGCACGAAGAACCAACTTGCTGATATTTTCACGAAGCCTCTTGATGAAGCAAGATTCTGTTATTTGAGGAATGAGCTAAATATCATATATTCAAGGAGCTTGGCTTGACTACCCTTGCACACTCACTTGCTCTTATTCATGTATTTGGTTTAGATGCGGGCATAGACATAAGGGGAGTGTGGTCCTAATTGATTGGGCCAACCCTCCCCCCATAATGCCGAAAGCAAGTAAAACCATTTCCCTTAATATCATTTTGTGATATGTGGGTCATCGATGAGCATTGGTTTTGAACTCAAGATACATCTTCGCGGTGTCATGCCATGCGCTCCAACATGGTGGCTTCGGCCACCGCCCTCTTCCTTGAGAAGAGTTGGTTTTTCATGGGTCTCGTTGGATTTTCTTGCATATCTCATGTTCTTATGGAAAACACACTCAAATTTGGCTTTTGTTTGATTTGATTTTTGCAAACTTGGGTGTGTAGTACCATCTCAGTTTGATGCTCTCAACCCAAGCCTATCTCTTCCCCTTTGAACCATCTATTCTTGCACATAAGTCCTCTAAAACACCATCGAGAGGTTTGCTTGGTTGCTCTGGCCTGATTCTGCATTTTCCAGAATTTCTGGGGGGGCGGATTATCCGCCCTAAGTGGGGGGCGTATTATCCGCCCCGGGCGAAATCGTCCCTATATAGGCTGGGTCGGGGAGGGCAGGCTCAAACAAAGCAGCCAGTCCTCCCCCAACCCTACCTCTGCCTCCAGCCGCCGCCGGAGCATCCGCCTCTCCCGGAGTCGATTCGACCACCGGATTCTCCGGGCTCTCCCCGGATCTTCTTCACCTCGCCTCCGGGTATATTCTTCTCCGTGGTTTTCCTCCAATGAGTGAGGGTAACTCCCTCATCTCTCTCCTTTTGTATGGGATGTATTTTATTTGGTGGAAATATCGTTGTAGAAGGTTCTTGGTGTTGTTCCTTACATGCTAGAATCAGTAGACTTGCAACCCTAGTACCCGATCTGTTTTGCCATGGTAGATCTGAGCCAATCCAGAAATTTTTGCGGGGGGCGGATTATCCGCCCCTACCAGGGCCGGATAATCCGGCCTGGAGAGTTAAATTCTGGTCTGTTTTGGTTCTGTTTCTGCTAATGCACATCATTGGTATGGGGTTGCATTGCTACTCTTGCTGCGTGTTTTCTTTCTCCTGGACTTGTGTGTATGCTCATCTCCATGCTACCTCTCTAAATGCTATTCACAGGTGGTTCCAAGCCGACCAAGACCTTCGCCCGTCGTCCCTGTGCCCGTTATCTCAAGCCTACTGCAGAAGGGAAATTTATTGACGAAACAGAGGTCAGCAGGGCAGCAAGAGAGGCTACAAGGATGGCAGAGGCATGTAAGAAATCTAAGCGGACCGCTTCTCGCAAGGGCAAACAGTCTCGGACCAATTACAAGTCTATGGACAGCATTCAATATGCCACCATCCGCCAGACAGATTACTATGATGAAGCTGACAGTGATGGCCAACCCGAGGACACTATGTTTTGGAATGCCCACTTTCGGGCTATACATGATGATGTCTATGCTACTCTCAAGATTCGCCCCATGCGTCCCATCAACTTGACTGACGCTCAATCCAAGACTCGGCTCCTTGAGGCATTGGATGTGACCAACAAGATGGGGCTTCACCACCTCATGACCATTCAATGCAACTATGACTCTTCTGTGGTGGCGCCAGTTTTTATCCACACTTGTGATCTGCGGTGATGAGCGCCGCACTATGAAGTGGATGACCGGGACTACAATGCTTCAGTCGGACTTTCGCACTTTTGGGCAGGTTCTTGGGTATGCTTTCCATGGTCGTGACACTCCCGCTGGTCACCGCATCATTACTCCATTGAAGCCATCCAAGGACACTGTGCTGGCTCCCTGCCTTTCTCCTGATGGTATTGCTGGTACTTTTGCTGGTCTCTCTCCCTTGTATGCCTCCCTTTTTGGCATGTTTCAGGACTGCATCGCTCCTAGTGGTGGCAACAATGACAAGATCCGTGGCCACCTTGTTCCTCTCCTTGCGTTTGCTCACGAGTGTGCCACCAACCCTGGATCAGCCACAGGTTACAAACTGGATGTCATGGACTATATTTTTCATGAGATGACGGATGCTATGATTAACAGGCTCTCTATTCCCTATGCTGCGTTCATTATGATGCTTGTCAAGCATATGTTACCTCATGAGGAGTTTGGCACTGCTATGGATGGTGTTCATAAGCCCAAGAAAATCTACAACAATGCTCAGAAGACTCACCACCCTTCCACTGCCCCGGAGTCCTTCATGCGTGATGCTCGGGCCAGTGGTCGTCGTTCCACAGTGTCCCCAATGGCACGCGAGGTTAAGCATCTTACTTGGTTCCAGTGGAACATTCTTTGCATGGGCATTGACATTCACAAGGGCCAATATGAGGCGTACCGCAGGGATCATGAGAGGGATCACACGCAGCAGCTTATTCTCCACCATGTCTCAGGTGCCACTGGCCATCCACCTCCTCCCACTGCTCCGGATCCGTATGTTCAGTGGAACACCTCAGGGATCAACTATGGCGAGCTCGAGAGTTGCCTCTTCCCTCCACCACCGAGGGCACCCACTCCTCCAGCTGATGACGATGATGATGAGTATGATGAAGAGGAAGGTGACGGGGATGACTACGACGAGGATGAGGAGGAGTGATCTTCAGGGGCGTTAGCTTCGCTCTTCTTCCTTTTTGGCATTTCGATGCCAAAGGGGGAGAAGTAGTTCTATTAGGGCTCGTGGATTTGCAAGGGTCGGGCACAAGCTTTTCGATTTTAGTCGTTTTTATTTGCTTGCTTGTGCCTTTTCTAGCGTGAACTCATTTGCTATTTGTGTTTGTTTATGTAAGACTTTGTCGTACTCCACTTTGTTTGGTACTATGTTGGGTATTCATGGAATTCTAGATTTATCTATTATGGACCCCATGGAATTTTGGAACATATTTGATGGCATATGGATTCATGGGATTATCTATGTATGCTTTGGCTATTCTCATCCCGGTGGTATGACCTTGTCCCTCAATCCACTTTTGTTCCAATTATCTTTGCCATGGAAGTTGTGCTCTCTCTAGTGTGTGTATTTGTATTCAAATGCAAATTTTAAATATGCACACATCTAGGGGAGCACCTTTCATCTTAAGGTGGCGATAGCCGGTTTCATTGCAAATCCTAGTATTGTCATCTAACACCAAAAAGGGGGAGATTGAAAGAACATTTTCTTAATCCCTAGTGTTTTGTGTGTTAGATAACAATACCAAGGATCATTTAATGTGTGTTGAAGTGTTGCAGCTCTATTTGAGAATAAAGGGAAAAGAGCCTTTGGGGGCGGATAATCCGGCCCCACCAGGGGCGGATAATCCGCCCCTTCCTTTGACCAAGCAGGCGCAAGCCCCAGAAGGGGGGCGGAGTTTTGGCCGGATTTTCCGGCCCCGCCGGATAATCCACCCCTCAGGGGGGCGAATAATCCGCTCCCCCTGCTCATCGCCAAGGCGCAAGCCCCAAAGAGGGGCGGAGTTTCTGCCGGACTTTCCGACGTTGTCGGGGATATAACCCCAGGTACCCCAGAGTTAAGGTATAAAGAATATGGAGATATAAAGAGGATACGACAAAATGTATAAAGCTTAAAGAGAGAAATCTTGCCTGAAGAAGGGAAAAAGGCACACAGGCCGAATTAAATAAAAGTCGGCCTGGTCAAATCCTTCCCAGGCCGAATTAACCCTTACCAGCGTGGTTCTGGGCCTCCCTGGCCGAATTAACCCTATAACCCGGCTGGGCCGAGCTGTCCCCTAGCCGGCCCACCTCGGCACCGAACCAACTACCCAGCCCACCGTAATCTGGCTCCTACCTCGCCACATCACCCGAACCGCCACGCCATCTCCTCCTCGCACCGAAGTTCTCGCGTACGACGATCCCCCTGCCTCAATCGCTTCCCCCGAGTGGGCCGGATTCGGCCCACCGCGGGGAACCTTCTGCTCCCACGCCAGCGGACTCCACCAGCCCAAGCGCCTCCCCCAGGTGGGCCGACCTCGGTCATCTCGGCCCACCGCAGGCTCTCCCCTCCAATCCGGACGAGCGCAACCCCGGCTGGGCCGCTGCATAACCCGGCTGGGCCATGGGTTAGCTCGGCAGGGAGGAGGTTTAACCCAGATCAGGCCCATGCCGAATTAACTCTCTGCCAGGCCGAATTACCACTAACTCCAGGACGTTTGGGCCGAGATATAAGGACCCAAACACCCCCATATTCACCTCTAGATGACTTCACGCCATCTACAACGACTCAACATCAACCCGGGACAAGACAAGCAAGTCTCGTGCCAGTCTTGGGACGCCCATGGCTCAGACTGGCACATGGCCCTATGGAGTATGCCCTTGGCATCAAGAAGATGCTAGGTAATATGCCCTAGGCATCCAAGAATATGCTAAGGAATATGCCGTGGCATCTCCGAAGATGCCAAGGCATATGCTGAGCATCTAAGAAGATACCAGGAATATGCTGCTTAGTTACCAATCGTGGGGAACAAGGTTTGTCCCCTGGGCTCCCCTTTATAAGGAGCACCAGGGGGATCGTTCTAGGGGAGGCCCAGAAGGGCTCATCCCCTCTCTGCTCACTAGGAGCTCTCCTTCTTCTTCTTCCTCTACTCTCACAGAGAGATCTAGCTAGAAGTATAGGAGATACAGCTCAAGGAGCATGGTTGTAGCCACAAGTATGGCAAGATTATAAGAGATTAGATGTATAGAATGAGGGGTTATCTCCACTTGAGAGCTTCAATCCAATATACATTGTATTTCTCTTTGTTCATACGAGTGCGGTCTTCACTGCATCATCCCTCCCCGGATTCCACCACGTCCATCGTCCCCAACTTTAGCCTACCCATGGCATATGCCGTGATACCACCACGACATTTGGCACCCACCGTGGGGCCTTCTAGTGGCGTTGGTTGGGTTTCCATCCGGACGGGAACATCTTCATCAACCTCTTCCTCATAGGGCTCATTCAGCTTCACCAAGCCAACAGAGAACAAAGAGGTAAGCGCAGAGGCTCTCCAAGTCTAACTCATCAAAGCAGGTAAGACTCAGCAAGAAGGACTCAAGCACTACTCCAAGCTTACTGTATGTACCAAGTAACTCAGCAGGGCAGGTATGACCTAGCAAAACTCACCCAAACACTTCTCCAAGTATACTGTAAGTGCCAGGTAACTCAGCCACCTACACTCAATCCTTCATCCCAGGGAGAAAATAACTCAACCCGGGGACTAATCAACATATCCGTAGAGTCACCTTTAGATTAAGAGAGCATTATGTTAATTTAGATCTGTACTCCAGTCAGCTTGTTTTATAACTCGGCCATAAGTTGAATCATCTTATTTGTGATCCATACGGATTTTGAGTCAGTTAGTTTATGCTTTGGGTTATCCTGTGACTCAGCTCCCCAACCAGCCTATTTATAACTCGGACAGAAGTTGAATCAGCTTATTTATGATCCAGATAGAATTTGAGTCAGCTTACTTATGAGTCGGATAGAATTTGAATCAGTTTATTTATGCTTTGGATTGTCCTTTAACTCAGCTTACCAGCCAGCTTATTGTTGATTCGGGTATAATTTGAAGTCGATTTGTTTATGCTTCGAGTTAACCTTTAACTCAGCTCAGTAGATTGTCTCTGATTCGGACTAACATTTGATTCAGCTTGCCAGGGTATATTATAATTCGGATTGGTATTCAGACTCGGTGTACTAATCATATCTCTGATTCAGGCCAAAGCTTTATTCAGTTCGCCAGATTCCCAGGTTATGTTATGACTCGGATTGATATTTCACCATCTTGGCAGGTTATCCCATATCTCGGATGACTATTGGCCATCTTATCATATCTCGAATCTATATCTCAAATCTACATCTCGAATCAGATCTCTCAGCGGTTAGCCCTATTATCATATCCCAAAGCTTAATCTCGGATCTATATCTCGGATCCATATCAAAGGCAAATTATTGTCATCACGGCAAATCAAGTTATATCGTGGCAAACAGGTGATTCAGATTTGAGTCATATACCTCGGATTTGAGTCAGAGGACTCAGACTTGAGACATAAAAGTCAAAAATTGAGTAAAGTAACTCGGATTTGGGATGAGTTAACTCAGATTTGAGTCATATAACTCGGATTTGAGTCAAATGACTCAGACTTGAGACATATAAGTCAAAAATTAAGTAAAGTAACTCGGATTTGGGATGAGTTAACTCAGATTTGAGTCATATAACTCGGATTTGAGTCAAATGACTCAGACTTAAGACATAGAGTCAATTTTGAGTAAAGTAACTCGGATTTGGGATGAGTTAACTCGGATTTGAGTCATATACCTCGGATTTGAGTCAGAGGACTCAGACTTGAGACATATAAGTCAAAAATTGAGTAAAGTAACTCGGATTTGGGATGAGTTAACTCAGATTTGAGTCATATAACTCGGATTTGAGTCAAATGACTCAGACTTAAGACATAGAGTCAATTTTGAGTAAAGTAACTCGGATTTGGGATGAGTTAACTCGGATTTGAGTCATATACCTCGGATTTGAGTCAGAGGACTCAGACTTGAGACATATAAGTCAAAATTGAGTAAAGTAACTCGGATTTGGGATGAGTTAACTCGGATTTGAGTCATATAACTCGGATTTGAGTCAAATGACTCAGACTTAAGACATAGAGTCAATTTTGAGTAAAGTAACTCGGATTTGGGATGAGTTAACTCGGAATTGAATCATATAACTCGGATTTGAGTCAGATGACTCAGACTTAAGACATAAAGTCAGTTTTGAGTAAAGTAACTCGGATTTGGAATCACATGACTCGGATAATAACTAACCCAATGGGGTTAAAAGAGCAATGCCCAAGAAGGCAGGAACTCACAACTTACCCAATGGGGTTAAAAGAGCAATACCCAAGAAGGCAAGAGCTCATAACTTACCTAATGGGGTTAAAAGAGCAATGCCCAAGAAGGCAGGAACTCACAACTTACCCAATGGGGTTAAAAGAGCAATGCCCAAGAAGGCAAGAGCTCATAACTTACCCAATGGGGTTAAAATAGCAATGCCCAAGAAGGCAGGAACTCATAACTTACCCAATGGGGTTAAAAGAGCAATGCACAAGAAGGCATGAACTCATAACTTACCCAATGGGGTTAAAAGAGCAATGCCCAAGAAGGCACGAACTCATAACTTACCCAATGGGGTTAAAAGAGCAATGCCCAAGAAGGCAGGAACTCATAACTTACCCAATGGGGTTAAAAGAGCAATGCTCAAGAAGGCAGGAACTCATAACTTACCCAAAGGGGTTATGACCTGAGCCCACGAAGGCCAGAAGTCAAGAAACTTACCCAAAGGGGTTATGACCTGAGCCCATGAAGGCCAGAGGTCCAGAAACTTACCCAAAGGGGTTATGACCTGAGCCCACGAAGGCCAAAAGTCAAGAAACTTACCCAAAGGGGTTATGACCTGAGCCCACGAAGGCCAGAAGTCAAGAAACATACCCAAAGGGGTTATGACCTGAGCCCATGAAGGCCAGAGGTCCAGAAATGTACCCAAAGGGGTTATGACCTGAGCCCACGAAGGCCAGAAGTCAAGAAACTTACACGAAGAGGTTATGACCAGTGCCAGAGAAGGCCGGGAGTCAAAAAACTGTCCCAGAAGGGTTATGAGCAGAGCCCAAGAAGGCCGAAGTCACAAATTTACCCCAAAGGATTATGCGACCAAGAAATGTATGACAAAGAAGTTGTATGTCAGAAAACAACTCTGGGATATTTTAGATATAAAGCCCATGAGCGATTCTACGAATCCCACATGGCCTCGGGTACTAATGTCGGGGATATAACCCCAGGTACCCCAGAGTTAAGGTATAAAGAATATGGAGATATAAAGAGGATACGTCAAAATGTATAAAGCTTAAAGAGAGAAATCTTGCCTGAAGAAGGGAAAAAGGCACACAGGCCGAATTAAATAAAAGTCGGCCTGGTCAAATCCTTCCCAGGCCGAATTAACCCTTACCAGCGTGGTTCTGGGCCGAGCTGTCCCCCAGCCGGCCCACCTCGGCACCGAACCAACTACCCAGCCCACCGTAATCTGGCTCCTACCTCGCCACATCGCCCAAACCGCCACGCCATATCCTCCTCACGCCAAAGTTCCCGCGTACGACGATCCCCCCTTCCTCAATCGCTTCCCCCGGGTGGGCTGGATTCGGCCCACCGCAGGGAACCTTCTGCTCCCATGCCAGCGGACTCCAGCAGCCCAAGCGCCTCCCCCAGGTGGGCCGACCTCGGTCATCTCGGCCCACCGCGGGCTCTCCCCTCCAATCCGGACGAGCGCAACCCCGGTTGGGCCGCTGCATAACCCGGCTGGGCCATGGGTTAGCTCGGCAGGGAGGAGGTTTGACCCAGATCAGGCCCATGCCGAATTAACTCTCTGCCAGGCCGAATTACCACTAACTCCAGGACGTTTGGGCCGAGATATAAGGACCCAAACACCCCCTTATTCACCTCCAGATGACTTCACGCCATCTACAACGACTCAACATCAACCCGGGACAAGACAAGCAAGTCTCGTGCCAGTCTTGGGACGCCCATGGCTCAGACTGGCACATGTCCCTATGGAGTATGCCCTTGGCATCAAGAAGATGCTAGGGAATATGCCCTAGGCATCCAAGAATATGCTAAGTAATATGCCGTGGCATCTCCGAAGATGCCAAGGCATATGCTGAGCATCTAAGAAGATACCAGGAATATGCTGCTTAGATACCAATCGTGGGGAACAAGGTTTGTCCCCTGGGCTCCCCTTTATAAGGAGCACCAGGGGGGTCGTTCTAGAGGAGGCCCAGAAGGGCTCCTCCCCTCTCTGCTCACTAGGAGATCTCCTTCTTCTTCTTCCTCTACTCTCACAGAGAGATCTAGCTAGAAGTATAGGAGATACAGCTCAAGGAGCATGGTTGTAGCCACAAGTATGGCAAGATTATAAGAGATTAGATGTATAGAATGAGGGGTTATCTCCACCTGAGAGCTTCAATCCAATATACATTGTATTTCTCTTTGTTCATACGAGTGCGGTCTTCACTGCATCATCCCTCCCCGGATTCCACCATGTCCATCGGCCCCAACTTTAGCCTATCCATGGCATATGCCGTGATACCACCACGACAGGCGTGGCCGGATAATCCGCCCCAGGAGGGGGCCAGATTATCCGCCCCCCTTAAGATTTCCACTAAGTTCCTCAAGCGCAAGCGCCAGAGAGGGGGCGGACTTTCCCCCGGAGAATCCGCCCTTGGGGCGGAGTTTTCCCAGGGTCGGATAATCCGCCCCAAGTGGGGGCGGATAATCCGCCCCCAAAGTTGTGCGACGGCCAGATCTGGGGAGGGGGTATTTAAGCCAGCCTTCCCCCTCCTGCCAGAACTCTTGATTCGTCACGAAAAAGACCAGATCAGATCTGAAAGCTTCATCCAAGAGTGCTCCACCTAGATCCACTGAAAGGCCCCATCCCTTTGGGAATCGAAGGAGGAGAACTCGATCTTCATCATCAGCAATCAAGCGTTTCATCTCCTCTCCATTCATTTGGAGAACCTCCGATCTAGTATTTCTTGCAAATATCTAGATCCTCGTTTTTTGTTTATATTGATAAACCATGTTTTTGTGGCAGCTTGTTGTCATCTCGGGAGCCCCCAATTCGGTTGTGGTGTGTGCCCCGATAGTGTTGTAAAAGGCACCGGTTCCTGCCTCGAAGGGATCCAATAGTGGAGAAGGTGGATCAGGCCTCTCGTGGCGAGATCCATCGGAGAATAGGGTGAGGCCTATTGTGGCGTGGTGGTCTTAGAACCGCCCACCCCTCCAACGCAGATGTACTTCCCTTAACAAGGAAGGAACTGCAGTAAAACAAATCCATGTGTCTCCGCGTGCTCCACTACGGTTTCCTCGCTCCTCTTTTACGTGCTTAGTAGTTAGGATTACATATAGGGAAATTCTCGTAGTTGAATATCTAGAGAATTTACTTTGTGTCAAGCCTAAAATTGAAAAAGTATTAAAAATTGGTTAGCACCTATTCAACCCCCCCCCCCTCTAGGTGCCCATACGATCCATTTCACCATTTACCCTAGTGCGGGAAATGATGATGCCATCAAATGTGGGCTGGTCAACTTACTATACCATGCCCACAAGATTCACCCTGGCTGGCCCAAAGGCAAACGAGGCTCCTATTGACATCATGGACTTCATTTTTTAGGATATGTATCATGCCATTCTGTACAAGAAGTCCCCTCCATATGCACTACTTGTCATGAGGCTCATCAATACCCAGGCTCACGGTTCACCTCTTGCTATGCCTCCCAATCTTATGGTACATTCACTTGTGTATCTCCAGCAGAAAGGACACATGGGGCCTCCTCCTAGATGCTCATATGTCGATGAGGAGGACGAGATTGCTGAGACCGAGAGGGATCCCTCTCCTCCTAGGGCTCGGAGGAAGAATGCCTCAAATGCACCCATGCCTCCCATGACACGTGAGTATGTACATGAGAAGGTCAAGAAGGCCTCGTTCTGGGATAGGACCCTATGTTGCATGAATGTGGACATACGCAAGCAACAACATGCCTCCTACAAGAGCAATCATCGCATGGTGAAACTTCTCAAGGATATCAAGGCTTAGGGAGAAGAGGGAGATGAGAAAGTAGGAGATGAGTGAAAAATGAGCATGGCGCTCAACCATCCACTGAGTCAGACTACACACTCTCATTTGGGGCATGGAATGCCCAGCAGGACAGCTTGGTGGATTGGCAGACATTTTCTGAGGTCACTTCAGGTTTTGGGTTTCAGGGCACATCTTCTTCTCGCCCTCATGACAAAGGGCCTGCAGCTACAGATGGTGATGATGACTATGGAGAGGAGGATGAAGAGGATCAGGACATGGATGAGGATGATGACGACGAGGACTCCGAGTGATCCTTTGGGGTGCTAGCTTAGGTCTTTTCCCTTTTCGGCATTTTGATGCCAAAGGGGGAGAAGACATTGTCATCAGGATTTGCATGGGCTTGGATTTGGCTTCTTATATGCTTGTTGTTTGAATCTCGGACTTTTATTTACTTTGTGTTGCCTCGGTTTGAGAGATACTATTTGTGTGAGGACATGTTTGATCCTATGCTATTTTGACTTATGTGAGAACTATGTTTAGCATCTATTACCTATCGTGCATGATTTACTTGTTTATCCTAGTGCACATAGTCAGGGGGAGCATTGTTATACAATGTTATATCTCATTGCAAATATTTCCATGCAAAATCACTTATTGTCATTGAACACCAAAAAGGGGGAGATTGAAAGGACATTTACTGTCTTAATCTATTTTGGTGTTCGTTAATAACTCGTAGATCATTTTACAGTATGCTAGTGTCTAGAGGTTGATATAATGAAAAGTGAAAAGGACCTTGGCCTGTGGAAGGATCCCTGTAAAATATACAGGTTTCTGGGAACTCTAGACTAGAGTCTCCGGTCTTACTGGACCGGAGTCTCCGGTGTGGTCCGGAGTCTCCCCGTGAGTCTCCGGAGGGGTCTCCAGAAACCATCCCAGGACCCACTACATGGGGGTCTGGAGATCGTCCGGAGACGGTCCGGAGTCTCCGGTGCAAGCACCAGACCGGATTCTCCGGTGTGGCTAGACCAGAGTCTCCGGTGTACAGGGTTCGGAGTTTTTAAAGAGTCTCTGAAGAATATTTTCCCAGAGCCACTGGGTATCTCTGTATGGTGGTCCGGAGCTCGGTCCGAAGATTGGCTGGAGTCTCCGGTGTAGACTGGAGTCTCTAGTCTGCACTCCGGAGTCTCCGGTCTGACAAGTCACACAACAGTCAGAAAACGGTTCAGTGAGTGGAGGCCTATAAATAGGGGACCTCATCCCCTTCCTCCAGCTGCTCGACCAAGTCAAGAACAGCATGACTATTTGAGCCACCAAATCCACAAGATCTCTTCACTCAACCATCCATAGCCATTGATCTTTGGAGAATCGAAGGAGGAGGCCTTGATCTATAGCTTCACCAAGAGAGATCTTCATTTTCCCCCTCATTCATTTGAGGGCCCCTTACTCATGTGTTTATTTGGAAACCCTGGCTTTTGATTTGGTTCTTACAAGCTTGTCTTTGATTGTTTGACAGCTTGCTGCTATTCGGGAGCCTCCAATTCAGTTGTGGATGTGTGCCTAAAACTTGTTGTAAAAGTGTCGGCTTCCACCTCGAAGGTTGCCGATATAGTGGAAGGGGTGAATCGAACCCTTTGGGTGAGGTTCATTAGAGAACAAGGGAGGCCTCTCGTGGTGTTGGTGGTTTGTAACCACCCCCTCTCCAAACGCAGACGTACTTCCCCTCAAAAGGAAGGAACTGCGGGAAACAAACCCTTGTGTCTCCGCGTGCTCCACTTTGGTGACCTCTATCCTTTACCGCACTTTACTTACTTAGTTCTTGCTTAGTGTTGTGCTCGTTTAACATATAGGTAAATTCACCATAGTTGCATAATATAGAGAATTTACCTTTTGTGTCAAACACTAATTTGGAAAAGAGTAAAATTTGAAGTAGCACCTATTCACCCCCACCCCCACCCCCTCTAGGTTCCCAAATGATCCTTTCACCAGTGTAACCGCCAGCCAAAATGCTAGCACCGGATCAATCCTACTTGAAAAGAAAAGAAGTTAGTTGAGCACCAGCGATTCGCTCTCAAATACTACCTATAATTAATCAACAAATGGACATGATTGTGCAAGCACCAGACCGGAGTCTCCGGTGTACAAGGTCCGGAGTTTTTGAAGAGTCTCCGGAGAAGATTTTCCTAGAGCCGCTGGGTCTCTCTGTATGGTGGTCCGGAGCTTAGTCCGGAGATAGGTCGGAGTCTCTGATGTAGTCCGGAGGCTTCGGTCTACAGTCCGGAGTCTCCGGTCTGACAAGTCACCCAATAGTCAAAAAACGGTTCAGTGAGTGGAGGCCTATAAATAGGGGACCTCATCCCCTTCCTCCAGCTGCACCACCAAGTCAAGAACAACATCACTATTTGAGCCACCAAATCCATAAGATCTCTTCACTCAACCATCCAAAGCCATTGATATTTGGTGAATCGAAGGAGGAGGCCTTGATCTATAGCTTCACCAAGAGAGATCTTCATTTCCTCCTCATTAATTTGAGGGCCCTTACTCATGTGTTTCTTTGGAAACCCTAGCTTTGATTTGGTTGTTACAAGCTTGTCTTTGATTGTTTGACAGCTTGCTGCTATTCGGGAGCCTCCAATTCAGTTGTGGATGTGTGCCTCTAACTTGTTGTAAAGGTGTCGGCTTCCACCTCGAAGGTTGCCGATATAGTGGAAGAGGTGAATCGAACCCTTTGGGGTGAGGTTCATCAGAGAACAAGGGAGGCCTCTCGTGGCGTTGGTGGTTTGAAACCACCCCCTCTCCAAACGCAGACGTACTTCCCCTCAAAAGGAAGGAACTGTGGGAAACAAACCCTTGTGTCTTTGCATGCTCCACTTTGGTTACCTCTATCCGTTACCGCACTTTACTTACTTAGTCCTTGCTTAGTGTTATGCTCGTTTGACATATAGGTAAATTCACCATGGTTGCATAATCTAGATAATTGACCTTTTGTGTCAAACTCTAATTTGGAAAAGAGTAAAATTTGAAGTAGCACCTATTCACCCCTCCCCTCTAGGTGCCCATACGATCCTTTCACCAGTCTAACCGCTAGCCAAAATGATAGCGCTGTATCAATCCTATTTGAAAAGCAAAGCAGTTAGTTGAGCACTAGCGATTCACGCTCAAATACTGCCTATAATTAATCAACAAAGGGCATGATGCTTACCCAGATGGAATCCATGCGTTAGATCCCTCCGATTCCACCCAATCTTCTCCACGGTTGACGGGCAAGAGCGATACACCAGTCGGTGTTGCATATTGTGCCGTGAAAGGGGTAGATCTAGCGGAGGCAGGGCGGAGCCGGAGGTGGAGTGGGCTCCGCGACCTGGGGGAGGGGCGGCTCGGGGGCCGGGCATAAGGTAGGAGGGCACGACGGCGGGGCAACTGAGGAGTGGTGTGGGAGCTGTTCTAGACTCGGGGAAAGCGAATGTTTGGGGTGAGTGGGAGATTGCCGGTCCGACGTGTCTCCATATGGCCTCATCCTTCACAACGTATGCAGGACCCGTCCTAACACGGTCCCACCCTTTATCACGTATGAAGGACCCGTACCAGCACAGCCCCACCCGCCAGCATGTAACGGTCGAGACCGCATAACGTAACGCTTAACGCACTACCCGTCCCAACGCGGTCCCAGCCGTTAGCATGTAACGGTCAAGCCTTTGACATGATGGCATCCCTCCATCCGAGCGTCTGCAAGGGTTTTATAATAAAATGAGGGAAAAGTGAGAAAAAATTAAGCGGGCGAGAAAAACTGAGTACAACTAATGAACCAAGAACATGAAAATAGAAATCCCTTGAATATATGGATCATGCTGCTAATTATTAATGATACTAAGGTTACCAATCATGCCCATAGATACAAACACAACATAGAAATGACCCACTCACTTAAACGACTACTGCTTATATGAAACCTACTATGTTCGATATTGTCTTGGTTGTGAGGACGTGCCACGTCCAATCTTAACATCCAAAGGTAACAACAAAAAGAAAGGAAATGCAAACCCAAAAAAAAAACATGTGCACTTGACGAAGCACCTCTAAGATCATGATCAGTTAAAGCATCTCCAGAAGTAGTCCCTAAAAATAGTTCTTGAACAAATTTTAGAGGCTGGCACCAATCCACCGGTTCCTAAATAACACATCCAACTGTAGCAACGGCCACTAAAACTCAAACCCTATGTCCTATGCCATTTGCAGTGACACATGGGACCCGGGCAAAAGAGGAGGAGGGCGGCGGCGCGCGGCAAAGGAGGAGGAGCGGGTAGCACGGACGTCGCAGGAGAAGCAGACCATGCCGACGTGGACGAGAGAATAAAAATGAATTGTCTACAATCATAGAACAAAAGGTTTTTTGGCCTCAGCTCAAAAATACGCGTTTGTATGCCTTGTCTTAGTCAAATATAGCATATGTTTCAGCGCACAAGATTTTTAAGATTAAATTTTAATAATAATTAATCTAGATATATGATCTTTTAACTCAAGCTTGGGTATTGAAATATAGAGAATTACACTATCTATAAATAAGGCTCACCAGTTCCCAAGATTATATGATGAATATTTGATAGAAAATTGGTATCATTAGAAAGTGCTTTCCAGTACCAATTTTTTGTACTCCGTCCGATCCATATTACTTGTCACTGAAATGAATGTATCTAGACATGTTTTAGTGCTAGATACATCCATTTCAACGACAAGTAATATGGATCGGAGGGAGTAACATACTTGATATATAGTTGGTAAAAAATTGGTTAAATGAAAAACTTGAAAATACAAGTATTGTTACATTATACAACATTCGTTCCTATGAATAAAACGGATATGGTTTTAAGAGGATCGAAACCTGGCTCTGATACCACTCTGTAACACCCTCAGAATCGGACCTATGCAAGTTTTAGCGAAACCCGCCAAACCCGCATAGAAACGATTCAAAGGTGCCCACCAGGCACTTTCGTGCGGGTGGAAAACGAAGTAATAACATTACACAACAGTCCTCGATGGGACCCACAGAACAGATATATATAACAGCGACTCCAAGAGTCAAGAATACAGATATAATATACAAAGATCCAAATCACCTTGAAAATGAGAGGGCGTCCGACTACGGACAAGATGCAAATGGGGCTAAGAGCCCTGAAGAATAACCAATGGCGTCCATAACCCTGCCCAGGCCAAGCCGGAAGGGTAACCCTGCTAACGACGTCGATCTCAAAACCTGCTTAAACAAAAGGGGTGCCAACAAAGGGCAAAGGAAAAAGAAGGAGCGTCAGTACTGAGGCCAGTACACGGCGAGGCTAGAATTCGGCGGTCCTCGCCTACATAGGTATGGTGGACTAAGCGGCAGCGGCAGCATGCACTAAACAACCTATCGAGACTCGATACAACTGACGGTTAACAGAGAGGGGTGAGGAAGACCTATCCGGTTCCAACCTGAGGCTAACACCAAACAAACCCATCCTGGTGTTTCCCCCTCGAGACCAAACGAGGAAGTCAACCGAGGAACTCACACAGTTGGCAGTTTTATTTATTCGGTTATCGTTGCAGTAATTACTAGTCAGGTATAGATAATCATTCTGATAAAATAAGCAGTGGGCCGTTTTAGTTAACCATTCCGTTGTAGTTGCAACAATTACTAATCATATACGGATAGCATGAGATAAACCCAAAACCCAGCAGTTGTTGGTACTTTTATTCAGCCATTTCGTTGTAGTTGCAATACTTACTAATCAGGTACAGTGGGCGCAAGCGACACTCCAATCAAGCAATTGTGGGCAGTATTAATTAGCCATTCCATTATAGTGAAGCTGATTACTAGTCATGATAAAGTCAAATTTATAGCAATAAACTTTAGTTATGCTTGTCTATGGTCGAGATACTGTGCTCCAAGTCGTCCATAACCGCGGACACGGCTTTCAGAAAGTTTTAACCCGGCCGGGGTGCACAAATAGCAACACACACACGATCAACCTCGGAAAAACCAAAACAAAACCCAACGAGGTCTTCACGACAGAGCAATCACAAGATTCAGAAATATTTTAGGGGGCCACCCCATTGAGTAGACCCGCAACGAAGTAAGCAAGCTCCGAGACGGACTCAAGGTTAGCACCAATGGCTGTAAGCGACTGGGAACCCGAAAACTCGGGGTGTCGATACCGCGTAATCACTCCGCTTACCTAAACAGTACAGTGTGCTATCTGTCGCACAATTTAAATAAAGCAGTAGCATGGCATAAGTACAGGATCGTAAATAAAACCTCAAACTAGTTGTGGCCCCAAGAAATAAGACGGAATCAAGCTCTGGCTAAGGGGGGCCCATACTCCCCATATGTGGATAGCGCGATAAATCAAGGAACAGGTATCAAGTAATCGGGGTCCTACGGGACACAAGTGGGCGTTCGGAAACCAAATATTTTGTATCACCCACCGATGCCTCTGCTTACTTCAATTTTAGTTGTTAAACAGGAATTAAAGTGAACGATTAGTAAAACTATGAGCATCTCCAACAGCAACATGCGGCAATACATCAACAACTGTGGCACTGGACGACACGCACCAGCACTTGAGCAAACGACTACGACGCGCAAGTCCAACTATCTACCAAACAACAGGCAATAGGATGTGTCCAAGGCAATATAAGGCTGCAAGGGATATCACAGGTACGGAAACTAAAGCATCGCAACACAGATAGCGATAGATCAACAGGAGGGAATAAATACTATAAAGTAAGATAGGTAGAAAGGGGGAGATGCTCGCCTGAAAAACATTGCCGAAGGTTCATCCGAAGGTCGGGGCGAAGCTCACATCAACTCAACGGCCTTATCCGCGAAGAAGCAAACACTAGAATAAACACCGGATGCAATATTTAATACTACGGCAAAAGATCGACATGCTTATGATATGATGCATGGCATGGCAAAGGTGCGATGCAATTAGGTCATATTAATTGGAACCGGGGTCCCGACATTTAATTAGATGGTTCGAGTTATTTAGAACCCCCGCAATTTAAATGTTGTTTAACATGGTAGAAGATAGCACCGGGTTCGCTACACAAATTTAGATGAGGCCAATATGAGACTAGATTTGCCCGCATATGGGCCTCATACTTAATTATTAGGTGAATCGGCATAAGGCCCCCAAACCACATGATATGCATGCGAGATGAATGATTTAATATGCAACAATTGTATTATATTATAAAATAGGGTTTCGGGAAGGGGTTCACACATTATGGGGGCCTCGACGATCTTGGGGTTCCGGGGTTCGGGGTCGGTCTCAGGGTTCAGGGTTCGACGGATTCGTTCTCGACGGGATCGTTCTCGGATTTACTGGGGTAGATCTTGTCGTTCCGCGTCGAAGGCCCTCGGATTCGGGGTCGGGGCGCATCGGGTTGTTTCGGTCGGTGCCGTTCTTGTCATCGCGACGATCTTGTCGGGTCCGCGCCATCGAGTCGGTCTTGGCATTCAGGATGAAGCACTTGTCATTCTCGTGGCGATCTTGGCGGTCATCGGGTCCGGGCTCGGCGTCCGAGGGAAGGAGTACTTGTCGCGCGGTGTCCGGGTATGCAAAATTGTCGGTTTCGGCTTCGATTGCCAGTGTCGGACTTGAGTCTCGGCGTCAGGAGATCTTGGCATCTGTGTGGCGAACTCCGGGTTCGGTGTGCTAGGCTTCCATGAAGGAAAACTTGGACTCCGACTTTGTTGTCGATGGCAAACTCGTGTGGGCGTCGGGGATTCCGTCGGATCTGGCCGATGATGTCGATCTTGGTGGTTCGAACTTCTTGCGCCCTCGGTACCGAAGAAGATCTTGAGGTGTGGCGCCACGTGCCCGTGGTGGCGAACTCGGGGCTCCGCGTTGTCGGCAGCAAGGTTCCGCGGGTTTCGGGGATCGGCCTTCGGGAGATCTCGGCAGGAGGACGATTCTCGTCGGTTCGTTCGGGTGGCACTGCGGAGGGCCTGAGAAGCGGTTTCAGCGCAGGGAGGTGGTGACGAGGTCGCTGGAAGGGCGCGCCCCTGGCGGCTGTACTGCCCGAGAGGAGGGGCAGAGAACCAGCGATTCTCGGGGACGCGCGGTTGGGGACGGGACCTGAGGAGGAGCAGGGGGCGGCGCCGGGCGCCGGAGGGAAGGCGGCGGACGGCGGCGCTGGGGCGATGCGGGGTCGCAGGAGGAGGCGGCTTGCCGGCAGCGGCGGGGACGAGGGTGGCGAGGCGGGGGTCCGGCGGCGAGGGGCCATCGGGGTCAGGCCAGAGGCGGGGGTCGCACTTGAGGGAGAGGCCGGGTACGGCGGAGCGCGGACGGGGGCGCAGGAGGCGGCGGCGTCTGGGCGAGCTCGAGCCGGCGCTGGAGGAGGCTGCCGGGCGGTTTGCTGAGGGAGGCCGAAGCCGGCGAGGTCGGGGGAGGCTCCAGACGGGGCGGCGCGCGACGGAGACCGTGGAGAAGGAGGCCGGCGCTGGCGCTCACTGGGGCCGGCGGGAGGCGAGCGGGCGAGGAGGTATGGCGGGAGGGGCGGCGCGGCTCGGCCTGCGGCGGCGGCGCCTGGGAAGGGAGACGCGGTCGGAGAGAGGGCGGCTCGCCGGCGGGAACCTGGCGAGGCGGTCGCGGCGGCGCGCGGGCTGGGCGGAGGCGAGCGGAGAGGAGAGGTTGCGGGCGGGGCGCGCGAGAGAGAGAGGGACCAGGGAGGAAGAAGAGCGACGGGTGGGGAGCGGTGGTCGCGGGGTAGGGCCCAGGCGGGGTGGGGACAGCGGCAGGGGACAGGGCTGGCGTGCGGCTGGCGCGGGTCGAGGGTGGGCCACGGGGGAAGGGGGCTGCTGCGCGCTGTGTTGTGTGTGTGTGCTGCCGGGTGGGACCCGGCGGTCAGGGAGAGGGGGGCTGAGAGGTGAGATGGCTGTGTGAGGGAGTGGGGGGTTAGGTGGCGGCGCCTGGTTGGTTGGGGGATAAGGAGAGGTGAGGTGTCAGGTTGCCACTGGTTGGGGTGATGTGGAGGGAGGGTATGGGTAGAGTTTTAGGTGGTTTAGGATTTAGGTGGACCGTTTCAATTTCTGGGGCGGTCGTTCGGGTCAATCGGCCCGTTCGACTGCCCCTATTAAAAATAATGTAATATTTTATTTATTTCCAACTAGCTTTTGTAACTAGTTTTAGACAAACAAAATATCCGGAACATCCGGGGGTTTGGTGTTTGAACAAAGTCGGGTCGTTTAGAAAACAAAACTGGGTTTTTCCGAAATAGTTTTATACTAGCACATGCAAGATGATGACGATGCTCAAATGCAATGTGGCATGATGACATGAGCATGCGGTCATGATGATGCAATGCACAAAAACAACGCGATTTTCTAGTAGTGGTTTTGCGGGATGCCACAATTATTCGACACCACTAACAATGGATCTCGCCCCCGAGATCTGCCTCATGGTACCGGAAGGAAGGTCGGTGGTCTGCAGCTTCTCGCATCGTGTAGATCCTCGCGACACCACTAACAAGAGGTCGTTGTCCGTGATCGTCGAGAGAACACTCCGGAAACAAAAGGTCGAAGGTAGAGGCATCAACAAATAAAGCCACCTCTAGCTTCGATAGAAAGAGGGAACCGATGCATTCTCGTCCACTTCAATGTACAAAAGCGAATAGAAGGGGTAGTCGGCATGGGGGCCAATCCATCACGCACCCAAACTATTACTCTGCACAATCAGTAGAAGGGAGTGCAACCATTCTCGGAATCAGACTGAAGATCTCGACAAGCGAGGTTCGGAAACAAAGGAGTGATGCAGACTCTGCATCGGAACTGGCGTGGAGGATGTCGTCGCGTCGGAAAACACCGGATAGCACAAACAAGGAACAAAGAATGATACCACAGACGAAGGATTCCTCGGATAGCTTGAACACCAGATGCAGCAACACCGTTATCAGAGGAGGAAGCGAAACCCTGAAGGTACGACGGAAACCCAACCACGAGAAATCCTGGACTCGAAGAGGGAGAAGAGAGCGGATTCAAAATTCGCAGAGTTGAGAGGAGAGCAGCAGAGGGGTAAGGAGTAAAATCAGACCTAATCAGAACTATCCAACCGATTTTGCAAAATAGTTTTGACACTCTACTTCGGCCGTTAGCTAGGTTATCCTACAGGCTGGACTTGTGGGGTATCGCAACTGCTGAGCTCTGATACCACTATGTAACACCCTCAGAATCGGACCTATGCAAGTTTTAGCAAAACCCGCCAAAACCGCATAGAAACGATTCAAAGGTGCCCACCAGGCACTTTCGTGCGGGTGGAAAACGAAGTAATAACATTACACAACAGTCCTCGATGGGACCCACAGAACAGATATATATAACAGCGACTCAAAGAGTCAAGAATACAGATATAATATACAAAGATCCAAATCACCTTGAAAATGAAAGAGCGTCCGACTACGGACAATATGCAAATGGGGCTAAGAGCCCTGAAGAATAACCAATGGCGTCCATAACCCTGCCCAGGCCAAGCCGGAAGGGTAACCCTGCTAACGACGTCGATCTCAAAACCTGCTTAAACAAAAGGGGTGCCGACAAAGGGCAAAGGAAAAAGAGGAGCGTCAGTACTGAGGCCAGTACACGGCGAGGCTAGAATTCGGCGGTCCTCGCCTACATAGGTATGGTGGACTGAAGCGGCAGCGGCAGCATGCACTAAACAACCTATAGAGACTCGATACACTGGCGGTTATCAGAGAGGGATAAGAGTAACCTATCCGGATCCAACCTGAAGCTAACACCAAACAAACCCATCCTGGTGTTTCCCCCTCGAGACCAAACGAGGAAGTCAACCAAGGAACCCACACAGTTGGCAGTTTTACTTATTCAGTTATCATTGCAACAATTACTAGCCAGGTTAGATAATCGTCCTGATAAAATAAGCAGTGGGCACTTTTAGTTAACCATTCCATTATAGTGGCAGCACTTACTAGTCAGATACAATTAGCATGAGATAACCCCAAAACCCAGCAGTTGTTGATACTTTTATTCAGCCATTCCGTTGTAGTTGCAATATTTACGAGTCAGGTACAATTGTTGCAAGCGACTCTCAAAACAAGCAATTGTGGGCAGTATTAATTAGCCATTCCATTATAGTGAAGCTGATTACTAGTCGTTATAAAGTCAAATTTATAGCAATAAATTTTAGTTATGCTTGTCTATGGTCGAGATACTGTGCTCCAAGTCGTCCATAACCGCGGACACGGCTTTCAGAAAGTTTTAACCCGGCCGGGGTGCACAAATAGCAACACACACACGATCAACCTCGGAAAAACCAAAACAAAACCCAACGAGGTCTTCACGACAGAGCAATCACAAGATTCAGAAATATTTCAGGGGGCCACCCCTTAAAGTAGAACCCGCAACGAAGCCGGCCGGCTCCGAGACGGACTTAAGGTTGTGGGGACGGCTGTGAACGACTGGGAACCCGAAAGTGTGGCTGGGCTTGTCGACACCGCGGAATCGTGCCACGATCCTAAACAGTACAGTGTGCTCCTCGCACAAACGTAATTACAGTAATAAAGCATGGCATAAGTACAGGATCGTAAATAAAACCTCAAACTAGTTTGTGGCCCGAAGAAATAAGACGGAATCAAGCTCTGGCTAAGGGGGGCCCATACTCCCCATATGTGGATAGCGCGATAAATCAAGGAACAGGTATCAAGTACTCGGGATCCTACGGGACACAAGTGGGCGTTCGGAAACCAAATATTATCTATCACCCACCGATGCCTCTGCTTATTTCAATTTTAGTTGTTAAACAGAAATTAAAGTGAACGATAAGTAAAACTATGATCATCTCCATCAGCAACATGCGGCAATACATCAAGAACTGTGGCATTTGACGACACGCAACAGCACTTGAGCAAGCGACTACGACGCGCAAGTCCAACTATCTACCAAACAATAGGTAATAGGATGTGTCCGAGGCAATATAGGGCTGCAAGGGATATCACGGGTACGGAAAACTAGAGCATCGCAACACAGATAGCAATAGATCAACAGGAGGGAAGTAAATACTATAAAAGTAAGATAGGTAGAAAGGGGGAGATGCTCGCCTGAAAACATTGCCGAAGGTTCGACAGAAGATCGGGGCGAAGCTCACATCAACTCAACGGCCTTATCCGCGAAGAAGCAAAACACTAGAATGAACACCAGATGCAATATTTAATACAACGGCAGAAGATCGGCATGATGCATGTATGATGGATGACATGGCAAAAGTGCGATGCGATTAGGTCAATATTAAGTGGAACCGGGGTCCCGACGATTAATTAAATGGTTCAAGTTGTTTAGATACCCCGCAATTTAAATGTTGGATTAACATGGCAAAATATAATACCGGTTCGATGCACAGATTTAAATGAGGCCAATATAAGGCTAGATTTGCCCGCATATGGGCCCCATATTTAATTATGAGGTGAATCGGCATAAGGCCCCCAAACCACATGATCATGCATGCAAGTATGGCAATTAATATGCAACAAGTTGATATCATTTATAAAATAGGGTATCGAGGAAAAGGGTCACACATTAGGGGTTTCGACGATCTTGGGGATCCGGGGGTTCGGGGTACGGGGTCGGTCTCGGGGTCCAGGGTTCGACGGATTCGGTCTTGACGGAAGCGTGCGCGCCGGGATCGGTCTTCGGGTTCGGGATGGATCTTGCGGTTTCCATGCGGACGTTCTTGGCGTTCCATAGTGAAGAACTTGCGTGCGAAGTCGTCGGCATCGGGGTCTTGTTGCCTTGAACCCGGGGACTTGGCGTTCACGGTCTTCGGCCCCATGAAGCAGATCTTGGCCTTTCGGCTTTGCGTCCTCGGGTACCCTCGCTCTTGGTGGGGTTTCTTCCATTCGCCCTCGCTTGTCGCTCCGGTCACCTCTTGTCAAGCAGCACCACACTTGAAGAAGACGCGAGGCAGACGGCAGAGGTGCAGCCTTGGCGACGGAGGCGGGCGGCCGGGCTCGGATCAGGGCGACAGCACGCAGGCACGCGAGCCAGCAGCTCGCTGCAGGGAGCGGCGGGGGTCGGCCAGATGGAGGGCTGCGGCGGGCAGACGCGCGTAGGGCCCGCGCGGAGCGGAGGTTGGCGGCGGGAGATGCTGGGGCTCGCTGGCGGCGGGACTCGCGGCCGCGACGGAGGGAAGGCGACGGGGTCAGGCGACGGGCGGCGCGGAGGAGCTCGCAGGCGGCGCGGGGCGGGGCCGCGGCGGCGGACGGGCGACGGCGGCGCGTGGGGCCCGCACGGAGGGAGCTCGATGGGGCGGCCCGAGGAGGCGCCGGCGAGGCGGGACGGCGCAGAGGAGGCGGCGGGGACAGAGAGGCGGTGGAGGCGCGGAGGACGGAGGTGCGGGTCGGCGGCGCGCGGACGACTGGGGCGGCAAGCACGGGGTTGCGCGGGGGCGGAGGCGAGCCGGGGGAGCGGTGGAGGCGGCGGCGAGGCGGGGGCCGTGGTGGTTGCCTGAGGGAGGACGAGCGGGGAGGGTGGTCTCGGGGGAGAGGAGAGCTGGGGAGAACGGGGCCGCGTGGGTGGTGGGGCCAGGGGACAGCTGGGTGAGGTGGGACCCAGGCGGGACCCGCGGGCAGGGGGGCTTGGACCAAAACGAGTGGCCAGGGGCGGTGCAGCGTGCGCTGTGTGGTGGTTGTGTGTTGGGGCTTGTGGGGGCAGGTAGTGTGGGAAAAAGGAGAGGGAGAGAGGAGGGAGGCCACGTGGCAAGCTGGGATTGGGGGAAAGAGGGAGAGAGGTGAGGTGGCGTATGGCGATTGGCCAGGGTGAGGTGGCCGGTGGTTGAGGGTATATTATCTGGTGGCTGAAGGATTTTCAGGTGGACCGATTTGAAAGATGGGGGTGGTCGTTCGGGTCGATACGGCCCGTTCGACTGCCCCTACTAAAACAATTAAATGTTTTATTTAATTTAATCGCACCGTTTGCAAACCAATAATAGACAACAAAATATTCCGGCGACCCGGGTTTGAATTTGAAAACAAGACGGGGCGTTTTAGAAAACGAAAACATGCTTGTGGAATTAGTTTTTATGCAAACAATGCATGATGATGACGATGCAATGCACAAATTCAACGCGATTTTCTAGTAGTGGTTTTGCGGGATGCCACTGTAACACCCTCAGAATTGACCCTATGCAAGTTTGAGCGAAACCCGCCAAACCCGCATAGAAACGATTCAAAGGTGCCCACCAGGCACTTTCGTGCGGGTGGAAAACGAAGTAATAACATTACACAACAGTCCTCGATGGGACCCACAGAACAGATATATACAACATCGACTCAAAGAGTCAAGAATACAGATATAACATACAAAGATCCAAATCACCTTGAAAATGAAAGAGCGTCCGACTACGGACAAGATGCAAATGGGGCTAAGAGCCCTGAAGAATAACCAATGACGTCCATAACCCTGCCCAGGCCAAGCCGAAAGGGTAACCCTGCTAACGACGTCGATCTCAAAACCTGCTTAAACAAAAGGGGTGCCGACAAAGGGCAAAGGAAAAAGAGGAGCGTCAGTACTGAGGCCAGTACACGGCGAGGCTAGAATTCGGCGGTCCTCGCCTACATAGGTATGGTGGACTGAAGTGGCAGCGGCTGCATGCACTGAACACCCTATAGAGACTCGATACAACTGGCGGCAATCAGAGAGGGGTAAGAAAGACCTATTCAGAACCAACCTGATACTACCATCAAACAAACCCATCCTGGCGTTTCCCCCCCCTCGAAACCAAACGAGGAAGTCAACCGAGGAACTCACACCGTTGGCAGTTTTATTTATTCAGTTATCGTTGCAGTAATTACTAGTCAGGTATAGATAATCATCCTGATAAAATAAGCAGTGGGCACTTTTAGTTAACCATTCCGTTATAGTTACAACACTTACTAATCAGAAACAGATAGCATGAGATAACCCAAAACCCAGCAGTTGTTGGTACTTTTATTTATCCATTCCGTTGTAGTTGCCATACTTACTAGTCAGGTACAATGGTCGCAAGCGACAACACAAGCAAGCAATTGTTGGCAGGTTTATTTAGCCATTCCGTTGTAGTTGAAGCTGATTACTAGTCATATCAGATACAAGTCAATTTATAACAGTAAACTTTAGTTATAGTTGTCTATGATCAAGATACTGTGCTCCAAGTCGTCCATAACCGCGGACACGGATTTCAGAAAGTTTTAACCCGGCCGGGGTACACAAATAGCAACACACACACGATCAACCTCGGAAAAACCAAATCAAAACCCAACGAGGTCTTCACGACAGAGCAATCACAAGATTCAGAAATATTTCAGGGGGCCACCCCATTGAGTAGAACCGCAACGAAGTAAGCAAGCTCCGAGACGGACTCAAGGTTAGCGCCAATGGCTGTAAGCGACTGGGAACCCGAAAACTCGGGGTGTCGATACCGCGTAATCACTCCGCTTAGCTAAACAGTACAGTGTGCTATCTGTCGCACAATTTAAATAAAGCAGTAGCATGGCATAAGTACAGGATCGTAAATAAAACCTCAAACTAGTTGTGGCCCCAAGAAATAAGACGGAATCAAGCTCTGGCTAAGGGGGGCCCATACTCCCCGTATGTGGATAGCGCGATAAATCAAGGAAAAGGTATCAAGTACTCGGGGTCCTACGGGACACAAGTGGGCGTTCGGAAACCAAATGTTATCTATCACCCACCGATGCCTCTGCTTATTTCAATTTTAGTTGTTAAACAGGAATTAAAGGGTGCGATAAGTAAAACCATAATCATCTCCAACATCAACATGCGGCAATACATCAACAACTGTGGCACTGGACGACACGCAACAGCACTTGAGCAAGCGACTACGACGCGCAAGTCCAACTATCTACCAAACAACAGGTAATAGGGTGTGTCCAAGGCAATATGAGACTGCAGGGAATATCCAGGGAATGAAGCTAGAGCATCGCAACACAGATAGCAATAGATCAACAGGAGGGAATAAATACTATAAAAGTAAGATAGGTAGAAAAGGGGGAGATGCTCGCCTGGAAACATTGTCGAAGGGTTCGACCGATGATCGGGGCGAAGCTCACATCAACTCAACGGCCTTATCCGCGAAGAAGCAAATCACTAGAAGAAACACCGGATGCAATATTTAATACAACGGCAGAAGATCGGCATGATGCATGCATGATGTATGACATGGCAAAGATGCGATGCAATTAGGTCATATTAAGCGGAACCGGGGTCCCGACAATTAATTATATGGTTCAAGTTATTTAGAACCCCCGCAATTAAGTGTTGTTTAACATGGTAGAAGATAGCACCGGGTTCGCTACACAAATTTAAATGAGGCCAATATGAGGCTAGATTTGCCCGCATATGGGCCCCATATTTAATTATTAGGTGAATCGGCATAAGGCCCCCAAACCACAGATATGCATGCGAGTATGACAATTAAATTGCAACAAGTTGTTATGATTTATAAAAATAGGGTATCGAGGAAAAGGGTCACACATTAGGGCTCGACGATCTTGGTTAGGGTTCGACGGGGTTCGGGGTCGGTCTCGGGGTCCAGGGTTCGACGGATCCATTCCCGGCGGAATCGTTCTAGGTCAACAGAGTAGATCTTGGCGCATCCGGGAAGAAGTACTTGGCGGTCTTCGGCTCCACCCAGGTCCGGGCCGATCTTGTCGTCGCGAAGGTCTTGTCGCGTTCTCGTGTCGGGTCGGTCTTGGCTTCGGGGTGAAGTGTTTGTCGTTCTAGTGGCGATCTTTGAGTCCTCCCGGTTCGGGTCTTGGCGTCCGAGGGTAGATCCTGGCGTGTCGAGGGTCCGGTCTCCGGTACATCGGGATCGGTCTTCGGGGAACTTTTCGATCCATGCTGGAGATCTTGGAAGCAGGCATCGTCGCGTCGAGGCCTCAGGGTTCGCCGTCGGTGGCCTTCGGGTTCGTTCTCAGGTCCATGTAGGAGACCACCGGGTTTCGACGAAGATCTTGGCGAGGGGTGAACTTGGTGTTTTCGGGGTTCGATTGCCGGTGTCGATCTTGTCGGTTCCAGGAAAAAGTCTGGGGTTGCAACTTGTCACGTTCAAGCACTTCCAAGGCGACACCTGGACGAACTTGCGGGGACAGAGATCCTTGCTGGGCTCCTGCGAGCACGCACAGGTACCAGGGACAGAAAAACAGGAACACACGCGGGGAAGGTTCGAGGTCAGCCCGTGCAGGGCCCGACGGAGCTACGGGGGCGGCGAACAGCGGACGAGGGCAGCGGCCGGCGGGGCGGACTCGCTGCCGGAGGACGGAGGCGAGCTAGAGGAGGTCCACGGCGGGGCGGAGCTCGCGGAAGCCGGCGAATACGGGGGCTACAGAGGCGGCGCGCGACATCTTCCTGGGAGGCGCGGCCGGCAGCGGCGAACGGTGGGGTCGGCAGGCGCTGGGGCGAGCGGGGCGGCGGCCTTCGGGTGGAGGAGGGGCGAGGTCGGGGCGAGGGTGGAGAAGCTCGATCCGGGGGCGGCGGTGGTGCCATGGCCGGGAGGGCGGAGGGGAGGTTTGCGCGGAGAAGGCCGGCGGTTGGCGGACGGCTGCGGGGCCGAGGACGGGCTCGGCCAGGACGGCGTCCCTGGCGGCGAGCGCGGAGGAGGGTTGAGCGCGGAGGCGGCGAGGAGGGTAGCCGGCGCTTGGTGGCGAGCGCGGCCGACGGGGCGGAGGCGCTGGGCGGTCGCGGGGAGGCGCTGCGGCGGACGCTGCTGGGGAAGGGATGGCGGCGCTCGCGAGGTCCCACGCAGGCGGCGGCGGCAGAGCGTCTGCGGGCGGCGGCTGGGCATGGTGGTGGCGAGCGGGGCGCCTGGCGAGGGAGGGGCGCGGCCGGAGGTGGCTTGGCCGGCGCCGGAGGAGAGGGTCGGCGTGCCGAGGGTGGTGGGGTTCAGCGAGGGGGCGGTCTGCTCGGGCTGCTGCGGGGAGGGGAGACGCGGGGTGCTGCGCCGCTTGCGGGAGAGAGGATGCAGGGCGCGGGGAGGTGGGAGGAAGAGGACGGGGAGCAGGGGTGGCCAGGGCGCGGGACCGGGGGCCACGCGGGGCAGGTGCGGGGTGAGGAGCTGACACGTGGGGCCAGGGGTGGGGGTTGGGGCGTGCGTGTGCGCGTGCTCTGCGTGTATGCGTCGTGTGCTGGGCTGTGGGGGTGGGGCTGAGTGTGCTGAGAGAGAGAGGTGAGGGAGGAGAGTGGAGGTGGTAGTCTAGGTGGCAGATGGGGATAGGTAGAGGGGAGGGGGAGGGTGAGGTGGCAGGTTGCTATTGGGTGGGGTGATGTGGAGGGGAGGGCTGGGTAGATAGTTGGGTGACTGTAGGAATTAGGTGGACCGTTTGTAAAAACCTGGGGGTGGTCGTTCGGGTCGAAACGGCCCGTTCGACTGCCCCCGCTAAAATAATTAAATGTTGTATTTAATTCCAACAAGCCTTTTGCAAACTATTAGCAGACAAAGTAAAATATTCCGGCGACCCGGTTTTGATATTTGAATAGAGGTGGGGCGTTTTAAAAACAACGGGCTTTGCGAAATAGTTTTATGCAAACAATGCATGATGATGACGATGCAATGCACAAATTCAACGCGATTTTCTAGTTGTGGTTTTGCGGGACGCCACAATTCGACACCACTAACAATGGATCTCGCCCTCGAGATCCGCCTCATGGTACCGGAAGAAGAGCGGCGACCTGAATCTTCTCGCATCGTGTAGATCCTCGCGACACCACTAACAAGAGGTCGTTGTCCGTGATTGTCGGGAGAACACTCCGGGAACAAAAGGTCGAAGGTAGAGGTATCCACAATAAAGCCACCTCTAACTCCGGTAGAAAGAGGGAACCGATGCATTCTCATCCACTTCAATGTACAAAAGCGAATAGAAGGGGTAGTCGGCATGGGGGCCAATCCATCACGCACCCAAACTATTACTCTGCACAATCAGTAGAAAAGAGCGCAACCATTCTCGGAATCAGACTGAAGATCTCGACAAGCGAGGTTCGGAACAACGGAGTGATGCAGACTCTGCATCGGATCTGGCATAGATGGTGTCGTCGCGTCGGAAAACACCGGAAGGCACAAACAAGGAACAAAGAATGGTACCGCAGTAGACGGATTCCTCAGGCAGCTTGATCACCGGGTGGTAGAACACCGTTATCAAAGAAGGAAGCGAAACCCTGAAGGTACGACGGAACCCAACCACGAGAAATCCTGGACTCGAAGAAAAGATAAGAGAGCAGATTCAAAACACGTCGAGATAAGAGGAGAATAGCAGAGGGGTAAGGAGTAAAATCAGACCTAATCAGAACTATCCAACCGATTTTGAAAAATAGTTTTGACACTCTACTTCGGCCGTTAGCTAGGTTATCCTACAGGCTGGACTTGTGGGGTATCGCAACCGCTGAGCTCTGATACCACTCTGTAACACCCTCAGAATCGACCCTATGCAAGTTTGAGCGAAACCCGCCAAACCCGCATAGAAACGATTCAAAGGTGCCCACCAGGCACTTTCGCGCGGGTGGAAAACGAAGTAATAACATTACACAACAGTCCTCGATGGGACCCACAGAACAGATATATACAACAGCGACTCAAAGAGTCAAGAATACAGATATAATATACAAAGATCCAAATCACCTTGAAAATGATAGAGCGTCCGACTACGGACAAGATGCAAATGGGGCTAAGAGCCCTGAAGAATAACCAATGACGTCCATAACCCTGCCCAGGCCAAGCCGGAAGGGTAACCCTGCTAACGACGTCGATCTCAAAACCTGCTTAAACAAAAGGGGTGCCGACAAAGGGCAAAGGAAAAAGAGGAGCGTCAGTACTGAGGCCAGTACACGGCGAGGCTAGAATTCGGCGGTCCTCGCCTACATAGGTATGGTGGACTGAAGCGGCAGCGGCTGCATGCACTGAACACCCTATAGAGACTCGATACAACTGGCGGCAATCAGAGAGGGGTAAGAAAGACCTATTCGGAACCAACCTGATACTACCATCAAACAAACCCATCCTGGCGTTTCCCCCCCTCGAAACCAAACGAGGAAGTCAACCGAGGAACTCACACCGTTGGCAGTTTTATTTATTCAGTTATCGTTGCAGTAATTACTAGTCAGGTATAGATAATCATCCTGATAAAATAAGCAGTGGGCACTTTTAGTTAACCATTCCGTTATAGTTACAACACTTACTAATCAGATACAGATAGCATGAGATAACCCAAAACCCAGCAGTTGTTGGTACTTTTATTTAGCCATTCCGTTGTAGTTGCCATACTTACTAGTCAGGTACAATGGTCGCAAGCGACAACACAAGCAAGCAATTGTTGGCAGGTTTATTTAGCCATTCCGTTGTAGTTGAAGCTGATTACTAGTCATATCAGATACAAGTCAATTTATAACAGTAAACTTTAGTTATAGTTGTCTATGATCGAGATACTGTGCTCCAAGTCGTCCATAACCGCGGACACGGCTTTCAGAAAGTTTTAACCCGGCCGGGGTGCACAAATAGCAACACACACACGATCAACCTCGGAAAAACCAAATCAAAACCCAACGAGGTCTTCACGACAGAGCAATCACAAGATTCAGAAATATTTCAGGGGGCCACCCCATTGAGTAGAACCGCAACGAAGTAAGCAAGCTCCGAGACGGACCCAAGGTTAGCGCCAATGGCTATAAGCGACTGGGAACCCGAAAACTCGGGGTGTCGATATCGCGTAATCACTCCGCTTACCTAAACAGTACAGTGTGCTATCTGTCGCACAATTTAAATAAAGCAGTAGCATGGCATAAGTACAGGATCGTAAATAAAACCTCAAACTAGTTGTGGCCCCAAGAAATAAGACGGAATCAAGCTCTGGCTAAGGGGGTCCCATACTCCCCGTATGTGGATAGCGCGATAAATCAAGGAACAGGTATCAAGTACTCGGGGTCCTACGGGACACAAGTGGGCGTTCGGAAACCAAATGTTATCTATCACCCACCGATGCCTCTGCTTATTTCAATTTTAGTTGTTAAACAGGAATTAAAGGGTGCGATAAGTAAAACCATAATCATCTCCAACATCAACATGCGGCAATACATCAACAACTGTGGCACTGGACGACACGCAACAGCACTTGAGCAAGCGACTACGACGCGCAAGTCCAACTATCTACCAAACAACAGGTAATAGGGTGTGTCCAAGGCAATATGAGGCTGCAGGGAATATCCAGGGAACGAAGCTAGAGCATCGCAACACAGATAGCAATAGATCAACAGGAGGGAATAAATACTATAAAAGTAAGATAGGTAGAAAAGGGGGAGATGCTCGCCTGGAAACATTGTCGAAGGGTTCGACCGATGATCGGGGCGAAGCTCACATCAACTCAACGGCCTTATCCGCGAAGAAGCAAATCACTAGAAGAAACACCGGATGCAATATTTAATACAACGGTAGAAGATCGGCATGATGCATGCATGATGTATGACATGGCAAAGATGCGATGCAATTAGGTCATATTAAGCGGAACCGGGGTCCCGACAATTAATTATATGGTTCAAGTTATTTAGAACCCCCGCAATTAAGTGTTGTTTAACATGGTAGAAGATAGCACCGGGTTCGCTACACAAATTTAAATGAGGCCAATATGAGGCTAGATTTGCCCGCATATGGGCCCCATATTTAATTATTAGGTGAATCGGCATAAGGCCCCCAAACCACAGATATGCATGCGAGTATGACAATTAAATTGCAACAAGTTGTTATGATTTATAAAAATAGGGTATCGAGGAAAAGGGTCACACATTAGGGCTCGACGATCTTGGTTAGGGTTCGACGGGGTTCGGGGTCGGTCTCGGGGTCCAGGGTTCGACGGATCCGTTCCCGGCGGAATCGTTCTAGGTCAACAGAGTAGATCTTGGCGCATCCGGGAAGAAGTACTTGGAGGTCTTCGGCTCCACCCAGGTCGGGGCCGATCTTGTCGTCGCGAAGGTCTTGTCGCGTTCTCGTGTCGGGTCGGTCTTGGCTTCGGGGTGAAGTGCTTGTCGTTCTCGTGGCGATCTTTGAGTCCTCCCGGTTCGGGTCTTGGCGTCCGAGGGTAGATCCTGGCGTGTCGAGGGTCCGGTCTCCGGTACATCGGGATCGGTCTTCGGGGAACTTTTCGATCCATGCCGGAGATCTTGGAAGCAGGCATCGTCGCGTCGAGGCCTCAGGGTTCGCCGTCGGTGGCCTTCGGGTTCGTTCTCAGGTCCATGTAGGAGACCACCGGGTTTCGACGAAGATCTTGGCGAGGGGTGAACTTGGTGTTTTCGGGGTTCGATTGCCGGTGTCGATCTTGTCGGTTCCAAGACAAAAGTCTGGGGTTGCAACTTGTCACGTTCAAGCACTTCCAAGGCGACACCTGGACGAACTTGCGGGGACAGAGATCCTTGCTGGGCTCCTGCGAGCACGCACAGGTACCAGGGACAGAAAAACAGGAACACACGCGGGGAAGGTTCGAGGTCAGCCCGTGCAGGGCCCGACGGAGCAACGGGGGCGGCGAACAGCGGACGAGGGCAGCGGCCGGCGGGGCGGACTCGCTGCCGGAGGACGGAGGCGAGCTAGAGGAGGGCCACGGCGGGGCGGAGCTCGCGGAAGCCGGCGAAGACGGGGGCTACAGAGGCGGCGCGCGACATCTGCCTGGGAGGCGCGGCCGGCAGCGGCGAACGGTGGGGTCGGCAGGCGCTAGGGCGAGCGGGGCGGCGGCCTTCGGGTGGAGGAGGGGCGAGGTCGGGGCGAGGGTGGAGAAGCTCGATCCAGGGGCGGCGGTGGTGCCATGGCCGGGAGGGCGGAGGGAAGGTCTGCGCGGAGAAGGCCGGCGGTTGGCGGACGGCTGCGGGGCCGAGGACGGGCTCGGCCAGGACGGCGTCCCTGGCGGCGAGCGCGGAGGAGGGTTGAGCGCGGAGGCGGCGAGGAGGGTAGCCGGCGCTTGGTGGCGAGCGCGGCCGACGGGGCGGAGGCGCTGGGCGGTCGCGGGGAGGCGCTGCGGCGGACGCTGCTGGGGAAGGGGATGGCGGCGCTCGCGAGGTCCCACGCAGGCGGCGGCGGCAGAGCGTCTGCGGGCGGCGGCTGGGCATGGTGGTGGCGAGCGGGGCGCCTGGCGAGGGAGGGGCGCGGCCGGAGGTGGCTTGGCCGGCGCCGGAGGAGAGGGTCGGCGTGCCGAGGGTGGTGGGGTTCGGCGAGGGGGCGGTCTGCTCGGGGCTGCTGCGGGGAGGGGAGACGCGGGGTGCTGCGCCGCTTGCGGGAGAGAGGATGCAGGGCGCGGGGGAGGTGGGAGGAAGAGGACGGGGAGCAGGGGTGGCCAGGGCGCGGGACCGGGGGCCACGCGGGGCAGGTGCGGGGTGAGGAGCTGACACGTGGGGCCAGGGGTGGGGGTTGGGGCGTGCGTGTGCGCGTGCTCTGCGTGTATGCGTCGTGTGCTGGGCTGTGGGGGTGGGGCTGAGTGTGCTGAGAGAGAGAGGTGAGGGAGGAGAGTGGAGGTGGTAGTCTAGGTGGCAGATGGGGATAGGTAGAGGGGAGGGGGAGGGTGAGGTGGCAGGTTGCTATTGGGTGGGGTGATGTGGAGGGGAGGGCTGGGTAGATAGTTGGGTGACTGTAGGAATTAGGTGGACCGTTTGTAAAAACCTGGGGGTGGTCGTTCGGGTCGAAACGGCCCGTTCGACTGCCCCCGCTAAAATAATTAAATGTTGTATTTAATTCCAACAAGCCTTTTGCAAACTATTAGCAGACAAAGTAAAATATTCCGGCGACCCGGTTTTGATATTTGAATAGAGGTGGGGCGTTTTAAAAACAACGGGCTTTGCGAAATAGTTTTATGCAAACAATGCATGATGATGACGATGCAATGCACAAATTCAACGCGATTTTCTAGTTGTGGTTTTGCGGGATGCCACAAAGAATTTTTCTAAATATATCATCGTTATGTCAAGCTTCAATATTAAAATACTGAGCAATATACTACCTTCGTTCCTATGAAGAGTTCTAAAGATTAAAGTCTAATCAAGAATTAGTCCAAATATAAGATGTATATTCGATAGACAATTGGTATCACTAGAAAGTGTTTTTCAATACGAATCTAATGGTGCCAATTTTGTGTAATATAATCAAGATATAATAAATTTTAAAACTGTGGATGGAGTATATGGTTTCGATTGCCTGATATAATTTAACAAGCGTGCACATAGTTTAAGAAAAAAATTGACCACCAGTTTCAGTCAAATTCAGATCCTTTTTCAAGTCCATGATATAACAAAATCAGGTGGATCATCCACCTGTTTAGCGCATAAAGAATATGTACAAAGGTGAATAATAGAAGATCAATGAGGTGAGGGCCAAACAGCTCCATATCTTGAAGGTGGATGAGATCCATTTACAACTTGACCAGACTTTAATTTCCGATCAAGATACCACAACGGAATTGGCATCTCACTAGGGCAGTAACTGTTACAACATGTATCCTTATACAACAATAATGCTACACGGCTGGAAATCTAGTACTGTAGCAAACTGCACTTATCCTACAAAACATTTGTATTGTATACAGCTCCCTGACATCCTTCACATGGTCATGCTTCTTACGGTCGTCTCTTTCAGAGTGCTAACAGATCTGTGGAACAACTTGAGATTACGCCCAACTTTGTCCTGCAAGGGCAACAAAAGAATTGTTGCATTTCAGAGCACACTAACCCCAGCAAAACCAAGCACGAAAAAGAAGTGGATCCCAAACCTCAGCAAGCTTAATAATCTTTTAAATGAACAGAGACATTTATAAAAGTCCCATACCTCTTTTAAATGCTCTAGCCTCTCCAATATAGGGAGTAGTTCATCGGAAAATGAAGACAGGTCTTCAGCACAAGCTCTATGAATATGAAACGCAATTGTGTTTCAGATTTTAAGAACAAAACAGTAAGAAACGAAATCTTTGCACAACTGATAAATATCCATACTCATCGTGAAAATGAACGAGGAGAATAGTGATGGCACATTCAGCGACTTGGAGTAGAAGTGTTATAAGCTGGTCTCGGTTGCCAGCCATGCAACACAGATCTATCATTGCAATATACCTCCTACAAAAAGAGAAACAGTCTCGTGGTTACCTACTAAAATGCAGTTGACGAAGAGTGGATAGCATTAACCCTTGATACAAATAAAGTTCCTTAAGATTATTGCGGGATAGCTATACTTGTGCATCATGCAACGCCTAGTAATAGCATGATAACATGTTACACAAAAAAACTTTTGCCAACATCGAATAATGATGTGCTCACATCTTCTCTCTACTGTCATCCCAAGCAGAATCGAGAGAATTTAGTCAAGGGATCCCTTTCAAATATGTGCATTGTTACTGAAGATAATATTATTACGCCCCCAGTATGTATACAAGGCCACTTAGTCCTGTCTTAAGTCAAACATGTGACTAAGTTTAAAGAAAAAAATATCAACATCTACATCCCAAATTAATATATTATGAAAGCATATTTTATGATAGATTTGGTGATACTGATTTGGTATTATTTGTTGATATTTTTTCTATAAACTTGGTCAAATTTAAACCGGTTTGACTTTAGACAAGATTAACTGGCTTTGTATACATGGATGGAGGGAGCAACAAAGATACTTGAATGACAAGATAGCCTACATATGAACCAAGAGCATGCGCAGGCATTCCCAAACAAAATAGACCATCATGTACCTTTTACGGATGTTATCGTTGGGTGAGATGCAATCTTGCTTCATGCATACTTTTATTATCTCATCGACCTCCTTTCTAGATAACTCATTCAAGTCACGAACCTACAGGGTTAAATAGACAAATTAACTGCCGTGGAATCAAAGATTGATAGTACATGTAGTCAATTTCAAAACCAAACAACTAAACCGGTCAGTCTTTTCCATCAACTCCAGATATTAATGTGAAAGATAGCTTAGCAAATTGAATACCTTATTTAACAACATATATTTTTCTTCACCTACTCTCTCGAGAGCAAGTGTTACAGAGTTCAGAAGACCTGAAACCATTTGTAGAGTTGGTTGCTGCTGACCATGTTCACTGTTATCACCGTCTGAAATCTGCAAGGACAATTTGCAGAATGTTATCAACGGCATATGAAAAATATAAAGCACCAAACAATTGGACTGCATTTGACTTCTACATGGAGGCATAGAGCCGTATATATAATACTGCATTGGCCACTTAGTTCAATTTCATACTCCTCTGTGTTGATTTGGTACAACGTACTAATTGCAAAGTGTTTTGCATGATTGCGGGAAGCTATTTATATTGGTTAGACTACACAGGTAACATGATATAATATTTATATATATTTATTGAGTAAAATCATAAGTCGATGTGTTTACTAGCATATTACTTCGAAATGAACAAACTAACTTCCATACTCGAGACCACCAAAGCAAAGGACATGTGCAGTACCATGTGGAACATAATTGGTGTGACATTTTATACTCACAAACTGGAAATTTGGAAAAAAAATCCAGAGTATCAAACAGCATGGAAGTTCATATTAAATTTGAATTTATCGGAGAAAAATTATAAAGGTTACTTCACAAGCCTCGCCTAACCACTACACCGCACAAGTAACAGATTATTACTAACAACGCTCTGTCAAAAAGTAGGATGACTGCACCCAGATATCAAATCTCCAAAATACTTATTATCCTTTATTGGTACTCCGTATGAAACTGATAGTACCAGAGGACAAGACCAAGAACAACAAAATGAGTAGGGGTTCAAAACTACATCACTTACTTGAAACCGCATATTCTTCTTTGTAGCCAGAAAATATAGGTAAGAGATTAGGCCAAAGCAGAGACCAAATAATACCGACTCTGACTTCTGGTTCTGGTAGGCAGTGAGCTTTACATGTATTAGAAGAGTCCCAGGTGCATAAGGGCGCATAAATAGATGATTGAGGCTTACCTCAATCATATTTGGTGATTGAATGAAATTCAGAGACCCAAAATCAAGATTAAAAAGAGAATGCATCATGGAGAATAGGTCTTGGACATAGCTGCATTCGTCATTTTCCTCATATGCCCATACCTATAAAGTATAGGGTGATGGTGAATCCACCATAATAGAAAATACCAAAGTCAAATGAGAAGCAAATAGCAAACCTTGCTGAGAATAGAAACCACCATATTAAGCCGTTCCAAGGTGAAGGCATTAGCTCCAGCTATGTTCTCTCTTAAAATGCTATTAAAAATTGACTGATTCTGCTTGGCAAAATCCACTATCTCACGTACAATTTTGTTCTTCACCTGAATCAAAATTTAAGTTTCAATAAAAGGACAGAAATTAGCAAAAAACAATGCATCACAAGTTAAACTCATAACCCACGGTCCCATCAAAGACTGTTGATCATGGAAGCCCAATACTACTAAGATGGAATTTTTGTTTAATTTAAATATCCCTGAAGTTGTATCATTGTAATGATCAGATTGGCAAAATAGCAAAACTATGGGAAAAGTATGCTGCATTAATCATCCCAGTCACAAGTGTGTTATGTTCCAACTGCAGCATTAGGTCGAGTTGATTAGACAAACTTTTTCCATCTACTTTCTCCTTTTTACGTTCTTTTATTTAAAAAAAATTCTGCAAGGTGATCCCCAACTGTACATGACTGTCAGAAAGTTGAACGTCAGAAACCAAATGACATTTAATCTTCATTGTTTGTTCTTGTGTAAATATTTTTTTTCCAAATGCATTACGCACATGTCATGAAAAATATGTGGATCCAAGAATAGTACTCCCTCTGATTTATAAGACATTTTGGGACACTTATTTTGCTTGCCAAAACATCTTATAAATGTGAACAGAGGAAGTAGTAACTATACAAATTTTGTTAATGCACTATGCATATGAGATGAAGAAAATGTGGATCCAACATATCAGCTAACCTCAAGAAAATCAGCCGAGTCCACAAGTGATGTGAAAGATGTGACTATTCGCAGAACTGGTACAGTAAGTGACCGCTTCTTGTCAATTTCCACAGCTCGTTCCTTCACAACATTGGAGTTTAGCCTTGATGTTCCCTGATAATATACAATACTGTAAATGCATCTGCATAAAAGTTAGGCAGTTAAATACTAAATGGTGTAAACTTCATAACGCACCTTTTTCTGATAAGCCAAGAGGTTGCACGATGAAAGGTTTTGTAAAGCACCCATGGACAATAAAATCTGAGAGCCATATTTGCCATAATGGTGACTGATTCTCAGAAGTAACGAAAACTGAGCATCAGCAGTGCATAACCGCTGTGAAAACTCTGCTGAGAATGACATGTCCTACAAAACCAAGAGAAAGTTGACAAAAAAGACAGGGAAAAGCAAGACAAACTGACAGAGAGCTACAGGCAGCAATATTTCACTGCTAGTGCTAATTACAAAACCATGAGCGATAGGGCATCAAAGGAAATCTATCACAGCAAACCGCATCTAAACTTCTCCACACAAACCTTAGTGTGGCGGTTCATCTTTAATACTCGCCATGCTTACTAAAAGACAAAATAATGGAAGTAATGCAGTTCTCAGGCTTCATAAAATAATATCAATTTGTCACAGCCTTTCAGGAAAAAGCATGCATACCTACAGTTCCTCGTTTCAGACACTAAAAAGAGGCCATAACACAATCAGATGTAGGGTTGTTTGGATACATGGAATGTAGAGAACCTGTTTCCAACAAATCAGAAAAGCAGTCTGGCTACGCTAACGATTCCGTCGATATAGAGAACTTGGTTCTCAGAAACCTCGGATTTTGCGTTTTTGAGAATACTGTATACTCAATTGCAACTAACTCCTTTCGTCCCGCTATTTCTAACAACTTCATCACGTCTGCTTGCCTTTTGCCACCTGTCACATCGGATCGGAAACAACTTACCAAACACAAACAAGATTTCCTGTATCCTGATTCTTAACCAAAACAACAGTAAAACTGATTTGCCTAAAAATCAGTCTAAAACCCATTTTCTAAGATCTGATACCTAATCTTGGCTATCGAAACAACCACGTAATAACATTGTCTGACCATATATTGATGGTTCAAGATCAACAAATAGAACAACCAACATCTTTCCAGAAAATCCCTAAACAGTCTCACCTTTAAATTCCTATCCCTGCACTTTTCAGGAAAATGAAAGCCACACTTGCTTGATTTGCACTATCCAAAGCTGATATAGGGACCTAAACTAGTTTTCACTTCTTATCTCGTGTTTTTGTAGTTATTATTAGATACACTCCTAAACTGTAACACTGCCACACATAGATACAATAAGGAAAAGAAGCTCCACGACATAAGCATGGATTCATTTTCAAGGAGGTTAGCAATAAGGGAGTAGCTTAATAAAAAAAATGCCTAAAACTAGCGAGTAGATAACAAGAGAATGTTAAACAGTAGGAAATAAAGCTTACACCTTTGACAAATAGTTGCTAACATCACTTAAACATGATCTGAGAATTCCTCGACTTTGAAGCTGGTTTAAGAAATACTTGTCATGGTCAATACTAATTAATGAATCGAGAACATAGAATGAAATTGCTTTCCCAGCTTCACTTCCATGGATAGCATCCTTAGTAACCTGTAATAGAACAAAACAGAAAGTGAATTATATGGCATTCAACAATGCGCTTAGGAAATTTAATCAACTTACAACTTCCATGAGTCCTAGGGTTGGTGGATAACAGGTATTAAACAGTAACGAACAGTTCAACAATTATAAATTGAAAATGTTGTATGCAAGATTCAGAACCATCTCGCCATCAAAGAAGACCAGAACCATGACCAGGTGTGGTGATGACAGGCAGATGGGCAATGCATATAGAAAGTTCACATGGCCTCTTTGATTGAGATTTAGTGGTACTACATATCCATGTCCCAAATGTACAGCACACTTGCAACTATGCTTCCCTTCAACAAATTCGCAAGACAAATTTTTGCCTAGATTTCTAATGAGAATATAGGGTGTGTTTGGTTTGCTTCCCCAAGTAGCCCCGCCAAAAAATTGGCTGCCCATCAAATTTTGGTCAGTGTTTGGATTATATCCAAAATTTTGGCTGCCAATGGATGTCCACCCTTTCCCGTCCCAGATTCTTGCCAAATAGTTGGCCAAATGTGGGTTGAGGATTTTTTGACGAAAAAACTGGCTGCCAATTCTTGCCAAATATTTGGTAGGGCTAGTGTGGGCACCAACCAAACACACCCATAAAGCCAAATGTTTAGAAAGGAATGCCACCCCACATCATTAAGAGCATCATCTAAAGCATGAAAATATAATGATTTCCAATACAGCTACCAAACCTTTGAGTATTTGGTCCCAAGCTAACTCACATGCATCTTCAGACATGACAGGGTTTTGCAAGAAAATTTAACTGGTTGGTTGAACACATCAAACATTACAAAGTATCATTCTTTCACATTAACGGAAGAATGGCTAACCAAATCAATGACTGCTTGAGCTTCCTTCCTTATGATAGCAAAGTTGGCGCGTGCTAATTCACTTTGTTCCTTCAGAACCTTTTGAAGAGTGAGTTCATCATCATCACCCTCCTGTTCTTCAAGTAGCAAGAAACGGACAACTGATGGAGGAACATCAGAATCGAGAATGCTACCACAATACTGGAAGTAACTCAATAGTAATGCATATTGGCTGCAAAAGACAATCCAAAGTCCGCATTTATATTTATACAAGGAGAGAACAAGTTGAAAAAAAAGTTATTGGCGCTCTAGTCACTTATGATGGTGAAATTACCGTCTTCTCAAGGTTTCAGACGATTCATTTCTTGTTATTGCTATAATGAGCTTGAACAGCAACGAGTTACAGGCTGCATTTGACAACTGCTTTGCCGAAATAATATCAAGGCAAGTAACTGCATCAGAATCTGCACCAGTTGGGCATACGAATCTTTCATCCCGGAGTTTGGCCATACAGGTCAATGCTACCTTGAAAATGACCACGTGAACAAATTTTCAGTAGTCTACAGAAGGTATTGATAATTGATAGTACATTGCAGCTATGACCAACTTACATTGGTTAAAATATACGCCATTTTCACTGAACAGTCTGGAGATGATGTGGCACCCAATGAAGCATCAAGAAGCCTGCAGCATTGTGTCCAATATGATTATTACACTCATCAAGAACAGCAGTTTACATTCTACGAGAAGGGAGGCACTCACTCAAACAATAACTGTGAACGATCCTCAAGCAATGACATCCTTCTTGACACAGCTACCTGGAATTAAAAAAGAGCAAACGGTGTACTATATCAAATTTCCAACAAAACGAAGTTAAGCAGCCATGCAAACACACAACTCACTTCAACAGTTTGAGACCAGCTAGTTAACATATGAAGCTGGGCTGCCTGTTCTTCAAGATTTTTGTTATATCTCCAAGCCCATTTCAGCATATGATGGAACGATTCCTTTAGCTCGCTTTTCTCAGACTCGCTCAACTGCGTGTGCAGTTCTTGTGACATCTGATGAATATCAAAAGAAGCAACTTGTAGAACACAATAAACTCAAAAGATAACATGAACATGAATGAACACACAACCTGGATAAGTTTTTGATGGAAGGCATCCAGATCAATCAGTCGATCACCTCTCTCCGAAAAATAATATACACCCCCAAATTCAGATGTTGCAGAATTCCTTAGGATCTCCTCAATCTATAAACACCGAAAAAATGATGAGACATAAAAAACAAAAATAAGAATGACGGGTTTAAAATGCACACCTTTGACTCAACTCTCAGGTTTGAAAGCAACTGAGGATATTTCATTGAAGTGTCTGGACATCTGAACTGTACAACTTCAAGCAATTCCAAAACCTGTGAAACAGATAACATATGAGATTTCTAGTGTGGACAAATTGTCAATACATCTACTCTCATTATTAATGAATAAAGTTTAGCAAGTGGATATTTCTGGAGTTCCGCGGTGTCCTGGATGGTGGGCAATCGTAGTGCATGTGCAGACACAAGTTCTGTTAAGGCCGGTGCACCATTTGCACTTCAGTGGCTAGACCATCAATAATCTCAAATCCATGGCCACAAGTATAAGAGGCCTTCCAGTCTGTCAATGATGCTGCCACCAGATGGTCCCTCATCCGGAAGGCTGGCCTTTGTGTTCCACAATTCACTCATATTTGAAACCGATGTTCTGGGTATCGAGCACCTATACTGCTCCACATTTTACTTCTTTTGGTCCAAAAACATTGTTCATGCATAATCTTATCAGCTGATGTAGTTGCACAGGTGCTAGAAATTCTAATAGATTTTTAATTCATGTGTATGGTATCTAGTAATTTAAAACATGGCAACTGAGAGATGTGATACTAGTTTATGGTTACCAGAAGGAACTGACAAAAAAACAGGCAGAGAGCTAAAGCAAGTTGGACAATAAGGCAGCTGCAAGAATTATATCTGAGATGACGATCAACCAGTAAGCAATAACCCTCATATTTCCGTCCAGACCTCTGTGGTTACCAGCAGATTTTGAGGTGCTTTAACTGGGAAAGTAAGAACTCCCAATAATTGGGCAAAGCTGCAACAAGGTAAGAAACAATAGGCCCTTCTCCAAAAAAATATTCCATGACAATGGAGATAGCATCGCACTTTCTAAGTACACACGTCCAATTGGGTGCTACTGGTGATATCCGTTCCATGAACAGTTTGTAGTTTATGTATAATCTGTATATACTCAGGTGAAAATCGAGTTCAAATCTCATAAACAGATCAATTTCTAAGCTGCATTTAGTATGGATTATATCACTCAGAATTCCAATCCCTGGATGAAATAATATGATAACGATAATAAAAAATACTGATAATAGTCCACACACAAAATCCGGGATTAGACAGACACCAACATACAGAAACAATGTTTCCTCATTCATTACAAAAATAGCATATCAACAAACAATAATAGCAGATATTAAGAGGTACCTTATTTCTATTCATCGGTCCATTGCTGGTGTAGATGGGAGTGCCAGGAGATTGGAATATGCTTGCATTCTTCATGTTCTCAGGGCAGTGACCAAAAGTATCATTAAGAATAGCCAGACAAGCTTCCCGGTACACAGATGATGATATATCAGATACATGTAGTGCCAAAGCTAGCATCTTTAGCAACCACGCCCTCTGAAACCAATAAACGATAGTTTAACAGAACAAAAACGCCAACAAAACTATAGCAGTCAACCATCGAAAAGCAATAATATCCTGAAAATCAGCCATTTAAATTTTGCACCTCGGATAGGATTGCTAAGTAACAAGTTTTAAGTTCAACAAACATAGTAGGAGACTCTCCTGCTGTCATTCCTCAAAAAAAAAAAATTAAGTTCAACTTACTACGCCATCGGAGTAGCATTTTTCAATTATTACAAGTATTAGCATTCCAACATAGTGTCTAAGTAGTGGTTCAAATGTAACATGTTACCTGAAAATGGAAAACAGTGAACACATGCAAAGGTTGATCTTAAAGATCCTAACATCCCCTTAATTAATGTTTTCGGATTGTGATTCCCTACATTTTGTGCCAAACCATAACTCCATATATAAAGAATAACTCAATAAAACATTTAATCAATTAATGAATTAACATCAAGTTTTCACCTAGATTGGTTCTCAGTTATATTAACTATTGCAAAAGGACTTCTAAAGATTGATAAAATTGAGAAAGATTTTCCCTAAACCCTAAACCCCAAAAATGTGAGATTTATACCTGATGAAGCATGCTGATGCGAAGAGCTTGATTATTGTTCCTTTTGGGAAGTGGTGAAACACCAATGGTTCCCACATGCTGATACCAGTAGGGACAGAGAAATATGAGTTCAAATACAAGTGTTTAGCCATGTTGAGTCAACAGAAAAAAACAAATGTCAACCTTCGAAAAGAACTGATACTTCGTTGAGCTGAGGAGATCCATGACAGGTCCACAAGTTAAAGGATCAAGACATAACTCGTACAGGAGCTGAATTCAGACAAGGGAAATGAGTTCAGTGCAAAAAAAAAGTAGTAAAATAAGATCTAACTTCTGCCAAGCTCAGAAAACAAACCTGAAAACTGAACTCGTGAAGTAAGGCGTTTATTTCAGGCTTTGTCACCTTTCCAAGGTTGTCAAGGATTATCTTCAAACAACTGCAGTATAATAACAGTCAGTTCATCAAACAAATTATATCACTACATGTAAGCACGCAGATGAAGTTAACCTGTAGTGGGATTTTGGTTTTAGAACAGTTCGTTCTATAGGTCCATTGACATCAAATCGTAACAGTAAATGTGTAATGTTGGGAGCTGGGCGACAAATATTGTCAATAAGTAGCTGCATGAAACATGTCTAGCACAGTTAGAGGACACATATATTGAGTAGTCCATAAGAGAAACTCAAAAAAATCTACAAAAAGCAACCTGCAGTATTAGAACACCAACATCATCTTTTGTGTTCTCTATGACCTGGAAATCATCAAAACGGTACTCCAAGCAAGCAGCATAATCCTCAATTACAGATTTAGAAACATCATCTTTCAGAAGCAACTGCACGAGCCCAACTATTCTAGAACTGTCATGGAAAGAAACAGGTGGTAAGCCAATTGGCATATTTCTCTTCAGTAATATGGAATAAATGAAGTCTCGAACTATTAGCTAGTGGAAACAGGCAGCACGCTGAAAAATAGAAGTAATTGGATTCTCATGTAAAACTCTTCCAGAAATTTATTTTATACATACTAGAGAAAATCCAAACCTCAAGATGCCCATGATTTTTATTGAACACTGTTGAATTTCAGGATGATAATCATATCGGACAAACTCCAGCAAAGCTATAATCTGTCTATGATTTTGAGATAATACAACATCCAAGGGCTGCATAATTCAAAGGAGAACGGAAAACAATCAGATAGAGAACGATGGCCAACAAAAACTAGAATAATGATATAAGAATGAATAAAAACCTGGTAGAGTGGACGGAAAACATCAGCAAGAACCAGATCTCTCTCCATTACAAGAATAAATATTTCAAGTGAAAGATGGACAGTTTTCTCCAGAAGAACCCCATAAGTTTGGGTAGTTCGCTCATTAATAAGAGTGTCAACACCCACTAATACAATGTTCATAATATTGCGGAAAGCGACCTTGCCGCACATAAAATCCTGCAGTAGTTCCACAACCACAAGTTATTTACACCACATATGGAGGTTATGTACAAGTCCATGAAAATATTTAGCTCTTGAAATGTCAGGATTAAATATGACATCAGAGATTGGCCAAGCATAAGCAAGGAATCAGCTACTGGAGCAGAGAACATAAATTCTAAATAAATTCAAAAGCACAGTGTATACTTATCTTTCTTAAACCATTGTCCTGTTGAGAAGTATGTGGTTAAGTAAATAGATGTGTACACTATTACTTGGAAGTTGACAAGTGTGAGAATTAACAAATCAAATTCGGTAGCACATTCCTGGAAGAGCTTTTTTTCTCAGCTCATAATGTTGCTACAAAGATATGGTCTATGGAAAGAAAGGTGACAGCACACCTGATGACAAGTGCCAGAGGCTACATTGCAGCGTTCAGTTTACAAGTACAGTAGATCAGTAGAGCAATATGCTTTGACTTCTACATTTTGTAGGATGATCGAGAATGTTATCAACCACTCTAATCATGAAAAAATAAGCTACATATACGGCATAATGCCAGATAACCCTTGGCCAAACGAAGTGAAAAGGCTACTAAAGAAATATAATAGGACTTATTACTACAGACCAATGCATTAGCCACCTAGTAAGGACGAAGTATGCAGTGTTTACAGAAGGGATCCAAATGGCGGAAAGTTGTTATGAACTCCCTAGTGTTAGAAGTAATCGTGTCATATCATACATGAGGATATTTGAGAAGGCTCTAGAAGCTCCAAGAATTATCAGGGTAGAAGATATTCAGAGAGAACACTAGAATTTGAGAAACTTCTAGAGTGAGATATTTAGAAGTAGTATATCTAGTGTTTGTAGAGTATTCTAGAACTATGGTGTAGGGTTTGGATAGTGCCACATGGCAACAATCTAAAGGGTCTTGTACAAGTATAAATAGGGGTACCACCCCTCCCATGTAACTAAGCTTGTATGACTTGAGATATATCTAATAAAGCTTCCTATTAGTAGAAGCCCAGAGTGTATGTACGTGTGTGAAGCACATCAAGACAGAGAGCTGTGAGTGTGAAGCTCATCCCATTAGAAGAGAGAGGGTTTCTTGGGTGAGAGCTAGTAGCATAGTTCGAACACCTAGTACAATACTGGTGTGTAAATTGCACAAGATCTAAGAGTAAAATAAGTAGACGTACTTTGACTAGTTCTAGGACAGGGAGCTGTTTCTCGATTGAGGCGTTCGATGTTGAAGGTCCAGACGTGTTAAAAGCAGCATAAATATCATCATCCTTTATGTCGTACATGCGCAAAACCCTGTATTTAGGACAAGCCAACTTATTTAAGAGCACAATTGCATTGTACAGCAAAATAAACTTAAGTATAATGAGAACTTCTATCAACAATGAAATTGCTGGATTTTCACTGACAAAGATATTTCCCACTGGCTGGGATAGCTTACTCCATTATTTTATACAATTTTATTTATTTTCTTGTACTCCCTCTGATCTGATTTAATTGTCACAGGTTTAGGCAAAGTTTTGCCTAAACTTGCGACAATTAAATCGGATTGGAGCGATATATAACTTGTATATAGTTGATCAATATGAGTAGTTCTCTCCCGACTGTTCACATAAAACAAAATTAAATATTTAAAAAATAAAGAGAGACATATTAATCATTATACTCACAGCCGGAAGTGCTCCAAGCAGGCAAGTGCTAATTCCCACTTTTCCCGAGGGTCACCATAGGCTCTTTGGGGAAAAGGCCCAAAGACGTCCTCATATACAAACTTAAAGATACCCATGAACCTAGAGGGGAAAAAAATACTCCTCAAAATGTTTAAGATCAAGAATAGGCTCAGAATAGATAGAAATCACTACCTGCGGCCTTTGTCACTAATGTTTCTTTCTTCTGCAATGAGAGCATTGACCAAGTTGAGAAATGATATGGTTGACGGATAACTCTCCCTCCTTGCTTCAACTTCATTCAACTCAAACCTCATGTCATAGACCTAAAAATAATACTTTTATCAAATTAACCAAGCTTCTACTTACACTTAGTATTATATAGGAAATTAGGAATAAGTCAAGTTTGCCCCTTAAGTTTTCAACTCATGACCAGAATCCAGAAATCACACCTCAACTCCAAAACCAAAAATATGAGCTAACATGCTAAGTGACAGCAATATGAATGAGCAAACATGTTATTAGCAAGATCTATAATATTTAAGTATGTGTTATGTCCTTATTAACATACTGAACAGGAGACAGGGTCGATATATTTTCCTATGTATTGCTATGAGACAAGTTATTACTTAAGTTGCTGAGAATTGCCTTGTGACAAGTTAGATCTATAATCCATTTAAGTACATGTTACGTCCTTCCTTAACATGCCTCACTTCGCATTGCTTTGTGACAAGTTATAACTTAAGTCGCTGAGTAGCAGATATAATCCATGCCAGTTAAAAATAAGTAAGTAATTTCCAAGTGATTTTGGCAGTACCTGTGTAGCCGTGTGCTGCCCAGGTGGAACCGTAACCACTGGAAGATCATATTGTTCAAGATAACTCCACACAACATCTTTCAACTGGGGTGAAACTTTGACAAAAGCAATGATTGAATTTCGCAAAGCCCCCTGGACATGAATTAGGACAAATTATGGAACGCGGAAAATCCAAAAGATGCCAAAAGTACATGTAGACATAAAAAAACATGTACCTTCAAATATGGGGGCACATTTTCATAGCTTAGAAGCTTAAACAAAGGTTCGATGTCAGGGAACCATTTTCTTCTTTCAGATGGATTTCCATTTTCCACCACCTACAGTATATATTGATAGCTTACGCAAAATTTACAAAAACGAGTACTACTTCATAACAAAATAATGCAACTTTTTAGGCAATCCAGAAATAGATCCTTGCTTGAGAAAGAACATATCTAAGAAGACAACTGAGACAAAAGCAAAACAAGCTTAGCTTAAACCCAGCATACACAGAGAGAAACAAAGATCAGACAATGGACATAGGGGCCAGTGAGATAACATACTATCCTTGCCAAATGTCCTACTATTCCAGAGTGCCAGTAATAACATAAATAAGGCAAGGCCTCAACTTTACCAGAAAGAATATACGCTTGGCAAACATATCCTCATCACTAGAATTACAGCATAAATGATGTCAGAGGGAGATAATGCTTAAAAATATTAGATTAAAAATTTCCCAACCATGAAAGATGATAGAATGCACACAAATAGGAGAGATGAAAATTGCAAACCTTCTGAAGGACAGCTAAATACGCAACAAGTGCCTGTGCATCCCCCTCTGGAAAATCAGGCAACATGCTTGTGGCAGATTGAAGGGATTTCTTAAACTTTTCTTCATAAATAGATAAGCAATCAAATAAAGTGTTCCATCCAACTGAGCGGTAAACTTTTCCCTGGAGCAATTCATAGACTTTGGCAGCACCAACTTCACTGGAAGCCTGACAAGTCCAAATAGTTCAGTCGGAGCAAAAGATGGAATATATAACAGAGCAGTAAACATTTTGCATACCAAAGTACTAAGAAGTCCAAGGAAGGCCACAAGAGTTCGTGTATTGGTGTGATCTTCACCTGCATATACGACAAAGGTCCACAGTTCCTCGTTTCCTTGCACTAGCTCAGGCTCTTTCTGATAAGGACAAAAAATGATGGTATAATCATATAAAGAGTTTCTCAAAACTACAGACTAATAAAGCAACAAAAAAATCATCATGTAAGCACAGTTTTTGAAGGTAAATGTGAGCATACTTGGACGTCCTTTTATTAACTATGGAAAATTAGCACAAAAGGAGAGAACAAAAGCAATCAAGTTTTCTTAATGTAAAACAGAAATTTCATGTTAAGTTCAAGCAATTCTCTTAGTTACAGAAAATAATATAAAATCATTCATCCAGTTGTCACAAAGGCAATGGCTGGTGGCAATTGCTAGAAGGAAATGGTCAAGAACAGGTTTGCTGAAGCCCAAACCAAAACTCGGCTGACAGAAACCGTTTAAATCAGTCAGTACAAGCAGTGTGCCAACTAGCTTAGCCACGCTAGATCCTGATTAAATTACTACAATTGGCAAAAAAAAATACAGATCTTTGAGCATTATGGCCTTCAGTTTACACCAGTGGGTATTGAATTGGATGCCTAAGAACCTAGGTACAGTAAAGACTTGACATATTTATAGATACACTTCCCCATCCAATAAATATAAAGGTTGCATCTAACTAGGAAAACAAATTGTGGTTTGAATTAGTATTGCTGGCATGAGTGGAAATATTGACAGAAGCGTTATGTATGATTTTAGTAGTATGTCAAATCTGTGCAGAAGTTCCAAAAAAACTGTATTTTTTCACAAGTTTAGCAAAGGACCTGAAATCATACATCATATCATATCATATGGTGCACAGGATAGTCAGAGACTTGAGTGACTCCTGTGTCTTTTGGAAGCACCAAAGTACTATCAGCAGCCAGAAACAAGCAATTACAAACTATAGACAAAGAACTAGTCATACAAATTATGATAAAACTAAGAATGTGAGGTAAACTCCATGACATCATGCTATACCATGTACATTTTCAGGCCCAAGCATTCCGAATTTCGATTGGAAGAATATATAAATGAATGAAGCAATACCTGGTAGATTTCTCCAACTAGTTCCAGTAGGGATACGAAAGGCTGGTTAGTAGGCTGACCAATCTGTTCCCCGCTTATATTAGGATCATCTCTATGATTCCGTGGTAGAGCATATGGACTAAGAGCATTCATTGCTTTTTCCTTAATCTCCTTTATCTGTTGAAGAATATACTGTTATTGTTTTCTTTTCCCTTGTTTGCAGCAGGAGAGACTAGAGGTACTTGACAGTTTGCATGTTATACCCATTGTAGAACTTCGACTAAATAGTGATAGCATTTTGCTGAAACGAAAGAAACTAGAAACCTTGTTGTGGTAAGTGTCAACACAGTTTGAGGAACTACTCTAACCTTATCTCTAGAAGTTGGATGGGAGAGAAAACACATCATCAACTTGTGCGCATAGCCAGTGTACATGTAAACAATGTCATCGTCATCATTCTGCATCAGATGAGAAGAAACAGTTATACCAAGAAAATCATATATATCTCCGTATCTTACAGATATTTGGTATTCTTATACAACAAATATTACCAATTATTTATGAAAAGAAAAAAAAAAGGGGACACAAAAGAAATTGATCTCACTTTTCATGTGCCCAATGGCAGGTTTTGATACAGAAATAGTACTATTGTATCGACAAAAAAAATAACCATTTATTAGCACCCAATGATTACTTTTATTGTCCAGATTATAAGTACTCATGAGCAGATATAACAACAAAAATACTAGACAATTTGTTCACCAAGGTGCTATACATTAATCAGGTCGCCTAGGTGGCCAACTAGATAAGGAGGCTTGAAGGAGGCAGAGGAAGAGATATGGCTGACGTCGAGCTGAAGGGAGCAACGTTCCCTCAGCCTTTACTGTCCTGATCTCGAGCTCTTTCTCTTCATGTGGTGGCTCCGTATGTGTAGGTGAAAACCCTAAGTGTATGTTGCACATCAAAATTGAATTGGTCTTTTGAAACCAGAGTCCCAGCTTGATTCATGTGGAAACAGAAATGTGCCATGCTTCAGAAAAAAAATTGGCTGCCCAGAAACTAAAAATTTGGAGATGAAATCATATCCCAATTCCATTTTCTGTTTGGTTCCTGCTATTCATATCTTGGAGAGGCAGGAGTCGGAAGATCTGGTGCTTACCGATAACATGCAGGTCGGAGACTCAGATTCGGATTATGACAGGCTCTGCACCCATTTGCTGTGTTGGCACAGAGGAAGAGGGTGAGGTGGCCGACTGGTAAGAAGAGAGAGCATCCACCATGGGGAAGAAGAGGATGTGGGCCAGCGAAAGGGAAGAAGATCTGGTGGCAGCAGCAGGTCACAGTAGCTTGGTGACAGCAGCAGCAGGTCGACAGGAGTTGCCGAAGGTAGCAGGCCACCTAGAGTCCATGGCAGCAGTGCACTATGGGCTGAGAAAAGGAGGGCCAACTGTTTCCAAACAATTCAGAGTCAAGCTCGCTACTGGTCCTAGTTGTTCAGCAAAGCCCATGGAACTGGGCTCCAAAACCAGTTCTGATTCCCCACCTGTCCAAACAGCACATGTGGCTGACGTACAATTCCAATTCTCAAAGTCTCAACTTAATTCCAGCATCCAAACAGGGCATCAGGGCAGTTGCAACAGTTCTCTCCTCACTATCTCTACTTAAGTCATACCCATTCAACCCTGCATTTTTAGTGGTGCATCAAACACATATTTTGGATATTTTCTGTAATGGCAATTCCTGCAGGACAGTATGAATCATTGGACAGCATGACACTCAATTCGTGTTCCATTCATGTTTCTATATTTCCAACATCAAAATGACCCTAAAGTGAAAATTGTACAAATAAAATTGCTTTAGAAAAATATACATATGTACAAAAACAATCTTCCAGTGCTCATCATGGTTAATTGGGTATACCATTATCAAATTGGGATACCAGATGATTTCAGATTCCAGAGTTGCTATACCTGGTAAGCAGCTGTTTGCATAACTCGCTCCCGTAAAAATTCAAAAGCATTCAATCGACAGATGATATCCAGACATGACCAAATATCAGCCACAACTCCAGAGGAAGCATTAATGATTGAGTCTCTTGCACTATTTTGATCTTGTGTTAGCATCAAAAGAACAGTCCATGCAAGTCGCACAATACCAACGAATCCTTCGACGGTGTTATTGTTGCATGTCCTCATCACCTGGCATTATAACAATCCCAGATTGCAATGAACATATATCTTGCTATATGCTCCAATTAAACACGGATTAGTTTGATATGTAAATTTAAGCATGTGTTTTGAAGCTTACTAGCTCCTGAAATTCACGTCTGAATGAGGGATCAGATGGCAAAGATGCTTTCTCGTGGGAAGTACTTAGGGCATCAGAAACAAAAGTTACTACAAGAGAGAACATAACACCGTAGGTGATCTGCAGTGATAAATGATAGTAAGCATTGCATGACAAGTTGACAACAAAAACAATTAAAAATTGCACAAATACCATTTCTACAAATATCAAAGTGGCTGGTTCAAACTTCAAACCTGAAGATCGACACTAGTATTTTCATTTACATCAGCTGCACAGTCTTTTAATATCGAAAATGTGTCCTTGACCTCCTTGGGGCCTAAATGAAGTTGCAGATGATTAGTGGTGCTACTAACTTAAAGTGAACAAATCGAGATGCTTACATTCCCACTCAGGAAGGCTAATGAATAACAATGACTCTTCGTAGGCATATCAGAAGGTCATAACAGGTGATATGGCAAATTTCACATTGCATTTAACTCACCCATTAGTTTGATAAGTGCAGAAAGAGCAAGGCAGTGACTCAAACTTAATCTCTCCCGGGAGACAATGGCACGCCTCTCGACAAGAGCACCTCTGAAATCAAGCACATAACGCTCACAGCTTGGTCGGCCAATGCCCGACGGTTCTTCCCGGTTAAGCTCCTTTGGGGGGAAAGAGATGAAATTGTCAGTGGTCACTCTTAACATTTTCAAATGCACCCCGGAATGAATTAAAGGGACATGACACCATTGCAAATTCTTCCTGCAATGAATTGTTCGAACATGCTACTCCTATTTTCAAAAAAATATACAGTGCTTTGGGTGTGGCAGACTGTGATATGTTACTATGTTTACAAAAAAAAATGTAAAAACATACTACCTCCATTCCATAAAATAAGGCATATAGATTTTTCCTAAAGTCAAACGATGTAAAGTTTGACCAAGCTTATTGAAAAATCCGTTGAGAACTATGAAATGGTCAACATTCACATCGTTTGACCTTTAAAAAATATACGCCTTATTTTATGGAACGGAGGTAGTATAGCATATCTGATGGTAAATTAAATGAAATGATTTTCCCGATATCAATTTAGGTAGCTCTGTAGTTGTGAAAATTGGAAAAAATTGCTGCACGTTTTCGAAGGTAATACAATTTTTGAACGAAGGGAGTAGTCACTAAGACATATAGTTGTAACGGCCTAACTAGGAATAGAACTGCAAATAGAATTTTATGGGGGGCAATGCCAGCAACAGAAACAAGGCCCTCCATGGTTATAGTGAAGCTGATGCACAAGCCCCTCCTTTGTCCATTAGGTTAGTTGTTAACAGTCTTGAAGCTTGAGTATGAAGGGTAAACTTTTAACTCCTCAAGAAAAGAAGGGGTTGCACAAAAACAGCAAATGCAGACTGCGTTTACCTTTTGCAGCCAGTAACACAAATATGTTTCAAAAATATTTCATGTGGCCTGTGCGGAAAAAAGAAGGCTGAAAAGCTAGCTACTTGGTCCACCAGATTCATTCGTTGTGAAACAAGTTCTCAAGCATTTGCGTGTACGTTTTCCTTTTCAGAAATTTCTGAAATCCGCAATTGTGTTTTTCTACGGCCAAGACCTAGGAGCCAAATCGTCCTACCTCGTGGTTGTGATTTAATGTATGTCAATATTGCTCCATAATAAGAAGAAAAAAATGTGAAGGATGCAGCACAATGCATGTTCAAGTTCAGTGAAGTCCAACCTTTACAAGGGTGATTATCCGCTGTCGGAGACCATCACTAAAAAGTGCCTCCATTTGATTTTGGATTTCGTACATCAGATCAGCATCAAGCCCTTGGTCGAGTACAACAGACTACAGAAGATAAAGAAACCAATGAAAGTGGCCTTCAAATCTTGAATTTTAGTACATAGCTGGGATGAACTCTGATCGGTAGACTACCCGCAACAGAATGTACAGAGAAGTTATAAGATCTCTCCTCTCCATGTACCAAAGGCCAGCTGCAAGCCTAAATATTTCCAGTGGCTCTCGACCATACAGAACCCACTACAAAATCACGACGAGGGGTAGGTAAGATAAATGGTCAAATACAAATACAAACATAGAAAAGCGATAGGCATAAAGTAGGCTTTAGTTCTGTAAATTATACCTCTCGGTTAGCAGAAACAAGCAACCGAACACACTCGATTTCATTAAGATTGAGTTCATCACTCAATTTAAGGGCCTGAAAATGCATAGATGCAATTTTAGACTCAATAAAGCTACCAAAAAGATACCATAAGAAACACTATGCATTGATTATAAAATATTCTAAGCATAACTAGAGGGTACGAATTTACAGGACACGTGAACAACAGTTTTCCATGGTCCGCAACGTGACATCAGACCAGGAAGAGATGAGCCCTAGTCATACCTAAACCACCCTCACTCTGGAAGCATCCTAGCACCTTAAGCTACGATGATCCTATGCGATCTCCGTTCAGTGCCGTAAGCCAAGTTCACAACTCGTTAAGAATTTGTACATAGTGTACCAAGAGCAGATCTGTATGTCCATGACCTACTTAGCAGTTAGCACCACAATCACCACCTGAAAAAACACCAAATGGAGCCCTCCTCAAAAAAAAAAAACTTTATACCACAACTCCACCAGATTGCCTGAGCTTCAGCGGCAGGAGAATTAACTATTCAAACTACGGAAAATAAAAGGCTAATTTGAGGTGCTCAGGCAGAGATAAGTGACAGATGCCACCAGAAAAACCATAGCTCATGTGGACAAAATTCATGTGTTTGCAATCGCTAATCTCAACTCAGTTATCTACCACAGACTAGCAAGAGTTGCATGTTTCCTCAAGAAATCAAGAGCTATCTAACTGGTAAAGCGCCATATGCGTTCTGAAGCCCCCATTAATGGCGCCAGCATGTCATATAGGGGTCAGCTTAATCAGCATAACTATCCAATTCGCACGCTACCAATGGCATGTAAATGTAGCACGAATATATCAGGATGAAGGGAGGAAACTTACAGTCTGCACGTCGGTGTCATCAAGCGTGATGGGTGGCATGTCCGGGAGCCGAACCTCCTTTGCCTCCACCTGAGTTCGATCGGACGCCTTCGGCCCCTGCAGGAGCACAAACGGCAGACGCCAAAATCAGACCCAGTCAAACCGAGCTCGCCCAAAGTAATTATATCTACAACGAGGGGACGCGGGACGGACCGGGTACGAGAGGAGCGCCCGGAATGCGGGGGCGGCATCGCGGAGGGCGTGGAGGAGCTCCACGCGCTGCGCTGGCGACGGCGGCGCGGGGCTGAGCAACGCCGCCTCGACGACGGCCAGGAGCTCGCGCGGAGGTGGCGGCGCCATTACCGGCGATCCCCCTCGCCGGAACCCTAGAAGTCGGCGGTGGCCGGCGGAATGGGAGGGGACGAGTTTTAAAACCCTAGGCGAGGTCGAGGCGGGCTTTTGGGTTTTGGAGCTGCGAGTTTGGGGCTTATTAGGCCGCGCGAAGGACTGAAAGAGGATGAGCTGTGGTCGCGTGACTCCTACGAGGTGGTTGCGGCATCTGAGCCGTTGGTCTTTCGGAATGCTTGTCATGAACCGTCCAAAATGCTAACTGCCCGAGAATTTTGGGATAATTAGGCTAGCGTAGAAGGACCTCGTGCGCATTGCTGTGCGCGTGGTTTGTGTATATTTGATTTTTTTTGAATGTAAAACAAAAATACAGAGAAACATGTACGATCAAAGCAAACTAGTGAACTTACATATATTTGCGGATGGAAGCCAAGAAAGAAAAGAAAACAATATAATAACAACAGAGCTACTAATACACAAATATGATAATATATACTCTATATATGAATTTACACAGCTTATCTATCTATTTATACCTATATATATAATAATAAAACACGAAATGTTTTTCGCGATCCAACACTTTTTTGAAACACTTTTAGTCTAAAAGTGCAAACAAGTATCCACTATGCCACCCGTAAGTCACGTCTTTTTTAATTTCTAAAAAAAACTTTTCGTCATCGGTCGATTGCCGCGTTCCGTTCCCACATAATCCTATCTCATAAAAACAACCTAGATGTGATCTGAGGGTGAACGTGCACGTAATTGTGCTCATATATACATGGCCCACCTGACCCGATGGATCCAAGGCTAGCGTTTCTTTAATAAGAATCATCATCATCAAAAGGTTGACATAAGAGGTGGGCTCGGAGCTTTTGAGTCCACTAGATGGGCCGTCGGTAGAGAGCCTGCTAAAACATGATACTTAAAGGCTGATTTTCTCAACGGTTGTGTGCGTTGGGTGTCACCAGATCGAGGTTGTTCCACACCGGAGGAGAAGACTACTAGAAGGCACACACAGTATACAAGTAAATGACACAGGGAACAAAAGGGAACTTTATTAAAACTCTCTCGGTAAACTCCCGTATACAGATTGTTTCTCTATTTATAGTCTAATAAAGGGGGATACGATACCCACATGGGCCAACCCTAGCCTGATAGAGGCCACACCGAGTGGGCATCTACCGGCCCAGTTTCCCAACACTCCCCCTGGGTATCTTATATGTATAACCATGGCTTAAAACTTCGAAAAACCCAGTGAGAAAAATATGGAGAAATGCACACGGTATACTTCTTGCTATGTTGCACGAATTGCCTCATTAAAAACCTCATGTGAGAAACTTCATAAAACTCACTAAGGGAAAAAGAGTACAATTCACCTAACTGCAAAGTTAAGTACTCAATCATCAGGATCAAGATTTTAGCGATGAGTTTGTGAAGATTCTCCCCCTGAACCTTGCATCTCCCTAAGTCTCATCATGCTGATCCCTCGGACACATCTCTCGAAAGAAGACGCTGGCAATGATTTAGTGAACAAATCAGCGAGATTTTCACACGACTTAGTATGCAAGACTTTCACTTCGTTCATCTTTTGCAACTCATGTGCATAGAAGAACTTGGGGTTTATATGCTTTGTGAGATTGCTCTTCACGTAACCCGTCTGGACTTGTGCAACACAAGCGGCATTATCTTCATAGATAATTGTTGGGGTTTGTACGGTGTTCAGTCCACATGACATCTGGATGTGACTGACTACTCGTCGAAGCCATACACATTCTCGTGATGCTTCATATAATGCTATGATTTCCGAGTGGTTCGTCGAAGTTGATACAAGAGTTTGCTTAGAAGATTTCCAGGAAATTGTCGTTCCACCACAAAGGAAAACATATCCAGTCTGCGACTTGGATGTATGCGGGTCCAAAAGGTACCCAGCATCTGCATAGCCTACAACAGATAGGTCTTGGTTCTTTTGGTAAAACAAGCCAAGGTCCTTTGTCCCTTGTATGTACCTAAAGATGTCCTTAACGCCTTTCCAATGCCTCTTGGTAGGCTCAGAATTGTACCTTGCAAGCAAATTGACGGCGAATGCAATATCCGGCCGTGTACAATTTGCGAGATACATAAGTGCGCCAACTGCACTTAAGTAGGGGAATTCCGGTCCCAGAATTTCCTCCCCCTCTTCTTTAGGCCTGAACGGGTCCTTGTCTTGCTGCAAAGATCTTCCGACCATCGGGGTCTGTTATCGCCATATTTTGGCCAAAGGAGGAGATGGGCCGTGATCAAGATGGGCTTAGAAGATACGTATATGCAACGTGTTGTTGAATCGGCCTCGTACGTTGATTTGGGCTAAATTGCCCGTGTATCTTATATTGTAATAGATTACGTTACGGTTTAGGTAGAAGTTAGAATTGTAGAGTTATTCCAAAGATAGAAAGTCTCCGGACTATAAATATGTACCTAAGGTTATCGAAAAAAGGAGGACAATCACGTTCACAACAAACACAATCTCGGCGCATCGCCACCCCTTGTTTCTAGGGTTTTTCTCGGGTAAGTGCCATGCTGCCTAGATCGCATCTACTTATGCGATTATTTGGTGTTACTCGTACTGAAGCCTTGTTGATGGCGAGTAACACTATTATCATAGATTTGTTTAGGCTAGCATCAGTACTTTTCGCTATGATTGTTTAGTTATGCTGCCTCTAGTTATCTCGCCGCCTTTGCACCTTTTCCCGGGTGTAAGGGTGGCACTTTGCTTAATCTTTATTTAAGTCGATTTGATCTGTTATAGTTGTGCCTTGTTCTCCAAGGTTTAGTTTGATATCTACATGATCAGGCCTTGCAAACGGGTTGAACGATCCAATAGTATATAAGACATGGTTCACCAATCCGAGAGGAGTTGTTCCGGGAATTGACTTTACGTTGGTTTTTAGGCCTTCTCTAGGATTGGTTTTCTGTTATCTTTTGTATCTACCAGGCTCAACTACGTGTAGGACGTTTCAATTATGTAGTGAAAACGTTAAACTGTCGTAGATTGATTTAACTTGTATTGACGAAGCAAAACCCCATGTTATCATAGATCTAATGCAGAACCATGGGATAATCGGCTCTAGGAGCCGATTCACAGGGAAACCTGGGAGCCGGTTACGGCTTGAATTTTACGTATGTTTGTTTGCCATGTAGGAAACCAATCGAAGCAATCTTTCACCTTCCTGATCAGGTATAGGTCAGGTGGCACGCCCTCGAACCAAGCCAGGACGTGTGCCGGAGTTTTGCGGGCCGTTGCCCGAGGGACCAGGGCCCACCAACAGTCCTGGGAGCCTCCCGGCTCTCCGTGTTGCCCGTCGCTGCTCGCCGGTGGGTTTTGGTAGGCAACACATTCTGGCACGCCCGGTGGGACCTTCAACAACGTCTACATCAACATCCGACGTTGCGATGGACAACAGACCGGTCACGTACGATGAGCTGCCTGAGGAGCACAAGGCGAAGTATGATGACGTCAAAGCTCTCTTCGAAGCCGATCTCATCGGCTCTTTTGAGAGGACTCGTAAGCATGGCATCAGGTGGAAAGGGTTCTCACCCGAGGGTGCTCTTGATGAGGTGGATCTGTCTGTTCCTTCAGAGGAGCGCACCAGAGCTCTGCGACAGGAAGTCAACTACATGGTGGCTCATTCTCTTCACCGCCATTATGAGAGCTTGGTGAACGCTTTCGAGCGGATTGCAGTTCGCGTAGTTCAGGAGATCATGAAACATCAGTACTCTCCGTCGGGGCCTACTCTGGGGACTCACCAGGGAGAGAGAGACCGCTCCAGGCCAGGCCACCGCTGCCATTCACACTTGCAGCTCCGGAGCCACCAGGGGCACCGGCGTACGTCGTCTACAAGGTCGGAGGCGACCCTGGCGATTGCCAATTCCTGTGTGAACCGCCTAAAGAAATCCCACATGGATACGTGTGCACCTACGTGCCAGACTGCAACAGCTTGACGCGCACGAACCAGATCGCAACCGCAGGGATTGCTGGGGCAGGAGTTTCTGGAGCAGGGGCTGCGGGTGCAGGTGTTTCTGGAGCAGGAATCTTTGGGATGGACACGACAAACAGGTGTGGCTAGCCAAGTATGCCACTGGAACGAGTCATGAGAATCTAGCCCCTGCAGCCCAAACAACGGAACAAATCCGTACCATCTTGAGAGACCAGTTCAGCTTCGTGCCAAAGAGAAGGACAATCGGCTATTCAAAGCCGTACCCCAACGAGTTTGACCTGATTCCGCTGCCACCCAAGTATCGGCTCCCTGAGTTCTCAAGGTTTAGCGGGTCAGAAGGGTCGAGCTCGATCGAGCACGTGAGCCGATACCTGGCACAGTTAGGCATGATTTCAGCATCGGATCAGTTGCGCGTAAGGTTCTTTGCGCAATCTCTTACAGGACCAGCTTTTGGGTGGTACACCTCGCTGCCACCTGATTCGATCCATACCTGGAAGCAACTGGAAGAGCAGTTCCACATTCAGTATCATTCAGAGGCTACCGAGGCTGGCATTGCAGACCTGGCACAGGTGCGGCAAAAGCGGGGAGAAACTGTAGCCGAGTACATCCAGCGCTTCAGGACTGTCAAAAACCGATGTTACTCAGCTCGGTTAACTGAGAAGGAAGCAGTCGAGCTGGCAGCGTTGGGTCTCTCAGCACCTATCAAGGATCTGGCTTTCCAAGTAGAGTACAACTCGTTGGCGCACATGGCCCAGAAGCTGACGATGTATGAACAGCGCCACCCTGAGTTGTACCAAGACAAGTTCAAACGTCCGATAGGCCTGGTCGATACAGAAGAAGAAGATCATGCGCAAGACCAGGAGGTGGCCATGGCTGAATGGGCCCGGGGGGCAGATCCTGTATCCTGCAAATGGGTGAAACAGCAAGGGCCTGCAAAAGGGTTTGACTTCGATGTGAGCAAAGCTGAGCAGATATTCGATTTGCTGCTGAAAGAAAAGCAGCTGAAGTTACCCGAAGGCCACAGAATCCCTACGGCTCAAGAGATGAACGGAAGACCATACTGCAAGTGGCACCACTCGTTCACCCACACCACCAATGACTGCAAAGAGCTACGTCGCCAGATCCAAACGACGATAGAGCAGGGCCGTCTGATCCTTGGGCAGTTCGCCATGAAAGTAGACACAAACCCATTTCCCGGCGTCAACATGGTAGAACACAGCCAGTCCACAAGGCGTCGGTTGGATTTCTCGTTCGATGTTAATATGGCAGGACCTGTGTACCATCGTGGCGCATATAAGGAGGAAGACGGTCGCTCTCGGGGCAGAGAAAGAGAGAAGGCTGGTCCACGCGACCGGCCCAGCTACGATGACAGGCGGTATTTAACTGAGGAACAGGTGAGGAGCGTGCGATATCAGAAGCCGCATTCCACGCATCTCCTTAACAAGTATGAGCGTCAGTATGACCGACGTCGCCGGCGCGATGGAGACGATGAAGGATATGAGCACCTCGCTAGGGGACCGTCAAAAGAAAAGGAAGGCGCAGACAAACATTGGGATTGTCCTTTCTTCAAATATTGCTGGGATGCGGGAATGAGCCGATTGCCTACAATCGATAACTGCCCGGAATGTGGACAGCAGAAGGAGGGCACGGGGCCAGTGTCAGTGTTCAAGCGTCTAGGGCCTCTCCCACCTCAGAGCCGATACAGGGAGTCCGCTCGAGCAAAAGATCTCGAGGAGCCAAGGGATGACAAAGAAAAAGACAGATATCACCGTCCAAGGTGGTGTCCCGACGGACTCAGACACACCCAAAAGCGTAGAGTGCAGCGGCTGCGTAACTTGGAGGAAGCCGAAGCGCAGTATCTCCACGCTTTAAAGAAAGCACGGCCCGATCTGGCCGTTAAGATTAGGCAGACCTTGGAAACGGAAGATCGCCCGAAAAGGAAAGAGTGGCGCCCCAAACCGGTAAAAGCCGATGCAAAGACATCGGCTGGCACAAACATGGTATTCATACTTCCGTCAGAGTTCTGTGCGCCAAGAACCAACGAGCTACCAGTGGCACAGTTTGACTGCGGCCCACGGACGGTTATCTTTGAAAAGCCACGTGAGAAGGGCTACAAACATCTGAAAGCCCTGTACCTACGAGGTTACATCAACGGGCAGCCTGTCAGCAAGATGTTGGTGGATACCGGAGCGGCAGTCAATATAATGCCATACTCCATGCTACGGCGTTTGGGACGCTCCACTGCAGATCTGATCAAAACCAACGTCACGTTAAGCGACTTCAACGGCCAAACTTCAGAAACGCAAGGCGTACTGAACGTGGATCTGACCGTGGGCAGAAAAACCATCCCCACGTCATTCTTCGTCGTGGACAGCAAAAGCACCTACGCTGTCTTGTTAGGGAGAGATTGGATTCATGCTAACTGCTGCATTCCATCCACGATGCACCAGTGCCTAATACAGTGGGATGGAGATGAGGTGGAGGTCATTCATGCAGACGATTCTGTCGAGATCTCCATTGCTGGCATGAACATTTGGGAAGCAGAAGACCAAGAGCCGATCTCTGGAATCAGTCTAGACGGCTGTGAACGCATTGAAGCTACAAAAAACGGGGTGAGGCTGGTCTTATCCACTGGCCTGACAGAGTAGCAAAGTCCACGATGGTACGTGGTACGGCCGATCCCTGCGATCGGCCACAAAAAACAAAAAGCAGCAATCTTACGACAAGCAGATCATGCAGTCGTAGCAGGGAGATTCCCTGCCATTGTAAAACACAAATAAGGTGTAAGCCGTCCTTGACTAATGCAATCAAAAAGGGGGGCGATTCAGGCAATCGGCCCAAATTATTTTTGTCATCCTCACCTACTGTTTGCCCTGTGTTTAGCATCGATTTAACAGGTGACGGAAAGCTAGGGTATGGGTTTACATCCGCTGATGAACTAGAGGAAATCGACATTGGTCCTGGGGATAAGCCACGACCAACATTTATCAGCAAGAAGTTAGATCCGAGTCTGCGGGGTCCGATGATAGCTCTGTTGAAAGAATATCCAGACTGCTTCGCCTGGGACTATACAGAGATGCCTGGATTAGACAGGAGCATCATTGAGCATCGACTCCCGCTTAAAAAAGGATTTCGGCCATTCCAGCAGCGAGCATGCCAGATGAAGGCCGAAATTTTGGCAGAAGTCAAGAAAGAGGTCGAGAAAATGTTGACAGCCAAGTTAATCAGGCCATGCAGGTATGCTGAGTGGATTTTTAGTATCGTACCTGTAGAGAAAAAGGATGGCCGCTGGCGTGTTTCCATAGATTTTCGGGATCTCAATAGAGCTACTCCAAAGGATGAGTATCCGATGCCGATGGCAGAAACATTAATCAACGCAGTTGCTGGTCATAAAGTCTTGAGCTTCATGGATGGCAATGCCGGTTACAACCAAATTTTTATGGCTCCGGAAGATATACACAAGACTGCATTCCGAGTCCCAGGTTCGGTGGGGTTGTTTGAATATGTAGTCATGACATTTGGACTGAAGAATGCTGGCGCCACGTACCAAAGAGCCATGAATTACATTTTCCATGATCTGATCGGCAAGCTGGTGGAAATTTATATCGATGACGTGGTGGTCAAGTCAGCTTCAGTACAAGGACATTTGGACGATCTGCGACGCGTCCTGGACCGAACAAGGAAATTCGGGCTACGGATGAATCCAAAGAAGTGTGCCTTCGGTATGACGGCCGGTCAGTTCTTGGGTTTCTTGGTCCATGAACGAGGAATTGAGATCGGCCTGAAAAGTCAGGAGGCAGTGCGAGCAATGAAGCCGCCTACCACGAAGAAGGAACTGCAATCTCTCATCGGCAAGATCAACTTCGTCAGAAGATTCATCTCCAATCTGTCAGGGAGAATAGAGCCGTTCATGGGACTGGTGAAGATTAAATCTGACGAGGAGTTCAGCTGGGGGGCAGAACAACAACGAGCCTTCGACGAGATCAAAGAATATCTGACGAAGCCGCCAGTATTGGTTCCGCCCCAGCCGGATAGGCCATTCTACATCTACTTATCAGTAGCTGACACGTCCATCGCCTCAGTGGTGGTGCAAGTTTATGATGGGCTGGAGCGAGTGGTATTTTACATCAGCAGAAGGATGCTGGATGCAGAGACAAGGTATCCTAAGATCGACAAGTTGTGCCTCTTCCTGTTTTTCACCTGCACCAAGCTGCGCCACATTCTGCTATCGGCGGAGATTGTCATCATATGCAAATCAGATGTCATAAAGCACATGCTGTCAGCTCCTATGTTGAAAGGCCGATCGGGCAAATGGATGTTTGCATTATCGGAGTTCGATATCCGTTATCAACCCGCAAAAGCGGTTAAGGGACAGGCATTGGCCGACCTTATCGCTGAAAGGATCAACACTAATATAGCAGCACTGTCTATACTAGCGTGGGCTATTTTTTTCGATGGATCGGTTTGCGACGATGGGTGCGGCATCGGCATGCTACTCGTGTCGCCCCGGGGGGCAACATTTTCCTTCTCCATCAGGTTATCTGCCCCTCGCACTAACAACGTCGCTGAGTATGAGGCGATACGCAAGGGAATGGAGTTGCTCATCGAAGCTGGAGCAGAAGCAGTGGAAATTTTTGGAGACTCCAAGTTGGTGATTTCTCAACTCACGGAGGAATACAAGTGTGAGAGCGAGTCGCTCTTCCCATTATGGCTGCAATGCCGTGAGCTGATGGCACAGTTCCGGTACATAAACTTCACCTGGATCCCGCGATCGCAGAATACCGAGGCGAATGATCTTGCACAAATGGCTTCAGGCTATAAGGACGTAGCAGAGGGAGCCGATGTTCAGGTACAGTTCCTGGACGCAGACGACTGGAGAGCCGATATCTTCAATTACTTGAAGGATTCGGCTCGGGGGGCACCTAAACGGATAAGGTACAAGGCCATGAAGTATGTGCTCATTGGGGACGACATGTTTTACAGGACTCTGGAAGGGTTATTGCTCAAATGTCTGGGGACAGCCGAGGCCAATCGGCTCCTACACGAGGTACACGAAGGCGCCTGTGGAACTCACCAATCGGCTCACAAGATGAAGTGGTTGATCAGGCGATCAGGGTTTTATTGGCCTACCATGCTTGAGGACTGTTTTAAGTACTACAAAGGGTGTCAAGCATGTCAGAGATTTGGAAAAATTCAGATGGTACCCGCGTCAGCGATGAACCCCATCATCAAGCCTTGGCCATTCCGAGGTTGGGGCATGGATATGATCGGCAAGATCAATCCTCCGTCAAGCAAAGGCCACATGTGGATTTTGGCCATTACGGATTATTTCACCAAATGGGTGGAAGCCGTCCCTATGAAGTCAGTAAGTTCAAAGGATGTTGTCAATTTTGTGAAAGAACACGTCATTCATAGGTTTGGGATTCCCCAGACTATCACGACCGATGGAGGTTCGGTCTTCACTTCTCACGAGTTCAGAAAGTTCTGTGAGGACACAGGGATTAAGCTGATTCGATCATCTCCATACTATGCTCAAGCAAATGGGCAAGCTGAAGCGTCCAACCAGAGCCTTATCAAGCTGATCAAGAGGAAAATCGATGAGCACCCTAGGCGTTGGCACGAGGTTTTGTCAGAGGCTTTATGGGCTTACCGCATGTCATGTCATGGAGCGATAAAAACCTCGCCGTACCATCTAGTCTATGGACAAGAAGCCGTATTGCCTTGGGAAATTACGGCTGGATCGAGACGTGTCACTTTTCAGAACGATCTAACGACTGAAGAATATGCGGCCCTGATGAGTGACAACATTGAGGATCTGACTGAGCTTAGGCTATGGTCGCTTGAGAAAATCAAAGAAAACAAGGCCAAGGTAGCTCGTGCATATAACAAGAAGGTGAGACCGAAGGAGTTCCACGTTGGCGATCTGGTATGGGAAGCTGTATTGCCATTGGGAACTTGGTAAATGGTCTCCAAATTGGCACGGGCCATACAGGGTCGATCAAGTTTTAAGGGGAAACGCGTACATGCTGGAGGAGCTGGATGGCGTAAAATTCCCAGTGGCTGTCAACGGTCAGCATCTCAAGAAATATTTCCCAAGCATGTGGGATGATGGACAGTGAGATATGGGAGCCGATGCACGAAATCGGCCATACAGGGTCGATCAAGTTTTAAGGGGAAACGCGTACATGCTGGAGGAGCTGGATGGCGTAAAATTCCCAGTGGCTGTCAACGGTCAGCATCTCAAGAAATATTTCCCAAGCATGTGGGATGATGGACAGTGAGATATGGGAGCCGATGCACGAAATCGGCCAATAAAAAAAACTAATAAATATAATTTTCCAAGCATGTGGGATGATGGACAGTGAGATATGGGGGACGATACATGAGATCGGCCAATGAACAAAATATACAGCCGATGCACGGTCATCGACTCTAGAGGTTCAAACTGTTACAAGCAGATGCCAGTTTACATAAACGAGCTACTGAAGAAATTCCTCGAAGGCGTGGAGGGCGTCAGCACGGACACGGTCCACCTCGGCGATCTCGGCTTCGTCATCTTCGTCCTTGCCCGTCACTAGCTGCTTGTTCAGGGCACGTATTTCTGCCAGATCGGTCTTCAGTTGACCCTTGAGGCTTTCTGCTTCGTCTTGGGATCGGGCGATGGATTCTTCCTTGTCGCGAATGAGCTGTTTAGTCGCCCGGACCTTCTCTTCAAGATCTTCCAGCTCCCTTTTCAAGGATGCGAGCTCGGCGGTGCTGACAGAGGTGTCAGTTTTGGCATCCAGAGACACCTTTTTCTCGTTGAGCTGCTGACATCTGTCTGCAATATTGGCCTTCAGCGGAAGTTGGGCACGACGCAGGTTGATCCTTTCACGAGCTAGCTTCACCCTTGACCCGTAGAAAGACAAAGTTACAACGGGCCAAAGCTTCACCTGGAATGCTACTGGGAGTTGGTCTTTTATTTCAGCAAGAACGCTCTTCACCTCCTCAGAACCCTCGATCAACTCTTCGATTGGGGAAGACAGCAGGGTTTTAAGACGCTGGAATTGAGGTGGAACAGCCCTGGCCTGTGGTTCATCGGTGGCGACAGAGGGAGTTGGTTCGATGGATTCAGGGTCAAACGTCAACAAGCCTGAAATATCACAACCCTGGCAGCACGAAAAAGCGTCAGTAGGCGTCCAACAGAGAAGGATTAGCCGGAAGAAGCTAACATACCTCTCCTAAGATCGAGGGGATTGCAGATGACGAGGTAATCGGCTTGTGTGTGGTTGCTGGTGGCTTGGCCAAATTGGTAGCTGTTTCACCTGCACCTTCGGGGATTGCTAGATCCGGCTTGGCTAGAGGCATCGGCACTGCCCCAGCTTTCCCACTAGAAGCGTCAGTCGTCTGCATGGAAGGTTTTAGCCGATATAAAATAAATCGGCAGATAAAAGAAGTAAGTGGTAAGAGCATGAAGGGGATGATTTTCGAAACCTCCTGGCTCGACGAAGAAGCTTGCAGTCCTTTGCGAGCTCTCTTGGGACCCACAGCTGGCCCTGCCTCGACTGATGCTCGGGGGGCAGCAGGTTCAGGAGCTGGCCTTTTCCTGGGAGCCGATGGTGGCGCATCTGGCTGGTTTAGTGTGGCAGTCCTCTCAGAGTCTGTTGGGCTCGATTCTCCTTGATAGAGTTGTGTGTCCTCATGGGAGGTGTCTTCGACGGAAGCCTGCAAGAGAAGGGAAGCCATTAGACACGAGCACTTCTGCAAGAATGAAAGAATGAGAAGGATCGACCAAGGCATGGATCAGCCTACATGTGAGATTTCTGGAGAAGGGCTCCGGCGCCTCAGGGTCTTCCTGGCAGCTACATTCCTCGTCATCGTTCTTGTCTTAGGTGGAACTCGAGGGGCAGCTGATGTTGAAGTTACTTGCTTCTTAGAAGCCGATTGTGGTGTTATCGGCTGGTTCTGCATCATGACCTTTTTCAAAGGTGGCGAGTTTTTGCAGAAAAGAACCACGGGAGCTGGCGGAAAGAACTCAAAAGGGGAGCCATCACTGTGCGTAGGTTCAGGGCCATCTTGTTGCTGCAAAGAGAAAGAGTGGGTTAGTAGAAGAGTCATTTGTGAGCTGCATCAAGAAAAATTATCAGAATAGTGGTACCTGTTCCACGGGGATGTCATAGTCAGCATCAAGCTGTTTCAGCAACGGTCCCAGAGCTTTCCTGAAGGCGTGAGTCTTCCACATCGACCACCAGTCTCCAAAGCCATCAGTTGACGAGGCGAAGGTGAGGTCATTTGGAATAGGGATGGTCAGAGCATCAAAGAAGGAGTAACACCTTTGACTGGTGAGAGGATCAGGCAGGTCGGCTCTGCTCTCCGTGAGATGGTGGAGAAAGAGATGGGGAGGTACTTGTCCAAGGCCAAATTGCCGAGCCACTATGACCGGCTGGTAGAATTCATACCCAGGCTTGATGATTCTGTTGGATGTACTCATGCCAACTGGAAGGAAACAGGGACGGATCACAATGGAAAAGAGTTGCCGAGTGTTGGTGTCATCGGCAAAGCTGTCTAGCCTGAAGGATATGGGGTTTTCAAAGTGTTCCGATTCTTCCATGTAAGGGAAGAAGGTAGGATTGTCCAGGCCTTGGAAGAAAATACTGAACCACTTGGAAGCTTCCTGAGGGGATAGTTTACTACCTGGCAGCCTATACAAAGCTTGGCCATAACTAGTGCATCGGATCTGCTTCCCTTTGACATCTGGGAAGGTACAACTCGCCAAAAGGGGAAAGTTGGGGACATGGTTTTGAAAGTACAGCTGGGCCCATAGCTGGACGAACCACCAAGGACCTCCTGTTTTGACTGCTATGCCAGAGAACAGCTTGACAGACATCAACTGGAGATATCTATAGACCTCTCCAAGGAACAGTTTGCCGATACCAAGTTGAGTGCCTTTGGCAAGCTCGTAGGCTAAGGAGAGATAATTTTTGGTTGGAGCAAGGGAAGGGCCACAGAATATGAAATGTTCTAGCCAGAAGTTGAGAAAGGCTGTGTGTTCTTTCTCTGTGACAGGGCCCTTTGTTTTCATATGGCGTTGGAGGTAGGCACCCCAGTTCATGCAGTCTGTTTTAGAAGACAGTTTGTAGGGGACTTTGGTCAGTTTGAAAGCAGAGGGGCTGGGCGATGTAACATCTAGACCGGTAATCATCACCACATCTAACAGAGTTGGTGACATAGGGCCATGACCGAACATAAAGCAGTTCAGAGCGTCAGACCAGAAGTAGCCGATAGTTTTTAGAAGATTCTCATGTTTCTCAAGAGGAGACAATGACAAGTGCAAGGCATCGGCTATCCCCGTGGTTTCCCATTGATATTGGTAAGCTCTAGCTACCCTGCTGAACCAAGTGACCCAATGTTCAGGAGGATTAGGCCAGGCTCGCAAGCAGTCGGCCCAAGAGTTTAAATATAGGTCTTGGCTTACGAAGGGGATTCGGTTTGCTTCGCAAGAAATCAGATGGGCAGGACTAGATGTTGTACGAGGGCCAAGGCAGAGAGAATTTGGGAGAGAAGGATGTGGCAGCAGAATGTCTGAAACCTAGAAAATTTAATAATGGAATAAGGCATTAATTCAGGTGTTCGCCATTAATTCTAGCATCGCGTTCAGACTGCGGGAAGTAGGCGTACCTTTAGACCGGAGACCTCTGGGTTGGTGTTGGATGATTCCGCCATCTAGTTTGCCGGCGGAGATGGATCTGTGCGATTGGGGATCGAGGGATCTTGTCGCTGTGAGCTCGATTTGGTCGATGAGCAATTGGAGATCTGGGTCGCCCTTTTTGAAGAGGGTCGCAGGTTACCGTTTGAAACTGGAAAGTGGCCGCTCAGATTTGTCTAAGTTTGCGACCAAACTTGACCTTGTCAACGTTTCTGGGAAAGCCGATGTTTTACCATCGGCTCTTTGGGCTGTGACTTGGTTGACTGTATGAGCGTAGAGGGTGAAAGCCGATACGTTGCTATCGGCTTCTGGAAAATCGACCTATGTGACTATCGGCGAAATTGGGTCGGAGAAGCAATCTTCGAGTTGGAAAAGCAATCTTCGTTCATTCAAAAGACGATTATTTACAGTGGAGCTGATTGCTTACAAAAGGAGCTGATTGCTTACGAAAGGAAATCTACTACTACTGCTACTACTAATTCCTAATCTAGAGGCCGAGGTCGTCGTCGATGTCTTTGCCGTCGTCTTGTTCGCTGTCATCAGCGCTGCTGCCGGTGTCGTCTTCGCTGCTGCTGATCCAGATGCCAGCGGGGGCCTCCCCGTCCTCGTCATCGTCTTCGGTGTCCTCGCTGGACCCGGCGCGGAAGTACTTCACCGGCTGGTACTCCTCGGAGGAGGTGTCCTCCTCCGCTTCCTCCTCCTCGTCGGAGGAGTCGACACCGTCCCAGGACATGGCGTCGTCGGTGTTGTCCGCCTCCAGTTCCCCATCGGCGAGGAACTGCAGGTCCTCCTCGCCATCGGTCAAGGACTCGTCATCCTCGGACCAGGTGGCGAAATCCCAATCCCTCTCGTCCCACCATTGTGGGGCGAGAGTGTTGTACGCCGCCGTCGGCGGATGCTCTGGCGTCGGCTCCCGGTCGCTCATTGTATTGGAGGCTTGGGAGGACAGGCAAGATGAAGCAGAGGAGGCCATGGCGGAGGAAGAGGGTTTTTTCGGCGGAGGAAGAAGGGTTTCTTGGCTACTGGAGGAAGATGGGGCTGCAAACTGCTCAGATGAATATAAATAAGGGGAATAGTATGAAGCGGTTCAATGTTATAGCGGTTTCCCAGAATGTGCTGCCGAAATTGTCAAATCATGCACTGCGGAGAAGTGGAGAAGACAGGGCATCATGATGAGGGGGTGGCGTGACGATTCTGTTCTGCAACGCATTCTGGCAACGCGTAACCCGATACAAAAAAAAGGGAGGAGAAGGAAAAAAACAGAGTGGTTTTGGAATTATTATTGCCAAAACCAGGGGGGGCATGTGTTATCGCCATATTTTGGCCAAAGGAGGAGATGGGCCGTGATCAAGATGGGCTTAGAAGATACGTATATGCAACGTGTTGTTGAATCGGCCTCGTACGTTGATTTGGGCTAAATTGCCCGTGTATCTTATATTGTAATAGATTACGTTACGGTTTAGGTAGGAGTTAGAATTGTAGAGTTATTCCAAAGATAGAAAGTCTCCGGACTATAAATATGTACCTAAGGTTATCGAAAAAAGGAGGACAATCACGTTCACAACAAACACAATCTCGGCGCATCGCCACCCCTTGTTTCTAGGTTTTTTCTCGGGTAAGTGCCATGCTGCCTAGATCGCATCTTGCGATCTAGGCAGTATCTACTTATGCGATTATTTGGTGTTACTCGTAGTGAAGCCTTGTTGATGGCGAGTAACACTATTATCATAGATTTGTTTAGGCTAGCATCAGTACTTTTCGCTATGATTGTTTAGTTATGCTGCCTCTAGTTATCTCGCCGCCTTTGCACCTTTTCCCGGGTGTAAGGGTGACACTTTGCTTGATCTTTATTTAAGTCGATTTGATCTGTTATAGTTGTGCCTTGTTCTCCAAGGTTTAGTTTGATATCTACATGATCAGGCCTTGCAAACGGGTTGAACGATCCAGTAGTATATAAGATATGGTTCACCAATCCGAGAGGAGTTGTTCCGGGAATTGACTTTACGTTGGTTTTTAGGCCTTCTCTAGGATTGGTTTTCTGTTATCTTTTGTATCTACCAGGCTCAACTACGTGTATGACGTTCCAATTATGTAGTGAAAACGTTAAACTGTCGTAGATTGATTTAACTTGTATTGACGAAGCAAAACCCCATGTTATCATAGATCTAATGCAGAACCATGGGATAATCGGCTCTATGAGCCGATTCACAGGGAAACCTGGGAGCCGGTTACGGCTTGAATTTTACGTATGTTTGTTTGCCATGCAGGAAACCAATCGAAGCAATCTTTCACCTTCCTGATCAGGTATAGGTCAGGTGGCACGCCCTCGAACCAAGCCAGGACGTGTGCCGGAGTTTTGCGGGCCGTTGCCCGAGGGACCAGGGCCCACCAGCAGTCCTGGGAGCCTCCCGGCTCTCCGTGTTGCCCGTCGCTGCTCGCCGGTGGGTTTTGGTAGGCAACAGGGTCTTAGAAGGATATTCCTTTTCAAACCCAAATCGTTCCAACACCTTCTGGGTGTAGGCCGACTGGTGAACTAGAATCCCAGCAGGGGAATGCTCAAGTTGCAGACCGAGGCAGAACTTGGTTTTGCCTAAGTCTTTCATCTCGAATTCCGACATCAGGTGGGAACTCGCTTTCTCAATATCGTCAGGTGTACCGTGTAGGGATTCGTAGCATGGAAAACAAAAAATTTCTACCGCATGCAAACAAACAAGCCAAGATCTATCTACTAGATTATAGCAACGAGTCGATAGAGGAACTCACCCTCGAAGACTCCAAAACGGTTAACGAGAGCAGATTCTCGTGGATGATGTAGTCGTACACTTCCGATCTCAAGATCGCGTAGACGATCCTTCCGGCGCTGCGTTTCGGCAGCGCTTCCGCAGTCGGTCACACGTTCGGTACTCGATGAAGACCTTCCTCTCCCTTGTTCCAGCAGGCAGCGGAGGTTGTAGCACTCTCCTCGCGATTCCGGCAGCACGACGGCATGGTACCGGAAGTAGAGGGGAGATCTTGCAGGGCTTCGCCTTAAGCCGTAGCGAGTATGGTGGACTATGAGAGAGCCTCGGTGATCTAGGGTTTAGACGCACCAAGGAGAGGGAGCTAGGCCAACGGCTAGGGCAAGGGGATTGCCCCAACTCGGCGACTTGGCAAACCCTAGGAGGCGGCGGCGACAATGGTGGAGGCCGGCGGCTAGGGTTTAGGTTTAGAGGAGAGAGGTGTTGTGTACTTGGAGGGGCAGCCCTGCCCCTCCTTATATAGGTGGAGGGAGGCGCGCCAGGGGAGGGGAGTCCCTCCCCAACTCGGATCCCAAGTGGGCCGGCGGTGGAGGGTAGGAACTCCTCCCCAAGTAGGTTTCCTACTTCCCCTCCACCTTCCAAAATAGCCGTTTGACTTTTCAAATTGGCGTTTGACTTTTTCAAACTAGGATTTGATTAAACCCTTTATTTTGTTCAGCGATGACACCTAGTACATGATGCAATCATTACAACTTGGTATGACACATTCATGTACCCTTCCCCTCCGGAGTGCCAGACATTCCGGAACCTTCTAGAACATTCCCGATGAAAACACCGGAACCATTCTCCAACCCCGAAACAGGACTTTCCTTATATGAATCTTATTCTCCGGACCATTCCGGATCTCCTCGTGATATCCCGGATCCCATCGGAGACTCCGAACAACATTCGGTCTCTTACTCATCATTCCATAACTACTCAACAACATCAAATCCTTAAGTGTGTCTCCCTACGGTTCGTGAATTATGCGGACATGATCGAGACACTTCTCCGATCAATAACCATTAGAGGAATCTGGAAATTCATATGGCTCCCACATATTTCTACGATTACTTTGCGATCGAATGAACCACTTACATATGATACCAATTTCCCTTTGTCTCACGATAGTTTACTTATCCGAGGTTATGATCGTCGGTATCTCTGCATACCTAGTTCAACCTCGTTACCAATAAGTACTCTTTTCTCGTTCCCGTGATATGTGATCCCTTGTGAGCTAGTCACATGCTTGCAAGCTAATTGGATGACATTCCACCGAGAGGGCCCAGAGTATATCTATCCGTCATATGGATGGACAAATCCCACTCTTGATCCATGTGCCTCAACCCATACTTTCCAAACACTCAATGCCACCTTTATAGCCACCCAGTTACGGTGTTGTGTTTGATGTCATCAAAGCATCCTTCCGGTGATGGTGATTAACATGATCTCGTGGTCGAAGGAATTAGGTTACTATGTATCAGAAAGCTTATAGCAAATGAACTATATTAAATGACTTGATCTTTATGCTACGCTTAACTATAGGAGTATGTCCATCACATCATTCTCCTAATGATATAACCCTGTTGTTAATAACATCTCTATGTTCATGATCAGGAAACCATGATCATATATTAACCAACAAGCTAGTTTAACAAGAGGCTTTACTAGGGACCCTTTTATGTTTACAAATCACACAAGTATTAATGTTTCCTGTTAATACAATTATAGCATGGTATGTAGACATTTATCATAAGTATGAAGATATGATAATAACCACTTTATTATTGCCTCTTGGGCATATCTCCAACATACCGATTATATTCAAATCGTCCACGTACACCGAGATAATACAGAAACCATCCTGTGATCTCCGTATAAAAACACATGGGCAGTCTTCATTGCTCGCGTAGCCCTTCTGATGAAGGAAATAGCTTAAACCATTATACCACATCCTACATGACTGTTTTAGTCCATACAATGACTTCTTAAGCTGAACACTGTATAAGCTCCTGTTTGCTCTATCCTGGTTCGGGACAGGGATACCTTCTGGTAATTTCATGTATATGTCTGAATCCAAGTTACCATATAGGTAAGCGGTGACAACATCCATTAGTTTCATTTTTTAAGTCCATGTTTACTGCCATTGAGATCAAGTATCTAAAGGTAATTCCATCCATGACTAGGGAGTAAGTTTCCTCAAAGTCGACACCTGGTCGCTGAGTGAAACCTTGAGCAACGAGCCTTGCTTTGTACCTTACTACTTCATTATTCTCGTTTCTCTTTCGAACAAAAACCCACTTATGTCCAATGGGGCGAATGTGGGGAAGAGTTGGACAAACATGTCCAAATACCTCTCTTTTGTTTAACGATAATAATTCAGCAGTAATTGCCTTCTGCCAATCTTTCCAATCCGACCTTTTTTTGCAATCAGCGAGCGTGTTAGGCTCAGTCAAGATCTATGATCGAGGCAATTTTCTTGGCAAAATTAACGTTGACATTTGCCATGGCTCGGTTGTATGACTCGCCCAAATTAACATAGTTAATGGCCATTTCGTCATAGAGTGCATCAGGCACATCCTCTTGCTCCATCGGATTTCCCAATCCAGGAGCTAGTTCCTTTAGCTTTCCCGCTCCGATGTGTGCGCACACAACTTCGCTGGGTATTTCCGATATAAGAAAGTTCAAGTCCGGAATTTCGTGCACTGAAATATCCGTACTCGTGCCAGGTATCAACTGGCTCCCCTCAACAAGGGTAGACTGTAATAAATCTCCCTTATCCTTTTTCTTCGGGCGTCCCCGGGTACTTGGGATTTGAGAAACCGGAATCCGCGTCCTCTTAGGCCTTGGAGCAGGAGCGGGTATACCATCATTTTTATTTGGTATTTCAACCCTTTCCGGTGCATTGCGTGCATGCACGTGCGACTTTGTCATGGTCTTTAAATCACTAAAATGATCGGGCAGTTGATTCGCTAGGGAGTGCAAATCTAGTATCTTTTGGACTTCTCTATTAGTCTCAACAGTGCGCGGGTCATGAGCGTGGATCCCCGTGGCTTTCCACGTGATTTCTCGACTTTTGTCATCCAGGGGTTGATTACCTCCCCCCAAAGTCGGAAAAAGATCCTCGTAAAAAATGCAGTCAGCAAAACGGGCCGTGTGACAGTCACCTGTCAAGGGGTCCAAGAACCTGATTATGGACACAGTCTCATAACCAACGTATATCCCCGACTTACGGAGCGGTCCCATTGCTGATCGCTGGGGTGGTGGTATAGGTACATATACCTGGCAGCCGAACCTACGGAGGTGGGAAATTTTCGGTGCCGACCCTTGCACAAGTTGGATGGGAGAGTGGATGGTGTAGGCCGATGGTCGAAAGTTGATGAGATTAGCGGCGTGTAACACCGCGTGTCCCCAACATGTAGTTGGTAAATTACAACCCTGAAGGAGTGGTCTGGAAATGAATTTAATCCTTTTAATCAATGCCTCCGCAAGTCCATTTTGAGTGTGGACATGCGGTACGGAGTGCTAAAGTTTGATTCCAGTTGCCATGCAATAATCATCGAATGCCTTTGAAGTAAATTCTCTGACATTGTCCATTCGAATAGACTTTAAACGATAATCAGGGAATTTATTCCTTATTTGTATGATCTGGGAGATCAACTTTGCAAAAGCATGGTTCCTTGTTGACAGCAGGCAAACATTGGACCATTTAGAGGAAGCATCGATGAGCACCATGAAGTACCGAAAGGGCCCTGAGAGGGGCCGAATTGGACCACATATATCCCCTTGAATACGTTCCAAGAACGCGGGGAGTTCATCCTTCACCTTTAGGGGGGACGGTCTAATGATCAATTTCCTCGTAGCACATGCGGAGCACACGAAATCATCGGGATTCGGGAAATTTTTCACATTAACATTATGACCGTTCGAGTTGTTAATTATATTTCTCATCATCCTAAGACCGGGATGGCCTAACCTATCATGCCAAAGGCAGAATAGTTCGGAGCTTCTAAAGACAGTCTTAAGGGTAGTGTAAATAGGTGGTGCTACTATCTTAGTGTAGTACAACCCAGTAGCTAATGAAGGGAGTCTTTCGGCAACATGTTTACCATTTTCGTCGCGCTTGGTAATGAGTAGGAACTCCTTTCCATTCTTATCATCATCGGTTTCTACATGGAAACCATTGGCGCGGATGTCTCTAAAACTTAAGAGAGTACGAGTCGACTCCGGATACAACAATACCTCTTCAATGATCAGAGTTGTTCCATTTGGGAGTATGATAGTTGCTCTTCCGGAGCCAACTACATTCGGACCGCAGCCGGCGATCGTCATTATGTTACCATGGTTTTTGGCAATGGACTCAAAATACTTTGTTTCTCTCAAGATGGTATTGGTGGTGCCGCTATCAACAAGGCACGTTTCCTCCATTTGGGCGCCACACGCGTTCCAAAATATAGTGCCTAATTAATATAATGGAGCGAGGAAGTTGCTACATCAAGTAAGTAAAACACATAAACATTTCAGAACATCACATAATAAAATGGAATAAATGAATGAAATAAATGTCATTAAATCGCCGAAAAACAAATAAATGTTATGCTCTCATAGAGCTTACAACCATATCGAAAAAAATGTATCTGATTATTACGGAAAAGGAATCATCACGACAAACGGAGCTCAGGTGGATTCTGCAAAGAAATCACCAAGCTCAGCTAGTATCTCAAGGTCAGTGGGCTTCTCTTCGTTGACCATCATCATGGACAAGGGGCCTAGCTGAGGCGGCGGGGACACAACGTGCTCAACCTCCATGGGCACAGCGGCGTCCGTGGGGACCGCCGAGGGTGCTGCCACTTGTGCTACGTCCTGCGCCACTACGTGCGCGACGTTCTGCACAGGCGTCGCTCCGGGCGCCAGTGGTGCCTCAACCTGGACAAGATGCGCCTCGCGCGCCTTCTTGTTGGCCTTGAACGCGTCCACGACGTGTTTAGGGGCCAAACACTGTCTAGAGAAGTGAGTCTTGGAGCCACAGCGGAAGCAGTCCTGGGGCCTCGCCTCCCCCTTGCCCGCCTTGCGTTGCTTGGTCGGGTTGGAGGAGTTGGGGCCCTTCTTGCCCTTCTTGCCTCTCTTCTTGTGAATGGGCTTGTGCACCTTGTAGCCACCAGCATTGGCCTCATGACTTGGGCCCCCTGCGAAGGGTTGCGCGGATAAGTTCTTTTTCAGAACATTATCCTGTGCCTCGGCCACCTGGAGAGCATCAATAAGCACTGCATACTCTGTGAATCCTTCCTAGCGAAAGTTTCGCGAGGACTGGATGTTGTCCGGATGGAATGTGGAGAGGGTTTTGTCTATCTTCTGCTGGTCGGTGGTACTGGTCCCACACAGCTGAAGAATAGTACAAATCCGGTGCAACCTGGAGTTGTACTCTCCCACCGTCTTGAAGTCCGCAAACCTCAGACGTATCCAATCTGCCTCCGCCTGTGGCTGAATGGTGTACTTCGGCCTAGAGAACCGCTTGTTGAGGGCGGTCCAAAGGGCAGAAGCACTCCGTTCTGCCATGTACTCATTGTTGAGAGTCTCACACATGTGATGGCTAAGGAAGTGCAGGGCTTTGGCGTTATCCGTCGGGATGGTTTTGCTGGGGGCCGTCGGGGTCCCCTCAATCAACGCATCCTTGATGCATCGGCCCTCAAGGACGATCTCAACGCCCGAGACCCAAGTAAGGTAGTTAAGCCCATCCTGGATCAACTCCGGGAACTCGCGGCTGACGATTCCGGTCATCTGCAATTTATGCAAAGTGTGTAAGATTACAGCAGGTAATCAGTTGCATAAATGCGATAATCGATACAATAATTCAAATATGACGGCATTCCAAAATTTAATGTAAAGACGGTACAAGCTATCTATAAGATACAAAGTATTAAAACATGCGTTAATTAATAACTGTAATAAAACATAGTTCAAAAGCTTGTAGAAAATCGGACCGAAAACTGAGCCCAAAAAAAGGTCCAACCACCCACGATCGCGTGCTACCAAACGGCCCAGCCACACATGCCTCTGCACGGCCGACCCGCTCCAGACCGTCCCGGCCCGCTAAGCGGGGGAACGGAGCTAGCAGAGCTAGCTCCCGGCTGGGGCGGCGGCGCCGGCAGCAGGCCGGACCGGCGGCGAGGTAGGGGGCGGCGGCGGCCTGCGCGCGGCCAGCGGGGCTGCGGCGGCTGGGTGCGGCGCGGCGCGGAGGCCGCAGCACGCGCAACAAGCGGCGGCGCGGCGAGCGCGCGGCGGCGGTCATGCAGCGGAGGCCGACATGCGGCGGCGCAACCGGGTGGAGCCAGCGGGGCACGACGGGTGGCCAGGCATGCGGGCGCGCGCGAGGGCGGCGCGGCTAGCGCGGGCGGCGGGGCCAGGCGCGCGAGCTGGCGTGCGGGCGGCGATGCGCGAGGCACGGCCAGCGGCGGCGCGGCGCGGCGGCCAGCGAGTCCAGCAGGCGGCGGCGGCCATGGCGCGGGCGCGCGTTGGCGGTCCGGCCAGCGGGCCAGGCACATGCGCGCAGCGGCGCACGACTAGCTACCTGTGGCGGCGCGGCTCGGACAAAAGGAACAAAAGGAAACTTTATTAAAACTCTCTCGGTAAACTTCCAGCGATTAATTGATTGGCTATATTGATTTTTCCTATCGATTCATGTACAAATAGTTCCACCTCGTTCCTTTGCACAAATTTTCACCAGTTTATATATGTTCATACGAGTATTGGAATATCAGCAAAGCCGCCTCAGAAATCAAGCGCAGGAGAAATGTTGGGCCGGGTACTTGCTTGAATGAAACTATTCATGTGTTTAGAACTTTGAAGGAAAAAAGAGAACAAATTGTGTTGCGTTATCGGTACCGGTCCTCCGAGAGCCATGTTCTTTCCGTGACTGCTTCAAACGAGCTACAAGCTCTGTGACAAATGCGATCGAAAGCGACGGGACTATACAGACTGTTACCACCACGTCCGGCAGAGGGGTCGACCGGAGTGTTTCGGGAGGACCTCAGCCAGACCTCACCAACGATTGGCCACCACGAACAAAGTATGGCAGGGGCAGTACTAATTGTCGGCTTCCAGCACAACGGCATAGCTACGACCGTTACGCGAGGGCTAAGATTTCAACACAGTGTGAAAGCATCCGAGCGGCCGAGCCCCGAGGACAATACTCCCTTTATTCCAAATTACTTTGCGTTTTAAGTTTGGTCAAAGTCAAACATGTTAAAATTTGATTAAACATTTTCAACAGAATAAAATGCAAAATAATTTGGGACAGAGGGAGTAGCTCGGGTAGGACTGCAGCAAGCTGGGAGACCGGCGGAAGTGCTCCAGATCGATCGGTAGGTGAGGTGCGCTTAGAGCATCTCCACTCGCCTACCCAGGACGCAGATCCGGATGCCGAAATTTGGTCCGGACGTCGAAAATTGGCTCAGTCGTGTACCCAGGAACCTGTTTTCGTTCGAATTTGGACGAACTTTGGTCCATCCTTCCCAGGCCATACCCAGGATCCCGGGTACGTCCTGGAAACGTCGGACGCAGCGAAAATAGGCGTGGGCCAGCTCTGTCGACGAGAGAAGGCTCAACTCCCGCCACTTTGTCGAGCTCCCGCCTTTTTCTTTCTCCCCTCCCGCCTTTCTTCCCCATTCCCCTCCCGCCACTCTACCGAGCTCCCGCCCACCATGCCGCCCAAGAGCTTCATCCAACCCAGATCGATCCTCGGCGAGGATACGACAGAGAAGAAGGCGAGGAAACCGAGAGCGTCGCTGAAGAAGCCGGAGGGCATGTTGTTGGAATTATGCCCTAGAGGCAATAATAAAGATGTTATTATTATAATTCTTGTTCATGATAAAGTTTATGTTCCATGCTAGAATTGTATTAAGCGGAAACTTTAATACTTGTGTGGTTTGTAAACAACACCGTGTCCCTAGTACGCCTCTATGGACTAGCTCATTGATCAATGATGGTTAAGGTTTCCTAACCATAGACATGAGTTGTCAATTGATAATGAGATCATATCATTGGGAGAATTATATGGTGGATAGACCCAAACAAAGCAGAGCAATTAGATCGTGTCATCGTGTTCGTCTTTGCGAAGCTTTTCCTATGTCAAATATTGTATTCCTTAGACCATGAGATAATGCAACTCCCTGGTATCGGAAGAAAGCTTTGAGGTCATCAAACGTCATCCTATGAGAGGGTGATCATAAAGGTGTCTCTCAGGTGATCGTAAAGTATTTGTTGGGTTGTATGTATCGAGATGGGATTTGTCCCTCCCAAGTCGGAGAGATATACTTCCGGACCACTCGGTAATCGATATCAACACCGCTTGCAAGCATGTGGTTAAGGAGTTAATCACAAAGTGATATCGGATTACGGAACGAGTAAAGTACTTGCTGTGAACGAGATTGAACTAGGTATGACGGTACCGACGATCGAATCTCGGGCAAGTAAAATATCGCGAGACGAAGGGAATATATATATGGGATTTATTGAATCCTGGCATCGTGGTTCATCCGATATGATCATCGATGAATGTGTGGGAGTCAATATGGGTGCCCAGACCCCGCTGTTGATTATTGATAGAAGATCATGTCTGCATATTCTCGAACCCGCAGGGTCACACACTTAACGTGTCTCGACGCTAGGATAGATTGGATAATTGGTTTATAAATTTTTGTTCGGAGTCTCGGATGGGATCCGGGATATCACGAGAGGTTCCGGAATGGTCCGGAGAATAAGATTCATATAAGGCAGTGCAGTTTTTGGAGTTCGGAATTGTTCCGGGTTAATCGGTATTGTACCGGAAGCTTCTAGAACCTTCCGGAAGGGGACCAACGTGGCCCCACCTTCCGGGAGGGGGCATGGGCCTATGAGGGAGTGTCCTGGCCGCATTGGGCCAGGGGCACAAGGCCCCATAGGGCCCAGCCGATCCTGGATAAGTTTAAACTCGTTTAAACTAGAGATAGAATTTCTAGATAAGGGAGAGTTTAAATCGTTTAAACTAGAGATATGATTTCTAGATAAGGGAGAGTTTAAATTGTTTAAACTAGAGATAGGCTTGGAGGAGGGGCAAGGGCTGGCCGCCCCCCCTCTATATATAGAGGGGTGGTGCGCCCCCTCCCCATACACACCTTCCTCCAAGCCCTAGCAGCCTTGCTACCTTCCTCTCTCCCTCCCGACTGTTTGTAGGCGAAGCCCTGCAGCAGAAATTCTCCACCATATACACCACGCCGTCGTGCTGTAGATCCAATCTATCTCTCCACCATACTCGCTGGTCCGAGTAAGGAGGAGACGTCGAGGTGCTGCACGTGTGCATCTCACGGAGGCACCGTCACTTGTGGTGCTAGATCGGATCGGATCGCGAGGAGGAGAAGCGAGTACGACTACATGACCCACGTTCCGACGAACGTTCCGCTGTGCGAATCTTCAAGGATATGAAGATCTAATCCAATCTCTCTCGTTGTTTGCATCTCCTAGATTAGATCTTGGCTTTCCCTCTGTTCGCTCCGTAGAAAATTTTGATTTACTATGCCGCGAAACCCTTCAGTGGTATCAGAGCTAGATCTATGCGTAGATGTGTTTCACGAGTAGAAGGCAACATGGTTGTTGCGGGCGTTGATGTTTTCTGTTGCAAGCCTCTTGTTTGTGTTCTTCTTATGACGCGGGATAGTGAGATTGAAGCGGTCCAGGCCAACCTTACGCGACGTCGTTCGCGAGACCGGTTCCGCACTTGACGTGTGGCTTGTTCCACACATGCGGCTGGTGGATGTCAGTTTCTCTCACTATAGTTGTCATGGGATTAACACCGGAGTTTGGCAACCATAATATCACAGTTGTGGCTTTCCGTAGGTAAGAATCGTTCTTAGCATCTACTCCCATAAAGCCACGTAAAACATGCAACAACAAAGTAGAGGCGTCTAACTTGTTTTTGCAGGGAGTGTTTTCTGTGATATGGTATGGCCCAAGATGTGATGTGTATATTGTATGCGATGATCATGTTTTGTAATGTTTCACGACTTGCATGTCGATGAGTACTCAACCGGCAGGAGCCATATGGTTGTCTTTATAATTGTGTATGACCTGCGAGTCAACTTCTTATACGCCATGTAATAGCTTTACTTTATCGCTAAGTAGTTAGCAATAGTTGTAGTTGCTATTCGTGGTGGAGGCAATCATGGTGGAGTGATGGAGATCATGCCGGAACGCACAAGATGGAGATCATTGCGCGAAGATTGGATATACCATGTCACATAAAGTTATATGCATGTGATGTTTATCCTTTTATGTATCTTATCATGCTTAGATCGCGACGGTAGCATTATAAGATGATTCCTCACTTAAAGATCAAGATAAAAACTGTGTTCTCCCCAAGTATGCACCGTTGCGAAAGTTCGTTGTGTCCAAGCATCACGTGATGATCGGGTGCTATAGACTCTACGCTCACATACAACGGGTGCAAGCCAGTTTTTGCACACGCGGAAATACTTGGGTCTAACTTGACGAGCCTAGCATGTACAGACATGGCCTCAGAACACAAGAACCGAAAGGTTAAGCATGAGTCATATGAATGATATGATCGACACTTCGTTGTCCACCATTGAAACCACATCTCTTCTCGTGATAATCGGATTAGGTGTGGTGAATTTGGATCGTGTTCACTAAACAACTTGAGGGATGTTGAATTTAGTGGGAGTTCATCTAGTAATTTTATTAAGTTGAACTATTTATCATGAACATAGTCTAAATTGTACTTGTAAATACTGTAGATCCAATGGCCAAGTCCAACTTCAACTTCAATGTTTTTGCTGAGAAAGAAAAGCTTAGAAACAATGGGTCTAACTTCACCAACTGGTTCCGCAATCTAAGAATCATTCTGTCTGGCGGACAAAAGGACTATGTCCTTGAGAAAGCGTTAGGTAACCCCCCTGCTGCAACTGCGCCGGCTGATGAGAAAGCTGTCTATCAGTCGCGCAAAGATGATTATGGTGTGATTAAGAGCACCATGTTGTTTGCTATGGAACCGGAGCTTCAAAATCGTTTTGAAACCTATCCCGGGCCCTTTGAGATTCTCGAGGAGCTGAAAACCATGTTTCAGACTCAAGCCCGTTCTGAGAGATATGAGATCTCTGAGAAGTTCTTTAACTGCAAGATGGAGGAAGGGAGTTCCGTTAGTGAGCATGCCATAAAGATGTCGGGCTACACTCAACGCCTTGAGCAACTGGAATGCACGATTCCAGAGGAGCTCAAGATTGGCAGGGTTCTGCAATCACTCCCTCCCAGCTACAAAAGTTTTGTAGTGACTCATAATCAGATTGGTTCCACTGATACGATCACCGAGCTCTTCGCAAAGCTGAAGGCTGCGGAAGTGGACATCAAGAAGGATAATCATGTGTTGATGGTCAACAAGCCCTCCTTTAAGAAAGGTAAGGGAGCAAAGAAGCCCTTCAAGAAGGGCGGCGGCAAGCGCAATGCCCCTGCTGAGAAGAAGCTCAGGTCTGGTCCTAAGCCGGACACTGAGTGCTTCTATTGCAAGGACAGGGGTCACTGGAAGCGCAACTGTCCGAAGTACTTAGCGGACAAGAAGGCTGGCACCATCAAAGGTATATTTGATATACATGTTATTGATGTTTTCCTTACTAGCCCTTGTTGTAGTGCCTGGGTATTTGATACCGGTTCAGTTGCTAATATTTGTAACTCGAAACAGGAGCTACGGTATAGACGGCGGCTTGCGAGGGATGAGGTGACGATGCGCGTTGGCAACGGATCAAGAGTTGATGTGATGGCCGTCGGCACGCTCTCCTTACTTTTACCTTCGGGATTAGTTTTAAACCTTAATAAATGTTATTATGTGCCTGCGTTGAGCATGAACATTATTTCCGGATCATGTTTATTGCAAGACGGTTATTCATTTAAATCGGATAATAATGGTTGTTCTATTTATATGAGTAACATCTTTTATGGTCATGCACCTCTTGTGAATGGTTTATTTCTTCTAAATCTCGAAAGGGATGAAACACACATCCATAACATTGAGGCTAAGAGATGCAAAGTAGATAGTGATAATACTACTTATTTGTGGCGCTGTCGTCTAGGTCATATTGGTGTAAAGCGCATGAAGAAACTCCATTCTGATGGACTTTTGGAGTCTCTTGATTTTGAATCATTTGACACATGCGAACCATGCCTCATGGGCAAGATGATCAAAACCCCGTTCTCCGGTATGATGGAGCGAGCAACGGACTTGTTGGAAATCATACATACCGATGTATGCGGACCGATGAGTGTTTCGACGCGCGGTGGATATCGCTATTTTCTCACTTTTACCGATGACTTAAGTAGATATGGGTATATCTATTTAATGAAACATAAATCTGAAACGTTTGAAAAGTTCAAAGAATTTCAGAATGAAGTGGAGAACCACCGTAACAGAAAGATTAAGTTTCTACGATCAGATCGTGGGGGCGAATATTTGAGTTATGATTTTCTCACGCATCTTAAAGCAAGCGGAATTGTTTCGTAACTCACGCCACCCGGAACACCACATCGCAATGGTGTGTCTGAACGCCGGAATCGAACCCTATTAGATATGGTCCGATCGATGATGTCTCTTACTGATTTGCCGTTATCATTTTGGGGTTATGCATTAGAAACCGCTGCATTCACTTTAAATAGGGCTCCATCTAAATCCGTTGAGACGACACCGTATGAACTGTGGTTTGGTGCTAAACCTAAGTTGTCGTTTCTTAAAGTTTGGGGATGCAAAGCTTACGTCAAGAAGTTGATGCCGGACAAGCTCGAACCCAAAGCGGAGAAATGCGTCTTCATAGGATACCCTAAGGAAACTATTGGGTATACCTTCTATCACAGAACCGAAGGCAAAGTGTTTGTCGCAAAGAACGGTTCCTTTCTTGAGAAGGAGTTTCTCTCGAAAGAAGTGAGTGGGAGGAAAGTAGAGCTAAACGAGGTTATTGAACCTTCTCTTGAATTGGAGAGTAGCGCAGCACCTGAAATTGTTCCAGTGCCGCCTGCACCAACAATAGAGGAAGCTAATGACAAGGATCATGAAGCTTCGTACGATGCTGCTACTGAACGTCGCAGGTCGACAAGGTCGCGTGCCCCTCCTGAGTGGTACGGCAACCCTGTCTTGACTGTCTTGTTAGTAGAAGACAGTGAACCTACGAACTATGAGGAAGCGATGATGAGCCCAGACTCTGAGAAATGGCTAGAAGCCATGAAATCCGAATTGGGATCCATGAGGGAAAACCAAGTATGGACTTTGGTGGACCCTCCTAGCGACCGAAAGGCCGTTGAGTGCAAATGGATATTCAAGAAGAAAACGGACGCGGATGGTAATGTTACCGTCTATAAAGCACGGCTTGTCGCAAAAGGTTTTCGACAAGTTCAAGGTGTTGACTACGATGAGACTTTCTCTCCCGTAGCGATGTTTAAGTCCATTCGGATTTTATTAGCAATTGCTGCGTTTCATGATTATGAAATATGGCAGATGGATGTCAAGACTGCTTTCCTCAATGGCAACATTGATGAAGAGTTGTATATGATGCAACCCGAGGGTTTTGTCGATCCTAAGGATGCTAGTAAAGTATGCAAACTTCAGCGTTCCATTTATGGACTGAAGCAAGCATCTCGGAGTTGGAACCTTCGTTTTGATCAAGTGATCAAGAGCTTTGGTTTTGTTCCAAATTGCTACGAAGCTTGCATCTACAAGAAAGTGAGTGGGAGCTCGGTGACGTTTCTGGTACTGTATGTGGATGACATATTGATTATCGGAAATGACATCAACTTGCTTAACGATGTGAAGAGTTATTTGAACAAGTGTTTTTCAATGAAAGACCTAGGTGAAGCTGCTTATATATTGGGCATCAAAATCTATAGAGATAGACAAAGACGCCTGATAGCTTTAAGCCAGAGTACATACCTAGACAAAGTTCTGAAAAGGTTCAGAATGGATAAGGCAAAGAAAGGTTCAGTGCCTATGTTGTCAGGTAAGATATTGAGAAAGGCTCAGTGTCCAGCTACGGTAAATGATAGGGAAGCTATGAGCAAAGAGCCTTATGCCTCGGCCATAGGTTCCATCATGTATGCCATGCTGTGTACTAGACCAGATGTGTCCAATGCTCTTAGTTTGACGAGCAGATATCAAAGTGATCCAGGAGTGGAACACTGGACAGCCGTGAAGAACATCCTAAAGTACCTAAATAGAACTAAAGAAATGTTCTTAGTCTATGGGGGTGATGAACAGCTTGTCGTAAAAGGTTACGTCGATGCTAGTTTCGACACCGACAAGGATGATTCTAAATCTCAGATAGGATACGTTTATATTTTGAATGGAGGAGCTGTGAGCTGGAGAAGCTGCAAGCAAAGCGTGATCGCGGGATCTACAGTAGAAGCGGAATACATGGCTGCTGCAGAAGCGTCAAGTGAAGGAGTTTGGATCAGAAACTTCATCACTGAGCTTGGCGTGGTTCCAAGTGCATTGGACCCACTGGAGATATTGTGTGACAACACTGGCGCCATAGCACTCGCTAAGGAACCAATATATCATCCTAAGACCAAGCATATCAACTGCAAGTTTCATATAATCCGAGATTATATAGCAGATGGAGATCTGAAGATTAGCAAAGTACATACGGATCTGAATGTCGCAGATCCATTGACTAAACCTCTTCCACGTGTAAAACATGATCAACACCTCAGTGCCATGGGTGTGAGATTGTTGCCAGATGTAAACTAGATTATTGACTCTAGTGCAAGTGGGAGACTGTTGGAATTATGCCCTAGAGGCAATAATAAAGATGTTATTATTATAATTCTTGTTCATGATAAAGTTTATGTTCCATGCTAGAATTGTATTAAGCGGAAACTTTAATACTTGTGTGGTTTGTAAACAACACCGTGTCCCTAGTACGCCTCTATGGACTAGCTCATTGATCAATGATGGTTAAGGTTTCCTAACCATAGACATGAGTTGTCAATTGATAATGAGATCATATCACTGGGAGAATTATATGGTGGATAGACCCAAACAAAGCAGAGCAATTAGATCGTGTCATCGTGTTCGTCTTTGCGAAGCTTTTCCTATGTCAAATATTGTATTCCTTAGACCATGAGATAATGCAACTCCCTGGTATCGGAAGAAAGCTTTGAGGTCATCAAACGTCATCCTATGAGAGGGTGATCATAAAGGTGTCTCTCAGGTGATCGGAAAGTATCTGTTGGGTTGTATGTATCGAGATGGGATTTGTCCCTCCCAAGTCGGAGAGATATACTTCGGGCCCACTCGGTAATCGATATCAACACCGCTTGCAAGCATGTGGTTAAGGAGTTAATCACAAAGTGATATCGGATTACGGAACGAGTAAAGTACTTGCTGTGAACGAGATTGAACTAGGTATGACGGTACCAACGATCGAATCTCGGGCAAGTAAAATATCACGAGACGAAGGGAATATATATATGGGATTGATTGAATCCTGGCATCGTGGTTCATCCGATATGATCATCGATGAATGTGTGGGAGTCAATATGGGTGCCCAGACCCCGCTGTTGATTATTGATAGAAGATCATGTCTGCATATTCTCGAACCCGCGGGGTCACACACTTAACGTGTCTCGACGCTAGGATAGATTGGATAATTGGTTTATGAATTTTTGTTCGGAGTCTCGGATGGGATCCGGGATATCACGAGAGGTTCCGGAATGGTCCGGAGAATAAGATTCATATAAGGCAGTGCAGTTTTTGGAGTTCGGAATTGTTCCGGGTTAATCGGTATTGTACCGGAAGCTTCTAGAACCTTCCGGAAGGGGACCAACGTGGCCCCACCTTCCGGGAGGGGGCATGGGCCTATGAGGGAGTGTCCTGGCTGCATTGGGCCAGGGGCACAAGGCCCCATAGGGCCCAGCCGATCCTGGATAAGTTTAAACTCGTTTAAACTAGAGATAGGATTTCTAGATAAGGGAGAGTTTAAACTCGTTTAAACTAGAGATAGGATTTCTAGATAAGGGAGAGTTTAAATTGTTTAAACTAGAGATAGGCTTGGAGGAGGGGCAAGGGCTGGCCGCCCCCCCTCTATATATAGAGGGGTGGTGCGCCCCCTCCCCATACACACCTTCCTCCAAGCCCTAGCAGCCTTGCTACCTTCCTCTCTCCCTCCCGACTGTTTGTAGGGGAAGCCCTACAGCAGAAATTCTCCACCATATACACCACGCCGTCGTGCTGTAGATCCAATCTATCTCTCCACCATACTCGCTGGTCCGAGGAAGGAGGAGACGTCGAGGTGCTGCACGCGTGCATCTCACGGAGGCACCACCACTTGTGGTGCTAGATCGGATCGGATCGCGAGGAGGAGAAGCGAGTACGACTACATCAACCACGTTCCGACGAACGTTCCGCTGTGCGAATCTTCAAGGGTATGAAGATCTAATCCAATCTCTCTCGTTGTTTGCATCTCCTAGATTAGATCTTGGCTTTCCCTCTGTTCGCTCCGTAGAAAATTTTGATTTACTATGCCGCGAAACCCTTCACATGTCTGACGGCGCGTGGGCGTCCAAGGAGACGGCCAGGAAGATGGCGTCGGCAGACCGGAAGGGCAGAGAGGAGAGGGCAAAGCTCCAGCAAGACCAAGAGAAGGCGACAGCGGCGGATGAGCAGGCGATCGCGAGGGCGAAACAGGCAGCGGCGACGAGGTCGGCTTTGATGGCGGCGCCGTACCCACCCAACTGGGGAAGCCAGGCAAGCGTCGGCTCGCCCGCCGGATTCTCGCCGATCTCTCCAGCTGGCTTCCAGGAGAGCCAGGCGGCTGCGCGGCAGAGGTACTCCTCGTCCCCCGAGTTCGACGGCAGCTTCAACCCCAACATGGTCTTCCCCTGCCCGGTGCCGCGCCCTCCTTCGGTTTTCAACGTGGACATCAACCTCCCCTACTCCACCTCTTCGGCGTACGCAGTCCCTACTCTGCACCGCGGACCACTGCCTTTCGGCGCAAGCTCGGCGCAAGGAACCAACAGCGAGGCCGACGCGCGCAACATGTTCGGCGGAATGCCGATCACTCTGCCGGCCGGCATGTCGGCCGAGACGTACATGGAGGACATGATCGCAACAGGCTCGGCCTCCAACCACCCCTCCTTCACGGAAGAGCAGACCCGGGCCGACGCCGAGCACGACATCGAGTCTCAAGATCTCGTCGACATCAACGCCGAGGAGATGCAGGCCGAGCCGACGCAGGCAGAGGACGCCGAGGGTGAAGCCTTGCTGCTGGCGAAAGGCAAGAAGGGGAAGAAGAAGTCGGGCACTTTGGCGTAAGCTCGGATCAAGTGGACCGTGGCCGAGGACACCTGTCTCGCCGAAGCTTGGAAAATGGTGAGCATGGATCCGATCACCGGTGCCAACTAGATTCAGACAACTATTGGCGGCGCGTGAAGGTAGCGTTCGACGAGCGTAGCCTTTGCCATCCAAAGTATCACAAAATTCATATGGAGCGAGGGGAGAAGGCTATTACCAACCATTGGGCGATCATCCAGACTGCGTGCAGCAAGTGGCATAGCTGCATGGAAGAGGTCGAACACACACAAGCCAACGGGTAAAACATGGACAACAAGGTACTCGCGAACACTAGCTTTGTCATGCACTCGCTTCCATTTGGACACACTTGACACACTTCCATTTTGCAGCTTCGTCGTGAACTTGCTTTGTTTCGAGATGACATGAAGATGGAGTTCAAGTTCCATCATGTCTTCGAGGATATCGAGCACTGCGAGAAGTGGAGGGACACTCGCCTGAGTCTCTCCAAGACCAAGGACGTCGCCTACAACCCGGAGGCCGCTCCCGCTGCTGCTGGCGAAGGAAGACCAGAGATGGGCCAGAAGAAGGCGAAGATGCTCAAAGTCGTCGGACCTCCCGTCGAGCGTCTCTACGCTTCGATCGAGAAATGCATCGCCGACACGAGGGCTCAGGCCGAGAAGAGGGCTGAGAAGACCGATGAGCGCTGGAAGCAGCTGATGGAGACACAAGGGGAAAAGGTGGCCCTCATCAAGGCCAGCCTCGCTGAGAAGAAGGCCAACTACGCTGCCAAGAAGCGCAACACGGACCTCAAGTTCCTGATGGGCGGCGAGGCCACGTCGAATATGAGCTCGACGGTCAAGGTCTGGTACATGGCGCAACGCCAGGCCATCCTCCAGGGCGAGATCACGGCGTCCCCTTCCTCTGCGTCGACCGCCCCTACGCCGAACACCCCCATGCCGATCTATGATTCCACTTCCTCCAACCCCTCGCCGTCCGACGGCGAGACGGATGACCACGCCGCAGGAGACCATCCCTATCGACGACTGAGAGTCATTTTCCCTGTTATGTAATAATAATTTGTCGCTGAATTTCTGGACGTTTCTGTCGAACACCTTGTGGCCGAACACTCGCCGCGCGGGAACGATAAATATTCAAATATGTTGCCGTTTTTTGTTCGCCTGGGTACTCGACATGTGTATGCGAGTGGGAAACTAGACGTATCCAGGCCGAAATCAAGTTCCGTCTGGCCAAAAAAAGGTCCAGATTTCGGCCTAGGTTCGCCCAACGAGTGGAGATGCTCTTAGCCCTAAGCATGTTGAGGAAGATACATCATCATCCCAGTGGCTATGCTTGGAGATCCATTGGTCTTCTGGAGTAATGTTGTTCTCGAAACCCGTGGAGGTGGTCAATCCTTGAGCTTCCATCATTTCTTTCTGATGAGCACAAGCTTTTTTGGCATAGACATGAGCCTCATACATGCGCTTTTGGTTGTCCACTTGGAAGCAAAACACCTTCTTCAGCTTGGCCTCAATCCTCTTGGCCCATGATGGCTGGGCATTCTTGCGACGAGAGAAAACATAATCAGCATCACCGCCACTGTCAGCATCCTCAGAATCAGCCTCAATCACATTGCCCTCTTCATCCACCTCATCACCCTCCACATTGCGAGGCTTAGCATGCTTCTTGATCTTGAGTGCCTGGCCTGTGCACAACTAGAGGACGAGTAGAAAGGGTACTGGCAATAGGAGGGAACTTAGCAACAATGAGAGCCATGATGTAGGGAGAAAATGGGGGAACCCTCCGGGAGTGAGCCACAGCTACCATTGCATTCCATATAAAGTCCATCACATCAAGGGGGTGTTGGAGTCGCGGTTGAGAAAGGTGTTGAGCAGCAGATCAACAAAATATCCATGAATCTCATCTTTGTTGCCAGCACGAGGAGCAACCGTCTCACGGAAAATGCGGTGGAGAATGTCATACATGGGGAGAAGATCCTTGATCTTGCCAACAACACCGCGACCCCGGATATAAAGAGGTGTAAGAACATCCTTCTTGGAGGGGTGCTCACGCATGTGGCAGCAGAAGCCACAAGGAATGTCACGGCCGCGATCTTCATACCCCAGAATTTCAGCAAATTCAGCAAGAGTGGCCTCCTTAATTGCACCTTGAGTCATCCAAGTGATCTTCCGAGTGCGGCCTGTTGAGAAGTGAGCAGTGGCATAGAACTGAGAAATGAGAAGAGGCTCATAATCGTGCTGAAATTCCATAATGGGGAGCATTCCAAGGTGAGAGCAGATTTCTTTAGCCTCAGCAAAGTACTCAAGATGTTGTTGATGTGATCCATATCAATCCACAGCTGTGGCATAACCATTTGAACATTTTTTAGAAGGACTTCATTGTAGACGCACTGTTGGAAGTCATTCTAGAACAACTGTCTTCCCTACCCTCATCACAGGCGCGGCCATAGGGATTGTCAACCCTCAGAGAGTGGAACTCAGAATCAGATAGATCGGACAGTAACTTTGGCCCTGATGGACCTGAGCTGAAACTCTTGGAGCGCCCCGAGAAAGGGGACGAGGAGGGGGAGCACTGCCACGACCAGCAGACCGCTTGGTGACACCCTCACGACCCCCACGACCACCTCGAGTGGCTGGAATCTTCATACGGCGGCTGGGTTGAGGCATGACTTCTTCTTCTTCCTCGGACTTTGTCTCTTCCTCTACAATTTCATGACTAGCCTTGGAGCGTTTACGAGTGCCCCTAGAACCACCTGCACCTGTGATAGCAAGAGGGAGAACAGCAGGGAGGGTAAGGGCACAAGAACCAAGAACAGACAAAGAAGAATCCATGCTTTAGCAAGAGGTTGTGGTCAGCTGGGACCGATACTACCGGATCTGGGGACTGGTAGTACCGCTTGCGAGCGGTAGTACCAGAAAATTTTCCGGTACTACCGATCGAGCGGTACAAGCACATCCACGGCAGGGCACGGTCCCAAATTGGCCTCAACAGGTTAGAAACCATTGATTGTACTAAGTAATAAGGAATGTATGGCGGTACAACCCCAAAGCAAGTTACTTTCTCCAAGAATCTAAGCAAAACCTAGATCCAATGAAGAAAACAAGAGTGAGAGGGAGGGGACGGTTGTACCGAGATCCACGGTGGTGGGGAAGGACCGGGAGCCTGCAGGGAGTCCGAATCCAAGGAGGATCCGGGGAGTGGAGGACGCGGTGAGGCTCCGGTGGCGTCAAGAGCTTCGGCGGCGGCGGTGGTTTGTGTGGGGAGCGGGGGGAATAATGAGGCACTAAAGGGTGCCTCACCCCGCACGACCAATCTATACCAGAAAACACCAACCGGTAGTACAGGTTCTGCAAGCGGTAGTACCAGCCTCAGTCATGCCTGGAACTACCTTGCGGTACTACCGCCAAGCGGTAGTACCGGTCATGAGACGCGATACTACCGGTCAAGGCGGTAGTACCGGTCCCAGGTACCGGTTGGTACTGAGCGAGATGAAAAGGTCTAGTCCTCCCTCAGTATCGCCCGGTACAGCCGGGTGGCACTACCTTGACCAAGCGGTAGTACCGCTTGCCACAAGCGGTACTACCGGTTGGAGAGGTAGTGCCGCTCCGTGGTACCGGGTGGTACTGAGGAATCATGAGTCCTTACCTTCTCAATCAGATGCAACCGGTACAAGGGAGCGATAGTACCAGTGCCAAGCGGTAGTACCGGTTGCAACTTTCGGTACTACCGGTTAGAACTGGTGACTTTGGAAAATACAACTGTGGGCAATGCAATATTTTTGCCACAACCTAAAAGACCTGAGATACACTTAGCGTACAATTACGTCGATAGGTGTGTTATCATCAAACATCAAAATCTCAAGGATAGGAAATGCTCTTTCAACTGGGTCTGGGTGTGTCACATGCGCGCGTGTGCTGTGTGTGATATGGGTTGGTGTGTTTCAGATGCGTGCGATGAAATTGAAAATAATAATAGGCCAATCATGTTAATATGACTTATATGTAAATAATATGGTGCTCATAATTATGTTACTCCCTGGTACTATCTGATTAGGAATTTTGCCGCTCAGAATCGGATATTGAAAGGGTTTCGCAGCATAGTAAATCAAAAAAATTCTACGGATGCGACCAAGAAAGCCAAGATCTAATCTAGGAGATGCAATCAACAAGAGAGATAGATGAGATCTTCATACCCTTGAAGAAATCGCACAGCGGAAACGTTCAACAGAACGTGGTTGATGTAGTCGTACTCGCCGTCTCCTCCTCGCGATCCGATCCGATCCGATCCTACGCCGCAAGTGGCGGCGCCTCCGAGAGATGCACACGTGCGGTGCAGCGACGTCTCCTCCTACCTTGGTCCAGCAAGTATGGTGGAGAGATAGATTGGATCTGCAGCACGACGACGTGGTGCTTATGGTGGAGAGTTTCTGCGGCAGGGCTTCGCCTACGCGCAGTCGGGAGAGAGAGAGGTGGAGGGGCAGCAGGACGGTGGCTAGGGTTGGAGGAGTAGCAGAGGGGAAGGGTGCGCCCCTACCCTCCTTATATGGGGGGCTGGCCAGCCCCCTTGGCCCCTCCTCCAAGCCCTAGGGCGGCGACCCCCAAGGGTGGAGTGGGGGGCAAGTCTTCCCCCTTCCTTCTAGAAGGCTCCCCTAGGGTTTCCCCTAGGGCTGGCCGGCTGGGCCTTGGGGGCCTTGTGCCCCTGGCACAAAGTGGCCAGGGCACTTCCCCTTAGGCCCACGTAGGCCTCTGACAAGTGGGCCCACGTTGGTCCCACTCCGGAACCTTGTAGAACCTTCCGGTACAATACCGATAAACTCCGAAACGATTCCAAAATCCAAAAACTGCTTTCCTTTATATGAATCTTATTCTCCGGACCATTCCGGAACCTCTCGTGATGTCCTGGATCTCATCCGAGACTCCGAACAAAAACTCATAAACCAATCATCCATTCTATCCTAGCGTCGATGCACGTTAAGTGTGTGACCCTACGGGTTCGAGAATATGTAGACATGATCTTCTATCAATAATCAACAGCGGGATCTGGAAACCCATATTGACTCCCACACATTCATCGATGATCATATCGGATGAACCACGATCCTAGGATTCAATTAATCCCATGTATGTATTCCCTTCGTCACGCGATATTTTACTTGCGCGAGATTCGATTGTTGGTATCGACATACCTAGTTCAATCTCGTTCACAGCAAGTACTTTACTCGTTCCGTAATCCGATATCACTTTGTGATTAACTCCTTAACCACGTGCTTGCAAGCGGTGTTGATATCGATTACCGAGTGGGTCCGAAGTATATCTCTCTGACTCGGGAGGGACAAATTCCATATCGATACATACAACCCAACAAGTACTTTCCAATCACCTGAGAGACACCTTTATGATCACCCTCACATAGGATGACGTTTGATGACCTCAAAGCTTTCTTTCGATACCAGGGAGTTGTATTATCTCATGGTCTAAGGAATACAATACTTGACATAGGAAAAAGCTTCGCAAAGATGAACACGATGACACGATCTAATTGCTCTACTTAATTTGGGTTTGTCCATCATATCATTCTCCTAATGACATGATATCATTATTAATCGACAACTCATGTCTATGGATAGGAAACCTTAACCATCATTAATCAATGAGCTAGTCCATAGAGGCATACTAGGGACACGGTGTTGTTCATAAACACACAAGTATCAAAGTTTCCGCTTAATACAATTCTAGCATGGAATATAAACTTTATCATGAACAAGAATTATAATAATAACATCTTTATTATTGCCCCTAGGGCATAATTCCAACAGATATATATAGATAAAATTAAGTCATCTAATATAGATCAGAGGGAGTAAGTATAAGTACAGTAAATAAATAGAGTACATACGATTATGGGGCGGTATAACCCATGAAAATTGGCCTAAAAATGTGCAATATTGTCACGAGATGTCTCGTTGATCATAACATGGCAACGCACATGCACTTTGCTAGTATAATAATAAAGAACGCAAAATTTCTATCTATGGTCCGTCACTTGGACAATTTTGCCCCTATATTTTCGGAAGTACTACAACCTCTGCCACCGATAAGTGAATCCAGCTAATATTTTAGAGAACATCGCTGCTCTCCTGGCTTTTTCTTATGGGCTACTCTCCTGGACTTTCTTTTACGGTTCGCGAGCTAGACTTCTAATCCTACAAAGTTAAAAGCGCTGCTCTCCTGGCTTTTTCTTATGGACTACTCTCCTGGGCTTTCTTTTACGGGCCGCGAGCGAGACTTCTAATCCTACGAAGTTAAAAGCGCTGCTCTCTTGGTCTTTTTCTTTTGGGTTGTCTACCGGTTAGCCAGAAAGTAGATATTTTATACTGAATAGTCCCACATTGCTATCTTAAACTGAATTCCACCGATTTATATACCCTCGAAAATTGACAGCAATCATCCTCCTCTAGAATAAACGAGAAGCACCGCCAACGTGATTCGAGAAGACGACCACTGATCAGGAAATACAGGGGCAGAGTGCCAGAGATGAGATAGGGAAGAGCTTGCGGGGGCGGTGGAGGATGGTCGAGGGCGGTCGGGAGATCCTGGCAGCAAGAACGGAGGATGGAGGGCCCTGGCGTGTGCAAGATGGTCGAGTCCTAAGATTCTGGCGGCGAGAATGGAGGACGCCCGACCACTGTATTTTCACTTGGACAATTTTTCCCCTGTATTTTCGGATGTATTACAGCCTCTGCCACCGATAAGTGAATCCATCTCTAATATTTTAGAGAACATCGCTGCTCTCCTGGCTTTTTCTTATGGGCTACTCTCCTGGGCTTTCTTTTATGGGCCGTGAGCGAGACTTCTAATCCTACGAAGTTAAAAGCGCTGCTCTCCTGGCTTTTTCTTATGGGCAACTCTCCCGGGCTTTCTTTTACGGGCCGCGAGCGAGATTTCTAATCCTACGAAGTTAAAAGCGTTGCTCTCCTGGTCTTTTTCTTTTCGGTTGTCTAACGGTTAGCCAAAAAGCAGATATTTTATACTAAATAGTCCCACATTGCTATCTTAAACTGAATTCCACCGATTTATATACCCTAAAAATTTGACAGCAATCAGCCTCCTCTAGAATAAACGAGAAGCACCGCCGACGTGCGAGAAGACGACCACTGATCAGGAAACACAGGTGAAAGGATACGGATGTCGCCTAGAGGGGGGGGGTGAATAGGCGATTAAAACTTTTCCTAGAGTGGCTCAACAAAGGCAGAATAAAACTAGTGTTTACTTTGTTAAGCACAACCTAGAACAACTAAGGTTCACCTATGTGCACCAACAACTTATGCTAAGCAATACAACCAACAAAGTGATAGGAAGATATAGATTACTTCAAGCACGAAGGTTATCACAATATAAAGTGCATAAGTAAATGCTTGGGTATAGAGATAACCGAGGCACGCGGGGACGACGATATTTTACCGAGTTCCTCCCAACATGGAGTACGTCTCGTTTGGAGAGGGGGTGGTACGAAACCACCAACGCCACAAAAGGCCTACCTTATTCTCTGGTGAATCTCACCCCAACGGGATCGATCCACACTTCCACTATCGGTGCACTTGTCGGTGGCAACCGGAACCTCTCGCAAGGTTGGGGCACTTCTCCACAACTTAATTGGAGGCTCCCAACAAACGCCACCAAGGCCACAACTCCACCAAGGCCACAAAACCGTCTAGGGTTCCAAGAACCCAAGAGGGACAAGCTCCAAAGAGTAACTCAAACCAAATCCTCCGAGGAGAACACAAACCGATGCACCAAATGCAATGACAAGGACACAAGAAGTGATCAAATCCTTCTCTCCCAAATTCCACCAAAGCTACAAAAGCTTATGGGGGAATAAGAGAGGAAGAACAATGGAGGAAATCCACAAAATACTCCAAGATCTAGATCCCAATATGTTCCCCTCACTTAGAGGAGAGATTGATTGGTGGGATTGTAGATCTAGATCTCCTCTTTCAAATCCCTCAAGAATATGCAAGAATCATAGGAGGGATTGAGAGGAAGCAAGCTCAAGAAGGTCAACAATGGAGGGGAAACTTTCAAGAATAATTAAGGAACCATTGGGGAAGAAGGCCCCTTATATAGGTCCCTCCAAAATCCAACCGTTGCAGCCCAAAAACGCGATTCCCGATACTACTAGACTTTTTCCCGGTACTACCGGACCTTTCCCGGCACTACCGAACATTTCCTGGGGTTCCTGGGGCTCCAAACGCATTTTTCTCTGCACTCCCCAGTACCAAAATGCGGTACTACCGGACCCCGTTAATACTGGATCCTGGTCCGGTACTACCGGTCATCACAGAACGAAAACAACCATAACTTTTGCATCCAGACTCCGATTTCGATGATCTTGGGCTCGTTTCGAAGAGGACAACAAACTCTACAAGATCATGCAAAGAAAAATCATAGTACAGCAAGGGAGGATAGATCCAAATGACGAAGTAAAAAACCTTCTGTCGCGCTAGGTACTAAAATGCGGTACTACCGCTTTTTGGTACCTAGCCCGACAGTGGCTTTTGGAAACTTGTCAAAAACCTTCTGCCGTGCTAGGTACCAAAATGCGGTACATGGCAGTGGCATTTGGCAACTTGCCAAAACCTACTGCCGCGCTAGGTACTAAAATGCGGTACTATCTCATTTTGGTACCTAGGAAAATTCAAACCTCTATAACTTTTGATTGGTAACTCCGATCGACCCGATTCCAATTGCGTTGGAAAAAGGACGACATGAGCTACCCTATGAAAGGTGAAAATATTGGTTATCACCAAGTGAGAATGTATCATGTATAATAATGTGAGATACCTCACTTGGTGAGAAACCGAAAAGCCGCCAAGATCAAAATCGCAACAAGATACAAACGGAAGATCCGATTTTGATGAACAAGAGCTTGTTATGGAGATTACCACAAGCTCTATATCCTCACATGGATAAGACCAAATAACAAGAAAATATGATGATGCAAATATGCAAAGGTTTGAGATCTCTCCGAACGATATGACTGAGTTACTCATTCGAGAGCCCCTCTTGATAGTACAGTTATCTATCCTAAACCCGGTCTCCTACTAACAACATGAAATGGGTGACAAGTTCTAGAAGGCCAATATAGTGATAAATCCTCCAAAGTTGTGCATTCGCACATATCGAATGATGAATACTTGGGAGGAAGTAGAACTATACTGAGAACCCGAAGATTGCCAAAATAAAGTCAAATAATGCAAGCAATTATAAGGTCCGACACACCAAATGAAAACAACAAATGAGTTTAAATGGAAAACAACAAGATGTTATGATATGAGTAGATGAGTGTGTTAAATATCAAATAGAGAAGCTCCCCAAATATTTAAAACACAACAAATGAAAGATCAAATAAATGCTTAATAAAAATAGAGAAGCTCCCCAAGATTTGTGCATACTTTAAAATCGATGTATTTCAATACAAAAATGCACAAATATGGAATCCTCACTCCGCCATAACATTTAAGGCACAATAAATGAAAAAAAAGACAAATGAGCATTATTAAATGAATTAGATGAGCTCCCCAAAGATAATGCACCAATTATGATAATTGCATTTGGGAACAAAGTGCATAGTCGTGGAATCCTCACTCATCTAAATTTATTTAACAATACTAGGCATGAGAGAACAAATATGAGCGTCCAAATATGCAACCAAAACGTACAAGCACTCATAGGCAAATAAATTTGGTATCCACCGAAGTATCAAAAGGAATAAAAGGTGGTATGTAATTAATAAAATCTCAACTAAAATTATCTTCAGATATGTGTGTTTTTTTCTAAATGGATAACATCACAAAGACATATGCCCATAACGAAGCAAGCACACACAAGGAAGATATACAATAAATCACATGAAATCAAAAATTAAGTCATAATATATACCAATAAGATTTTTGCTTCAAAGCATGGCCAAAGGCCCAAATATATCTTACTGTACATTAATGAACTTCAAACACCAACACACTACATATATTACAACTATCACCAAGGGAAAAAGGAGAAAGTTGACATATATAGAGAAAAGCAACAAGTATCACAAGGAAAAAAATCGACTAGCAAAATCTCACATTTGCACATGAGAGAAGTTGAGGAAGGATAGGCAATAAAATTTCTAGATTGACATATTTGGGATTAATGGATCATATGCATGATTTTGTATAATCCCAATTATATGCACTCATCTCAACTTCTACACATTTACAATCGAGAGTTCTCTTAATACCATGGCTAGAGATACAACAATAAATATAATAACAAAAATTCATGCCAAGATGCAACCTACAAAAGGTTGGAAGCAAGATAAATATGCATGATCGAGAGATACTTGTTAACGAGATATAATTGGTAGGATGTAGAGGATGTGAATTCGTTGATCATCCTATAGCTTGCCTCCAACTTTCATGTATGCATCATTTCTTCAAAATTGAGAGACAAGCATCCAATCTATCTCCAATGTACCTAAAACACATTTAGGTACAAAATGGTCCCCAAACTTATTGAGTCCAAAGTAGTTAGTGCAACTACAATACATAGGAGAGACTCCACATAATTATGTGCATATTGATATGAAATTGAATTTCATGCACAACTTAGCCGATGGGAATTGGTGGAGTTTCCCCTATATATTGGATCAAAGAAAGCAAGCATGCCACAATATAAACATATAGTAAATATGCATGCATAAAGCTTTCAAGAACCAAAAAGGAGATACAATTTGAACAAAAACAACAAGTAAAAACGATATTCAAATTGTATCAAAGAACCAATTCAACACATGAAAGATCACAAGTTCAACAAATGAACTTAGGCTAAGACCAAAAGAGCAAAAGATAGATAGAAATAAAAATGCTCAAGGATTTATCTCATTCTGAAATGGTCAAATCATGAAACAAGGAATGAGACAAAACCAACTCCCAAAAAGAGCAAGGTTCCAACAAGAAACCAAACTCCCCAAACTTCTCATGATGGCACAAAATACCAAAACAAAAATATTGAGGTTCCAAGCACATAAAACCCGATATGGACCAAACAAAGAAGTATAAATATGAGTGTTCTAAATAATATAGGAGATCTCCCCCATAGATAGCGCATTATGTAGGATTTTCCTTTTAAATGCAAAATGCACACAAATGGGATCATCACTAGTACCTACAATAAGTAAAACACAAGAGGATATCAATAAAATAAGAAGATCCACAAGAAGCAAGGAAGGCTTGGGAGACAACACAAAACATTTTCTTGGCCAAAGATAGGATAAAATTAAGCAAGGGACGAAGTGAATATGATCAATAAATTCTACCATAAGTTGGATACTCATTGTCCAAGGACAAGAAATAGAATAATTTCCCCAAGGTAGCTTATATGGATATCCAAGATCATAGTCACAAGATGAAGCATATAACTAAATATAAGAAATTAAGCATGATACTTCGAACAAGATTCTTGGTAGCTTCCAATAGTCACACAATCACTAGTGATTAGAGTAACTTGAAGCAAATGGTTTCCATGAGGATATATATATCTAAATATGAGGAAACACATACCAAGAAACATTCTCATATACAAGATCCAAAATAATATCAATAAAGGCATTCAAGCAAAATGGAACTTATATGAGCAAATGTGTCACATAGGAGCTAGAGAATTGTAAATACCAATTCTAAGTGACACAACCTCGAATATTCACATTTTCTAGGATTTGTAATATGCACTAAGCATATGACTCCCCCATAATGTGATACTACCATAAAACCAACACGAGGCAAAAGGATACAAATAGAGATAATTAATGGACATTATAAAACTTAAATTTCTCATGAGAATTGTACCACATAGAGACTAGACAATAATCCAATATAAATACTAGGTGGTATTCCTCATGTACACACAATTTTAGGATTGTGTAATGCCCAAGCATAACACTCCCCCAAAATGGGATAGTCCATTAATCTCTCGCAAGAGCCAAATAAGATATCAAATATAATCAATTAAGGCTCTAATACAAGAAACACACATACATGGTGTGCCACCTAATCATATACAAATATACTTGATATATCAAGATAATTAAGTGGAAAGCACAACATGTACAAAAGCATGGAAGATACAAAACCAACACATGCACAAGGGGCGAGTAACTTCCAATGTAATGAGTTAAGCATATGTTACCGCAAGGAGGAACATTGGAAATATAATATAATCATGATAATACAAATGGCTTGGCTTGACAATAATAATTGACGAAGATCCTTCAATTCTTCATAATGTAGCCAAGTCTCCAATGCCCTCCAACAAACACCTATTTATCAAGTTTTGGCTTGTTGGTCCCCAACCAAGTTGGGTCCTAAGGGGTTAGTCACAATAGGCTTGGCAACCCAAATGGTTCTTTTCTTGAAACCACATTGAGCACCAACAAATTTGACAAACACATTGCCAACCTCATCCTTACAAAGATAATAAGCATCATCAATAATGATAGGGTTGGATGAGGAGATACTGATAGTGCATGAGGAAGAAATATGCCCCTTCTCACGACATATGTAGCAAGTTTTACTCTTGCCATCTTTCTTCTTAGGTGAAGCCACAACTCGAGGAAGAGCTCGAGTAGTCCTCTTAGGAATAGGCCCATTAATGACTTGAGGTGGAGCTTGAGGCCGCTTCCCTTGTTTCTTCACACTAAGAGGCTTTTTCTTCAATGGGCAAGATCTAACATGGTGCCCTTCTTCCTTGCACTTGAAGCAAACAATGTTGGCCAGATTCTTGACTTGATCTTGGCCATTCTTCTTGTTGTCCTTGTGCTTCAACTTGATAGTGGACTTGTTCTTGACATTGGAGTTGAATCCGATCCCACTCTTGTCATTGGGGGATTTTTGCACACTCAAGATTTTGTTGAGTGTGACCTTCCATTGATGACCCTTTTTAAAGTCATTCTTCAAAGAAGTGACTTGAGCCTTGAGCTCTTTGATTTCATCTACATGGTTAGTTTCAACAAAAGTACTAGAGGAAGTAGGTGCTACATTGTTTGAGCAACAAGGCACGAAATGTAATTCATCACGAGATATAGCATGGTTGTGAGAGGATGAATTACAAGGACTAGCACATGGCAATATAACATTTGGAGTAGATGTAGTGCTAATGTCCACATGAGGCCCACTAGATGTTACCTTTCACACGATGGCCTCATGAGCTAACTTTAGCCTACCATGGGAGACTAGAAGAACCTCATGCGAGCTTGAGAGATTAACATGACTTTCTTCTAATTTCCCATAGTTGTTGTTGGAGATATGCCCAAGAGGCAATAATAAAGTGGTTATTATCATATCTTCATACTTATGATAAATGTTTACATACCATGCTATAATTGTATTAACAGGAAACATTAATACTTGTGTGATTTGTAAACATAAAAGAGTCCCTAGTAAAGCCTCTTGTTAAACTAGCTTGTTGGTTAAGATATGATCATGGTTTCCTGATCATGAACATAGAGATGTTATTAACAACAGGGTCATATCATTAGGAGAATGATGTGATGGACATACTCCTATAGTTAAGCGTAGCATAAAGATCAAGTCATTTAATATAGTTCATTTGCTATAAGATTTCTGATACATAGTAACCTAATTCCTTCGACCATGAGATCATGCTTATCACCATCACCGGAAGGATGCTTTGATGACATCAAACACCACACCGTAACTGGGTGGCTATAAAGATGGTATTGACTGTTCGGAAAGTATGGGTTGAGACACATGGATCAAGAGTGGGATTTGTCCATCCATATGACGGATAGATATACTCTGGGCCCTCTCGGTGGAATGTCATCCAATTAGCTTGCAAGCATGTGAATGGCTCACAAGGGATCACATACCACGGGAACGAGAAAAGAGTACTTATCGGTAACGAGGTTGAACTAGGTATGCAGAGATACCGACGATCAAAACCTCAGATAAGTAAACTATCGTGAGACAAAGGGAAATTGGTATAGTGTGTAAGTGGTTCATTCAATCTCAAAGTAATCGTAGAAATATGTGGGAGCCATATGAATTTCCAGATTCCTCTATTGGTTATTGATCGGAGAAGTGTCTCGATCATGTCCGCATAATTCACGAACGGTAAGGAGACACACTTAAGGATTCGATGTTGTTGAGTAGTTATGGAATGATGAGTAAGAGACCAAATGTTGTTTGGAGTCTCGGATGGGATCCAGGATATGACGAGGAGATCCGGAATGGTCCGGATAATAAGATTCATATAAGGAAAGTCCTGTTTCGGAGTTGGGGAATGATTCCGGTGTTTTCATCGGGAATGTTCTAGAAGGGTCCGGAAGGTCCGGCACTCCGGAGGGGAAGGGTACATGAATGTGTCATAACAAGTTGGAATGATTGCATCATGTACTAGGTATGATGGCTGGGAAAAATAAAGGGATAAATCAAATCCTAGTTTGAAAAGTCAAACGCCAATTTGAAAAGTCAAATGGCAAGTTTGCTTGGTGGAGGGAGAGTAGGAAACCTACTTAGGGAGGAAGTCCTACTCCCTCCACCCGCCGCCCAAGGAGGAGGAGTTGGAGGAGGACTCTCTCCTCCCAATCGTGCCTCCCTCCCACCTATAAAAGAAGGGGCAAGGGTGCCCCCTCTTCTCTACACCCAACACACCTAAACCCTAGCCTCTAAGTCGTCGGCCACCTCCAAGCCGCCGCCTAGGGCCTCCTCTAAACTCGGCAATTTAGGGTTTCCCCAAACCCTAGCCACCGACCAAGCCCTCCCCTTGGTGCCCTCTAAACCGTAGATCCCAAGGCCTCTCTCATACTCCACCATACTCGCTCCGGCTTAAGGCGAAGCCTTGCGAGATATCCCCTCTACTTCCGGTACCACGCCGTCATGCTGCCGGAATTGCGAGGAGAGTGATACAACCTCCGCTGCCTGCTGGAACAAGGGAGAGGAAGGTCTTCATCGAGTACCGAACGTGTGACCGACTGCGGAAGCGCTGCCGGAACGCAGCGCCGGAAGGATCGTCTACGCGATCTTGAGATCGGAAGTGTATGACTACATCATCCACGAGAATCTGCTCTCGTTAACCGCTTTGGATCTTCGAGGGTTAGTATTCTATCAACTCGTTGCTACAATCTAGTAGATAGATCTTGGCTTGATCATAGATTAGATCTTGATTGTGTGTTCATGCGGTAGAATTATTTTGTTTTCGATGCTACGAACCCCTACAGTGGTATCAGAGCTGTGTCTATATGTAGACCTGTTGCACGAGTAGAACACAATGGTCATTCGGGGCGTTGATGCTTTTGTTGTCGATTGCTTCTTGTGTACTTTGCATCTTGCGGGATGGTGGGATGAAGCGGCCCGGGCTAACCTTACATGACATCGTTCATGAGACTTGCTCCACGCTTGACATGCAACTTGTATTGCATAAGTGGCTTTGCGGGTGCCTGTTTCTCCCAACATAGTTAAGATTCAATTTACAACGGGTGATTGACAATACTAGTATCAATGTTGTGGTTCTTGTTCGTAAGTTAGAATGACACTTATAGAAAGCCCCAAACCACATAAAACATGCAAAGAAAATTAGAGGCGTCTAACTTTGTTTTGCAGGGGTGTGCTGTGATGTGATATGGCCATGATTGTGATTATATATGATGTATGCAATGTTCCTTATTGTAAGTTGGCAACCGGCAGGAGCCATATGGTTGTTTCCATTAAGTCATGCGTGTCTATTATTCAAAGTAGTTGTAATAGTTGATGCTGGTGGAAGTCAACCATGAAGCGGCGCCATTGACCTTGACGCCACACCGGTAATGATGGAGATCATGTTCGTGCTTGAAGATGGAGATCGGAAGCACAAAAAGAAAGGCCATATCATATCACATATTATGAATTGCATGTGATGTTAATCCTTTTATGCATCTTGTATTGCTTAGTTCATGATGGTAGCATTATAAGATGATCCCTCAAGCACACAATTTCAAGTTTTAAAGTGTTCATCCTTAGTAAGCACCGTTGCTAAATCTCGTTGTTTCGAAGCACCACGTGATGACCGGGTGTGTCAAATTCTGCGAGTGTATACAACGTGAGCAAGCCAGATTTGCTCATGCGGAAGCTAAGGTTTGATCTTGACGAGCCTAGCATGTACAGACATGGTCTCGGAACACGGATCACCGAAAGGTAAAGCATGAGTCATATAGTAGATATGATGAACATGTTGATTGTTCGTCATTGAAGCTACATCAACTCTCGTGATGATCGGTTTTGATGTGGTGGATTTGGTTCGTGTGATCACTAAAACAATGTGAGGGATATTGTTTCGAGTGGGAGTTCAACGGAAATATGATTAAAAGTTGAACACTATTTATCATAAATTAAATCAAAGTGAATTTGCATAATTGTTGTAGTCATTGGCATCCGTTTACCACCTTGCGCTTAGTTATAATTGAGATGATAGAACTATAGAATTCTGGTTAGTTACTTTATGAACTGGTATCGTATTGTTTTGAAGTGTTAATCTAAAGTTTAAAAGTCCTATTGCAAACTTTCAGTAAGTTCTGGTTACTTCATGAAGTTTAATAATTGGTATTAAATCAAGAGTGACAATTCCAAGTGTTAGTGTATGAGTATCATGTTTGTCTCCATGATTCTTGATATTCAAAGGATTGTATTAATATCAAGGTTATCTAGGATCTGAAAGAGTTGTGTCACATCCCAAGATTTTCCAAATCTTGTAATGTGAAAATAAAAGAATAAAATAAAACTTTGTTTGATTTTCAAGAGCCAGAAGAAACTTTTAGAATTCAATTGGAACTTCAAACCCATTTGAAGTAAATGAAATCCTAAAAGGATTTAAAAAGTTAAGACATTTATTAGAGGAAATTAACATGCTTTAGAATTACTAATTTGATCCCTTAATAAAAGCTTTGGTTTTCAAAAGAAAAGATGAGTTTATAAATAAAGATTATTTTATAAAGCCAAATTAAACCTTGACCAAACTTTGGATTTAAGAATGTTTTGTTCTGATTAAAAATAGCAAAGGTTTTATTAATTAAAATAATAAGGAATTAATATCCAAATTAAATAAAAGGTTTACCATTTTAATTGAAACAACAAAACTTATTAAATTATTTTAAGTAAATTTTCCAAGTATTTTATATTCTCTAATAAAACCTACTGAATGGCTTTGGTACTATTTTAATTTAAAAAATAAATAAATATTCTAATAAAGCAAATCTTATTTGAATTAAATGAATAAGGTTTATTCATTTAATTGGTATTGGACCCTAAAATAAAAGGTTATTTTGTTTTAAACAAATTTCCAAGTATTTTATATTTTCAAATAAAACCTACTGATTTGGTCTTGAAAATATTTGGATTTCAAATGGAGATTTTATTAATTAAATCAAACCCTATTTTATTAAATAACTAAAGAACCATTTTATTTAATTAAAGAATGGATCTTAAAAAGAATAAAAAAATTATTATTTTATTTTGGATTTTGGTTTATGTTTCTGAATAGAACCAAATTCATAATTGCAAAGTTTGTTGATTATTGAATTGATTTGAACATTGTTTGTTTGTTTGATATTTAAAACAGAAATAAATTCAGAAAACAGAAAAAGAAAAGGGTTCTGATTAAGAAAAAAATAGGAGTTTTGTCGACCCAGCCCAGCTAAAGCCCACCACAGCCCAACCAGCCCAATTTCTTTTCCCCCCGAAGAAAACGTTTGGCACCAACTCCCTGACCCGCAACACCAATGACCGGTGGACCACCCCTCGTTTCTCTTCCCACTGACTAGAGGACCCCACACCACGCCCCCTTCTTCCCCACCCGCGAACCACGCCTTTTCCCCCTCGCCGGCCGTTGCAGGCCTTGATTCCGCGGATTCAATACGCCTTAATGCGGCCACCATTAATCGCCTTGACCATGCGCGTTAAAACCCCAGCGTCTTCTCCTCCGTTCCCCTCTGTCACCACGCCTCGACTCGCCCCCAGGCTGCTCCATTTCTCGCCGCACCACCCTCGGTCCGACGAGCTTCCTCTGTCGATTCCGGTCAAGCCACACCTCCCCGAGCCTCCCTGAGCGCCCTGGCAGCTTCCCCACTCTCAGGCGCATCTGCCAGTATCACCCATTCGACCGCGGGCGCCCCAGAGCGTCGACTACGTCGAACTTTCGAGCACCGCCGTCCGCTCCAACTCCGGCAAGCACCCAGGTAGTCTCTAACCGCCCCGCGCCTCCTCGTTCACACTCCCATACTCGCCACATCCTTCTGCATCTAACCGCGTCGATGTTTGCCTTGGGGTGAACCACAGCACCGTCTCCGACCTCGAGCAGAACAGTCTGACGCCGACGACGACTCCGGCGAGCAATCCTGCCAAGACCAGAACACCCCTTGCTTCCTCGAGAGTACCTTGAGCATACCCTCGACCACGCGAACACGGTAAGACCCTCCCCTGTCCTCCTTGCTCCCTAGGACCACCGCTGGACCACTGTCTGAGCGCGCGCCGCCACCAGCCGCCGCGCAGCGCCGCCCATCTATGACCAGGCAATAGCAACCGTTAGATCTGGATCAGATGAATCAGATAGTTTACTTAAACCACGAAGGGGTATGTTATCTAGACCGTGCGATCTAGCCAGATCCAACGCACCTCGCTGCTGATCCGACCGAATCGATACCCACGAATAGAAACACGCCGCGTGTCCCCTGTTAGGTTTAGAACTGATTTGAAATCTGATTAAATTGCAAATTTTAAACCCCCATAACTTTGGATCCACACGTCCAAAAATTGCAAATTTTATGTCGTTGGATTCAGGAGAGCAAGACCTAGCCAACCATACCCTTGGTTTTGCAGATAGTATCTGTTAGTTTGCTTGTTTTTGCAGATTCATTTGTGAGCTTGTTTAGATTAGAAAATTGTTTAAAATTGATTTTAGGGTTAAAACCTTTGCAAAATGGTTTGTTGTGACCTTACTGACCCTAGGAACCAACCCTTGGTGTTAAAAATGATTTTGGTAAAATTTAGGTTGAATTATTTAACTTAGCCATTTTCTAGCCAAATAAAATTATTGATTTTATTATGGAAATGTTTTTGCAAGGAAAACTTTGAGAAAATGTTTTGGACCAAACTTACTGACCCAAAACACCAAGCTTTGCCAAGAGCAACTCACTTGGTGAAAAACATAAAGTTTTGCTTTGATAAAAATAATTTTCACCACATAAAATGATGAATGGATTTTAAAATGGTCTTGAGATAAAACCCATTTGCAAATGACTTTGCCATTTTGGTAAATGACCAATTTGGAACCTTACAAAGTTTGTAAACCTAGTAGAGACCAACCTTGCAATAGAACCATCCTTTGCATGACTTAGATTCCATTTGCTTTGTGAAATGTGAAAATTGTTTGTTTAACCTTGGTTTGGAATGTTAGTTGATTTTGTGTCTTGCTTGATTGACTTGTAGTGAATTTAGCAAAGTGTGAGACTAGCAAGATCAAGGAGTGAACCACCATTCCCTACCAAAAAGGCAAGTTACACTATCATACAAAAGTCCTACTATTTTCATTATACTTAGTGGATTTTGAAAACATGCATGAAAAGATATTTCTGTACTTATGCTATGCTAAATCCTAATAGGATTCCCTATACACTCCTTAGTGAAAATATTGAAGTTGTACATGCTTAGCCATGCTATGTTTTGAAAAGAGATACATGTTGAGATTTTACAAAGGTTGAGAAAAGGACTTGTGTTTTACATAATAAAACAAGGACTCAATGAACCACCTAGGTGGTGGACACTTTATGTTTTGGAGAAGGTGACAACAAAAGGAACCATGTCTATGGCAATCACTTTGTGTTGTGCTCCAAATGAAAACCACCTAGGAAACTTAGAGATTGAACATGTTTCTCCAATTGTGGCTTTCGTGTGCAACCACATGCTAATATGGCTCTGGCTTGGTCAACTACATTGGGAAGACTCATGCACTGTCTTCAGTTAACCGGACATGGGGATCTGGAATGCTTCATGGGTGCTGAAGGCAAGCTAGCAATGGTGTATGGGAGGACCCTTTGGAAAGACTTCGTCACATTCTCAATCTGCCAGTACTCCATCTTGGTGAGCACTAATCCAGTAGGCCACTAGTGGCAAAAGGATGGGATTGTGACATGTGGGTAAAGTGTACTCCTTCTGCAGAAGTTAATAAAATCTAAGTACTTAGCCGTGTCCCCGGTTATGGACAATACTGAGCAACTAAAGTTTGAACCATGGGAGATCTCGACATTCCAACTTCTAAAATTAAAAACTTGATGCACTTGGGGGTACCAAGGAATTCAAAGAGATTTGTTAAGCTTGATGCACTTGGGGTTACCAAGGTGCTCAAAAGCATGATGTACTTGGGGTTACCAAGGAACTCATGAGATTTGATAAAACTTGTTGCACTTGGGGTTACCAAGTAGCTCAAGGGATTTTTGACAAGGACTTGAACACTTGAGTTTCTACCAAGGAGTTCAAGGAACTTGGAAAAGGGATTTGACAAAGGACCAAAAACCATTTTGAAAAGATAGGATAAATGTTGCTTTATGCAAATAAGCCTTAAACTCTACTTAGCCAAATATGCATGTATTGATAGGATCCACTCATAATATACAAAGTAGTGAAACTTGCCAATACAATTCAAATGTATTGACCTTTGTGGCTGTAACTTGTATGTTGCAGGTTTGATTGATTTTAGTGAAGATTGTTTGATTAGGATTACAAAGTCTACAACCAACATCTGCCTGTGGCACTTTGAAGATGAAGGACCCCATGACTATAGTTATTCCGCTGCAATGTAATGTAATAGCCAAATGAGCTATGTTTGATGTAATAAACTTATGTTAATCCTGGTTGTAAAATTTATGATATGACCCTTGTTTCTTGATATTACATCTTAACTGTGGATGCTAGCTATTGATCCAGGGACTAGCATTGTAAAACACAGGAGGAATCTACCTTATCAGGTTGAGACCTCTTACAAGTTGTTTCATAAACCATGATGTGTGGAAGATATTGTGATATCTGAAACGAAGTTTTGGTACAACATGATAGAGTATAATATGGCAAAGGTCATGTTCTCATATTTGATGAGAATTTGCAAAAGGTTGGAGACACTAGTTGTCCTAATCCACCAAAAGGTTTTGGAGAGCAACATTATACTCGCGATTCACCGTTATAAGCTAAAAGTAGCTTGATCATGGATAATTCCATGATAAGGGTGAATATTTGATGTAGGTAAAATATTTACTACACCAAGAGATTACTAAAGAAAGGAATTTGAAAGAACACCAAACATTTGATGATGGTGATCTACTTCAAAGTGCAAGTCCAAAGACATTGGTATTTAACTATACATGCTTTGGACTATGTGTCATGTCTACGGCTCCACTATTGATGTTGATAGATTCTTTCAAACAGAAAAAAATACTGAAAGAGAATCTCATAAATATATGGCAGAAAAGAAAAGACTAGAATTGTTCAGCTTAGGTATATAGAGGATATACATGTTATGGTTGTATTCTTTGCTTGTTAAACAATGTAGTTCTTAAGTATTTGATACTGAATTTGTTGGTGTGAATCGTCATACGAAACAACACAATTCATGAACTACAATAGTAACTAGCAAAAGAATATGTGATGATGTTCATCGAGAACAAATAAAGGGTTATTGTGCTACTTGTTAAACATCAAAGCTTGCCTTCAAGATTTGTTTTATCAGGTATTATGAGAACAAAAGGGTTGTTCAAATAATTTCCGTAATCCATAAAAGATGGATGATTCACAAATCTCGTTGGAGAAATCACATCCATAAACTAATGCTAAAAATGTCGAAAGACAAATTGATTGAAAGATCACTTAGAAAGTGACATCGCCGTTTAAATTATAATGGAAAGAAAACATGAAGAAACTCCATGTGGATGGAATTTTGGAGTCTTTTTGATTTTTGATCAAATGACGCTTTCGAAACTTTCCTAGAGATAATTAAAACTTTGTTCATAGGCCAAAAGGGAACGAATGACTAGCTTATTGGAACTTGTACATATTGTTGTATGAAGTCCATTATGTGTAGTCAAGAGCGATGGATTTCAACTTCATATGCTTCCTCCGAAAATTTGAGTGAATATATGAATATTTACTTAATAAGGATGAAGTATGAAACATTTGTAAAAGTTCAAAGACTTTCAAGATGAAGTGCAAAATCATTGTAACAAGAATATAAATAGTTTATGATAAGATCATAAAGGAAGATATTTGAGTTACAAGTTTAGCATAATACCTAAGATTTAAGGAATCGTTCCGTGGATTTGCATTTTTCGAAACACCATAAGAGTATGGAGCATTTGAGATTTGTAATTAAACCTTGTTTGACATGGTAAGATCAAAGGTGTAATTCATAAAACTGCCATTATATTTTAAAGATTAAAAGCTTTAGAGATTACCATTTTTCCACTGAAAAGAGCTCCATCATAATCCGTTGAAATGACACCATATAAAGTTATGGTTTGGGATAAAACCCAAGTTGTACTTTCTTAAACATTGGTATGCTATGCATAATAAAGATGTTTGCAACCAAAGTCGGATGAACCTGTCTTTGTATGTTATTTCGAATAACTGTTAAGTACTCCTCCATAACATCGGAGACAAAAGTGTTTGTCACTTAGAACGTCAAGTTTCTTTGAGAAGAAATTTTTTCGTGAAAAGATAAGTGGGAGGACAATAGAACTTTGATAAGGTTAAAAGAACCTTAGCTATATGTGCAAAGTTGCGCAGCACCGAAAAGTGTTCCGGAGGCAGCAACAATGCTCATGGCTCACGTGCCTCAAAGGTTGTGGTTACGGAGGTCAAAGTTTCTATTGAACCAAGTAGGTCGAGTGAACAATCAAATACCAAGATTTGAGGGTTGAATCATTATTTGAGAATAATGAACGGACTACATGCAAAGAAGCGATGATGGGCCCTGACTCTGTAAAATGGCTTGAAGCCATAAAATCCGTGATAGTTCCTTACACGAGAAATCAAGTTTTGAACTTGAAGGACCCTCAAGAAAGGTGTAAGACCTTACAGTTGTGTTTGGATCTATAAAGAAATAGACATGAATGTTGCACATCTATGAAATAGTCGACATGTTGGGAAAGAATTCACAACAGTGTTCAAAGGTCGACTATGACAAGATTTGATCTTTCATAGCGATATTTAGTCTAGACGGATTAATGTAGCAACCACTGCATATAATTTTGTTATGTGGTAGTTGAATAAACAAAACAAGTTCTTCTAATAGAATGGTTACCAAGGACGTGTGCATGACACGGTCCAAAGGGTTTTGTTAATTCAAAGGATGCTAAAAGCATATGCAATCTTCAATGGTTGAAGTAAGCATCGCGGAGTTGGAATCTTCACTATGATGAAACTGTTAAAAGAGTTTAATTTCATCGGAGACGATGAAGATGCTTGCATTTGCAAGAAATTAAGTGGGAGCGCTAAGACATGTTTCTAATACATTATGTGGAAGACATATTGTTGATTGGAAATAATGTATCTTTTATTAACACAGGATAAGAATTTCATCTCGATGAAAGACTTAGGCAAAACCCAAATATTTGGCATCAATAGACGCTAATATGGTTGTGCCGAAAGTACATAGATGATATATTGAATGAGTTCAATATAGAAACTACAAGAAAGGTTCTTGTCGCACAGAAAGGATTGAATGAGTTCAATATTGATGATATATTCAAGTGTATTGACATTTGGTAAGTGAAACAAAGATTCAAGTATATATTGATACTTGATGTATAAAATCACAAAGAGTATTTTATCAATCATGCTGTGATGTGTACAAATCCAGATATGTCCTATGATCTAAATTTTATGAGCGTATACCAGAATGATTCATAAGATGATTATTGGACAATAGTAAAGATATTCTTATGATCTTGTAAAAGAAATAAGAATATATTATTTTGTAGAAGTGGCAAATAGATGGTTAGTTCATTGTAAAAGTACTACATGTCACAAAGTACAAATTAATTTTATCTCAATCTAAACTAAGGGTGGCACAATATAATGGAAAGTAAGTTCCATAATGGATTTGGATGAGTTCCAAAGTTAAGACATTGTGACAGATACTACAACAAAAGGTTAAGTATATGACTGCTATTATAGCAGCTAAAGAGGGCATTTGTGTCAAGTAGTTTGTTATCAAACTAGGTGTAGTTCACAGCGGGATAATACTATGAAGATATATTGTACGACAATATTATCAACATGTTTTAACCCCAAAGAACTAAAGGTCTCACCAAAGGACCAAATTTATACAAAGCCATCTCATTAGAGAATGAGTGATGCGTAGAGACGCAAAGACATGCAATTACACACGGACCTGGAAGTGTCAGATCCGGAGATCAGTTGACCACTAGCAATCGTGTACATACAACACCGGAAAGCCATAGGTGTTGAATACACAAAGGTTTGAAACTAGATTATTGACTCTAGTGCAAGTGGGAGACTGTTGGAGATATGCCCAAGAGGCAATAATAAAGTGGTTATTATCATATCTTCATACTTATGATAAATGTTTACATACCATGCTATAATTGTATTAACAGGAAACATTAATACTTGTGTGATTTGTAAACATAAAAGAGTCCCTAGTAAAGCCTCTTGTTAAACTAGCTTGTTGGTTAATATATGATCATGGTTTCCTGATCATGAACATAGAGATGTTATTAACAACAGGGTCATATCATCAGGAGAATGATGTGATGGACATACTCCTATAGTTAAGCGTAGCATAAAGATCAAGTCATTTAATATAGTTCATTTGCTATAAGCTTTCTGATACATAGTAACCTAATTCCTTCGACCATGAGATCATGCTTATCACCATCACCGAAAGGATGCTTTGTTGACATCAAACACCACACCATAACTGGGTGGCTATAAATATGGCATTGAGTGTTCAGAAAGTATGGGTTGAGACACATGGATCAAGAGTGGGATTTGTCCATCCATATGACGGATAGATATACTCTGGGCCCTCTCGGTGGAATGTTATCCAATTAGCTTGCAAGAATGTGACTGGCTCACAAGGGATCACATACCACGGGAACGAGAAAAGAGTACTTATCGGTAACGAGGTTGAACTAGGTATGCAGAGATACCGACGATCAAAACCTCGGATAAGTAAACTATCGTGAGACAAAGGGAAATTGGTATCGTGTGTAAGTGGTTCATTCGATCGCAAAGTAATCATAGAAATATGTGGGAGCCATGTGAATTTCTAGATTCCTCTATTGGTTATTGATCGGATAAGTGTCTCGATCATGTCCGCATAATTCACGAACCGTAGGGAGACACACTTAAGGATTCGATGTTGTTGAGTAGTTATGGAATGATGAGTAAGAGATCGAATATTGTTCGGAGTCTCGGATGGGATCCGTTGATATCACGAGGAGATCCGGAATGGTTCGGAGAATAAGATTCATATAAGGAAAGTCCTGTTTCGGAGTTGGGGAATGATTCCGGTGTTTTCATCGCGAATGTTCTAGAAGGGTCTGGAAGGTCCGGCACTCCGGAGGGGAAGGGTACATGAATGTGTCATAACAAGTTGGAATGATTGCATCATTTACTAGGTATCATGGCTGGGCAAAATAAAGGGATAAATCAAATCCTAGTTTGAAAAGTCAAACGCCAATTTGAAAAGTCAAACGACAAGTTTGCTTGGTGGAGGGAGAGTAGGAAACCTACTTAGGGAGGACGTCCTACTCCCTCCACCCGCCAGCCAAGGAGGAGGAGTTGGAGGAGGACTCCCTCCTCCCAACCGCGCCTCCCTCCCACCTATAAAAGAAGGGGCAAGGGTGCCCCCTCTTCTCTACACCCAACACACCTAAACCCTAGCCTCTAAGTCGCCGGCCACCTCCAAGCCGCCGCCTAGGGCCTCCTATAAACTCAGAAATTTAGGGTTTCCCCAAACCCTAGCCTCCTACCAAGCCCTCCCCTTGGTGCCCTCTAAACCGTAGATCCCAAGGACTCTCTCATACTCCACCATACTCGCTCCGGCTTAAGGCGAAGCCCTGCGAGATCCCTCCTCTACTTCCGGTACCATGCCGTCGTGCTGCCGGAATTGCGAGGAGAGTGCTACAACCTCCACTGCCTGCTGGAACAAGGGAGAGGAAGGTCTTCATCGAGTACCGAACGTGTGACCGACTGCGGAAGCGCTGCCGGAACGCAGCGCCGGAAGGATCGTCTACGCGATCTTGAGATCGGAAGTGTACGACTACATCCACGAGAATCTGCTCTCGTTAACCGCTTTGGATCTTCGAGGGTTAGTATTCTATCAACTCGTTGCTACAATCTAGTAGATAGATCTTGGCTTGATCATAGATTAGATCTTGATTGTGTGTTCATGCGGTAGAATTTTTTTGTTTTCCATGCTACGAACCCCTACAATTGCTAGTTAGCAACGCAAGTTGAGCCTTTAGCTCAACATTCTCCTCCAAAATAGATGCTTCACAAGAAATAGAGTTAGTAGCATAAGCATCATTATTATTAGCGAGAGGTGAGGGCAACTTGGCAAGCTCTTTTGAATATGAAGCTTTAAGTTGCTCATGCGACTCGGTGAGTTTGATGAGCTCCCTCTTAACAACCCGAGAGCCATTATCAAGATGCTTAAAATCCTCAACAAGTTTAGCATAAGAAACTTCAAGTTCATCATTTTTAAACTTGAAGGAGTTTGCCACCACAAGTTCTCTATCATGGTATTCTTTTACTCTAGATAATTATAGAGTGAAAGTCTCCTCAAGAGATTCTTTGGTGGTTTGTTCTTCTTCAAGGGAGTCATTTAGTTGAGCAATTTCATTAGCATAATTACGCTCACGCGCAAATTGTTCATCAATTAAGTTTTCTTGCTCCTCAATAAGATCATTACCTTCTATAGCATAATTCAAGATTTCAAGAAAGTTGGAGGAAGCAATTTTATTTTTGAAGAGAGTGCCATAGACAACCTCTCCCATTTTCTTAATAGAGGTAATATCATACTTACCTCTATAATAATCATTATCATTTTCAACCTCATCATCATTATCATCATGAGATATAATGGGATCCAAAGAGGTTACCTTTGTTCCCTTAGCCATAAGGCATATGTGAGAACCGGAGGAAGGTGATGATGAGATTGCACTTGTAGCTCTATTTAAGACCTTGTCTTGGTCCATAGAATCTTCGGTTTCCTCTACATGGTTAGCAACACAAGCACTAGAGGAAATAGAAGCATTTTTATCATGGCAACAAGACAACACAAGCATATAATCATGAGATTTATTCAAGTCATTTCTACATGATATGCAACGACTATTAACACAAGCATGTAAGAAGTTTGTAGTGCTAGAAGTTTTAGGGTCCAAAGATAGATCATTACAACTATATAGAGATGAAGGATTACAAATAGTAAGCACACTATCCAAATTGCAATTTCTATCACCACTCACCATATCATTACCTTGTGAAAAGTCAAATGTTGGTGAAGTGGTAGAGGATGAGAACTCATCTCGACTGGAAGTGGAAGCAACACAATCATCCTCAAAAATGTTGGACTTGCTATATTTATCTTGAAGCTTGGTCCATATCTCACGAGCGCTTGAATAAGGCATGATAGAAGAAAGAACTACATTGCTCACAACATGCAAAAGAATTTTAGTAGCTACTACCTCCGTTTCAAGGCTTAAGGCGCACATGCTTTTCAAAGCAAAGTTTGACCGAAAGAATTGAGCAACAAAATCTTGATTATATTGTACATAATTAGTACCGTTGGATTCATATTGAAAAATACTTTCCGGTGATACTAGTTTTATACCAAAACTATTTACGTATTAAGAGTAATTCTTGGTCAAAGAAAAAACACGCAAAATGAGGACGCCTTAAGCCCTGAAACGGAGGGAGTAGAGCATCTATATGAGAGTTCAACTTCTCCTCTAAAGATTCGTTTTGGGTATCCATAGGAGAAGAGAAACACACATATAGATATCCCTCGATAATTGGGTGAATTTCCCGAAATAAATTAAGCATGCGAATTTTCCAAACATCATAATTTGTGCCATCGAATGTGAGCGTGTCCTTGTGCACTAATCCCCTAGCCGACATCTTTACTCTCAAGGTGGTGAAGCCTAAAATGAGAGACCGGGCTCTGATACCAATTGAAAGGATACGGATGTCGCCTAGAGAGGGGGTGAATAGGCGATTAAAACTTTTCGTAGAGTGGCTCAACAAAGGCGGAATAAAACTAGTGTTTACTTTGTTAAGCACAACCTAGAACAACTAAGGTTCACCTATGTGCACCAACAACTTATGCTAAGCAATACAACCAACAAAGTGATAGCAAGATATAGATTACTTCAAGCATGAAGGCTATCACAATGTAAAGTGCATAAGTAAAAGCTCGGGTATAGAGATAACCGAGGCACGCGGGGACGACGATATTTTACCGAGTTCCTCCCAACATGGAGTACGTCTCGTTTGGAGAGGGGGTGGTATCAAACCACCAACGCCACAAAAGGCCTCCCTTATTCTCTGGTGAATCTCACCCCAACGGGATCGATCCACACTTCCACTATCGGTGCACTTGTCGGTGGCAACCGGAACCTCTCACAAGGTTGGGGCACTTCTCCTCAACTTAATTGGAGGATCCCAACAAATGCCACCAAGGCCACAAAACCGTCTAGGGTTCCAAGAACCCAAGAGGGACAAGCTCCAAAGAGTAACTCAAACCAAATCCTCCGAGGAGAACACAAACCGATGCACCAAATGCAATGGCAAGGACACAAGAAGTGCTCAAATCCTTCTCTCCCAAATTCCACCAAAGCTATAAAAGCTTATGGGGGAATAAGAGAGGAAGAACAATGGAGGAAATCCACAAAAGACTCCAAGATCTAGATCCCAATATGTTCCCCTCACTTAGAGGAGAGATTGATTGGTGGGATTGTAGATCTAGATCTACTCTTTCAAATCCCTCAAGAATATGCAAGAATCATAGGAGGGATTGAGAGGAAGCAAGCTCAAGAAGGTCAACAATGGAGGGGAAAACTTGCAAGAATAATTAAGGAACCATTGGGGAAGAAGGCCCCTTATATAGGTCCCTCCAAAATCCAACCGTTGCAGCCCAAAAACACGATTCCCGGTACTACCGGACTTTTTCCCGGTACTATCGGACCTTTCCCGGCACTACCGGACATTTACTGGGGTTCCTGGGGCTCCAAACGCATTTTTCTCTGCGCTCCCCGGTACCAAAATGCGGTACTACCGGACCCCGGTAATACCGGATCCTGCTCCGGTACTACCGGTCATCACAGAACGAAAACAACCATAACTTTTGCATCCGGACTCCGATTTCGATGATCTTGGGCTCGTTTCGAATAGGACGACAACCTCTACAAGATCATGCAAAGAAACATCATAGTCCAGCAAGGGAGTATAGATCCAAATGACAAAGTAAAAAACCTTCTGCCGCGCTAGGTACTAAAATGCGGTATTACCGCTTTTTGGTACCTAGCCCGGCAGTGGCTTTTGGAAACTTGTCAAAAACCTTCTGCCGTGCTAGGTACCAAAATGCAGTACAGGGCAGTGGCATTTGGCAACTTGACAAAACCTACTGCCGCGCTAGGTACTAAAATGCGGTACTACCGCATTTTGGTACCTAGGAAAATTCAAACCTCTATAACTTTTGATTGGTAACTCCGATCAACCCGATTCCAATTGCGTTGGAAAAAGGACGACATGAGCTACCCTATGAAAGGTGAAAATATTGGTTATCACCAAGTGAGAATGTATCATGTATAATAATGTGAGATACCTCACTTGGTGAGAAACCGAAAAGCCGCCAAGATCAAAATCGCATCAAGATACAAACGAAGATCCTATTTTGATGAACAAGAGATTGTTATGGAGATTAACACAAGCTCTATATCCTCACATGGATAAGACCAGATAAAAACCAAATATGATGATGCAAATATGCAAAGGTTTGAGCTCTCTCCGAACAATGTGACCGAGTTACTCATTCGAGAGCCCCTCTTGATAGTACAGTTATCTATCCTAAACCCGGTCTCCTACTAACAATATGAGACCGGCAAAAGGGAAAACCTATCAAGATTATACCTTTGCCTTGAGCATTCCACTTGAGCTCGATGTAGACGATCTTGCCCTTCTCAAGATGGAACGCCTTTCTTAATTCCTCATCATCGATCCATGATCACCGAGAATGGCAAGCATCAAACATGAGATCTTCTATAGATGGTGCATTTTGAGCTTGCGCAATGCATCTTCTTCTCATTTCATCGACCTTGAAGCCACCACATGCTCCAAGTGATGCCAATGGACAAATCCTACAAGTATAACTTAATGCACACATTAGTCCATAAATATTGTCATTAATTACCAAAACCACACATGGGGGCCCAACATGTTCTTTCAACAGGGGCAGAGTGCCATAGATGAGATAGGGAAGAGCTTGCGGGGGCGGTGGAGGATGGTCGAGGGCGGCCGAGAGATCCTGGCAGCAAGAACGGAGGACGGAGGGCCCTGGTGTATGCATGATGGTCGAGTCCTAGATTCTGGCGGCGAGAATGGAGGACGTACGGCCCTGCCGTGGTCGACATGGACGTAGAATGGGGCGACGAGATCCCTCCTTGGCATTGGAGATCAAGGAAAAAGGGGCGGCGACGGCATTGCTGGTGATGGAGAGAGCTTGGCGTCGGAGACATCCGGCCATGGCATGCAGGAAGACGGCCACAAGGCTTGTCAAGTAGGACCACGTGGGGGACGCTGGAAGCTTGAGGCGACACCGAAGCTTGAGGTGGTGGGGAACGGGGGAGATGGGCACGATGGGGGAGGAAGACGGTGGCGTGCAGAAGCGCTCTGTATCCAGCTTCGGAAGAAGAGGAGGCACACCCGTGTGGACCTGATGGCATTTCTTCCCAATGGCGCATGGGTGTTGAAAGAGCATTTTCCTATCCCTCTGATTTTGATGTTTGATAACAACACACTTATCGGTTTAATCGTGTGCTAAGTGTATCACAGGGTTGATAAGGGTATGACACAAATATTGGCATAACAGTTCCCTTTGCGAAAAACCAATGTGTCAAACGGTAGTACCGGAAATACGACCGGTACTATCGCTTGACACCGGTACTACCGGTTCAAGTACCGGTTGGAACCGTGCAAGACTGCTAAGGGTGGGTTTTAGTCAGCACCACCCGGTACCACGGAGCGGCACTACCGGTCCAACCGGTAGTACCGCTTGAGACAAGCGGTACTACCGCTTGGACACGGTTGTACCGCTCGGCAGTACCGGGCCGTTCTGAAGAAAAGCCACCCCTCTCTGTTTTGCTCAGTACCAAGCGGTACTTGGGACCGGTACTACCGCCCGGACCGGTAGTACCGCGTCATACGACCGGTACTACCGCTTGGGGGTAGTACCGCAAGGGCGATACCGGCCAAATCTGAAGCAGGCTCGACCAACTGAAGCATCTCCGGTACCTGGTCCGGTACTGGACCGGTAGTACCGCTTGCCAGCGGTACTACCGCTTGAGTACCGGTACTACCGGTGCATTAATCGCTCCAACGGCCATATTTCGTGGAGGGGTATAAATACCCCTCCACCTACCTTGGGACAAATTGCTCAGCCACATTAAAGTCAAGACCTCCATTGGAGCCACCCAATCTTCAAGATCTCCTCATTCCACCACCCAAAGTCCTTTATCTTTGGAGAATCGAAGGAGGAGGCCCCGATCTACTACTTCACCAAAAGAGATCTTCATTTCCCCCTCATTTCATTGAGAGCCCCTTTGCTCTAGTGTTTTCTTGTAAACCCTAGTTCTTGTTTCGGTTCTTACAAGCTTGTCTTTGATTGCTTTGACAGCTTGCTTGTATTTGGGAGCCTCCGATTAAGTTGTGGATGTGTGCCCCAAACTTGTAACGGTGCTGGCTTCCACCTTGAAGGTTGCCGATATAGTGGAAGGTGAATCGATCCCGTTGGGGTGAGATTCATCGGAGAACAAGGGAGGACTTTCGTGGCATTGGTGGTTTGAAACCACCCCAGCTCCAAACGTAGACGTACTTCCCCTCAAAAGGAAGGAACTACGGGAAACAAATCCTTGTGTCTCCGTGTCCACCATTTTGGTTACTTCTATCCTTTACCGCACTTTTACTTACTTGTTCCTACTTTGTGTTGTGGTAGCTCTTGCATAATTGTCATATAGGTAAATTCACCATAGTTGCATTATCTAGAGAATTTACCTTATTGTCAAACCTTAATTTGAAAAGGAAGAAAATTTGAAGTAGCACCTATTCACCCCCCCTCTAGGTGCCCATACGATCCTTTCAATTGGTATCAGAGCCTCGACTCTTTATTTGGGCTTTACCGCCTAAGAGAATATGGGTAGCAACAATGGGGATGGTGGTAGTGAGCCGACCCCGGTGACCATGGAATATCTCAAAAACTTGGAAACAAGATTGAGCTCTTCCTTGGTCAACGAAGTCAGGAAGATGCTTGAGCAACTTCTTAAAGACAAAGAAGGCTCATCACCCCCATCTCCTCAAGAGTATCAACCATCCATTTTACCTAGAGGGAATACGTCTGTATCCCCCGAGGGTATGGTGGTGGGGGGTAAACTAGACAATGTTAATTCCTCCACACACAATGATGGTGGGAAGGGTGAGCACCGTGATTCATGGTACTCTCCCGACCCTCCAATCCCTCACCCTCATGTATACAATAGAGGTGATCCACCTAAGCTTGAAGAATCTGCTACTTTTGCTCAATGGCAATCACTAATGAGAACTCATATGCGCAGCTCTTGCATTGAACTATGGAACATCATCGAGCATGGACTCTTTATTGGGGATCCAAACAACTTGACAAGAAGAGAGACGGTTAATAGTCAACTCAATGCCACTGCTTTCCATATGATTCAACAAGGTTTGGGGACAAAGGATTATCCACACATTGAGCACTTTAGCATTGCCAAGGAAGCTTGGGATGCTCTCACTGTGTTGTTTGTTGGAAATGAGAGTATGAGGAGGAACCGATATGATGCTCTAAGCAATGAAGCCGAAGGCTTCTACATGAAAGAAGGTGAAGATCACGAAGACATGTACCGAAGGCTCAAGACCACTGCCACCGCTTTTACAAATGTCGGTGCCTCACATGTGGATGATGCATGGATAAAAAGGAAATATGTGAGTGCACTCATGCCTTTTGAGACCACCGACTTGAAGAGCCTACAAGGAAGACACAACTACCATCTCATGACCTCAAATGAAGTTATGCAAGATATGGCCGCTTTCAAGGTTGCCGCCAAGAATGCCAAAGATGCCCGTGCTCGTGCCCTTGGTATGAGAAATGTTGTCAATGTTGCTTTGAAGGCCAAAGTTGTGGACCATGGGGATGAAGATGATAGTGATGAAGGGCTTTCCATGGACCACCCCGATGAAGTCAAGATTGCTCATAGTCAATATATGGCCTTCTATGCAAAGAACTTCTGGAAGAACCCCGCCAAGGCCAAGATGGAAATGCAAAGAAAAAGCAACCCAAATGGGAAAAGAGAAAATACAACGAGATTGAGAACTTGCTTCAATTGTGGTGACCGCTATCACTTTGTAGCAACTTATCCCTATGAAAAGAGAGAAGATCATGGGGGTAAGCTTGTGTTGAAGAAGACTCTCAAGGCACCTTACAAGAAACCTTTCATCAAGAAGAATCCCATCAACAAGAAGTCGGGAGAAATTGTCTTGATCACTCATGAAGAATACTCCCCCGACAATGAAGATGATGAAGATGAGGAAGAGGAAACTTCTCATGGTGTGGCTGCTCTAGCCACCACCTCTACTCCGACATTCTCACTCTTCGATTCTCCAAATGAGAACTTTCCCACCAAGAACGTCACTTGCCTTATGGCAAGAGGAACGGAGGTATCCTCATCATCCCGCTCTACTCCCTTAGATAATGATGAACTAGATGATGAGATGTCTATTGATGTTAAAAAGGAATTAATTGCCTTTGATGAGTTTATGACTAACCTAGAAGGAGATGCTAAGTTACACTTTGAAAACATCCTAGATCAACTTTCACATACTTAAGAGCTTCTAGATGTAAGATGTAAACTTGGGCATGAACATATGATTGAGCTAGAGGCTTTAAACAATGCACTAGAAGAAGAACAAGAAACTAGGTTGTCACTTCAATTAAAACTTGAAGGGCTTGATGAGGCCAATGACACTATTGTTAACAAACTCATCAAAGAGCGTGATCATGCTATTTCTAAATACAAAAGGGCTAAAAAGGACAAGATTGAGTTTGGTGTGGTTCATGAAAAACTTGCTGAGGACTTTAGTTTGCTTAACAAGGCTCACAAGGCCTTGGAGAGTGAACTCTTTTCACTCACAAAGTCCCATGAAACGCTTCAAAATCAATTGGCCAATATTCCTTCACCTAGTAACTTCATTCCATCTAGTAGCACAACTATTCGTGAAGAGAATGCTAGGTTGAAGGGGGAGCTTGCTAAGGCCACATTTCCACAAGGCAACAAGTCCATTGATGATCTTTTGAGCAAGCAAAGGCGTAGTGGTGATAAAGGGGGCATTGGTTTTGTTTCCAAAACCAAGAAGAAAAACAATAAGAAGAAGAAGGACAAGCCCGCACAAGAGACCAACAAGACCATTGTGGAGAGTAAGACCACAAGTGGTAAAACTATGTCTCATGATGACTTTGCAGGAAGTGCTAACCCTCACTACGTTCTAATGCATGATTATTATGGTGATGTGTATGCACAATATGTTGGTCCTTATGATGGTTATATTGCTTGGTCTATTTGGGTTCCCAAGACCCTTGTTGCTAACAAAATAGGACCCATTGAAAAATGGGTACCTAAAAATTAGCTTGATCTTTTGTAGACTTATGCTTCCGGAGGGTCAAAGTGGGTGCTTGATAGTGGTTGCACAAGTCATATGACCGGAAGCTCGTCTATTGTCAAGGACTTAAAGCCAAATGATGATCTAATCACCGTGACTTATGCCGACAAGTCAAAATCCAAGGTATTGGGTTTTGGCAAAGTTGTGGTTGCTCACGACATTACACTCGTGAACGTCATGCTTGTTGAGACCCTTGGGTACAATTTACTTTCAGTCCGTGCTCTTGGAAAGATGGGTTTTTCCGTCTTTATACATAATGATCTTGTGGTCCTCATGTGGAGCAAGTCTCTCAAGGTCGCTTTCGTTGGGTATGTCGAACATGACTTGTATGTGGTGGACTTTTCGGGGCAAGCCACTACAAGTGCGATGTGCTTATTCGGAAAGGCCGATGTGGGTTGGTTATGGCATAGCCGATTGGCCCATGTCAATATGAGAACTTTGCAAAGTCTCCACAAGGAGGGCCATATTGTTGGACTAAAAGAAAATGTTTCTTTTGCCAAAGATCGTGTTTGCAGGGCATGTGTTCTAGGGAAGATGCATGATGCTCCTCATAAGCCTAAGAACCGCATCAAGTCCACCAAGATCTTGGAGCTCCTCCACATGGACCTCTCTGGTCCTCCATCTCATGCAAGTCTTGGTGGGAAGAAATATTGCTTGGTGATTGTTGATGACTTTTCAAGATACTCTTGGGTTTACTTCTTCAAATTGAAGAGTGAAACTCAAAAGACCTTCATCGACTTCATCAATTTGGTCCAAAGGCAATACAATGTTCCCGTGTTGATCATTAGAAGTGACAACGACACCGAGTTCAAGAACTACACCTTGAATGATTTCCTTAGTGATGAGGGGATTAAACATCAATATTCTGCTGCATACACCCCTCAACAAAATGGCGTGGCCGAAAGGAAGAACCGGACTCTTATTGAGATGGCGAGGACTATGTTGGCGGAGTTTAAATCTCCATACAACTTTTGGGCCGAGAGCCATTTCTACTGCTTGCCATGCTTCAAACCGGCTCTACCTCCGCAAAGAAATCAACAGGACTCCATATGAAATTCTTACCAGTAACAAGCCCAACATATCTTACTTCCGGGTGTTCGGTTGTAAGTGTTTCTATCTCATAAAAGGTGTTCGTTTGTCTAAATTCGAGTCTAAAGCATTAGAGGGTATTTTTGTTGGCTATAGTCTCGAATCTCACACTTATAGAATCTATGATAAGCTCTCCGGAGCCGTCATAGAATCTTGTAGTGTGATCTTCGAAGAATATGATGGTCCCCAAGGGGGGCATGTTGATGCTTGTGATGCAGATGATGAAATGCCCCAGGATGCCATAGGAAGAATGGGTGTGGGATATATCCGCCCCGTTGAGGAACCCCTTATGGTGGATCGAGAAGAACTATGCTCCACTCAAGTGGAGCCCTCATCTTCATAACCTCAACATGCTTCATCCACCGAAGAGGACATTGACTCAAGCCAAAGACAAGATGTGGACCCTCAACATGGTGATCAAAGTGTCAACTCTAGTCAAGGGGAGATTGGTCCATTCGACGGATTGTCAAGTGGTGCCAAGTCAATTTGTCAAGGAAGATCCGTACAAGCTGCTTTGAGACAAGCTCAAATTGACGCTAGAAGTGCACTTGATCAAGACCAAGGTCAATCTTTGCCTCCCAATGTAGAGGATGACTCCAATGATGATCAAGGTCAAGATGATGGTCAAGACGAGGATCAAAATGATGAAGAGGGTCCTCCAAGAAACAACACGGAGATCCATGCTCGTCGCGAAGCTAGAAAGGAAAGAATGTTGGAATTAAGAGATCACACTCTACAAAATGTAGTTGGTGATCTAAGGAAAGGTATTTCCACAAGAGCACAACTGAAGAGGTTCAGTGAACACCAAGCTCACATCTCCATGATTGAACCAAAGAAAGTGTGGGAAGCTCTTGAAGACTCGGATTGGTTAGAAGCTATGCACAAAGAGCTCAACAACTTTGAGAGAAACAAAGTATGGAAGTTAGTTGAGAAGCCAAAGGATTTCCGCAATGTTATTGGAACAAAGTGGATATTCAAGAACAAGCAAGATGGGCATGGAATTATAGTAAGGAATAAAGCTAGATTGGTTGCACAAGGGTATTCAAAAATTCAAGGCATTGATTATGGAGAGACTTATGCACCCGTGGATCGCCTTGAGTCCATCCGTATCCTTCTTGCTTATGCGGCACATCATAACTTTAAGTTGCAACAAATGGATGTAGAAAGTGCATTTCTTTATGGCCCGTTAAATGAATTGGTATATGTTAAGCAACCCCCGGGATTTGAGGACCCCAACTTCCCAAACCATTTCTACAAACTTGATAAGGCGCTCTATGGGCTCAAGCAAGCCCCACGCACGTGGTATGAGCACCTTAGAGAGTTATTGTTTGACCGTGGCTTTGAGGTTGGGAAAATCGATCCCACTCTTTTTACTAAGAGGGTCAATGGGGATCTTTTTGTATGCCAAATATATGTTGATGATATTATCTTTGGCTCATCTAACAAAGCTTTTAATGATGAATTCTCAAAGCTTATGACTAGTAGGTTCCGAATGTCTTTGATGGGAGAATTGAGAGTATTTCTTGGCTTTGAGATCAAGCAAGTTAGAGGAGGGACATTCTTCAATCAAGCCAAGTATACTCAAGATATGCTCAAGAGATTCAAAATGCAAGATTTAAATGGAGCTCCTACTCCCATGGCTACAAAGACTCATCTAGAACAAAATCCAAATGGTAAAGATGTGGATCAAAAGGTATACCGGTCCATGATTGGTTCTTTGCTTTACCTTTGTGCATCTAGACCAGATATTGTGTTGAGTGTAGGTGTGTTTGCAAGATATCAAGCGGCTCCTAAGGAAATACATTTAATGGCGGTCAAGAGAATCTTTCGATATTTAGTTCATACCCCATTTTATGGTCTTTGGTATCCTCGAGGCTCAACATTTGCTCTTTGTGGATACACGGATTCGCATTGGGCGGGGGACAAGGATGATAGAAAATCAACATCCGGGGCTTGCCAATTCCTTGGTAGGTCCTTGGTATGTTGGTCTTCTAAGAAGCAAAACTGTATATCTCTCTCCACCGCCGAAGCCGAGTATGTTGCTGCCGCTAGTGCTTGCACTCAATTGCTATGGATGAGGCAAACTTTAAAGGAATACGGTGTCCATTGTGACAAAGTGCCTCTTCTATGTGACAATGAAAGTGCCATCAAAATTGCATACAACCAGGTGGATCACACAAGGACAAAGCATATTGAGATTCGTCATCACTTCATTAGAGATAATGTTGCTCGAGGTGATATTGATCTATCCTATGTTTCAACCAAAGATCAACTTGCCGATATCTTCACGAAGCCACTTGATGAAGCAAGGTTTTGCTACTTGAGGAATGAACTAAATATCGTAGATTCAAGGAGCTTGACTTGATTATCTTGCACTCTCACCTAATACTCGACCCATATTTGGTTTAGGCGTAGGCATGGACATAGGGGGAGTGTGGTCCTAATTGATTGGACCATCCCTCCCCCCATTATGCGCAAAGTAAAACAAAATCATTCCTCTTAATATCATTTTGTGATATGTGAGCTTAATGATGAGTTTCGGTAATGGACCCAAGATATATCTTCGTGGTGCCAAGCCGAGTATACTCAAACATGGTGGCCTAGGCCACCGCCTCCTCTCAATGGAGAGGTTGATGTGCGTACTCGTGTTTGTCATCTTTGAATTGATTTTTACTCATGGTTGTCATCTTTTGAGTTTTCTTCACCGTTCTTAGTCTCATGCACTCTAGTTTGGTTTTTGACATCTTTTTCTCGATTTTTAGAGTGCATGTGCTTCCCAGCACCCTTGTCTCAACCCAAGCCTCCTTACTCCCTCACAAAAACCCTCTCTCTATCCGCACAAGAATCACCTTTGTTTCCTGGCTTTGGAATCAGATGGGACCGGTACTACCGGATGTACGAGCGGTACTACCGGACCTGGGTAGTTCCCAGGTCGTTTCCTGGAAACTGCTCCAGGAACGGTACTACCGCCCACATGTCCGGTACTACCGGTCACTGGTACTACCGGTTGGGGAACCGGTACTACCGCTCCCAAGCGGTACTACCGCTTCAGCAACCGGTACTGCCGGTCGACATTTTCCTGGTATATATTGGACGCGCGTGGGGAGGCACCCCTCAGTGCCTCATTCATCCCCACGCCCTCCACTCATACCCGCGCCGTCGCCGGAGACCTTGAAGCCGCCGGAGCCCTGCCGCGCCCTCCTCTCCCCGGATCCCCCTTGGATTCGGCCTCTTGGCGGGCTCCCACCTCTTTCCACCGCCATGGATCCCGGTACAACCGCCCTTTCTCTCTCCGTTTAATTTCCTCATTAGATCTAGGTTTTGGCTTAGATTTGTGGAGAAATTGACATGTTGTAAGGTTGTACTGCCATATGCTTCCCTTGTTACCGAGTAGAATCATCTATTTTACAGTTTTTGCCGTCACTTTGGTCCGTTTCTATCAGATCTGATGAACCCGTGCCGCTCAACCGGTAGTACCGGAACTTTTTCCGGTACTACCGCTTGCAAGTGGTACTACCGGTCGTCAGGTCCGGTAGTGCCGGCCCAAACTTATTGCATTTTTCTGTTCAATATTCAGTTCTCTCGTTTGCCATTTGTGATTCTTATGCCCTTACCCCCTTGCTATCCTCCCTCGTGCTTTCACAGATGCAGGTGGTTCTAGGGGTGCGCGTAAGCGTTCTAAAGCTAGCCATGAGATTGTTGAGGAAGATACGGAGTCTGAGGAAGAGGTTATCCCACAGCCAAGACACCGTTCCAAGTTGCCTGCCACTCGAGGTGGCCGTGTGGGTCGTGAGGGGGTCACCAAGCGCTCTGCTGGGCGTGGCAGCGCCCCTCCCTCTCGCCCCCCTTCCGCTGGGCGTACCAAAAGTCTCAGCTTAGGGCCATCAGGGCCAAGAAAACTGTCAGACATCTCTGAGTCAGAGTTTAGGGCTCTCCGGATTGAAAATCCATACTCCCGCAACCGGAGCGAGGCCAGGGAAGATAGTCTCTTCTTCGATGATTTCCAAGAGCGTGTTTATCATGAGGTTCTTTTGACCAATATTCAGATGGTGGTGCCTCAGCAGTGGATTGACATGGGGCACATAAACAAGAATCTTGACTACTTTGCTGAAGCTAAGGAAATCTGCTCTCACCTTGGCTTGTTCCCCATTATGGAGTTCTAGTATGACTATGATCCACTCCTTATTGCTCAGTTTTATGCCACTGCACATTTCCACACTGGCCGTACTCGGAAGATCACCTGGATGACTCAAGGTGCTGTCAAGGAAGCTACACTTGCGGAGTTTGCTGCAATATTGGGGTATGAAGATCGCGGCCGGGACATTCCTTGTGGTTTTCGCTGTCACATGCGGGATCACCCCTCCAAGAAGGATGTCCTTACACCTCTGTATATCCAGGGCCGTGGGATTGCTGGCAAGATCAAGGATCTTCTCCCCACGTATGACATTCTCCATCGCATTTTCCGTGAGACTGTTGCTCCTCGTGCGGGCAACAAGGATGAGATACATGGGTTCTCTCTAGACTTGCTGTTCAACACATTCCTCAACCGAGACTCAGGCACTCCTCTTGATGTGTCCGACTTCATATGGAATGAGATGGTTGCTGCTGCACACTCTCGGAGGGTTCCACCATTTGCTACTTATATTATGGCCCTCATTGTGTCAAAGTGCCCCATCATAGCTAGGACACTCTCCACTCGCACTCTCATTGTGCACCGGCCCAAGGCACTCAAGATCAAGACACATGCTAAACCCCGCGTTGTGGCAGGTGAGGAGGAAGAGGATGACTCTGAGGATGCTGACAGTGGGCATGACACTAACTATGTTGCCTCCCGTCGCAAGAATGCTAATCCCTCTTGGGCCAAAAGGATGGAGGCCAAGCTCAAGAAGATCTTCTGCTTCCAGGTTGACAACCAGAAGCGCATGTATGAGGCGCATGTGTATGCCAAGAAAGCCAGTGCTCGGCAGAAGGTGTTGGAGATATGCCCTAGAGGCAATAATAAATATAGTTATTATTATATCTTTGTGTTTATGATAAATGTTTACATTCATGCTATAATAGTATTAACAAGGAAACATTAATACTTGTGTGATTTGTAAACTTAAATTGAAGTACCTAGTAAAGCCTCTTCATAATACTAGCTTGTTGGTTAATAAATGATTGTGGTTTCCCTATCATGAACATTGAGATGTTATTAACAACAATATCATATCGTCAGGAGAATGATATGATGGACATACTCCTATAGATAAGCGTAGCATAAAGATCAAGTCATTTTAATAGTTCAATTGCTATATGCTTTCTGATACATAGTAACCTAATTCCTTCGACCATGAGATCATGCATATCACCTTCACCAGAAGGATGCTTTGATGACATCAAACACCACACCATAACTGGGTGGCTATAAAGGTGGCATTGAGTGTTCGGAAAGTATTGGTTGAGACACATGGATCAAGAGTGGGATTTGTCCATCCATATGACGGATAGATATACTCTGGGCCCTCTCGGTGGAATGTCATCCAATTGGCTTGCAAGCATGTGACTGGCTCACAACGGATCACATATCACGGGAACGAGAAAAGAGTACTTATCAGTAACGAGGTTGAACTAGGTATGTAGAGATACCGACAATCATAACCTCGGATAAGTAAACTATCGTGAGACAAAGGGAAATTGGTACCGTATGTAAGTGGTTCATTCGATGGCAAAGTAATCGTAGAAATATGTGGGAGCCATATGAATTTCCAGATTCCTCTATTGGTTATTGATCGGAGAAGTGTCTCGATCATGTCCGCATAATTCACGAACCGTAGGGAGACACACTTAAGGATTCGACATTGTTGAGTAGTTATGGAATGATGAGTAAGAGACCGAATGTTGTTCGGAGTCTCGGATGGGATCCGGGATATCACGAGGAGATCTGGAATGGTCCGGAGAATAAGATTCATATAAGGAAAGTCCTGTTTCGGGGTTTTCATCGGGAATGTTCTAGAAGGTTCCAGAATGTCCGGCACTCTGGAGGGGAAGGGTACATGAATGTGTCATAACAAGTTGGAATGGTTGCATCATGTACTAGGTGTCATCGCTGAACAAAATAAAGGGATAAATCAAATCCTAGTTTGAAAAGTCAAACGGCAAATTGAAAAGTCAAACGGCTATTTTGTTTGGTGGAGGGAGAGTAGGAAACCTACTTGGGGAGGAGTTCCCTCCCTCCACCGCTGGCCCACTTGGAGACCGAGTTGGGGCTGCCCCTCCAAACACACAAGTTGCCCCCGCAAACCCTAGCTCCAAGCCGCCGGCGCCGCCACCTCCTGCTGCCGCCGCCTAGGGCAAACCCTAGCCACCAACTTGGGCTTCCCCAAGCCCTAGTTGTTGGCCTAGCCCTCTCTCCTTGGTGTGTCTAAACCCTAGATCACCGAGGCTCTCTCATAGTCCACCATACTCGCTCCGGCTTAAGGCGAAGCCCTGCGAGATCTCCCCTCTACTTCCGGTACCACGCCGTCGTGCTGCCGGAATCGCGAGGAGAGTACTACAACCTCCGCTGCCTGCTGGAACAAGGGAGAGGAAGGTCTTCGTCGAGTACCGAACGTGTGACCGACTGCGGAAGCGCTGCCGAAATGCAGCGCCGGAAGGATCGTCTACGCGATCTTGAGATCGGGAAGAGTACGACTACATCACCCACGAGAATCCGCTCTCGTTAAACACTTTGGAATCTTTGAGGGTGAGTTATTCTATCGACTCGTTGATACAATCTAGTAGATAGATCTTGACTTGTCTGTTTGTATGCGGTAGAAATTTTTTGTTTTCCATGCTACGAACCCCTACAGTGGTATCAGAGTCGTGTCTATATGTAGATCTGTTGCACGAGTAGAACACAATGGTCATTGTGGGCGGTGGTGCTTTTATTATCAATTGCTTCTTGTGTACTTTGCATCTTGCGGTATGATGGGATGAAGCGGCCCGGGCTAACCTTACATGACATCGTTCATGAGACTTGCTCCACGCTCAACATGCAACTTGTATTGCATAAGTGGCTTTGCGGGTGTCTGTCTCTCCCATTATATTATAGATCCAATTTACATCGGGCACTTGATAGTTCAAACATCAACGTTGTGGTTCTTGTTCGTAAGTTAGATCGACACTTATTGAAAGCCCCAAACCATGTAAAACATGCAAAGAAATTAGAGGCGTCTAACTTTGTTTTGCAGGGGTGTGCTGTGATGTGATATGGACATGATTTTGATTATATTTGATGTATGCAATGTTGCTTATTGTAAGTTGGCAACCGGCAGGAGCCATATGGTTGTCTTTAATTTCTGTTAAGACCCGCGTGTCTATTCAAAGTAGTTGTAATAGTTGAAGCTGGTGGACGACAACCATGGAGCAGCATCATTGACCTTGATGCAATGCCGGTGATGATGGAGATCATGTTCGTGCTTGAAGATGGAGATCAGAAGCACAAAGAAGAAAGGCCATATCATATCACATATTATGAATTGCATGTGATGTTAATCCTTTATGCATCTTGTATTGCTTAGTTAACGACGGTAGCATTATAAGATGATCCCTCATGCACATAAATTTCAAGTCTAAAGTGTTCATCCTTAGTGAGCACCGTTGCTAAAGCTTGTTGTTTCGAAGCACCACGTGATGATCGGGTGTGTTAGATTCTGCAAGTGTATACAACGTGAGCAAGACAGATTTGATCATGCGGAAGCTAAGGTTTGATCTTGACGAGCCTAGCATGTACAGACATGGTCTCAGAACACGGATCACCGAAAGGTAAATCATGAATCATATAGTAGATATGATGAACATGTTGATTGTTCGCCATTGAAACTATATCAACTCTCGTTATGATCGGTTTTGATGTGGTGGATTTGGTTCGTGTGATCACTAAAACAATGCGAGGGATATTGTTTTGAGTGGGAGTTCACCTGGATTAATTTAACTATTAATTAGAACTCAATTTGTCATAAACTTAGTCTAAACTATTGCAAATATGTTGTAGATCAATGGCGGACCCTACCATCAATTTTAATGCGTTCCTAGAGAAAGAAAAGTTGAAAACAATGGAAGCAACTTCGCGGATTGGTTCCGCAATTTGAGGATTGTCCTCAATGCTGGTAATTTGACCTATGTGCTGGATGCACCGCTGGGTGACCCGCCTGCAGCTGATGCTACCGATGAATTAAAGAACGTTTACCTCGCTCGGAAGAATCAGTACTCCACAATTCAATGTGCTATCTTGTATGGTTTAGAATCGGAGCTTCAGAAAAAGTTTGAGAATTCAGACCCACATGATATTGTCCGTGAACTCAAATTGATCTTTGAGACTCACACGGCAGTTGAGAGCTATGAGGCTTCTGAAAAGTTCTTTAACTGCAAGATGGAAGAGGGCAGCTCCGTCAGTGAGCATGTGCTTAAGATGTCTGGGCACAGAAACAAACTTCAAAGCTTGGGTATAGTGATTCCTAATGCTTTGGGGATTTACCGTGTCCTCCAATCACTACCACCAAGTTACAAGAACTTTGTGATGAACTACAATATGCAAAGCATGAACAAGCAGTTGCCAGAACTCTTCTCCATGTTAAAATCTGCAGAAGTGGAGATCAAGAAAGAGCACCAAGTGTTGATGGTCAATAAGACCACCAAATTCAAGAAAGGCAAGTCTAAGCAAAAGGGACACTTCAAGAAGGGTGGTAAGAAAGTTACCACACCGACGAAGAAGACCAAGGCTGGACCCAAGCCTGATACAGAGTGCTTTTACTGCAAGGGAGAAGGTCACTAGAAGCGGAATTGCCCAAAGTACTTAGCGGATTTGAAGAACGGCAACATCAAGAAGAAAGGTATATCCGATATACATGTTATTGATGTGTATCTCACTAGTTCTCGTAGTAGTGCCTGGGTATTTGATACTGGTTCGGTTGCTCATATTTGTAACTCGAAACAGGTGCTGCAGAATAAACGGAAGCTAGCGAAGAACAAGGTGACGATGCGCGTGGGAAACGGATCAAAGGTTGATGTGATCGTGGTCGGCACGCTACCTCTTCATCTACCATCGGGATTAGTTTTGTACTTAAATAATTGTTATTTGGTGCCTGCCTTAAGCATGAACATTATATCGGGATCTTGTTTATTGCGAGACGGTTACTTGTTTAAGTCCGAGAATAATGGTTGTTCAATTTATATGAGTAATATGTTTTATGCAAACACACCTTTGATAGATGGTCTATTCTTGTTGAATCTCGATAGTGGAAATACACATATTAATAACATTGAAGCTAAACGTTTGAAATCGAGCGATAACTCGACCTATATGTGGCACTGTCGTCTTGGTCACATTGGAGTGAAGCGTATGAAGAAACTCCATTCCGATGGACTTCTTGAATCACTTGATTTCGAATCACTTGAAAGATGCGAAGCATGTCTGATGGGTAAAATGACTAAGACTCCATTTTCTGGTATGATGGAGCGAGCTACGGACTTATTGGAAATCATACATACCGATGTGTGTGGTCCAATGAGTGTAGCATCGCGCGGTGGTTATCGTTATGTTCTTACCTTCACGGATGACTTGAGTAGATATGGGTATATCTATTTCATGAAACATAAGTCCGAAACTTTCGAGAAGTTTAAGGAATTTCAAAGTGAGGTTGAGAATCAACATAACAAGAAGATTAAATTTCTACGTTCTGATCGTGGAGGTGAATATCTAAGTTACGAGTTTAGCGAGCATTTGAAGAAATGCGGAATACTTTAACAATTGACACCACCGGGAACACCACAGCGTAATGGTGTGTCCGAACGTCGTAATCGAACTCTCTTAGATATGGTTCGTTCTATGATATCACTTACAGATTTACCGCTATCATTTTTGGGTTATGCATTAGAAATAGCCGCATTCACTCTAAATAGGGCAGCATCTAAATCCGTTGAAATGACACCATATGAATTATGGTTTGGGAAGAAACCTAAATTGTCGTTCCTTAAAGTTTGGGGTTGCGAAGCCTATGTAAAGAAGTTACAGCCGGACAAGCTTGAACCCAAAGCGGAAAAATGCGTCTTCATAGGATACCCAAAGGAAACTATTGGGTATACCTTCTATCATAGATCCGAAGGCAAAATCTTTGTTGCCAAGAATGGATCCTTTCTAGAGAAGGAATTTCTCTCGAAAGAAGTGACTGGAAGGAAAGTATAACTTGACGAGGTTGTCGAACCTTCTCTCGAACTTGCGAGTAGCGCAGCACCGGAAGAAGTTCCTGTGGTGCCTGCACCAATAAGAGAGGAAGCTAATGATGATGATCATGAAACTTCGGTTGTAGTTGCTACAGAGCCTCGCAGGTCAACGATAACTCGTACCACTCCAGATTGGTATGATCCCGTTATGAGTGTCATGTTGGTGGACAACACCGATGACCCTGCGACATATGAGGAAGCGATGATGAGCCCAGATTCCAATAAATGGCAAGAAGCCATGAAATCCGAGATTGGATCCATGTACGAAAACCAAGTATGGACTTTGGTGGACTTACCGGATGGCCGGAAGGCTGTCGAGAACAAATGGATTTTCAAGAAGAAAACAGATGCCGATGGTAATGTTACTGTCTATAAAGCTCGACTTGTCGCAAAAGGGTTTCGACAAATTTCAAGGAGTTGACTACGATGAGACTTTCTCACCAGTAGCGAAGCTAAAGTCTGTGAGGATTATGTTACCAATCGCTGCATATTATGATTATGAGATATGGCAGATGGATGTCAAAACAGCGTTCCTCAATGGAGACATTGATGAAGAGTTGTATATGATGCAACCCAAAGGTTTTGTCGATCCTAAAGATGCTAACAAGGTATGCAAACTTCAACGGTCCATATATGGATTGAAGCAAGCATCCCGAAGTTGGAATCAACGTTTTGATAAGGTGATCAAAGGTTTTGGTTTTATACAAACTTATGGAGAAGCTTGTATTTACAAGAAAGTGAGTGGGAGCTCTGTAGCATTCTTAATACTATATGTAGATGACATATTGTTGATTGGGAATGATGTAGACCTTCTTAATAGTGTCAAGGAATATTTGAATAATAGTTTTTCAATGAAAGATCTTGGCGAAGCAGCTTACATATTGGGCATAAAGATTTATAGAGATAGATCGAGACGTCTAATATCATTGTCACAAGGTACATATTTGGACAAAGTTCTAAAGAGGTTTGGAATGGAAGATAGCAAGAAAGGGTTCTTGCCCATGTTGCCCAATACGACCTTGAGTAAAACTCAAAGTACGACAACGGCAGAAGATAGAGAGAGGATGAGTAAGACTCCCTATGCCTCAGCCATAGGATCTCTAATGCATGCCATGCTATGTACTAGACCCGACATTGCATATGTTGTTAGTTTGACTAGCAGATATCAAAGTGATCCAGGAGTAGATCACTGGACAGCGGTCAAAAACATCCTTAAGTACTTGAGAAGAACTAAGGATATGGTTCTTTCTTATGGAGGTGATGAACAGCTCGTTGTTAATGGTTACACCGATGCTAGTTGGAACACGGATCCGGATGATTCTAAATCACAATGTGGATACGTATTTACTTTGAATGGTGCAGCAGTTAGCTGGAGGAGTGTAAAGCAAAGCGTTGTGGCGAGATCTTCAACTGAATCAGAATACATGGCTGCTTCGGAGGCTTCACAAGAAGCGATATGGATGAAAGAGTTCATTACAGAGCTCGGTGTGGTTCCAAAGTGCGCTGGACCCAATGTCTATCTACTCTGATAACATGGGCGCCATAGCCAATGCGCAAGAACCAAGGTCACACAAGAAGCTGAAGCATATCAAGCTACGTTTTCACGCTATTCGAGAACATGTCCAGGATGGTGACATAAATATTTGCAAAGTATACACAGATCTGAATGTGGCGCATCCGTTGACTAAACCTCTCCGGAGGGCAAAACATGACAAACACCAAACTGCCATGGGTGTTCGGTATATTACCATGTAATCTAGATTAGACGACTCTAGTACAAGTGGGAGACTGTTGGAGATATGCCCTAGAGGCAATAATAAATATAGTTATTATTATATCTTTGTGTTTATGATAAATGTTTACATTCATGATATAATAGTATTAACAAGGAAACATTAATACTTGTGTGATTTGTAAACTTAAATTGAAGTCCCTAGTAAAGCCTCTTCATAATACTAGCTTGTTGGTTAATAAATGATTGTGGTTTCCCTATCATGAACATTGAGATGTTATTAACAACAAGATCATATCATTAGGAGAATGATATGATGGACATACTCCTATAGATAAGCGTAGCATAAAGATCAAGTCATTTTAATAGTTCAATTGCTATATGCTTTCTGATACATAGTAACCTAATTCCTTCGACCATGAGATCATGCATATCACCTTCACCGGAAGGATGCTTTGATGACATCAAACACCACACCGTAACTGGGTGGCTATAAAGGTGGCATTGAGTGTTCGGAAAGTATTGGTTGAGACACATGGATCAAGAGTGGGATTTGTCCATCCATATGACAGATAGATATACTCTGGGCCCTCTCGGTGGAATGTCATCCAATTGGCTTGCAAGCATGTGACTGGCTCACAAGGGATCACATATCACGGGAACGAGAAAAGAGTACTTATCAGTAACGAGGTTGAACTAGGTATGTAGAGATACCGACAATCATAACCTCGGATAAGTAAACTATCGTGAGACAAAGGGAAATTGGTATCGTATGTAAGTGGTTCATTCGATCACAAAGTAATCGTAGAAATATGTGGGAGCCATATGAATTTCCAGATTCCTCTATTGGTTATTGATCGGAGAAGTGTCTCGATCATGTCCGCATAATTCACGAACCGTAGGGAGACACACTTAAGGATTCGACATTGTTGAGTAGTTATGGAATGATGATTAAGAGATCGAATGTTTTTTGGAGTCTCGGATGGGATCCGGGATATCACAAGGAGATCCGGAATGGTCCGGAGAATAAGATTCATATAAGGAAAGTCCTGTTTCAGGGTTGGAGAATGGTTCCGGTGTTTTCATCAGGAATGTTCTAGAAGGTTCCGGAATGTCCGACACTCCGGAGGGGAAGGGTACATGAATGTGTCATAACAAGTTGTAATGGTTGCATCATGTACTAGGTGTCATCGCTGAACAAAATAAAGGAATAAATCAAATCCTAGTTTGAAAAGTCAAACGCCAAATTGAAAAGTCAAACGGCTATTTTGTTTGGTGGAGGGAGAGTAGGAAACCTACTTGGGGAGGAGTTCCCTCCCTCCACCGCCGGCCCACTTGGAGACCGAGTTGGGGAGGGACTCCCCTCCCCTTGGCGCGCCCCCTCCACCTATATAAGGAGGGGCAGGGCTGCCCCTCCAAACACACAAGTTGCCCCCCGCAAACCCTAGCTCCAAGCCGCCGACGCCGCCACCTCCTGCTGCTGCCGCCGCCTAGGGCAAACCCTAGACGCCAACTTGGGCTTCCCCAAGCCCTAGTTGTTGGCCTAGCCCTCTATCCTTGGTGTGTCTAAACCCTAGATCACCGAGGCTCTCTCATAGTCCACCATACTCGCTCCGGCTTAAGGCGAAGCCCTGCGAGATCTCCCCTCTACTTCCGGTACCACGCCGTCGTGCTGCCGGAATCGCGAGGAGAGTACTACAACCTACGCTGCCTGCTGGAACAAGGGAGAGGAAGGTCTTCGTCGAGTACCGAACGTGTGACCGACTGCGAAAGCGCTGCCGGAACGCAGCGCCGGAAGGATCGTCTACGCGATCTTGAGATCGGGAAGAGTACGACTACATCACCCACAAGAATCCGCTCTCGTTAAACACTTTGGAATCTTCGAGGGTGAGTTATTCTATCGACTCGTTGCTACAATATAGTAGATAGATCTTGGCTTGTCTGTTTGTATGCGGTAGAATTTTTTTGTTTTCCATGCTACGAACCCCTACAGAAGGACATGATGGTTGCTCAGGGTTTGACCGTCTCCGAGGGGTCCGAGACCAACATCACTCCAGAAGATCAGTGGATCTCTCAGCACAGCCGTTGGGACGATGATGTCTCTTCCTCGCACCGCGCCCCACCCCCTTACGAGGAGGACCTTGAGGATGATGATGAGGAGGAGGATGATTGACTGTCAGGACGTTAGTCTTGCACTTGTCCCTTTTTTGGCGTCTTGATGTCAAAGGGGGAGAAGTTGCACTTTAGGCACGGGTGTTGCATGGGAAGTCACAAGCTCGTTCTTATCTTGATCCTTTTATTGCTTGTGAACTTCAATTTCCCTCTATTTATGTGTGAGACTAAATGGTTATGTAGTGGTTATGTCATGGATCCATCTTATGAGACTATGTGGTTTATTTCATTGGATCCATCTTGTGATGATATGCGTTATCTATTATCTATATATTTCTCATCACATGTTATTATGCAAAGGTATGATTTCAAATGCTAGTATCAATATTTGTGCACCCATGTTGGGCTTGTAAAATAGAGGGGGAGGTTTGTCTCTACACATATAGGGGGAGCCCCGTCTCTATTTTACAAATCTCATATGCTTCCTATTTAAATCATCTTGCAAAAGTGTATTGTCATCAAACACCAAAAAGGGGGAGATTGAAAGAGCATTTTCCTATCCCTCTGATTTTGATGTTTGATAACAACACACTTATCGGTTTAATCGTGTGCTAAGTGTATCACAGGGTTGATAAGGGTATGACACAAATATTGGCATAACAGTTCCCTTTGCGAAAAACCAATGTGTCAAACAGTAGTACCGGAAATACGACCTGTACTACCGCTTGACACCGGTACTACCGGTTCAAGTACCGGTTGGAACCGTGCAAGACTGCTAAGGGTGGGTTTTAGTCAGCACCACCCGGTACCACGGAGCGGCACTACCGGTCCAACCGGTAGTACCACTTGAGACAAGCGGTACTACCGCTTGGACACGGTTGTACCGCTCGGCAGTACCGGGCCGTTCTGAAGAAAAGCCACCCCTCTCTGTTTTGCTCAGTACCAAGCGGTACTTGGGACCGGTACTACCGCCCGGACCGGTAGTACCGCGTCATACGACCGGTAATACCGCTTGGGGGTAGTACCGCAAGGGCGATACTGGCCAAACCTGAAGCAGGCTCGACCAACTGAAGCATCTCCGGTACCTGGTCCGGTACTGGAACGGTAGTACCGCTTGCCAGTGGTACTACCGCTTGAGTACCGGTACTACCGGTGCATTAATCGCTCCAACGGCCATATTTCGTGGAGGGGTATAAATACCCCTCCACCTACCTTGGGACAAATTGCTCAACCATATTAAAGTCAAGACCTCCATTGGAGCCACCCAATCTTCAAGATCTCCTCATTCCACCACCCAAAGTCCTTGATCTTTGGGGAATCGAAGGAGGAGGCCCCGATCTACTACTTCACCAAAAGAGATCTTCATTTCCCCCTCATTTCATTGAGGGCCCCTTTTCTCTAGTGTTTTATTGGAAACCCTAGTTCTTGTTTTGGTTCTTACAAGCTTGTCTTTGATTGCTTTGACAGCTTGCATGTATTTGGGAGCCTCTGATTAAGTTGTGGATGTGTGCCCCAAACTTGTAATGGTGCCGCTTGAAGGTTGCCGATATAGTGGAAGGTGAATCGATCCCGTTGGGGTGAGATTCATCGGAGAACAAGGGAGGCCTTTCGTGGCGTTGGTGGTTTGAAACCACCCCCTCTCCAAACGTAGACGTACTTCCCCTCAAAAAGAAGGAACTACGAGAAACAAATCCTTGTGTCTCCGCGTCCACCATTTTGGTTACTTCTATCCTTTACCGCACTTTTACTTACTTGTTCCTACTTTGTGTTGTGGTAGCTCTTGCATAATTGTCATATAGGTAAATTCACCATAGTTGCATTATCTAGAGAATTTACCTTATTTTCAAACCTTAATTTGAAAAAGAAGAAAATTTGAAGTAGCACCTATTCACCCCCCCTCTAGGTGCCCATACGATCCTTTCAGGTGTTTTTGCAAAAAAAAAACAGGGCTGGTGGTGTGTGTGTACTGACACCGGTTCACGGGTTGCGTGTCTGCAACGTGCGTGTGTGGAGACGTGTTGAGTCTAGGGAGGGCTTTAAATTAGGAAAAAGTCTGAAACAGACCTTCAACTTGTAGAAAGTTAAATCAAACCTCTGAAATGGATCGTATGGGCACCTAGAGGGGGGGGGGGGGTGAATAGGTGCTAACCAATTTTTAATACTTTTTCAATTTTAGGCTTGACACAAAGTAAATTCTCTAGATATGCAACTAAGAGAATTTCCCTATATGTAACCCTAACTACTAAGCACGTAAAAGAGGAGCGAGGAAACCGTAGTGGAGCACGTGGAGACACAGGGATTTGTTTTACCGCAGTTCCTTCCTTGTTAAGGGAAGTACATCTGCGTTGGAGGGGTGGGCGGTTCTAAGACCACCACGCCATAATAGGCCTCACCCTATTCTCCGATGGATCTCGCCACGAGAGGCCTGATCCACCTTCTCCACTATTGGATCCCTTCGAGGCGGGAACCGGTGCCTTTTACAACACTATCGGGGCACACACCCACAACCGAATTGGGGGCTCCCAAGATGACAACAAGCTGCCACAAGAACAAGGTTTATCAATATAAACAAAACAAGGATCTAGGTATTTGCAAGAAATACTAGATCGGAGGTTCTCCAAATGAATGGAGAGGAGATGAAGCGCTTGATTGCTGATGATGAAGATCGAGTTCTCCTCCTTCGATTCCCCAAGGGATGGGGCCTTTGGGTGGATCTAGGTGGAGCTCTCTTGGATGAAGCTTTCAGATCTGATTTGGTCCTTTTCGAAATGAATCAAGAGTTCTGGCAGGAGGGGGAAGGCTGACTTAAATACCCCCTCCCCAGATCTGGCCGTTGCACAACTTTGGGGGCGGATTATCCGCCCCCCACTTGGGGCGGATTATCCGCCCCCTGAGAAAACTCCGCCCCAAGGGCGGATTCTCCGGGGGAAACTCCGCCCCCTCTCTGGGTCTGGCGCCTGCGAAACTTGGTGAAGATCTTGGGGGGGGGGGGCGGATTATCCGGCCAACACTCCGCCCCCTCTCCGGGGCTTGCGCCTTGGCGATGAGCAGGGGGGGCAGACTATCCGACCCCCGTGAGGGGCGGATTATCCGGCGGGGCCGGAAAATCCGGCCAAAACTCCGCCCCCTTCTGGGGCTTGCGCCTACTTGGGAAGAGGGAGGGGCGGATTATCCACCCCCAAAAGCAGAATCATTTTCCCTTTTTCTCATAGATAGCTGCAACACTTCAACACACATTAAATAATCCTTGATATTGTTATCTAACACACAAAACACTAGGGATTATAAAATGTTCTTTTAATCTCCCCCTTTTTGGTGTTAGATGACAATATTAGGATTTGCAATGAAACCGGCTAATGCCACCTTAAATAATGGAAGACGCTCCCCCTAGATGTGTGCATATTTAAAATTTGTATTTGAATACAAATACACACTAGAGAGAACACAACTTCCATAACAAAGATAATTGAACCAAGGTGGTTTGGGAAACAAGGTCATACCACCGGGATGAGAATATAGCCAAAGAATATAGTTTGTTTGATAGCCTCCAAACACATCCCAATCATACCAGCAATATTGAGGCATACATTAGATAGGCCCATGATTCCATATGCCATCAAATATGCCTCCATAGATAAATCCAGAATTCCAAGAAAATCCACAATAGATAAATCCAGAAATCCATGAATACCACACAACGTACCAAACTTAGCGAAACACGACAAAGTCTTACATAATCAAACGCAAATAGCAAATGAGTTCACGCTAAAAAGGCACAAGCAAGCAAATAAAATGACTGAAAGAAGGATGCTTGCGCCCGACCCTTGCAAATCCACGAGACCTAATAGAACTACTTCTCCCCCTTTGGCATCGAAACGCCAAAAAGGAAGAAGAGCGATGCTAACGCCCCTGGAGATCACTCCTCCTCATCCTCGTCGTAGTCATTCACGTCCCCTTCCTCTTCATCATACTCATCATCATCGTCATCAGCTGGAGGAGTGGGTGCCCTCGGTGGGGGAGGAAAGAGGCAAATCTCGAGCTCGCCATAGTTGATCCCTGAGGTGTTCCACTGAGCATACGGATCCGGAGCAGTGGGAGGATGTGGATGGCCAGTGGCACCTGAGACATGGTGGAGAATAAGCTGCTGTGTGTGATCCCTCTCATGATCCCTGCAATACGCCTCATATTGTCCCTTGTGAGTGTCAATGCCCATGCAAAGAATGTGCCGATGGAACCAAGTGAGCTGCTTAACCTCGCGTGCCATTGGGGACACCGTGGAATGACGACCACTAGCCCGAGCATCACGCATGAAGGACTCCGGGGCAGTGGAAGGGTGATGGGTCTTCTGAGCCTTGTTGTAGATTTTCTTGGGCTTGTGAATTCCATCCAGAGCAGAGCCAAAATCCTCATGTGGCAACATATGCTTGAAGAGCATCATTATGAAAGGAGCATAAGGAATAGAGAGCCCGTTGATCATAGCATCCGTCATCTCATGATAAATATAGTCCATGACATCTAGTTTGTAACCTGTGGCTGATCCAGAGTTAGTGGCACACTCGTGAGCAACATCAAGAAGTGGAACCAGGTGGCCACGGATCCTGTCATTGTTGCCACCACTAGGAGCGATGCAGTCCCTAAATATGCCAACAAGGGCTGCATACAAGGGAGAGAGACCAGCGAAGGTACCAACAACACCATCAGAAGAAAGGCAAGGAGCAAGTGCAGTATCCTTGGATGGCTTCAGAGGAGAAATGATACGGTGGCCCGAAGGAGTGTCACGGCCATGGAATGCATAACCAAGAACCTGCCCAAAGGTGCGAAAGTCCGACTGAATCATGGTGGTCCCTGTCATCCACTTCATAGTACGATGATCATCACCGCAAATCACCAGAGTTGAGAAGAACTGCCGCACCACAGAGGAATCATAGTTGCATTGGATAGTCATGAGGTGGTGCAGCCCCATCTTGTTGGTCACATCTAGTGCCTCAATGAGCCTTGTCTTGGATTGAGCCTCAGTCAAATTTATGGGACGCATGGGCGAAGCTTGAGAGTAGCATAGACATCATCATGAATAGCCCGAAAGTGGGCATTCCAAAACATAGAGTCCTCGGGGGGACCATCACTGTCAGCCTCATCATAATAATCAGTCTGGCGAATGGTGGCATACTGAAGATTGTCCATATCCTTGTAATTGGGTCGAGACTGTTTTCCCTTGCGAGATGCGGTCCTCTTAGTTTTCTTACTTGCCTCTGCCATCCGTTCAGCCTCTCTTGCTGCTCTGCTGACCTCGGTCTCGTCAATGAACTTCCCGTCTGCAGTAGGCTTGAGATAACGGGCACGGGAACGACGGACGAAGGTCTTGGTCGGCTTGGAACCACCTGTGAAAAGCATTAGAGGGATAGCATGGAGATGAGCATACACACAAGTCCAGGAGAAAAACACGAAGAAAGAGTAGCAATGCAACCCATAACCAATGATGTGTATTTGCAGAAGCAGGACCAAAACAGACCAGATTTTACTCTCCAGGCCGGATTATCCGGCTCTGGCAGGGGCGGATAATCCGCCCCCCGCAGAAATTTTCTGGATTGGCTCAGATCTACCATGGCAAAACAGATCGGGTACTAGGGTTCCAATTCTACTGATTCTAGCATGTAAGGAACAACACCAAGGACCTTCTACAACGAGATTTCCACCAAATAAAATACATCCCATACAAAAGGAGAGAGATGAGGGAGTTACCCTCACTCATTGGAGGAAAATCGCGGAGGAGAAGATACCCGGAGGCGAGGTGAAGAAGATCCGGGGAGAGCCCGGAGAATCCGGTGGTCGAATCGACTCCGGGAGAGGCGGATGCTCCGACGGCTGCTGGGGGGCAGAGGTAGGGTTGGGGGAGGACTGGCTGCTCTGTTTGAGCCTGCCCTCCCCGACCCAGCTTATAAGGGGCTGATTTCGCCCGGGGCGGATAATCCGCCCCCCACTTGAGGCGGATAATCCGCCCCCCTGAAATTCTGTAAATTACAGATTCAGGCTAGAGCAACCTAGCAAACCTCTCGATGGTCTTTTTAGAGGACTTGTGTGCAAGAATAGATGGTTCAAGGAGGGAGAGAAAGGCTTGGGTTGAGAGCATCAAACTGAGATGGTACTACACACCCAAATTTGCAAGAATCAAATCAATCAAAAGCCAAATTTGAGTGTGTTTTCCATAGGAACATGAGATATACAAGAAAATCCAACGAGACCCATGAGAAACCAACTCTTCTCGAGGAAGAGGGCGGTGGTAGAAGCCACCATGTTGGAGCGCATGGCATGACACCACGAAGATGTATCTTGAGTTCAAAACCAATGCTCATCGATGACCCACATATCACAAAATGATATTAAGGGAAATGATTTTACTTGCTTTCGGCATTATGGGGGGAGGGTTAGCCCAATCAATTAGGACCACACTCCCCCTATGTCTATGCCCGCATCTAAACCAAATACATGAATAAGAGCAAGTGAGTGTGCAAGGGTAGTCAAGCCAAGCTCCTGGAATCTATGATATTTAGCTCATTCCTCAAATAACAAAATCTTGCTTCATCAAGAGGCTTCGTGAAAATATCAGCAAGTTGGTTCTTCGTGCTCACAAAGGATAGGGCAATATCACCACGAGCAACATGATCCTGAATAAAGTGGTTGTGAATCTCTATATGTTTTGTTCTTGTATGCTGCACGGGATTGTAAGCAATTTTGATAGAACTTTCATTGTCACATAATAGAGGCACTTTGTCACAATTGACACCATATTCCTTTAAAGTTTGCCTCATCCATAACAATTGTGTACAAGCACTTGCAGCAGCAACATATTCAGCTTCGGCGGTTGAGAGTGAAATACAATTCTGTTTCTTTGATGACCAACACACTAGAGACCTGCCCAAGAATTGACATGCACCAGAGGTTGATTTCCTATCATCTTTGTCACCAGCACAATCTGAATCAGTGAAACCACATAGAGAGAAACTCAAACCCTTGGGATACCATAATCCAAAATTTGGGGAATGAACCAAATATCGGAAGATTCGCTTGACCGCCACTAAGTGGCTTTCTTTAGGAGCGGCTTGGTACCTTGCACACACTCCTACACTTAACACTATATCGGGCCTAGATGCGCAGAGGTAAAGGAGAGAGCCGATCATGGATCGGTATACCTTTTGATCCACGTCTTTACCCTTGGGATTGAGCTAAAGATGACACTTTGTTTGCATTGGGGTAGCAACGCCATTGAGATCCGTCATCTTGAACCTTTTTAGCATGTCTTGGATGTACTTAGCTTGATTAATAAAGGTTCCCTCTCTAAGTTGTTTGATCTCAAATCCAAGAAAGAACCTCAGCTCACCCATCATGGACATCTCAAACCTGTCACTCATAAGCTTTGAAAATTCATCGTTAAAATCTTGGTTAGTAGAGCCAAAAATAATGTCATCTACATAAAGTTGGCATACAAAAAGCTCCCCATTAACCTTCTTAGTAAAAATAGTGGGATCGATTTGCCCAACTTCGAATCCACGGTCTAGCAAAAGCTCTTTAAGGTGCTCATACCATGCACGTGGGGCTTGTTTAAGGCCATAGAGCGCCTTATCGAGTTTGTAGACATGGTTCGGAAATTTGGGGTCCTCAAAACCCGGGGGCTGCTTGATGTATACTAACTCATGTAGAGGACCATTAAGGAAAGCGCTCTTAACATCCATTTGTTGTAATTTAAAGTTATGATGAGCTGCATATGCAAGAAGGATACGAATGGACTCAAGACGAGCCACAGGAGCATAAGTCTCGCCAAAATCAATTCCTTCCACTTGAGAGAATCCTTGAGCCACGAGTCGTGCTTTATTCCTCACAACAATGCCATTTTCATCTTGTTTGTTCTTGAAGATCCACTTGGTGCCGATAACATTGCGGCAATCCTGTGGTTTCTCTACGAGCTTCCAAACTTTGTTGCGTTCGCAGTTATTTAATTATTCATGCATTGCAACAACCCAATCGGGGTCTTCAAGAGCATCAAAAACCTTCTTCGGTTCAACCATGGAAATGTGAGCTTGATGATCACAGAAGCTTGCAAGTTCTCTTCTAGTGGATACCCTTCGTCGTAGATCACCAACAACCTTGTCAAGAGTGTGACCTCTTAGTTCAAGGTTCCGATCAGCACGATCCTTGCGATGAGCCTCAATGTCCTTATTGTTTCTAGAAGGAGTTGATTCAGTATTTGTATCCTTGTCTTGATTACTGCCTTGCCCTTGATCTTGGTCTGCGTTAACACCAGAAGATTGCTGCTGAGTTTGTTCTTCAGGGCCGGATAATCCGCCCCTTGGAGGGGCCGTACTATCCGGCCTGGGAGGTGAAGTACCAGAGTCTTCTTCCTGAGAGTGCCTGACAGGAGTTGGAGACCCAGGGCCGATAATTCGCCCTCGGGGGCCGGAGAATCCGGCCTGGGAGCTTCAGAGTTGTTGACTTCTCCTTCGGATCTTCTGGAACGAGTTGGAGTGCCAGGGGCGGATTGTCCGCCCCTTGGAGGGGGCGGATAGTCCGGCCTGGGACTACCAACTTGTCCAGGGGACAGATGATCTTCAGCAGATTGCGGTGTTGGTGCAGGATTTTCTCCAACAGTAGGAGCTTGTTGATCTTGTGTAGATGAGGGCTCCACATGTGTGGAGCATTGTACTTCCCGATCCGCCACAAGGGGTTCCTCAATGGGGCGAAAAAATCCCACGCCCATTCTTCTTATGGCATCTTGGGGTATTTCAACATCTGCATCACAAACAACAACTTGCCCTACAAAGGAGCCGTTATTTTCATCGAACTCCACACTACAAGATTCTACAACAATCCCAGTGAGCTTGTTGTAGACTCTATAAGTGTGGGATTCGGCACCGTAACCAACAAAAATACCTTCTAAAGACTTGGACTCAAATTTTGACAAACGAACACCTTTAATAAGAAAGAAACACTTACACCCGAATACCATGAAGTATGAGATGTTTTTTTGAGGGTAAAAGTATGAGATGTTGGGCTTTTTACGGGTAAGAATTTCATATGGAGTCTTGTCCAAAATCTTTTGGAGGTATAGCCGGTTCGATGAGTGACAAGAAGTGGATATGGCTTCAGCCCAAAAATTATAAGGAGACTTGAATTCAGCCAACATTGATCTTGCCATGTCTATCAAAGTCCGGTTTTTCCTCTCAGCTACACCATTTTGTTGAGGGGTGTACGCAGCGGAATATTGATGTCTAATCCCCTCTTCGCTTAGAAACTCATTCAAAGTGTAGTTCTTGAATTCGGAGCCATTGTCACTTCTAATTGCCAAGATAGGAACATTGTGTTGACGTTGAACTTCATTGGCAAAGTCAATGACGGTTTGTTGAGTCTCACTTTTCAGCTTGAAGAAATAGACCCATGTATATCTTGAGTAATCATCGACAATGACCAAGCAATATTTCTTCCCACCAAGACTTGCATGAGAAGGAGGACCAAATAAATCCACATGAAGTAATTCCAAGATCCTCTTTGATGACACAATAGTCTTCCTCTTGTGGGGAGAGTCATGCATTTTTCCTTCTACACAAGCCCTGCAAACACGATCTTTGGCAAAAGAGACATTGTCTTTTAGTCCAAGGATGTGGCCACCCTTCTGTAGACTTTGCAAAGTTCTCATGTTGACATGGGCTAAATGGCGATGCCATAGCCAGCCCACGTCGGCCTTTCCGAATAGACACATCGAACCCGAAGTGGTTTTCCCCGAGAAGTTCACCACATACAAGTCATTTTCGACGTATCCAACGAAAGCGACCTTTAGAGACTTGCTCCACAAGAGTACCACCAAATCATCATCGATAAAAACAGCAAAACCCATCTTGCCAAGGGCACGAACAGAAAGAAGGTTGTAACCGAGGGTCTCAACAAGCATGACATCCACGAGAGAGATATCGTGGGCAACCACAACCTTGCCAAGACCCAATACCTGAGATTTAGACTTATCACCATAGGAGACTGTGATATTATCATGATTTGGACGCATCTCCGTGATGATCTCCTTGCTTCCGGTCATATGACTAGTGCAGCCACTATCCAGCACCCATTTCGACCCACCGAAAGCATAGCCCTGCAAGAAAATTACTTCTTGGTTTTAGGTACCCATTTTTCAATGGGTCCTTTCATGTTAGTAACAATGGTCTTTGGGACCCAAATAGACCAAGCAATATATTCATCAAAGGGACCGACATAATAAGCATAAACATCGCCATAATCATCACAAAAGAGTTCATAATTTGGATTGTGAGACCCTGCAAAACCAATATTGTTAGTCTTGTCTTTTGTGACATTCTTCTCAGCGGTGCTTGTCTTTAATTGAACATTCTTGGACTTGTTCTTCTTGGTTTTATTTTTCTTGGACTTGGTGACATACCCAAGTCCTTCTTTACCATGATTTGACCTTTGCTTGACAAGGACTTCATCAAGCACACCTTTGTCCTTGGGAGTGATGTCCTTAATCACTTCTTTTTACACACTAGAATTTTCCTTGTGACTATATGTTAAGTTGGATGAGCTAGAGGCATCATATTTGGACAATCGACTTTGAAGCTGATCATGTGACTCACTGAGAATGGAGAAATCGTTTTTCATTGCCTTGTGAGCATTGTCAAGTTTCTCCAATTCCTCGGAGAGTCTATCATGAGCAGCCCCAAAGTCAATCCTTTCCTTCTTTAACTTCTTTGCTTTGGTGACAGCATTGTCACGTTCCTTAACAAGTTTAGTCACAATTTCATCATGTGACTCTTCAATAGACTCAAGCCTCTCTTCAAGAGAGACCCGAGCCTCTTCCTCCTCTTCAAGAGCATTTTTTAAGGATGCAATTTCCATTGCATCCTCCCTTTCAATTCTGCCCTTTTCCTCAAGGAGAGCTTCGTTTTGGGCCAGCTGATCCATAAGAGCTTCAAAACGAACTTTGTGCTCACCTTGCAAGTTAGTGTAGAAATAATCCAAAGCAATAATCTCTTCTTTAACCTTAAGACTAGTAGGATCATCCATGTCAATCATAGCCTTAGGAAAAGAAGAGTTAGAAGAAGTTACCTCGGAGCTTCTTGCCATGAGGCAAGTAGCATTCTTGTTGATGATGTTTTCGTTCGGAGAGTCGAAGAGATATGTTGATGTAGATGTGGTGGCTATAGCAGCCACCTCTTGAGAGCTATCGTCCTCGTCCTCGTCCTCATCTTCACTCCCCGATGAATATTCTTCTTGAGCCACTAGAACAATCTTTGGTTGCTTCTTGAAAGGAGCATTCTTCTTTACAAACTGTTTCTTACGTGGAGCCTTTGACTTGTCCTTGAAAATAAGTCTTCCTCCATTATCTTCCCTACTTTGATATGGACATTCAGCTACAAAGTGCAGCCGGTCACCACAATTGAAGCATGTTCTCAGCTTGGGACCATTTTCTTTTCTTCCATAGGCTCCACTCTTGCGATCTAGTTTAGCTTTAGCCTTGGCTGGATCTTTCCAAAAGTTTCTTGCATAATGAGCTAAGTATTGTCCGTGGATCTTTTTTATATCCTCGGGACAGTCCACCTTCTACCGCATATTCATCATGATCAATCACACTAGTCTTCAAGGCCATGTTGACCCCCTTTTGCATACCCATAGCTCGAGCACGAGCATCTTCGGCATTCTTGGCAGCCACTTTGAAAGCGGCCATTTCTTGCATTATCTCATTGGATGACATGAGGTGATAGTTATGCCTACCTTGGAGACTTTTCAAATCTGTGGGCTCAAATGTCATAAGGGCACTGACATACTTGCGCTTGATCCAAGCATCATCAACATGAGCTGCACCGTGGTTTCTGAAGGTTGTGGCTATTGCCTTGAGCCTCCTATACATGTCCTCGTGGTCTTGTCCATCCAGCATATAGAATCCTTCAGCTTCATTGCTCAAGGCATCATATCTATTCCTTCTCATACTTTCATTTCCGATGAAGAGCTCGATGAGGGCATCCCAAGCTTCTTTAACTGTGCTAAGATGCTGAATGTGTGGCATGTCTTTGTCACCCACACCAAGCTGTATCATGTGTAGAGCTGTAGCGTTGAGTTGGCTATCGACCACTTCTCTTCTTGTGAGATTGTTGGGGTTTCCAACATGAAGACCATTTTCGATGATCTTCCACAACTCTATGGAGGAACTGCACACATGAGATTTCATCAAAAATTGCCATTGAGAGAAAGTAGATGCAGAAAGTTTGGGTGGATCACCCCTATTATGTATATGTGGGTGAGGGATAGGTGGATCAGGGGAATACACGTGAGAAACCTCATTGTATCCATCCTTACCGCTATCCTTTTTCGAGGCGGATCTCTTGCTAGTATCATCACCAACCACTTCGTTATCTTTGGAAACAGTTTTACCCATTTCCTTGGATTGCGGAGTGGTATCCTCCGAGTTAGATGGAGGTGATGCTGCGGATGTGGAGAGACGCATTATCAATTGACGTATCTCTTCCATCTTAGCCTTCATTGAACTCACCAAGGTTGTTTCCAACGTCTTGAGATCGTTCATGGTGACTACCTCCGGAGCATCACTCCCATCTACCTTGGAACCCATACTTCTCTTAGGCGGTTAAGCCCGAAATAAGAGTCGAGGCTCTGATACCAATTGAAATGGATCGTATGGGCACCTAGAGGGGGGGGGGTGAATAGGTGCTAACCAATTTTTAATACTTTTTCAATTTTAGGCTTGACACAAAGTAAATTCTCTAGATATGCAACTACAAGAATTTCCCTATATGTAATCCTAACTACTAAGCACGTAAAAGAGGAGCGAGGAAACCATAGTGGAGCACGCGGAGACACAGGGATTTGTTTTACCGCAGTTCCTTCCTTGTTAAGGGAAGTACGTCTGCGTTGGAGGGGTGGGCGGTTCTAAGACCACCATGCCACAATAGGCCTCACCCTATTCTCCGATGGATCTCGCCATGAGAGGCCTGATCCACCTTCTCCACTATTGGATCCCTTCGAGGCGGGAACCGGTGCCTTTTACAACACTATCGGGGCACACACCACAACCGAATTGGGGGCTCCCGAGATGACAGCAAGCTGCCACAAGAACAAGGTTTATCAATATAAACAAAAAACGAGGATCTAGATATTTGCAAGAAATACTAGATCGGAGGTTCTCCAAATGAATGGAGAGGAGATGAAGCGCTTGATTGCTGATGATGAAGATCGAGTTCTCCTCCTTCGATTCCCAAAGGGATGGGGCCTTTGAGTGGATCTAGGTGGAGCACTCTTGGATGAAGCTTTCAGATCTGATCTGGTCTTTTTCGTGATGAATCAAGAGTTCTGGCAGGAGGGGGAAGGCTGGCTTAAATACCCCCTCCCCAGATCTGGCCGTTGCACAACTTTGGGGGCGGATTATCCGCCCCCTGGGAAAACTCCGCCCCAAGGGCGGATTCTCCGGGGGAAAGTCCGCCCCTCTCTGGCGCTTGCGCTTGAGGAACTTAGTGAAAATCTTGAGGGGGGCGGATAATCCGGCCCCCTCCTGGGGCGGATTATCCGGCCACGCCGGAAAGTCCGGCAGAAACTCCGCCCCCTCTCTGGGGCTTGCGCCTTGGCGATGAGCAGGGGGGCGGATTATCCGGCCCCCTGAGGGGCGGATTATCCGGCGGGGCCGGAAAATCCGGCCAAAACTCCGCCGCCCCCTTCTAGGGCTTGCGCCTGCTTGGGCAAAGGGAGGGGCGGATTATCCGCCCCTGGTGGGGCCGGATTATCCGCCCCCAAAGGCAGAGTTCTTTTCCCTTTATTCTCAAATAGAGATGCAACACTTCAACACACATTAAATGATCCTTGGTATTGTTATCTAACACACAAAACACTAGGGATTAAGAAATGTTCTTTCAATTGGTCTAACAGAAAATCCTCAACATCAGATTGTAAAGGGGCTTGAGGCCCTTAGCCCCGCCCACAACTCCTGTGCTGCCATACAAAGGTGCAAGCTTGTTCTTGTTCTCTCCAAGAGCTGCAGAGTGCATAAGGTGCCCAATGTGTGCGGACACACCCTGAAAAGTCTCAGAGATAGCACCAGCAAAGTCATAGAAGGTCGCAGTGCAGCGGTGATCTCCTGTCATCCACGTCATCGTCCTTACTTGGTCAAACCCAAACACCACTGTGGCATAGAACTTCTGCACAAGAGTGATGTTGTAATCCTAGCAGAGCTCCATCAGACCGTGCAGCCATAGCTTCTCAGAAATCCATAGTGATTAGTGAAGTATGAGCTGTTCCGCATCTGCTCAATATTCATGTACTTTTGGGGACACACGGATGACTTGGTGAGCTTGCTGTAAATGTCTTTCATGAACATAGCTTGCTCCTTCCTCTAATAACATGGGTCATCGCTGGTCTGTGGCAAGTCATAGAATGGTGTATTGCGCAGCTCACGGTACTCCTTCTTCGACCTGCGAGCCAAAGGCTGTAGATTTTCGTACTTTCCCTCTTAACATGAGTCTCTTCCTCAATATGGTCATGCTCCCTCCTCATGTATGCTGCATCACGGGCTTGCTGCCTCCGATTGGGCAGGGGCACAACAAACCAACCCTCTGTCTCATCATATCGGGGATCCGCCCTCCTTGACTTGCCCTTGGTGCGAGGAGGACGATGTAACACCCCCGGTCACTCTGGACCGACGGCTGTCACTTTTGGCAGCTCAATAGGATCTCTAGACTAACCCCACAGACCAACACTAGTATTTTCTGTGCACTTTGTCCTCACTCGTGCGCACCCGATACCCACTTCCCGGTCGGTCACCCATCCTAGAAATGCTCTAGGCCAAGCACGCTTAACCTTAGAGTTCTTTTCGAATGAGATTCCGGAAAAGAAGTTGCAACTTGTTGGTATGGGTTTCCTATCAATCCTACTGAGCCATGCGCCAGGGTCTCACATACACCCACCCTTAGAAGATCGACATCCTCGTCGATCAACCACAAGCCAGGAACGTCCCCTCTTAGCACACGTCTATGCGTCCAGTGCCGACACATTGCCATGCCGTGTCCACTCCGGGCCACACGCGCCATGCTACACATGTCTGCCACTGACCCGCACACTCCCATGTAACCGCGAGGGTCGGCTCTGATACCACTTGTAACACCCCCAATCACTCCGGACTGACGGCTGTCACTTATGGCAGCTCAATAGGATCTCTAGACTAACCCCACATACCAACACTAGTCTTTTCTGCGCACTTTGTCCTCACTCGTGCGCACCCGGTACCCACTTCCCGGTCGGTCACCCATCCTAGAATTGCTCTAGGCCAAGCACACTTAACCTTAGAGTTCTTTTCGAATGAGCTTCCGGAAAAGAAGTTGCAACTTGTTGGTATGGGTTTTCTATCAATCCTATTGAGACATGCGCCAGGGTCTCACAGACGACGAGAACCAGAGCCACCTGTGATAAAGAATTAGGGAGATAGCATGGAGGTAAGCCTATATGTCCCGAAAATGCAAAACAAGAGCCTTGAGTCTTTGTTTGATGTGTCAGAGTCACTCCAATCCGGAGTCTCCACAGTGCACACCGGAGTCTCTATCCTGGAGGATCGAAATCTCCGGCCAGGAGATTCGGGCATGCACAGGGAGGCTTTGGGAGGCAGTGATTCTAACAGATCGGGCAAGGAAACGAAGCTAATGTGATAGTGTGCATGAGAACAAGTGATTCTAGTGGGCAAAATCAGTACGAATCCTCAAAACATATCAAGGGATGAACCCTAATTGCAAAATGAGGAAGAGAGGTACCAGATCTGTCCATTGGATCGATTCCACCGGTGGGAAGGGCCCAAAGGTGGAGGGGAAGAAGTTGGCCGGCGGCACGGCGGATCATGGGGGCTTCATGACCTCCGAGGAGGTGATTTAGAAGGGGAGTCGACAAGTGTAAGAGGAGAGGTCGGGGTGGAAGAATGAAACTGTTTGTTTCAGTTCACCCCGGCCTCCCTTAAGTGGAGCCCAAAAACCGTCTAGATCGGAGACTCCGGTCTACACTGGAGACTCCGGTGTGAGCACGCCGGAGACTCCGGTCCTCCTCGACCAAAAACACCAGGGTTGATTGTTTGGGGACATACATGAGAGATAGAGGGTTTATGACAAGGGATAGGCTTGGTTTAAGATGCCAAACTGCGAAGAATCAAGAAAAACCATAGAAGTACACTAAAATGTTCAATAGAGCTCCAAATAAACACAAACCAAGAATCAACTCTTCAAAAGGAAGAGGGAGGTGGCCGAGGACACCATGTAAGAGTTTGTGGCATGACACCGCGAAGAATTATCCTTGGGTTCATAGCCACTACTCATCAATGAAGCTCACATATCACAAAATGATATTAAGAGAATTGAATTTCTTAATGTTGTCATTATGGGGGGAGGGATAGCCCAATGTATTAGTACCGTACTCCCCCTATCTCCATGCCTGCACCTAAATCAAATAAGATTCAAGACATAGGTGAGTGTGCAAGGTGATCAAGTCAAGATTCTTGAATCTATGATATTTAGTTCATTCCTCAAATATCAAAACCTTGCTTCATCAAGTGGCTTCGTGAAAATGTCGGCTAGTTGGTCTTTGGTTGACACATGATAGCTCAATATCACCTCGAGAAACATGGTCTCTAATGAAGTGATGACGAGTCTCAATGTGCTTTGTCCTTGTATGATCCACCGGGTTGTAGGCAATCTTGATAGCACTTTCATTGTCACATAGAAGAGGCACTTTGTCACAATAGACACTGTATTCCTTTAAAGTTTGCCTCATCCATAGCAATTGAGTACAAGCACTAGCAGCTTCCACATACTCGGCTTCAGCGGTGGAGAGAGATATACAATTTTGCTTCTTGGAAGACCAACACACCAAGGACCTACCAAGGAATTGGCAAGCCCCGGAGGTTGATTTTCTATCATCCTTATCACCAGCCCAATCCAAGTTCGTGTATCCACAAAGAGAGTATGTTGATCCCCGAGGATACCATATACCATAGTTTGGGGGTATGAACCAAATATCGAAAGATTCTCTTGACTACCATCAAATGGCTTTCTTTAGGAGCCTCTTGATATCTTGCCCACACTCCTACACTCAACACAATATCGGGTCTAGATGCACAAAGGTAAAGCAAAGAGCCAATCATAGACCGGTATACCTTTTGATCCACATCTTTACCATTTGGGTTTAGTTCAAGATGAGTCTTTTTTGCCATGGGAGTAGGAGCTCCATTTAAATATTTCATGTTGAATCTCTTGAGCATGTCTTGAGTATACTTGGCTTGGTTGAAGAATGTTCCTCCTCTTACTTGCTTGATCTTGAAACCAAGAAATACTCTCAATTCCCCCATCATAGACATCCAGAACCTATTAGTCATAAGATTTGAGAATTCATCATTAAAAACTTTGTTAGATGAGCCAAAGATAATATCATCAACATATATTCGGCATACAAAAAGATCCCCATTAACCTTCTTAGTAAAAATAGTGGGATCGATTTTCCCAACCTCAAACCCACGGTCTAACAACAACTCTCTAAGGTGCTCATACCACATGCGTGGGGATTGTTTGAGCCCATATAGAGCGCCTTATCAAGTTTATAGACATGGTTTGGGAAGTTGGGATCCTCGAACCCCGGGGGTTGCTTTACATATACCAACTCATGCAATGGACCATTAAGAAATGCACTTTCTACATCTATTTGTTGTAATTTAAAGTTATGATGTGCCGCATAAACAAGAAGGATACAGATGGACTCAAGGCGAGCCACGAGTGCATATGTCTCTCCATAATCAATGCCTTCAATTTGAGAGAACCCGTGTGCAACCAATCTTGCCTTGTTACTTACAACAATTCCATGCTCATATTTCTTGTTCTTGAATATCCACTTGGTGCCTATAACATTGCGGCAATCTTTTGGCTTCTCAACCAACTTCCATACTTTGTTTCTCTCAAAGTTGTTGAGATCTTTGTGCATTGCTTCTAACCAATCCGAATCTTCAAGAGCTTCCCATACTTTCTTTGGTTCCACCATGGAAATGTGTGCTTGGTGTTAACCAAAACTCTTCAATTGATATCTAGTGGACATCCCTCTTCTTATATCCCCTACCACATTCTCTAGAGTGTGGTCTCTTAATTCCAACATTCTATCCACTCTAGCTTGGCGACGAGTTTCGATATCCTTGTTGTTTCTTGTGGGGATATGTTCATCATTTTGGTCCTCATCTTGACCATTAACTTAACCTTGATCTTCATCGGAATCATTCTCTTCATCAAGAGGCACAGATTGACCTTGGTCTTGATCAGGCACACTTCTAGACCGGAGTTGAGCTGATCTTACAGCAGATTGTACAGATCTTCCTTTTGTAATTGACCGAGCAGCGCTAGACATTCTGGAAAATGGAGACTCAAGCTCCTCTTGGCTAGAGGTTTCTCCCTGATCAACATGTTGAGGGTCCACAACTTTTCTTTGGCTTGGGTCATTATCCTCCTCGACAGAAGGAGCTTGTTGATGTTGTGAAGATGAGGGCTCCACTTGAGTAGAGCATAGTTCTTCTCGATCCGCCATAAGGGGTTCCTCAACGGGGAGGATGAATCCCGCACCCATTCTTCCTATGGCATCCTGAGGCATTTCATCATCTACATCACAAACATCAACATTCCCACCTTGAGGACCATCATTTTCTTCGAAAACCACACTACAAGATTCTATGACAGATCCGGAGAGCTTATCATAGATTCTATAAGTGTGGGATTCGAGACTGTAGCCAACAAAAATACCCTCTAATGCTTTGGAATCAAATTCGGACAAACGAACACCCTTTATGCGATAGAAACACTTACAACCAAACACCCGAAAGTATGAAACGTTGGGATTGTTATCGGTAAGAATTTCTTATGGAGTCTTGATCAGTTTTTTGCGGAGGTAGAGCCGGTCCAATGCATGACATGCGGTGGAGATTGCTTCGGCCCAAAAATTGTATGGAGATTTAAACTCCACCAATATGGTCCTAGCCATATCAATAGGAGTCCGGTTCTTCCTCTTGGCTACACCATTTTGTTGAGGGGTATAGGCAGCGGGATATTGGTGTTTTATCCCCTCATCACTAAGAAATCCATTCAAGGTGTAGTTCTTAAAATCGGTGCCATTGTCACTCCTTATTATCAACATAGGGACATTGTGTTGACGTTGATCCATGTTGATGAAGTCAATGAAGTTTTCTTAGGTCTCACGTTTTAGCTTGAAGAAATATACCCATGTGTATCTTGAGTAGTCATCAACAATCACCAAACAATATTTCTTCCCACTGACACTTGCATGAGATGGAGGACCAAAGAGATCCACATGAAGGATCTCTAAGATCCTCTTGGAATTGACGTAGTTCTTCGGCTTGTGGGGAGAATCGTGCATCTTTCCTTCAACACAAGCCCTGCATACACGATCTTTGGAAAAACAAACATTTTATTTTAGTATAACAATATGGCCATCCTTGTGGAGACTTTGCAAAGTTCTCATGTTGACATGGTCTAGACGGTGATGCCATGACCAACCCACATCGGCCTTTCTGAATAGGCACATCGCACTTGCAGTGGTTTTCCCCTAAAAGTCCACCACATACAAGTCATTTTCGACGTACCCAATGAAAGAGACCTTTAGAGACTTGCTCCACATGAGGACCACAATATCATCATCAATAAAGACGGCAAAGCCCATATTTCCAAGAGCATGGACTGAAAGTAAATTATATCCAAGGGTCTCAACAAGCATGACGTCCACGAGTGTAATATCGTGGGCAACCACAACCTTGCTGAAACCCATTACCTTAGACTTTGACTTGTCGACACATGTCACGGATATTTGATCATCATTTGGTCTCAACTCCTTGACAATAGATGTGCTTCCGGTCATATGACTTGTGCATCCACTGTCAAGCACCCACTTCGACCCTCCGAAAGCATAGGTCTCCGTTCCTCTTTCCATAAGGAAAGTGACGTTCTTGTTGGGTATATTCTCATTTGGAGAGTCAAAGAGGGAGAATGTGGGTGTAGAAGTAGTGGCAAGAGCAGCACACCACTTGATGTTTCCTCTTCATCATCTTCATCATCGTCGGAGGAGAATTCTTCATGTGTTATTAAGATGATTTCACCAGAATTCTTGTTGGTGAGATTCTTCTTGATGAAGGGTTTCTTGAAAGGAGATTTGGAGTTTTTCTTCAACACAAGTTTGCCCCCCATGATCTTCCCTTTTCTCATGGGGACAACCAGCAACAAAGTGATAGCGGTCACCAAAATTGAAGCAAGTTCTTAATTTGGTTCCATTGTCTCTTCTCCCATTAGGGTTGCTTCTTTGTTGCATCTCCATCTTGGCCCTGGCGGGGTCTTTCGAAAAGTTTCTTGCATAGAAGGCCATATATTCACCATGAGAAACCTTGACATCATCGGGGAGGCCCATAGATAAGCCTTCATCACTTTCATCTTCCTCCACATACTCCACAACTTTGGCTTTTAAGGCAAGGTTGACACCATTTCTCATTCCAAGGGCTCGAGCACGGGCATGTTTGGAATTCTTGGCGGCAACCTTGAAATATGCCATCTCTTGCATAACTTCATTAGAGGTCATGAGATGGTAGTTGTGTCTTCCTTATAGACTCTTCAAGTCAGTGGTCTCAAAGGGCATGAATGCGCTCACATATTTCCTTTTTATCCAAGCATCATCCCCATGTGAGGCACCCACATTCCTAAAGGCGGTGGCAGGGACTTGAGCCTTCGATACATGTCTTCATGATCTTCACCATCCTTCATATAGAAGCCTTCGACTTCATTGCTCAGTGCGTCATACCGGTTCCTTCTCATGCTCTCATTTCCAACATATAGCTCCATGAGAGCATCCCAAGCTTCCTTGGCGGTGTTGAGGTGTTCAGTGTGAGGATAATCCTTTGTACCCAATCCTTGTTGAATCATGTGCAAAGTGGTGGCATTGACTTGACTATTGACAACTTATCTTCTTGTCAAGTTGGTTGGATCCACAATACAGAGTCCTTCCTCAATGATATTCCACAATTCAATACAAGAGCTTCGCACACGAGATTTCATTAATGATTGCCACTGAGCAAAATAAGAAGCAGCAAGCTTAGGTGGGTCTCCTCTATTGTTTATATGAGGGTGAGGAATTGGAGGGTCAGGAGAGTACCATCCTTGAGCTTCATGGTGCTCTCCCTTCCCACCATCCTTTTTGGTGGACGGATTAGCGTTTTCATTTCCCCCCACCACCACACTCATGGGTGATGACGAGGCATTCACCTTTGGGGGTGGTGGTAGTCCCTCTTTAGGTGAGGAAGGAGATGAGGCTTTAACAAATTGCTCGAATAGATCGCGCAATTTTTTGATCTCGTTGCCCAAGGTGGAGCTCAAGTTTGTTTCCACATTCTTCAGGTCCACCATGGACACCGTGGTACTTGCCTCATCCCCTACCTCATCCCCTTTGCTAAACATTTACTCTTAGGCGGTAAAGCTCGAATAAAGAGTCGAGGCTTTGATACCAATTGAAAGGATCATATGGGCACCTAGAGGGGGGGGGGTGAATAGGTGCTACTTTAAATTTTACTATTTTTCAAGTTAGGGTTTGACACAAAAGGTAAATTCTCTAGATTATGCAACTACGGTGAATTTACCTGTATGTCAACCTAGCACAAACACTAAGCAAGAACAAGATAAGTGAAGTGCGGTAATCGATAGAGGTAACCAAAGTGGAGCACGCGGAGACACAAGAGTTTGTTTCCCGTAGTTCCTTCCTTTTGAGGGGAAGTACGTCTGCGTTTGGAGAGGGGGTGGTTTCAAACCACCAACTCCATGAAAGGCCTCCCTTGTTCTACGATGAACCTCACCCCAAAGGTTTCGATTCACCTCTTCCACTATGTCGGCAACCTTCGAGGTGGAAGCCAACACCTTTACAACAAGTTTGAAGCACACATCCACAACTGAATTGGAGGCTCCTGAATAGCAGCAAGCTGTCAAACAATCAAACACAAGCTTGTAAGAACCAAATCAAAAGCTAGGGTTTCCAAATAAACACATGAGCAAGGGGACCTCAAATGAATGAGGAGGAAATGAAGATCTCTCTTGGTGAAGCTATAAATCAAGGCCTCCTCCTTCGATTCTCCAAAGATCAATGGATTTGGATGGTTGAGTGAAGAGATCTTATGGATTTGGTGGCTCAAATAGTGATGTTATTCTTGACTTGGTTGAGCAGCTGGAGGAAGGGAATGAGGTCCCCTATTTATAGGCCTCCACTCACTGAATCATTTTCTGACCATTGGGTGACTTGTCAGACTGGAGACTCCGGTCTACACCAGAGACTTCGGACAATCTCCGGACTGAGCTCCAGACCATCATACAGAGAGACCCAGCGACTCTGGGAAAATATTCTCCGGAGACTCTTTAAAAACTCCGGACCCTGTACACCGGAGACTCTGGTCTGGTGCTTGCACTAGAGACTCCAGACCATCTCCGGACGATCTCCATACCCCCATGAAGTGAGTCCTAGGCTTGTTTCTGGAGACCCCTCCGGAGACTCACTGGGAGACTTCAGACCACACCGGAGACTCCGGTCTAGTCAGACCGGAGACTCCGGTCTGGAGTTCCCAGAAACCTATATATTTTGCAGGGATCCTTCCATGGGCCAAGGTACTTTTCACTTTTCATTATATCAACATGTATACACTAGCATACTATAAAAAAATGATCTACGAGTTGTTAACGAACACCACAACAGATTAAGACAGTAAATGTACTTTAAACTGGATACTAGCGTAATTTGTGATTATGAACAATATGTCTCTAGATTTTACTTCCCAGTGGTGGTTGCAACCTCCATAACTCTCAGGGATTTGAAAGAAAAAACTATTGTAAATTCCCCTGGAGCCATGGCGATTCAGTTGATTTCCAATATTTCAACATTAGCAAGCAAATATTGCTCCCACTAACTTGCGAAGCTGATATGGTAATGCTTTTCTCTTTGAATGCTGCTAAAAGTTTTGGTCAAATTCGTCTCCATGTGCAACCTACAGTTGAGCACACATGAAAGAGGGTTAAAGCATCATCTGGTGGGCAGGCATCATCAGGTGTTCGGGCATCACGTGTCTCTGCTAATATTGTGCACCCCTGCTCCTTATAGGTCCACAACAGTACCATATGTTCGCACTGCAAGTCTAAGCTAAATCGCTCGTGTGGATAATATGGAGGATGAAGCAGAGCCTGACGATGGAGCGCCTCCACTAGATGGTGAGGATGAGTTGGTGTTTCCTGAATTGGTAGATATTAAATAAGCAAGCACTGGAGGATTAATACGAGGAGGAAATGGCCCACGGTGCCAGATTTGATGACACTGATGACAAAGAGAACGAGGAGAACAATGGCAGCCTCATTTTAGCCGAGTACGATGGTGATGACTTGCCAACAATTGATTGGGACAGAGATAATCCTAAGCTTTCAGAAGACACCGTATTTGAAATGATGCGATACTGCCGTAATGCCCTTACTACATATTACATTCTCACCAATAATGATTATGATGTTACCAAGAGTAAGCCATCAAGGTTCACACTGAAGTGCCCATACAAGAGGTGTAGGTGGAGTATGCATGCATCCACTATGCTCAGGAGCAGTTTTATTCAAGTATTACAACCGGTTGTGTATTTTATATCATCGTGTAGAGCTTGTTAATTGTACCTAACATTTTAATTATGTTTCAGATAAAAGGAACTGATGTGAACATTCTTGTCCACCTCAAGGGGGACAGCCAAAGGACAAAACAAAACTAGCAAAGACTAGGTGGTTGGAAAATTCAATCATGGATTGGATGAGAGAGAAACCATCACTTGGTGCAACAACACTCATAAAAAAAGTTATTAAAACGTTTAATATTATAATACCTTACACGAATGGTCTATGCAAAGGAAATATCTCTTGAGAGGATCAATGGTCCATGGAATGAAAGCTTTCGGTTTCTTTACCGCTTCAAAACTGAAGTGGAGATGGCTAGTCTAGGTAGTGTTGTACAGATATAGAGGCATATATTTCAGTAGAAATTAAGAGGGAAGACAATGGGGACTGAGTGATTTAGAAGGGCTTTTGTTTGTTTCAAAGCTTGCTGGCAAGGGTTTCTGGATGGTTGCAGGCCTTATTTGGTCATGGATGCAACAACTCTTCATATCAGATTTAAAGGACAGCTAATACCTGTTAATGCAGTTGATGGACACAATTGGATGTTCCCTGTTGCTTATGAAGTTTTGGAGATTGAGTCGGACGAAAGTTGTACTTGGTTTCTGCAGTATTCCCCGGAATGGAGCATAGGGAATGTATGTGACACTTAGTGCATAATTTTACAAAGAAATTCAAGGGTAAAGTTTATACTGACAACCTATGGCCAACTTTATACGCATGCAATTTGAGGAAGCATCTGTATCATTTGGAAGTGTTGTATATAAAAAAAACCACGGTGAAGACTACTTGGATGCACATCATGGGATGGTGTGGTCAAGAAGCCAATTCAATGAAATTTGCAAGGTAGACTATGTAACAATTAAACTTACAGAGAGTTTCAATGAAAAGGTCAAGTCATTGAAAGGGCTTATGCTGTGGCAAATATTTGATAAGATTATACAGATGATCATGATAAATACTGATTTGCATCAAAGAATTGCATAAATAATATATGTTGGACATCTCATCCTCCCATATTTGATTAAGGCTTTTCTTGCCTAGGCAAAACAATTGAAGATGAAATGCATTAGAAGAGGAATGGAGGATGAGGTAACGTACACTGACAATAAAGATAGGCAATGCAGGTATCCAGTGAGTTTGGTTGATAGGAAATGCCATTACAGGCAATGGCATCTCCATGGGAAACCCTAGATACATGCATTTGTTTTTCATCGGTGTTCTAGGAGGTGAAGAGGGTGAAGTTTATCAATCTGTGTCAGAGTATTTCTCTGTTGCCAAATTTGGGCAGCATATGCTCAGAATGTTCCTGCCTTGTTGGGAAAACACCAATGGATGGAAGTGGATCCAGGCTTCAAGCTATACACTCCAGATTTTACTAGACCAGCAGGTAGGACAAGGAAGGCTAGGATGAGAGCTAGTGCAGAGGGTCGTGCACCACCTCTACGATGTAAGTGCAAACATTATGGGATCCTAAGGCACATGGCTAGTCTTTGTAAAAATGCAAAGGACCCAGCTTATGGAATGTATGATCAGACAGGAGCATCAAATGTATATGAGGATGAAGTATTTGAACGAGAGGAGAATGAAGTAATGGATACATTGTAGATTGAACCAATGGATCGAGAGGATAATTAACCAAATACAAAGGAGATTGAACCAAATGCAGGGGAGATTGAAGCAATTGATTCATTGGATGCAGAGAATAAATGAATTATATGAGGGTAGATTGAATAATTGCGGCCATTGCAGTTTGAACCAATGGATCGAGACAAGGTTGAATGATTTGTACAACAGACTAAAGCAATTGATTCATTGGATGCAGAGAAGAAGAATAAAGTAATTATACGAGAGGAGATTGAAGCATTGCAGTATGAACCAATGGATCGAGACGAGATTGAACCAAATTGTACAATCAAATGAAGCACTTAATTCATTGGATGCAGAGAATAAGAACAAAAGGAACAAACGAAAGAAGCTAATGGTGGAATCCAAGAATATTCCAGCTAGGATCACCGGAGCAAGGTGGTGAACCCAACAAAAAAATACTAGGAGCAAGAAAAATTGAATTTGAACTATTAGAATTTGTATGATGAATTTGGACTACTGTCAATGTTTGTATTGAATTTGAACTAGTGTGACTCTCCCAATTTTGTATATTGAATAACCCCATAATGTATGTGTTATTGCAAGTTTTATATGGCCATCCACCTAGTTGCTTAGAACTGCTCGGTTTAGCCCTCGACAAGTGGTCAACATATGGGGTTTAGCAAGATCATGGCTTAAACCATAGCAAAAGTTGACCAATTGATCCAAAATTTGGCACACTTTTGTATCTTGGATTGATACACTATATGATATTGGAAATTTTGGATTTACTTGTAATCAGCCACATTTTTCTTTTTCTAAGTGACTAAATTAAAAATAGTTTTAGGGTTAGTTTAATTCAAAAAAATCAAAACATAGCGCAACCTTCCCATGGAGTCTTGTTATGTTACCTAAGACCTAGCATAGATAAGAAATGAAAATAAAATAAAGAGAAATGGAGTTTCCCCCTAAACCACTTCTTAGTCCCTTCGCTTAATGAGCTACTAGCTATGAGAGTGCATGGCTTTTTACTCAACCCACCTTCCAAATAATCCATCCAAAAACATACTTTTTCTAAATGAGGCCAAATTCGTAACACTTCTTAGACTCTTATTAGTCCCTTCTTTTTCTAAATATCCCATACCAAAACCACTTCTTAGTTCCTTCTTAGAATGAGCTACTAGATATGAAGATGCATGGATTCCTACTCAATCGAGCTCCAAAATAACCCACCCTAAAACATACTTTGTCTAAATTAGACCAAATTTGGAACACTTATGTATCTTTGAGTTGCAAACAATATAATATCGGACAAGATGGATTATTTGTTCAAATAACACATTTTCCATTTTTTATGCCAAAAGCTTGAATTTCCCTTACTCATTTTTATTTTAGTGCCCTTGTTTTACTTAGCTCTACTCAGTTTGCCCCTTCCACTAAAAATTTCCTTAATTTCCCCTCTCCCCTGTCTCAAACCCTTACAATAGCTCAACTTGCGCTCGGTTTGGCTGTACTCTGATAGGTCGAGATGTATGTGACACGGATCTTGACTAACCACCGTTGGATACATCACGATCCGATGGGCTGGACGTCTCTCCCTCTCCCGATGGACGCACCTACCCTATACGGAGAGGAGAGCCTGACGGGTTGGATGTCTCTCCCTCACTTTCCCTGTCGCACATATACCAGGCGCGTCAACTAGCGTTCAGTTTGTTTGCACTCTGATTGGTCGATATGAATGTCACACACACCGTTGGATACATCATGATTTGACGGGATGGACGTCTCTCACTCTCTCCTAATGGACACACCTACCCTATACAGAGAGGAGAACCTGACGGTCTAGATGTATCTCTCTCCCTTTCCCTGTCGCACGTATACCAGTTGCATCTTCCTTCCCTCCTATCGACATGCGGCAGCACAAATCTAAGCATGGCGGTCAGAATGGTGTGGGGCGGCGTGAACCTAAGTGTGGCCGTCCGAATGGCGTGTAGCATCACGGACCATAGCGTGGAGGTACAAACGATGTGCATCGACACTGATCTAAGCGCGGTAGTCCGAATGGCGTGCAACAGCACAGACCTAAGCCTGGCGATCGGAACGGTGTGCGGTGGCACGAACCTAGGTGTGTCCGTCCGAACAGCGTGCGGTGGCGCGGATCTAAGCATGGCGGTCCGAACAGCGTGGCGGCTGGAACGACGTGCAACGGTGAGATAAAGTTATTAAGTTGTCCTTGTATGAACATCTAATTTATATCATTGAATACGTGATTCGGTTGTGGAACTATGTATTCATGTTGTTCATACTAGTTTTCCTTAGTCGTTGAGGTTGTGCTGGACACATAACTTAGACTAATTTGAAAGTTGGCCGATGACTCGGTTCCACTTGTCATGGGTATGGCGATGCTATTCCAACTTACACGAACATGGCTAAAGAGTTTAGCGAGTCGGACTGTCCCACAGTTGAGATGCAACGAGCATGTTGTCATTTGCAGTCTGTCAACACACGGATTTTTAATCCTAGATGCCTGTTATGCCATACATCGCAATCCCAGGATTACCATTTTTGCGAGACATAACATATTGGTACCATAGTTCATCATCCATTACAAACCATAATAAAGGTCTTACAAATAAAGGATCTCATGATCCAGTCTTAATACAATCAACACATCAGAATAATAATAATAGTAGCATGGTCGAAGCTCCATCTTCAGGGTCACAGGCAATGCTGACGATGGGAGATGATCCTAGTTGTCATAGACTTCTTGTTGTCCATCATCCTTGTAGTCCTCCTCATAGTATGGCCATAGGAATAGCCAGGGACAAAGCCATGAGTACTCTTTAAGTACTCGCAAACTATCACTAACAAGTAAAGTAGTTCGAGTAGGAATCCTAAGCTCTAGGTTTATTTGCAAAAAGGCATGTTTATCTCGAACTGAGTTTAGAAGTAAAGAAAACTAACTTAATGTTTTACAACACCTAAGTGGGAACTTATTTTTCATGTTCAAAACCCTGTTGTGGTCAAGTCAAAGTCATAGTTCATTTCATAAGTCATTTTGAAAACATCTGACAACGGAACAGTATGGCCACTCCAACTGTCCATAACCATAGACTCGGCTATTCAAATAGTTTGACACTCTGCAGAGGTGGTACACTTTCACCACAACATTCGATACATCCTTCAGGAACAATCCCGAATCATGATACTTAGTATGCGGATAATCAATCCTAACCTTTCAATTACACACCCTAGTATAGGTAACTCCCCTATGAGTTTGGCCTCCCAACCATGACCATCTGTCATCTTGGGAACTGCACAGGTGGACAATCATCACGAGGTAGCCTCAGCTCAAACCTCTTCCGCAAGGGAACCCATACTAAGACACATAAACTTCTAGTTAAGCCTTACCCAAATCAGGTATTGTGGTTGTACAGTAAAATTAGAATGGTATCGCATCCGAACCCAACCATCAGCTTTTATAAATGGCTAAGGCTCATGCCTCAACATTTTCATCATCAAATCATCTGGTGTTCATAACACATGTCAAAACATTTCATTAGAATGACTCATAATTCCAAGGTTTTCATAATCATTTTCACCAAGTATTCCCATCTAAAGTGATCAACTTTTATGCTTAGCACTAGCCACTAAAATTGAGGGTATTCACTAATGAGGGGTGCTAGTCAAGTGTGACTATCCAAATCTAGTCTCATGCCTCAGTATGACATCTAGTTCTAACTACTTAGGCCAAGTTTATGCTCTTTATGCTACCTCTACTATCTTTCCAAAACTCACAAAATACAAACTAAAAGTAATAAAGAACTTTGATAAAGAAATAAAAGAATAAAGCTTGCAAGTAAAACTGGGATTTGGTATAATCAAGGTTGCATAACCAAAGCATGCTTAATGCATTGCATATGTTATCTTGTAGGGTAAGGCTTGCAAGTAGGGCATGGTTTAACTTAGCTTGCCTTGATTGGTGAAGTGGTTGAAGTTTTATTCATCTTCTTCGTAGTATTCCTCCTCCTCGTATCCTTGGTCGATACTAGCGTCTATAAATAAATACGAGGTACAAAATCACCAAACAATACTTAACTACTACTATTTGGCACACAAATGTTCACACTAGATGATCTAGCATCATCACAATCATCACATGAAATAAAGATCTATTCTTATTTATTTTATTTTAGAAAAGTAATTTCTACTCATTTAAAACTACTTAAGATTTAATATTCTCCAATTAAAATATGGGATCATGTTGACACATGTCATCGCGACATATTCTAATACTTGGGAGTGTGATTTAAAGTGGTAGTCATATTTTATAAAGTTTAACATTACTATTTTAAATAATTAAAGGGACTAGAAATGCCTATGTATCATTCTTTTAATACTAGTCCAAGATCACCTCAAGTAAACCTAAATATTTTTACATATTCAGAAATATCTTGTCAAATGTGATTTTTGACAGTTGGAATCGACTCAAAATAATTTATGGTTGATTTTTGAAAAATGTTGGAATGTGTAAAAGTCTTTGTCTTGTTATTTTTACTATAGGTGATCTATAATTTCAAATGGTTTGAATCCAACGGGCTTGGATTGATAATTTCAATACATTTCTAGCAAAATTGGTTTCATGCAATTTGGTTTAGTAAAAATCTTTGAATTGATTTTCAAAGTCACTGACTGAACTAGGGTTTGACCCGAGCGGTATGTTTCAATCTGGGCTGTGCGATTGACTAGGATCTATGGCTGGGGTGCGTCGTCTCCGTCGAACAGCTCCGACAAGACTGAACCCTAACGACGAGGGTGGGGGTACGCAGTGGCTTACCTGGGCTCCAGCTAGGGCCGGCGATGGGGGCGAACGATGTTGTCGACGATGGCGGTTCGAACGGTGGTCGCGGCAGCTCCTAGGGTGGCTCCAATCAACGGCTCCGCTCCTCCTCTACAGCGGCGAACTTCGGCAAAATTCCGGTGACCTGGTGCTCGCCTTGCTCCGAGGAAGGGTTAGGGGTGGTTCTGAGAGAAAGGGGAGTGAGGTGGTGTCGCGAATGAGGGCTGGGGTGGAATCTATTTATACACCTGCGAGAGGGTCAGTGCGGGATGGTCAGGATCCTCCGGCGACGTCAGTACAACGAGCTACGGGCATGGCGAAGGGCGTAGGACAGTGCAGGGTCTCTTGGCGATCATCACGGGCTTAATGACACGACACGGGGCGATCGAGAATGGTCGGAACGGGTTGACGCTCTGCGCAGCACCGACGGCGTTTTAGACGACGTACAGGGGCTACTGGTCGCGCGGCGGCGAACGGGCATGTCTGGGGGTAGCTAGGGTCATGGAGCATGCAGTGATGCGCGGCGAGAGGGAGGCGCGGCCTATGCACGCGTGTCGGTTGCGGCGCTCTGGCGCGCTCTCGGCATGGCAGAGAGAAAATGGGCACGGTGTTCCTCGGTGGTCTAGGGCTTGGCTGCACTCGATGGTTGGACAAGGGGTGGCGGTGGACGGTGTCCTTGCCTCCTGGACATCGTGGACGGGTGCGGCGCTTCCTCCCGCGTGCTGTCCACGGCCGGCCGACAATGGTGGCTTCGGGTGGCATGGCACTGGTGCAAAGGGTAGAGGGCTAGCTTGTTCAATGCGATGCAGGGTGCTGGGGGTGACAAGGGGATAAAGTTGGGGACAATGGGGGAACAAGCCATTGATCAAGAACAGTGAAATTTAGGCAGTTTGATCTGTGCTTACCAAGTGTTTGATGAAATGGCCGCATGAAATTTGAATTTGAATTTTTGGCTGAATTTTGGTGAGTGATCTGTTCACATGCTTGGTAGTCTCTGGTTGCTTTGGTTTGGCAAGGTGAAGTGGTTTGGTTAGTTTTTGAGAAATGGTGATCTTTGTATCTATTAAGGATTCAATTTTGAATTGTCCTTTAAATAGATTTGGAATTTGTTTATGTTGGTTTGTAAAATGGGCCTGGGTTCATTGTTACTTGGTCTAGCAAGGGGTGAAAAGAATTGGATTTGTCTCTGTTAGAAAACTTGGACTAGGAACATTCAAAGTGGTCTAGTGAACAAGTTTGGCCAAAATGACCATTTGCTCATATTTCTTATTTTTGAATTTCTCTTCATTTGAGTCTGCTTGGAAATGATCTAGATGATATTGTTTTCATCTTTAAACCAATCCTTGGCATTCATAGCAATCAAACATGGTAATATCAATGATTCATGCATTCATCACACACACATGCATTCATATTAATTTTAAACAAAAGTTTTTGTTAACCCTAAACTTGGGTGATTAGAACTTGAACAAACCTTCCCTCCTTAAACATAATCTCGTCCCAAGATTTAAGAAAAAGAAAACTAGGAACTAAAGAGATCCGGAAACTCAGTCCTAATGTAATCTTCTCGTTCCCAAGTAGCTTCTTCTTCAGTATGGTTACTCCACTGGATCTTGAGAAACTTGATACTCCGGGTTCTGGTGGTTCTGAAGGCTTCTTCCAGAATACGAATGGGTACTTCACGATAACTTAGGTCCTTGTTGATCTCTATGGTTCTGTGATCAATATTCTTAAAAACTTCGGTCTTCTCCGGGACTTCTAGGCATTTGCAAAGTAACGAGATATGGAAAACATTATGCACAGCTGACATCTCCTCCGACAGTTCTAGTTGATATGATACTTCTCCTCGGCGATTCAAAATCTTGAAGGGTCCAATATATCTGGGGGCTAACTGTCACATCCCAAGATTTTCCAAATCTTGTAATGTAAAAAAAAGAATAAAATAAAACTTTGTTTGATTTTCAAGGCTAGAAGAAACTTTTTGAATCCAATTGGAAACTTTCAAAACCTATTTGGATCAAATGAAATCCTAAAGGGATTTAAAAAGTTAAATAAACAATAAACTTCAAAATATTTAGACTTACTATTTTGGATCTTTTAAATAAAAGGTTTTGGCTGTCAAAAGAAAAGTGGATTTATAAATAAAGATTATTTTACAGAGCCAAATTAAACCTTGGCCAAGTATTTAAAATAAAATGTTTTGTTTTGATTAAAAATAGTAAAGGTTTATTTAAATAAAATAATAAGGAATTAATATCCAAATTTTATTTAAATAAAAGGATTTACCATTTTAATTAAAACATCAAAACTTATTAAATTATTTTAAATAAGTTTTCTAAGTATTTTATTTTCTTAATTAAAACCTACTAAAGAGTTTTGGTTTTACTTTAAATTTCAAAATAAATATTTTAATAAAACAAATCCCATTTGATTTAATAACTAAAGGTCCATTTTATTTAATTATTAAATGGATCCTAAAATAAAGATGTTATTTTGTTTTAAACAAGTTTTCCAAATATCTTTTATTTCCAAATAAAACCTACTAATTTGGTTTTGAAAATATTTGGATTTCAAATGGAGATTTTATTAAATAAATCAAACCCTATTTGATTAAATAACTATGGTCTATTATATTTAATAGATCCTAAAAAGAATAAAAATATTATTTTATTTTAGGATTTGGTTTATGTTGATAAACAGAACCAAAAACTCATTACAAGTTTGTTTTGTTTGAATTGTTGATTGAATGTTGTTTGAAATTTCAAAACAGGAAAATAGAAATAGAAGTTGATAAAACAATCAGACAGAAAAAAAATGTGATTTGGACCTGACCCAACTGAGCCAGCCCAATAAGCCCACTCGCAGCCCACCTCCTCTTTTCCCCGAAACGTTTTCCTTACCGCAAAACAAACCCGCGCATTGAATGACAACTGGAGCCCACCTGAAAATTTCCTCTCTCGATGACAAGTATGCCCCACCCTCTTGTTCATCGTCCTCACCGCAGCGACCAGTTCATCCCCGTTTTTTGCTTTGATTTCGCGGCTTGAATTCGTCATAACGCGGCCACCATTACTCGCAGTAACCATGCCCCTTTAAACGCCAACGAATCTCCTCCCTTTCCCCTCTGTCTCCTTCCCCAAGCACGCCCCCAGGCCGCCCCAATTTCTCCCCGAGCAGCTCTGTCTCCGACGAGCTTCCACCTTCGATTCCGGACGAGCCACACCACCTCCTGCCTCCCCGAGCACACGAGCACGCTCACCACATCCAGGCGCATCCACCTGTGCCCTTCGTACGACCGCGGGCACTCCAGAGCAACGTCTACAACAAGCTTTGAACGACGCCGCCGTCCGCTCCAACTCCGACGAGCCCCACAGGTAGTTTCCGGCCGCCCCTCTACCTCTCGTTCACGCACACAACTTTGTTTTGAACCTGCGCGTCTAACCGCGTCATCATTTTGTCTCGAGGTGATCCTTAGCACCGTCCCCAACCACAACCAGAGCACGCCGTTGCCAGAACGAACTCCGGCGAGCGATTACTCCTACGACCGTGCGCCCCTTGCCCCGTCGACCACACGTTGAGCTTCCCCAGCCTCCTGCGATCTCGGTGAGCCTACTCCCTCCCTCTCTCGCTTCCTGTTTTGCCAGCGCTGCCACTATCTGACCGTCGCCGCCGCTAGCCACCGCCGACGCCGCTCGTAAATGGTCGAGCACGCTAGCACCATAGGATCTCGATCCAACGCCTGCGATAGATCACTTAAACCGCGAAGGGGTACGTTTTCTGGGCCATGCGATCTGTTTAGATCCAACGGTCTGCAGCGTGATCCACACTGAACCGGTACCGTCCAATTAGAGAGCGACGCGTGGCCAGCTCTAGTTTAAAACAGGAATTTGAAAACAGATTTGTTTGTGAATTTCAAACCTCTGTAACTTTTAAACCACACGTCCAAATTTTTCAAACTTTATATTGTTGGAATCAGTAGAACAAGCCCTAGCCAACCATGCCCTTGGTTTAGCAAATAGTATCTGTTAGCTTGTTGGTTTTTGCAGAAACTTTTGATTGCTTGTTAAGGATGTAAAAATTGTTTAAAAATGAATTTGGGGTTAAAATCTTTTGCAATTGGATTGCTTTGAACCTACTGACCATAGGAAACACTTTGTGGATTGAAAAATGTATTTGGTAAAACAAAATAATGATTCTTTGATTTAAAACCATTTCTAGTCAAATAGGAATATGGTTTATCTATCAAAAATGATTTTAAAAGGAAAACTTTTGGGAAATGTTTTGTTTTAAACTCTCTGACCCCAAACACCAAGTTTTGTGATTTGAAAATGTTTTTTTTTGGTGAACCCTATAGATTAATGCCTTAGTAAAAATATTTTTACACCACATAAAATGATACTTTGTTTTGAAAATGGTTTTTGAAGTGAAACCTTTTGCAAATGACTTTACCACTTTACAAAATGACCATTAGGTGTTTTCAAATGTTTATGACCCATTAGGAACCACTTTTTCAAACAAAACAAAGCTTGGCATGCTTGCATGCATTACTTTGACTTTGTCATTTTATGTGTTGATTTGCTTGATTGGTAGATTGAGTATGTGCCTTGCTTGGTTGATTTGTAGTGACTTGAAGAGTGTGATTGTTGAAAGGACAAGGAGTGAACCCATACTCTACCAAAAAGGCAAGTGATGCTTCATACTTTTTGTCCCATTACTTTCACTATGCATTAGTGATTTTCCTCTAAGTAAACTTGCATGGATTTTTGCTAAGTATAAATCCTGTTATAGGAAAACTAGTAGATGAAACCTTAGTGGAAATTTTCCTAAGTTAAGATTCCTATTACTATCAAGCTTAGCCTAGATAATAGAAAACATGGGTGGAATATATATTCACACTATGGAAAAATATTCTAAGTCTGAGGACTTATGTTTTGTTTAATAAAACAACTAAGTTAATGAATCACCTGGGTGGAATGGTAATTGCTTGGTGGTTTTTGGTTGAGTGGTTACACAAGGCCAGGGGACTGGTGAACCTTGTGTATCTCACTTGTGGATGGCCACCCAGGAACAAAGAGATTTGAGATGTCAAATGTTGAGAAGCTTCAAGTGCAACCACTTGGCAATATGGGCTCTGCCATGATCATATAGGTTGCAAGAACTTAGCCATATGGACAGTTGGTGGTAGTGTTTGATAGGTTGGAACGCGTCCATTTTGGTCTAAGGTAAAGCTTCTGAAGGATCTTGTCTTGGGAAACCAAGTCTTGTGGGGAAAGTGCACCACCTCTGCAGAGTGTAAAATCTAAGTACTTAGCCATGTCCCTGGTAAAGGACAATTTGAGCATCATGACATGGAAGCAATCAAGAATCTCATCATTCAAATTTCTAAGTTAAAACTTGTGGTTTGAACAAGGGTTGTTTGAAATCTTCAATCTTTGATTGAGAGAAGCTTTAGAAAAAGATTTTGTCAAAATAAAAACTTAGTATTTTCAAAATGTTAAGGAGAAATCTATTTTGAGCAATGCAAGCCTCAACTCCACTTAGCCAAATGCATATAGAAGATAGACTCCACTATACAACCATAGTATCACTTGCCAATACAATTCAAATGTATTGACCCTTTGTGGCTGTAACTTGTATGTTACAGGTTTGATTGATTTTAGTGAAGATTGATTGATTAGGATTACAAAGTCTACAACCAACATCTGCCTGTGGCACTTTGAAGATGAAGGACCCATGCTTATAGTTATTCCGCTGCAATGTAATGTAATAGCCAAATGAGCTATGTATGATGTAATAAAATTATGTTTTTCCTGGTTATAAAGTTATGTTATGACCTTTGTTTCTTGATATTACATCTTAACTGTGGATGCTAGCTATTGATCCAGGGACTAGCATTGTAAACACAGGGGACACCACCTTAGGTTGTATAAAGGTTGGGACACTCCTTCTACAGATGGTATCAGAGCATTGTGTTGCATGTTGGATTTGTAACCCTAGGACTGGACAAAAACCCTTAGAAAAATAGGAGTTGTACTTGTTCCAAAAACTTATTTACAAAAACACTTGTAAACTCTTTCCTCAACCATTTTGGTTTAAACTCTACATCTCTTCTATTTCAACTTGATGGAAAAACCTACCCCATGGCCAAAGACTTCACCATGAGCAAAGGACAACATCAACTCTAATGACTTCAATATCTTCAACTCTAATGACTTCAACTTCTTCAACTCTAATGACTTCAACATCTTCAGCATATTCACCAAGGACTTCAACCTTAGATACCACTAAGGACAAGTGAGACAAGAAATCTTGCACAAGATTTGGAGACTAAGGAAACACAAGTTAGAAGGAACCATCATCACCTTTGAAGTTTTTGTGACCAAGAATTTTCCCAAGGAAACCATGATCTCATTCAAGAAGAATCAAACAAGAAGGATGGAAAGATCACAAGTGAACCATATAGATGGACCACCATACTTTATTAAGTCAAACCCACCAACTTATGTGGTGTAACAAAAATATTTTTGGTTGCCTAAAAATTATGCTTGAAACTTGTTGGTAGAGTGGAATGTTTGTTTTTGATTGCTTGCTCATTGCTTGTGTGAATTGTGATGTGTGTGATTAGAATTATTCCCTTAGAAATATTTTGCCTATTCTAAATCCCAATTCAACCCAAACAGATGACTACTCCAAAAGACTCCAACATCAAGGTTGATGATAACAACAACAACCAAGAAGACAACATGAGAGATCTTATAGCAACCCAAAACCAGTTGAGCCAAGAGACAACTCAGCTTTTAGCTAACAACAATGGTCTAGACCCAGCCATACAAAGGATTTTGAAACTTCAATCCCAATTGTTGCAAGGATTGGTTACTCAAATGACCAACATGGGAGAGAACTTTTCCCAAAGAGCTAATGACAACAAGGATGACAAAGATGCTATTCTAGAAGGAACCCAAGCTAGCAATATTTTTAGAGACAAGGATCATACATCCAAGGAGCATGAAGATCAATGCCTCAAGAAGAGATAAAGATCTCCCACCTATGAAGAACATGAACTAGAAGAACTCCTAGCTTTGGAGAGACCCAAAAAGAAGAAGAAGGACATAAGCCAGTTGCAGTGTTACAATTGCAAAGAGATGGGACAGTGAATGCCCAGAAAAGGAGAAGAGCCAAGAAGACAAACAAAGGCTAGTGAAACCCAAGATGAGGAAGGATATTAGCCAAGTGATGTGCAAACACTGCAAGGAGTTAGGACATTATGCATCATATTGTCCAGAGAAGCCACCTCAAGACCTCAAACTTATAACATGTTTCAAATGCAAGGAACTAGGCCACTATGCAGGCAATTGTCCAGAAAAGATGAAGAACAAGTTAAACAAGTCTATGAAGGATCTCAACCTTGGCCCATGAGTCAAGTATGGAAACCAAGGACACCATGCAAATGTTTGTTTAGAGAAATTTTCCCCAGGATCCCAAGAAGGACAATATGTAATTTTTGAAAAAAATTTAAGGGTGGTAGTACCCTAGTTGTTTTGAGCCTACTTGTAACCCTAGCCTCCCCAAATCTCGGGCGAGATTTATTTTAAGGGTGGTAGCCTGTCACATCCCAAGATTTTCCAAATCTTGTAATGTGAAAAAAAATGAATAAAATAAAACTTTGTTTGATTTTCAAGGCCAGAAGAAACTTTTTGAATCCAATTGGAAACTTTCAAAACCTATTTGGATCAAATGAAATCCTAAAGGGATTTAAAAAGTTAAATAAACAATAAACTTCAAAATATTTAGACTTACTATTTTGGATCTTTTAAATAAAAGGTTTTGGCTTTCAAAAGAAAAGTGGATTTATAAATAAAGATTATTGTACAGAGCCAAATTAAACCTTGGCCAAGTATTTAAAATAAAATGTTTTGTTTTAATTAAAAATAGTAAAGGTTTATTTAAATAAAATAATAAGGAATTAATATCCAAATTTTATTTAAATAAAAGGATTTACCATTTTAATTAAAACATCAAAACTTATTAAATTATTTTAAATAAGTTTTCTAAGTATTTTATTTTCTTAATTAAAACCTACTAAAGAGTTTTGGTTTTATTTTAAATTTCAAAATAAATATTTTAATAAAACAAATCCCATTTGATTTAATAACTAAAGGTCCATTTTATTTAATTATTAAATGGATCCTAAAATAAAGATGTTATTTTGTTTTAAACAAGTTTTCCAAATATCTTTTATTTCCAAATAAAACCTACTGATTTGGTTTTGAAAATATTTGGATTTCAAATGGAGATTTTATTAAATAAATCAAACCCTATTTGATTAAATAACTATGGTCTATTATATTTAATAGATCCTAAAAAGAATAAAAATATTATTTTATTTTAGGATTTGGTTTATGTTGATAAACAGAACCAAAAACTCATTATAAGTTTGTTTTGTTTGAATTGTTTGAATTGTTGATTGAATGTTGTTTGAACTTTCAAAACAGGAAAATAGAAATAGAAATTGATAAAACAATCAGACAGAAAAAAAATGTGATTTGGACCTGACCCAACTAAGCCAGCCCAATAAGCCCACTCGCAGCCCACCTCCTCTTTTCCCCGAAACGTTTTCCTTACCGAAAAACAAACCCGCGCAGTGAATGACAACTGGAGCCCACCTGGAACTTTCCTCTCTCGATGAGAAGTATGCCCCACCCTCCTGTTCATCGTCCTCACCGCAGCGACCGGTTCATCCCCGTTTTCTGCTTTGATTTCGCGGCATGAATTCATCATAACGCGGCCACCATTACTCGCAGTAACCATGCCCCTTTAAACACCAACGAATCTCCTCCGTTTCCCCTCTATCTCCTTCCCCAAGCACGCCCTAGGCCGCCCCAATTTCTCCCCGAGCAGCTCTGTCTCCGACGAGCTTCCACCTTCGATTCCGGCCGAGCCACACCACCTCCTGCCTCCCCGAGAACACGAGCACGCTCACCACATCCAGGCGCATCCACCTGTGCCCTTCGTATGACCGCGGGCGCTCCAGAGCAACGTCTGCAACAAGCTCTGAACGACGTCGCCGTCCGCTCCAACTCCGACGAGCCCCACAGGTAGTTTCCGACCGCCCCTCTACCTCTAGTTCACGCACACAACTTTGTTTTGAACCTGCGCATCTAACCGCGTCATCATTTTGTCTCGAGGTGATCCTCAGCACCGTCCCCAACCACAACCAGAGCACGCCGTCGCCAGAACGAACTCCGGCGAGCGATTACTCCTACGACCGTGCGCCCCTTGCCCTGTCGACCACACGTTGAGCTTCCCCAGCCTCCTGCGATCTCAGTGAGCCTACTCCCTCCCTCTCTCGCTTCCTGTTTCGCCAGCGCCGCCACTATCTGACAGTCGCCGCCGCTAGCCACCGCCGGCGCCGCTCGCAAATGGTCGAGCACGCTAGCACCGTAGGATCTCGATCCAACGCCTGCGATAGATCACTTAAACCGCGAAGGGGTACGTTTTCTGGGCCACGCGATCTGTTTAGATCCAACGGTCTGCAGCGTGATCCACACTGAACCGGTACCGTCCAATTAGAGAGCGACGTGTGGCCAGCTCTAGTTTAAAACAGGAATTTGAAAACAGATTTGTTTGTGAATTTCAAACCTCTGTAACTTTTAAACTACACGTCCAAAATTTTCAAACTTTATATCGTTGAAATCAGTAGAACAAGCCCTAGCCAACCATGCCCTTGGTTTAGCAAATAGTATCTGTTAGCTTGTTGGTTTTTGCAGAAACTTTTGATTGCTTGTTAAGGATGTAAAAATTGTTTAAAAATGAATTTGGGGTTAAAATCTTTTGCAATTGGATTGCTTTGAACCTACTGACCATAGGAAACACTTTGTGGATTCAAAAATGTATTTGGTAAAACAAAATAATGATTCTTTGATTTAAAACCATTTCTAGTCAAATAGAAATGTGGTTTATCTATCAAAAATGATTTTAAAAGGAAAACTTTTGGGAAATGTTTTGTTTTAAACTCTCTGACCCCAAACACCAAGTTTTGTGATTTGAAAATGTTTTTTTTGGTGAACCCTATAGATTAATGCCTTAGTAAAAATATTTTTACACCACATAAAATGATACTTTGTTTTGAAAATGGTTTTTGAAGTGAAACCTTTTGCAAATGAATTTGCCACTTTACACAATGACCATTAGGTGTTTTCAAATGTTTATGACCCATTAGGAACCACTTTTTCAAACAAAACAAAGCTTGGCATGCTTGCATGCATTACTTTGACTTTGTCATTTTATGTGTTGATTTGCTTGATTGGTAGATTGAGTATGTGCCTTGCTTGGTTGATTTGTAGTGACTTGAAGAGTGTGATTGTTGCAAGGACAAGGAGTGAACCCATACTCTACCAAAAAGGCAAGTGATGCTTCATACTTTTTGTCCCATTACTTTCACTATGCATTAGTGATTTTCCTCTAAGTAAACTTGCATGGATTTTTGCTAAGTATAAATCATGTTATAGGAAAACTAGTAGATGAAACCTTAGTGGAAATTTTCCTAAGTTAAGATCCCTATAACTATCAAGGTTAGCCTAGCTAATAGAAAACATGGGTGGAATATATATTCACACTATGGAAAAATATTCTAAGTCTGAGGACTTATGTTTTGTTTAATAAAACAACTAAGTTAATGAATCACCTGGGTGGAATGGTAATTGCTTGGTGGTTTTTGGTTGAGTGGTTACACAAGGCCCGGGGACTGGTGAACCTTGTGTATCTCACTTGTGGATGGCCACCCAGGAACAAAGAGATTTGAGATGTCAAATGTTGAGAAGCTTCAAGTGCAACCACTTGGCAATATGGGCTCTGCCATGATCATATAGGTTGCAAGAACTTAGCCATATGGACAGTTGGTGGTAGTGTTTGATAGGTTGGAACGCGTCCATTTTGGTCTAAGGTAAAGCTTCTGAAGGATCTTGTCTTGGGAAACCAAGTCTTGTGGGGAAAGTGCACCACCTCTGCAGAGTGTAAAATCTAAGTACTTAGCCATGTCCCTGGTAAAGGACAATTTGAGCATCAAGACATGGAAGCAATCAAGAATCTCATCATTCAAATTTCTAAGTTAAAAACTTGTGGTTTGAACAAGGGTTGTTTGAAATCTTCAATCTTTGATTGAGAGAAGCTTTGGAAAAAGATTTTGTCAAAACAAAAACTTAGTATTTTCAAAATGTTAAGGAGAAATCTATTTTGAGCAATGCAAGCCTCAACTCCACTTAGCCAAATGCATATAGAAGATAGACTCCACTATACTACCATAGTATCACTTGCCAATACAATTCAAATGTATTGACCCTTTGTGGCTGTAACTTGTATGTTGCAGGTTTGATTGATTTTAGTGAAGATTGATTGATTAGGATGGGGAGAGAGAGAGGGGGGGTAGATAGGGCTGTGTGAGAGAGGGAGTGGAGGGAAAAGAAGAGGATTGGTGAGGTGGCAAGGTGGGTAGGGATTGGGTCCAGGGGTGAGGTGGCGAGCTGTGATTGGTGGGTAGATTAGGATTGGGTGGGAATAGGATTTAGGTGGACCGTTTTTGTACTTGGGGTGGTCGACTGGGTCGGGTCGGCCCGTTCGACTGCCCCCCTAAAAATAATTAAATATTTTATTTATTTCAAACAGGGCTTTTGCAAACCGATAGCACAAAACAAAATAATCCGGAGACCCGGGTTTTGTGTTTGACAAAGACGGGGCGTTTTAGAAAACAAAATAGGTTTTTCCGAAATTAGTTTTATGCAAGCAAATGCAAGATGATGACGATGCTCAAATGCAATGTGGCATGATGACATGAGCATGCGGTCATGATGATGCAATGCACAAAAACAACGCGATTTTCTAGTAGTGGTTTTAGCGGGATGCCACAATTCGACACCACTAACAATGGATCTCGCCCTCGAGATCCGCCTCATGGTACCGGAAAGAAGGTCGGTGATCTGCATCTTCTCGCTTCGTGTATATCCTCGCGACACCACTAACAAGAGGTCGTTGTCCGTGATCGTCGAGAGAACACTCCGGGGACAAAAGGTCGAAGGTAAAGGTATCAACAAATAAAGCCACCCCTAACTTCCGTGGACGGAGTAAAATTGCTGGATCCACTGATTCGATGTACAAGAGCGAATGATAAGAGTAGTCGGATGGTGATCAGTCCATCGTGCACCCAAACCATTACTCTGCACACGAATAGGCGGATTATGCAACCAACTCTCGGAATTCAGACTGAAGATCTCGACAAGCGAGGTTCGGAAGCAAAGGAGTGATGCAGACTCTGCATCAGATCTGGCGTAGATGATGTCGTCGTGCCGGAAAACACCGGAAGGCACAAACAAGGAACAAAGAATGGTACCGCAGTAGACGGATTCCTCAGGCAGCATGAACACCGGATGGTAGAACACCGTTATCAGAGGAGGAAGCGAAACCCTGAAGGTACGACGGAAACCCAACCACGAGAATTCCTGGACTCGAAGAAAGAGAAGAGAGCGGATTCAAAATGCGTAGAGATAAGAGGAGAATAGAAGAGGGGTAAGGAGTAAAATCAGACCTAATCAGAACTATCCAACCGATTTTGCAAAATAGTTTTTGACACTCTACTTCGGCCGTTAGCTAGGTTATCCTACAGGCTGGACTTGTGGGGTATCGCAACTGCTGAGCTCTGATACCACTCTGTAACACCCTCAGAATCGACCCTATGCAAGTTTCAGCGATTCCCGCCAAACCCGCATAGAAACGATTCAAAGGTGCCCACCAGGCACTTTCGTGCGGGTGGAAAACGAAGTAATAACATTACACAACAGTCCTCGATGGGACCCATAGAACAGATATATACAACAGCGACTCAAAGAGTCAAGAATACAGATATAATATACAAAGATCCAAATCACCTTGAAAATGCTAGAGCGTCCGACTACGGACAAGATGCAAATGGGGCTAAGAGCCCTGAAGTATAACCAATGGCGTCCATAACCCTGCCCAGGCCAAGCCGGAAGGGTAACCCTGCTAACGACGTCGATCTCAAACCTGCTTAAACAAAAGGGGTGCCGAAAAAGGGCAAAGGAAAAAGAGGAGCGTCAGTACTGAGGCCAGTACACGGCGAGGCTAGAATTCGGCGGTCCTCGCCTACATAGGTATGGTGGACTGAAGCGGCAGCGCAGCATGCACTAAACAACCTATAGAGACTCGATATAACTGTCGGCTATCATAGAGGGGTAAGAAAGACCTATTCGGAACCAACCTGGTGCTACCATCAGACAAACCCGTCCTGGTGTTTCCCCCTCGAGACCAAACGAGGAAGTCAACTGAGGAACTCACACAGTTGGCAGTTTTATTTATTCAGTTATCGTTGCAGCAATTACTAGTCAGGTGTAGATAATCATCCTGATAAAAGAAGCAGTGGGCCGTTTTAGTTAACCATTCCGTTGTAGTTGCGACACTTACTAGTCAGGTACAATTAGCATGAGATAACCCAAAACCCAGCAGTCATTGGTACTTTTATTTAGCCATTCCGTTGTAGTTGCAATACTTACTAGTCAGGTACAATGGTCGCAAGCGACAACCGAAACAAGCAATTGTTGGCAGTTTTATTTAGCCATTCCATTATAGTGAAGCTGATTACTAGTCATTATAAAGTCAAATTTATAGCACTACTTTAGTTATAGTTGTCTATGATCGAGATACTGTGCTCCAAGTCGTCCATAACCGCGGACACGGCTTTCAGAAAGTTTTACCCGGCCGGGGTGCACAAATTGCAACACACACTCGATCAACCTCGGAAAAACCAAATCAAAACCCAACGAGGCCTTCACGACAAAGCAATCACAAGATTCAGAAATATTTCAGGGGGCCACCCCATTAAGCTACCCGCAACGAAGTTAGCTGACTTCGAGACGGACTCAAGGTTTGCGTCAGTGGCTGTAAACGACTGGGAACCCGAAAATGTGACTAGGCTTGTCGATACCGCGAAAACACTCCGCTTACCTAAACAGTACAGGTGCTCCTCGCACAAACGTAATAAAGCAGTAAAGCATGTCATAAGTACAGGATCGTAAATAAAACCTCAAACTAGTTTGTGGCCCCAAGAAATAAGAATGAATCAAGCTCTGGCTCAGGGGGGTCCCATAATCCTCCCGGATGTGGATAGCACGAATATTTAAGGAACAGGTATCAAGTACTCGGGGTCCTACGGGACACAAGTGGACGGTTAACAACCAAATAACATCTATTGCCCACCTATGCCTCTGCTTACTTACTTCAATTTTAGTTGTTAAACAGTAATTTAAGTGAACGATAAGTAAAGCCAGGAACATCTCCAACATAAGCATATGGCAGTCTTCCAACAACTGAGGTACTTGACAACACGCAACAGCACTTGAGCAAGCGACTACGACGCGCAGGTCCAACTATCTACCAAACAACAGGTAATAGGGGGTGTCCAAGGCAATATAAGGCTGCAAGGGATTTCACGGGTACGAAAACTAGAGCATCGCAACACAGATAGCAATAGATCAACAGGAGGGAATAAATACTATAAAAGTAAGATAGGTAGAAAGGGGGAGATGCTCGCCTGAAAACATTGCCGAAGGTTCATCCGAAGGTCGGGTCGACACTCGCATCAACTCAACGGCCTTATCCGCGAAGAAGCAAAACACTAGAATAAACACCGAATGCAATATTTAATTCTACGGCAAAAGATCGGGCATGATGCATGCATGATGTATGACATGGCAAAGCTGCGATGCGATTAGGCAATATTAAGCGGAACCGGGGTCCTGATAATTATTCAGATGGTTCAAGTTATTTAACTACCCCGCAATTTAAATGTTGTAATAACAGGGCAAGATAAGTCACCGGTTCGCTAAGCAAATTTAAATGAGGCCAATATAAGACTAGATTTGCCCGCATATGGCCCCATATTTAATTATAAGGTGAATCGGCATAAGGCCCCCAAACCACACAAATATGTATACAAACATGTATGATTGAATGCAACAAGTTTATATTTCGTTTATAAAATAGGGCTCGAGATAAGGGGTCACACATTAGGGTTCGGCGAACTTGGGGTTCGAGGGGTTCGGGGTCGGTCTCAGGGTCCGGATTTGGGGTTCGGTCGCGGATAACGGAGGTAGGTCTTGTCGCACGGTGTCCAGGTAGACGAACTTGGCGTATTCGCATCGGCGTTCTTGGCGTTCGGGTTCTCGACGGACTTGGCGTAACCGGGATGGAGGGCTTGCCGTATCGGGGAGAAGATCTTGGAGGGTGCCGGTTTCAATTGTCGATGGCGAACTTTGCTCGGAGCCGGGAAGAAGTACTCGGTGCCCATGTAGAAGACCTTATCGGTCCGTCTTTGTCGGTGGCGAACTTGACCGATGGTCCTCGGGTCCGGGGGTTCGCCGCTCCGTGAGGTAGATCTTGGCGCTTCGTGAATCTTCAGGCATGTGTCAGCGGGTTCCAGGAGGAAGAGCTTGGCAAGGCGAGGGGAACTTGGTGTCTAGGGTCTCGGCGTCTTCGGGTTCCGAAGAAGGGCTTGGCGTACAATAAGGGGATATCCGGGTTACATCGTTAGTTGCCGGTTCTCGGGCTTATCTCCACACGGTCACCACATCCCGGCATCTTCACTCAAGCAACCATGTACAAGCACATCACCGCAGGCGCGAGCAAGCAGGAACGGAGGCACGACGGCGAGCTCGCCGGGACAAGGCCGAGAGCGGGCTGCGCCATGGCGGCGGGGAGAGGGCCTGCAGGACGCCGGCGCTGGAGAGGAAGACCGGGGCGGCTCGCGGTGGGGTCCTGCGGCCAGAGGAGGAGGCGGCCAGGGAATGGCGGCGGGCGCCCGGCGAGGATGGCGGCCGAGCTTGACGGCGGCGACGTCGCGGGCCAGCGGCCACCGGAGGTGCCGACGAGTGCTATGGCGGCCAGGAAGGGGTATCCGGCGCGGATGCGGTGCAGGGGGAGGTCGCCGGCGGCCGGCGGGACGCAGAGGAGACGAGGCGGGCCTGCGGAGAGGCGGCCGCAGAGGGGAGGAGCGCGAGGACGGGCGGCCGGCGGGGAGCAGCTCGGGGCGAGGGAGGCGGCGACCGGCGGAAGGAGGGAGAAGGAGGCGGGGTCATCGGGTGACTGTGCGGGGAGAGAGAGCGGGGCGCGTGGGTCGCGGGCGAGGTGGCGGCTGGCGCTGTCGGGCTTGCGGGAAGGAGGGGAAGGAGGTGCGGGGCGCGGCGGCCGGCCGGGGGCGACGCAGGGTCGGCGGCAGGCGCTGGCGGTTGCAGACGCCAGGGAGAAGGGAGCAGGGTTGGTGGGGGGAACGGCTAAGGGAGAGAGAGGGAGCGGCCAGTGGGGCCGGGCGTGGGGTTGCGCGTGGGTCCAGGGGGCAGCGTGAGTGGGTTGGGTGCGGGTGTGTCCAGGGAGGAAGTGGGCAGTGGGGAGTGGGTCCAGGTGGGGCTGACGGGTGGGACCGGGGAGGTTGGGTGAGTGGGTGGGGGCCAGCTGTCGGGGAGAGAGAGAGAGGGGGTAGATGGGGCTGTGTGAGAGAGGGAGTGGAGGGAAAAGAAGAGGATTGGTGAGGTGGCAAGGTGGGTAGGGATTGAGTCCAGGGGTGAGGTGGCGAGCTATGATTGGTAGGTAGATTAGGATTGGGTGGGAATAGGATTTAGGTGGACCGTTTTTGTACTGGGGGTGGTCGACTGGGTCGGGTCGGCCCGTTCGACTGCCCCCCTAAAAATAATTAAATATTTTATTTATTTCAAACAGGGCTTTTGCAAACCGATAGCACAAAACAAAATAATCCGGAGACCCGGGTTTTGTGTTTGACAAAGACGGGGCGTTTTAGAAAACAAAATAGGTTTTTCCGAAATTAGTTTTATGCAAGCAAATGCAAGATGATGACGATGCTCAAATGCAATGTGGCATGATGACATGAGCATGCGGTCATGATGATGCAATGCACAAAAACAACGCGATTTTCTAGTAGTGGTTTTAGCGGGATGCCACAGTACGACACTTTCTTCCATACATAAATTCAAATGGGGCCATTTGCAAAATTTCTTGGTAACTATTGTAGTATGAGAATTCTGCAAAAGGTAGACAATCTTCCCATTTTGATCCATATTCCAACACACAAGCTCTCAACATATCTTCGAGTATTTGGTTTACTCGCTCCGTTTTTCCATCAGTCTGCGGTGATAAGCTGTGCTGAAATCCAGTCTGGTTCACAATCCTTCTTGGAATTTCTTCCAAAATCTCGAGATAAACTGGGTTCCTCGATCTGACACAATTTTCTTGGGTACTCCATGCAAACTGACTATCCTAGCAATGTACAACTCTGCTAGCTTCGAACTCTGATAAGTGGTCTTGACCGGTAAGAAATGGGCTACTTTAGACAGTCTATCCACTATGACCCAAACAGAGTCATTTCCCCTACTAGATGTAGGCAAACCGGTGATAAAATACATTCCAACTGAATCCCATTTCCATTCCAGAATGTGCAATGGTTGCAAAAGTCCCGCGGGTCTCTGATGTCCCGCTTTGACTCTCTGACAGATATCACATTTGGCTATGTAGCTTCTGATTTCTCTCTTCATCTTATGCCACCAAAATTTCTCCTTCAAATCCTGATACATTTTCGTTCCTCCAGGGTGGATAGAGTAAAGAGTATCATGGGCTTCTTGCAAAATAGCTTGTTTCAACTCTAAATCTGGGGGCACACAGATTCGTCCTTTGTACCACAAAACTCCTTCTTCGTCTTCGGTGAATCCGGGTACCTTTCCTATACCGATACGACATTTGATTCCGATACTAGCATTTCCTTTCTGCGCCTCCTTGATCTGACTGATCAAATTGGGTTAAAGTTCTATGGCCAAAAATCCTTCACTAACTAGCTCCATTTGGAAATTTTCCATCTCCTCATGCAAACTTGGCTGGGATTCTTTTATCATGGTGTTCAATCGACATGGCAATCTGCTAAGAGCATCTGCTACCACATTGGCTTTACCGGGGTGATAGTGAATGTCAAGGTCATAGTCCTTGATTAGCTCTATCCATCTCCTTTGCCTCATATTTAGCTCCTTGGTGAAAATATACTTCAGACTCTTGTGATCCGAATAAATGTCACAGCGGTTACCCATGAGGTAATGCCGCCATGTCTTCAAGGCTAAAACTATGGCTACTAGTTCAAGGTCATGGTCAGGGTAATTCTGTTCATGTTGCTTGAGTTGTCGGGACAAATAGGATATGACTTTGCCTTCTTGTATTAGCACACATCCGAGACCAATCTTGGATGCGTCAAGATACACCTCAAAAGGCTTCGTAATATCCGACATAATCAAGATTGGGTCTGAAATCAATCTCTTCTCGAGCTCTTGAAAACTTGCTTCACATTTGTCCATCCATTCAAACTTCTTATCTTTCTTCAACAACTGGGTCATGGGTCTTGCGATGCTCGATACGCCTTCTACGAACTTGCGGTAATATCCTGCTAATTCGAGAAATGCGCGAACTTGGGTTTGAGTGGTTGGGGCTTGCCATTCTTCAACATCATTAACCTTGGCAGGGTCGACAGCAATTCCTCTGGCCGACACGATATGTATTAGGAATCCTACTTCCTTTAACCAGAACTCACATTTGCTAAACTTGGCATACAACTGATGCTCTCTAAGGGTTTCAAGGATGGTCCTTAGGTGTAGCTCATGTTCTTCTTCTGATTTGGAATAGATCAGAATGTCTCGATGAAAACAACGACAAACTTATCCAGCAAGTTCATAAAAATCTTATTCATGAGGTTCATGAAATAAGCGGGGGCATTGGTTAATCCAAAAGACATGACAGTGTACTCATACAATCCATATCTGGTGGTAAAGGCAGTCTTTGGAATATTCGTTGCGTGAATCTTGAGTTGATAATAACCAGTTCTAAGATCAATCTTAGAAAACACTTTGGCACCGGTCAATTGGTTAAACAGATCTTCTATGTTTGGCAGTGGGTACTTGTTCTTAATGGTGACATCATTTAGCTTCCGATAATCCATGCACAAATGGTTACCTCCATCTTTCTTATCCACAAACAAGACAGGTGATCTCCATGGAAACGCACTTGGTTGAATCAGTCTTATCTCTAGCATAGAATCCAGTTGCTTCTTTAGCTCCACTAATTCAGACGGGTTCATACTATAAGGTCTCTGAGCTATGGGTCCAGTTCTAGGGATTAGTTCAATGATAAACTCGATATCCCGATCTGGGGGCATACCGGGCAATACATCTGGGAATACGTCGGGGTATTCATAGACTACTCTGACTTGGTCAATGGTTGGTTGGGCTAGATTCTTGTTGCACTTGAATTGATGGGGCAATGTCTCAGATACATGCTCTACTGATACTCCAGTGGTACTAGTCATGGTTATGGATTTCTTGGCACAGTCGATTAATCCTTTATGTTTTGACATCCAATCCATTCCTAGTACTACTTCCAAACCTTTGGTTCCAAGTACTATTAGATTAGCATAAAAATCTATTCCATGGATTCTGATAGGTAAGGCCTTGTAAATTTTTCTAGCTTTGGTGGTTGAACCAGGCATTTGAACTATCATAACATGCTTCAATTTTGTTGGTTGAATCTTACTAGTGCATGCAAATTCTTGTGTAACAAATGAGTGCGATGCTCCAGAATCAAACACCACTCTTGCAAGTACTTAGTTAACAGAAAACATACCCAGCACGACATCTGGCGCTTCCTAGGCTTCTTCAGCATTCATGTGCAACAGACGGCCGTTGCGGTTGAGCGAATTCCCTGGGGCAAATCTTCTTATAGGTTGAACACGGCGTTGCTGCTGAGCTGGTGCATTCACATTGGTTGGTGCAAGCTTCTTGGGACACTCGTTGGAGTAGTGACCCTTGACTCCGCATTCAAAACAAGTAACCTGAGACTTGTCTTTTCCTGCAACAGGCACGACATTGCTTCCAGTCCTTGGGGAAGTATTGGTGTTGTTGGGATTGTTGTTGTTGTTGGACTTGGGCGATGCACGGTTGAAATTGTTGGAGTTGTCGGGGGTGTTGTTGTGGTTTCCTCCGGGCATTGGGTTTCCTCCTCCACGGTTGGGATAGTTCGGACGAGTCATAGGGGGTCTATTGTTTCTCGGGGCATATCCTGCAGACGGGTTGGGGCGATACTTCGGGGTATGATGGGTTCCTGGTTAATTCATCATTCGACACTTGCGATTCTCGTTGGCTTGGTTGATCTTGCCTTCCATCTGGATTGCAGAATCCACTAAGGATTCTAGATCAGCAAACGGAATGTTGACTAACACCGTCTGCATCTCATCATGCAGACCATTCAAGAATCTCTCCTTCTTCTTGGCTTCAGTACTAATCTCATCAGGGGCATACCTAGACAGAGACATAAATTTTTCACGGTACTCTACCACAGTCATCCTTCCCTGCTTCAGCTCCTTGAATTCATCTCTCATCCACAGAATCAAACCCGGTGGCACATGGGTTCGACTGAACTTGAGTTTTAATTCTTCCCAATCCATCATATGTCCTCCATTCATGGTGTGAATGCTATTCCACCAAGCTCTTGCATCTCCTGCCAGATAATGGGTGGCAAACAATACTTTCTCATTGGTTTCCACTCCTGCGACCTCTAAGTTATTCTCCATGGTCTGCAGCCAGTCATCAGAATCTAATGGCTCTTCAGACTTACTAAAAATGGGGGGATTGGTGTTTTGGAAGTTCTTGAGCTTGGATCCATGGTTGTCCTGGTTTCCATGGCCTTGATTATTATTGGCCATCTGAGCTATCTGTTGAAGGGTGGCTAAGTTAGCTTGACATTCAGCTCTTCCAGCTTCACGGTCAGCAACCAACATTTGCAAGATTTGCAGCATTGGGTCTTGAGACGAGTTGCTTCCCCCACGAGGCATCAGAAGATTGGGATAGATCATGAGACAAGGGGGAAATTTCTAAGGTTTATGGATTTGTTTTTGAGAAGATTTTAAACTATGAGTTTGACTCTGGTTTTGCCAACTAGTAACATTCTTTTCATTCATTCATTCATTCATTCATTCATTCATTCATTCATTCATTCATAGCACACAATATAAACACACACCACACTAGAGTAGCAGATGGTTTTAAGAACCATTATGTGAAGCTATGATACAGTGGGACCGAATACAACTCACACCTACAATAGTGCTCAAGTGCTACTACTCATCAGAATCGCTGGCTTCGTCAACATCAATGAAGGTAGGATCATCATCAGTGTGGAAGTCCATGGCTTGGTCCTCCAGGTAGTCATCATCATCACTGAGGTAGGAGTAGGGATCTCCACGGATATCTTCCCCTGCATTCTCCCTCTCCTCAAGCTGCATGTCCCGCTCATGGATGGTCTCCTCCAAATATAACACTTTGTGATGAAGGCAAGCAATGATGCGATCATTCTTGTCACGCAGACGATGAAGTGACTTGCGCTCCTTCGCAAGGATGGCGATGGTCTGGTCCTTCTTGACTGCAATGGCATAGTTGTGGTTGGCATAGGCGCGGGCGTTGTCCAACTCCTTCTGCCTGTCATACACCAAGAAGTCTATATAATCCACCTGATGCTTTAGCTCCGGATGGCCTGCACCTCCAATGGCTGTCCCATAGCATCAAGCCTTGCGTAGTACTCAAAGCGAGTGCCCTTGATTTGGTTGATTCTTTGCCCACGCGGACGAGCAAGATCTTCCTGCATAGCCCTAGCGAGTCCGTCTAACCAGTTGTTCTCTCTTAAGCTGAATTGGATCCCCTCTGAGGTGGGTGCCTCCATCTTGCCTTTGAGATTTGCAACTATCAGCCATTGTAATTCTCCTCCTTGCTGATCATTGAGCTGTGCTCCAAAGAACTCGAGGTGCGGGTGCTTAAGAAGTTCTGAGAGTTGGTCTAAATCATGCTTGAAGATGAGCTGTCCTCTGTTTCCCAACTGGTAGAACTTGCTATACTTGACCTCCATCTATAAGAATGTAGGATGAGTAAGTTAGTGAGGTGATCAAGCGTGTCAAATTTTATGTAGGATTGCAATAATTTTTGAGGAACATGAATTTTCTTGAAAGTATCTCAGTGATAAGAATGAGAATAGGTTTTCATAAATACTCACTTATTTTGTTTTGAAACTAAGTTTTTGATTCAAGCGTCCATTCTAACTAGGGTCTCCTATGGTCAGGATGGCTCTGATACTAACTTGTCAACACCCGGATTTTTAATCCCAGATGTCTGTTATGCCATACATCGCAATCCCAGGATTACCATTTTTGCGAGACATAACATATTGGTACCATAGTTCACCATCCATTACAAACCATAATAAAGGTCTTACAAATAAAGGATCTCATGATCCAGTCTTAATACAATCAACACATCAGAATAATAATAATAGTAGCATGGTCGAAGCTCCATCTTCAGGGTCACAGGCAATGCTGACGATGGGAGATGATCCTAGTTGTCATAGACTTCTTGTTGTCCATCATCCTTGTAGTCCTCCTCATAGTATGGCCATAGGAATAGCCAGGGACAAAGCCATGAGTACTCTTTAAGTACTCGCAAACTATCACTAACAAGTAAAGTAGTTCGAGTTGGAATCCTAAGCTCTAGGTTTATTTGCAAAAAGGCAGGTTTATCTCTAACTGAGTTTAGAAGTAAAGAAAACTAACTTAATGTTTTACAACACCTAAGTGGGAACTTAGTTTTCATGTTCAAATGGTCAAGTCAAAGTCATAGTTCATTTCATAAGTCATTTTGAAAACATCTGACAATGGAACAGTATGGCCACTCCAACTGTCCATAACCATGGACGTGCCTATTCGAATAGTTTGACACTCTGCAGATGTGGTACACTTTCACCACAACATTCGATACATCCTTCAGGAACAATCCCGAATCATCATACTTAGTATGTGGATAATCAATCCTAACCTTTCAATTACACACCCTAGTATAGGCAACTCCCCTATGAGTTTTGCCTCCCAACCATGACCATCTGTCATCTTGGGAACTGCACAGGTAGACAATCATCACGAGGTAGCCTCAGCTCAAACCTCTTCCGCAAGGGAACCCATACTAAGACACATAAACTTCCAGTTAAGCCTTACCCAAATCAGGTATTGTGGTTGTACGGTAAAATTGGAATGGTATCGCATCCGAACCAAACCATGAGCTTTTATAAAGAGCTAAGGCTCATGCCTCAACATTTTCATCATCAAATCATCTGGTGTTCATAACACATGTCAAAACATTTCATTAGAATGAAAAATCATCATTCTAAGGTTTTCATAATCATTTTCACCAAGTATTCCCATCTAAAGTGATAAACTTTTATGCTTAGCACTAGCCACTAAAATTAAGGGTATTCACTAATGAGGGGTGCTAGTCAAGTGTGACTATCCAAATCTAGTCTCATGCCTTAGTATGACATCTAGTTCTAACTACTTAGGCCAAGTTTTATGCTCTTTATGCTACCTCTTGTATCTTTCCAAAACTCACAAAATACTAACTAAAAGTAATAAAGAACTTTGATAAAGGAATGAAAGAATAAAGCTTGCAAGTAAAACTGGGATTTGGTATAATCAAGGTTGCATAACCAAAGCATGCCTAATGCATTTCATAGGTTATCTCGTAGGGTTAGGCTTGCAAGTAGGACTTGCATGGTTTAGCTTAGCTTGCCTTGATTGGTGTTGTGGTTAAAGTTTTCTTCTTCGTGGTGTTGTGGTTAAAGTTTTCTTCTTCGTGGTTAAAGTAGGACTTACATGAAATAAAGATCTATTCTTATTTATTTTATTTTAGAAAAATAATTTCTACTCATTGAAAACTACTTAAGATTTAACATTCTCCAATTAAAATATGGGATCATGTTGACACATGTCATCACCACATATTCTAATACTTCGGGGTGTGATTTAAAGTGGTGGTCATATTTTATAAAGTTTAACATTACTATTTTAAATAATTAAAGGGACTAGAAATGCCTATGTATCATTCTTTTAATACTAGTCCAAGATCACTGCAAGTAAACCTAAATATTTTTACATGTTCATAAAGATCTTGTCAAATGTGATTTTTGAGAGTTGGAATCAACTCAAAAGCATTTATGGTTGATTTTTGAAAAATGTTTGAATGTGTAAAATTATATGTCTTGTTATTTTTACTATAGGTGATCTATAATTTCAAATGGTTTGAATCCAACGGGCTTGGATTGCTAATTTTAGTACCTTTCTAGCAAAATTGGTTTCATGCAATTTGGTTTTGTAAAACTCTTTGAATTGATTTTCAAAGTCACTGACTAAACTAAGGTTTTAATTAAATGGAAAAAGATTGTTTAAATCTCTGGGATACGCGCGGGAAAGTTACTGGGTCGGTCCAGCTGCAAAGCATGTGCAGCGGGCTGCTGACAGGGGGTCCTACTGGTCAGAGGCTCAGTTAACCCGAAGCGGTATGATTCAATTTGGGCCATGCGATTAGACTAGGATCTACGGCTGGGGTGCGTCGTCTCCGTCGAACAGCTCCGACGAGACTGAACCGTACGGTGGGGGTACGCGGTGGCTTACCAGGTCTCCAGATATGGTCGGCGATGAGGCGAACGATGTTGTCGACAATGGCGGTTTGAACGATGGCCGCGGCAGCTTCTGGGGTGGCTCCAATCAATGGCTCCGCTCCTCCTCTGCAGCGGCGGACTCTGGCAAAATTCCGGCGGACTGGTGCTCCCCTTGCTCCGTGGAAGGGTCTGGGGTGGTTCTAAGAGAGAGGGGAGTGAGGTGGTGTGGCGAATGATGGCTGGGGTGGCCTCTATTTATACAACGGTGAGAGAGGCAGTGTGGGATGGTCAGGCTCCTCCGGTGATGTCAGTACAGCAAGCTACGAGCATGGCGAAGGGCGTAGGACGGTGTGGTGTCTCCTGGCGATCATCACGGGCTAATGGCACGACACGGGGTGGTCGAGAATGGTCGGAACGGGTCAACGCTCTGCGCGACACCGACGGCGTTTTAGACGACGTATAGGGGCTACTGGTCACGCAACGGCGAGCGAGCATGTCTAGGGGCTAGCTAGGGTCATGGCGTGTGCAGTGATGCGCGGAGAGGGCGAGGGGCGGCGTGTGCGCGCGTGTCGGCTGTGGCGCACTCTCGGCATGGAAGAGAGAAAATAGGCGCGGTGTTTCTCGGTGGTCTAGGGCTTGGTTGCGCTCAATGGTTGGACAGGGGGTGGCGGTGGACAGTGGCCTGCCTCCTGGACATCGTGGACGGGCGCGGCGCTTCCTCCTGCGTGATGTCCATGATCGGCCGACAATGGTGGATTCGGGTGGCATGGCACTGGTGCAAAGGGTAGAGGGCTAGCTTGTTCAATGCGATGCTGGGTGCTGGGGGTGACAAGGGGAGTAAGTTGGTGACAATGGGGGAACAAGGCATTAATCAAGGACAGTGAAAGTTAGGCAGTTTGATCTGTGCTCACCAAGTGTTTGATGAAATGGCCGCATGGAATTTGAATTTGAATTTTTGGCTAAATTTTAGTGAGTGATCTGGTCACATGCTTGGTAGTCTGTGGTTTCTTGGGTTTGGCAAGGTGAAGTGGTTTGGTTGGTTTTTGAGAAATGGTGATCTTAGTATCTATTAAGGATTCAATTTTGAATTGTCCTTTAAAAAGATTTGGAATTTGTTTCTGTTGGTTTGTAAAGTGGGATTGGGTTCATTTTTACTTGGTCTATCAAGGGGTGAAAAGAATTGGATTTGTCTCTGTTAGAAAACTTAGACTAGGAACATTCAAAGTAGTCTAGTGAACAAGTTTGGCCAAAATGACTATTTGCTCATATTTCTTATTTTTGAATTTCTCTTTATTTGATTCTGCTTGGAAATGATCTAGATGATGTTTTTTTCATCTTTAAACCAATCCTTGGCATTCATAGCAATCAAACATGGCAATCTCAATCATTCATGCATTCATCACACACATGCATTCATATTAATTTTAATAATAAAAGTTTTTGTTAACCCTAAACTTGGGTGATTAGAACTTTATATTATTGATTAATATTTTTGGGATGTTACACAGCCTCAATCAATGGAATACTTTGACATGAGATGATTGCATGATCTGAGTTGTGGATCCCTAGCTTAGGTTCTATCAAACATTGTTTCGTAAATGGGCAGTTATAAAGGTAGAGTTTGGGTTGGTTGTGAATCAAGCTGCATGACATGGATTACCAAGATGGGATTTGCCCCTCTGTAATGGATAGATATTCTTTGGACCCTCTAGTGTGATATGATTCATAAGCATGGTCATGCGCGACTCAGTTAAGTGTTAACTGAGGAGTTGGACTAAGGGTTAGTCCAGTGAATCACATATCATGGTACGAGAAGAGAGGTTAAGATATTAAGGGGATGACAATAACTCGCCTATAGCTTGACAAGGTATATCGTGTGACAAAGGGACTTAGACGAAATTCACATTGAAGGTTTGTCTTCCGGACTATACGGCACTTGGGAGATGACACGTCTTGCTAGAGGCCGCTACCATCTATCGATTTGAGGCCAAGTGTTCATGGGAGTGAGTGAGACTCAAATCTATGACATGATAATTTAAGGATTAGCTCATGTCGTGTCCATGTATTCATGAACCTACAGGGTCACACACTTAAGGGTAAGGAGCCCATGTGGATGATATCCATGTGGAAGTTCTGTTACAGCCTAAATGGGCCTCAAAAGTTGAGCCCAATTAGGTGTGTATATAAGTGGAGCGACAAGGGATAGTCCCTTACCTAGCCATCACTTTATCCACTCCTAAATTGGATTAGAAAAGATCTAGCAGTCCCCTTTCCGAGCTCCTTCATGTATGGGTGGATACCGATAGAGGCGTTGCACGTGCGACACTGGAGACAAAGGTGTTCGTGGGGTTATGGAGAAGGAGTTCATGGGATCAAGAGGAGCTGTTCGTGAGATCGATTGGCACTGCATCAACTGGCGCGCTTCATCAATAATCCGCACCTGTGTGTATAGTGCGTAAATCTTGTGGCCTATTACCTGAGATGGATCTTGGGAGCACCGCATTGGATAAAAGTTTTGTTTATCGGCTTGCAGCCCAACATGTATCTGTAAAAAGGAGGAGCCAAGACGACGCTCGAGGGACGAAAGAGCCTATGTGGCTCGCACAGGGGGTGGGCGCGCCACCTGGCATCTTTCGGGCCTCGTGGATCCCCTCGCTTCATTATTTGGCCCAAGTTGGTTCTCCTAGTGAAAAACTTATCAGGTATTTTTCCTTCAATTTATTGATGTCCAGAAGGTCCTGAAACAACAAAAACATGAAAAATGAGGTTTTCTGCCTCCCAGAAATTAAATACAATGAAAGGAACTTTGTAGGAAAGTCCCATAAATCATATAAATATGCATAAATAATTTTGGATCAAGGTAAATATGATTCTAAACAGTGCATAAAGGTCCTAAAAAATTGATGATGCAAAATGCAAGTATCAGGGACCCATCTACGTGATTAAACGGTAGATGCATCTAGCAGTGCTATCAAGTCCGGAACAAGGCAGCGGGAGCGAAGGAAAAAATTCTATCATACACACACTCCTTATAATGAGAGGCTAACAATGGGACCCAGTAATCATTATTAATGGCAGATAGATCGAGCAACATCACCGAGTTGAAATCAGGGAGGCACGAGCCAAGGAAAAAAATCCATCATGCACATTTTTCTTCTATTGTGAGTATGACATATGGGGACCATATGCGTGATTAAACGGTACATGCATCTAGCAACGCTCTCAAGTTTGGAACAGGGTAGCGGGATCGAAGGAAAAAATCCATCATACACACGATTCTTCTAATGAGAGGCTGACATGTGGGACCCAACAACGTGATTAATGGAAGATAGATCAAGAAACGTTATCAAGTTCAAATCAGGGAGCCACGAGCCAATGAAAAAAATCCATCATACACATGTTTCTTCTAGTGTGAGGATGACACGTGGGACCCAATAGTCTGATTAAATGGAAGATGCATCGAGCAATGCTATCAAGTTCGGAACAGGAAAGGAAAAAATTCCATCATACACATGATTCTTGTAATGAGAGGCAGACATGTGGGACGTAGAAGCCTGACTAAACGGAATAGGCATCGAACAATGTTATCAAGTTCAAATCACGGAGGCGCGACCGAAAATTATGGTCCTCTAGAGTCAATGACGTTCGGGACTCACGTGCCTAAAAATACTTCATCAAGTCAACATCTTGCGAGAAACTGAAAATCTTTCTTCTACCACGCGCTCATCAAGCTTCGTCCACGTTTTTACCGGTTTCGTCATAGTAGAGGGGCGCGAAACTGAAAAAAAAGTTTTCCATCGGCCACGGTCGTGCCGAGAATTTTGTTGGGGAAGATGCGCCTTCTAAGACGACCGACGGGCCAAGTCATTGCAGAAGAAAAACTTTCTTGTAGTGGATTTTGATAATTTATAGTCATGATGAACATGTAAATCTTTGTATAGTATTCTTAGGAAACTATGAATGCATCTTCCACAACTGAAAGACAAACTTGTTATTGTCCGGTGTATTGCTATCAAGAAAGAGCTTCTTGATAGTGTTGATGGAATAAAGTGAAATTTCAAAATCAAGGTATTTGACCTTACCTCCAAATGTCTATAGAAATGAAACTCTACAAGTAGAGGAGAAACAAGTGATAGTGATCGTGACGTTTCAACTAAATACTTTTACTAAAAAAAGTAGGATTCAAGAATACATTTCCCATCTTATGGAATTATATTGTTGATTCACTTTTCATGTTAATGGAACAAGACATACCTACAAATTACGAATAAGCGATGATAGACCTAAGTACGAGAAATCACTAAGATTCATGAAATCCTAAATTAAATTGCATTTAAAGATTGCAGAAGTAATATGTTACTTGAGCTTGTTTAGTAAATTCATTACTTAAATATTTCTCAATAACTACAAAGTTATAAATAAGAAATGAAACTTTGAAAGACATAAAGCTCCATTTGTCACAAAGGTTGTCTTGAAAAATTCAAATGGTTGACTACAAAATGTAGCGACGCTTGAGTCTGTTGGATTTACACTTAGCAATTACTACAATTTTATAATTGATAGATGATTAGCAAAATTGTGTGTTCTCCAATGGAAGGATTGAAGAAAGGTTGTAATTAGTACAACACGTAGGTTTTGTTGAATCAGATGGATGCTAGTGTCTCATTGTGGGAAATTCTCAATTTCATAAACGATCAAAGGATTTTGGAATTGCCAAAATATCGAGAAGACCTGCATTTGTGAAGTATTTAAGTGGGAGCTAAATAGTTTCTTGATCAAATGTGTGGATGACATATTTGAGTGGGATCTAAGTGAGTATCCTAAAAACTCTTATATGAGTAGCATATTTGATTGGGAGCATGACAACATTCTTGTATATGTGTACAATATATAGTGAATGATGTGATTGGTATTGGTGGCATTTAAGTAAGTAATATTCTATGAATGAAGTTGAACAAAATTTCAAACATTGAAGTCTATCAAGATAGATTGATACATTTAATAAACATAAGTGTCGAAATGTTTCGGGTTTAGATTCTAAAAGAAGTTCGGAATTTCCTAGAGTGGATTCTAAAGTAGTTCAGAATGGATCAAGCAAAGAAAGAGGTTCTTACGTGTAAAACTAGGTGAACCATTGGGTATAGACAACAATGGTTTAAAAGGAAGCATAGAGGTGATTTTCTCATCCATATGCCTTGGTCATAGGTTCTTCCATGAAACCATGTTATATACTCGACAAAAATGTGACCCATGTTCTTAATTGGAAGAACATGTTCTAAAGTGATTCATGAATAAATCAATGAAACAGTAATAAAAATATCTTCAGCATTTGGAGAAAGGAAAGATCTACATTTATATAGAAGTAGGTGACTACTTTAGAAATGACAAGTGTGCTAAGTTTAGATAAGGAAGTTCGACTTCAACTAAGTGTGTTTCTAGTATACATGACTATAGTGAAAGTCCACTTGACTGAACAACCATCACTGTGAACACTGGGAACAAAGTCTCACTCTATTTCCAAACGAATAATTGGATACTTTATATGATAATGAGGTAAATGTAAAATTAGGATACATTAACAATTTGCAAAGGACATACAGATCTAGTAACACAGATCAAGGACATGATGTTTTCCACAAGCAAGCATGATCAAAAACACATTATGTAATATTGTGTTTATGATAGTAACAAATGCAAACTAGATTATCTGTACTCTAGTGCAAGTGGGAGACTAAAGGATATACCCTAGAGGCAAATAATAAATGTGTTTTTATCAAATCTCATTTACTTCATAATAGTTTTATATCGTGCTATAACTGTATCAAGTGGAAACATTGATACATGTGTGGTATACAAACAAACCAAGTCCCTAGTAGGCTCTATATAACTAGTTTATTGGGCAACCGATGATCAAGGTTTCGTGAACATGGAGAATTTATGCCAGTTGACAATGAGGTCATGAAATTAGTGAATGACATGATGGACATGCTTACCCAACATAAATATTGCAGCACGATCAAGTCACATAGTTTATCGTTGCAATAATTAGAAATGTAGTGACCTTCTCCTTAGACCGTGAGATTGTGGGACCCTGGATTTATAGTCCGAGAATTCCCCGTTATGCCTGCAAATCATGTTCCCATGATCAGTGAGCCATGAGCATAACTAAAAAGTATCATTACAACATCCATAAAGTAGCGAGTTCAGAACTTACATGATTTTCATTATGGCAATACAATCATCACCAGCAGAATTTCATCAATCGCAGAGCCCATGTCATGCCTTAACCTATAGGCAACTGACTGGGAAGACGACCTAGCTTGCATAGACGCCAGTATCTCCATCCTTCTTCTTTGAATATAGCCAAGTAAATATCTAGGGACAAAGTCGGTGAGTACATTGAATGTACTCGTAAACCACCTTATGAATAAATCAAAGAGGATATGCAATGTGGCTGTGGTAATAGGAAGGCTCCATGAGAGGTTCTTTTCTAAAATAGTTTCTCTTGTAGATATGGCAAATACAAGGTTTTTGTTGAAAACCTTTGTAAACAATTTGTAAAGTATTTTTGAAAAGTTTTAGAAAACACTAGGATTGGGTCACCTTATTTCATCTCCATGGTCCTTACTCGACCGGGTTATTCATCCTCCTGGATTCTTCGAGATCACATCACCTTCGATGGTGTCTTTCAGACCACTAGGTTTTCAAAAAACATATTTATTTTCCAAAATACTTTTTGAAAACAAAACCAACACCGCTCTACAACAACCTTCCCAACCGTCCATGACCCTGGACACAGCTATTCAAATATATTTACACTCTGTTGAGGTTGTACACTTTACCCACAAGATTTGATGCATCTACCATGATCACCATGGATCGTCATACAACAGTATGCGGGGTTCGGATAATCAAACAAGATCTTCAGAATGCCTACTCTAGCACAGGCCCTACCCTATGAGTTGTTCCTCTCAACACCGGGATGCCGGGATCCACAGACCAACCGGAGCACCACCAACTATTTCAGGAATGATGCCCTTTCAATGAGAGGCTCATAGTATCGCCCAACCACTCATGTGGGTGGTTCTGCTCCCCCCAGGACATTGTATCCACAGATTCCCCTTTTGTAAGGGAAGCCTGGCATTCGAGGGAGATGATCACTTACAGTAGTCACAAGGAAACCCATACCAGAGCAGTCAAACATCCAGTCAAGCCCCTTCCCATATAGGAGTAATGTGGTTGCATGGGATAGTTGTTCTAGAAAAAATGTAAAGAAACATGTGCGTTTTCGTAAACATTTTTATCTACTTCAGTATTCTTTGTAAAACAAAACGTTTTTATTTCTCAGACTTTGCTTGGTAGGTGAAACCCCACCAAGGTTTTATCATAAAACGTTTTAAAAACGTTTTCGGGGTCGTCCCATCCTATACTTCGGCTAAAATGGGGTCTCCAAAGGAGGGTGGTACTATACACCACATAATTTTCTAGGGACAAGTAGGTGTCATCAAAAGCGTTGTACCTAGTGGTACTAAAATGGTAATGGTTTGGAGGATCCAAACCTTCCCACATGTAAAACATAATATAGTAAAAATCATGTAGTTTGAATAAATAGGTATACAAAACATGCATACGTAAAATAGTAGGACAAGGGATTATGAGCAAGAAGGTGGGTTGCCTGTGACCAGCGAGATGTCCCTAGCGTCTTTATTAGAAAACCAGAATAACAATAATAATAGTAAGATGCTTCCTTCTTCTCAGCGTTACACAATCGAACTATCGCCGTCATCGAGCATACATGCATGCAAGCAATACCACAATCAATACAAGCATACAAGTATCAACACAATACAAAAATAAATATAAGATCACATACTAAACTTTAGTAGGGTTCGGTAAGACTGGATTTAGAAAGATTAGAATGGACTTGGAAGCATTTGTAGAAATTCATTTATGATTAAAAGTCTAGAAACTACTCAGTTGAGGGGGTTTTATACCAAGGCCAACTTTTGTATGATACCATTGTATAAAAATGGTACCATCAGATAGATATTCATAAAATGAAACCAACAAAAGTAGTTTCACTATTTTATCAATTTCCTTTGATTTATTATGAATTTCCTAGTGATAAAAGCTCTAATTCCAGGAAATTAATTCACAATAAAATATCTACAGGTCCAAAAATTATTTCCTCTTAGGATTAGGTAGTTATTGATGGACGGCTTCAGTGATAGTTGGAATCACTTCAAAGTATTTACCAGAATGCCCTTGGAAAATTCCCAAAGTCATTGATGGAAGGTTTTTGTTTTTCATCAAATTAAATCTACATAGGTTTTTGATATGAATCCAAAGATACATGGTAGTTAGTTTGAATAACTTTCTGTATAAATTGGAATTACTAATTTATGTGACACAGAACTACTGGAGTGATTTTATTAGTGAAACAACCATACACAAAATAGTTTTATTCACTAAAAATCAACCAAGGCTTAATAAATTTTGGGCTTATAGGTTTTGAAAGGTATGATGGTTTAGGAGTTGTGCGATTTGGAAATAGGTCAAAACCACTTTTGGTTTGACCTAGAGAAAATCCTAAGGGCAGAATTGGGTTGCTTTTGTTATTTTTACCAGGGGCAACTAGGAAGTAATTTAGGATGGGGCCAGGGTGACATGCAAGGTATCTAGGATACCTTTCAGTAATCAAAGGTTTAAAATCAAAAAGAGTTACAAAACTCTCTAAAAGAATTTATTAGTGAAAATGATACATCTAGGTAATGGATTTACAATAATTAATCTAGACATTAACTTCGTGAAACTATTGTACTGCATGTTGAAGGAAACATTCAGAAACTCTAGAGAAGATAGATTTGGACAGTTTGGGTTATTTTCTAATTTCTTTGAATTTAAATCATTTGGAATATAAACAGATATAGTTTAAAAGAGGAAAGAAATAACATAGGCGGGACAGATCTGGGGGAGGACTGGGCCTTGGCGCCAGCCCGCCCAACTCGCAGGCGAGCGAGCACGGGAGACACGACGTTCGAATGTCGGGGTGGGGCCTAGTTTCCAGGGAGCGCGGGGTGGCAAAGGGGTATCGGGCGCTGGTGGCCATGCGATTAGAAGGGCGTTGACGGCCGGTGACCATCGTCCACCTCGTGCCCGCGATGGCAGAGACCGAACCCTAACATGGCAAAAAGCAGTCGAGGCGAGCTCACCTAGGGCCGTGTAGGTGAGGGGGATGGTCAGGGGAGAAGCAGCGCTCTGCGGCGAGCCTGGAGAGTGGCGGAATGGCGGTGCTTGCTCCTGTAAAGGGAGCTCGCTTGAGCCACGACGACGCACTCGTCGAATCCCAACAGAACAACACTCGGGACCTGCTTCATGTCAAAGAAAAGGGCATGGTTAAGTGTAGGGGATTGAGGAAAACACAAGAGGGTAACATGCAGAGGGAGAGGAGCAAGATATATGGAGCTACACTCAGATCTATGGAGGAGGCCAGCTTCCTCTCTTCTTCTTGCGGGCAAGGCAAGGAAGGGGAAGAAGAGGGGAGCCTAGGGGAGGTAAGTGGGAGAGGTTGGGGGCAAATGAGACAAAGGGGAGGGGTTGGGGTGGCCTGTGTCCTTATAAAACAAATGGGGAGGTTTATGATGGACTATGTCCATGGGGAGCAAGGGGAGAGGCGAAACCAGGGCTGGCTTTGCTATTGGCGATGGTGGAGAGGTTTCCGGTCGGGCTACATGGCAGGGAGAGGCATGGGGTGCTGTTGCAGGGCTTTTAATAGACATGACATGGCATACCACTTGTCTCCTTACCTTACAAGTGCAAAAATACAAAGCTAGGGTTTGCTAGCACAAATGCTATAGTGGAGCATGACCAGAGTGTGGATGAGTGTTATGGAAGCTTGGATGACCATTTTGGTGAGAGACTTGATTGGTTTAAATGTTTAAATTCAAAATATTTCAAAAATTGACTAAATATATGGTTATGAAGAAAGTATAGGAATTTAATCTTGGCAAGGTGGAGAAAGGGTACTGGTAGATATAGGAGGCCAATAAACCTCTGTAGGAATTATTTGAGATTTTTCCAAGGATTTTTTAGTCCAATTAATATCATTTAGTCAAATAGTGCTAAAATGGTTTTTAGAAGGTGTTCTGATATTTTTGAATTTGACAAGGTTGGTTTTTGCTTTGGGAAGGTAATAAATACCATCTCACACATTGGGAATTTTTTATGGAATTTATTGAGATGGAAAAGTATTTTTAAGAAATTATTTCTTATTTCTGCTATTTAAGAAAAAGGGAAAAAGTAATGAAGCCTTTCAGGATATGATGTATAGGCCTCAAGTGTGCCTTGATATTGGCAAGGTATTTTGGAGAAAAACAAACTTTCCTTTATAGGGGAAGTTTTGAAGATTTGGTCAAGGAAAGGAATTTAAATAGTTTTAGGGCCAAATTAATTAGGGTGAATATTGGATAAAGTTATATTTCCAAGATGGATGATTTCAACTTTAAGTATCCATAAATTTAAACCTTGGGCCTTGAATTCCAAACTAGATTTAGGAAATAAACTAGAATTAGGGGATCCAGGGCACTGATATTTTTATACCTTCTAAACCTTGTTGGATTAGGGAGCTCAGAGCTCACCTTGATGCAAGGGATATATGGATGGATAGACCAAGTTATGTAGATGATCATTGTACCAAGGGTTGAACTTGATTGGGTTTTAGGTGGTCTAGGAGTGATGCCAAACTTTGTTGAAAATAAGGGTGCCATAAAAGATTATCATGAAGCCTCATAAACCATGTGGGTTTAAGAAGCATAGAGCTCCAATGGAAACAAGCGAAGTGGGGAATGGTAGACCATGATTAGTATATCATAACCATGCAAATAGTTGGTCAAGGTAAGATAACATAGGGATGGGATCTTCTGCCAAAGTAGGCATGATGGTAAGATTTGTAGAAACGGGATTTTTTTTATCTGCAAAACCATCAAGGATGAGTGGTTCCAAGAAGGGTTTAGCCAAGGGAAAGAGTGGAATTTGGCAGTACCCATGATGTACTACAAGATGGTTCAAGTACATTTTCAAAGACACATACTGATTAAAATAGGTGGAGTCTCAAAGATTGAATCCAGTAAGGGTTCCATGCTTAGTTAAATTCTAGCGGTTTTAGGGTTTGGAACTAGGATACAAGAGGGGATGATGTTGGAAGGATGCAAGGTTCCAATATCATCATCAATTGGTTTATATTTAAGTATAGGTTGGCTATAGGGGATCCATTCTTATATTTGGTCTTCATTTAGTTGGATGATAATATAAGGGATTAGCTCAGGATGGATCTGGTTAAGGGGATTAGAGGGTCACTCTAGTGACTAAGGAGAGATCAAGCTTGGGTAGCTTGGTTAAGATGGGTGTTCCTTAATCTAGTTGGTACCTAGGTGATGATCTCCTAGAGTAGCTCACTCTAGTTCCTAAGCAAACAGGTCAATCAGCAGATCAAAGCAACTCATCAAACAACAGATCAAGGCAACTCATCTTGTCAAGCATTCAACCACTACTGAGGTTACCATCAAGCCTAGATTAAGGTAAGGATGGGTATTTTGAATAGATTGTGTTTTGAAGTAAGAAGAGAGCTTCTTGGTATTTCTACCAAGGTAAGAATGTAAAAGGGTTTTATGAAAAGTTTTGGAAAACCTAGAGGTAAAAGTAGTTGGAAGTTCTGTCTTCCAAACATAAGGAGATTATATATTATATCTCTTCATAATTTTGTTAATATAAACTAGTAAAACATTTTGTTTTGTAAAAATCATCTTGGCTCAAGTTTTGGGAAATGCCAGAACATCTGAGAATATGAAAGATAAGCCAAGACATCTCTTTTGTAAAATAGCTTTTGTCAACTAGGGTTGATATATGGAGTACATTATCTAATACACATTCAGTTGCATAAGCACCAGCAAACAATCAAACAAACATTGTACCACTTAGCAATAAAAAGTTTTTGTTCCCCCTGATTTTTGCCTTTTGGGCAATAAATCAGGGTTGCTAAAATGGGATGTTACAGAGATCATATCTAATCACTATCACCCGCGGCTGCTTAGATTGCATCAATCGCACACCATAACAAGGTGATCATAAAGGTGTATATTGGGTATTCCAAAGGGATATGTTGAGGCGTATGCATGAGGATCAGGATTTTTCTCCCGTGTGACGAGAAGATACACTAGGCCCACTCGGTGAGATTTCATCCAAGAAGGTGCAGTGAATAACTAGGTCATGAGGATGCAATATCACAAGAACAAGTTAAGTAGACTTGTCGGTAATGAGATTGGTATGTTGATACCGATGATCAAATCTCGGACGAGTTATGTATCTAAGCAACAAAAGAAATCGGAATCCTAGTCGTGTAGTAGATCTGGATTTATTCGGCTAAAAAGAAGTGTGTGTGGCTGTCGTATCTGCTCATCCCCTTCTTCATTCATCCATTTAGGTCGGTCATAGGAACTTAGAGCACCTATGCTCTGGTAAAAGAAAACCACCTCGACCGGATCTAACGAACGAAGAAGGCTATTCACACTGGATTTATTCTAGGGAGGTACATTTTGGATGGATTTATGGTTCAAACGAAAAAACATCATGGAATGCACAGGGGTTTATGGACATCCTGTTCCCGCTAATGATCATTTATATGAGAGGTGTCCCGATCATTCGTGTGATGTTCCCGAACCATAGGGTAACACACTTAAGTATTCTGTGATGCCTGGAGATCGTTTTGGTGTCATCGGGATCACTGTTGGAGATAAGAGAGAAAATCAGAAATGTTTCCAGCAAAGTCCGAAGATGTTCGGAGTGATCGAAAAGGTGTTTTTGATCATCAGGAAATATTAAATGTGCTTTTATATTTATTAATTGAACTAATAAATAAAAATCTAATTTAAAATTATTTTTGGGCATACCTTACATAATGGGACAATTCCTGGAGGAAAGGGCCCATGGGGAAGGTCCACTGCCTAGGGCACCCCGCTGGACGGCCATGGGCTGCCATGCACGGGTGGGTGGGGCCCACCCGACCGGCCCCTCCTCCGCATGGCATGCCTCATCCTTGAGTTCCACATTGCCAACTGGTAAGTTGGGGTTCCTCCCTTTCTCTTATATAAAGAGGGGTCCAGGGAGAGGAAAATACACAATAAAACTAGGAATTTCATAAGGCATTTTCCTTAGTAATTTTTCCCTTCTCTTTCTCTCTCTCCGGTTGACTCTCGTGCTTGTGGTTCTAAGAAGAACTGCACATGTGTGAGACGACATCACTCCGGCATGCTGTCGCGCTGTTGGATCCTAGTTCCAGAAGGTCTACTTATGCATCCCGACTGGATATGGGAGAACACGAGTCATCGTTGGATACTGGACATGTGCGAGACCACGGAGGTGCTGCCAGTTGTGGAACCTGGAGGTGATGTGCGAGGAGCAACACGACCTTCACGTCGACTACGAGTATGACTACATCGCCAATGTTCCCACGAACATAAATGCTTTTGGTCTACAAGGATATGTCGTTGAAACATGTCTCCTGTTACTGCATTAACTCATAGATAGATCTTGGCATCGGTGTTGCGCTTGCTAGAAAAAATCTGCTGCGAACCCCTTCAATTATGCGAACATCGACTACATAGTACTTCAACTATATGGGCTCAAAGAGTTGTACCATAGTGTAATAGAGAGATTAAGGAGGGACAGACTGATAGAAACCGTGACCTGAGTCTTGAAGTTGTAGTAAGGGGGTTTTATATTGGGGACCTTAGAAGTTTATGCTGTAGTTGGACTTTATGTCTTAATGAATCCTTTGTTTATTCATGAGAATGGCCTTAGGACCAATCATAAGGGGTGTACTATTTCTCATATATATGGCTGCACCTATTTTAGGCTCTATCCAAAGAGAAGAAAACTTAACAAGATGCTCACATGCTGCTATATAAATCTATATGCCAAGTAAATCCATGGCGCCCTCGGGAACTTTTTCACATATAAGAGTACAAACTTGAGCTTGTCCTATTATTGTATATAGGATTGGGCTTTCTTTGAAAAGAGCATTTACTTTACTTGTCATCTCTTTATTTGCAATTTAATTTTCTGTAAACTATAACCCAAAAAACCAAACCTTACATCTTTTATTGTTTTACCTGTTAGACTTACTAACCAATATCTTCAGATCCTCGTGGGTTCGACAATACAGTAGATCTCCTGCACTTGGGAGACATCAATTACTCTTGGGTTTTTGGAACCCATAGCTTGTTACTACCTGAGCTTGTTCCCAAAGCTTTGCCTTTCGGGTTCTTGGAATACTAGACGGTTTTGTGGTCACTATGGTGTTGTGGACTTCTTGGGGACTCCAAATAAGTTGAGGAGATTCCTCAAGCTTGAGGCCTTGGTGGTGATTTCTTGGGATCCTCCAATTATTGTGGATTTGCCCCAATCTTCTATAGGTTCGATGAACACCCTCAAGGCTCCCATAGTGGATCGAGAGCTTCCCTTTTGGTGGGAGCGCTCGAGGAGAATATGGTGAGCCATTTGTGGCATTTGTTGGCCTCCACACTGCTCCATCAGAGAGTAGCATCTGCAAGGGTGTGAACTTGCGATACATCATTGCCATTGTATGCCTTGGTTATCTTTATACTCAAGACATTTACTTATGTACTTTACATGTGATAGCCTTAGAGTTTAAAGTAATATATCTTGCTATCACATTGTTGTTTGTTTTTTTACCATAAATTGTTAGTGCAGATAGTTGAACTTAGCATAGTTAGGTTTTGTGCTTCATAAATTAAATGATAATTTTATTCCTTTTGTTAGATCCAATATCATAATTAGTTTATCACCTATTCAGCTCCCTTAAATCAGTGTATTTTCATCGGGCCTATTTAACGCTAGAGCCACACGAGGGGACGGTGGCCCGCATTAATGTTGTCGTGTAAAACCTGTCGGGACGCATGTCATCGCAAAACGACGGGACGCCTCCCTGCACCTGCCTAGGAATTGTCATTGTCTTTAATTAGGTTGACCAGCCACCGAGGCCTTCTCTAATTAGGCTGACTGGCCACTGCCTCCACATTAAAACTCTGACTACGGCATTCAGTCACTGATAAGGCTTGCCCAAGAGACGTGCGGCTTGTGTCCAGTGCGCCTAGAAGACTTCTTGTGGCGTGGGTTTGGCCTAGGCTTCCAGGCAGACTAATGGGCCGCGTCGGACAAAACAAGCCCTTCGTCTCACGCGGCTAGACAAGATATTCTATCCGGCGTAGCCGATAGACGCTTGGGATATTTTCAGGGCATGCGACTACGCATGCTCTTAGGACCTTTAGGACATAGAAATGCATAAAACTTAATAGATTTCGCCTCTCTCCCCTCACCGACGACAGGCAACAGCGACCAGCCCTATTTAGATCTCAGCGGCGAGAGCACTAGTTCCCTCCCTTCGGCTAGCCGCTCTGGCGGCGGGAGGAAGGGGAACCTCTTTTCTTCGCCTAGTAGTGAAGGTCAGGGTATGTCTGCTATTCGGCGCCATTGGGGTGGTAGAAGTGGTGCCAGGACAAATAAATCTGACTCAACTCTACTTCTCACACCACCGATGACCTTCACGATAGCGCCTCAGAATTGATGTCAATGTGTGTTGGTTGATCCTTTAGATCGGTAGCTTGGTATTCTCGATGTTCTTCAAGTCCAACGAGATTAGTTTCTTGGTGTGTCAATGGCATTCATCGTTATCTGCAATGGTGCTGGCGGCCGAGGCGATGTGGTTTCTATGGAACGGTGATGTTGGTCCGGAGGTGGTAGATCTATTGTTCTTCTTCGACTTCGTCGATGAGAGGCGGCAAATCTTGGTCGAAGACAGCACATGGACGTCTCCTGGTCGACGTGTCACAATGACATGTGCCTCGGTGCGTGCAACATACCTATTCATCGAGTCACAAAGCCTCATTGGCAATGGTGCTTTTTTGGATCTTGCAATGGTGGAGGCGTATCTCTCGGCGTGCAGCTTGGCGGCGCTAGAGTTGGGCAGTGGACGCTAGCTTTGGTGGTTGCATAAAACCCTAGTGATTATTTTGTATTTAATGATCTTTTTTTGATTATAAGAAGGTAGAGAAATCTCTACCTTATAAGATTTAAGGTTATTTACAAAACAAAATTACAACAGGGAAAAAGAAAGAAAGAAGAAAAAAGAACTATGACTACTTGGTTGGCCAAAGTAGCATTGCCTGTCTCTTCTTCGGAGATATGTGTGCCCATAAGTGCAAGTACTCAGCGATCTGTTTTAACAGGGCTTGTCTTTATATGTTCCTTGTATTGAAGATTCTGTCATTTCTAGCTCGCCAGAGCCCTAGCAGACATGCAGCAAAACAAACTGTCCAGGCATTGTCCATTGTTACACTCTGAACTTGTTGAACAAACTGGGATATGTAGCATGTCGAGGCGGCCAACTGTGAGAGCCCTAGTTTATCCCAAACCCAGGTAGAGGTTCTGCAGTGTAGTGCAATGTGGTGAATTGACTCTAGCGCCGGGCATCTATCACAGCCCGCATCATTACACCAAGATTTAGCTGTCATGTTATCCTTCGTGTTTAGCCTTCCCGGAAAGCAAGCCATAGGAAGAATTTGTGTCGTTTGGGTATGACTTGTTGCCACACCCAGGGAAAAGCTGCCAAGTTGTTCCTCTGTCACTGAATATGGTGTAAAATGCCGTTGCTGTAGGTTCCTTCCCAGTGGTGATCATCTCTCTCCGGTCTCTCTCTTCCTAAATATCTATCTATTTCAGCCCATGTAGAAGTTGCTGCAGTTGTTGTTGAGCCGTGTCTGACAGAGGTTGCAGTAGTTGAATATCCCAGTTCCCAGATGGCCTCTGAGATTTGATGGTGCAAAACTGATCCTTAGCAAACGAGTACAGAATTGTGAATTTAGTATGCAGTCTCCCAAATCTGGTCCAGTGATCATGCCAAAAGGACGTTTTATTACCCCCTGCTGGGAAGCATTTTGTGGCACTTAAGATGGTGGGTATAAGGTTAACCATTGATTTTCAGAACGGTGTGTCATGTTGTCTTGTAATGTGTGGTATGGAACTATGCAGATACCACCTAGTTAGCCAGGTGAATCATGGCCCTTCACCCCCTGCCAGCAGTTTAGAAAGCATGTTTGCCATAAGTGCTCCGTTGTTCAATCTCAGGTTTCGGATTCCCAAGCCCCCTTGCTTCTTTGGCATGGTCAAAACCTCCCTAGACACAAGACATTGTCCCCCTAGCACTTGGTGTTTGTTCTTCCAAAGGAATGCGCTGCATAATTTGTTTATTGCCTCAATACTGCCCTGATCCCATTCGATGCAAGCCATGATTTTTTTTTGGAATTGCAGATAGAACAGAGTTGATCATTTCAATCCTCCCCCCGGAGGTCATCAGTCTCGGGATCCAACCTGGAAGCTGTCTTCCCACTTTTTGAATGACCGGCTGCAATAGACTTCTTGAAATCCTGTTCACGGACAGTGGCAGGCCCAGGTATGTGCATGGGAGTTGAGCCACTGGGCATCCAAGGATCGCCGCGACAGCTTCAGTGTCTTGTTGAGTCATATGAATGGGGGCAAACGTACTTTTCTGGTAATTGATGTGCAGTCCAGTGAAAGAGGCAAAAGCATCAAGCAGTAGCTTGACATAGCTGGCCTGTTCAGCTGAGCCGTGCAGGATTAGTAAGGTGTCATATGCGTATTGGAGAGCAGGCAGTGGTGCCCCTGATGTAGTGGATGAATCAAGTACCCTGCGCTATATGCGTTTCGAATCATCCTCTGTAAAATGTCAGCGACTAAAATAAACAGGTAAGGCGACAGTGGATCGCCCTGCCTGACACCCTTCTGAATTTTCTACCTACCTGACCATTTATAAGCATCTGGGCCTGAGAACTCTCCAAGAGCTGTCTTATCCATGAAATCCATTTCCCTGGGAACCCTCTTGCAGCTAAGGTGTATAAGATTGCCTCCCAATGTATTGTGTCAAATGCTTTCTGAAAGTCTAACTTGAGAACTATGACTGGTTTTTTAGTTCTGTTTGAGCACTGAACCATTTTGATTGCCATTACGAAGTTCTCAATTATGGACCTCTTCTTAATGAATCCTGATTGCATTTGATCAACCAGCTCTTTAATTCTTGGCTGTAGCCTGTTAGCTAAGACCTTGGCAATCAGTTTAGGGATAGTGCTGTAGTGACACTGGACGATAGTCCATGATCTCCTGCGATGACTCACACTTAGGTAGGAGTGTGACATAGGCCAAATTTACTCCTGATAAGTCAACCCCTTGTGAATGCATTGTTCTGAATAGGTGCAGCAGATCTATCTTCAAATCCTCTAGATAGAAACGAAAGAATTCTTTTGTAAAATCATCTGGGCTTGGGCTCTTGTTTGGCGGCGTATGCATGACCGCATATTTGATTTCTTCCCATGAAAAAGGGTCTGCAAGCGTCCGAAGATCTATATTGTACCCATTATATAATTGTTGCAGATTGATAGTTTGCACCCATACTCTACTTTCCTTGAACAGATCAGCGAAAAATTTAGTTGCAATGTCCAGTTTCATGCGGTCTTCGAAGTACTCAACTCCATCCATTGAGAGGAATTTCATTTTGTTCTTTATCTGTAGGTTGCCATCATGCGAAAGAACCTGGTGTTCTCATCTTCTAACTTGCACCATTTGATTTTTGCCCTCCTCCTCCATTTTTGCACATCCCGTTCGCATAAAATCTGGTGTTTCTTTCTGCAGATTGTTCTGAAAGCAAATTCGTAATTTGTAAGCGTTCTCCATTCCTCAACCGCGTCCATGTATTGGACTGCATGAGCCAGGTTTCTCTGGACTGTTTTCTGTGATTTTGTATTCCTTACCCATGCCCTTGTTGCAGCTCTAATTGCCCTTAATATATGGTTTATCTTTTATGTAATAGCCATCTGTCTCGTCTCCCTAGATATGATTCCTTTCGTTCGTTGAATCAGTTCAGGATGATGGAACCAGCTGTCTTCGTATCTAAATAAATCACTGAATCTTGCTTCATTTCCCGTGTCTAGCGGAATTGGTTGGTGGTCAGATGTTGGCCTGCCCAGTGCCCTACATTCAGAGTTAACAAACTTTTAACTCCATTGTAGATTTATCAGTACCCTGTCCAATCTGACCAATGTCGGGTCCCTTCTTTTATTTTACCAAGTGAATCTAGCATTGCATATGTCTACATCCATCAACTCTAGCTCATTTATCCAATGGTTGAAATCTGTTGGAATTATGCCCTAGAGGCAATAAAAAAAATGTTATTATTATAATTCTTGTTCATGATAAAGTTTATTTTCCATGCTAGAATTGTATTAAGCGGAAACTTTGATACTTGTGTAGTTTATGAACAACACCGTGTCCCTAGTACGCCTCTATGGACTAGCTCATTGATTAATGATGGTTAAGGTTTACTAACCATAGACATGAGTTGGTAATTAATAATGAGATCATGTCATTGGGAGAATGATATGATGGACAGACCCAAATCAAACAGAGCAATTAGATCGTGTCATCGTGTTCATCTTTGCGAAGCTTTTTCTTATGTCAAATATTGTATTCCTTAGACCATGAGATAATGCAACTCCCTGGTATCGAAAGAAAGCTTTGAGGTCATAAAACGTCATCCTATGAGAGGGTGATCATAAAGGTGTCTCTCAGGTGATCGGAAAGTACCTGTTGGGTTGTATGTATCGAGATGGGATTTGTCCCTCCCAAGTCGGAGATATATACTTCAGGCCCACTCGGTAATCGATATCAACACCGCTTGCAAGCAAGTGGTTAAGGAGTTAATCACAAAGTGATATCGGATTAAGAAACGAGTAAAGTACTTGCTGTGAACGAGATTGAACTAGGTATGCCGATGCCAACGATCGAATCTCGGGCAAGTAAAATATCGCGTGATGAAGGGAATATATATATGGGATTAATTAAATCCTGGCATCGTGGTTCATCCGATATGATCATCGATGAATATGTGGGAGTCAATATGGGTTTCCAGACCCCACTGTTGATTATTGATGGAAGATCATGTCTGCATATTCTCGAACTCGTAGGGTCACACACTTAACGTGTCTCGACGCTAGGATAGAATGGATAATTGGTTTATGAGTTTTTGTTCGGAGTCTCGGATGAGATCCAGGACATCACGAGAGGTTCCGGAATGGTCCGGAGAATAAGATTCATATAAGGCAAAGCAGTTTTTGGATTTCGGAATTGTTTCGGAATGTTCGGTATTGTATCGTAAGGTTCTAGAAGCTTCCGGAGTGGGACCAACGTGGCCCCACTCCTTCAACCCTAGCCGCCATACTGCTGCCCTCCAGATCTCTCTCTCTCTCCCGACTGCGCGTAGGCGAAGCCCTGCCGCAGAAACTCTCCACCTTTGCACCACGACGTCGTGTTGTAGATCCAATCTATCTCTCCGCCCCACTTGCTGGACCAAGGAAGGAGGAGACGTCGAGGTGCCGTACGTGTGCATCTCTCGGAGGCGTCGCCACTTGCGGCGTTGGATCGGATCGGATCACGAGGAGGAGAAGGCTAGTACGACTACATCAACCACGTTCCGCTGTGCGATTTCTTCAAGGGTATGAAGATCTCATCTATTCCTCCTCGTTGTTTGCATCTCCTAGATTAGATCTTGGCTTCCCCGTTCGCATCCGTAGAATTTTTTTGATTTACTATGCTACGAAACCCTTCAGTGGCATCAGAGCTAGATCTACGCGTAGATGTGTTTCACGAGTAGAACGCAACATGCTTGTTGCAGGCGTTGATGTTTTCTGTTGCAAGCCTCTTGTTGTGTACTTCTTATGACGCGGGATAGTGAGATCGAAGCGGTCCAGGCCAACTTTACGCGACCTCGTTCGCGAGACCGGCTCCGCACTTGACGTGTGGCTTGTTCCACACATGCGGCTGGTGGATGCCGGTTTCTCTCACTATAGTTGTCATGAGATTTACACCGGATGTTGGCAACCATAATATCACCGTTGTGGCTTTCCGTAGGTAAGAATCGTTCTTAGCTTGTTACTCCCATAAGCCACGTAAAACATGCAACAACAAAGTAGAGGCGTCTAACTTGTTTTTGCAGGGAGTGTTTCTGTGATATGGTATAGCCCAAGATGTGATCTGTATGTTGTATGCAATGATCATGTTTTGTAATGTTTCACGACTTGCATGTCGAGAAGTACACAACCGGCAGGAGCCATATGGTTGTCTTTATAATTGTGTATGACCTGTGTGTCAACTTCTTATACGCCATGTAATAGCTTTACTTTATCGCTAAGTAGTTAGCAATAGTTGTAGTTTCTATTCGTGGTGGAGGCAATCATGGTGGAGTGATGGAGATCATGCTGGCACGCACAAGATGGAGATCATTGCGCGGAGATTGGCTATACCATGTCACATAAAATTATATGCATGTGATGTTTATCCTTTTATGTATCTTATCATGCTTAGATCGCGACTGTAGCATTATAAGATGATTCCTCACTTAAAGATCAAGATAAAACTGTGTTCTCCCCATGTATGCACCGTTGCGAAAGTTCGTCGTGTTCAAGCATCACATGATGATCAGGTTCTATAAACTCTACGTTCACATACAACGGGTGCAAGTCAGTTTTTGCACACGCGGAAATACTTGGGTTTGACTTGACGAGCCTAGCATGTACATACATGGCCTCAGAACACACGAACCGAAAGGTTCAGCATGAGTCATATGAATGATATGATCGACACTTCGTTGTCCACCATTGAAACCACATCCCTTCTCGTGATGATCGGATTAGGTGTGGTGAATTTGGATCATGTTCACTAAACAACTTGAGGGATGTTGAATTTAGTGGAAGTTCATCTAGTAATTTGATTAAGTTTAACTAGTTATCATGAACATAGTCTAAATTGTACTTGCAAATTTTGTAGATCAAATGGCTAAGTCCAACTTCAACGTTTTTGCTGAGAAAGAAAAGCTTAAGAACAATAGGTCTAACTTCACCAACTGGTTGCGCAATCTGAGAATCATTCTTGCTGGCGGACAAAAGGACTATGTCCTTGAGAAAGCGCTAGGTGACGCCCCTGCTGTAGATGCGCCGGCTGATGAGAAAGTTGTTTATCAGTCGCGCAAAGATGATTATGGTGTGATTAAGAGCACCATGTTGTTTGCTATGGAATCGGACCTTCAAAATCGTTTTGAGGAGTTCGCCGGGCCCTTTGAGATTCTTGAGGAACTGAAAACCATGTTTCAGACTCAGGCCCGTTCTGAGAGATATGAGATCTCTGAGAAATTCTTCAACTGCAAGATGGAGGAAGGGAGTTCCGTTAGTGAGCACGCCATTAAGATGTCAGGATACACTCAACGCCTTGAGAAACTGGACTGCAAGATTTCAGAGGAGCTCAAGATTAACAGAGTTATGCAATCACTCCCTCCTAGCTACAAAGGTTTTGTAGTTACTCATAATCATATTGGTTCCACTGATACGATCACCGAGATCTTCGCTAAGCTGAAAGCTGCGGAGGTGGGCATCAAGAAAGATAATCATGTGTTGATGGTCAACAAGCCCCCCAGATTTAAGGAAGGTAAGGGTGCAAAGAAGCCCTTCAAGAAAGGCAGAGGCAAGCGCGTTGCCCCTTCTGATAAGAAGCTCAAGTCTGGACCTAAGACGGACACTGAGTGCTTCTATTGCAAGGACAAGGGTCACTGGAAGCGCAACTGTCCGAAGTACTTAGCGGACAAGAAGGCTGGCACCATCAAAGGTATATTTGATATACATGTTATCGATGTTTACCTTACTACCGCTCGTTGTAGTGCCTGGGTATTTGATACTGGTTCAGTTGCTAATATTTGTAACTCGAAACAGAAGCTACGAAATATGTTATGGGGTAACCCCTTGGGGTGGCCCGATCTTTCACGAATCTCCGCGGGGATCAAGGGAAAAGCGGTGGAGGGAAGAGGGGACGAAATCCACGAACACACGCACACTAAGATCCCGATGAACTCACGCACACAAATCACGATACACGCCGATAACTCACGCCGGTGACAACCGGTCCAACATAATCTCTAGGATCGGTGTTGGGCGAAGCTCTCTCTCCACGACCAACAACGGGGGACGAGGTGCTTGGTGAGACCTTGACGACTTGGGGGCGAGAAACCGAGAACCCAAGGCCTTGTACAACTTGAACGCACTAGGCAAGATCCAAGAGGTGGTGGATAATAGGGTGCCCCTTGGTAGGAGCATGAGACCAATAGATGAAAGATCCTCAAAGGGGTGTCCTCAATCTATTATTATCCAAGTCTACGGTTTACAATAGAGGGTGGGGGCTATATATAGGCCATCCACATAAACAGGGGTAGTTTCGAAACGAAAAGGTAAAATATAGGAAGGGTTACAGGGCGCTGGGCCGAACTGATGCGATCTGGTTCAATCAGGACCGGTAGTACCGGTCGGGCAACCGGTAGTACCGCTCCGGGGGCGGTAGTACCGCTGGCGGTCCTGGAGCTTCCGTCGGAGTCGCCTGTAACGAGCGGTAGTAGGGAGCGGTAGTACCGCCCACCGGTAGTACCGGTTCCTGCTCCGGTAGTATTGCCGGTGTCTAGGGCATGGAGGGGTTCCTTCTGGAGTGACCAGTAGCTGGGTCCGGTAGTACCGCTTGCACCGGTAGTACCGGTCTCCTGATCCGGTAGTACTGCTGGCGTCTGGCAGCGACTGGTTGCTTCCGCTCCGGTTCCTCCGTCCCTTGGGTCCTTCTCTTGGTACCTGATGATGCACAGTTTATGCGTATGAAGTAGCAAGCCATCCAAGGGTGTGTCGAAGTCACACAAGGAAAGGAGCGAGTTAACCTTGGCTTGGAGGAGCTTAGCTCGGGCGCGAGTCATTGGTCCACTGGGAGGGCTAGGTGTTGTAGATGGAGGTGCGCCTGTAGGACGGGCTGCATCAGCTCCCCCCCTTGGGGAAGAGTCGTCCTCGACTCTTCAACCTTCTCAACTGTATCTTCTCCATGGTAGGGTGAGACATCCTTGACATTGAACGTCGAGCTCACAAAATACTTGGATGTTGGGATATCAATGGTGTAGGCGTTGTTGTTGATCCTCTTTAGCACTTTGAACGTCCCATTACCTCTTGGCTTGAGTTTGGAGTCGCGGTCCTTGGGAAAGCGGTCTTTACTCAAGTGTATCCACACAAGGTCGCCTTCTTCGAAGATCATCTCTTTCTTGGTCTTGTTTAGCCTTGATGCTTGGCAAAGGACTTGTTGCTCGATCGTAGCTCTTGTGTCTTCATGGAGTTTCTTCATTGTTTGGGCACGCTTGTCAACGTCCATGTTGGTACGGTCATGTAGCAGAAGTGGAAGGATGTCGAGCGCGGTGAGAGGCTCGAACCCATAGACGATCATGAATGGGCTTCTCATGGTGGTGGAGTGCTTGGCGCGGTTGTAGGTGAACTCGGCGTGCGGAATGCATTCCTCCCAATCTTTAAGGTTCTTCTTTATCAACACACGGAGGAGTGTGCCAAGGCTTCGATTGACGACCTCGGTTTGTCCATCGGTTTGAGGATGCGAGGCGGACGAGAAGAGGAGCTTGATGCCGAGCTTGGCCATGAGTGTCTTCCAGAAGTAGCTCATGAATTTGACGTCGCGGTCGGAGACGATTGTTCTTGGTACACCGTGTAGCCGAATTATTTCCCTGAAAAACAAACTTGCTACATGTGAAGCATCATCGGTCTTATGGCACGGAATGAAGTGTGCCATTTTGGAAAAACGATCCACGACCACAAATATAGAATCATGTCCATGTTTAGATCTAGGCAATCCTAACGCGAAGTATGCTAATGTCCGACCAAGGTGCATGAGGAATAGGTAATGGCATATAAAGACCAAAGGGGTTAGACTTAGACTTAGCTTGGATACATGTAGTGCATCGTTGGACGTGGCGCTCCACGTCGCGCTTCATCTTTGGCCAAAAGTAGTGAGTGGATAGCATGGCATATGTCTTGTCACGGCCAAAGTGACCCATAAGGCCTCCACCATGGGACTCTTGAAGAAGCAAAATTTGGAGAGACGACTTCGGAATGCAAAGCTTGTTTTGTTTGAAAAGAAAGCCTTATGCAAATAGAAATCATCAATCCCTTTGTCTATTGAACATTTTGCAACAATTGGTCAAAAGAAAGGGTCGGACGCGTACAAAGATTTGATGTCATCAAGACCCAAGACATTTACTTCGAGTCGCGTAAGAAGGTTTGTGTTTTTGCGAGACAAAGCGTACGCTACCACATTTTCTTTGCCCCTCTTGTGCTTGACAATGTAAGGAAAAGACTCCATGAACTCAACCCATTTGGCGTGCCTTTTACTCAAATTGTCTAGATACTTCAACGACTCAAGGTCGGAATGGATGATAAATTCTTTTGGCCAAAGATAGTGTTGCCACACTTGAAGGACACGAACCAAGGCAAAAAGCTCTTTGTCATAAATGGGGTAGTTTAGGCGTGCGCCATCAAGTTTCTCACTATGGTATGCAATAGGGCGCCCATTTTGCATAAGGACGCCTCCAATGCCAATGCCACTAGCGTCACATTCAATCTCAAAGGTTTTTGTGAAATCCGGTAATGCAAGAAGTGGTGCTTCAGTGAGCCTCTTTTTGAGCTCATCAAACGCCTTTTGTTGTGCTTTTCCCCAAACGAACGTGACATTTTTCTTGGTCAATTCGTTGAGGGGGCAAGCAATGGTCGAAAAGTCTTTCACAAAGAGACGGTAAAAACCAGCCAACCCATGAAAACTACGAAGTTCACTAACATTGGTCGGTATTGGCCAATCTCGTACGTCTTTAACTTTTGAGACATCAACTTCAATGCCATTAGAAGACACAACAAAACCAAAGAAAATGAGTTTGTCTTTTGCAAAAGTGCACTTTGGGAGATTAGCATAAAGCTTTTCATGACGAAGGATTTGAAGGACCTCCATAATATGAGTAACATGCTCCTCTAGTGACTTGCTATAGACAAGGATGTCATCAAAGTAAACAACGACACTCTTCCCAATGAGAGATCTCAAAATATGGTTCATGAGGCGCATGAAGGTAGATGGGGCATTTGATAAGCCAAAAGGCATAACCAACCATTCATAGAGACCAAGATTGGTCTTGAAGGCGGTTTTCCACTCATCACCTTCGGCCATGCGAATTTGATGGTAACCACCACGAAGATCAATTTTCGAAAATATAGTGGCTCCACATAACTCATCAAGCATATCATCAAGACGCGGTATAGGATGTCGATAACGCACGGTGATAGCATTGATTGGACGGCAGTCCATGCATAACCGCAGCGTATTATCCGTTTTAGGAACTAGAATAACGGGGACCACACTTGGGCTAGTGCTTTGTAACACCCTCAGAATCGGCCCTATACAAGTTTTAGCGAAACCCGCCAAACCCGCATAGAAACAATTCGAAGGTGCCCACCAGGCACTTTCGTGCGGGTGGAAAACGAAGTAATAACAGTACACAACAGTCCTCGATGGGACCCACGGAACAAATATATACAGCAGCGACTCAACGAGTCAAGAATACAGATATACAGAACAAAGATCCAAATCACCTTGAAAACGATACAGCGTCCAGCTACGGACAAGATGCAAATGGGGCTAAGAGCCCTGAAGAATAACCAATGGCGTCCATAACCCTGCCCAGGCCAAGCCGGAAGGGTAACCCTGCTAACGGCGTCGATCTCAAAACCTGCTTAAACAAAAAGGGGTGCCGACAAAGGGCAAAGGAAAAAGAGGAGCGTCGGTACTGAGGCCAGTACACGGCGAGACTAGAATTCGGCGGTCCTCGCCTACATAGGTATGGTGGACTGAAGCGGCAGCGGCAGCATGCACTAAACAACCTATAGAGACTCGATACAACTGGCGGCAATCAGAGAGGGGTAAGAAAGACCTATTCAGAACCAACTTGATACTACCATGAAACAAACCCATCCTGGCGTTTCCCCCTCGAAACCAAAACGAGGAAGTCAACCGAGGAACTCACACAGTTGGCAGTTTTATTTATTCAGTTATCGTTGCATCAATTACTAGTCAGGTATAGATAATCATCCTGATAAAATAAACAGTGGGCCGTTTTAGTTAACCATTCCGTTGTAGTGCAACACTTACTAGTCAAATACAATTAGCATGAGATAACCCAAAACCCAGCAGTTGTTGGTTCTTTTATTTAGCCTTTCCGTTGTAGTGGAGCTGATTACTAGTCATATCAGATACAAGTCAAATTAGAACAGTAAACTTTAGTTATAGTTGTCTATGATCGAGACCTGTGCTCCAAGTCATCCATAACCGCGGACACGGCTTCTCGAAAAGATTAAACCCTGCAGGGGTGCACCAAAGTATCCACAAGCACTTCGACCCTTTTTGCCAGATCAGTTAACATACACCCATCGGTATGTCGGCGGGGCCTAAGTCACGACGTTCCCAGACCCAAAGCAAGCACGGGGGGGCACCCCACTAAGTACACCCGCAACAAAGTCGGCCGGTCTCCGAGACGGACTTAGGGTTTGGGTAGACGGCTGTGAACAACAGCAAATCCCCAAACGGGGACTGTCGACACCGCGAAATCGTGTCCCGATCCTAAACAATACAGGTGCTATCTGTCGCACAATTTAAATAAAGCGGTAAAGCATGGCATAAGTACATGATAGTAAATAAAACCTCAAACTAGTTTGTGGCCCCCAGTACAATACTTTGAAATCAGGTAATAATCAATGGGGGGCCCATATCTCCCCACCTGTGGTTAGCGCGCTTGATCTCGGAACAGGTGTCAAGAACTCGGGGTCCTACGGGACACAAGTGGGCGGTCGGAAACCGGATATTATCTATCACCCACCGATGCCTCTGCTTACTTCAATTTTAGTTGTTAAGCAGTAATTAAAGTGAACAATAAACAAAGCCATGGTCTTCTCCAACATTGAACATGCGGCAATTCTCCAACAACTGTGGTACTTGACGACACGCAACAGCACTTGAGCAAGCGACTACGGCGCGCAAGTCCAACTATCTACCAAACAACAGACAATAGGATGTGTCCAAGGCAATATAGGGCTGCAAGGGATATCACGGGTACGGAAACTAGAGCATCGCAACACAGATAGCAATAGATCAACAGGAGGGAATAAATACTATAAAAATAAGATAGGTAGAAAGGGGGAGATGCTCGCCTGAAAACATGGTCGAAGGTTCATCCGAAGATCGGGGCGAAGCTCACATCAACTCAACGGCCTTATCCGCGAAGAACCAAAACACTAGAATAAACACCGGATGCAATATTTAATACTACGGCAAAAGATCGGGCATGATGCATGTATGATGCATGGCATGGCAAAGGTGCGATGCAATTAGGTCATATTAAGCGGAACCGGGGGTCCCGACAATTAATTAAATGGTTCCAGTTGTTTAACTACCCCGCAATTTAAATGTTGTATTATCAAGACAAAAGATAGTGCCGGTTCGCTACACCATTTAAATGAGGCCAATATGAGACTAGATTTGCCCGCATACGGGCCCCATATTTAATTATAAAATGAATCGGCATAAGGCCCCCAAACCACACAAATATGCATGCAAGTATGGCAATATAATATGCAACAAGTTATATTATGTTAAAAAATAGGGTTTCGGGAAGGGGTTCACACATTGGGGTCTCGACGAACTTGGGGTCCCGGGGGGTTCGGGGTTCGGTCTCAGGGTCCAGGGTTCGACGGAAACGTTCTCGGACTCCGGAATCGCTCTCAGATAACGGGGTAGATCTTGGCGTTCGGGTAGACGAACTTGGCGTGGCGTCGGGGCGCATCGGATTCTTCCGGGTCGGGGTCGCTCTTGTCGTATCCGTGGTAGTCGGGCCATGTTGTCGGTCTTGTTGTCTCGCGCGGAGATCTTGGCGGCCGGGTCACGGCGTCTTCGGGTCCGTGTAGACGGTCATGGCGTTCAAGGTGGCGAACTTGGAGTTCTGCGAGGAGTACTTGTCGCACCGGGATTTCGACGAGCCTGGAGTCCTCGAGGAAGTGCTTGGCGTCCCCTGAGGAAGATCATGTCGAGTCATCGGGTTTGATTCGGTCTTCGGGTCTGTGGTGGCGTCATCGGTGCTCCATGAACAACTTGTCGTACCGACGGCACCGGATCCTCGGCTTGGCATGCATCACCCCTCGATCACATATCGGCGTACTTGGGGCTCCGGCTCGATGGCGAACTTGAGTTGGTTGCGGTCTCTAGGGAAGTTGGTCTTGTAGTGGGGACTCCACTGTAGATGGCAACCCCGAGGAAGGGATCTGCATCAACGTGGCAGAATGATGGTGGCCCCACACTGTGGCTCAGGGAACAGGAGAGGCACAGGACTTGCTAGCACCGAGCAGAGAGGAAGGCCTCGACAAGGCGCTTGCGGCCACCGGCGATGGAGGACACGCATAGGCGGAGGGCGGAGGCACAGAGGGACTGCTCGAGGAGAGAGGAGGGCGCACGATGAGGTCCGGCGAGGCCCTGGCTCGGGCGGAGGCGGGCCCTGCAGGCGGAGGAGGGGAACTGCGGCAGAGGCGGCAGAAAGGTCCTCTACAGGAGGTAGGGGAACGCAAGGGGGGTGGTGGCGTTCGGGAACAGCGACCGAGACCAGGTCGCCGCGGAGAGCCTGCTGCAGAGGCGCAAGAGGGGAGGAAACGACGGCCAGGCGCGGGAGGTCGCGCGAGGTGGCAGAAAGACGACGGCGAGGTCTGCTCGAGGGAGGACCATCGGGGCGGAGCGGAGAACGCCGGAGAGGGGCGCGGACGGCGGGGAGGAGCGCGGCGGCGGAGCTTGGGGCCGGGGCGAGGGAAGAGCCGGCGAGGGGGAAGATTCCCAGGCGGCGGCGGAGCGGCGTGAGGGCCTGGAGAAGAGGGGGCGGGGAAGGCAGAGGCGGAAGGAGAGCGGAGGGTGGTTGCCGGGAGGAGGCGCGGTCGGAGCTCGACGCCGGGGGTCGGGGTGGGGAAGGTGCAGAGGAGCGGGGGGAGAGGATGGAGGCGACCGGCAGGGCAGAGAGGGTGGGCGGCGGCGGCTGGGCCGAGGAAGGAGCAGAAGGGCGGCGAGAGCGGGCGGCCAAGGGCGGCGGCGGTGCGGGCGCCAGGAGGAGGCGGCTACGGGCGAGCGGGAGGCGTCGGGGGCGTCGGGTCCAGGGGCGGTTGGGGAGGAGCGGGAGAGAGAGAAGGAGAGGCGGGGCCTGCGGGCCAGGGTGTTGGTGGGACCAGGAGCGGGCCAGGGGAGGGGGTCGGGGCCACGGGTCAGTTTTGGGTTTGGTGTGTCTGGGTGCGTGCGTGTGTGGCTGTGTGGGCAGGTGGACAGAGGAAGGAGAGAGGGAGAGAGGAGGTGAGCCAAGTGGCGGCGTCTGGTTGGGTGGGGGTAGAGGAGAGTGAGGTGGCAACCAGCTATTGGGTGGGGTGAGGTGGAGGTATGGTGGGTAGATTAGGATGGGTAGGAATAGGATTTAGAGGGGGCTGATTAGGTGGACCGATTGTTTGGACTGGGGGTGGTCGTTCGGGTCGAATCGGCCCGTTCGACTGCCCCCACTAAAAATAATTATAAATTTTATTTGTTTCAAACATGGCTTTTGCAGACCGATAGCAAACAAAACAAAATAATCCGGAGACCCGGGTTTGCGTTTGAATAAAGACGGGCCGTTTAGAAAACACAAACAGGTTTTTCCGCAAATAGTTTTATACAATCAAATGCAAGATGATGACGATGCTCAAATGCAATGTGGCATGATGACATGAGCATGCGGTCATGATGATGCAATGCACAAAAACAACGCGATTTTCTAGTAGTGGTTTTGCGGGATGCCACAATTCGACACCACTAACAATGGATCTCGCCCTCGAGATCCGCCTCATGATACCGGAAGGAAGGTCGGCGATCTGCGTCTTCTCGCTTCGTGTAGATCCTCGCGACACCACTAACAAGAGGTCGTTGTCCTGATCATCAAGAGAACACTCCGGAAAACAACGGACGAAGTTAAAGGTAAGGCCACCTCTAACTTCCATGGAAGGAGTAGAATTGCATCGATCCACCATTCCATATACACAGCAAATGATAAGAGTAGTGGTATGGTCGCGACTCCATCCCGCACTCAAAGCATTACTATGTACACGAATAACAGATTATGCAACCAACTCTCAGAATTAGACTGAAGATCTCGACAAGCGAGGTTCGGAAACCAAGGAGGCATGCAGACTCTGCATCGGATCTGGCGTAGATGATGTCGTCGCGTCGGAAAACACCGGAAGGCACGAACAAAGAACAAAGAGAAGTCCACCCGACGAAGGATTCCTCGGATAGCACGAAGACCAGATGTAGCAGCAGCGTTAACAAAGGAGGAAGCGAAACCCTGAAGGTACGACGGAACCCAACCACGATAAATCCTGGACTCGAAGAAAAAGGTGAGAGGGTAGATTCAAAACACGCAGAGGTGAGAGGAGAGCAGCAGAGGGGTAAGGAGTAAAATCAGACCTAATCAGAACTATCCAACCGATTTTGCAAAAATAGTTTTGACACTCTACTTCGGCCGTTAGCTAGGTTATCCTACATGCCGGACTTGTGGGGTATCGCAACTGCTGAGCTCTGATACCACTCTGTAACACCCTCAGAATCGGTCCTATACAAGTTTTAGCGAAACCCGCCAAACCCGCATAGAAACGATTCGAAGGTGCCCACCAGGCACTTTCGTGCGGGTGGAAAACGAAGTAATAACAGTACACAACAGTCCTCGATGGGACCCACGGAGCAAATATATACAGCAGCGACTCAACGAGTCAAGAATACAGATATACAGAACAAAGATCCAAATCACCTTGAAAACGATACAGCGTCCAGCTACGGACAAGATGCAAATGGGGCTAAGAGCCCTGAAGAATAACCAATGGCGTCCATAACCCTGCCCAGGCCAAGCCGGAAGGGTAACCCTGCTAACGGCGTCGATCTCAAAACCTGCTTAAACAAAAAGGGGTGCCGACAAAGGGCAAAGGAAAAAGAGGAGCGTCAGTACTGAGGCCAGTACACGGCGAGACTAGAATTCGGCGGTCCTCGCCTACATAGGTATGGTGGACTGAAGCGGCAGCATGCACTAAACAACCTATAGAGACTCGATACAACTGGCGGCAATCAGAGAGGGGTAAGAAAGACCTATTCGGAACCAACCTGATACTACCATCAAACAAACCCATCCTGGCGTTTCCCCCTCGAAACCAAAACGAGGAAGTCAACCGAGGAACTCACACAGTTGGCAGTTTTATTTATTCAGTTATCGTTGCATCAATTACTAGTCAGGTATAGATAATCATCCTGATAAAATAAACAGTGGGCCGTTTTAGTTAACCATTCCGTTGTAGTGCAACACTTACTAGTCAAATACAATTAGCATGAGATAACCCAAAACCCAGCAGTTGTTGGTTCTTTTATTTAGCCTTTCCGTTGTAGTGGAGCTGATTACTAGTCATATCGGATACAAGTCAAATTAGAACAGTAAACTTTAGTTATAGTTGTCTATGATCGAGACCTGTGCTCCAAGTCGTCCATAACCGCGGACACGGCTTCTCGAAAAGATTAAACCCTGCAGGGGTGCACCAAAGTATCCACAAGCACTTCGACCCTTTTTGCCAGATCAGTTAACATACACCCATCGGTATGTCGGCGGGGCCTAAGTCACGATGTTCCCAGACCCAAAGCAAGCACGGGGGGCCACCCCACTAAGTACACCCGCAACGAAGTCGGCCGGTCTTCGAGACGGACTTAGGGTTTGGGTAGACGGCTGTGAACAACAGCAAATCCCCAAACGGGGACTGTCGACACCGCGAAATCGTGTCCCGATCCTAAACAATACAGGTGCTATCTGTCGCACAATTTAAATAAAGCAGTAAAGCATGGCATAAGTACATGATAGTAAATAAAACCTCAAACTAGTTTGTGGCCCCCAGTACAATACTTTGAAATCAGGTAATAATCAATGGGGGGCCCATATCTCCCCACCTGTGGTTAGCGCGCTCGATCTCGGAACAGGTGTCAAGAACTCGGGGTCCTACGGGACACAAGTGGGCGGTCGGAAACCGGATATTATCTATCACCCACCGATGCCTCTGCTTACTTCAATTTTAGTTGTTAAGCAGTAATTAAAGTGAACAATAAACAAAGCCATGGTCTTCTCCAACATTGAACATGCGGCAATTCTCCAACAACTGTGGTACTTGACGACACGCAACAGCACTTGAGCAAGCGACTACGGCGCGCAAGTCCAACTATCTACCAAACAACAGACAATAGGATGTGTCCAAGGCAATATAGGGCTGCAAGGGTAATCACGGGTACGGAAACTAGAGCATCGCAACACAGATAGCAATAGATCAACAGGAGGGAATAAATACTATAAAAATAAGATAGGTAGAAAGGGGGAGATGCTCGCCTGAAAACATGGTCGAAGGTTCATCCGAAGATCGGGGCGAAGCTCACATCAACTCAACGGCCTTATCCGCGAAGAACCAAAACACTAGAATAAACACCGGATGCAATATTTAATACTACAGCAAAAGATCGGGCATGATGCATGTATGATGCATGGCATGGCAAAGGTGCGATGCAATTAGGTCATATTAAGCGGAACCGGGGGTCCCGACAATTAATTAAATGGTTCCAGTTGTTTAACTACCCCGCAATTTAAATGTTGTATTATCAAGACAAAAGATAGTGCCGGTTCGCTACACCATTTAAATGAGGCCAATATGAGACTAGATTTGCCCGCATACGGGCCCCATATTTAATTATAAAATGAATCGGCATAAGGCCCCCAAACCACACAAATATGCATGCAAGTATGGAAATTTAATATGCAACAAGTTATATTATGTTAAAAAATAGGGTTTCGGGAAGGGGTTCACACATTGGGGTCTCGACGAACTTGGGGTCCCGGGGGTTCGGGGTTCGGTCTCAGGGTCCAGGGTTCGACGGAAACGTTCTCGGACTCCGGAATCGCTCTCAGATAACGGGGTAGATCTTGGCGTTCGGGTAGACGAACTTGGCGTGGCGTCGGGGCGCATCGGATTCTTCCGGGTCGGGGTCGCTCTTGTCGTATCCGTGGTAGTCGGGCCATGTTGTCGGTCTTGTTGTCTCGCGCGGAGATCTTGGCGGCCGGGTCACGGCGTCTTCGGGTCCGTGTAGACGGTCATGGCGTTCAAGGTGGCGAACTTGGCGTTCTGCGAGGAGTACTTGTCGCACCGGGATTTCGACGAGCCTGGCGTCCTCGAGGAAGTGCTTGGCGTCCCCTGAGGAAGATCATGTCGAGCCATCGGGTTTGATTCGGTCTTCGGGTCTGTGGTGGCGTCATCGGTGCTCCATGAACAACTTGTCGTACCGACGGCACCGGATCCTCGGCTTGGCATGCATCACCCCTCGATCACATATCGGCGTACTTGGGGCTCCGGCTCGATGGCGAACTTGAGTTGGTTGCGGTCTCTAGGGAAGTTGGTCTTGTAGTGGGGACTCCACTGTAGATGGCAACCCCGAGGAAGGGATCTGCATCAACGTGGCAGAACGATGGTGGCCCCACACTGTGGCTCAGGGAACAGGAGAGGCACAGGACTTGCTAGCACCGAGCAGAGAGGAAGGCCTCGACAAGGCGCTTGCGGCCACCGGCGATGGAGGACACGCAGAGGCGGAGGGCGGAGGCACAGAGGGCCTGCTCGAGGAGAGAGGAGGGCGCACGATGAGGTCCGGCGAGGCCCTGGCTCGGGCGGAGGCGGGCCCTGCAGGCGGAGGAGGGGAACTGCGGCAGAGGCGGCAGAAAGGTCCTCTACAGGAGGTAGGGGAACGCAAGGGGGGTGGTGGCGTTCGGGAACAGCGACCGAGACCAGGTCGCCGCGGAGAGCCTGCTGCAGAGGCGCCAGAGGGGAGGAAACGGCGGCCAGGCGCGGGAGGTCGCGCGAGGTGGCAGAAAGACGACGGCGAGGTCTGCTCGAGGGAGGACCATCGGGGCGGAGCGGAGAACGCCGGAGAGGGGCGCGGACGGCGGGGAGGAGCGCGGCGGCGGAGCTTGGGGCCGGGGCGAGGGAAGAGCCGGCGAGGGGGAAGATTCCCAGGCGGCGGCGAAGCGGCGTGAGGGCCTGGAGAAGAGGGGGCGGGGAAGGCAGAGGCGGAAGGAGAGCGGAGGGTGGTTGCCGGGAGGAGGCGCGGTCGGAGCTCGACGCCGGGGGTCGGGGTGGGGAAGGTGCAGAGGAGCGGGGGGGAGAGGATGGAGGCGACCGGCAGGGCAGAGAGGGTGGGCGGCGGCGGCTGGGCCGAGGAAGGAGCAGAAGGGCGGCGAGAGCGGGCGGCCAAGGGCGGCGGCGGTGCGGGCGCCAGGAGGAGGCGGCTACGGGCGAGCGGGAGGCGTCGGGGGCGTCGGGTCCAGGGGCGGTTGGGGAGGAGCGGGAGAGAGAGAAGGAGAGGCGGGGCCTGCGGGCCAGGGGGTTGGTGGGACCAGGAGCGGGCCAGGGGAGGGGGTCGGGGCCACGGGTCAGTTTTGGGTTTGGTGTGTCTGGGTGCGTGCGTGTGTGGCTGTGTGGGCAGGTGGAGAGAGGAAGGAGAGAGGGAGAGAGGAGGTGAGCCAAGTGGCGGCGTCTGGTTGGGTGGGGGTAGAGGAGAGATGAGGTGGCAACCAGCTATTGGGTGGGGTGAGGTGGAGGTATGGTGGGTAGATTAGGATGGGTAGGAATAGGATTTAGAGGGGGCTGATTAGGTGGACCGATTGTTTGGACTGGGGGTGGTCGTTCGGGTCGAATCGGCCCGTTCGACTGCCCCCACTAAAAAATAATTATAAATTTTATTGGTTTCAAACATGGCTTTTGCATACCGATAGCAAACAAAACAAAATAATCCGGAGACCCGGGTTTGCGTTTGAATAAAGACGGGCCGTTTAGAAAACACAAACAGGTTTTTCCGCAAATAGTTTTATACAATCAAATGCAAGATGATGACGATGCTCAAATGCAATGTGGCATGATGACATGAGCATGCGGTCATGATGATGCAATGCACAAAAACAACGCGATTTTCTAGTAGTGGTTTTGCGGGATGCCACATGCATTCTTGGATCAAACCTTTGGAGACGAGTTGGTTGATTTGTCGTTCTATCTCCTTCGTCTCTTCCGAGTTTGTGCGATACGCGACGCGGTTTGGGAGTGGGGCGCCGGGTATGAGGTCGATGCGGTGCTCTATTCCACGAAGAGGAGGAAGGCCATGAGGAAGCTCTTCGGGAAATACATCTTGGAATTCCTGCAAAATAGCCATCAAAGAAGGAGGAACATTTGTCAAGTCATTAGTTCCTTGCGCTAGTCCCTTGCATACAAGGACATAGTGCAAGATGGATGGGTTGTTCCGCACTTCTCTCATCTCACTTTTGGTGGCAAGAAGAACACCCTTAGATTTTCCACTCGAGTTTGGCTTGTGGCACTCACTCACTATAGTGTGGTTCTCTCGCTCACCACTCTTCTCACAAGGTGTTTTTGTGTATTGCGCCCTCGCTAAAGCCTTTGCATTGTCCGCAATTATTTGGCTAGGAGTCATTGGTTGCAAAACACAGGTTTTTTCAAGCCATTTGAAGGTATAAGTGTAAAGCACGCTTGTCAAATTGCCACGGCCTTCCTAGCAACATATGGCAAACCGTCATTAGAACCACGTCACATTCCACCGTGTCTTTGTATGGTCCAATTGAGAATGTTACCGAGACGGTGTGCTTGATCTTGACGGACCCTTGGTCACTTAGCCATTGTATATGGTAGGGGTGATTATGCGGATGGAGGGTGAGGTTGAGTTTCTCACACAATTTCGTGCTTGCGAGATTGTGGCAACTTCCTCCATCGATGACAACTTTGATGGACTTCCCATTGATAGTGCCACGAGTTTGGAAGATGTTTGATCGTTGGTCTTCATTCTCATTGACTTGAGTAGTTAAGACCCTTGTGACTATAAGCGATGGACTTGCGTCATGCTCACACACAAGTAGTTCTTGTTCCTCTTCCAAATGTTGCCTTGCCAATGCTTCCTTGACCCTGGCATCAAACTCATCTTCACTCAAGTATTCTTCGTCGCCATTGTCATGGATGAACAAAACTTTCTTGTTCCCACATGCGGCCGACTTGTGTCCTTTGCCTCCACACTTGTAGCACTCACCATTGAATGGTTGATCATCCCTTGTGTATTTGCCACTTGGGGGTTGTTTTCCTTGAGGAAGTGTTGGCTTGAAGGGAAGCTTGGTGGTACTTTATGAGCTTCCACTTGGTGTTGTTGGAGTATTTGTTGGTGCTTGCTTGTAGGTGAAGTACGTCTTTGGCTTGTTGTACTTGATTTCCTCTTGCACTTGACGCTCGGCCTTTGATGCGATGTGCACAAGCTCAACCATGTTGTTGTACTTTTGGAACTCGGTGATGCGCTTGATAGGATGGTTCAAGCCATTGAGGAAGCGTGCCATTGTTTGTTCATCACGCTCTTCAATGTTGGCACGGATCATGTTGAGCTCCATTTGCTTGAAGTACTCTTCCACGGTTTTTGTCCCTTGACTAAGCGTTTGAAGCTTGTTGAAGAGGTCACGCGTGTAGTGCGAAGGAACAAAGCGGGATCTCATATGGGCCTTCATATCTTGCCAAGTTGAGATTGGAGGCTTTTCTTTTGCTTCTCGAGCGAGTTGGACTTGTTCCCACCAAAGGTTGGCATACTCATCAAACTCGAGGGATGCCATGGCCATCATCTTCTCATTGCTATAGTTGTGCATGCGGAAGATCTTGTCAACCTTGAGTTCCCACGAGAGATATTCTTCGGGTTCATTGGAACCGGTGAACTTGGGCATGGTGAATTTGAGCTTGCCGAAAGTTTCTTCTCCATTTCGGTTCCGGTGGCGGCGGTTTCCATGATTTTGGCGGTCGTCATCATCATCCGAGCTCTCATGTCTTGCTTGGTGATGGTTGCGTTGCCCTTGCGGTTGTTGAGGTGCCGCGTTTGGTGGTGGAACTTGGTTTTGATGACGAGCTTGGGGAGCTTGCTCGTGTTGTTGGCGCGGTTGAGGACGAGGAGGAGGTTGTTGATCCTCACGATGAGCTTGGGGAGCTTGCTCTTGTTCTTGTCGTGGGTGATGCCGAGGAGCATTGTCTTGCGCCCTGTGGTGAGGAGGACGTCGAGCCGCATGCGCAATGGGTTGCTCTCCTTCTTCTTGATGTGGAGGAGGCTCGTCATGATGATCATGTTGCCGACATTGACGATCATGTCGATGATGACGCCTTGGTGGATCTTCGAGTGCTTCACGTCGACGGTGATCTTGTTCGTCCTCTTCGGATGCTTCACTTGTTGTTGAAAGAACATGTCGACGGCGATGGGCTTGCTGGTCCATGTGAGGTTGTTCTTGTTGAATCACAAGTTCCCTTGGTTCTGGCCGGTTCGCTTCACGTCTTGGAGGTCTTGCGGAGAGGTCACCATCATAGCTTGACGTTGCGGCGTGTCGCGGAGATGGTACCGCTTGAGAAGAGCTCATGGATTGAAGGATGGGTCCATCCCGGTGCCTTGAAGCGTGACGTCGAGGTGCACTTGATTCACTTGAGGAGTGCCGAGATGAGCTTGAATCGCGCGAGCGTGGCCTTGCTAGCCCATCAATGAGGCGCTGAATCTTCTCATCCGTTGAGGCGAGGGCGCGACCAAGAGCTTCATTTTGATGACCGAGGTTGTGTTGTATGGCATGCATTTGGCCTCGGACTTCTTCGAAGCGGTTGTCGATGTTCTTGAAATCCACGCGGGCTTCGCTAAATTGTTCATATTGGCGCCGCTCAAGAGCTTCACAACGGTAGTTGAATTCTCCTCGGACCTTCCAATGGTCCCATCTTGTCATGTATTGTGTGTCGTCCTCCGGAGGTGGTGGTGGTTGGGACGGCTCGCCATTCCTGTCCATGATGCAAAGCCGACAAGGGTTGTATATGGAGAATAAGGGTGCGTAGAGTTAGCCTTTTACCTCACCTTGGAGATTATACCAAACCAATTGCCACACAAAGGAGCGAACAGCGTGCAAAGTGAAATGGTAAAGAAACTCACACAAAAATATGCTACAACTCTCAAAAGCTTTTGGTGGAAGGTTAGGATTGTGAAAAACCAAACGAAACGATCCAAGCAAAAGGTTATTGTTCTAAGTGGTAAAGAACCAAAGATCAAAAGCAAAAGGATACGATCTACCAAAACACGGGAAAACGCACACATGGAGAAAAACGGGGTTAGCACGACTATGAAAATGAGCACAAAAGGTCCTAACAAAGACTACGCTCGGTTGTCGTGCCAACTCAAGGAGAGACCACAACTCGTTTGCCAAAAGAGGATAAGCAACAGATTTGTGCACTTGCCTTGGTGTGCTCTTTCCTCTCTCTTGGCTTATAAGCTTGGTATTCTCTTTGTATTGGGAGACTATGTATCTTTCTATTTTTCTTTTCTTTTTGATTCTTTTTCTCCCTTTTTATGCTACTATGTCAACTTTTGTATTTGGCCTCACACTATCACTTTCCAAAGGCAAGTGCACAGTGCTTAGACAAACACAAAATGATTTGCTCTCATTGGATAGATACACACAAAGGAAGATATGGGGCTGTCAAAGTGGCGCAAGTTATACCTTTGGTATTGTTGACGACTTGCAACCATTTGTGGGGATGACATTCGAGTGTCGCGGTGTCATTGAGCGCGTGGTGACTTTGATGCGGAAGCTGTTGTTAAAATGGCGACCAACACGCGAAACACGAACAAGTGAAGTGGAAAAGTCAGTAAACAAAGTTGAGGCGTCAAAGGAGCAAAGAAACACGGTCAGAGGCGGGCGGTAGTACCGCTAGGAATGACCGGTACTACCGGCGAGCGGTAGTACCGATTGTGCGGCCGGTAGTACCGATGAGTTGCGGTAGTACCGCTCGCACGACCGGTAGTACCGCCAGGCGCGGAACTGGAACGAGATCAACTTGACAACATCCTCAAATTCGTGGTGATCTGACCGAAAGGCTGGGCTAGGAACATAAAAAGGCTATAGATCGACTCCAAAAGCAACAGATCTATGGACCAAAACCACGAAAAACTCACCAAATCCAAAGATCGATCCGAAGGCAAATTGGGGCTCTTTTTGGTGGGATTTTCGATTTTAAGGGGATAGAAGAAAAATTGGGGGGAAATTCGTGATCAACCTTGCTCTTGATACCAATATGTTTTGGGGTAACCCCTTGGGGTGGCCCGATCTTTCACGAATCTCCGCGGGGATCGAGGGAAAAGCGGTGGAGGGGAAGAGGGGACGAAATCCACGAACACACGCACACTAAGATCCCGATGAACTCACGCACACAAATCACGATACACGCCGATAACTCACGCCGGTTGCAACCGGTCCAACATAATATCTAGGATCGGTGTTGGGCGAAGCTCTCTCTCCACGACCAACAACGGGGGACGAGGTGCTTGGTGAGACCTTGACGACTTGGGGGGCGAGAAACCGAGAACCCAAGGCCTTGTACAACTTGAACGCACTAGGCAAGATCCAAGAGGTGGTGGATAATAGGGTGCCCCTTGGTAGGAGCATGAGACCAATAGATGAAAGATCCTCAAAGGGGTGTCCTCAATCTATTATTATCCAAGTCTACGGTTTACAATAGAGGGTGGGGGCTATATATAGGCCAGCCAGATAAACAGGGGTAGTTTCAGAACGAAAAGGTAAAATATAGGAAGGGTTACATGGCGCTGGGCCGAACTGATGCGATTTGGTTCAGTCAGGACCGGTAGTACCGGTCGGGCAACCGGTAGTACCGCTCCGGGGGCGGTAGTACCGCTGGCGGTCCTGGAGCTTCCGTCGGAGTCGCCTGTAACGAGTGGTAGTAGGGAGCGGTAGTACCGCCCACCGGTAGTACCGGTTCCCGCTTCGGTAGTACCGCCGGCATCTGGGGCGTGGAGGGGTTCCTTCTGGAGCGTCTGGTAGCTGGGTCCGGTAGTACCGCTTGCACAGGTAGTACCGGTCGCCTGATCCGGTAGTACCGCTGGCGTCTGGCGGCAACTGGTTGCTTCCGCTCCGGTTCCTCCGTCCCTTGGGCCTTCTCTTGGTACCTGATGATGCACAGTGTATGCGTATGAAGTAGCAAGCCATCCAAGGGTGTGTCGAAGTCACACAAGGAAAGGAGCGAGTTAACCTTGGCTTGGAGGAGCTTAGCTCGGGCGCGAGTCATTGGTCCACTGGGAGGGCTAGGTGTTGTAGATGGAGGTGCGTCTGTAGGACGGGCTGCATCAGAATAGACGGTGGCTAGCAAGGGATGAGGTGACGATGCACGTTGGCAACGGATCAAGAGTTGATGTGATGGCCGTCGGCACGCTCTCCTTAGTTTTACCTTCGAGATTAGTTTTAAACCTTAATAAATGTTATTATGTGCCTGCGTTGAGCATGAACATCATATCTGGATCATGTTTATTGCAAGACGGTTATTCATTTAAATCGGAGAATAATGGTTGTTCTATTTATATGAGTAACATCTTTTATGGTCATGCACCTGCTACGAATGGTTTATTTCTTCTGAATCTCGAAAGCAATGAAACATACATCCATAACATTGAGGCTAAGAGATGCAAGGTAGATAGTGATAATACGACTTATTTGTGGCACTGCCGTCTAGGTCATATTGGTGTAAAATGCATGAAGAAACTCCATTCTGATGGACTTTTGGAGTCTCTTGATTTTGAATCATTTGACACGTGCGAGCCATGCCTCATGGGCAAGATGATCAAAACCCCGTTCTCCGGAATAATGGAGCGAGCAACGGACTTGTTGGAAATCATACATACCGATGTATGCGGACCAATGAGTGTTTCGACGCGCGGTGGATATCGCTATTTTCTCACGTTTACCGATGACTTAAGTAGATATGGGTATGTCTATTTAATGAAACATAAATCTTAAACATTTGAAAAGTTCAAAGAATTTCAGAATGAAGTGGAAAACCATCGTAACAGGAAAATTAAATTTCTATGATCCGATCGTGGAGGTGAATATTTGAGTTATGATTTTCTCACGCATCTTAAAGCAAGCGGAATAGTTTCGCAACTCATGCCACCCGGAACACCACAGCGCAATGGTGTGTCTTAACGCCGGCATCGAACTCTATTAGATATGGTGCGATCAATGATGTCTCTTACAGATTTGCCGTTATCATTTTGGGGTTATGCATTAGAAACCGCTGCATTCACTTTAAATAGGTCACCATCTAAATCCGTTGAGACGACGCCGTATGAACTGTAGTTTGGTGTGAAACCTAAGTTGTCGTTTCTTAAAGTTTGGGGATGCGAAGCTTACGTCAAAAAGTTGATGACGGACAAGCTCGAACCCAAAGCGGAGAAATGCGTCTTCATAGGATACCCTAAGGAAACGATTGGGTATAGCTTCTACCACGGATCCGAAGGCAAAGTGTTTGTCGCAAAGAACGGATCCTTTCTTGAGAAGGAGTTTCTCTCGAAAGAAGTGAGTGGGAGGAAAGTAGAGCTAGACGAGGTTGTTGAACCTTCTCTTGAGTTGGAGAGTAGCGGAACACGTGAAATTGTTCTAGTGCCGTCTGCACCAACAATAGAGGAAGCTAATGACGAGGATCATGAAGCTTCGGACGATGCTACTACTGAACGTCGCAGGTCGACAAGGTCACGTGCCCCTCATGAGTGGTACGGCAATCCTGTATTAACTGTCTTGTTGGTAGACAACAGTGAACCTGCGAACTATGAGGAAGCGATGATGAGCCCAGACTCTGAGAAATGGCTAGAGGCCATGAAATCCGAATTAGGATCCATGAGCGAAAACCAAGTGTGGACTTTGGTGGACCCTCCTAGCGACCGAAAGGCCGTTGAGTGCAAATGGATTTTCAAGAAGAAAACGGACGCGGATGGTAATGTTACTGTCTATAAAGCACGGCTTGTCGCGAAAGGTTTTCGACAAGTTCAAGGTGTTGACTACGATGAGACTTTCTCTCCCATAGCGATGTTTAAGTCCATTCGGATTTTATTAGCAATTGCTGCGTTTCATGATTATAAAATATGGCAGATGGATGTCAAGACTGCGTTCCTTAATGGCAACATTGATGAAGAGTTGTATATGATGCAACCCGAAGGTTTTGTCGATCCTAAGGATGTTGATAAGGTGTGCAAACTTCAGCGTTCCATTTATGGACTAAAGCAAGCATCTCGGAGTTGGAACCTTCGTTTTGATCAAGTGATCAAGAGCTTTGGATTTGTTCCAAATTGCTACGAAGCTTGTATTTACAAGAAAGTGAGTGGGAGCTCAGTGACATTTTTGGTACTATATGTGGATGACATATGGATTATTGGAAATGACATTGACATGCTTAACGATGTGAAGAGTTATTTGAACAAATGTTTTTCAATGAAAGACCTAGGAGAAGCTGCTTATATATTAGGCATCAAAATCTATAGAGATAGACAAAGACGCCTAATAGCTTTAAGCCAAAGTACATACCTAGACAAAGTTCTGAAAAGGTTCAGAATGGATAAGGAAAAGAAAGGTTCAGTGCCCATGTTGTCAGGTAAGATATTGAGCAAGGCTCAGTGTCCAGCTACGATAAACGATATAGAAGCTATGAGCAAAGTGCCTTATGCCTCGGCCATAGGTTCTAGCATGTATGCCATGCTGTGTACTAGACCGGATGTGTCCAATGCTCTTAGTTTGACGAGCAAATACCAAAGTGATCCAGGAGTGGAACACTGGACAGCCGTAAAGAACATCCTAAAGTATCTAAATAGGACTAAAGAAATGTTCTTGGTCTATGGAGGTGATGAGAAGCTCGTCGTAAAAGTTTACGTCGATGCTAGTTTCGACACCGACAAGGATGATTCTAAATCTCAGACAGGATACGTTTATATTTTGAATGGAGGAGTTGTGAGCTGGAGAAGCTGCAAGCAAAGCGTGATCGCGGGATCTACAGTAGAAGCGGAATACATGGCTGCTGCAGAAGCGTCAAGTGAAGGAGTTTGGATCAGGAACTTCATCACTGAGATTGGTGTGGTTCTAAGTGCCTTGGACCCACTGGAGATATTGTGTGACAACACTGGCGCCATAACACTTGCTAAGGAACCAATATATCATCCAAAGACCAAGCATATCAACCTCAAGTTTCATATAATTCGAGATTATATAACAGATGGAGATCTGAAGATTAGCAAAGTACATACGGATCTGAATATCGCAGATCCGTTGACTAAACCTGTTCCACGAGCAAAACATGATCAGCACCTTAGTGCCATGGGTGTTAGATTGTTGCCAGATGTAAACTAGATTATTGACTCTGGTGCAAGTGGGAGACTGTTGGAATTATGCCCTAGAGGCAATAATAAAGATGTTATTTTTATAATTCTTGTTCATGATAAAATTTATATCCCATGCTAGAATTGTATTAAGCGGAAACTTTGATACTTGTATGGTTTATGAACAACACCGTGTCCCTAGTACGCCTCTATGGACTAGCTTATTCATTAATGATGGTTAAGGTTTCCTAACCATAGACTTGAGTTGTCAATTAATAATGAGATCATGTCATTGGGAGAATGATATGATGGATAGACCCAAATCAAGCAGAGCAATTAGATCGTGTCATCGTGTTCATCTTTGCGAAGCTTTTTCTTATGTCAAATATTGTATTCCTTAGACCATGAGATAATGCAACTCCCTGTTATCGGAATAAAGCTTTGAGGTCATCAAACGTCATCCTATGAGAGGGTGATCATAAAGGTGTCTCTCAGGTGATCGGAAAGTGCCTGTTGGGTTGTATGTATCGAGATGGGATTTGTCCCTCCCAAGTCGGAGAGATATACTTCGGGCCCACTCGGTAATCGATATCAACACCGCTTGCAAGCAAGTGGTTAAGGAGTTAATCACAAAGTGATATCGGATTACGGAACGAGTAAAGTACTTGCTGTGAACGAGATTGAACTAGGTATGCCGATGCCAACGATCGAATCTCGGGCAAGTAAAATATCGCGTCACGAAGGGAATATATATATGGGATTAATTGAATCCTAGTGCCGTGGTTCATCCGATATGATCATCGATGAATATGTGGGAGTCAATATGGGTTTCCAGACCCCGCTGTTGATTATTGATGGAAGATCATGCCTGCATATTCTCGAACCCGTAGGGTCACACACTTAACGTGTCTCGACGCTAGGATAGAATGGATAATTGGTTTATGAGTTTTTGTTCGGAGTCTCGGATGAGATCCAGGACATCATGAGAGGTTCCGGAATGGTCCGGAGAATAAGATTCATATAAGGCAAAGCAGTTTTTGGATTTCGGAATTGTTTCGGAATGTTCGGTATTGTACCGGAAGGTTCTAGAAGCTTACGGAGTGGGACCAACGTGGCCCCACTCCTTCAACCCTAGCCGCCCTACTGCCGCCCTCCAGATCTCTCTCTCCCGACTGCGCGTAGGCGAAGCCCTGCCGCAGAAACTCTCCACCTTTGCACCACGCCATCGTATTGTAGATCCAATCTATCTCTCCACCCCACTTGCTGGACCAAGGAAGGAGGAGACGTCGAGGTGCCGTACATGTGCATCTCTCGGAGGCGTCGCCACTTGCGGCGTTGGATCGGATCGGATCGCGAGGAGGAGAAGGCTAGTACGACTACATCAACCACGTTCCGTTGAATGTTCCACTGTGCGATTTCTTCAAGGGTATGAAGATCTCATCTATTCCCCCTCGTTGTTTGCATCTCCTAGATTAGATCTTGGCTTCCCTGTTCGCATCCGTAGAATTTTTTTGATTTACTATACTGCGAAACCCTTCAAAATCATCCATCTCGGCCCAGGCAATGTTGTCATTGTTTTTCTCTTGCACATATCTGTATATATTGAAATCTCCTGCAAGCACCCATGGGTCCTGTATGTCCTCTCTAAGCAACTTGATGTCCTGGTAAAAACTATCCCTTTCCGCCGGATCACAAGGAGCATATACATTTGTGGCAACCAGGGTGGTGTTGTCAGAATTTGATGTGATTTTCAGTGTCATGGAGTGTTTTTTCTGCATGATTATTGTGGATGGAAATCTTTTCTCATTCCATGCAAATAGAGTACCAGCAGAGGCCCCTTAGGATGGCTGGTACATGAAGAATGTGTATCTTGCAGGAACAAATTTGCAAGCTTTAAACCTGCTAATATCTGTCAGTTTGGTTTCTTGTAGCATAATGAAGTCAGCCTTTGAGTCGTCAAGTGATTTGAACACCACCCCGTTTTTTGCATCGTCCCCCAGTCCCCTGACGTTCCAAGATAGAAATTTCATTTTAAAGTTTGGAACCCCGTCAGGGAAAAGAGAGATAAGGGATAGAAGGCAGAAGAGAGATGCACAAAATAAAACTAAAAACTAACATTGCCATCGGTGTTACAGGTTGTTGGAAGCAAAGTACAGTGGAAAAAAACATGCAGTGTTGGCCATGGATCCAAGCATGGACCGCCAACTTTGAAGGAAAACTAAAAGGTGGGTGATTCACAAAGTAAACTAACAACCCTGAAAGGTAACACCGATGCAGAACTACATGAAGCCTATCAACCATTTCTTGCGCTTGGCCCCTCGCTTCTAATAGCCTTCTTTTGTCCCTTCAATGCTTCATTGATAATATCGACCGTGTAGAACCCACAACATTCAGCAAGGCCTTTCAGCTTGTCCATGCTGGTCTCCGGAGGGCTAGATGTTACTGGCACAGGTGCAATCAGGTTGATGTTAGGAAGGCGCCTCGTTTTCCTTCGGCGAGAGGAGGCCGATCCCACCGAGGATTCAGATTAGCCAGCAGAGCTAGCCTTCCTACTTGTTGCCCTCTCCACCGAGTGGACCCTGGCTCCATCATGCACACAGCGGATGTGCTTGCTCCTGCGAGCATAGGTGCGGACAGGAGGTTCCTCTAGTGACTTGTTTAGATCGAGCGGCGTGTCTTCCATCAGCAGGCGTAGCTCCCGCTTCCCCCGCGGCATGCTTTGAATTTCTTCTTGCTCTTGGGCCACCTTATTCCCCTTGTCGGGCCTCGAAATAGTACCTGACTCAGCCTCAGCCCCCACCGGCCCCAGTGGCTCTGCAGTGTTTGAATCTATCTCTCCCATTGGGCTTGAGCTGACCTGCACGTTGGAAGTCCTGTTGCAGAATATCTTGGCACCCATGCATGGGAACAATCGCGTTCCCCATCAGAATCTCCGACGGCGCCCCTAGCATGGGCGTGGCCACGCCTGCATACAACGCGCAGACCTGTGGGTCCAACCCTTGACGCGTAACCTTCGAAGGGTGGTGGGGGCGCCTTGACCGACGCTAAGTAGCCGGTGTTGACCAGGGGCATAAGGTTTGTGTCAACAATGTAGAGATGAAGGGGTGGGTGCAGGATGGTAGCGATGGCAGGTGGAGGATGGAGCTGGGCAGAGTGTTGGAGTAAGTGGATACCGCAGGCATGGCTAGTCCAGGTCTGAGCGCGAAAGGGGTGGTGGGAGGGCCTAGGAGCTACTAAGGGAAGTGCTGCTTAGTACCATGTGTGGAGTCGATTGCGGGGAGCAGAGTGCAGGTGGGGCCCCCATGGAGAGTTTTTGGAAACATTTGGAACAGCAGTGTGCGCACGCTATCCCTCCTGAGACCTGGGTTGCGCAGCTTGCGCGGGACCCCAAGCTCGATCCCACTCTAATGGTTGAAATCATAGACACAGAAAGTATCATCGCCTCCGAAAGCCTCTGTTCTAACAGGGATGCGGACAGAGAATTCGCGGCGCTCGTTGAGCGCCACTTTGACCTAGAAGGATGCGAAGTTGCTGATGCTGAAGATAGCAGCTGAGTTTGGATGGCGGTTGGGCACAAGGGGTAAGGACATCTTGGTGGAGGAGGCCAGCAGTGCCATTAGGTCCTAAAGGTTTGTAGTGTGTGGTGACAGGAGTGCACGACGCGCGTTGGCCGCCGAGGCACTGACCGCAGCAGTGGCAGCAGCTAGGATGTTTGTCTTTGGAGGCGGAGTTGGCGGAGCGGGATCGCGGGCTGCAGCATTGGCGTTGATGGAGTTGGCAGCAGGGGCGGCATCGAGCCCAAGCGCGCGCTAGCGCGCCGGGGACGGCGGTGGAGCGTTTGTTCCCGAGCGTACCTAAGTGCAGGAGTGTGGGCGGGTGGAGCGTGAGCGGTGGTGGCCTTGGAAGGAGCGGTGGCATGGAGGTGGCGGGCTTCTCCTCGGGGGTGGAAGAGGTGGTGAGCGCCGCAGGTGATGTGGGGCCTCGACGTTTCACGCGTCCCAGATGGTGTTGATGTAGACATCCGCGAGATTGTCGCTGCCCCCGCGCTTGTGGAAGGCGAGGTGGTGAGGAATGTGGCTCGGCGACTCCACCTTGACCATGGGGAAGATTGCTGAGTAGTCGTGGCCACATATAGCCGCATGCTCGACGCTCAGCAGGCTGGCGAAGCCCGAGGTAGCCATCGTGATTCCTTTCCTGTCCCAGAACTCAAGAGGGAGTTTTTCGAACGTGATACAAACTACAAAATTGTAGCCAAAGGAGAAAGAACCTTCACCGACACCATGAGGGCGGAAGTGAATTTTTGACACGGAGCCGTCTTCCTCCACGAACCGCAGCGGGGTACTCTCCGGCGCCCTCTCATGGTCCTTCCGCCGCAGGAACATGGCAAAGCAGTCACCCGTGGAGCTGGCCGCGAACCGAACAACCGGGTTGTTTAGCTGCTGGTGGATGACGCGACGCAGCCAAGGCATGGGGTTGAAGCGTGGAGGTTTGACATTGACGACATAGGCGAGGGCATGCGGGTCACGCACCGGAGGGCAGTGCACATCCAGAGTCGTGGGTCTGCCATGCACAACTGGCTCCATGGTCCGCGGACGGCCTGCACTAAGCTCGACAAGAGCTTGCAGTCACGACGGCGGTGGCCGTTTATCCAACAAAACCAGCAGATGGCTGTATCACGGCAGGACCGTGCGAAGTGGCCAAAGCTTAAGCAGCGAAGGCACCTACGGTGAAGGTCCCTGGGAAGGTGAAGGTGTAGGAGTTGTGCTGGAGGGTGAGAGATGTGGGTGGCAGCGGGACGGAGGAGGGCCTCCTTATAAGAAGCTGGCGCACTCGCATGCCTCTGCTCGGAGGAAGAGAGGAGGGATTTCCTGGGCACGCGTGTCGTGATGACGGCTTTCTCAGTCTCACATCCGTTCAGGTGCTGCGAATTCCAAGAGTTCACAGGAGAGTACAGCGGCTCTTGGCAGGCGCTGTCTGCCGCGCAGCACCGTCGAACGGGCACCGTGTTATGTGAACGCGCGGGGTGCAGGACGGTGTTTGACTCAACGTCCACGGGAATCATTGTGTTGCACGGTGAAACCCCTGAAGTGACTGCCTGTTTGTGATGTACCACACTTATCTGTGACACACAAACATTACCGTCGCTGAAATCCCTCACTGCCATGCAGGGCGGTAACCCATAGCTATAGCTGTCACAGCCTACTTGCAGCGACATGTCCATTCCAATTGACTGCACAGTGTCCTCGGGGACACGAAGTGAGCTGGACGCCACTGAGGAAATGATCGCATCGCTCGACGGTGTTGACATCTGCATGCGAACATGGCCGCCATGCGCGCGCCTGTCACGCGCCAACTCGGCACGGAGAAAAAAGGCCATGCAAAGTGGGTCGGCGGCCCGCTCGCCTTGGAGCACAATTTCGGCTGCGACTTCTCTCGAAGCAACACGAAATTTGAAAATTCCCGCCGATGGCTAAATCACCTGGAATTCCGTTTCTGCCCCTCCGAACCAGAAAGCCAGCAGAATTCTGACCGTGCTCAACACGCAGGCATAGACTTCTGCACCCATGAATTTGCTAGGAATGACCGTGCTAGTAGTGACAGAGAAGTACTTGGCCAACATGGCGTCCGCAAAACAAAAGCCGACCGAGGGGCAACCAAGCGCAGCAAGGAGACGGCAACTAGCTCGCCGGGAAGATGCAGGCCCAACAGAAAGGTTGCTACTATGCAGAGAGTGGATGCAAGCAGGAGGGCAAGGAGCCTGGCGGGGCTGAGGAAACTTATCTCGATGGGGGCTGGACGCGGGGATGTCGATGGATTCCATGCTTCGCGACCCGATCCTGGTGTGCCGCCCCGAGCTTCTGCTACCTCATTGTCGTGCTGAAACACACTGGATGGGCCGCATGGAGCCGCCGGGGCACCGGGAGCATGCGCGGCGCACGGCGGTCGGACCGCTGCACGTAGCCTTCCCGGCGGCCCAGATGCCTGCTGCACCGCGCGACCTCCGGGGGTAGCGCCGTCACCGCGTGCGTGGCGGTGGCCAGCGGCAAGAGAGGTGGCAAGACGGGCCAGGTTAACGTGGCCACCATGGTCGGCGACTCCACCTTGACCATGGGGAAGATTGCTGAGTAGTCGTGGCCACATATAGCCGCATGCTCGACGCTCAGCAGGCTGGCGAAGCCCGAGGTAGCCATCGTGATTCCTTTCCTGTCCCAGAACTCAAGAGGGAGTTTTTCGAACGTGATACAAACTACAAAATTGTAGCCAAAGGAGAAAGAACCTTCACCGACACCATGAGGGCGGAAGTGAATTTTTGACACGGAGCCGTCTTCCTCCACGAACCGCAGCGGGGTACTCTCCGGCGCCCTCTCATGGTCCTTCCGCCGCAGGAACATGGCAAAGCAGTCACCCGTGGAGCTGGCCGCGAACCGAACAACCGGGTTGTTTAGCTGCTGGTGGATGACGCGACGCAGCCAAGGCATGGGGTTGAAGCGTGGAGGTTTGACATTGACGACATAGGCGAGGGCATGCGGGTCACGCACCGGAGGGCAGTGCACATCCAGAGTCGTGGGTCTGCCATGCACAACTGGCTCCATGGTCCGCGGACGGCCTGCACTAAGCTCGACAAGAGCTTGCAGTCACGACGGCGGTGGCCGTTTATCCAACAAAACCAGCAGATGGCTGTATCACGGCAGGACCGTGCGAAGTGGCCAAAGCTTAAGCAGCGAAGGCACCTACGGTGAAGGTCCCTGGGAAGGTGAAGGTGTAGGAGTTGTGCTGGAGGGTGAGAGATGTGGGTGGCAGCGGGACGGAGGAGGGCCTCCTTATAAGAAGCTGGCGCACTCGCATGCCTCTGCTCGGAGGAAGAGAGGAGGGATTTCCTGGGCACGCGTGTCGTGATGACGGCTTTCTCAGTCTCACATCCGTTCAGGTGCTGCGAATTCCAAGAGTTCACAGGAGAGTACAGCGGCTCTTGGCAGGCGCTGTCTGCCGCGCAGCACCGTCGAACGGGCACCGTGTTATGTGAACGCGCGGGGTGCAGGACGGTGTTTGACTCAACGTCCACGGGAATCATTGTGTTGCACGGTGAAACCCCTGAAGTGACTGCCTGTTTGTGATGTACCACACTTATCTGTGACACACAAACATTACCGTCGCTGAAATCCCTCACTGCCATGCAGGGCGGTAACCCATAGCTATAGCTGTCACAGCCTACTTGCAGCGACATGTCCATTCCAATTGACTGCACAGTGTCCTCGGGGACACGAAGTGAGCTGGACGCCACTGAGGAAATGATCGCATCGCTCGACGGTGTTGACATCTGCATGCGAACATGGCCGCCATGCGCGCGCCTGTCACGCGCCAACTCGGCACGGAGAAAAAAGGCCATGCAAAGTGGGTCGGCGGCCCGCTCGCCTTGGAGCACAATTTCGGCTGCGACTTCTCTCGAAGCAACACGAAATTTGAAAATTCCCGCCGATGGCTAAATCACCTGGAATTCCGTTTCTGCCCCTCCGAACCAGAAAGCCAGCAGAATTCTGACCGTGCTCAACACGCAGGCATAGACTTCTGCACCCATGAATTTGCTAGGAATGACCGTGCTAGTAGTGACAGAGAAGTACTTGGCCAACATGGCGTCCGCAAAACAAAAGCCGACCGAGGGGCAACCAAGCGCAGCAAGGAGACGGCAACTAGCTCGCCGGGAAGATGCAGGCCCAACAGAAAGGTTGCTACTATGCAGAGAGTGGATGCAAGCAGGAGGGCAAGGAGCCTGGCGGGGCTGAGGAAACTTATCTCGATGGGGGCTGGACGCGGGGATGTCGATGGATTCCATGCTTCGCGACCCGATCCTGGTGTGCCGCCCCGAGCTTCTGCTACCTCATTGTCGTGCTGAAACACACTGGATGGGCCGCATGGAGCCGCCGGGGCACCGGGAGCATGCGCGGCGCACGGCGGTCGGACCGCTGCACGTAGCCTTCCCGGCGGCCCAGATGCCTGCTGCACCGCGCGACCTCCGGGGGTAGCGCCGTCACCGCGTGCGTGGCGGTGGCCAGCGGCAAGAGAGGTGGCAAGACGGGCCAGGTTAACGTGGCCACCATGGTCGGCGACTCCACCTTGACCATGGGGAAGATTGCTGAGTAGTCGTGGCCACATATAGCCGCATGCTCGACGCTCAGCAGGCTGGCGAAGCCCGAGGTAGCCATCGTGATTCCTTTCCTGTCCCAGAACTCAAGAGGGAGTTTTTCGAACGTGATACAAACTACAAAATTGTAGCCAAAGGAGAAAGAACCTTCACCGACACCATGAGGGCGGAAGTGAATTTTTGACACGGAGCCGTCTTCCTCCACGAACCGCAGCGGGGTACTCTCCGGCGCCCTCTCATGGTCCTTCCGCCGCAGGAACATGGCAAAGCAGTCACCCGTGGAGCTGGCCGCGAACCGAACAACCGGGTTGTTTAGCTGCTGGTGGATGACGCGACGCAGCCAAGGCATGGGGTTGAAGCGTGGAGGTTTGACATTGACGACATAGGCGAGGGCATGCGGGTCACGCACCGGAGGGCAGTGCACATCCAGAGTCGTGGGTCTGCCATGCACAACTGGCTCCATGGTCCGCGGACGGCCTGCACTAAGCTCGACAAGAGCTTGCAGTCACGACGGCGGTGGCCGTTTATCCAACAAAACCAGCAGATGGCTGTATCACGGCAGGACCGTGCGAAGTGGCCAAAGCTTAAGCAGCGAAGGCACCTACGGTGAAGGTCCCTGGGAAGGTGAAGGTGTAGGAGTTGTGCTGGAGGGTGAGAGATGTGGGTGGCAGCGGGACGGAGGAGGGCCTCCTTATAAGAAGCTGGCGCACTCGCATGCCTCTGCTCGGAGGAAGAGAGGAGGGATTTCCTGGGCACGCGTGTCGTGATGACGGCTTTCTCAGTCTCACATCCGTTCAGGTGCTGCGAATTCCAAGAGTTCACAGGAGAGTACAGCGGCTCTTGGCAGGCGCTGTCTGCCGCGCAGCACCGTCGAACGGGCACCGTGTTATGTGAACGCGCGGGGTGCAGGACGGTGTTTGACTCAACGTCCACGGGAATCATTGTGTTGCACGGTGAAACCCCTGAAGTGACTGCCTGTTTGTGATGTACCACACTTATCTGTGACACACAAACATTACCGTCGCTGAAATCCCTCACTGCCATGCAGGGCGGTAACCCATAGCTATAGCTGTCACAGCCTACTTGCAGCGACATGTCCATTCCAATTGACTGCACAGTGTCCTCGGGGACACGAAGTGAGCTGGACGCCACTGAGGAAATGATCGCATCGCTCGACGGTGTTGACATCTGCATGCGAACATGGCCGCCATGCGCGCGCCTGTCACGCGCCAACTCGGCACGGAGAAAAAAGGCCATGCAAAGTGGGTCGGCGGCCCGCTCGCCTTGGAGCACAATTTCGGCTGCGACTTCTCTCGAAGCAACACGAAATTTGAAAATTCCCGCCGATGGCTAAATCACCTGGAATTCCGTTTCTGCCCCTCCGAACCAGAAAGCCAGCAGAATTCTGACCGTGCTCAACACGCAGGCATAGACTTCTGCACCCATGAATTTGCTAGGAATGACCGTGCTAGTAGTGACAGAGAAGTACTTGGCCAACATGGCGTCCGCAAAACAAAAGCCGACCGAGGGGCAACCAAGCGCAGCAAGGAGACGGCAACTAGCTCGCCGGGAAGATGCAGGCCCAACAGAAAGGTTGCTACTATGCAGAGAGTGGATGCAAGCAGGAGGGCAAGGAGCCTGGCGGGGCTGAGGAAACTTATCTCGATGGGGGCTGGACGCGGGGATGTCGATGGATTCCATGCTTCGCGACCCGATCCTGGTGTGCCGCCCCGAGCTTCTGCTACCTCATTGTCGTGCTGAAACACACTGGATGGGCCGCATGGAGCCGCCGGGGCACCGGGAGCATGCGCGGCGCACGGCGGTCGGACCGCTGCACGTAGCCTTCCCGGCGGCCCAGATGCCTGCTGCACCGCGCGACCTCCGGGGGTAGCGCCGTCACCGCGTGCGTGGCGGTGGCCAGCGGCAAGAGAGGTGGCAAGACGGGCCAGGTTAACGTGGCCACCATGGTCGGAGTGACCAATGGCGCGTGAGGTGGGCGCCGCCGCCGGAGTGGCCAGCGGCGCGAGGGGTGGTGGTGGTCGCAAGAGCTCAGAGCTCATCTCCTTGCAACAATTTCTTAATGATCTCTTCGAGTTTTATCTACAAAGTTATTAGAATAATTATTTTATCCACTTTTGTTTTTTAGTATCCACGTGTGTTGCTGTCTTTTCAGTTAATGAAATACGCATCGCTCTAAAAAAAGGACCTTCCTTTAACCGCCAAGACAACATAATAATATCAGCAATCCGTAAAAAAGAAGCAGAACAGCAAGATCAACACACTAATGGAGTCTTGCAGGTGTGCGACGTATGGCTGTATGGGTTGCGTCCCTTTTAACACTAGTTAGTATTGCACGTGCAACACACGTCTATCTAAGCATAAAAAAATTAAAAATTCTAAATCAACATGAACAATAGAAACTTCTAAATTTGCCAAAGCATAGTTTCACCAAAATTCTAAAGTTTTACCAAACTACCCAATGTGTACCACATAAAAATTATAGAAATGATTTCTCACATAAATATGTTCTGAAACAAATAGACAAATATCTACATCAGTTGCAGATATTATGGCAATTATAGTGAAAATCGCATCAAGATTTAAATTGTTCCACGCTTTTAATATAGTGCGGTGAATAAAGGGAACTTGGATGTGTAGCAACAAGTTGGACCATCGGTTCTCCACAAACATCGATATCTTCATGTCCACAAGTGAGACAAGGAATATCTAATTTAATAGACACTTGACACAATTGTCCATGAAGGAAATATGACTTCTGATTGCAATGATCCCAAGTTCAAAGACTCGGCAGAATATAGGTTAGGGTTTGGTGAATTACCAATAAGTTCTGATAAACTCCACAGACAAAATTCAGCTCATGTTTAAAAATCATATTAACATAAATAAATAGTCATTTAGAAATGCAACCCAGGTGAAAGTATTGGTCTTTGGCTTGAGATACCAGTGAGTCGCTAAGAACTAAATATAAAAGCTGATGTGGTATAAGGAGCCGTCATCGCTCGCCAGCACGCAGTGCTCGCCTTCGTCGTTCTCGCCACCGTGCTCGTCGTGTGCTCACCGTCGTGTCGATGCCCATGGCATAGCCGGGCGATGCAAGGTCCCCAAGACCAGAGGCGCCGCGCTCCGCCGCTCCCTGGCCTCGCCTCCTTACCTCGCTACCGACCGCCGCCTCGGCCTCGCCCACAGAGCCGCCGGCCGTTGTTCTGCGCGCTACAACATGCACGGGAAAAGTCGGCTCCAACACTGTCGCCTCCCAACACGCGCCCCCGCCCCTCGCTACTGCTCCTCCGGCTAAGCTGCGCCGCTGCTCCTCCGGCCGCTCCGACTCACCGGTTTTGGCACGAGGCTATCATCGTGGAAGCGCGGGACTGCGGCCGCGTCCTCCGTCTCTGGGCGGCGGCCTTGGACAGACTCAAACCCCAGAGCAGCAGGGAGTCGAGGGCGACGACGTCCGCGTCCTCCATCTTCAGGCCGGTCCGGCGGCCGTCGCGGCGCCGACGTTGACGCGGCCCCAAGTTCGCTGCTCATCGGGCGCGACACGCGGTGGCGAGGGTGCTATCGTGGAAGCTTGGGGAGACACATGGCTGGCAATCTCCTCCTCCCCCGATGTTGTAAAGCTAGGCGATTTTTAGAAGGTATGGCCGCTGCATGCATAGCTCTATAAGGGCTACAGCTTTAATTTGTTTTCTTGCATGTAGCGGTGTGAGTTACTCCAATAAAATTTGCCCTATCAATTCAGCTTTAATTTGTTCATGTAGTGTGTGGGCATTTAATTTTTTTCCTTACATACAGCCGTTAGACCCAGGAGCGCAATTTGCGCCGCTAATTTGGTGCAAATGCGAAAGCAGGGACGGCATATTCCTCTGCCGGTGGAGCACGATCAGTCAACTTAAACTGCTAAGTATACACCATATAATAATTAGATTAATATTGGTGGTTACATCAGATTAGTTGGTCTAAGCATGCGGTGTTGATTGGTCTGTGTAGAATGAATGAGGTGTCTCTAAGAAAACAAATGTCTGCTTGTTTAATACTAGTGGTGACTTGTCTACTGACCATGCGACATTGTCTTAGGTGTTTGGTTGTAATTAATTGTTTTTCTTAGGCTTTAATTTGTTTCTATCTATTAATGCAATCTTAGCGTTTTCTTTTAAAGACCAGATAAACGGCACCAACCAAATCTCCAGTCTATATTAATGTTCTCAAGTTGCTAGATTCAGCACTATATACTATCTATACTATTAAAAAAATTGGACGGTTCGTCACACCCCCCAAAAAATTTTCGTCTGTCTTGAAAAGACGGTTTTGCCCCTGCGTGTTCGGGGTGTGATTATTTGTTGTTTTGGTGTGATTATTTGTTGTTTTCCTTGTACATAATGTATGGGAAGAATCAACAACATGACCTTAGCCCTTAGGTTCAGATAGATAATAATGATATTTATTTATGCAAAAATTCTCAGTGTAGAAGCATATAAAATTGTGGCAGATGCTTCAGATTCTTAGAGTTATCTTTAGATGACAATTGTGCGAGGTCTTTTTTTTAAACGTATGTATATAGACTTTTTTAGTGTGTAGGTTCACTAACTTTACTCCAAACTTACACACTAAAGAATATTTAGATACGGATTTCATTTTCATATGTGAGAAATATTTGATGATAGAAAAAAAATTGAGAACCGTCGCAACGCACGGGCATTCAGCTAGTCTAGTTATAAGTACTTAGACCGTAGATGCATTCATACCTAAACAAAGTTGAGAATATTAATATGGACCAGAGGAAGTAAATTAAAGCTCTAGACACATAAATCTGCCAGCTAACACAAGAATAGAAACAAATTGACACGATGTGTATATTCCTCACGTAAAAAGAAAAGGAAGAGTAAACTGCACTTCGAGATTTATGTGTATATACTAAGTTACTAACCCTCTTTCCACCTCATTTTACAACCACCTCCAACCCCAGATTATGCAAAAAAATAAAAACCGAGTTACACATGAGCCAGAAGAGAGCAAATCTCTTTTTCCTGACCAACCGCTCCCAGATATCTTGTTTCACCTCTCCTGTTCCTCCTGCCCATTGCTGCCGTGCAGAGGAGGCATGGAGAACGCGCTCACCGTCGAGCTCCCGCTGCGGATCTCTTTCAGCGCCCGGAGCGCGGCCACCGTGCTCCTCATGTACATGCCCCTCATGTCCTCGATCACGTCCAGCTCCAGTACTCCACTGCTGTCTGCCAAAGAAGATATGGGCTTTGGAGGCTTCTCGTCACTGTCGCTCTCTTCTTTTCTGTCTTCGCTTGGTACAGAAGGTTCGTTTGCCGGTATGAGCTGGTCCAGCATCACCTCACATTCCTTTACAAGCTTGTGAAGGAGGTCAGTGGTGAAAAAGGGCTGCTGCAGTACCCTCTGGATGAAGGGGAGGCGGATCAGCGCACCGGTTCTCTTGTCATACTTCTTGAGAATTTTAACCAATCCTGAAAAGAAGTAGCATATAGCATGAATATAGCTGGTAATTACTGATTGCTATGAGAATTTTTGAACATGTCGACCTGCATTTTCTTTTCACATGATTAATGGGCATGATAGGTAAATAGTTTTCATCTAACAGAATAGATCTGTGTTTTAGTAGTAGTTCAATCAGAATATGTTGAGGGCCTTAGAACCAAAAACGCTAGCTGCAACTTCTATATATACATGGACATGTACATCTTGGAATGACCAGGGTTACACACGATCTTTACAGATTAAATCATTTTTTATCTAACTTACATGAATAACTATACATTAACATGTCAGAGGAAAAAAACACTGAAGAAGTGCAGATGCTTTAGAACTTGTATCAGCACAAAAGAAATACTAGCTAGGACTAGTCGGCAACTTGCTCCATAGCTACAACCACCAAAAATCTAAGGCCACTTTGAGAGTGTAGATTTTGAAAAGGGTAATACGGAGTACTATCAAGTAGACCACCTATTATTGCATCTGAAACACGAAAAACATGGGGAGCCTACAGAGACGATGTGCTTATGGCTACAGCTCAACCTAGTGACGTTTACAATGTTAATTCATATGCATTTACTAGATTTCTTAACATGGAGTACAATGTTGCTACACCATGTGAATAAGTCACAGGAGCCCAGAGAAGCACCACATTTTCCAATAAATAAAATGATCAATCTAAATGCTAGAACATAAATCAACGATGTTTCTGAATTTTGTCCCAAACCCCATGTTAGATAGGATAAAAGTTTAATCAACAATAACCACAAACAACATCTTTACAGAAGCCCATCATACATCTTTACAGACAGCTAATCAAACATAAGGAAACAGTTTTATTTACAGAACTTGTTCTAATTAAAATCCAGTATTCCAGTTGTGCTACACTGTTCCTATCGAGAGAAAAATTAGGAGATGCTGAGTGCTTGTTTGGACAACTAAATCAACTACAAAAGCATATCTTTGTAAAATATGTAGAATATCTACTCGATGCGAACTAGAAAGCACCAAAGGATAAAAGTTCCAAATATTAGCGTTATCACCAAGTAGTTCTAATACTAGAAGAGAGCACTAGTTTAGAAGTTGGACCCATCGCAGTAAAAACTTGACCTCTTTATGAACAAGATATAGCACGTGCACATATATATTATAAAGTAGGAACATCTAACTACAATTCAAGTGGCTCGAGTGGTCCCACTAGAGTCGGAATCTTTCAACAATACGAGTCCACTAAAGAATCCCACCAACTTTAGTGGGAACCAATTTATTGACAGAACTTCTAATAAAAATTAGGAGATGTTGAGTTCAAACAGAAGGCATCGTTTTGTTGACAGAACTTCTAACGAAAATCCAGTGTTTCTATTGTGTTACATTTTTCATAGTAAGGAAACAAATTAGAAGATGATGAGTGCTTGTTTGGGCAACTAAATCAGTTCCCAAAAGCATAATACTTGTACAATATGTAGAATATCTACTCAATGGGAACTAGAAAGTACCACATGATGAAGCTTTCAAATACTAACACTATAACCAAATATGTTTAGTTCCAATAGACGGTTCCAAGTAGCCGTGGTGCTAAAAGAGAAAACTAGTTTAAAAGTTTCGACGCGCCATGGAAAAAGGAGAGACTATTATAAAGAAAAGATAGCACGTGCACGTATATATAAGAAACTCTAACTACAAGTCAAGTGGCTCGAGTGGTCCCATGGGACTCCGAATTATTCAACTCTAGTCCCCACGTCCTCCACGTATATATATATAAAGAATCCTACCAACTTTAGTGGGAACCACACTTGGATTCGAAGTAGGCCTTACCACTTTGCCCAATTGGGCTTGGATGTTTCATGGTGCTTCACACTTCCACTAGTGTTAGGGACACCAACCACAATGTGCAAAAAAATGAAGAGGAACAGCTCACCGGTGTAATTGAGAGCGCTGTAGTTCTCGAGCAGCACCATCTCGCCGTGGAAATCGACGATCTCCTTCCCCACACGCATCAGCTCCTCCGCGGAGCCCGTCTCAGCCGCCCTGACCACACGGTCCTGAAGCTCCTGCGCCCCCAGAAGCACGGAAATCGGATCAATCCAGGCACGCGAAACAAGGGAGACGGAGAAGAGACGGGAAATTCTCAAAGCACCTTCTGGCGGATGACGTACTCCTCCTCCTTCCCGAGGAAGAAGTCGTTGAACTTTTCGAGCTCGGCCTCGAGGAGGCAGACGAACCCGGCCTCCTCCGGCGTCATCGGCGGCGGAGATCCCCCGTCGTCCCCGCTCCCGACGCGCTGGCGCTTGCTCCGCCGCTCGACGCCGGCGTCGGCGATGAGCTTGAGCCGCTTCTTGAGGTCCTTGTAGGACAGGAACTTGTCGCGCCACTCCGGGAGCGTCTCCACGATCTGGCTGCTCAGGCTCTTTCCGAACTTCATCGCGAACCCGCGGGAATAACCAGGAAGGAGAATTGGATCGAATCGCGTGAGGATTTCGCGGTGGGATGAGGAGAAGAAGGGAACGGGAGGGGCGTATGCGCGTGGGAAGCGGAAGAGGGAATATTCGGGGACTCGTCGTGGCGAATGGTGATGGCGCGCGGCCTCCTTTGGGTTGGAGGTTTAGGGGGGAGGGGAGGATGGGAAGTGGTAGGGGTACACATAGGGTGCCCTCACATCAAATTGGGGATTGCATTCAAGGTCTATGGATAGCCTCACATTAAATTGGGGATTCGACAAATAATTGGAGATTGTAGTATTGAAGATCTATTTTAATTTGGGGCATATTAACTTAGTTCATCCCGAACATCACTGAATATTTTCCTTTACACAGTGTTTCTCTTAGATCTTTCATTAGCCCATATGAACCTTCATCCGAGACAGAATCGAATAAGTGACAAAGAGTTAGTAACACATGATACCTACCCTTGCTTGTCTTGCTATATAGAAGGATGGCACAAGGTTTCTCTAACAACTATGTTCGGTTAAGTATCTGTGATCAAGAAAGTGCTCAGGAAGAGGAATAAAATGGAATCCTGCCAAAATCCATAGATTTAGATAAACCCGGTCTTCTATTAGAAAAAGAATCGACCCAATCCTTTACTTACCCTACTTTGAGATCCACCCGACTGTGTGGCAAAGAACATGGAATCCTAGAGAAACTGAATCATGAGAGAAAAATAATTGCATTGAGATTTGTTTCATTAAAAGTGGTGAGTGCTTCCACCTTTGCTCTCCCCTTTCTTGTTGAGCCGAAGAGTCCAGTCATTGCTTGTCTCTAAAATAGTCGGCCTTTTCCATTCTACTAGAACGGAGGAATGTGTTCTTTGCACAACTATCATGTATTGTTTTGTATGTTGACTGTCGTGTTTGCAATCTAAATGTTATGAAATCCAATGTGTCAAATAGCCTAACTATTGCGCAATTGATGTTGAATCTGCAAACCGCTCTTTCTCGAAACAGGCTTTTGCCTCGCTTTATAAATAAAGCAAGCATGTGAAATTACTGCTGGGCCAGACAACACAACATCTAAAAAAAGAGACACAATACGATACAAGATTCACGAGCGAACATGCCTCAAAAAGAAAAAAAAGAAACACAAATAGCAGTCAATCGACTAAACAATAATGATCCGAGACCCCTGCGCCCACCGGCTAATGGCCTTTTCCATTCTACTAGAACGGAGGAACGTGTTCCTTGCACAACTATCATGTATCGTTTTATATGTTGACTACCGTGTTTGCAATCTACTCCTCCCGTTTAGAAATATAAGATGTTTTAGCTTTGTGAAAAAAAATATCTAGACACCTTTTAGTGGATAGATTCATTTGAATCTATCCACTAAAAGGTGTCTAGATACATCAGCTTCACTAACTTAAAACATCTTATATTTCTAAATAGAGTGAGTAAATGTTATAAAAACCAATGTGTCAAATAGCCTAACTATTGTACAATTGATGCCGAATTTGCAAACTTGGGAGAATACATGTCGAGATTTACGTTCATATTAGGGCTGGACTTGAAAACAACTCACCATTTGATGTTGAAAAATTCCTCAATAAAAAAATTAAAATAAAACTTGTTAATGGCTGATTTCTCAACTGTTTACAAATTTTTAAACTTTCGGCGCATCATCGTTGTCGATGACTATAGGGGACGAGGAAACGAATATGCTCGGTGCGTCTTCATGACAAGATAGAAGTCGCCGAGCATAATTAATCGAGCAATTTGCGTGGCCGAATTAATCTATTGCAAGGGCCACGCCAGCGAGGAAGATTCGGAGCATAATTCCGCCCGGGGCGACGGATATCCAAGCGGATATACCACCGCGAGCGGAAAAGGCACGGATGCCCTTTGGCCGATTCGCGCCGAGCGTCCCGTCTCGTTTGTACCGAACTCGACCAGAGTTTTTGTTGCACGCGCGGAGCTGCTCCGAACGCCCGCCCTTGCTCGCCGAGGACGGACGAACACGTGCGATGACCGGAGGCGCTGGAGTTAACGAGGCATTCCAGGCAAGCTTTTTTTCTTGCCAAGGCAAAGCAAGCGATTGCTTGGCCCTGTACTGCTCTACGGACTACAGCGGCCAGCCGTATCCGAGCATCCTACTCGTTGGGCGTTCCGAAATTTAGACCAAAATATAGCTAGACAAAACACGTTTTTTTTATGAAAATGTCAAGTTTTTCACTCGCGTTTTTAGGCCGAGTTTTTGGGACGTCATTTTTCGCCCAAATTCGTCTAAATTCGTCCAGATTTTGCCATAGTTCATAATATGAATACAGAGCATTGTTTGGTCTAGTTCGGAATACAATTGACCTAGTTCGGTGTAAATTTAAATATAGTTCAACGTACAGCGGCGCGTTTAGCGAGAATCTGCATGTGCCCTGCATCTTCGGCGACAACGGCGTTCTCCTCCTCCAGCAACACAGCGAGCATCTCCTCATCGTCGGGGTCTATGGCCGAACTAGCAAAACGCCGAACACTTGGCAGGCGAGGTGGTGGGAGCTCACAGCGAAGCCGAGCTACGACGAAGTTTGGGCGGCAAAAGCTGCGGCGAATGAGGCGACGACTACGGCGAGCCTATCTAGAGGCGTGGATATGTATCGGCGTGGAGAAACTCCACCGACGAAGTCATGATGACAAAGACAGCTAGGGAGCTCTTCACTAGTCTGGGCGAGTGGATGGGGTGAAAATGGGACTGTCTCGTCGACAGAGCTGGCTCACACCATTTTTCCCTTCGTCCGACGTTCCCGCGATGCTGAGAATGACCTAAAAAGTCTGAACCAAAGTTCGCCCAAATCCGGACGAAACCGGGATCATGAGAACGCGACTGGGACAATTTTCGGCGTCTGGACCTAAATTTCACCCTGGGTCGACATTCTGGGAAGCCGAGTGAAGATGCTCTAAGCATGACGACGACGCGATAGGACTGAGCATGAGGAATTTAGAACTCGGGATTTTTATATTCTAAACTTATTATCTTTAAATAGAAGACTCAAACCACCAGACTTCAAATTAAAAAAGTCCCATACAAACCGGTTTACATGACCTGGGCCTCGAGCAGCCTGGGCTACAGCCCGGGTCTTAGGCCAGGTAGTGTTGGTACTTGGTACCTCCTATGTCTAGAATGACCAGGGCTACTCTCACGAGCCCACTAAGCCAGCGAGCTGACCAATCCCTGGACCCATCCACTAGCGAGGTTGTAACTTACTCGTACTATTTATTTTGCAGAAAAAAGGGAGAGTAGTTGTTCGTGTTCCAAATCACGCCTAGCGTCGCCCTATCGCATTGATCGCGTCGTCGAGCGGTAAGACGGAGACGAGCTTGAGTGCTTGACCACGGCAAGACGCCACCGCCACGTCGTTCGTCCGAGACCCCGGCTTGCTGCTGTCACTGCCTACCCGTCGCCTTACCGATTCCCAGCGCTTGCTTTTCATCCTCCGCTAATCGTCTCTGTCTCTAACTCATTGACTTCTTGACTTCTCATTGATAACTTTTTTGTTTCTGAATTTCAATACAGTGTCTTAATTTTGAAGAACGGGAGTCAGTTTCGGTCTTTGAACTAGCATAATTAAGTTTAGCTAACTGTGGATTAACTATTTTTATTTAATCTACTTGCTTGGAAGATGAAGGGGACAATGATATCGAAAATTTACTCATGAAGACCGGTATCATCCTATTTTCCATCAGCATCCCATATTTATAAGCATCGAAGATGGTAAAATTCCGATTGTTTCCAAAACAGGAGGACACCTAAGTTACAATTACGAAGCTCAGTTAGTGGTAAGTTAATTTCTTACTAATACAATTTACAAAAGTCCGGATATAAAAGTTATGGTCGTTTTAGTTTTGTTGTTTCTGTTAGTTTTGTCTTGGGCGGAATGTTCAGAGTGAAAACGCCGGACAATCCGATGTCACGCAGAAATCTCATATTTCAGTCATGTGGTTGCCATTATGTGCCCCATATCGGAAACCACCCGGAATCTGGTTGGAATGTCCAGCCCATGCGCTCTAGAGCTGTAATGGTTGGATTTTGGAGGACCTATATAAGGGGCTCTTTTTTTCCAATGGTTACCTACTCATTCTTGCAATTTCTTTCCTTCATTGTTGACCTTTTTGAGCTTGCTATCTCTCAATTCCTTCTATGATTTTTGCATATTATTGAGGGATTTCAAAGAGGATATCTAGATCTACAACCCCACCAATCAATCTCTCCTCTAAGTGAGGGGAACATCTTGGGATCTAAATCTTGGAGTCTTTTGTGGATTTTCTCCATTGTTCTTCCTTTCTTATTCCCCCATAAGCTTTTGTAGCTTTGGTGGAATTTGGGAGAGAAGGACTTGAGCATTTATTGTGTTCTTGTCATTGCATTTGGTGCATCGGTTTGAGTTCTCAGTGAGGATTTGATTGGGTGAAACACGAAAGATTTTTAGTCTTGGGTTCTTAGAACCCTAGACGATATAGTTGTTTTGTAGGTTTGTAGATTACTTGGGGCCTCCAATTAAGTTGTGGAGTTTTCCCCAAGTTTGTTTGTTGGGAGCCTTTAATTGAGTTGTGGAGAAGTGTCCCAACCTTGTGAGAGGTTCCGAATTTCCACCAACAAGTGCATCGATAGTGGAAGTGTGGATCGATCCCGTTGGGGTGAGATTCACAGGAGAACAAGGGAGGCCTTTTCTGGCGTTGGTGGTTTGAAACCACTCCCTCTCCAAAAGAGACGTACTCCCTTGTTGGGAGGAACTCGGTAAAACATCGTCGTTTTCGCGTGCCCCGGTTATCTCTATATCCGAGCTCTTACTTATACACCTTACTTTGTGATAGCCTTCGTGCTTGAAGTCTATGAAAGTACCGACTTGATACGACTAGAGGGGGGGTGAATAGGCGTCTACCCAATTTTAATTTGTTTCTCACTTTTAGGCTCAACGAGAAGGAAAGTTATCTAGATGTGTGTAACACCCTCAGAATCGGACCTATGCAAGTTTGAGCAAAATTCGCCAAACCCGCATAGAAACGATTCAAAGGTGCCCACCAGGCACTTTCGTGCGGGTGGAAACGAAGTAATAACATTACACAACAGTCCTCGATGGGACCCACAGAACAGATATATATAACAGCGACTCAAAGAGCCAAGAATACAGATATAATATACAAAGATCCAAATCACCTTGAAAACGATAGTGCGTCCCGCTACGGACAAGAAGCAAATGGGGCTAAGAGCCCTGAAGAATAACCAATGGCGTCCATAACCCTGCCCAGGCCAAGCCGGAAGGGTAACCCTGCTAACGACGTCGATCTCAAAAACCTGCTTAAACAAAAGGGGTGCCGACAAAGGCAAAGGAAAAAGAAGGAGCGTCAGTACTGAGGCCAGTACACGGCGAGGCTAGAATTCGGCGGTCCTCGCCTACATAGGTATGGTGGACTGAAGCGGCGGCGGCAGCATGCACTAAACAACCTATAGAGACTCGATACAACTGGCGTCAATCAGAGAGGGGTAAGAATGACCTACTCGGAACCAAGCTGATACTAACACCAATCAAACCCATCCTGGCGTTTCCCCCTCGACACCGATCGAGGAAGTCAACCGAGGAACTCACACAGTTGGCATTTTTATTTATTCAATTATAGTTGCGGCTCCTTACTAGTCAGGTTTAAATAATCGTCCTGAATAAAGTAGGCAGTGGGCACTTTTAATTAACCATTCCGTTATAGTTGCAACACTTACTAATCATATACCGATGACATGAGATAAACCCAAAACCCCAGTTGTTGGTACTTTTATGCAGCCATTCCGTTGTAGTTGCAATACTTACTAGTCAGGTACAATGGTCGCAAGCGACGACACAAGCAAGCAATTGTTGGCAGTTTTAGTTAGCCATTCCGTTATAGTGAAGCTAATTACTAGTCATTATAAGTCAAATTTATAGCAGTAAACTTTAGTTATGCTTGTCTATGATCGAGAAACTGTGCTCCAAGTCGTCCATATCCGCGGACACGGCTTTCAGAAAGTTTTAACCCGGCCGGGGTGCACAAATAGCAACACACACACGATCAACCTCGGAAAAACCAAATCAAAACCCAACGAGGTCTCACGACAGAGCAATCACAAGATTAAGAAATATTTCAGGGGGCCACCCCTTTGAGTAGATCCCGCAACGGAGTAAGCAAGCTCCGAGACGGCCTCAAGGTCTGCGTCAATGGCTGTAAGCGACTGGGAACCCGAAAGTGTGGCTGGGCTTGTCGATACCGCGTAATCACTCCGCTTCCTAAACAGTACAGTGTGCTCCTCGCACAATCGTAAATAAAGCAGTAAAGCATGGCATAAGTACAGGATAGTAATAAAACCTCAAACTAGTTGTGGCCCCAAGAAATAAGACGGAATCAAGCTCTGGCTAAGGGGGGCCCATACTCCCCATATGTGGATAGCGCGATAAATCAAGGAACAGGTATCAAGTACTCGGGGTCTTACGGGACACTAGTGGGCGTTCGGAAACCAAATATTTTCTATCACCCACCGATGCCTCTGCTTATTTCAATTTTAGTTGTTAAACAGAAATTAAAGTGACGATAAGTAAAACTATGATCAACTCCATCATCAACATGCGGCAATACATCAGCAACTGTGGCATATGACGACACACATCAGCACTTGAGCAAGCGACTACGACGCGCAAGTCCAACTATCTACCAAACAACAGGTAATAGGATGTGTCCAAGGCGATATAGGGCTGCACGGTATAACACAGGTGCGGAAACTAAAGCATCGCAACACAGATAGCAATAGATCAACAGGAGGGAAGTAAATACTATAAAAGTAAGATAGGTAGAAAGGGGGAGATGCTCGCCTGAAAACATTGTCGAAGGGTTCAACCGAAGATCGGGGCAAAGCTCACATCAACTCAACGGCCTTATCCGCGAAGAAGCAAAACACTAGAAGAAACACCGGATGCAATATTTAATACTACGGCAAAAGATCGGCATGATGCATGTATGATGCATGGCATGGCAAGGTGCAATGCAATTAGGTCATGTTAAGTGGAACCGGGGTCCCGACAATTAATTAGGTGGTTTATGTTGTTTAGCTACCCCACAAGTTAAATGTTGTTTTAACATGGCAGAAGATTGCATCGGGTTCGCTACACAAATTTAAATGAGGTCGATATGAGACTAGATTTGCCCGCATATGGGCCCCATATTTAATTATTAGGTGAATCGGCATAAGGCCCCCAAACCACAGATATGCATGCGAGATGACAAATAGATATGCAACAAGTTGTTATGTTATAAAATAGGGTTTTCGGGAGGGGTTCACACATTAGGGGGCTCGACGATCTTGGGGGTCCGGGGTTCGGGGTCGGTCTCAGGGTCCAGGGTTCGACGGAGTCGTTCTCGGCGGCTCGGGGTTCGAGGTTCGGGGTCCAGGGTTCGACGGAATCATTCTCGGCCTCCGGGGTCGTGCTCGGATATCGGGGGTAGTTCTTGTCGTTCAGGATGAAGCACTTGTCGCACCGCGGTCTCGGTGTCCGGGGTGAAGCACTCGGCGTTCTCGAGGGAGTACTTGTCGCGTCCGTGAAGGAGATCGTGTCGGTCCACAGGGTCGAGCTTGCCGTTGCAAGGGTCTTGTCGGGCCCGCGCCATTGCATCGGCCTTGACGTTCGGGATGCAGCACTTGTTGTCCGGGACGGAGTACTTGTTAAGCCGGTGGCATTCTTGGCGGTCATCGGGTCCAGACTTCGTCGGGATCGGACTTCGGTCTTCCATGTTGGTGCACCCGAGGTTCTCGGCGATCTTGTAGATGGACAACGGGTTTAGGGTCTCGGCGCATCCGGGGTCTTCGGGCCAGTTGTCGGTCTTGGCGTCCGAGGCAGATCTTGGAGTCCGTGAGGGAGAACTCGAGGATCCAGCGTCTCGGGGTTCTCGGATCCGAGCAGAAGAACTTGTCGGGCCGGGTCCGGCCTTCGGGGTCCGGGAGGGAGAACTTGACGTGTCGAGGTTCGGTTTCCGGTCCCATGTTGGAATCCTCGGTATCCCGCGGTGTAGTGATTGTCGTTATTGGGCGCGCTTGTCGGTCATGGGGCTCGGCGCCTAGGGTCGTTGGCGAGCTTGGGTCATCATACTCCCATGGCACACATACACGAGCACACACATACACGCACACGGGGCAGCGGGCCTACAGGTCGACGGTGGCGGCCAGGAGAGGTGGGCCGGGTCGCGGCCGGGGAGGATGGCGAGCTTGGCGGGGGCCTGGCAGCAGCGAGGGAGCGAGCGGGACAGCGGCGACCTGGGGCGGCTCGAGGGAGGGGCGACGAGGCGTGCGGGCCACGCGCTGGCCGGCGGGTTGGTGGCCGGGCCCGCGCGGGCAGAGGAGGCGCGGCCGGCGAGCGAAGCTGCGGAGGGCGGCGAGGCCGGTGGCGCGGGCCGAGGCGCGCGGAGAGGGTGGACGGGGATCTGGCGGCTGCGGGGGGAGGGAGCGGCGTCGGCGGGGCTCGCGTGAGGCGGAGGCGGAGGCGAGGGCTTGCGGTGGCCGGCGGCGGGGACGTGCACGCGCGCAGGAGGGGCCGCGGCGGGGCGAGCGGCGGAGCGTCTGCCGGCGAGGGGGCGCTGCGACGGTGCGTGGCACGGCGATGCGGGGAAGCCGGCGAGGAGAGGCGGAGGCGACTGGGGAGGAGCGCCGGCGAGGATGGAGAGGGCGGCGGCGGAGGACCGCTGGCGGGGAGGCGGCAGGGAGGGGGCGGCAGCGCGCTGCGGGCGGGGAGAGCGAGCTCGGGAGAGGGGAGGTGGGAGGAAGCGTGCGCGTCGCTGGGGAAGACGCAGCGCGTGAGGGGACGGGGCAACTGGGGGAGGCGCGGTTGGTGGGATGCGTGCGTGGGAGTGCGTGGTGGGTCCCAGGGGGACAGGTGGGGACGCGTGGGGCGTGCCGCGCGCTGGCGTGCGTGTGTGCCGTGTGACCCAGGGGGTGGCTGCTGGGAGTGGGGGTTGGTAGGTGTGTGTTGGCTGCGGTTGGGCTGGGCCAGGGAGAGATGGGGCCACAGGGAAGAGAGAGAGGGTAGAAAGGGATAGGGTGAGGGAAGAAAAGGGGAAAAAAGGGGAAGGATTGCTTAGGTGGCGGGGTGGGTAGAAAACTGGTGAGAGGGTGAGGTGGAGAGCTGTAAGCGGTGGGTAGGTTTGGTTTGGGTAGGAATAGGATTTAGGGGAGCTGTTTTAAATGGACCGATTTTAATCCTGGGGGTGGTCGTTCGGGTCGATCTGGCCCGTTCGACTGCCCCTACTAAAAATAATATAATACTTTTATTTATTTTAACAGACCGTTTGCACAACATATTTAATTAAGACAAAATATTCCGGAGACCGGGCTTTTGTGTTTGAAACAAGAGGGGCGTTTTAGAAAACAAAACGGGCTTTGCGAAAACAGTTTGGCAAACAATGCATGATGATGACGATGCAATGCACAAATTCAACGCGATTTTCTAGTAGTGGTTTTGCGGGATGCCACAATTCGACACCACTAACACTGGATCTCGCCCTCGAGATCCGCCTCATGGTACCGGAAGGAAGGTCGGCGATCTGCGTCTTCTCGCTTCGTGTGGATCATCGCGACACCACTAACAAGGGTTCCTCCTTCATCTGGGAATCGGCGACACCACCAACAAGGGGCGTTGTTCCTGATCGTCAAGAGAACACTCCGGAAAACAACAAACGAAGTTAAAGGTAAGGCCTCCTCTAACTTCCATGGAAGGAGTAAAATTGCATCAATCCACTATTCAATGTACATAAGCGAATGATAAGAGTAGTGGTATGGTCGCGACTCCATCCCGCACTCAAAGCATTACTCTGTACACGAACAGATAGATTAAGCAACCAACCCTCGGATTCAGACTGAAGATCTCGACAAGCGAGGTTCGGATCAAAGGAGTGATGCAGACTCTGCATCGGGACTGGCGTAGAAGATGTCGTCGCGTCGGAAAACACCGGAAGGCACAAACAAGGAACAAAGAATGGTACCACAGTAGACGGATTCCTCAGGGAGCTTGAACACCGGATAATAGAACACCGTTGGCAAAGGAGGAAGCGAAAACCTGAAGGTACGACGGAAAACCCACCACGAGAAATCCTGGACTCGAAGAAAAGATAAGAGAGCAGGTTCAAAACACGTCGAGATAAGAGGAGAATAGCAGAGGGGTAAGGAGTAAAATCAGACCTAATCAGAACTATCCAACCGATTTTTAAAAATAGTTTTGACACTCTACTTCGGCCGTTAGCTAGGTTATCCTACAGGCTGGACTTGTGGGGTACCGCAACTGCTGAGCTCTGATACCACTCTGTAACACCCTCAGAATCGGACCTATGCAAGTTTGAGCAAAATTCGCCAAACCCGCATAGAAACGATTCAAAGGTGCCCACCAGGCACTTTCGTGCGGGTGGAAACGAAGTAATAACATTACACAACAGTCCTCGATGGGACCCACAGAACAGATATATATAACAGCGACTCAAAGAGCCAAGAATACAGATATAATATACAAAGATCCAAATCACCTTGAAAACGATAGTGCGTCCCGCTACGGACAAGAAGCAAATGGGGCTAAGAGCCCTGAAGAATAACCAATGGCGTCCATAACCCTGCCCAGGCCAAGCCGGAAGGGTAACCCTGCTAACGACGTCGATCTCAAAAACCTGCTTAAACAAAAGGGGTGCCGACAAAGGCAAAGGAAAAAGAAGGAGCGTCAGTACTGAGGCCAGTACACGGCGAGGCTAGAATTCGGCGGTCCTCGCCTACATAGGTATGGTGGACTGAAGCGGCGGCGGCAGCATGCACTAAACAACCTATAGAGACTCGATACAACTGGCGTCAATCAGAGAGGGGTAAGAATGACCTACTCGGAACCAAGCTGATACTAACACCAATCAAACCCATCCTGGCGTTTCCCCCTCGACACCGATCGAGGAAGTCAACCGAGGAACTCACACAGTTGGCATTTTTATTTATTCAGTTATAGTTGCGGCTCCTTACTAGTCAGGTTTAAATAATCGTCCTGAATAAAGTAGGCAGTGGGCACTTTTAATTAACCATTCCGTTATAGTTGCAACACTTACTAATCATATACCGATGACATGAGATAAACCCAAAACCCCAGCAGTTGTTGGTACTTTTATGCAGCCATTCCGTTGTAGTTGCAATACTTACTAGTCAGGTACAATGGTCGCAAGCGACGACACAAGCAAGCAATTGTTGGCAGTTTTAGTTAGCCATTCCGTTATAGTGAAGCTAATTACTAGTCATTATAAGTCAAATTTATAGCAGTAAACTTTAGTTATGCTTGTCTATGATCGAGAAACTGTGCTCCAAGTCGTCCATATCCGCGGACACGGCTTTCAGAAAGTTTTAACCCGGCCGGGGTGCACAAATAGCAACACACACACGATCAACCTTGGAAAAACCAAATCAAAACCCAACGAGGTCTCACGACAGAGCAATCACAAGATTAAGAAATATTTCAGGGGGCCACCCCTTTGAGTAGATCCCGCAACGGAGTAAGCAAGCTCCGAGACGGCCTCAAGGTCTGCGTCAATGGCTGTAAGCGACTGGGAACCCGAAAGTGTGGCTGGGCTTGTCGATACCGCGTAATCACTCCGCTTCCTAAACAGTACAGTGTGCTCCTCGCACAATCGTAAATAAAGCAGTAAAGCATGGCATAAGTACAGGATAGTAATAAAACCTCAAACTAGTTGTGGCCCCAAGAAATAAGACGGAATCAAGCTCTGGCTAAGGGGGGCCCATACTCCCCATATGTGGATAGCGCGATAAATCAAGGAACAGGTATCAAGTACTCGGGGTCTTACGGGACACAAGTGGGCGTTCGGAAACCAAATATTTTCTATCACCCACCGATGCCTCTGCTTATTTCAATTTTAGTTGTTAAACAGAAATTAAAGTGACGATAAGTAAAACTATGATCAACTCCATCATCAACATGCGGCAATACATCAGCAACTGTGGCATATGACGACACACATCAGCACTTGAGCAAGCGACTACGACGCGCAAGTCCAACTATCTACCAAACAACAGGTAATAGGATGTGTCCAAGGCGATATAGGGCTGCACGGTATAACACAGGTGCGGAAACTAAAGCATCGCAACACAGATAGCAATAGATCAACAGGAGGGAAGTAAATACTATAAAAGTAAGATAGGTAGAAAGGGGGAGATGCTCGCCTGAAAACATTGTCGAAGGGTTCAACCGAAGATCGGGGCAAAGCTCACATCAACTCAACGGCCTTATCCGCGAAGAAGCAAAACACTAGAAGAAACACCGGATGCAATATTTAATACTACGGCAAAAGATCGGCATGATGCATGTATGATGCATGGCATGGCAAGGTGCAATGCAATTAGGTCATGTTAAGTGGAACCGGGGTCCCGACAATTAATTAGGTGGTTTATGTTGTTTAGCTACCCCACAAGTTAAATGTTGTTTTAACATGGCAGAAGATTGCATCGGGTTCGCTACACAAATTTAAATGAGGTCGATATGAGACTAGATTTGCCCGCATATGGGCCCCATATTTAATTATTAGGTGAATCGGCATAAGGCCCCCAAACCACAGATATGCATGCGAGATGACAAATAGATATGCAACAAGTTGTTATGTTATAAAATAGGGTTTTCGGGAGGGGTTCACACATTAGGGGGCTCGACGATCTTGGGGGTCCGGGGTTCGGGGTCGGTCTCAGGGTCCAGGGTTCGACGGAGTCGTTCTCGGCGGCTCGGGGTTCGAGGTTCGGGGTCCAGGGTTCGACGGAATCATTCTCGGCCTCCGGGGTCGTGCTCGGATATCGGGGGTAGTTCTTGTCGTTCAGGATGAAGCACTTGTCGCACCGCGGTCTCGGTGTCCGGGGTGAAGCACTCGGCGTTCTCGAGGGAGTACTTGTCGCGTCCGTGAAGGAGATCGTGTCGGTCCACAGGGTCGAGCTTGCCGTTGCAAGGGTCTTGTCGGGCCCGCGCCATTGCATCGGCCTTGACGTTCGGGATGCAGCACTTGTTGTCCGGGACGGAGTACTTGTTAAGCCGGTGGCGTTCTTGGCGGTCATCGGGTCCAGACTTCGTCGGGATCGGACTTCGGTCTTCCATGTTGGTGCACCCGAGGTTCTCGGCGATCTTGTAGATGGACAACGGGTTTAGGGTCTCGGCGCATGCGGGGTCTTCGGGCCAGTTGTCGGTCTTGGCGTCCGAGGCAGATCTTGGAGTCCGTGAGGGAGAACTCGAGGATCCAGCGTCTCGGGGTTCTCGGATCCGAGCAGAAGAACTTGTCGGGCCGGGTCCGGCCTTCGGGGTCCGGGAGGGAGAACTTGACGTGTCGAGGTTCGGTTTCCGGTCCCATGTTGGAATCCTCGGTATCCCGCGGTGTAGTGATTGTCGTTATTGGGCGCGCTTGTCGGTCATGGGGCTCGGCGCCTAGGGTCGTTGGCGAGCTTGGGTCATCATACTCCCATGGCACACATACACGAGCACACACATACACGCACACGGGGCAGCGGGCCCACAGGTCGACGGTGGCGGCCAGGAGAGGTGGGCCGGGTCGCGGCCGGGGAGGATGGCGAGCTTGGCGGGGGCCTGGCAGCAGCGAGGGAGCGAGCGGGACAGCGGCGACCTGGGGCGGCTCGAGGGAGGGGCGACGAGGCGTGCGGGCCGCGCGCTGGCCGGCGGGTTGGTGGCCGGGCCCGCGCGGGCAGAGGAGGCGCGGCCGGCGAGCGAAGCTGCGGAGGGCGGCGAGGCCGGTGGCGCGGGCCGAGGCACGCGGAGAGGGTGGACGGGGATCTGGCGGCTGCGGGGGGAGGGAGCGGCGTCGGCGGGGCTCGCGTGAGGCGGAGGCGGAGGCGAGGGCTTGCGGTGGCCGGCGGCGGGGACGTGCACGCGCGCAGGAGGGGCCGCGGCGGGGCGAGCGGCGGAGCGTCTGCCGGCGAGGGGGCGCTGCGACGGTGCGTGGCACGGCGATGCGGGGAAGCCGGCGAGGAGAGGCGGAGGCGACTGGGGAGGAGCGCCGGCGAGGATGGAGAGGGCGGCGGCGGAGGACCGCTGGCGGGGAGGCGGCAGGGAGGGGGCGGCAGCGCGCTGCGGGCGGGGAGAGCGAGCTCGGGAGAGGGGAGGTGGGAGGAAGCGTGCGCGTCGCTGGGGAAGACGCAGCGCGTGCGGGGACGGGGCAACTGGGGGAGGCGCGGTTGGTGGGATGCGTGCGTGGGAGTGCGTGGTGGGTCCCAGGGGGACAGGTGGGGACGCGTGGGGCGTGCCGCGCGCTGGCGTGCGTGTGTGCCGTGTGACCCAGGGGGTGGCTGCTGGGAGTGGGGGTTGGTAGGTGTGGGTTGGCTGCGGTTGGGCTGGGCCAGGGAGAGATGGGGCCACAGGGAAGAGAGAGAGGGTAGAAAGGGATAGGGTGAGGGAAGAAAAGGGGAAAAAAGGGGAAGGATTGCTTAGGTGGCGGGGTGGGTAGAAAACTGGTGAGAGGGTGAGGTGGAGAGCTGTAAGCGGTGGGTAGGTTTGGTTTGGGTAGGAATAGGATTTAGGGGAGCTGTTTTAAATGGACCGATTTTAATCCTGGGGGTGGTCGTTCGGGTCGATCTGGCCCGTTCGACTGCCCCTACTAAAAATAATATAATACTTTTATTTATTTTAACGGACCGTTTGCACAACATATTTAATTAAGACAAAATATTCCGGAGACCGGGCTTTTGTGTTTGAAACAAGAGGGGCGTTTTAGAAAACAAAACGGGCTTTGCGAAAACAGTTTGGCAAACAATGCATGATGATGACGATGCAATGCACAAATTCAACGCGATTTTCTAGTAGTGGTTTTGCGGGATGCCACAATGTGCAACTAAGTGAACAACCTAAATGCAAGATAACTTACAACAACCACAAGAACTGTAAATAGCAAGGAGTAAAGGAAGGGAACGAAGTAACCGGAGCGGGGACACGGAGATATGATTCCTGTAGTTCACTCCCAAGGAGCTACGTCTATGTTGGAGAGGTGTCGGGGCCACACAAGGTCACCCGAGCGCCACAAAGGCCTCACCTTCTTCTCCGGTGTGCTCCCCCACAAAGGAGGCCTCACAATCCACTAACCGGTGACCTTGAAGGCGCCAACCAAAACCTTTACACCAAGGTTGAGGAGGAGACTCCACAACTCAATTGGAGGCCCTCAACAACACCTCGAAGCTTTACAACACAAGCCTTAGCTCTGAGGATGCCCTACACCATCTAGGGTTTCAAGAAACCCAAGAGCAACAAGATCCACAAAGGATGGGTGGGGGAAATCAAATCTTCTTTGGTGGAAGTGTAGATCTAGGTCACCTCCCTCACCTCTGAAAAGATCAAGTCATTTGAGTGGCTAGAGAGAGAGATCTAGTGAGGTGAAGCTCAAGCATTAATGGAAGAGAGAGAGAAATTCGAGAGAGATGGGAGGAAGAAGAGGGGTGCCTTAAATAGGCCCCCTGCACTGAACCGTTTTAGCCCCCGCGACCTCACCGGAAGTTCCGGTGAGAGTCCGGAAGTTTTGCCCAGCCTGGCTCCAACGGTCATCGGACCGTTTACGCCCGCTCCAAAAGCTCAACCAGAAGTTCCGGTCAAAACAGACCGGAAGTTCCGGTGAACTTCCGATGTAAGTTCTGACCCAAGTTCCGACAAATAGAACACTTCAAACAGAAGGTTACTGACCCTTCAGCGGAACTTGGAGCGGAACTAGGGGCGGAAGTTCTGGGTCGCGAGCCGAATCTGGCCGGAAGTTCCGGCGTCTGGGCAGAAGTTCCGCTTAGGACTTTCTGTCAGGGCAAGTTCCGATGCAAGTTCCGGCCCAAGTTCCGGTAAATAGAACACTACATACAGTAGGTTACTGATTCACCAGCGGAATTTGGGGCGGAACTACGATCGAAACAAGGCTCAGATCAACCCGCAGAAAAAGGCCTGAGCGGAACTTTCGGCGCTAGGCCAGAAGTTCCGGTGAGATACAGAAGGCTCCAACGGAACAGAAACACACTCTCTCACGGAATAGTAGGATGGATGTGGCGGTGCATATAAGTTTGTGCATGAACAAGTGATTTCCCACAGCCTTCCGAGATGGACCCCCTCTTAATAGTACGGTGACCTAAAACAACAACCGGAGAGAAACTAGGAGAAAACTAAAGGCCACCGTCTTCATGAGATCCCAAGAGAGCATCCACCACATTTGAAGGAGACATCAACAACGTTTACCCTGAAACTCAAGCGCACAATTAAAACACAAATGGGATTATCATTAACACCAAAAACAGCATGGGAAGATATAGTCCTTTCAATCTCCCCCTTGTTGGTGTTAGATGACAATCCCAAAGATTTGCATAGTATCGAAGCAATTTTTGCAATGGACGGGACAAAGCTCCCCCTGTATGTGTGCAAGGTAGCGAAAAATTCTAAGGACAAGACTGGCACACATACAAGGAGGCTCCCCCTACCAATTGCAAAGATAGCACAAGTGCAAGGTACAAGAAAGGATAGAGATCATACCAGACACCAACCAAATGTGGTGGAGACAAAAGGAGTAATAATAACAATAAGAGCTATGAGGCTCCACCACCATATGCATATGCCCATAAGATGACAACAAGATACCACACGCACGAATTGCATAAGATACCACAAAGATACCACATAGTCTCAAACAAAACATGGTCCACAAGCACACATAAGTTCACAGACATAAAAGGTCCACAAGCACACAAATAAACTAGAGAGTTCGCGAGCAAGAAAAGATCAAAGGCAAGAATAGGCTCGCGACTCAACCCATGCAAATCCCATAGACAACCTAATAGACATCTTTCTCCCCCTTTGGCATCGAGACACCAAAAAGGAAGAAAAGATCAATCTAATCGTCCCAGCCATGAAAGGGAGGAGGAGAAGGCTCAGGGACCCAAGGACCCCACTCAGGCGGCAGACCAGTGACCTCCTCCTCGGACTCATCCTCAGACCAGCGGCAGTTGTCGCGAATCCAATCATCCTTGGGAACAGTGACAGAGCTAGTGACCAGTGAGCTAGGAATGTTGAGAGCCGACATGATGGCCTTCTGGTGTTGAACATTGTGACGCTGGTCTACATATGCCTGATACTCGCGGTCTTGGAGAAAGCAGAAAGTCTTCTTCACCTTCCCAAGCAGCTTCTTTGCCCAAGACGGCTGCCTCTGGAGGGAAGGACCACCAGCACTAGAGCCTCCAGGAGCAGAGGAGGGACCACCAGCTTCATCTCGGGCCTTCTGGAGTTCAGCTTCCTTTTCTTCTTGAGAATGAGGATTTTGGTGCTTACTCACACGCAGCTTATTCTCCTCATGAATGGTGATGTTGTCTTCAGGAAAGCGAGTGCCAGTCATCTCAAGCCACTTGTGATTGATGAGAGTCTGAATGAAGGGAGCATAGATGCAGGAGCGCTTTTCAATAATAGCTTGCCACATCTCTATGTAGATGAAGTGCATAACATCCATTGACATGTCAGTGTCACGGCGGAGATAAGTCTGATGCATGAGGTTAACCTGATAGCCATGAAACTGAACAAAGTTGCCAGCCTTGGGAGAGATGGTGTTCAAGTACACCCCGCGCATGATGTCATAAACTGGCAGCAAATGATTCACATATCCAACAGAGCCCCACCCTTCAATGTAGAGAGGCTCCAGGACCTCAGGATCAGCAGCTTCGGGGTCGTGAATACGCCAACCATTTGCCCCATTGCCAGGTTGAAGGGGATAGCCAAGAAGCTCAGCAAACTCAGACCAAGTGGCGGTAAGAAACACTCCCCTAGTCATCCACTTCAACACACCTTCAGTAGAGGACTGCATGTGAATAAACAGAGTTGAGTAAAACTGAGCAATAACATTCACATCAAAGTTCTGACGGTGCTCCATGAGGGGAATCAGCCCAAACTTCTGGCAAATATCAAGAGCCTCGCCAAAGTATGCATGCTTCTCTTCCATGTGAGTCACATTGATGTACTTTTGAGGAGCAACCACGAACTTCTTCTTTGTTGCATAGATTTCAGCAAATATTTGTTCCTGATGGCAGTTGTGGAAGTGAGGATCCAAGCAAAGACGGTCACGAGCCACGAGGTAGGGATCTGTACGCCTGAATGCAGAGTAAGCTTTCTAAGACCATTTGGAGATTTTGGCTTTGGTCATGTCTGGCCCAGCAGCAGTGGCCTTCTGAGAAAGAGCAGGCCTCTTTCCTTCAGCAGCAGCAGCACGGCGAGCAGCAACATCCCTCTGACGACTAGTCTGAGTAGTTGGACGCACAACCTCAACATCTTCTTCATCAATCTCAGGAGGAATGTCAGAGGATGGTCGACGAGTACGCTTGCCTTGGCGGGTACCACCTTGCCCTGAGAAGAAAGCACAAGAATAGGGAGGGAAGGTGGGGTAAGTGCACAAGTTCGGAAGAGGCAACAAAAAAATAGATTGGAAAAATACAATCAAAAAAAAGTTGCATTGTTGCCGAAACTTCCGCTGAATCGCCGGAACTTCTGGTGAAAATGGTCCACCAGAAGTTCTGGTTGTGGCTCACCGGAAGTTCCGGTGATACCACGAACTGACGGTTCCAAACAGCAGTTCACTAGATCTAGATCTAAAAGCCACAAGTGCAAAGATTTTCAAGAGTGTATTGTACCAATCTACTCTAGCATGATACCCTAGGCCTACCAATCTCCCAACAAGTTCTAGCCAAAGAACTAGCCTAGACATGGTGTGCCCTAACTCAAGCCATGGTGAGAGAGCAAGATCTCCATTAATGGAGGGAGTTGAGGGCAAATACTGGAGTCCATGGCGGGAGATCAAGGTGGGGAAGGTTCCCACGGAGCAGATCTGCGGAGGAGTGGCCGGAGACGAAGGGGCCGGAGCACCTTCGCGAAGAGGTCTTGGCCGGCGGCTGCTCCAAATAGAAGATGGGTCTTGGGGGAAAAAGGAAGAAGATCCCGTTTTCCCCCAGGGCCCACCTTATATAGGACAGGGAGCACGTTCCAGGTCAGGCTGAACACGTTCCAGGTCAGCAGGTGGTTCAGACGAACAACCAGCTAACCGGAAGTTCCGGTGATGCCAGAAAGACCTTTTCAGGTTTGGAAGATAACAAGGAAGAACTTGTGCATGGAATAGAGAGGGCTTGAGGAAAGGAAAGGCTTAGGATAGAGATCTCAAACTGTGAAGAACCAAAGCCAACAAAAACCAAGAAAAACACAAAAAGGTCAAAGACACAAATAAAAACGGGTCGGTGGCCGAGGCCACCTTATATAAGAGTAAATGGCTTGACACCGCGAAGATATATCTTGGGTTCATTACCAACACTCATCATGAAGCTCAAATGGTCTCCTTTAGAGACTATAGAGTATGAAAACTTTAATGTGCGCATAATAGGAATAGCGTTCGTTCATAAGAGGAACTACACTCCCCCTAAATCCATGCCTACATCCAAACAAGATACACATTGAGACGCGGGTAGGTGTGCAAGGTACTCAAGCAACATTGCTCGAATCAATGATATTTAGCTCATGCCTTAACTCCCGGAACCTTTCTTCATCAAGAGGCTTCGTGAAAAGATCCGCAAGATTTGCCTTGGTGGGAACATACTCCAAAGAAATGTCTCCTCTACCAACATGGTCCCGAATGAAATGATGACGAATCTCAATGTGCTTGGTCCGGTTGTGTTGCACGGGATTGTGAGCAATAGCAATGGCACTCTCATTGTCACAAAGAAGAGGCACCTTGTCAAAAGATAGTCCAAGTTCCTTCAAAGTTTGCTTCATCCATAGCAATTGAACACAACAGCTTGCGGCAGAGATGTACTCAGCTTCGACAGTGGACATAGACACACAGTTCTGCTTCTTCGAGGACCAACAAACCAAAGATCTTCCGAGAAACTGACAAGCTCTGGAGGTTGGCTTTCTTCCCACTTTGTCACCAGCCCAGTCCGAGTCCGCGTAACCAATAAGATCAAAGCTGGCTCCCTTGGGGTACCACAACCCAAAGTTTGGGGTATGAACTAAATATCGAAAGATTCTCTTCACCGCCACCATGTGACTTTCCTTTGGTGCGGCTTGAAATCTTGCACACATACCCACACTCAACATAATATCCGGTTGGGATGCACAAAGATAGAGCAAAGAACCAATCATAGAACGATAGAGTTTTTGATCCACCTCCTTACCCTTGGGATCGAGATCAAGATTAACCTTAGTTGGCATGGGAGTCTTGGCACCTTTGACTTGATCAAACTTGAACTTCTTGAGCATGTCTTGGGTGTACTTGGCTTGGTTGATGAAAGTCCCTTTCCTCAATTGCTTGACTTCAAACCCAAGGAAAAACTTCAACTCCCCCATCATGGACATCTCGAAGCGATCGGTCATGAGCTTGGCAAAATCCTCATTAAAAGTTTTGTTAATAGACCCAAAGATAATGTCATCAACATAGATTTGGCATACGAACAAGTGGCCTCCAACTTTCTTAGTAAAAAGAGTGGGATCAATGAGGCCCACTTCGAAGCCACGGTCTAACAAGAGATCCCTAAGGCAATCATACCACGCACGTGGGGCTTGCTTGAGACCATAGAGTGCCTTATTGAGCTTGTAGACATGGTTCGGAAAAAGTGGATCCTCAAAGCCCGGAGGTTGCTTGACGTATACCAACTCTTTCAAAGGACCATTAAGAAAAGCACTCTTAACATCCATTTGATGCAACTTAAAGTTATGATGGGTAGCAAAAGCAAGAAGCATACAAATGGATTCAAGGCGAGCAACGGGGGCATAAGTCTCACCATAGTTGATGCCCTCAACTTGTGAGTATCCTTGGGCAACTAACCTTGCCTTGTTTCACACGACAATTCCATTTGCATCACACTTGTTTTTGAAGACCCACTTGGTTCCAATTACGTTTTGAAAATCTTTGGGCCGCTCAACCAGTGTACAAACATTGTTCCTCTTGAAGTTGTGAAGTTCATCATTCATAGCATCGAGCCAATCATCATCTTTAAGAGCTTCGAAGACTTTTTGTGGTTCTACAAGAGAGATAAACGCATGGTGAGAGCTCAAGGAAGCTAGTTGCCTCCTAGTAGTGGAACCTTTATTGAAATATCCATAGACATTATCAAGGATATGGCCATCTCGAACAAGCTTGGCGAGACGATAGGCTTGACGGAGGGCTTGTGCTTCAACACGAGATTCTTGAGCTACCACTTGGTCATTCCCACCAATTGAGCCGCCGCCTTGACTATAAGCACGAACACGAGGGTCATCTTCATCAATTTCCACTTCGGGGGAGTCAGCATTTGGAGTGGATCCTTGAGGATCATTGACTTGCTCTTGATCTTGACGAGCTTGACCTTGGGGAGAGCCGGGACCTTGAGGAGGAGTCCCATCTTGGGGAGGTTGATGAGGTTGATGAAGAGCTTGTCCGTGGGAGGTGCCTTGAGGAGGATCCCCATCGTGGGGAGGTTGATGTTGTTGATGAAGAGATTGATCTTTGGAGATTGGAGAGTCATGAGCATGGTAAGCTTCGGAAGAGCTTGTGCCAAAAATGTAGGTCCTTGAGGGCAAGATGATCTTGTGAAAGTGAGGGCTCCACTTGAGTAGAGCTTGGTCCTTCTCCTTCGTCCATAAGGGGATCCTCAATGGGGAGGTGGAAACCCACGCCCATTCTTCTTATGGCCTTAGGAGGAATTTCATCACTTGGATCACAAACACCATCTTGCCTAACAATAGACTCATGATTTTCATCAAACTTCACATTGCTCGTCTCTTCAACTCTTCCATTGGCTTTGTTGTAGACTCTATAAGCATGGGACTGATTTGAGTAACTAACGAAAATTCCTTCTTGAGCCTTGGATTCAAACTTGGACAAACGAACTCCTTTCTTGAGAATGTAGCACTTGCAACCAAACACCCGAAAGTAGCTAACATTTGGCTTTTTCCCGGTGAGGAGTTCATAGGGGGTCTTGTTCTTTTTCTTGCGGAGATAAAGCCGGTTGGTTGCATGGCAAGCGGTGGAGATGGCCTCGGCCCAAAAGTTGTATGGAGACTTGAACTCAGCTAGCATAGATCGAGACGCATCCATCAAAGTGCGATTCTTCCTTTCGGCAACTCCGTTTTGTTGAGGGGTATAGGGAGTGGAGTATTGATTCTTGATTCCTTCATCACTAAGAAACTCATCCAAGGTATAGTTTTTGAACTCGGTGCCATTGTCACTTAGAATTGAGAGAATAGTTGCATTGTGCTTCCGTTGAACCTCATTAGCAAAATCGATGACGGTTTGTTGAGTCTCACTCTTGTACTTGAAAAAGAACACCCAAGTGTATCTTGAGAAATCATCCACAATAACCAAGTAATACTTCTTGCCTCCAAGGCTATCATGAGAGGGTGGACCAAAAAGGTCCATATGCAAGAGCTCCAAACACCTCTTGGTGGTTATTTGATTGAGTGCTTTGTGAGGAGTTTCATGCATCTTCCCTTCAATACAAGCCCTGCAAACACGATCTTTGGAAAAATAAACATCGTTAATTCCAAGGATGTGGCCCTCGGAGTGAAGCCTTTGCAAAGTTCTCATGTTAACATGGGCTAGGCGGCGATGCCACAACCAGCCCTTTTCGGCTTTAGCATAGAGACATAGAGCATGAGTTGTAGTGGTCCCTGAAAAGTCCACCACATACAAGTCATGTTCTACATATCCTACAAAAGCCACCTTGAGAGACTTGCTCCACATGAGGACCACGGTATGAGTATTAAAGAAAGAAGAAAGACCCATAATAGCAAGAGCACGAACTGAGAGTAAGTTGTAACCAAGAGTTTTGACAAGCATGACGTCAACCAAGGATACATCCGGGGTTACCACCACTTTGCCAAAACCCAAAACATGAGGTCTTGTTTTGTCACCGTAGGAGACCATGGTGTTGGCAATGTTGGGCCTCATCTCGGTCATGATAGACTTGCTTCCGGTCATATGACTCGTGGCACCACTATCAAGCACCCATTTTGATCCACCGAAAGCATAGTCCTACAAGAAAATCAAGCTTTGGTTTTAGGTACCCATTTTGCAATGGGTCCCCTTTTGTTAGTGACAAGAGCCTTTGGCACCCAAATGGCCCAATGATAATCATGCGTGTAAGAAGTTCCCACATATCTAGCATATACATTACCATCATATGATTTGCAAAGAATATAAGAGGGATTGTTCTTTCCAGCAAAGTTGTCACTTTGCAAGAGGGTTAGGCCATTAGGAGCCCCTTGAGCCATGCCCTTGTTATTTTTATTCTTCTTGTTCTTCCTCTTCTTCTTCTTCTTCTTCTTAGTCTTGGCAAGTTGATCCTTCAACACCTTGACTTCCTCTATGATATGCTCATGCTTACAACAAGGGTTAGGAGTGCTATACAAGTCTATAATTTGCACAGCGGAAGACTTAGCAAGATCACAAGTTAATTGAGTTTGAAGCTGTTCATGGGCTTCAAAAATATTTGAGAATTTACTCTCCAAGGCTTTGTGTTCCTCTTTGAGTTTCTCAAGATCCTTTTGAGTCCTATCATGACCACCCACAAACTCAACTTTTGCTTTCTTGAGAACCTTAACCAAAGCAAGAGCATGATCACGTTCTTTAATTATAGAGCACAAGGTGTTGTTATGATCATCTGCAAGCTTAGACACATTTTCTTCAAGATTAATTTTCATATTTTGTTCATCCTCAAGACTTTGAATGAGAGAAGCAATTTCATTGGCGACATCTCTTTCATTTTTACTTAGCAAGTCAAGAAGTTCTTCCTTTTCATCTAAGACATTCCTAGCATTGTCAAGTTGTGCAAGCAAGGACTCAAAGCAAGTTTTAGTTTCTTCATCCAAGGTAGCAACAAATTCACACATGTCAATCATCTCTTTCTTCACCTCTAGACCAACAAGATCAAGAGAGGAAGGCTCACTAGAGATAGGTTGAGGAGTGGGTTTCGGTGTTACCTCAGTGGCCTTGGCCATGAAGCACTTTTGGTTGGAGGAGATGACATTTTCATTTGGCGAGTCGAAGAGGGATAGACGTGGAGTTGAGGTAGTGGCAATAACAACAACTTCCACAAGGGATGAGGAGGTCTTGACTTGTCTTGCGAATGAGACGACTACCATTGTATTCATGGTTCTCAAAGGGACACTTGGCCACGAAGTGACTCTTGTCGTTGCAATTGTATCACGACCTTGCCTTGGGAGACTTGTTGGGTGAGTTGAATCTTGAGTTGTCCCTTGATCTTGACTTGAATCCGGACTTGTTCCAAAAGGCCCTTGAAGCGAGAGCAAGATGTTTGTTGAAGGCACATTTGAGATCCTCTTGAGACCACTCACTTGATGTATCATCATCATCAACTTCAATAGCCTTGGCCTTCAAAGCAAGATTCACTTTGGTTGACCCAATGGCCCTAGCACGAGCAGACTCTGCATTCTTCTTGGCAATAGTCATGGCAATTACTTCACTCAAGACTTCTTGGGAGGTCATTAGGTGAAAGTTGGTTTGATGGGGATACGCCTACTGGGGTATACTCAGCAGGACGTTTCCGACTGGCCCGAAGGCTGGCGAGTAGGCCTGCAGAACGGCGAGTGGATCAAAGCCCAGCCAGATACCAGGCGACTGGAAGTTGAAGGCCCAGGCGAGTGGATAGGCCCAGTCGGTCTAGGTTTGAACGATTGCCAAAGTTGTAACCGAATCGGTTGAGATATATAAACCCTAGGGGAGGTAAGCCTATATAAACCTCCCTAAAGGGTGAGTAGGGACACGTTTCCTCATACACCCAAGCTACTCGCCGCCTAGTCGCCGAGTACGCCCATTGTAAACACCTTCATAATACAATCTAGCAGGAGTAGGTCTTTACCCTCCGGGGGGCCGAACCTGGGTAAATCCCTGTGTCTTTGCCCTCATCTCGCACCGCAGATGGCAGGCCGCCCTTGCCCCTCGTTCTACTACTCGCTGCCTATTGCAGCATCTGCCGTGGTCATTCCCACGACAGTGGCGCCCACCGTGGGGCCTGGCCGGTCTGGCCGGTGTTCTGCGGCGAGATCCAATCTGCCCATCAACGAGACGGTCGCCACCGGCCGCATGATAGCGATCGGCGAGATGCTCCAGATCTTGCCGAGCAGTTACGTCCCGGCGGCACGACCCGTCACGCACAGCGTGATCCTGCCGATCGGCACGATCAGCCTCTTCGTCGGCCTCACCGACGTCACCACCTCGGAGGACTCGGCTCGCATCCGTGAGTCGCCACCACGCGATCGGCTCTCCGAGAGCCAGGTCTGCACGATCCACCGCCTCGCCTCCGAGTACAACTCAGCCCACAGCAACGTGGCCGAGAACTCAGCGGCCGCAGGAGACGCGGCCCTCACCGACGACGCCGACTCGGCGACCCCGGCGTCACTCGCCGGATCCATCACCGCGGCCTCGTCCGCGGGCTCCATCGCTCAGGTCTCCAACGCGGGAGATTTCGAGGACCCCTCCATCCTCGGGATCTTCGACTTCGACTCCGGGTCGGAAAACTCCACCGACCTCCACGACGGAACCGGTCGCCACGCCGCGACCTACATGGCCACCGGCACCGATCCACCGGAGGACCCTTTCTCCACCCCAATCCCTCCCAACGCTACGGCAACGGAGGTCGAGGAACTCCGCCTGAAACTGGCGGAGGCAGTACGCAAGGAGCAGGCCGAGCGCGAAAAATTTCGCCTCGAGCAAGTAACAGCGCAGGAACTGTCACGCTACCACAAGCAGCGGATCAGGTCACGCCTGAACCCCACCGTTCAGGGGCGCGCCCTGAACTTCGACGACGAGAACGACCCGGCTCGCATAGCCGAGCGCGCGATCTGCGAGAACGCGCCACCAGGAGGAAGCGCTCGGCCCCCGCCAGGGTCAACGGCGATGGGCGCCCCACCACCACCCAACCGCACCCCTCCCAGGGACCAGCCGCGGATAGTCGTCTCCTCACGGGAGCGAGACGCGAACGGCCTCCCACTGTTCTCCACCCCGATGGACAACCTCGTGGCAGGCCGAGCAGCAGCCGATAGCATCACGGCCACCGGCGACGGCGCCCTGCAAATCCAGTACGTCAAGGCCCTACTCGCCAAGGCCGTGGAGCAGCAAAAAGCGGGCGCCGACTCGCAAGGGCGAGTATACTCGCGCTCCTCAGGAAGCAGGGCGGCCTCAAGCGGCCGCCCAGCGGCGGCAAACACTCTCAATTGCCCGCCACCAGAGCCGCTGCAGCTCCAGCGCCGACCCGCGAACGCGGAACTCTCCACCAACGATCCCAGACCGGCGACCAACTTCGTCGCCGCTAACGGAGAACCCATCGACGCCCGCACTCACATCATCAACAACCAAAACTGGCGCGCACGCCAGCCTGACGACTTGCGACACACCCTAGCTAATCGCCGCGATGGCGAGCCTATGGGGTCGCTCAGTCGACTAGGGCCTAAGTGCTTCGGACCAATGATCCGAGGCGAAAAGTACCCGCCAAACTTCAAGGCGCCAAAGGAAATAGAAAAGTACGACTCCTCGTACGACCCCGCAGTCTGGCTCGATACATACCTGATGGCAATGGGGATCGCGGGTCATACCGACTTACTCGCCGCTCGTTACCTCCCACTGATGATGGAGGGGACGTGCAGGCAATGGATCAACACGCTTCCCCAGGACAGTATCGACTCCTGGGAGGAAATGCGAGACGCCTTCGTCAAGCACTTCGAGTGCTCCTACACCCGCGCCACCACCATCGAGGACCTGGAACGATGCGTCCAGGGACCCCGCGAGTCGACCCGCAACTGGGTCCAACGGTGGCAAGAGCGCTGGTACAACGCGGGCGGCATCCACCCGGACACCGCGATCCATTGCTTCAAGACCTCGTGCCGCTACGAGCCCCTAGTCGCCAAGCTCAAGCGACACGCCCGCACACTCGACAACATCCCCGACCTCCTCGAGATCGCCAAACGGTACGCCGAGGAGGACCCCAACCAAGAAATCGACGACGAGTCAGGAGGGCAACGCCGCACGGGCGGCAACGACGGCGGACGACGAACCGACCTGCGCTACAGCGGCACCCGCCTCACAGGCAAGCGCCGCAACGACGGGCGAGTCGATTTCGTCGCCAACGCTGGGCACGCGCAACGCGAGCCCAAAAGCTACCGCCACGATGGAGGGCAAAGGCGCGACGGCGGCAATTACAAGAACAAGCCACGGTTCGACCCCGCGGCACTCCTTAACCAACCATGCGCGTTCCACAGCAGGGAAGGAAAGCCCGCAACGCACACCACCGCCGACTGCCACACCCTCAGGGAAATCGAGAAGGCACGGCACGCGCGGGAGGACCCCGACAACGACCCGCCGAACAGCGGAAAATTCGGCAACGTAGCCGGCTCGCTCCACACCTTCACGGGCTTCAACACGAAGCGTGAGAAGAAGGTCATCGCCCGCGCCGTCGCCGTCAACGTGGTGGCCCAAACAGATGTCCCCCAGTTCCTAAACTGGTCGGAACAATCCATCACTTGGAGCCGGCAAGACCACTCGCCACGCGTCGAGTATCCAGGCCGAGTCGCCCTGGTGGTCAAGCCCAAGGTTGGCGACTACTGGCTCCCCAAGACACTGATGGACGGCGGCAGCTCCATCAACATCCTCTACCTCGACACCTTCAGGCGGATGCGGCTCCCGCAGTCGATGATCGAGACAACCCACACTACGTTCCACGGCATCGTCCCCGGTCGGAAGGCGTACCCGATCGGCAAAGTCACGCTGCCAGTCACGTTCGGCACTCCGGCAAACTTCCGCACCGAGCGGATCGTCTTCGAGCTGGTGCCATTCGACAGCCCCTACCACTGCGTCCTGGGGCGCCAGGCGTTCGCCAAATTCATGGCGGCACCCCACTACGCGTACAACGCGATGAAGCTCCCCGGGCCGTGCGGCGTCATCACCATCAACGGCGACCCCGACATGGCCGCCGAATGCGAAGCCAAAGGAGCCGAACTCGCCGACGCCGTCATCGCGACAGAAGCCAATCACGCCGACGAGCTCGCCAAATACGCGAGCGGGGTCAACAATGACGACCCCACAATACTCAAGAAGCCCAACTCCGAGGGCACGAACACCTCAACCTTTGAGGCCACGACGCACACTCGCACCGTCGAGCTGGTCCCAGGCGACCCCAGCCAGACGGTGACGATCGGGACAGGCTTGAGCCCAGCATAGGAAGGCGCGCTCATCGAGTTCCTTCGTGAGAATAGGGACGTCTTCGCATGGAAACCCTCCGACATGCCTGGTGTCCCTAGGGAGCTCACTGAGCACAAACTAAACGCCGACCCCAAAGTGCGACCAGTCAAGCAGTCGCTACGGCCCTTCAATGAAGAGCGCCGTCGAGCAATCGCCGAGGAAGTGCAGCGCCTGCTCGCTGCCGGCTTCATCCGGCCAATCAAGTACTCCAAGTGGCTGGCAAACCCAGTCCTGGTCGAGAAGAAAAACGGGACCTGGAGAATGTGTATCGACTACACAAACCTGAACAGCGCCTGCCCAAAGGAGCAGTTCGTCCTCCCGCGGATCGATCAGATAATCGATTCAACCGCGGGCTCGGAGTCGCTGTGTTTCCTCGACGCCTACTCCGGGTACAACCAGATCAAAATGGCTGTCGAGGATGAGGAGAAGACGGCGTTCATCACGCCATTCGGAGCATTCTGCTACACCGCCATGACCTTCGGCCTCAAGAACGCCGGGGCGACCTACCAGCGGTGCATGCAAGAATGCCTCACGAGCCAAATTGGCCGCAACATCCACGTTTACATCGACGACGTGGTCGTGAAATCCGCTCGACAAGGAGACCTGCTAGCCGACCTAGCCGAGACCTTCGCCAACCTGCGGAGGTACAAGATAAAGCTTAACCCAGGCAAGTGCACCTTCGGTGTACCCGCCGGGCAACTACTGGGGTATGTCGTCTCCAAACGAGGGATCGAGGCAAACCCAACGAAGATGGACACGATCGCCCGGCTAGGCAAACCCGAGTGCCTGCGCGACGTCCAGAGACTGGCCGGGCGTGTAGCGGCCCTCAGTCGCTTCATCCCCCGCCTAGGCGAAAAGGCGATGCCCCTATACCGCCTGATGCGCAAGAATCCCACCTTCCAGTGGGACAAAGAGGCGGATGACGCGCTCCGCGACCTCAAAAAGGTGCTACTCGCCGCGCCACTACTCGCCGCACCCGCTGACAAAGAGCCCATGCTGGTCTATGTCGCAGCATCCGAGCGCGTCGTCAGCGCCGTAATGGTCGTAGAACGACCAGAGGAAGGAAAGGAACGCCCGGTCCAGCGGCCGGTGTACTACATCAGCGAGGTCCTCACCGAGTCGCGCCAGCGATACCCGCAGTACCAGAAGCTAGTATACGCGGTTTTCAGGGCTCAGCGGCGCCTGCCGCACTACTTTCAGGAGCATCCGATCACGGTCGTCTCCTCAGCGCCACTACAAGACATCATCCGCAATCGCGAGGCGACCGGGCGGGTCGCCAAGTGGGCCGTCGAGATCGGCGTCCACAACATTAAATACGAGCCACGGAGGGCGATCAAGTCCCAGGCACTGGCAGACTTCATCGCCGACTGGGAGGAGGCCCAGCAGCCTGAGAAGCCGCCGTACCTACACTACTGGAACCTGCACTTCGACGGGTCCAAGAACGCGGACGGCGCAGGCGCGGGGATAGTGCTGACTTCGCCAAAGGGCGACAAGCTCCGCTACATCCTCCGCCTCGAATTCACGCCCTGCACCAACAACATGGCTGAATACGAGGCCCTACTCCACGGCATGCGAGCCGCAAAGGAGATGAGCGTCAATCGCCTTCGATGCTACGGAGACTCCGACCTCGTTGCGGGACAGGTCGCCGGCACCTGCGACGCCGTCTCCCCTACCATGGCGGCTTATCGCCAAGAGGTGGACAAGTTGGGCGGCCACTTCACCGGCTACTCTGTCGAGTGGATCGACAGGCGGAAAAACGAAGAGGCCGACACCCTCTCTCGCATCGGGTCGGCTCGACTCGCACCACCAGCCGGCGTGTTCCTCGACACAATCTCCAAACCATCAGTCTCTCCCCCAAGGGAGATCGACATCGGAGTACCCCTCCAACCAGAGGCAGCCTTGGTCGCACTCATCACCGAGCCAGACGACTGGACCAAGCCCTACATCGCTTACCTGGAGGCCGGCACCCTACCCGCAGACGAGACAAGCGCTCGAATGATTGCCCGCCGATGCAAGTCCTACACCATCATCGACGGCGAGCTACACAAGCGCAGCGTCACCGGCGTGTTCCAGCGTTGCGTCCAACCGGCTGAAGGACGCAAAATCCTACACGACATCCACTCAGGCGACTGCGGCCACCACGCCGCCGCGCGCTCCCTGGTCGCCAAGGCTATGCGACACGGCTTCTACTGGCCTACCGCACACGCCGACGCTGTCGATATCGTCCAGCGATACGCTGGGTGCCAGAAATACGCCAACCAGACGCACGTACCAAGTTCGGCGCTCAAGACAATCCCCATCACCTGGCCATTCGCTGTGTGGGGCATGGACATGGTAGGCCCCTTCAAAAAGGCCCCCTCCGGTTACACCCACCTGCTGGTCGCCGTCGACAAATTCACGAAGTGGGTCGAGGCCAAGCCAGTCCGGAAATGCGACGGGAAGACTGCCACTAAGTTCCTACGCGAGCTCATATATCGCTACGGATTCCCCAACAGCATCATCACGGACAATGGCACAAACTTCGCCAAGGGAGCAATGGCCGAATTCTGCGAAGAGCACCACATCCGGCTCGACCTCGCGTCAGTCGCACATCCGGAATCCAACGGGCAGGCGGAACGAGCCAACCAAAGCATCCTCCACGGTCTGAAGCCGCGACTCCAGGTACCACTTGAGCGTACCGCTGGATGCTGGGTTGAAGAGCTACCCTCCGTCATCTGGGGAATCCGCACCTCGGTAAACAGGTCGACGGGATTCACCCCATTCTTCATGGTCTACGGCGCCGAAGCGGTTATGCCCACCGACCTAGAACACGACTCGCCTCGGGTCGTCCACTATATGGAGGCCGCAAACGAGCTGGCCCGCCAAGATGGGCTCGACCAACTCGACGAAGCACGCGACCTCGCCCGATCGCGCACTGCCATTTATCAGCAAGGGCTCCGCCGCTACCACAGCCGACGGGTGAAAACCCGCACCTTCCAGGAAGGCGACTTGGTGTTACGCCTCATCCAGGACAAGAAGGGCATGCACAAGCTCTCCCCTCCGTGGGAAGGTCCGTTCGTTATCGGGCGCGTACTCGGCAACGACGCCTACTACCTCATCGACGTCCGTGGAGACGGCGAACTCGATGTCCAGAGGCCATGGAATGTAAATCTCCTCCGGAAGTTCTACTCCTAGAACCCCGCATATGTACTCTCCAGACACTATGAAATAAAAGAAACGGTTACCGCAAATTGCGTCTACTCTCCATATCTTGTGCCACTCGCACTCGTAATAACAGCATCATGCTAACATGCAGAAGTCAACCTTTGGTACAGCGACCGGCACGGCCAAGTAGTGCGATATAGGAGCACTGAGTCACCTCAGGTCCCGTGTCGTCCACGAAAAACGCCAATCCGGAGCCCCATTGGAGTCGCCTAGCTCGACTGGTTTTGCAAACCAAGACAACTGCCCTCGCTTCTCACAGCGGCCTTGGTCCTCCTCATCCTCGGCGTAGCGACTCGAACGACTAAGTACCACGCTCGGGGACTGAATACCAGTTCGTCGCGATCGGTCAGGGAAAACGTCAAGTAAGAGAGCACGCCCTGGACTCGCCACGCGACTGACCCCCCGGGCCAGGCAGGAGTGACGCGCCCACACCAACGCGCTCAGTCCTCAACCACCCTCGAGTCGCGCCTCGAAATACCAAGTACCACGCTCGGGGACTCGGCCACCCGACCCCGTTCGCGTCCGGGAAAGCGGTAAAGTACAGAGCGCTCAAGGGAGTCGCCTTGCGACTGGCTCTTCGAGCTCGGGCGAGTCGACTAAACTAACAAAACACACGATGACAACAAACATCATACACAAGGTGAACCCCACAAAAAGGACGGACGCGCTCGGGGACTCATCCAAAATCAATCCAAAACACGACAATTATTAGCACAATGGACACAACATCCAATTCAATCGCACATTGCATTGTCTTACATTACAAACTATGCCTTTTCGGCAGAACTGTTACTAACTTATCTAGGCATACTACCCTATTCCGCAGGCTTCGACGGTGATGCACCAGAGTCCCGGCGCTTCCGGATGAACGCGGTGTACGGGTTCGACGGATACGTCGTCATCTCACCCGCCATCGCCGCACGGAAAGGTTGTTCAACCTTGAAGTCTCGATGCGGCGGCTCGGGGTCGTTTGGCACGACGACCGTTTCCTGGTAGGGAAGGAGGTCGCCCATCGCCCAGACACGCTCCGAGTACGCGGCGGCACGCTCCTGCAGCTTAAGAACCTCGGACAGATCCACCGAGCCAGTCGACGAGGGATACCCACTCGTCACATCGTCGAGGTCGAAGTCCTCGGGGAAGTGAGCGAGTCCCAGGCTCAGAGCGGTCGACGCCCCGCGTCGAAACGCCGACCGCGTCATGAACTCTACGACCGCGGGCGCCTTCTCTAAGTACTCCCACACCTCAACGAGGTCACTGGGAATAACCTCCGTGGGAGACATCTCTTGAAGATAGGCGCGGATGCACGTCGCCGACAGCGTCGCCGAGTCGACGAGCATGCTCACGCACTGCTTCGCGTCAAGAGAGCTCGCTTCTTCGTGGCTACCAATCACGCGGCCTGCTAGACGGAAACAGTCGTGAGTACCAGGGAAACCACAAACAATACAACTACAAGACTGGGAAGATGCACTCACCAAGCAACGGGCGGACGAGTCCCGTGATGAAACTCTGAAGCGCCGTATGGTCGTCTTGAAGCCCAACAATGAGGGCTTCCGACACCTTCCGATCTTCCTCCGCAGCCGCAGCGGCGGCTTTAGCTCGCCCGTTCGCCTCACTCGCCTCTTCCTTCGCCTCCCGCAGTTCGCGTTCGAGGTCGGCGATCCTTTGCTCAGCGGTGCCTAACGCAGATTTCGCCGCCGCCAGTTCGCCAGCAGGGACGAGTTCTTGGCGAGCCACCTCCGCCTGCGCAGCGACAGCCTGAAGGTCGTTGTTTACTTCTCGGAGAGTGGCCAACTCCTTCTCAGCACGCTGCTTCGCAGCCAATCGCTCTGCCGACTCCAGTTGCAGACCCTGCACTCCCTCAAAGTCAGTACAAACGAAAAATTACTCAGTGCCCACCCGCTAAAATTTAGCGGGTGCGCACTCGGGGACTGGTGACCACTAAAAATTACTCAGTGCCCACCCGCTAAAATTTAGCGGGTGCGCACTCGGGGACTGGTGACCACTAAAAATTACTCAGTGCCCACCCGCTAAAATTTAGCGGGTGCGCACTCGGGGACTGGTGGGCACGAAAAACTACTCAGTGCTCTCCCGCTAAAATTTAGCGGGTGCGCACTCGGGGACTGGAATCGGACGTACAAAACAAGTAACTATAAGAATCAAGCCGCTGCTAAGCACCGACTTGATCCTCGGGGACTGGAGGTACCTGGATGGCCGCGCCAAGCATGTCGTGAAGTTGCACCGCGTCCACCGATGCGAGCAGCGCCGGTGTGTGCCCGCGACGTTGGTCAATCTCAGCGTCGACGGTCCCTGGAGCGAGAGTTGGAGCCGCAGCCTCACTCGCTGTGGCCACCTTGGTCATGAAGCGGGGGAAGGTAGCGATTGACGCACCTGCCCCAAAGGAGCTTGCTTCCTCCGGTCTAGGCAACGAAATGCCCCCCTTCGTGGACGCGGTCGCTTCCACTGCGGGCCCAGCTGGCGCGGCTGCCGCGTCGTCAGAGACAGCGACGATGTCGTCGCCCTTGGCTTTCTTGCTACCTTCCGTGGAGGCGGCAACCTCGTCCACCTTCCTTTTACGGGAAGGATCCTCCTCGCTAGCGGCGGAGGGCACCTTGGCCACCGTCGGGTGGCCCATCTTCTTCACTCCGGTCCTACACGTCAAGACAAAGCGATAAGAAACAGTCGAAGTACTAAAAGAGAAAGGTGAAGGCCGAATGCACTCACTTGGCGACTGGAATGAAACGCAGCCCTGTACGAAGGCCGGCCGGTTTCTCCAGCTCAGGACCCAGTCGACGACTAAGACCCAGTTCCAGGACGTCAGGGGCCCAGGATACGGATGGCTTTTTTGATGTTGAAGTAGCGGTTGGCGCTTCCGGGACGCCTTCGGCGGAGGCCTCTTCGCGAAGTGGAGCTACCGCGGCCGGAGCCTCCTTGCGAGGCGAGACCACCACGCTCGGGACCTCCTTGCGAGGTGAAGTCGCCACATCCGGAGCCTTCCCTAGCCCGGAGACCGGAGCGAAGGGCGGAGGCATTGAGGCCAGCGGTGCTTCCATGGATGGCGCATCTAGCGCGGTTGTCGTCAGGACTGCGCCGTCACCGGCCGAGCTGTGAGCATCAGAGCTGCTCGCTGAGTGCGGCGGTGAGGCCATCTTCGGCGGCTTCGTCTTCCTCCTCAGGGGGGCCCTCGCCTCTTTCCCTTTCTTCTTCTTCGCGGGAGTGGCCTGACGGAGCGAGGTGGTCTCCGGGATCTCCTCGTCATCGTCGTGACGCTCGAGGCTCCTGCTCGCCTCGAGTTCGCGCTGACGTTGCCCGCGGGTCTTTCGGACCAGTGGGGCAATCTCCTCTTCGGACTCGTCCTCGTCGTCCTCGGTACCCTTGGCGGGTGGCGACTCGCTTGTGTCCTAGGCGGATGGCCCGGAGCTCTCGTCATCGGCGGGTGGCAGCCACCCTTCCACCACTTGGAATAGCTGCGTTAAACACGGAACAAAGTTAGAATTACCGCGATTGCACATGCTGCGACTGCGAACAAGATAAAAGGATTACCGTTGGAGCCGGACGCTTTGCGGTGTAAGGAGGGACCCCGGCCTGCGCATCCGTGTATGCCGCCTGGGTGATCCTCTTCAGCGCCAGGAGGTAGTCCTCCAGCTTCCACTCGGCGAGGCAGGCCTTCGTCGAGTCTCCTCGGCCTGTGTACTGATACATATAATGCTCGCGTTGGGCGAGCGGAACGAGCCGCCGCCCAAGCCAACAGTTGTACAAGTTCACCGTCTGGAGCCCCTTCTTCTTCAGACCGCGAATGGTCTGGAGCATTTCGTCGACGACCATCCGCTGGTCATCGGGGAGCTTGCCGACCTGGAGATGGCGCGGCTCGGAACGGTTGGCCGAGTACCGCGGGATCGCTGCTTCGTCCTCCGGAGTCGCCTCGGTCACATAAAACCACGACTTTTTCCAGTCGCTCGCTGCTTTGGCCGGCAGCATCAGGTCGAAGAAGGAGGCTTTAGATTTGAGTTGAAAGGTTAAGCCGCCCGCGGCTAGCATTGGGCCGCCCGCCTCCTCGCGGCTGATCCGTCCGTGGAACAGATCTTGCCACAGGGGAAAATAGGGCCGGCAGCCCAAGTAGCACTCGCAGAACGCCACGAAGATGGCGAGCTGCTCGATACTATGGGGACCCAGATCCGAGGGCTGGATCCCGTAGTAGGCGCAGAAGCGCCGGAAGAACAAGGAGGTGGGAAACCCTAACCCCCGCTCGAGGTGACTAGTGAAGCAGATGAACTCTCTCTCTCGCGGGTTCGGGGTTGTTTCTCCGGCTGCGGGGATACGCCAGCAGCCGGCCCGCAGGATTCCGGCCTCCTCGAAGGAGGCCAGCTGCGCCCTGGTGCACTTGGATCTACCCCAAGATTCAGTGGAGAGGGCCATGGCTGAGGATTTGCTTGGAGGTCGGAGGATTGCGGGTCGATCAGATCACGGAATCGACGGACGGAAGTTGTGCGGACTCGGAAGAAATGGTGAGCGGTTGGCTTTCCGATAGCCTACCATTCCTCTTATATAGCGGAGGTTGCCCGCCAAATTAGGGGGCCGTTACCACGCGATGATTACGCCAAAAGTTACCGTTGAGTTACCTTAACGGCTAGTTTGACCACGCCCGACGGTCTGCCTCCTGTCACTCGGCTCGCTAAAGTCACTCGCTGAGACCGTGTCCCGTTGGCTCGACTCGCCCAAGACGCGACTTGGTTCGCCGGATTTATTCTTTCATGCAGGAGCCCGCCGACGATTCGACTGGATGCCAACTTGAAGCCATATACTCCGACTGCCAGCAGCCACCCATGCCTAATCAACGACGGCCTCGGGGACTACTGATGGGGATACGCCTACTGGGGTATACTCAGCAGGACGTTTCCGACTGGCCCGAAGGCTGGCGAGTAGGCCTGCAGAACGGCGAGTGGATCAAAGCCCAGCCAGATACCAGGCGACTGGAAGTTGAAGGCCCAGGCGAGTGGATAGGCCCAGTCGGTTTAGGTTTGAACGATTGCCAAAGTTGTAACCGAATCGGTTGAGATATATAAACCCTAGGGGAGGTAAGCCTATATAAACCTCCCTAAAGGGTGAGTAGGGACACGTTTCCTCATACACCCAAGCTACTCGCCGCCTAGTCGCCGAGTACGCCCATTGTAAACACCTTCATAATACAATCTAGCAGGAGTAGGTCTTTACCCTCCGGGGGGCCGAACCTGGGTAAATCCCTGTGTCTTTGCCCTCATCTCGCACCGCAGATGGCAGGCCGCCCTTGCCCCTCGTTCTACTACTCGCTGCCTATTGCAGCATCTGCCGTGGTCATTCCCACGACATGGTTCTTCCCTTGATAGAGTTGAGCTTTTGTTCTTCAAACGGAAGGAGAGCTTGGATGAACTTCCTCTTCATAAACTTGTCATCAACATAGTGGGTGAAAGGATACAGATGTCGCCTAGAGGGGGGGGGTGAATAGGCGATTAAAACTTTTCCTAGAGTGGCTCAACAAAGGCGGAATAAAACTAGTGTTTACTTTGATAAGCACAACCTAGAACAACTAAGGTTCACCTATGTGCACCAACAATTTATACTAAGCAATATAAGCAACAAAGTGATAGCAAGATATGTATTACTTCAAGCACGAAGGCTATCACAATGTAAAGTGCATAAGTAAAGAGCTCGGGTATAGAGATAACCGAGGCACGCGGGGACAACGATATTTTACCGAGTTCCTCCCAACATGGAGTACGTCTCGTTTGGAGAGGGGGTGGTATCAAACCACCAACGCCACAAAAGTTCTCCCTTATTCTCCAGTGAATCTCACCCCAATGGGATTGATCCACGCTTCCACTATCGGTGCACTTGTCGGTGGCAACCGGAACCTCTCACAAGGTTGGGGCACTTGTCCACAACTTAATTGGAGGCTCCCAACAAACGCCACCAAGGCCACAATGCCACCAAGGCCACAACCATCAACACCAACAAACCGTCTAGGGTTCCAAGAACCCAAGAGTAAAAAGCTTCTCAACTTTCACTCACCAAATCCTCCGGGGAGAACTCAAACCGATGCACCAAATGCAAATGGAAAGAACACAAGTAGTGCTCAAATCCTTCTCTCCCAAATTCCACCAAAGCTATAAAAGCTTGTGGGGGAATAAGAGAGGAAGAACAATGGAGGAAATCCACAAAAGACTCCAAGATCTAGATCCCAAGATGTTCCCCTCACTTAGAGGAGAGATGGATTGGTGGGATTGTAGATCTAGATCTCCTCTTTCAAATCCCTAAAGTATATGCAAGAATCAAGGGAGGGATTGAAGGGGGAGCAAGATCAAGAGGGTCAAGAATGGAGGAGAAAGCCTGTAAAACTCGAGTAGTTGCATTGGGGAAGAAGGGCCCCTTTCTATAGGACCACAGATTTCTGACCGTTTTCTGCCCGTTGGGGAAAAGTCAGACCGGAGACTCCGGCCTATAGACCGGATACTCCGGTCTACACCGGAGACTCCGGTCAATCTCCGGACCAGCCTCCGGACTGCCCATCTGACTGACCCAGACCAATCCTGTCCCAGCAACACCGGAGACTTCGGTCTTCCAACACCGGAGACTTCGGTCTTCCAACACCGGAGACTCCGGAGTAACCTCCGGTGCAGGCTCCGGACCCCTAGTCAGAGTGTCCTAGCCCTGATTCTGAATTCACCACCGGAGACACATCCGGAAACTCCGGACTACACCGGAGACTCCGGTCAGAACCAAATAAGAGGCAAACTTCAAATGGCGATATCTAGAGTTTGGAAACTCCGATTGACCCGAAACCAATTTTGTTGGAAACAGGACAACAAGGGCTATCCAACAAAAAGTGGAAATATTGGATACCACCAAGAGAGAACATTTCATGTATTATAAAGTGAGATACCTCTCTTGGTGAGAAACCGGAAAACCTCAAAGATCAAAGACGCAATAAGATACAAAGGGGAAATCCGTTTTTGATGAACTGGGGCTTGTTATGAATATTGCCACAAGCTCTAGAACCTCACATGGATAAGATCCAAATAACAACCAAGAAAGGATGATGCAAAGTATGCAAAGGTTTGATCTCTCTCTCTAAAGGATATGATCGAGTTACTCACTTGAGAGCCCCTCTTGATAGTACGGTTGTCTATCCTATAAACCGGTCTCCCCAACTAACATCCCGAGACCGGTAAGAGAGAAACCCTATCAAGATCATACCTTTGCCTTGCACATATTCCACTTGATTATGATGTAGACGGTCTTGTCCTTCTCAAGATGAACACCTTTCTTGATTGCTCTTGTACACACTTTCTTGATGAAGACTTGCAAGTTACTCCCCCATACAACATGGGGAAACCTTTACTTTGACCATGTCTTCATCGATATCACCGAGGATGGAAAGCTTCAACCATGAGATCTTCCAGATATTGCACATCTTTAGCTTGCACATCATTTCTTCTTTTCTTCATTATGTTGATGCATGACCAATCTGTGAATCACTCTTTGAACACCTTGGTCACCACTTGATCCTCTTCACTTTCTTCTTCTCCAAACCTTGAAGCCAACATATGGTTCAAGCATTGCCTATGGACAATTCCTACAAGTACAACTTGATACAAGCATTAGTCCATAGAGATTGTCATTAATTACCAAAACCACACATGGGGGCACACATGTTCTTTCAGTGGGCCCCAAGGTCCCTCATAGTGGAACAAAGGACTTTAAGGCGCCTATACATGTCTTCGGGGGTCTCATCATCTTGCATTGCGAAACCATCGCACTCGTTGTTGATTTCATCAAACTTGGAGCTTTGGATGCTTGCATTCCCAACAAAGAGCTCAGTGAGTTGATCCCAAGCTCCCTTGGCAGTGTCGAATTGGCGAATGTGAGCAAAGTCCTTTGGAGTCAAAGCCTTTTGAATCATCCCCAAAGCTGTGGCATTGAGTTGCTTGTCCACCACTTCACCTCGTGTCAACTTCTTTGGGTCATATGGAGAGAATCCATCCTCCACAATCCTCATTAACTCAATAGAAGAGCTGGAAATATGTGAGCGCATTAGATATTGCCAATTGGCGAAATTAGAAGTATCTAGCTGTAACACCCTCAGAATCGGACCTATGCAAGTTTTAGCGAAACCCGCCAAACCCGCATAGAAACGATTCAAAGGTGCCCACCAGGCACTTTCGTGCGGGTGGAAAACGAAGTAATAACATTACACAACAGTCCTCGATGGGACCCACAGAACAGATATATACAACAGCGACTCAAAGAGTCAAGAATACAGATATAATATACAAAGATCCAAATCACCTTGAAAATGATAGAGCGTCCGACTACGGACAAGATGCAAATGGGGCTAAGAGCCCTGAAGAATAACCAATGGCGTCCATAACCCTGCCCAGGCCAAGCCGGAAGGGTAACCCTGCTAACGACGTCGATCTCAAAACCTGCTTAAACAAAAGGGGTGCCGACAAAGGGCAGAGGAAAAAGAGGAGCGTCAGTACTGAGGCCAGTACACGGCGAGGCTAGAATTCGGCGGTCCTCGCCTACATAGGTATGGTGGACTGAGCGGCAGCATGCACTGAACAACCTATAGAGACTCGATACAACTGGCGGCAATCAGAGAGGGGGATGAAAGACCTATTCGGAACCAACCTGATACTACCACCAATCAAACCCATCCTGGCGTTTCCCCCTCGAGACCAAACGAGGAAGTCAACCGAGGAACTCACACAGTTGGCAGTTTTATTTATTCAGTTATCGTTGCAGCAATTACTAGTCAGGTATAGATAATCATCCTGATAAAATAAGCAGTGGGCCGTTTTAGTTAACCATTCCATTGTAGTTGCGGCACTTACTAGTCAGATACAATTAGCATGAGGTAACCCATAAACCCAGCAGTTGTTGGTACTTTTATTTAGCCATTCCGTTTTAGTTGCAATACTTACTAGTCAGATACAATTGTCGCAAGCGACAAATCAAGCAAGCAATTGTTGGCAGTTTTATTTAGCCCTTCCGTTGTAGTTGCAATATTTACCAGTCATATCAGATACAGGTCAATTTATAACAGTAAAATTTAGTTATAGTTGTCTATGATCGAGATACTGTGCTCCAAGTCGTCCATAACCGCGGACACGGCTTTCAGAAAGTTTTAACCCGGCCGGGGTGCACAAATAGCAACACACACACGATCAACCTCGGAAAAACCAAATCAAAACCCAACGAGGTCTTCACGACAGAGCAATCACAAGATTCAGAAATATTTCAGGGGGCCACCCCATTGAGTAGATTCGCAACGAAGCTAGCTGACCCCGAGACGACTCAAGGTTTGCGACAATGGCTGTAAACGACTGGGAACCCGAAAGTGTGACTGGGCTTGTCGATACCGCGAAAACATTCCGCTTACCTAAACATTACGGTGTGCTCCTCGCACAATCGTAAATAAAGCAGTAGCATGGCATAAGTCCAGGATCGTAAATAAAACCTCAAACTAGTTTGTGGCCCCAAGAAATAAGTATGAATCAAGCTCTGGCTAAGGGGGGCCCATAATTCCCCATATGTGGATAGCGCGATAAATCAAGGAACAAGTATCAAGTACTCGGGGTCCTACGGGACACAAGTGGGCGGTCGGAAACCAAATATTATCTATCACCCATCGATGCCTCTGCTTACTTACTTCAATTTTAGTTGTTAAACAGGAATTAAAGTGAGCAATAAATAAAGCCAGGATCATCTCCAACAACAACATGCGGCAATACACCAACAACTGTGGCACTTGACGACACGCAACAACACTTGAGCAGGCGACTACGACGCGCAGGTCCAACTATCTACCAAACAACAGGTAATAGGAGGTGTCCAAGGCAATATATGGCTGCAAGGGATATCACGGGTACGGAAAACTAGAGCATCGCAACACAGATAGCAATAGATCAACAGGAGGGAATAAATACTATAAAAGTAAGATAGGTAGAAAAGGGGGGATGCTCGCCTGAAAACATTGCCGAAGGTTCAACCGAAGATCGGGTCGACACGCGCATCAACTCAACGGCCTTATCCGCGAAGAAGCAAAACACTAGAATAAACACCGGATGCACTATTTAATACTACGGTAGAAAATCGGGCATGATGCATGTATGATGTATGACATGGCAAAGGTGCGATGCGATTAGTCAAGATTAAGCGGAACCGGGGTCCCGAAAATTAATTAAACGGTTCATGTTGTTTAGATACCCCGCATATTAAATGTTGTCTTAACAAGGCAAAATAATAGCACCGGTTCGCTACACAAATTTAAATGAGGCCGATATGAGACTAGATTTGCCCGCATATGGGCCCCATATTAAATTATGTAGTGAATCAGCATAAGGCCCCCAAACCACAGACAAGCATGCATGCAAGATGAAAGTTTAATATGCAACAAGTTGTATTATATTATAAAATAGGGTTTCGGGAAGGGGTGCACACTTTAGAGGGTTCTCGACGGTCTTGGGGTTCCGGGGTTCGGGGTTCGACAGGGTCCGGGGTCCGGTCTCGGGGTTCAGGGTTCGACGGAAACATTCTCGGATAACGGGGTAGGTCTTGGCGCATCCGGGTTCTCGACGGACTCGGCGTCCGGAAAGGAGTACTTGGTTCGGTGTCGGGGGCGCATCGGGTTCTCCTGGTCGCTGTCGTTCTTGTCGTCGTGCAGATCTTGTCGGGTCCCACGGGGTCGATCTTGCCGTTGCGAGGGTCTTGTCGGGCCCGCACCATCGAGTCGGTGTTAGCGTTCGGGAGCGTTCTCGTGGCAATCTTGGCGTCCTGGGGACGATCCTGTCGCATCCGCGGTCGTCGGGTCGTGTCGACGGTCTTGTCATCGATGAAGATCTTGTCGTTTTGTCCAGGTTCTCCATGTTCAGCTGCTCTTGGCATCGGTTGTCGTGGTACTTGGGTCTTTGGACGATCTTGTCGAGATCTTGCCAAAGAGGGTCCACGGACTTGCCTTTCTTCTTGGAATCTTCTTCTTCTTTGCAACTCCAAACAGTTGAAGCAGCTTCTTGAGAACCATCCTGTAATACAACAAGCCCCGGGCTGGCTGGCTTGTTCGAGCACTTGCTCCCCTGGCGGCGCTGGAGTCGAGCTCATGCGGGGACGAGGGGTATGCGGCGGTCTCGCAGGCGAGGAGACGGAGGGTCCGGCAGGGAGGAGGCGGACCGGTAGGAGGACGTTGGTCGCGGGGGTGGCGGTTGTAGGCGAGGCAGAGGGGAGGGAGCCGCGAGGCCGGTGGCTGGAACGGCGGCGCCAGCGGCGAGGGGGCTCGGAGGCGGGGTCGCCGGAGAGGAGCTGGCGAGGGGAGGCCGACGGCGGTGGAGGGCGAGCAGGGCGCGTGGGTCGCGGAGGCGGAGACGGCCGGAGGTGGGTCGGGCGAAGAGGGGGGGGCGCCGGGCGGAGGACGGCGATGTGGAGGTGAGGGAGGGCGGCGGCGAGGGTGCGGCGGGTCGCTGCCGGCGGCAAGGCAGGGCCGAGCGCGGGGTCGGGAGAGGTGAGCGCGGGCGGCTCCGGCGGGCGGAGGCCGGCGGGGCGCCAGAGAGAGGGAAGGATGGAGGGAGGTGGCCGGGGCAGGAGGAGGGAGCGGCGAGGAGCTCCGGCGAGGAGGGAGGAGGCAGGCGGATGAAGGGAGACGCGGTGGGGAGGGAGAACGCGGTGGGGAAGAACGCGTCCGCGTGGGAGACGCGTCCGCGTGGTAAACGCGTGGAGGAGGCTGCAGGTGGGTCCGCGGCAGGGGCCCGGTGGCAGGGAGAGGGGGCGCCGCGCGTGGGTGTGCTTGTGTGCTGCGTGCGTGTGGGTGGGGAGGGTGTGTCCAGGTGGAGTGAAGGTGAGGGAGTGGGGGTGGGTTTAGTCTAGGTGGCAGATGGGGATTGGTTGAGGGAGAGAGATGGGGTGAGGTGTCACGTGGGGAGTGGTCGGGGTGAGGTGGAGAGGGGTTGGGTAGGAATAGGTTGGGTAGAAAAAGGGTCTAGGTTGGACCGTTTTAATTTCTGGGGGTGGTCGTTCGGGTCGAATCGGCCCGTTCGACTGCCCCCACAAAAAAATAATTTAATATTTTATTTATTTTAAATGCACCGTTTGCAAACCGATAGCAGACAAAAAAAATAATCCGGAGACCCGGGGTTTTGCGTTTGAATAAAGATGGGGCGTTTTGGAAACACAAAATAGGTTTTTCTGCAAATAGTTTTATGCGAACATATGCAAGATGATGACGATGCTTCAAATGCAATGCGGCATGATGACATGAGCATGCGGTCACGATGATGCAATGCACAAAAACAACGCGATTTTATAGTAGTGGTTTTGCGGGATGCCACAATTCGACACCACTAACAATGGATCTCGCCCTCGAGATCCGTCTCATGGTACCGGAAGGAAAGCCGACGATCTGATCCTTCGCACTTCGTGTAGATCCTCGTGACACCACTAACAAGAGGTCGTTGATCCTGTTCGCCAAGAGAGCACCCCGGATAAAAGCGGACGAAGTTAAAGATAAGGCCACCTCTAACTTCCATGGAAGGAGTAGAATTGCATCGATCCACCATTCAATATACAAAGCGAATGATAAGAGTAGTGGTATGGTCGCGACTCCATCCCGCACTCAAACCATTATTCTGCACACGAATAGGCGGATTGTGCAACCAACTCTCGGAATTCAGATTGAAGATCTCGACAAACGAGGTTCGGAAACAAAGGAGGGATGCAGACTCTGCATAGGATCTGGCGTAGGTAATGTCGCGTCGGAAAACACCGGAAGGCACAAACAAGGAATAAAGAATGGTAACACCGTAGACGGATTCATCAGGCAGCTTGAACACCGGACGGTAGAACACCGTTATCAAAGAAGGAAGCGAAACCCTGAAGGTACGACGGAAACCCAACCACGAGAAGTCCTAGACTCGAAGAGAGAGAAGAGAGCGGATTCAACACACGCAAAGATGAGAAGAGAGCAGCAGAGGGTAAGGAGTAAAATCAGACCTAATCAGAACTATCCGACCGATTTTTCAAAAATAGTTTTGACACTCTACTTCGGCCGTTAGCTAGGTTATCCTACAGGCTGTACTTGTGGGGTATCGCAACTGCTGAGCTCTGATACCACTCTGTAACACCCTCAGAATCGGACCTATGCAAGTTTTAGCGAAACCCGCCAAACCCGCATAGAAACGATTCAAAGGTGCCCACCAGGCACTTTCGTGCGGGTGGAAAACGAAGTAATAACATTACACAATAGTCCTCGATGGGACCCACAGAACAGATATATACAACAGCGACTCAAAGAGTCAAGAATACAGATATAATATACAAAGATCCAAATCACCTTGAAAATGATAGAGCGTCCGACTACGGACAAGATGCAAATGGGGCTAAGAGCCCTGAAGAATAACCAATGGCGTCCATAACCCTGCCCAGGCCAAGCCGGAAGGGTAACCCTGCTAACGACGTCGATCTCAAAACCTGCTTAAACAAAAGGGGTGCCGACAAAGGGCAGAGGAAAAAGAGGAGCGTCAGTACTGAGGCCAGTACACGGCGAGGCTAGAATTCGGCGGTCCTCGCCTACATAGGTATGGTGGACTGAGCGGCAGCATGCACTGAACAACCTATAGAGACTCGATACAACTGGCGGCAATCAGAGAGGGGGATGAAAGACCTATTCGGAACCAACCTGATACTACCACCAATCAAACCCATCCTGGCGTTTCCCCCTCGAGACCAAACGAGGAAGTCAACCGAGGAACTCACACAGTTGGCAGTTTTATTTATTCAGGTATCGTTGCAGCAATTACTAGTCAGGTATAGATAATCATCCTGATAAAATAAGCAGTGGGCCGTTTTAGTTAACCATTCCATTGTAGTTGCGGCACTTACTAGTCAGATACAATTAGCATGAGGTAACCCATAAACCCAGCAGTTGTTGGTACTTTTATTTAGCCATTCCATTTTAGTTGCAATACTTACTAGTCAGATACAATTGTCGCAAGCGACAAATCAAGCAAGCAATTGTTGGCAGTTTTATTTAGCCCTTCCGTTGTAGTTGCAATATTTACCAGTCATATCAGATACAGGTCAATTTATAACAGTAAACTTTAGTTATAGTTGTCTATGATCGAGATATTGTGCTCCAAGTCGTCCATAACCGCGGACACGGCTTTCAGAAAGTTTTAACCCGGCCGGGGTGCACAACACACACGATCAACCTCGGAAAAACCAAATCAAAACCCAACGAGGTCTTCACGACAGAGCAATCACAAGATTCAGAAATATTTCAGGGGGCCACCCCATTGAGTAGATCCGCAACGAAGCTAGCTGACCCCGAGACGGACTCAAGGTTTACGACAATGGCTGTAAACGACTGGGAACCCAAAAGTGTGACTGGGCTTGTCGATACCGCGAAAACATTCCGCTTACCTAAACAGTACAGTGTGCTCCTCGCACAATCGTAAATAAAGCAGTAGCATGGCATAAGTACAGGATCGTAAATAAAACCTCAAACTAGTTTGTGGCCCCAAGAAATAAGTATGAATCAAGCTCTGTCTAAGGGGGGCCCATAATTCCCCATATGTGGATAGCGCGATAAATCAAGGAACAGGTATCAAGTACTCGGGGTCCTACGGGACACAAGTGGGCGGTCGGAAACCAAATATTATCTATCACCCACCGATGCCTCTACTTACTTACTTCAATTTTAGTTGTTAAACAGGAATTAAAGTGAGCAATAAATAAAGCCAGGATCATCTCCAACAACAACATGCGGCAATACACCAACAACTGTGGCACTTGACGACACGCAACAGCACTTGAGCAGGCGACTACGACGCGCAGGTCCAACTATCTACCAAACAACAGGTAATAGGAGGTGTCCAAGGCAATATATGGCTGCAAGGGATATCACGGGTACGAAAAACTAGAGCATCGCAACACATATAGCAATAGATCAACATGAGGGAATAAATACTATAAAAGTAAGATATGTAGAAAAGGGGGGATGCTCGCCTGAAAACATTGCCGAAGGTTCAACCGAAGATCGGGTCGACACGCGCATCAACTCAACGGCCTTATCCGCGAAGAGGCAAAACACTAGAATAAACACCGGATGCACTATTTAATACTACGGTAGAAAATCGGGCATGATGCATGTATGATGTATGACATGGCAAAGGTGCGATGCGATTAGTCAAGATTAAGCGGAACCGGGGTCCCGAAAATTAATTAAACGGTTCATGTTGTTTAGATACCCCGCATATTAAATGTTGTCTTAACAAGGCAAAATAATAGCACCGGTTCGCTACACAAATTTAAATGAGGCCGATATGAGACTAGATTTGCGCGCATATGGGCCCCATATTTAATTATGCAGTGAATCGGCATAAGGCCCCCAAACCACAGACAAGCATGCATGCAAGATGAAAGTTTAATATGCAATAAGTTGTATTATATTATAAAATAGGGTTTCGGGAAGGGGTGCACACTTTAGAGGGTTCTCGACGGTCTTGGGGTTCCGGGGTTTGGGGTTCGACAGGGTCCGGGGTCCGGTCTCGGGGTTCAGGGTTCGACGGAAACGTTCTCGGATAACGGGGTAGGTCTTGGTGCATCCGGGTTCTCGACGGACTCGGCGTCCGGAAAGGAGTACTTGGTTCGGTGTCGGGGGCGCATTGGGTTCTCCTGGTCGCTGTCGTTCTTGTCGTCGTGCAGATCTTGTCGGGTCCCACGGGGTCGATCTTGCCGTTGCGAGGGTCTTGTCGGGCCCGCACCATCGAGTCGGTGTTAGCGTTCGGGAGCGTTCTCGTGGCAATCTTGGCGTCCTGGGGACGATCCTGTCGCATCCGCGGTCGTCGGGTCGTGCCGACGGTCTTGTCATCGATGAAGATCTTGTCGTTTTGTCCAGGTTCTCCATGTTCAGCTGCTCTTGGCATCGGTTGTCGTGGTACTTGGGTCTTTGGACGATCTTGTCGAGATCTTGCCAAAGAGGGTCCACGGACTTGCCTTTCTTCTTGGAATCTTCTTCTTCTTTGCAACTCCAAACAGTTGAAGCAGCTTCTTGAGAACCATCCTGTAATACAACAAGCCCCGGGCTGGCTGGCTTGTTCGAGCACTTGCTCCCCTGGCGGCGCTGGAGTCGAGCTCATGCGGGGACGAGGGGTATGCGGCGGTCTCGCAGGCGAGGAGACGGAGGGTCCGGCAGGGAGGAGGCGGAGCGGTAGGAGGACGTTGGTCGCGGGGGTGGCGGTTGTAGGCGAGGCAGAGGGGAGGGAGCCGCGAGGCCGGTGGCTGGAACGGCGGCGCCAGCGGCGAGGGGGCTCGGAGGCGGGGTCGCCGGAGAGGAGCTGGCGAGGGGAGGCCGACGGCGGTGGAGGGCGAGCAGGGCGCGTGGGTCGCGGAGGCGGAGACGGCCGGAGGTGGGTCGGGCGAAGAGGGGGGGGGGGCGCGCCGGGCAGAGGACGGCGACGCGGAGGTGAGGGAGGGCGGCGGCGAGGGTGCGGCGGGTCGCTGCCGGCGGCGAGGCAGGGCCGAGCGCGGGGTCGGGAGAGGTGAGCGCGGGCGGCTCCGGCGGGCGGAGGCCGGCGGGGCGCCAGAGAGAGGCAAGGATGGAGGAAGGTGGCCGGGGCAGGAGGAGGGAGCGGCGAGGAGCTCCGGCGAGGAGGGAGGAGGCAGGCGGATGGAGGGAGACGCGGTGGGGAGGGAGAACGCGGTGGGGAAGAACGCGTCCGCGTGGGAGACGCGTCCGCGTGGTAAACGCGTGGAGGAGGCTGCAGGTGGGTCCGCGGCAGGGGCCCGGTGGCAGGGAGAGGGGGCGCCGCGCGTGGGTGTGCTTGTGTGCTGCGTGCGTGTGGGTGGGGAGGGTGTGTCCAGGTGGAGTGAAGGTGAGGGAGTGGGGGTGGGTTTAGTCTAGGTGGCAGATGGGGATTGGTTGAGGGAGAGAGATGGGGTGAGGTGTCACGTGGGGAGTGGTCGGGGTGAGGTGGAGAGGGGTTGGGTAGGAATAGGTTGGGTAGAAAAAGGGTCTAGGTTGGACCGTTTTAATTTCTGGGGGTGGTCGTTCGGGTCGAATCGGCCCGTTCGACTGCCCCCACAAAAAAATAATTTAATATTTTATTTATTTTAAATGCACCGTTTGCAAACCGATAGCAGACAAAAAAAATAATCCGGAGACCCGGGGTTTTGCGTTTGAATAAAGATGGGGCGTTTTGGAAACACAAAATAGGTTTTTCTGCAAATAGTTTTATGCGAACAGATGCAAGATGATGACGATGCTTCAAATGCAATGCGTCATGATGATATGAGCATGCGGTCACGATGATGCAATGCACAAAAACAACGCGATTTTATAGTAGTGGTTTTGCGGGATGCCACACTAGCATGGGTGGTGCTCCTTGAGGAATGATGTGTGGCATGGGAATGGGTGGATCCGGAGTGTACTTTGGCGGTGGGGGTACCGCCGAGTAGTCCTTTCCTCCATTTTCCTCTTTGGAAGTTGGGTTCTCGGGCTCCTCGGTGTTCTCACTTGGAACCTTGGTAGAGGTTTGAGCAACAAAACCAAGTCCCAAGTGATTGGTGGCGGCCGCGGGAGTCACCCGGGGGCGGACACCGTAATGGTGGGAGGAAGCTCGGTGGGTTGGGTTGTGTCAAGAGCAACCATGGGGTTTGGCTTGAGAGACTGCAAGATAGTCATCATTTCCTCGAACTTGGACATCATGGATGACTCCAATTGCTTGAGGTCATCCATAGTGGCCAAGTTCTTAGATTTTTTGGTTTCACTACCCCCTTCGTCGGTCATAGTCTCTTAGGCGGTAAAGCTCGAAATAAGAGCTTTGGCTCTGATACCAATTAAAAGTACCGACTTGATACGACTAGAGGGGGGGGGGGTGAATAGGCGTCTACCCAATTTAATTTGTTTCTCAATTTTAGGCTCAACGAGAAGGAAAGTTATCTAGATGTGCAACTAAGTGAACAACCTAAATGCAAGATAACTTACAACAACCATAAGAACTGTAAATAGCAAGGAGTAAAGGAAGGGAACGAAGTAACCGGAGCGGGGACACGGAGATATGATTCCTGTAGTTCACCTCCAAGGAGCTACGTCTATGTTGGAGAGGTGTCGGGGCCACACAAGGTCACCCGAGCGCCACAAAGGCCTCACCTTCTTCTCCGGTGAGCTCCCCCACAAAGGAGGCCTCACAATCCACTAACCGGTGACCTTGAAGGCGCCAACCGAAACCTTTACACCAAGGTTGAGGAGGAGGCTCCACAACTCAATTGGAGGCCCTCAACAACACCTCGAAGCTTTACAACACAATCCTTAGCTCCGAGGATGCCCTACACCGTCTAGGGTTTCAAGAAACCCAAGAGCAACAAGATCCACAAAGGATGGGTGGGGGAAATCAGATCTTCTTTGGTGGAAGTGTAGATCTAGGTCACCTCCCTCACCTCTGAAAAGATCAAGTCATTTGAGTGGCTAGAGAGAGAGATCTAGTGAGGTGAAGCTCAAGCATTAATGGAGGAGAGAGATAAATTCGAGAGAGATGGGAGGAAGAAGAGGGGTGCCTTAAATAGGCCCCCCCGCACTGAACCGTTTCAGCCCCCGCGACCTCACCGGAAGTTCCGGTGAGAGTCCTGAAGTTTCGCCCAGCCTGGCTCCAACGGTCATCGGACCGTTTACGCCCGCTCCAAAAGCTCAACCAGAAGTTCCGGTCAAAACAGACCGGAAGTTCCGGTGAACTTCCGATGTAAGTTCTGACCCAAGTTCCGACAAATAGAACACTTCAAACAGAAGGTTACTGACCCTTCAGCGGAACTTGGAGCGGAACTAGGGGCGGAAGTTCTGGGTCGCGAGCCGAATCTGGCCGGAAGTTCCGGCGTCTGGGCGGAAGTTCCGCTCAGGACTTTCTGTCAGGGCAAGTTCCGATGCAAGTTCCGGCCCAAGTTTCGGCAAATAGAACACTACATACAGTAGGTTACTGATTCACCAGCGGAACTTGGGGCGGAACTACGATCGGAACAAGGCTCAGATCAACCCGCAGAAAAAGGCCTGAGCGGAACTTCCGGTGCTAGGCCGGAAGTTCCGGTGAGACACAGAAGGCTCCAACGGAACATAAACACACTCTCTCACGGAATAGTAGGATGGCTGTGGCGGTGCATATAAGTTTGTGCAAAAACAAGTGATTTCCCACAGCCTTCCGAGATGGACCCCCTCTTAATAGTACGGTGATCTAAAACAACAACCGGAGAGAAACTAGGAGAAAACTAAAGGCCACCGTCTTCATGAGATCCCAAGAGAGCATCCACCACGTTTGAAGGAGACATCAACAACGTTTACCCCGAGACTCAAGCGCACAATTAAAACACAAATGGGATTATCATTAACACCAAAACACAACATGGGAAGATATAATCCTTTCAGTCTATAGTTGCTTGTCTTGCTTAGCATAAGTTGTTGGTGCACATAGATGAATCCTAGTTGTTTTAGGTTTTGTGCTTGCAAAATAACGCTAGTTTAATTTCGTCTTTGTTGAGCCCCTCTCGTTAAAGTTTTAAATCGCACCCTCCTCTAGGCGACATCCGTGATCTTTCACTAGTGATTTGCTGGAGCTCTACCGAGATATTGATATTAGGAAGGTGGACTGGGTGAACAATGGCGTGGCGCATGTGTTGGTACAATTAGGCAAGTCTCGGTTTACTCGGTATCTCCGCGATGCAGCTCCTGCCTGCATGTAGATCTGATCACAAATGATTGTACTTTCTCCGATCCATATTAATTGATTTGGATTTATCAATTTTTGGATGAACCTATATACTAAATAGTATCTAGATTCATCCAAATATAGACAAATTTGAGTTAATTAATATGGGTCGGAGGGGGTAATACGATGTAATGCACTATGTTGAAGCAGCAAGTTTCAGATGCACTCTTTTACTTACCAGAGTATCTAAGGGGACTGAAAGGTTTTTAATAAGACGGCTTGCTTTTTTAACCTAAAAAAAATTAATACCAAGAAATCGATCTCTGAATTCGTGTCTTATTTTCTTTTTTTTTAGAATAACCTATCAAGCTTTATTAATTGATGACAATGTTTACACGTATTGTTACATCATAAGAAGTGATAAGCCATAAATAACGATCCACTCCATTATTCAGAACACACTTAGCTAAGTTACGAGCTTCATAGTTTCAAGACCTACCCTTATTTCCTTTTTCTTAGAACAAACCCTTATTTCCTTGTTCCTCTGAATCCTGTCGACAGTTTCTGTTACTTCTCTAGTTCAGGCCTGTCACAGCCGCGGACGGCCCACCTAATCATTCAGGCCCAACAAGCACAAGCACGTCGGAGTAACACCACGGCAGCGCAGCGCTTCGCTTCCCCGCAAGACCAGCCGACAGCCGCACCGCACGCTGCAGCTTCGAACTCGTGCTGCTCCGACGCCTGGAAGGTCGCTCGCTTCCCTGTCACAGCGCCGCTCCTTCCTGTGCTGTGTGGGTGCTGCAACCGCCGGAGGAGAAGAGAAGAGAGGCAACCAGCGGAGCTCGACGGCGGCGCAGGTCTGTCCTCTGATCGTCTCTCGCGCCCTCCTCCTCGTGCTCTCGTCTCTCCGGAGGTACTACAGCGTCCTCCCTCTCCCGGGAGGTCCTCCGCGGCCCCACCCCCACCCTCGCTTCCGCGCGCGTCCTCTCCGATCTCCGCTGCGAGTCGCCCACCACAGCCTCTCCAGTTGAGCCCAGCCACCTCCGTCTGCACCCCATGGCGGATTCCTCATCGCCCGCGATTCCGCCTCTCCTCCCGGTCCCTGTTTTTTTAATTAGTTCAACCGCGATATGATTCATAGTTGATCGGAACTAGGGTTCGACGATGGTCTGGACGAATCCGGTAACTATGGCTCAAGGTATTGGATCTAATTTCCTCACTCCTTTTTGTCTATGCAGTTTCTGGTACTCCTTTCTCCCCTCGATTAAATGGGGCAAGGGGAGAAAGATTCAGCTGATGTTGCTCCATCTGATGATAGGAACGAGCTCCAAGTGGAAGGTAGTTGCATTGAATTTATCAGAGCATGTGTATCTGCAAATGCCAAATAATTGGACACGTATGTATTCTCATCCCTAAAGAGAAGGGGGAAACTCCGGTCAGAGAAATATATAAATTAATTTTAAAATCAAGATTTTCTTCACAGAGAATACATTTAGGAAAGAAAAAAAATGTTTTGTGTAGACTTCCTCTATCACAACATAATGCCAGCCTTTTTTTTTTCATATCATCTACACTCATGTGCCTCTATGATGTAATATATCAGATGATTGCCTTCTCTCTGTTCCTTTTATTCAGTCAAGGAATCAAAACATCTTGTTCATGATATTTGTTACTCTTGCAGACCGTGTGAAGGAAAGGTGCTTTGAGCAGAGAGAAGCTCTTCCAGGGGAGCCTCGCTGCATTATATGTGGTCGATACGGCGAGTATATATGTGATCAGACTGATGATGACGTCTGCAGTGTCGAATGCAAGACTGCTCTTCTTGCTAGAATTGCCGCTAAAACAAAGACGCCAGCAAAAACACCAGTGCGCGTAAATGTTCCTTTTGGTGATGAAAGCTTCTGTGTCAGAGATAATAATTTCCCTGATGTACCGAGTTTGCATGCTAGCCAGATCGCTTCGCTAAGAAATAAACTTGACATTTGTGTCAAGGGTGATGCTATTCCTGATCCCGTCATGTGTTTCTCTTCATGTGGTCTTCCTGAGAAGCTTGTGCACAATCTTGAGACTGCAGGGTATATTATGCCTACTCCGGTGCAGATGCAAGTCATCCCTGCATCAATAAGTAATAGAAGCTTACTTGTCTCTGCAGATACTGGTTCAGGGAAAACAGCTTCTTTTCTAGCTCCTATAATTGCACATTGTTCACGGGGACGCCTGCAGCAGTGTACAAGCAAGCGTCTGCCCTTAGCTATAGTCCTTGCTCCAACTAGAGAGCTATGCATACAGGTGGAAGACCAAGCAAAAGTGCTCGGAAAGGGTTTAACTTTTAAAACTGCTCTGGTTGTTGGTGGAGATCCATTAGCTCAGCAAATATATAGAATTGAAAATGGTGTCGAGTTAATTGTTGGCACCCCAGGGAGACTAATCGATCTTCTCATGAAACACAGCGTTGACCTCACCGATGTTTCTGTATTTGTTTTGGATGAAGTGGACTGCTTGCTAGAGAGGGGATTCAGAGATCAGGTCATGCAGATCTTTCAGGCACTGTCACGTCCACAGGTTATGATGTTTTCAGCAACAGTACATTCAGAAATTGAGGAGATGGCAAACTCACTTTCTAAAAACATGATGCATATTACTTGTGGGAACCCAAATAGACCAAACAAATCAGTTAAACAGGTGGTCATTTGGGTGGAGTCTAAGCAGAAGAAGCAGAAGATTTTTGAGGTAATGACAAGTAAGCAGCACTTTAAACCTCCTGCCATTGTGTTTGTGAATTCCAGAGTTGGTGCTGATCTCTTGTCTGAAGCAATTACTGCTGCTACTGGGTTCGAGGCTATTTCTATTCATGGTGAGAAGACAATGAAAGAGAGAAGAGAAAGATTGAGAAGGTTTCTCACAGGAGAAGTATCTGTTGTTGTTTGTACAGGGGTCTTGGGACGTGGAATGGATCTCCTGAAAGTACGTCAAGTTATTTTGTTTGACATGCCAAATTCCATTGATGAATATGTTCACCAAGTTGGAAGAGCGTCTCGAATGGGTGAGGAGGGTATGGCTATTGTCTTCGTGAATGACGAGGATAGGAAACTGTTCAGAGAACTTGCTCAGGTTCTGAAGACTGCAGGAGCTCCAATTCCCCGTCAACTCTCTAATGCAAAATTCACCAGCAGTATATCTCTTGGCACTGACAAGAAGAGAAAACTGAGTTCCCAGGCCCGATCTTGATCAGGATGCATAACAGAGATGGGTTTGTTATTCATAGTCAAGTTGAATTTTGTAGAAAGACAGTACATCTGTGCATCCATCTCCCTGTGGATAAGCCAGATATCCAAATATGCAACTTCTGAAATGTATAGGAACTTCCTGTGCCAGAGTAGTCAACCAGTCTAAGATGATTCCTCAGGGCATGTGCCTGGAATCAATTCATGCAGAAACTGTAAAGAAGTTATCATATGTTTTCATCACAAAATGTAAGTCAAACACACACAGTGCAGTAATGCAGTTGACTTTACAATGATCCAATTTGTGTTTTCCTTGATTCATTTCCAACTTTACATTATTGACTTCTGGTTTAGTTTGTTTTCTTTATGGTCCTGGATAATCTGAATTATGGGAGCTCAGATAGGACATTGAATTGTGAAAATCACCGAATACTGAGTATTCAAATAAGTAGCGTGATTCCAGGTTCATTAGTTCTCATGAACAATTACATAAGAGTAGTGAGGGTAGTAAACATATAACAATATGGATCGCGGATAGATGAAGTATCAACAAAAAAAATAATGGGACACACTATTAGTAGCGAAGCACAATATGGGACCACTTTTATGTGGTATTTAGACCTGCTCAAAGTGGCAGATTTGATCCTGTACTCAACTGGCTATTCTTTCCCTTGCCAAAGCTATGAAATGGGCTATAAATTGTCTGTAGCTTGTTTCTGACCAAATATGATATTTCAACCAGAAATTTAACATTTGACAAGAACTATTCTAATAAATGTTGCTCTCTAGACATTTTTTATAATATCTGATTTATACCCTCACTGAGAATATTCATTATTTTGTTTACTTCTTCCTGCATACTTATTTTGTTTGGGAAACATATATTTGTTTTATTTACTAAAAATAAATTCTGCCATACTACAATGGTGAACTATCCATATAAAGCGAATTGGTGGAATCGTCCTTCCACAGGCACTTCAATACGTGCAAGCGGATTTACTGTACAGGAACATCTTTTTACAACTAACGAGTTTAGATTTTAACTACTATAACAACTGGTTTTCACTAGGCATCTGATTTTAACAATTCACATTTAAGTGGATCACTCGGTAATACTTCCATGTTACATTTGTTCAACTTATTCTGACATTTCTATCATGTGGAATCATCAACCCGTTGATGCTGTATGTACATACTCAAATCACATGTACGTCTGATCTTATTTAAACCATATTATGTAGATCTAGCATATGTAATTACACTATCACTAAGTAAGTAACTTGATGCGATATGCTTTACAGTCTTAATTAAGGTGGCTTCACTGATTTGTTTGAATAGTATTGAAGCAAAGGGTAGATTTAATGTCGAAGGACCACCACAGCTATCTTGCTGGACATATTTAATTCATGCTTTTGCAACATGGGAGTTCCTTGACCAGCTAATGTGGTACCAGAAATTATGGAACACATAATTCTGGAAATTTTGGGGTAGACAGTCATATCCTCCTTTTCTGAACAATGAGGATATAATTACCTAACTAATTCACTTATTCTTGTCTTGTTCAAAATCAATGGTACTATGTGTTTGTCATGCTAAAATTTCTTAGTTTAAACTTTGATGTATGCCAGAGTGATCCAAACAGACTAGCAAATTCACCCTGTAGTACACATGCATGTTAAAGTCCACCATTATAAGCTATATACCTTAGTAATTTAGCAATTAGTATATAACACTTATCAACCTTGTATATGAAAGAGGCAAAGCGAACCTTTGAACTTCAGTGTTGTTTCTATAGGATCCTGCTCTTCTATTCTGTTATTGAGGTGTGTGGTGATGCTACATGGTGCTTGTGCAAAGGGCAGGGGGTGATTTGGAGATGATACTACATGCGCATCACTGCAAATGTTGGCAGAAGTCTGAAGAAACAGGCGTAGAAAGCTTTTGCTTGTTGCTTGGAGGTTCCCTGTGAGGATGGAATCTGTGGCCCTATGGCAGACGAGTTCAGGAATTTAAAGGCCAGAACTACTACAGCCTGCTGAATGGAACACAAATCATCAAACAGAACTTCATATAAAATATGTGAGTAAGACAGACATAGGTAGGAGAAAAGACAGTCGGTCTCCATCCATACATATAAATGTATGGATAATGACTAAAAAAGTAAGCAGCTTAAGTATCTTAAGAAAACTTGTGAAACGCCATTTATTCCATGACCTAGTGACTCAGCAGGGACTACGGTTGGCAACTTTTTCCCATCTATGTTATTATTTTCTTCTTTCCTGATCCAGTTGTTTATAATAACTGACCAACTAACTGAAAGGGCCCTTAAGCATTGACTGCCTGCTTTTGCACCATCCTCTAAACTCAACCTTAAAGCTGATCTTTTTTTGTCATTTCTCCATGTTCTGAAGTTGGACAGAAAGAGAAGGGAATGTGGGGGACCTTGCTCGCTGTTCTTGATTTTGTATCTTTTCGGATAAAACCCCATTTAATTCAGTCCCCATGGGGACTTGAACCCGGGTGGGCTGGCTGCGCACTCGCTAGCCTTGCCACCAAGCCAGCGCTTGGTTCTCAGTCTGCAACAGTTTATAATTGGTCTTAGTATCACCATGATGATGGTCAGCATCACCGATATATAAACTGTTTTCACAAACTCACCTTATATGATGGCCGACTCTTTAATGCATAATTGACATGAGCTGGAGTTGTCTAGTGATTTGCTTCTATTGTTTGGTTATTACTCCCTCCATTCCCAAATATAAGACGTTTTGGTAGTACTTATTAGTTGAATGCTCCAAGGCTACTATTAGTTGTTCCTAGTCTGAAGGCAAATGATTTGTTGGTCGTTATAGCGTGGGCTCATCCTAGCTAACCTAATATGATTAATTGTCACTTAAGTATGCATTGCATCTCATTCTTTGAATAAGGCGAAATATGACTCCCAAGGTCTTTTTGTACACCTGTCCTCAAGTAGTTTTTCTATGCTCCACCATTGGTTTGATCACTCAAACCCTTTAAACTTGTTTGGTCAGGGGATTTTCTGGTTGATTTCTTAGGATTTAGTTCGAAATATAGAAAATACATACTCATACATCTAAATTGCTGAACATATGATGATTTCATGATGCTGACAGCATTAGTGGCAGAAGGGAGCTTCCTGACAATATGTCCTTCTCATATCTTTGTTTGGTGGTGCGGAATTGAATGTTCAGAAAAAATTACCTCCTTTTTTGAAGGAAATAGTACCTTCCTTCGACTACAGATGATGGAGTTGTGTGTTAGCGAGACATAATGCCAAGTTGTAGGCATCCAATGGATTTGCACCTAATTCTTCTCATCGATGTATTCTTGCTTGGCTTTGGTTTGTCTTATATCCCCTATAAGTGTATTTCTTCACAAAAAATGCATACATACTTGGCATGAATACACCAAAATATTTGGTGCTTTCTTCTTGTACACACAACTCTAGTGTCCATGGTCCTTAGAAATGATTATGTCGTATAAACCTGAGGTCTTCACAAATATCACCTTCATCATGTTTTTAAATTTCTCTACATAGTCCATGTTGGAGTCTGAAGCTGATGGAAGTGATGAGGTAACACAGAACCACAAACTATTTATTTCCTTTATGAGAAACTATGTAACTGACATTGATGTGTAACAGAGTATCTTGACGGTGACTGCGTATATAATAACAATATAAGTACATATATATAGCTGCACACAATTGCAAACTTATAATTCTTGTAACTTGGGATTGAGTATTAGACATATCTATCTTACTGTAGCAACCTGAACTGCTTGTGTACCAACCAGCCTACGGGATCCTGATCTCAGATGGCGACCTCGCTACTGCTGTTTTGCCCATTCTTTTTCAGATGACGAAGCTGCCTTCGTCTTCTCCATGTGAAGGTGAAGCTGGACCGCTCCTGCTCAGCAGCTCCTCGATCATCTGCAGCGTGAGCCTCTCCTCATCATCCATTGTACTCACCGGTGAAGAAGCCGTGGCTGCTGATACTGTGGACTGCACCACCACGGCATCGCTGGATGGCACCACCGCCCCTTTGTTGAGCTCCACCGTCATGACCCAGTTGGAGTCGGCACGGGCTCCCGCGCGCTTCTGCCAGACACCAATGTGGGACTTCTCGGTGTCGAGGCGAAGGCAAGTTAGGGACGGAGATGGCGCCTTGCAGCACTTGCGAAGTTTGGCGCTGAGAATCTGGGATAGGTTGCTCGTCGAGGAGGAGCCCCCACCGCCGTTGCCGCCACGGACATCCCGGACCGCAGCTGGGGCAGGATCACCGGTGCTGCTCCTCTGGACTGGGAAGTTTGTCTTAGCATTCCGTCCGCTCATCAGAACCGCGGCCTCGTCGTAGGCCCGTGCAGCCTCCTCGGCCGTTTCAAAGGTACCGAGCCACACCCTCCTCTTACTGCAAAACATGTCATGCATTTAGTTAGACTCTTGTCCACGGATCAAAACCACTGACCTTAACAGAAACTTAGAAGGAATCGAAGCAAAGCTAGTAGGGGTTTACAGGAGGGGGTGTCTGATCTCGGAGACCCAGGAGCCCCAGTGGCGCTGCCTGACTCCACGAAACTTCTTCTTGGGTTGCACCATTTGTCTTTGCCTGTGACAGACGAGGGAATGAGGCTCTGAAGGTGTTGTGTGGGGAGGAGAGCTCTGGTGTGAGTGAATATAAACTGCCCAGCCTGTACTTGCTTCTGCCCTGCCGTGTTAAATGTGGTTAGATGCGTAGGTAGTCAAATAGTACGTGGCACAGTGTCACTCACTCCCACACACGAAGAAGACAGAGAGGTGGAGTGCGTGTGTCTGTGCTTGGTCTAGGTTTTAACTGGCCATGATTGGAAGGTATACACCGGAGAGCAAGGGTGCTTGCTGCTGGCTGGGGTCACTCACTAGTAGTACACCAGTATAGCAAAGCGTGTGCCAAGGGATAAAACGAAACCAAGGCACAAGATAGAGCGAAATCAGAGGAGGGCCAACGGAAAAGTCTGAAGGGGGTCCAGCGGTGGACTGTCGGTGAACTGAGTAGATGCATAGCATAACCACCTTCCCTGCCAGTACAGTGGTAATAAACACGCTCACCTACACCCATGGCCAGCCAACATTTATTGTTGGGCTTGGCAGCCCTGGCCAAGCTGATTCACCTAAGCTCCTACAACTAGCCATGTTTTCCCTTCTTCTGAAAGATAGGATCCCGAGATTATATTAAAGACCCAATAGTCAGTACAAACAGCTGTGCAACAGAAGCCTTGAAGAGCTAAAAGAAATTACAATGATGCTTAGTTCCAGGACAGGCGAGAGTGAAGTAGGGGTCAGATAAAGATAAGTAAAAAGAGGTCGATATCTTGTTGCTTTTGTAGCTAATATAATGGCCGTGGTCCAAACGTCCAATCATGGGTTTGAGTGACATGGGACGCGTGGACGTCGTACTTAACTACAAAGACAGATGTAATAAGACTTTTCTTTATGATCGTCAGTATGGTAAGACTTGTGCCGGGAAAATAGCGTGTTTGTGATATTTTGTGCTTTATTATATGCCATGCCGTCTTCGAGATTCATTTGCTTCATTTGGAATCTCTCTTCATCTTTCAACACCCAGCCTTATTCGACCGATACAATGTGTGGGTTGAAATGTGCAGTTGCTTCTAAGTGAGTTTAGACTCGACAGACTGGTTTGGCGTAAGGCTTGCTGGAAGAATTGTCAAGTTCCCCTTTGCTCTGATATTTTTAGCTCTGGGATCGATTCCTTGGAGTTGGTTAGCATTTAAGCTTGTCTAAGGTTAGCTCCATGTACAGCCTGGTGATCACGATGGCCCGTTCTCATGTTTGGTTGACGCTCTTTGCTCATGAAAGATTTAGAAGTTATATCTTCTGACATATTGTTGATCGTTGTGGTATAGTTAACTTATTGCTAGGTGGATAGCGTGATAATGTAGGAGTACTAAAAGTTCTCACTCACGAGTAGTAGACTATGTCAGGGAGCTGAAACAGGGAGATTGGTTGGGGGGCAGTAGTTCTGTTTATATGCGTCATTTTAACCTCACATACTGGGTTTAGGCTCTACTGAAAATGCTTGGTTGCCCTTCTGTGCGACTTCATTGTTGTCCTTTCGGCAGTCTGCACTTTACAAGTAACTTTAAATCAGCAAACATCTTGCTCCTCTTAATTTACTGTTCATAAATTTGCTGAGATGGGGTAGATGCCCTGCCAATGCACGGCAACGGTACTAGGCCGTGGAAGTCCCTAGGCAGTCTGGTGATATCGACATTTAAGTGTCCAACAGTTGGTCTGCAATAATTGGGGCCTTGTCATACGTTTCACCATGCAACTGCCCAGATTTTATTTTTGTGTACATATGTGTGGAAGTGAATCAGATTTGCTGGACTCCGTTACCCCTGTCGACTCAGTTAATGAGAAACAGGCATGTGCAGGCTCCACAGACATCTGTGTCAGGTTTTGCTGGATATAGGAAGCTTCTGCCACTGATCTGTTCTTCTGACACTGTCTGCACTGCGCACACCCTTTCCTCATGGCAAGTACATGCACACCACTTCAAACTTGGCAGCAGTATAGTATAAATCAGGAAACAGGACCATTTCACGATTTAGTACTCCTCTGCTTAAAACATGATGTTTGAAATCTTAGATTTCCAGTGGCAGAACGTGCAAACCTCAATTTTGAGGTTAACTTGTACAGACTTTTTGTACTACTTTCAGCTCCTATATGCTTCTACTATGAATTTCATTAAAAGAGGGCGTAGGAAAATATTTCCTTTTTTCTCATCAATACAAGGGTCTTAGGAACCATATATGTGGTCAGGCCGGGTTGCCAAAATCATTAGTCTCCGGCAGCACTAGCGGGATACCTGTTTGGAATATGGCTGGCCGGCCTCCAATGTTTTCTTGATGTCCCTTTTGTTTCACAATACTAACTCAATCTATCGTGCATCAGAAAAACCTCAGTTATAAAATGAAGGGAAAACTATCAATTGCGTGGGTGCAGTGCATCATTGCCCCTTGTTATTATTATGCGATGCACTCTATTTTGCCCTAGTAAAAAAATAGTGGATGATATTTTACAAGATGTGCAACCAACTTTCATATATTTGGCAACTAATGTACAAGTTATATCTATATACATAAAGATGGTACAGTCAAATTTTGCATGACATGTTACGTTTTCTGTTATTGGAATATTCATAAAGAAAGTAACAATCAAGGTTACAGGGGTGACATGTGATGCAGAGATTTGGATAGCGTCCCTACAAAAAAAGGGAGGATATATTTTGATAGTGATTTGCAGCACTAACTGCTATTTTCAAACACAATTTAAGATGCTACTGGTCCTCATCAGCCCCTGTTAAGTAGTTGGATACTTTCCGGTTTTACATTTGACATTGATCTCCTGGCTTATCCTACCTAGAGGAAGTTGTCTGATGTATGTTTGGGCTTCTTTCAACAAAGAAATTTCACTGAGTTTTAGAGGATCCAATTTCGTATACTGTACAATTTTTCTAGTATATAGTTTTTGTTTCATTTGTAGGATTAGATACCATATGATTCTTTTTTAGGACTACTTTGCTTGCAATTTCAAAGTCAAATTTTATTTTATTTTATATGACAAAGTATGTCAAACACATGATGCCTCAGAAAAACATGACAAGTATTTTTTATTGTGTTGCAACTAAACAACTTGGATAACATAATTTCTGTTGTCAATTCCTGTTGGGTTTTAACATGTCATGACATTCAGTCCTTACAAAAGGAAAATTGTGTTCTTTTAACCCGTGAATTAGAGTGTCCCTGACCTTAGCATCAAAGGGCTGTTCGGTGCAGGAAATAATAAGGGTAAGTAGGATAAGGGTAGTTGTGCATTGGTACATATATTGTGATTGATGTTTGTTTTTCCTTCTAACAATAAAGTTGCCAAAAGGACAAATCTGGGAGACAAGGCAATAAATCTGGCCTTAATTAAGCACTCTCTTATTGTTATTGACTCCAACTTACAGTAGCTTTCTCTTTCTTGTGGCCGGATGGATCTGCGCAAAGCAAGCAAGCGCCAACTCACACTAGCTATATCTTCTTTTTCTTGAAGTTGAGCTGCTATATCGATCTTTACTTCATAGCGAGAGCTGCATACATGCATCGTGTGTAAATGCTTGAGTTTTAGTACAGGAATTTCGGCATGAAGCTGTGTAGTTCATATGATCAAAGCAAAATTATGGCCTTCAAATTTGAAAACGATTGAGGTCTCGGATTAGACGTGGCATTCATTGGAATGAAAACTATACACAATTAAGTTTAACCATCACAACTTTGTACCTCAAAAGAAAGAAAAACCATAACCTTCTACTACTTTACCACCTATGATGCGACTAGGTTGTACAGTATATGTGAAGCCTGATGGCATGAGAACAGGCATCACGCACTCTTGCTCACATGGTTAATTAGACCTCTGTCACAGCCTCACAGGTTATACTCACACGAAAACTCGTAGGTTAAACTTGAGTTGGTTCATGTGCATCCGAGTAACAATCCTCACTTACCATTGCACTAAATAAAAGTAAGGTTCTTGGTAATTGCATTTTGTTAGTTTTTTTAATTTGAATAACGAAACCGCTTCGCATACGACACAGCTGTGTCTGACTCAGGTACAACGTGAAATCGGAAGGCACCAGACGCAGTGAGCGTTGTTCAAATCATGGAGAAAGTTCATCAAATAAGGCAGGCAGTACACATAAACATTCCATCTTTTGTATAGGCTTCACAAGTCCTTAGATGCACGATAGACGTAAACCCAAGAAATGTTTTTATAAATATTGCTATTATTTGAACTTAAGACATCTCTTTGATCCCATATTGAGTTGTATGAACTAATTAGTTTAACTGAAAAGTTCAAACTGATAAGGACACGTGAGCAAACACTCTCTACCTCCTATTCCCATTTCCAAAAGAAAAAAACCTTTACTCTACTCCGCCCCTTCTCCAAATTTGGTACGTTGCTAAAGCTTTTCATCTAAACCATATATAGCCTGTTATTAGATTTTCCGCACTCATATAACAACATATGACACCCTAAAAATAAGTGTCCAGTCCTTCACGGTGGGTCGTTAATGCGACACACAAATACACCCGCAGCCCAAAGAAGCTAACAGCCCAGCCCTCTATGGACCAGATACACTGTTGTAGAATCAACCTTATAAGAGCATCTCCAACAAATCCCGTAAAAACCCTAAAACTGTAAACTAATTGGCTCGTTTTTGTCTTGGATGAAAAAAAAAAGGTTTCAACAGACACCATAAACTCGAGCGACCCTTAAATTTAGGGGGTCTAAAAACAATCGTCCTAACATGTAGATTCTAGGATTTCACGACCAAACTGACAGTGCCCTGTATACCCGTGATTGAGGTTGCGGGAAGGAAGTTTCAGGTTGTTGTCCTTCCGCGCCAGACCATTGCCAAATCCACCCAAACTCCGGTGAACTGGACTAAACTCTGGCGAATAACGGGTATTTTCTAGTGAATCACACATGCAAGGGGCAGAGCGGGGCTAAACTCTGGCGAATAACAATCTCAAACCGACGATAATGCTAGGGTAGCAACACAAAACATGCCCAAAGGAATAGAAAAAATAGAGGAAACAAAGGGAGACAATGGCAGACTCACGAAGCGAAGGTGAATCACAACCGCGGCACCCTCCGAAGTTGTCCCACCAAACACCTAGCACTCTGAAGCGCTAACTGCCAAGCAACACTTTCAAGAAGAAACGCGACATCGACACGACGCTGCTGCCCGGACCTGCGCAATGATCCTAGTGTTTCCCCAGTACTTAGAGAGGATTGGAGAGGGGTAGCCACGCCGCCCTTCAAGAAGGAACAATGACACCTGCATGCAACACCGAATCGGTGCCGGACGAGTCGACAATGATTTCTCCCAACCCCCACCTAGAAACCCCAGACACTATGTTGCATAGAAGCCCCGCGAGGTATCGTGTGCCGAACAACCCTCAACACCACCAAGCTCGCCGCCCATCTGCACACATCACTATGATGTTGCGGCCACTGTTGTCGTCTCATCGTAGCCACCGTCATGTGACCTGCAAGATGGAGGCGAAAGGCACATCTTTAATACGAGACAACACCATCGCAACCGCGCGGGAGAGAACATCCTTCATCGCCATAAGTGGTAGTCGACCAGACCAGGAATCAAGGGCATGCCAGGCCTAGGTGGGCTTGGCTGGGCCCATATTAGGCCTATAAAGCCCCTGCCCCCATGTTGCAACATGCTAGCCGCCTGTCGTGGTATTGCCGACGAGTATGCCATGAAGGGGTCCTTACATAGCGTGTTTAGAGAGGTAGGGGAATGCGGTAAGTTGGCGGGTACGAGGTAACACAGCTTACCCAGGTTTAGATCCCACGATGGTGGCAGAATCCTACTCCTGCTATAAATCACTATAATGGCAATACGCCGATATAGAGATCGGTTCGCTGTGCGCGATATGAGTTGTGTCGTGCCCTAAAGGCTCCTCTAGGCCCGGCTTATATAGTCGCCAAATCCTAGGGTTACAGGGAAAGTCCTAGCCGGACAGGTTACAGAGTTCTACACAGTATACAATTAGTCTAACGTGTCTTGCACTCCAAGGCTCTGGGTATGTTGGTGACTAAACCGTAGCCTTCCTTTATCCGGCATGGGTCTCCCTTCTGGATCCATCTAACTGGGCCGCCCAGCAGGCCATGGACCTTGCTACCAACTGTGGGTCACCCGGGTTATCCGGATTAGAGACATGCAATGGTGACAACCATTTAGCATATCCCTAACAGTAGCCCCCAGATAACTCCGAGATTTTGCGCCGTCTTGCCTCTTTAGATTGAATACTCCGTCTAGGTGAATGTTGGAAAATCGTCAAGCAACATCTTGTAGTCCTCCCATGAGCCCTGCAATATTCCCCTTCTTCGATATGGAAGTCGGAGAATCACTGAGCTTTTCATCATACTCTTATCGTAGCCGGACAGGATCCATCCATACCGGAATCTTCATGGGACTGTTTGTCTGCATGTGTTAGTGAGATGACGTAGACCATAGGTCAGCGGCGCCTCGTAACTCACACATGCAGAGAACGTAATCATATCCGTTTTTTTTCACGTGAAGGATCCGAAACGTTGGCGGTTGTGGTGGGAACGTGGCGAAATTTCTGCACACATTCGCGCACGCACTGTCCACGCATCAACCATGGGATCAACCTGCACGAATCTTGACGCCAAGGGCTATATATATTAACTGCGGTGACATTTTATCTTTTCACCTCATTCTTCCTTGCGTCATCGTCTTTCTCCAGCCCAAGCCTCTCTTCGAGTTCATCGCGCACGCAAAGAGGAAAACCCTAAATATTTCCCATCTCCAATCCATCTCCCTCCTCTCAATGGCACGCAGCAGCAGCACACCGTCGATGGCGGCGTCTGGCGAGGCTACGGCCAAGCCATCTAGCTCTGTCCATGACCCACCGGAGGGTGTGGTGGTGCCACGCACTGTGGTGGTCGAGTCCACCGGCGACGACCATATTCCAGCAGCGCTGGAGCCATTGGAGGAAGAAGCTGACTCCCACAAGGGAGAGTGGCATGGCTCGGACATCTCCGAGAGCTACATCAAGGAGATGATCTCTGAGGGGTACCTCCCTATGACGGAGGGCCTGGTCTGGCGGGCACCGCCGGCCGGCGAGGTTACTCCTTCTCCCCAAGTCAGAGAAAAGGTATACCTTCAGGCCCAATTTGTGCGCGGCGTCTCCCTTCCAATTTCCGACTTCTGCATCCAAGTCCTCAAGCACTTCCGGGTTCAACCTCAGAACCTATCTCCGAATAGCATCCTCCAGCTTAGCAATTACATGGCGTTATGTGAGGGTTACCTAGGGATTAGGCCTAGGTTAGATTTGTTTATCTATTTATTTACTGTGAAGAGGGAAGCCGACGTGAGCAAAGAGGATCTCAAAAACTGCGGAACGATTAGCTTCAAGATCCGGCCTGGCCGGTGATTCCCCGACATCGTAGGACACGAGTCCTGCAAGAACTAGCAGCGAATGTACTTCTATGGACCAAATATCCCTATGGATGGCCGAGAAGAATCATACCCGGACTTCGTTGACGGGGCCACCGCTGAAGCCCCGACATGGAGATCACACGCCCTCCTCCCCTCCAACAATGAAACCTCTCGCGCCGTAAGGCGGATTGACTGGTTCGTAGAGATGGGTCTGATCGGCTTGGACCTAGCCATGTCTTGGTTCGTCAGGCAGATCCAACCTCTACAGCACCGCGCGAAGCTCATGCACCAGTACACCAAGGATAGAAAAGATAGCCTCCGGATTTCCGTGGACAACTTCTCTGGTGACCCCATAAAGCTTCGCCTCAAAGACATAGTCAAGGTGAAGGATAGGAAGCGTGGCTTTACCATCACCTACGACATGTTTGAGGGCGGCAAGTGCCCAAAGGTACTTGTTTATTTCCTGTATATTGCTTTTTGACATATACTCCAGTTCTTCCGTTTTTCACATACCTTTGCATCTAACACTTAGGATTCACTTAACAGCTGGGGGACTTGGAGGAGACCAGCATGGCTTCCCAAGTCTACGATCCCAAGATGAAGGAAGTCACTATTGTGTCCGACGACGATGTCCCGTTAGTGCGAAAGCGGAAGGGCTCCATCTTTGGCGCTGCTAACGGAGGAAAAAAAAAGAAGACGGAGGGTGGAGCCTCCAAGAGATCCACTGCCTCCCTGGAGGCAAAGAAAAGAAGATTAACCAGTATCCCTTTGAACAAGGCACCGAATGTTGTGTATGCTTCTTCTCATTCGACATTGTCTTTTTGCTCATCTTATTCATGTACTTATATTTTTTGTACGTTTCAGGAAGAAGGCTAGACTGAGTTTGAAGAAGACCTCCAAGACATCGGGGGCTTCTAAAAACATTAAAGATATGATTGCCCAAGCTTATCCCGCCATCGCTCCCCCTACTCCTAGCGCTCAACCTTCTACCGCACCCGCTGGATCTCTAGCAAAGGTAACATCTGAACCTTCCACCATGGAAGTGGACAATACTCCTCAGGAGGTCCCAGATGCTACCGCGGTGGTCCACGTTGCCGGTGAATAGGCAACATAGGAGAGCATCTATTCCAAAGTGGTTGAAGCTCTGACTAAGGATGCCGCTGGTAGCGGTAAGGATTTGATGGTGGAAGGCAGAACTTTTGTCGAAGACGGAACTGCTGTGCCCAAGATCCAGACTGAGCTTCCCAAGATTGTTTACCCGGTGCTTACTCCAAGTGGCTCTGCTCTGGCTCCTGGTTCTGCACCGACTTCTCCTTCGTGCGGTCTTGAGGAGCTGCTTAAGCAGGCGGAAATTGTCTGGGTTAACACAGTTGCCTTTGGAAAACTGTTTGCCGAGAGCGCCAGCAACCTCAAGATAATTACACTTGTAAGTTTTACATGCCTTTTGCATTTCATACATAATATCCCACTATAGCCCCTGAGGATTTAGACGGAAGACCATAGGTCTTTTGGTGTGAGTGCTCTAAGAGTAACTAAGCAAGAAACTTTGTACTATATCCCCCAAGTATGTAGTTTGAATGAATTATTCCGACTAGATACTTTTTAGAGTAGCATACACAGTGTTTGTAAATTTCGATATTGTAGCCCCCAAGCCTCTAGTTGAAACAAAAATAGTTCTGACTAGATGCTTAAAGAAAGACTAAGCGTAGCTTTGAGTTAAAAACTCGTACTGTAGCCCCGGAGCCTCTAGGCGGAAGTTTATCCATCTAGATGCTCCAAGTAGACTAAGTAACATTTTTGTTGTTTGCAGAATGAGAATACTCGGAGGGTTTCCACCAATGACAAGTTCCATAAGATGCGTAAGGACCTTGAAGCTGAAAAGGGTAAAACCGCCTTCTTGAAGGAACAGATCGCCAAGGGCAAGAGTCTATTATCTTTTCAGTTTCATGCTCAACTTGATCTTATGTTGTTATCTTCCGACTACTCATTGTGTTCTGTTATTTCTCCGACTTGCAGAAGTTTTTGCCAAGGCTAAAGATATTGTTGAGAAATCCAAGCACATACAAGAGCTGGATAGCGAAAACAAAATCTTGAAGCAGGAGAGGGATGATTCTTTGAAGATGCATGAAGAAGCGCTTGCTGCCATGCAGGAATCTGCAGACACGGAGACCAACCGCCTTAAGGAGGATATTGCGATACTCAAGGAGCATAACAAAGCTGCCGAAGAGCAGAATACTCGAAACCTTGAGGCATACAAGACCTCCGAAAGGAGCAAGACTCCATGGCGGAAATCCTCGAGCAAGTAGAGACCAGCTTCTTAGGTAACCTTCCTCCGTCTTGTAATTCTGTAGGTCAAGGACTCTTATCTAATTTGGTAAACTCATGTCTTCAAACATTTTTGTCGGAAATGCAGCTCCCATTGGCTTAGCCCAAGTGAACGTTGGCACTCCTCCGCAAAAAGAATGCATGGTTCTTGTCGGCAACTTCAGCAGCACCACGATCACCCAGTCCAAAGAGATTGCCAAGCCCTTGGAAATCAACATCAAGGAAGTAGACTCCATCATGAAGTACTCGGAGATCCTTCACCGATCCCCCGAGCGTATCGTAAGCTGGAAATCTTCATGTACTCGGGCTGGCGCTAGGATGTCCCTAGCCATGGTCAAGGCCCATTATGATGATGCTAACATCGACACGGTGACCTCTGGTCTCCCTGACGTGGACGAAGACATGCATCAAATCGACCACGATGCAATCTGGTCTTCGCTTGTCGGCTAAGACACCAGGGTCGCCAAGTTGGTCAAGTCGGACACCTTTTTGTCCCTTGAGGTGCTTGATGCCGACCAAGCTAGCTCTGAGTCCTTGAAGACCGCCGACTTCGTTGATGATCAAGATGGCTCTCATGTGGCCGATGACACAGCCTCGAAGTCCCCTGCACCAGAGAAGTGAAAAACACTTTGTAATATTTATCGCCTCTGGTTGATTTAAGTATGCAGAAAAACGGTGTTGTTATCTTAAGGCGGAGAACTATGGCTATAAACTTCCAGCTGCTTAAGAACTAATTCCAGTATGTATATTTTTTTAAGCAAGTGTTGGCTTATCCATTACTCTGGTTTTTATGCTTGACTTTCCGTGAGTTGGAAGACCCTTAGTCGGAACTATGCGCTCAGGCGATGATACCCAATGGCACTGTCAAAAACCTAAGTACAAAATCACCGACTTTGAGTGCCAAAAGTCACTACTCCAGAATCCACATAAAAACAACAAAGAACGTGTAGACCAAAAAACTTAAGCTAACGCCCATAGGCAGAATTTTCACAAGTGCAAATGCAAAAGTTGTGCATAAAGGTTTTATATGATCCAAAAATGAACACTAAAGGAGATAAAAGACTCAAGCATATGAGTGGACCAAAGAGCTTTATTTCATTGATCATATAAGAAGTATGCAGTAGATAATAAAATATATTAAGTGTAGAAAGGACGTAGTTGTGCTATGTTCCATGGCCGATCAAGCTCCGGGTAGTCATCATCCGGGTCACGTCACTTACGCTTATGATCCATGTTTGGCCTACCCTCTAATTCATGATTGTCAACGAGGTAATAGTAACCATTGAGTAGCTCCTTGCTTATGATAAACGGTTCTTCCCATGGTGGGGATAATTTGTGTGACTTCTTCTGCTTAAGTAGGAGCACCAAATCCCCCTCTTTAAATGAGCGATGCCGGACGCGGCGACTATGGTAGTTGCGTAGCTTCTGCTGGTAGATGGCAGACCTCTATCATGTCAGTACGCGCTCCTCCTCGAGAAGGTCAACATCTAGGATTCTGGACTCTTCAGCGTCATCTTCGTCGTAGGCAGCAACCCTTGGTGAATCATGGAGGATGTCAGAGGGTAGAATTGCTTCTGCTCCATACACCATAAAGAAAGGGGTGTATGATACGTCCAAAACGTATCTACTTTCTCGAACACTTTTGCTATTGTTTCTCCTCTAAACTTGTGTATTTTGGATAGAACTAACATGGACTCACGCTGTTTTTAGCAGAATTACCTTGGTGTCTAGTTTTTGTGCAGAAAATCAACTATCAGGAAAAATCCCGGAAAATATGCCAAAAATCCTATTTCACTAGAAGATCCACGGAGCCAGAGTACGAAAAGGAGTGGTCCTGGGGGGCCCATACCCCTGCCAGGCGCGGGTCAGGCCTGGTCGTGCCTTGGGGGTGCGGCCACCCCAGGCACCCCCTCGGACTCCCTCTTCGCCTATAAGTTACTCCTTGACCTAAAAACTGAGGGGGGTTGGATGTTTTTCTATAAAGAGTTCCGCTGCGCCGCCACCACCAGAAACCAAGATTCAGATCCAGAAACTCCGCTTTGGCACCCTGCCAGGATGAGGAATTTGGGGAGGATCATCGCCATCGTCATCACCAACGCCTCTCCATCAACCATCATTGTTTCCCTCATCCATAAGTGAGTAACCCCCCGATGTAGGCTATGGGTATGGTAGGGATTGGATGAGTTCTATCATGTAATCGAATAAGATTGTTAGGGCATAGTGCCTAGTATCTCTATTAGTGCTATTTGACTTTGTTGCAACTTGTTGTGCTTAATGCTTGTCACTAGGGCCTGAGTGCCATGATCTCAGATCTGAACTTATTATTGATCATTATGATAGTATTGTTTATGATCTTATTTGCAAGTTGTGTACACATATCATTGTCCGGATCTAAAGGCCCCGAAGTGACAGAAATTAGGACAACCGGAGGGGATGGCTATGGTGTGAGGATCACATGTCTTCATGGAGTGTTAATGCTTTGCTCCGATGCTCTATTAAAAGGAGCACCTTAATTGCCAGTGGTTCCCTAGAGGCCCCGCTGCCACGGGCTGGCTGGACAAAAGATGTTGTGCAAGTTCTTATTGTGAGAACGCATGACTATATATGGAGCACATGCCTAGGATTGTTTAGTACTTGGATGCTTGTTCTTATTTATCCGTAATTCCCTAGATCTTGAAGTTACATGTTTAGACTCGTCCATGCAACGCCCGTCCATACATCCCTATGCCTACTGCGCTCATATCCTACTGTTTGCTACTACTGTTACTATTGCTCTTGTTTTGCTGTTGTTGTTGCTTTGCTGTTGCTACTACAAACTATTGCTACTAATAAAATTCTATGAGCAAGAACTATTTCTAGGTGCAGCTGAATTGACAACTCAGTTGTTAAGGCTTGCAAGTATTCTTTGGCTCCCCTCGCGTCGAATCAATAAATTGGATAATATTACCCCCGAAGACTATTGCGATCCCCTATACTTGTGGGTCATCAAGACTATTTTCTGGCGCCATTTCCCGGGAGCATAGCTTTATTTGTAAGTTCACTTGGATCTATTATTGTTCACTACTACTCCTTTCATCATGGGGAAGTTTCGTGATGGAAAGTTTCCTATTTTACCATCCACTACAAGAAGAGGTACAGTCCTAAACACCTTTGTTGCTCTTGATTCACCATCTGTTATAAGTAAGCTTGTTACGCCACCACCACATACTCATGCTACACACACTGCTACTACTGCCGAGTCTGAAACTGCTTTTGATACTCATGATGTTACTTCTACTGTGCTTAATACGAGTGGTTCATTAGGTCCTTTCCTAGATGCTACTATGGCTAGTCTAGGAAATACCGAAACTCCTAGTGAAAACACTGTTACACCTGTTAGCTCACCTGAGTCTAGAGAGAGTTATGATATTAATGATGGTTACATTGAGTTCACTGATGAATTTGTTGAAGAGTGCCGAAACACACATGGTACTAGTGCTATTAAGAGTCTCTTTGCAAGACATACTATTATTCCTAATTTTTTCTCTGATCCTAAGTTTGCCACCTCTCCAATAGATATTAAAGATAAAGATTATGATTTCTCTCTTGATTTATCCTATTTAGACATTGTTGAGAAAGAACCTTTTTGTGGGACTGAAAATGAGAGTTATGTGGCTCATATGAATGAGATTTCTACTATGAGTGCTTTATTCTCTGATGATTTTAATATACGCAAGTACTTTGTTACAAAGATCTTCCCTTTTTCACTAAAAGGAGAAGCTAGGGCTTGGTTTAATAGATTACCTCCTGGTTCCATTGATAGCCCTGATTGCTTGATTGCTTCTTTCTTCCAGAAATATTTTCCTCCCAGTGCTAGACATGTTGCTTTGCAGAGACTTTTTGATTTTAAACAGGGAGAGGAAGAGAAATTGCCTGAGTCATGGACAAGGTTCCGTGCCTTGATTCATGCACATCCTGGATGTCCATTACCTAAAAATGAGCTTCTTGATATTTATTATAATAGACTAACTGATGATTCTAGGACATACCTAGATAGCGTTGCTGATTATGTTTTCAGGAAAAGGACTCCTACATATGCTGAAGAATTAATGGCTAAAATAAGCAAGAATTATGTTGATTGGACTTCAACTGAGCTAAATACACCTGAGCCTATTACTCCTAAACCAGTTGTGCCTGAACCAGTTCCGATACCAACACCAAAGAAGAGAGGAGTTATTGCATTAAATGATGAAGTGATGAAGGAAGATAAGAAGTGTATAAAGAGAAAGTTATTAGAGCTAAAGATGTAAAGAATCTAGCTCCTATAGAGGAATTATGTAAGCCAATTCTTCAACCATCTACTATTTAGGCACACTCTCTCCAACACTTGGATGAAGGTGATATTCCTTATGGTAAGCCTCCTGATCAATGTTTATAGGAACTTGACATTTTATTGTTAAATAAGGTAATTTTAATAAACAAGTTCAGAATCATTTATTGGAAAACTCTAGAGCTATTAAAGAGTTGAAAGATATTATGGAAAGAACTTCTAATGATATTAAAATTCTTTGTAAACACTTTCAAATGGTTCAAACCCAACTTGATCAACTTGCTAAGGTACAAAAAGATATGCTAGTTAATGCCTTAGGAGATAAACATGCTTATGGAATTAGAACTAGAAGTGGTATAGCTACTCAAGATCCTTTATATCCTGAAGGACACCCTAAAAGAATTGAGCAGGATTCTCAACAAGGTGAAAGTAGTGGTAGTCCTCATAAGAGAAAAAAAAAGAAACACAAAATAGTTGAGGAACCACTTGAACCTGCTGTAGATCCTAATGGTATATTTGTCTGTGATGCTGAAACTGAGAGTGGTAATGATAAAAATGATGCTCCTGATAAGGAGGAAGTTGAGGAAGAACCTGAGAAGCACACTAAGAATACTAGGTACACTAAGGAAGATTTTATTGCTAATAAACATGGTAAAGAGAGAGAACCTTGGGTGCAGAAACCTATGCCTTTTCCAGGTAAGAAACACAAGTCAAAGGAGGAAGAACACTACAACAAGTTTTGTGAGTGGATGAAACCTTTATTTTTACAAATTCCTTTGACTGATGCTATTAAGTTGCCTCCTTATTCAAAGTATATTAAGGATATTGTCTCTAATAAAAGGAAGATTCCCAATGAGGATATTTCTACTTTGCATGCTAATTATTCCTTCAATGATAAAGTTCCAAAGAAACTTGGTGATCCAGGTATACCAACTATTCCCTGCTCTATTAAGAACAATTATGTTAGAACTGCTTTATGTGATTTGGGAGATGGAGTTAGTGTTATGCCTTTTTCTCTCTACAAGAGACTCTAGCTAGAAAAGTTGATACCAACTGATATATCTTTGCAAATGGCAGATAAGTCTAATACTGTTCCTGTTGGTTATTTGAGGATGTTCCTGTTCAAGTAGCTCAGAATTGCTTGGTTTTAACTGATTTTGTTGTGCTTGAAATGCCTGAAGATGACAATATGTCTATTATTCTTGGGAGACCCTTTCTTAATACTGCAGGTGCTGTCATCAATTGTAATCAAGGAAAAGTAATATTCAATATTAGTGACAAAGAGCATACTGTCTATTTCCCCAAGAAGGTTGCTAAAAGCTATTGCTTGAATTCCATTGAAAATATTGAGAGCATCAAGGTTGGAGAAATATATTGTCCCATTCCACAAGAAAATTTTGAAACTAAAATGATTCGGACCATTGCTATCAAGTATGAGGTAACATAATCACCTTGTGGAATGCAAAGTTTTGTTTCGTATAAGATTGTTTTGGTAACAAGACTTGATCAACCTTGTTAACAAAAGGATTTTAATAAACAAAATAATGTTTTCACTATGGTTATTCTTGCTTTCTTTTACTTTTCTCCTTCCTAGTCTTTGCCTTTTCTTTTGATAGCTTTGGTTTTGTTAGTTGTTTGCTTGTTAGAGTGTCTTAGAACTTCTGTAGTTTGGTTTTTGGTTTGCTTTTGTTTCTTCTAAAAAAATTGTTTGCAGCGAGAAATCAATTTTCATACCCTAAAAATTGGCCAAAAATAAAGTTTCCCAAAAAATCTCAGAGAATTCAAAATATTTTTTTCCTTAAAAAAGGGGCAGAGGGACACCTAGAGTGACCTAGGGGGCCACCCCAGGCCAGCACACCCTTGGTGGGCGTGGCCACCCCCCAGGTGGCGCCTGGATGGGGTGTGGCCCACCTGGGCTCCTCCAAGGTGCCTCCTCCCAGCCATCTTCTTTATCTCTGTTGGGGAGGTAACCCCGGATAGGGTAAAGACGGGGAAAGACGAAAGGATGTTCCCCGTCTAGTTTCCGAGTTACAGTCTGAGTCGACCGAATCCTGTAGAGGTCGGCCAAGATAGGAAAGGGCGGGACCCTTACAGTAATGGCAAGGCATTACCCGGCCGAGATACTGCGTAAGTCGGCTGGGTTAGCCCGAGTAATATTGATGCAGGTGAAGGACAAGCCGAGTTACGGGAGGCAGGGCCGAATCATACGAAGCTTGCAGGAGAAGGAGAAGCCTGAAGTCAAACTCTAGCCGCAGGCTAGGGAGAATCTGAGCGGAGCCAAGCGCTACGGACAAAGGCGCAGGGCGACAGAGAGGCAGAAGGAGGTCACGGAGGTGACAGTCCTGAAGCCCGAGGTGCACAGGAGGGGCCCCCTGGAACCTTGCCGTCATTAGGGGAGCGACAGGGAAAGGGGGGCGCCGAACTTCTATATTGGGACAAGCATATTCCTCGAATATGCTTGCCACATCAGCCCTAAAGGAACCCAAGGCTCTCCTTTATAAGGGGAGGCTTGGACCCTGAGGAAGGGATCGGCTCATTTTTAGTACCGTTAGGCTGGTATAGTTCTTCCTTCTCGAACACAGCTCAAGGAGCACTTGTAGCCCAAGGAAGGAGAAATAAGATTTTTACCTTTGCCTTCTGTGTGCAGAATCAACTGCATCTTCCCTCCCCAGATCCCTCTAGCATCCATTGGCCCCATACTTTAGCCTACCCATGGCATCTGCCGTGCCACCACCACGACAGTTGGCGCCCACCTTGGGGCCAGCAGCGGTGCTAGCTGGAGTTATGATCCGGACGGGAAACTTCATCAACACTGGCGAGCGCGTTGTTTCTGGCTTGGTCCGGAGGTTTGATCTCTGTGACTACGTCAGCGATAATGCGGGCAGCTTCAGGGGAAAAACTCCCCCGCGCAACGGTGTCTTCATCAGCTTGGGCGGGCACAAGGTCTACGTCGGCGTCGACATCTCCGACATTTATCCTCACCAAGTTGTTGTTGCAGGAGAGCCACCCCTTAGCGCTGCGAGCCGTCCACACGGAGCGCGTCCCGCAGGCAGCGTCGAGGTGATGGTCGCGGCCGGGGTGCAAGCGGGAGTAGCGGCTGCCGGATCGACCAGAGACCCCGCCACAGGCGTGCAGGCCGCGCCCAGGCAGACGACACCACTACCCACCGAGGTAATCCCTCCGGTGACCAACCAGGCCGAGGTACAGGACACTACCCCAAAAGCACCAAGAGTAAGAGGGCCACCTCTGGAAAGGCCAGAAAACATTCTTCAGGCAACCATAGAAAACTTGACTACACCTGTAGCGCCGATACTTGATCCGGCCAATGCTCAGGCAGAGTTAGAAGAAACCAGGCAAAAGGTGTTGGTAGAGGCAAAAAAGGTGTCGGCCTTGCGGGAGTCCTTAAACAGGACCTTGCGAGAATATGCCAAAGCTAATAAGCTTGACGTCGCGCTCGAACGGGTGGACAAGTTAATATTGAGAGGGAAAAACCTCATAGATGATATCAACAAGGATCATGATGCTCATAAGGCGGAATCAGTTGATTTGGGCTTGCCGAGGTACAATACCCCGGCAAAGAACCTAAGAGCGGCAAATGCCGCGGCATTAGAGTTAGAGGGGTTAACCGGCGAAGCCCGGCAGAAACAGCAAGAAAGAGTGAATGAGCTGGTGCGCATCGTGAACCAGCAAAACGAAGAAATGCTCAGGGTAGACCCAGCGAGGCCGGGGGCCTCGCGAATGGTTCACTCGACTGGAGCAGCACCTGCCTTGTCCGTGGCAGCAGCGTCCTCACCCGGAAATAATGCACGAAAGGACAAAGCAGTAACTTCATGAAAGAGAAACAAGCAAATTGTTCCGTATGATCCGGCAATAGCCGGGAAGGCAAACGAGAACAAAGGCAATGGAAGCCGAGGTAACAGTGGTGAGAGGAATCCCGGCCGTATTGAGAAAGACGGCGAAAGCTGAGGCAATGGAGACCTCGGCAGAAGAGAACTCGGAAGAGGCAATCATGAGAACAATACCCCGGTTAAAGTAAGGAGAGAACTGCCGCTCAACCCACAGCCAAGACATGAACCCCGGCAGGAAAGAGAAGCGAGACCAGATCGCCACAATCAAGTGAATGAAAGGTACAATGATGGTTATTCCGAGGTGGAATATGCGATCCATGGTGGAAATAACCACTATGGAATGCAAGACAGAGTTCTGTACAGAGATTTGCCATCAAATGATGCAAGAGTAAAGCTAGACCGGCTATACCGGTCCGAGTTGCTGGAAGAACAGGGTCCACCAGGTACGACGTCCTTTGGACCACGAATCATGGGCGAACCACCTGTGCCGAACTTTCAGCTAGTGAGAGGCACGAAAACGTATAATGGGAGTACCAAACCACAAGACTGGTTCATTGTGTAGGGGTTCGTAGCATGGAAAACAAAATTTTCTATCGCATACAAACAAACAAGCCAAGATCTATCTACTAGATTGTAGCAACGAGTCGATGGAATAACTTACCCTCGAAGATTCCAAAGTGTTTAACGAGAGCGGATTCTCGTGGGTGATGTAGTCGTACTCTTCCCGATCTCAAGATCGTGTAGACGATCCTTCCGGCGCTGCGTTCCGGCAGCGCTCCCGCAGTCGGTCACACGTTCGGTACTCGACGAAGACCTTCCTCTCCCTTGTTCCAGCAGGCAGCGGAGGTTGTAGCACTCTCCTCGCGATTCCGGCAGCACAACGGCGTGGTACCGGAAGTAGAGGGGAGATCCCGCAGGGCTTCGCCTTAAGCCGGAGCGAGTATGGTGGAGTATGAGAGAGAGAGATATTAGTGGTCTAGGGATTAGACACACCAATTAGAAGGCTCTAAACCGAAGGCTAGGGCAATTAGAAGCTCTAAACCAAAACGGCTCTAAACCGGAGATTAGAGGATAGGAACTTGTGTGTCTAGAGGAGGAGGCCCTGCCCCTCCTTTTATGGGTGGAGGGTGCGGCCAAGGGGAGGGGAGTCCCTCCCCAAGTCGGCCTTGGTTGGCGCGCCGGCTTGGGGAGGAGACTCCTCCCCCAAGTCGGTTCCCAACTCCTCTTGCTTGTTTCCCACAGTTTCTTGTTTTAGCCGTTTGACTTTCAAACTGGACATTTGACTTTTCTGTTTTAGGATACAATTTAATCCTTTATTTGGAACAGCAAGAACACTTAGTACATGATGCAATTATTCCAATATGTAACATTCATGTACCCCTCCCCCCTCCCGGAGTGCCGGACATTCCGGAACCTTCTAGAACATTCACCGGAATCATTTCCGAACTCCGAAACGGGACTTTCCTTATATGAATCTTATTCTCCGGACCATTCCGGATCACCTCGTGATATCCCGGATCCCATCCGAGACTCCGAACAACATTCGGTCTCTTTCTCATAATACCATAACTACTTAAACAACGTCGAATCCTTAAGTGTGTCTCCCTAAGGTTCGTGAATTATGCGGACATGATCGAGACACTTCTCCGAACAATAACCAATAGAGGAATCTGGAAATTCATATGGCTCCCACATATTTCTACGATTACTTTGCGATCGAATGAACCACTTACATACGATACCAATTTCCCTTTGTCTCACGATAGTTTACTTATCCGAGGTTATGATCGTCGGTATCTCTGCATACCTAGTTCAACCTCGTTACCGATACGTACTCTTTTCTCGTTCCCGTGATATGTGATCCCTTGTGAGCCAGTCACATGCTTGCAAGCTAATTGGATGACATTCCACCGAGAGGGCCCAGAGAATATCTATCTGTCATATGGATGGACAATCCCACTCTTGATCCATGTGTCTCAACCAATACTTTCCGAACACTCAATGCCACCTTTATAGCCACCCAGTTACGGTGTGGTGTTTGATGTCATCAAAGCATCCATTCGGTAAAGGTGATATGCATGATCTCATGGTCGAAGGAATTAGGTTACTATGTATCAGAAAGCATATAGCAATTGAACTATTGAAATGACTTGATCTTTATGCTACGCTTATCTATAGGAGTATGTCCACCATATCATTCTCCTAACGATATGATCTTGTTGTTGATAACATCTCAATGTTCATGATAGGGAAACCACAATCATTTATCAACCAACAATCTAGTGAAGTATAGAGGCTATACTAGGGACTTCAAAATTAAGTTTACAAATCACACAAGTATCAATGTTTCCTTGTTAATACTATTATAGCATGAATGTAAACATTTATCATAAACACAAAGATATAATAATAACTACATTTATTATTGCCTCTAGGGCATATCTCCAACAGTCTCCCACTTGCACTAGAGTCATCTAATCTAGATTACATGGTAATATACCGAACACCCATGGCAGTTTGGTGTTGGTCATGTTTTGCCCTCGGGAGAGGTTTAGTCAACGGATCCGCCACATTCAGATCTGTGTGTACTTTGCAAATCTTTATATCCCCATCCTGGATATGTTCTCGAATAGCGTGAAAATGTAGCTTGATATGCTTCAGCTTCTTGTGTGACCTTGGTTCTTGCGCATTGGCTATGGCCCCCATGTTATCACAGTAGATAGACATTGGGTCCAGCGCACTAGGAACCACACCCAGCTCTGTAATGAACTCTTTCATCCATATCGCTTCTTGTGAAGCCTCCGAAGCAGCCATGTATTTCGATTCAGTTGAAGATCTCGCCACAACGCTTTGCTTTGCACTCCTCCAGCTAACTGCTGCACCATTCAAAATAAATACGTATCCAGATTGTGATTTAGAATCATCCGGATCGGTGTTCCAACTAGCATCGGTGTAACCATTAACAACGAGCTGTTCATCACCTCCATAAGAAAGAACCATATCCTTAGTTCTTCTCAAGTACTTAAGGATGTTTTTGACCGCTGTCCAATGATCCACTCCTGGATCACTTTGATATCTGCTAGTTAAACTAACAGCATATGCAATGTCCGGTCTAGTACATAGCATGGCATACATTAGAGATCCTATGGCTGAGGCATAGGGAGTCTTACTCATCCTTTCTCTATCTTCTGCCGATGTCGGACTTTGAGTTTTACTCAAGGTCGTATTGGGCAACATGGGCAAGAACCCTTTCTTGCTTTCTTCCATTCCAAACCTCTTTAGAACTTTGTCCAAATATGTACTCTGTGACAATGATATTTGGCGTTTCGATCTATCTCTATAAATCTTTATGCCTAATATGTAAGCTGCTTCGCCAAGATCCTTCATTGAAAAACTATTATTCAAATATTCCTTGACACTATTAAGAAGGTCTACATCATTCCCAATCAACAATATGTCATCCACATAAAGTATTAAGAATGCTACAGAGCTCCCACTCACTTTCTTGTAAATACAAGCTTCTCCATAAGTTTGTATAAAACCAAAACTTTTGATTACCTTATCAAAACGTTGATTCCAACTTCGAGATGCTTGCTTCATTCCATAGATGGACCGTTGAAGTTTGCATACCTTGTTAGCATCTTTAGGATCGACAAAACCTTTGGGTTGCATCATATACAACTCTTCATCAATGTCTCCATTGAGAAACGCTGTTTTGACATCCATCTGCCATATCTCATAATCATAATATGCAGCGATCGCTAACATAATCCTCACAGACTTTAGCTTTGCTACTGGTGAGAAAGTCTCATCGTAGTCAACTCCTTGAATTTGTCGAAACCCTTTTGCGACAAGTCGAGCTTTATAGACAGTAATATTACCATCAGCATATGTTTTCTTCTTGAAAATCCATTTGTTCTCGACAGCCTTCCGGCCATCCGGTAAGTCCACCAAAGTCCATACTTGGTTTTCGTACATGGATCCAATCTCGGATTTCATGGCTTCTTGCCATTTATTGGAATCTGGGCTCATCATCGCTTCCTCATATGTCTCGGGGTCATCGGTGTTGTCCACCAACATGACATTCATAACGGAATCATACCAATCTGGAGTGGTACGAGTTCTCGTTGACCTCCGAGGCTCTGTAGCAACTTCAACCGAAGTTTCATGATCACCATCATTAGCTTCCTCTCTTATTGGTGCAGGCACCACAGGAACTTCTTCCGGTGCTGCGCTACTCGCAATTTCGAGAGAAGGTTCGACAACCTCGTCGAGTTCTACTTTCCTTCTAGTCACTTCTTTCGAGAGAAATTCCTTCTCTAGAAAGGATCCATTCTTGGCAACAAAGATTTTGCCTTCGGATCTATGATAGAAGGTATACCCAATAGTTTCCTTCGGGTATCCTATGAAGACGCATTTTTCCGCTTTGGGTTCAAGCTTGTCCGGCTGTAACTTCTTTACATAGGCTTCGCATCCCCAAACTTTAAGGAACGACAATTTAGGTTTCTTCCCAAACCATAATTCATACGGTGTCGTTTCAACGGATTTAGATGGTGCCCTATTTAAAGTGAATGCGGCTGTTTCTAATGCATAACCCCAAAATGATAGCGGTAAATCTGTAAGTGACATCATAGAACGAACCATATCTAAGAGAGTTCAATTACGACGTTCGGACACACCATTACGCTGTGGTGTTCCTGGCGGTGTCAATTGTGAAAGTATTCCGCATTTCTTCAAATGCTCGCCAAACTCGTAACTTAGATATTCACCTCCACGATCAGAACGTAGAAATTTAATCTTCTTGTTACGTTGATTCTCTACCTCACTTTGAAACTCCTTAAACTTCTCGAAAGTTTCGGACTTATGTTTCATGAAATAGATATTCCCATATCTACTCAAGTAATCCGTGAAGGTAAGAACATAACGATAACCACCGCGCGATGCTACACTCATTGGACCACACACATCGGTATGTATGATTTCCAATAAGTCCGTAGCTCGCTCCATCATACCAGAAAATGGAGTCTTAGTCATTTTACCCATCAGACATGCTTCGCATCTTTCAAGTGATTCAAAATCAAGTGATTCAAGAAGTCCATCGGAATGGAGTTTCTTCATACGTTTCACTCCAATGTGACCAAGACGACAGTGCCACATATAGGTCGAATTATCGCTTGATTTCAAACTTTTAGCCTCAATGTTGTTGATATGTGTATTTCCACTATCGAGATTCAATAAGAATAGACCATCTATCAAAGGTGCATGTGCATAAAACATATTACTCATATAAATTGAACAACCATTATTCTCGGACTTAAACAAGTAACCGTCTCGCAATAAACAAGATCCTGATATAATGTTCATGCTCAACGCAGGCACCAAATAACAATTATTTAAGTATAAAACTAATCCCGATGGTAGATGAAGGGGTAGCGTGCCGACCGCGATCACATCAACCTTTGATCCATTTCCCACGCGCATCGTCACCTCGTTCTTCGCTAGCTTCCGTTTATTCTGCAGCACCTGTTTCGAGTTACAAATATGAGCAACCGAACCAGTATCAAATACCCAGGCACTACTACGAGTACTAGTGAGATACACATCAATAACATGTATATCAGATATACCTTTCTTCTTGATGTTGCCGTTCTTCAAATCCGCCAAGTACTTTGGGCAATTCCGCTTCCAGTGACCTTCTCCCTTGCAGTAAAAGCACTCAGTATCAGGCTTAGGTCCAGCCTTGGTCTTCTTCGTCGGCGTGGTAACTTTCTTACCACCCTTCTTGAAGTGTCCCTTTTGCTTAGACTTGCCTTTCTTGAATTTGGTGGTCTTATTGACCAACAACACTTGGTGCTCTTTCTTGATCTCCACTTCTGCAGATTTCAACATGGCAAAGAGTTCTGGCAACGTCTTATTCATGTTCTGCATGTTGTAGTTCATCACAAAGTTCTTGTAACTTGGTGGTAGTGATTGGAGGACACGATAAATCCCCAAAGCATTAGGAATCACTATACCCAAGCTTTGAAGTTTGTTTGCGTGCCCAGACATCTTAAGCACATGCTCACTGACGGAGCTGCCCTCTTCCATCTTGCAGTTAAAGAACTTTTCAGAAGCCTCATAGCTTTCAATTGCCGCATGAGTCTCAAAAATCAATTTGAGATCCTCGACAATATCATATGGGTCTGAATCCTCAAACCTTTTCTGAAGCTCCGATTCCAAACCATACAAGATAGCACACTGAACTATGGAGCACTGATTCTTCCGAGCGAGGTAAACATTCTTTACTTCATCGGGAGAATCATCTGCAGGTGGGTCACCCAGCGGTGCATCCAGCACATAGGTCAAATTACCAGCTGTGAGGACAATCCTCAAATTGCGGAACCAATCCGCGAAGTTGCTTCCATTGTTTTTCAACTTTTCTTTCTCTAGGAACGCATTAAAATTGATGGTAGGGTCTGCCATTGATCTACAACATATTTGCAATAGTTTAGACTAAGTTTATGATAAATTGAGTTCAAATTAATTAATAAAGTTAATCTAGGTGAACTCCCATTCAAAACAACATCCCTCACATTGTTTTAGTGATCACACGAACCAAATCCACCATATCAACACCGATCATCACGAGAGTTGACATAGTTTCAATGGCGAACAATCGACATGTTCATCATATCTACTATATGATTCATGCTTTACCTTTCGATGATCCGTGTTCCGAGACCATGTCTGTACATGCTAGGCTCGTCAAGATCAAACCTTAGTTTCCGCATGAGCAAATCTGGCTTGCTCACGTTGTATACACTTGCGGAATCTAACACACCCGATCATCACGTGGTGCTTCGAAACAACAAGCTTTAGCAACGGTGCTAACTAAGGGTGAACACTTTATGACTTGATATTGATGTGCATGAGGGATCATCTTATAATGCTACCGTCGTCTACTAAGCAATACAAGATGCATAAAGGATTAACATCACATGCAATTCAATATATATGTGATATGATATGGCCTTTCTTCTTTGTGCTTCCGATCTCCATCTTCAAGAACGAACATGATCTCCATCATCACCGGCATTGCATCAAGGTCAATGACGCCTCTCCATGGTTGTCGTCCACCGGCTTCAACTATTACAACTACTTTGAATAGACACGCGGGTCTTAACATAAATTAAAGACAACCATATGGCTCCTGCCGGTTGCCGACTTACAATAAGGAACATTGCATACATCAAATATAATCACAATCATGGCCATATCACATCACTGCACACCCCTGCAAAACAAAGTTAGACGCCTCTACTTTCTTTGCATATTTTACGTGGTTTGGGGCTTTCAATAAGTGTCGTTCTAACTTACGAACAAGAACCACAACATTGATACTAGTATTGTTAATCACCCGTTGTAAATTGGATCTTAACTATGCTAGGAGAAACAGGCACCCGCAAAGCCACTTATGCAATACAAGTTGCATGTCAAGCGTGGAGCAAGTCTCATGAACGATGTCATGTAATGTTAGCCCGGGCCGCTTCATCCCAACATACCGCAAGATGCAAAGTACACAAGAAGCAATCGACAATAAAAGCATCAACGCCCACAATGACCATTGTGTTCTACTCGTGCAACAGATCTACATATAGACATGGCTCTGATACCACTGTAGGGGTTCGTAGCATGGAAAACAAAATTTTCTATCGCATACAAACAAACAAGCCAAGATCTATCTACTAGATTGTAGCAACGAGTCGATGGAATAACTTACCCTCGAAGATTCCAAAGTGTTTAACGAGAGCGGATTCTCGTGGGTGATGTAGTCGTACTCTTCCCGATCTCAAGATCGTGTAGACGATCCTTCCGGCGCTGCGTTCCGGCAGCGCTCCCGCAGTCGGTCACACGTTCGGTACTCGACGAAGACCTTCCTCTCCCTTGTTCCAGCAGGCAGCGGAGGTTGTAGCACTCTCCTTGCGATTCCGGCAGCACAACGGCGTGGTACCGGAAGTAGAGGGGAGATCCCGCAGGGCTTCGCCTTAAGCAGGAGCGAGTATGGTGGAGTATGAGAGAGAGAGCTATTAGTGGTCTAGGGATTAGACACACCAATTAGAAGGCTCTAAACCGAAGGCTAGGGCAATTAGAAGCTCTAAACCAAAACGGCTCTAAACCGGAGATTAGAGGATAGGAACTTGTGTGTCTAGAGGAGGAGGCCCCGCCCCTCCTTTTATGGGTGGAGGGTGCGGCCAAGGGGAGGGGAGTCCCTCCCCAAGTCGGCCTTGGTTGGCGCGCCGGCTTGGGGAGGAGACTCCTCCCCCAAGTCGGTTCCCAACTCCTCTTGCTTGTTTCCCACAGTTTCTTGTTTTAGCCGTTTGACTTTCAAACTGGACATTTGACTTTTCTGTTTTAGGATTCAATTTAATCCTTTATTTGGAACAGCAAGAACACTTAGTACATGATGCAATCATTCCAATATGTAATGACACATTCATGTACCCCTCCCCCCTCCCGGAGTGCCGGACATTCCGGAACCTTCTAGAACATTCACCGGAATCATTTCCGAACTCCGAAATGGGACTTTCCTTATATGAATCTTATTCTCTGGACCATTCCGGATCACCTCGTGATATCCCGGATCCCATCCGAGACTCCGAACAACATTCGGTATCTTTCTCATAATACCATAACTACTCAAACAACGTCGAATCCTTAAGTGTGTCTCCCTACGGTTCGTGAATTATGCGGACATGATCGAGACACTTCTCCGAACAATAACAAATAGAGGAATCTGGAAATTCATATGGCTCCCACATATTTCTACGATTACTTTGCGATCGAATGAACCACTTACATACGATACCAATTTCCCTTTGTCTCACGATAGTTTACTTATCCGAGGTTATGATCGTCGGTATCTCTGCATACCTAGTTCAACCTCGTTACCGATACGTACTCTTTTCTCGTTCCCGTGATATGTGATCCCTTGTGAGCCAGTCACATGCTTGCAAGCTAATTGGATGACATTCCACCGAGAGGGCCCAGAGAATATCTATCTGTCATATGGATGGACAAATCCCACTCTTGATCCATGTGTCTCAACCAATACTTTCCGAACACTCAATGCCACCTTTATAGCCACCCAGTTACGGTGTGGTGTTTGATGTCATCAAAGCATCCATTCGGTAAAGGTGATATGCATGATCTCATGGTCGAAGGAATTAGGTTACTATGTATCAGAAAGCATATAGCAATTGAACTATTGAAATGACTTGATCTTTATGCTACGCTTATCTATAGGAGTATGTCCACCATATCATTCTCCTAACGATATGATCTTGTTGTTGATAACATCTCAATGTTCATGATAGGGAAACCACAGTCATTTATCAACCAACAAGCTAGTGAAGTATAGAGGCTATACTAGGGACTTCAAAATTAAGTTTACAAATCACACAAGTATCAATGTTTCCTTGTTAATACTATTATAGCATGAATGTAAACATTTATCATAAACACAAAGATATAATAATAACTACATTTATTATTGCCTCTAGGGCATATCTCCAACAGATTGATTATGCCACTGCTGTGAAAATAGCGGGTGGGAACTTACGATGGGCAGTACGGTATGTCCCACAAATGTTGGAAGGACCAGCTAGGGTATGGCTAAATAATCTACCGGTAGGCAGTATCAACTGTTGGTTATATTTTGAAGAAATGTTCGTCAGCAACTTTACCAGCACATACAAGAGGCCAAACAGGCCGCAATAGTTAGCCATGTGCAAGCAGAGGCCGAATGAAACAAATAGAGAGTTTTTAACTCGATGGTGTAACCTGAGAAACTCGTGCGAAGGAGTCATAGAGTCGCAAGCAATAGCTTGGTTCGCTCAAGGATGCCGTTATGCTAGTGTATTGTGGCAACGACTGCAAAGAGATATGCCAACCACATTGGCACAAACTATCAGAATAGCGGACTCCTATGCATTAGGAGATCCAACGCAACCAGAATTAATGTCGGCAGATCATCGGGAGCAACAAGACCAATATGAAAGAGATTTGGCCGGGTCGTCCAGGCGCAATGACTTTAGAGGAAGAAGAAGAGAAGAAAGGCCAGATTATAGATATAATTCGGCCCAAGTGGCAGCGGTAGCGCAGGATCAGCCGAGTCACGGAACGACTCAACGGCAAAAGAATGGTCCTCAACAGTGGACACCAAGGAATGAAGGAAAAAAGACAGTGGACCCCAGAACAAAAGAAGCAATGGCAGGAGAGGCCGAAGTACACATTCGAATCTATGTTAGATCAGCCGTGTAAATTTCACACGTCAAACCCATCCAGGCCAGCCAACCATACAACCCGCCAATGTGCATGGATGAAAAATGCAATGGGAAACCCCGCAGGCATTCAAGCAGGGCCCCTTCAAGTACATCAACAACATCAGCCACAGTTGACTGGAGCAAATGCACAGCAGTTGATGTTACCACCTCCTCCCCCGTGATACAATAACTCGGACCGGAGGGATGCGGTACATCAAGTGATGAACCAAGGCCAGGATGGAAGGACAAATCCAGGAAATACTGGACGCAATGATTACAGAGAACATCATCAGTCTTATTGCGTGTTCACAACGGAACAGCAAGACAAGCAGAGTGTGCAACGCCAGCATATGGAAGTAAATGTAGTTATGCCGGCAGTGCCAAGATATGTGCCTTGGTCAGATCAGGAAGTAACTTGGAGCATAAAGGATCACCCCAAGATAATGCCGAATCCGGGGTCGTATGCACTCGTGTTGGATCCGACATTTGTCGGACCAAGCATTAATGTGAAATTATCAAAGGTTCTCATTGACAATGGGAGCAGTATCAAAATCATGTACAAAGATACCATGCATAAACTCGGAATATCGCAGAACAGGCTGCAATCCACGAGGACCACTTTCCATGGGATAGTGCCAGGGCTTTCATGTGAACCCATTGGTAAGGTCCGAGTGGATGTGTTATTCGGCACAAGAGATAACTGTAGAGCAGAAAACTTAGAGTTTGAGGTGGTGGATCTAGAGAGTTGTTATCATGCTTTACTCGGACGACCCGCGTTGGCCAAATTCATGGGCAGCTGTCATATAAGTTATCTGAAAATGAAGCTACCCGGACCACAAGGAGTGATAACAGTAGCAGGGGATTACAAGAAGTCAATGGAATGTGCTTCAGCCGGGTCAAATTTGGCCGAATCATTGGTTATAGCAAGAGAAAAAAAGAAGGATTCAGGAGGTAGCAGCCCTCGCTCAGTCGGCACAGCTGAATATGCCGGCACTAGCCAATCCACATGGAAGTGTCTCCTTTCAGCCGACTAAAGAAACGAAGAAGTTTCAGATAGATGAGCAATTCCTAGAGCGTATTGTTACTATTGGTGCAGGCCTAGATGCTAAATAGGAAAGCGAGCTCACCAACTTCCTCCGTGAGAATCGGGACATATTTGCATGGTCAACTCAGGATCTGCAAGGTGTTCCAAGAGAGTTGGTTGAGCACTCTCTGAATGTAAGGCCAGGAGCAAGGCCGGTGAAGCAACCTCTCCGCCGCTTCGCCGAAGACAGGAGAAAAATAATCCGAATGTAGGTGCTCTCTGAATGTAGGGGATGAAATAGCTCGGCTCCTCGCGGCCGGGTTCATCATGGAGGTGCTGTATCCGGATTGATTGTCGAATCCGGTGCTAGTAGAAAAGAAGAAAGATGATCCGAATGTAGCCATTGTATGGCGAATGTGTATCGATTACACGAACCTGAACAAGGCGTGTCCAAAAGATCCTTTTCCATTACCTAGAATAGACCAAGTCATTGATTCGACCGCTGGTTGTGAGTTATTGTCATTTGTAGACGCGTATTCTGGTTTTCACCAGATACCGTTAAATCCGGCCGATCAAATAAATACTGCGTTTATTACCCCGTATGGGGCTTATTGCTATCGCACAATGCCATTCGGCCTGCGAAACGCAGGAGCAACGTATCAGAGATGCATGCAAAAATGTCTACACGACCAGATAGGAAAAAATGTACAAGTATATGTAGATGACGTGGTCATCAAAACCAAGGAAAGCAAAACGCTACTGGATGATATACGGCAGACTTTAGCGAACCTAAGAAGGTTCCGAATGAAGCTTAACCCGGAAAAATGCACATTTGGCGTGCCAGCAGGAAAATTACTCGGTTTTCTTGTATCTAGCCGAGGTATAGAGGCCAACCCAACGAAGATAAAGGCAGTAGAAAGAATGGAGTTGCCAAGGTGTCTAAATGACGTACAAAAGTTCACGGGATGTTTAGCCTCGCTCAGCCGGTTTGTATGTCGGCTGGGAGAGAAGGCACTACCACTCTATCAACTGATGAAGAAATCAGATAAGTTCATTTGGACTCCGCAAGCAGATAGTGCGTTTCATGAGTTGAAAAGGATGTTGAGCACAGCACCCATTCTGGCTTCTCCATTATCAAAAGAGCCTATGTTACTCTATATAGCGGCTACCAACAGAGTAGTGAGTGCTGTAGTCGTCGTAGAGCGACTCGAAGATGATAAGTCGGTACAGAGGCCGGTGTATTATTTGAGCGAGGTGTTATCCGCTTCAAAGCAAAATTACCCACATTATCAGAAGATGGCTTATGGAGTGTATATGTCGGCAAAGAAACTTAAACATTACTTCGAGGAACACCCCATCAAAGTGATCTGTGAAGCACCCATAGCCGACATATTAAGCAACAAAGATGCGAGTGGACGAATAGCAAAATGGGCAATTGAGTTGTCACCATATGCTCCACAATTCGACAGGAGAGATGCAATCAAATCTCAGGCAGTCGCCGACTTCTTCGTAGATTGGGCCGAGGTGCAGTATGAGCCACCATTACCGTACCAAAATTATTGGACGATGCATTTCGACGATTCCAAACTAAGAAATGGTTTGGGGGCAGGAATAGTGTTAACCTTGCCCAAAAGAGATCAGCTGAAATATGTGCTGCAAATACATTTTGCCGCGTCAAACAATGTAGCCGAATATGAAGCACTGGTCCATGGATTGAAAGTAGCAAAAGAGATTGGCATACGCCGAATCTTATGCTATGGTGACTCGGATCTAGTAGTACAACAAGTCTCAGGCAATTGGGACGCATTAGATGATAATATGGCTTTGTATAGATTTCATGTGCAAAAGATCAGTGGATACTTTGAAGGGTGTGAGTTTCACCACATACCTCGGGCAGAAAATGATGCCGCAGACACGTTGTCAAAGCTAGGATCAACCAGGCAGTTAATTCCCCCAGGTATTGCCCTAGAGCACCTCAGGAAACCATCAATAACTCCATCACCAGAGTCTGAATCCATCTTTATTCCGGCAAATTCAGCAGAAGATAAGGTGCCGATGGAACTAGACCAGCAATATAACCCGGAACTCCCCGAGAGGAGGACAGCAGAGGTAAGCATAGCTATGGAGAAAGCCGAGGTAGTTATGTTGGCAGAAAACATGGAAATAGACAGTGAGAACACACTAGAGAAAATCACACCGGTATGGGCGCAACCCATATTCTCTTTCCTTAAAGATGCGATTTTGCCAAATAATGAAGTGTTAGCAAGACAGATAACAAGGAGAGCTAAAGCTTATATAATCATAAATAATGAGCTATATAAAAGAAGCATCACAAGTGTATTGCAAAGATGTGTGAGTTCGGCAGAAGGCCAGGAGATCCTCCTCGATATACATCAAGGAGAATGTGGACACCACGCCTCATCTCGTGCCTTAGTGGCCAAAGCATCAAGGCATGGGTTTTATTGGCCAACGGCGTTGAAGGAAGCCAAATAGCTGGTTGAAAATGCAATGGTTGTCAGAGATACGCAACCAAGATACACATGCCGTCGTCCGAGTTAAAAACGATACCCATTACTTGGTCGTTTTCTGTGTGGTGCTTAGATATGGTGGGACCATTTAAGCCGGCCCGAGGGGGGATGACCCACATATTGGTTATGGTGGACAAGTTCACAAAATGGATTGAAGTGAAACCAATAAAAAAATGTGATGGGCCCACAACAGTGAAATTCCTCAAAGATATTATCTTAAGATATGGGTACTCGCACAGTGTTATTACAGATAATGGCACAAACTTTGCAGAAGGAGCTTTCGCTAGGTTTTGCCAAGAGAAACACATAAGATTAGATGTTGCCTCTGTGGCTCACCCAGCATCTAATGGGCAAGTGGAAAGGTCTAATGGACTAGTGTTGTCCAGAATAAAACCACGACTCGTCGAACCATTGCAAAGGTCGGCAGGATGTTGGATTGAGGAATTACCAGCAGTATTATGGAGCCTCAGGACTACTCCGAACAGATCAACAGGATATACACCATTCTTTCTGGTATACGGGGCAGAGGCCGTGCTTCCAGCCGACATAGTACATGACTCGCCAAGAGTTACTCAATATACAACTTCAGAGATAAATGAAGTAGCTCGGCAAGATACGGTTGACCTGCTAGAAGAAGCCAGAGAGCTGGCGCTATCACGATCAGCTATTTATCAGCAGAACTTGCGACGATATCACAGCAAGAAGGTGAATCCAAGAGTGTTCAAAGAAGGGGATTTAGTTCTCCGACTGGTGCAACGCACGGCCGGCATGCACAAGCTGTCACCTCCATGGGAAGGACCATTAATCGTGAGTAAAGCATTGCACAATGATGCCTATTACCTAATCGATGCTCAATCCCCTGGAAAGAACAGGGCAGACAAAGCCGACGAAGAAACGAAGTGGCCATGGAACGTAGCTTTACTTCGTCCATTTTACTTGTAGCATAGTATCTCAAGATCAAGAACCAATTATGTATTAAACCTCGGCATCCAGAGCAATGACTCGGGGACTGCCATGTGTTATGTCAATTTTGGGTTATGTATTAAACCTCGGCATCCAGAGCAGTGACTCGGGGACTGCCATATGTTATTTCAATTTCATCTTATGTATTAAACCTCGGCATCCAGAGCAGTGACTCGGGGACTGCCATATGTTATTTCAATTTCATCTTACGTATTAAACCTCGGCATCCAGAGCAGTGACTCGGGGACTGCCATATGTTATTTCAATTTCATCTTATGTATTAAACCTCGGCATCCAGAGCAGTGACTTGGGGACTGCCATATGTTATTTCAATTTCATCTTACGTATTAAACCTCAGCATCCAGAGAAGTGACTCGGGGACTGCCATATGTTGCTCCAATTTTATGTTATGTACTAAACCTCGGCACCTTGAGCAGCGACTCGGCAACCGTCTTATATTATTTCTGAAATTTGGTTTACACACTAGACTTCGACGCTATAGGCAGTGACTCGGGGACTGGCATATATTGTTCCGAAGTAGTGGTTAGCCTTTGATACAAGGAAGGTATCAAACTTCGACACTCAGAGTAAGAACAGCTCAATCTCGTATGATATTCGAAGCTCACACCCAGATTAATTGGTTAAACCACGGGAATACAAAGGCAAAGATATATCCTAAATCAAGAAATCACAGGCCACCAAAGCAAGGATTCGGACGAACAAAACCACTTAAACAAAGTGATAACAACTAAAAACATATATGTCGCAGCAGCACACGGCAAAAGAAATTCATGCCATACAGAAGACGAACAAATGTTCCACGTACATCGTACGCCCGGCATACCAGGGATAAGAAATGACTTAAAGGTTTTCAGCTGGAGAGGCAATAACTTGGTCAGGGGTTGGATGCTCCGAGGTAGGCGGAGCCTCGGCCGAGGTTGACTCACCCTCCACAGACCCAGGTGCGACTTCGGCCGAAGCCCGAGGCTGCTGAGGAGCATCAGTTTGTGCAGTTGAATGCCTAGTACCTTTGGAGGAGGATCGCACGTCGCCGTTGCCATCCGAGCTCGAACTGGAATCACCAGAAGTAGCCGAGTCATCCTCATCTTCCCCTTGTTCAGCTGAGTTGTTATCCGATGCATCCTCGACTACGACCTCGTCGTCCGGGTTCGGAAGGAAACTCGGACCTTCATTCCAGGTATGCACGTCGGCATACTCAACGAGCTGGAAGGCTCGAGCTTGCCGAAGAGCGACGAAGGTGGGGTCCTCAACCCAACGGGAACCAGTGCGCAAATTTCTCAAGATATCAAGAGAAATATCTTCATACCATGACATAATAACAGTGAGAGCCATATCAGCGCCAGCTCGTCCGGCTGATTCCCTCCAAAGACTTAGTTGCCTCTCGGACGCCATTAATCTTTTCACCAGCAATTGGACCTCATTGATATCAGGATTCCCAGAAGTATTCAGCCAGAGAACATGGTACGCTCGGATAGCTGCCTGCACCAAATCCCTGCCCATAATCTTCATCAGACCAACTGCAGCGCCGAAAGCAACCAGGAAATCTTCCATCGAGTACTCCGAGTCCGCGTCAACAGGGACACCTCGGCGCACACGAGCAGCAAGAACCGCTTTAGAGCTCACGGGCTTAGCTTCTAGAAAATGATCTGCGCAAAACACGAATGCGTCAGGGGGCAGCAGGAAAAAAGAAAAAGATAATCCGGCTGTGCTAAGAAGCTTACGATGAATATAACTCATCATTATCTGAAGGTCTTTAGCCCAGTCAATCTTGATCTTCTCAAAGCGAGCTATCTCCTCGCTCATTCCCCGAGTTTTCAATTCGGCAGCCTCGGGGAGTTCTTTATTTTTCTGCAATTGCAGAGCCAGCCGATTTTTCTCCTCGGAGAACTCCTGGTCGACCTTTTCTAGTTCGGACTTCTGAGAGAGCTTAAGGGCCTCCACCTCGGCACGCAGGCAAGCTATTTCATCGTCCTTGTCCTTTAGCTGCGCCGAATGAGTAGCGCTTTGTTCTAAAAAATGCAGCATCACATCAGGCATGGGCGTGCAATCTTGGTGAGATGCTGCAAAGGTTTGTAACTCGGCTTTACCAAAGCCAAACGAGATAAAAGAAACTTAGCACACATTTTAAAGAGGGAAAGGTATAAGCTAAAAGGGAAACTAACCTTCCAGGCTCTTGACTTTTTTCTCAAGATGGATGTTGAGATTATTGATGTTACCTGTTCACCAACAAAGTGAGCCGACATCTCGCATACAAAACAATAGGAATGTCGGAGATGACGAAAAGAATTGTCGACTTACCAGATTTTTTCACCATAGGAATAACTTTCTCATATTTTTCTTCCAGTTTTCTGTGCGAAAAAAGCAATCTTTGAAATTTAGCAGTCCGCCGGTCATGTGCAATCTGAGCAATAGAGCAAACGATGAGTGGATATTCAAAGCCAAAACAAATCCGAGTCAAGCAAAACTTAACCTGGATCTAGGTGGCTGGATATTGAAAGCCAAAACAGATCCAAGTCAAGCAAAACTTAACCCGGATCTAGGTGGCTGGATATTCAAAGCCAGAACAGATCCGAGTCAAGCAAAACTTAACCCGGATCTAGGTGGTTGGATATTCAAAGCCAAAACAGATCCGAGTCAAGCAAAACTTAACCCAGATCTAGGTGGTTGGATATTCAAAGCCAAAACAGATCCGAGTCAAGCAAAACTTAACCCGGATCTAGGTTGCTGGATATTCAAAGCCAAAACAGATCCAAGTCAAGCAAAACTTAACCCGGATCTAGGAGGCTGGATATTCAAAGATCAGCTAGACAAAAATCAAGCAAAGTTTAAGGCAGATCTAGTCGGATATAGGTTCGAACCCTAAAGTTAAATCGAATTAAGTAGAGAATCATAAAACTTCCAAGCGAATGACAAGTTATTCGCTTGCAAGTTTCGGGGACTAGAGTATATATAGTAGCATCTGGAGAATTAATCAAAACTCCGTAAAACAACAATTACCTCATTCATCCTGTTACTATCAAGGACGATCTTGGCGGCTTGATCCAAGCGGCTGCTAATGTCGGAAAGCTGGAACGGCTGACTGCTGGGATTACCCTCAAATTGATCGGCAGCATTCCAGTTATTGGCATACTCCACCAGTGAGCTGAGGCTGTTCCCACTTGCCGTCCGAGTTAGGACTTTACCTCGGACGTGCTGTGTAACCACCGCGGCCGCAGGGCTTTTATGAAGAGCAAACTGGGTACCGGCGGCCGGAGTAACGGAGGTTTTGGTGGAGGCAGTTCCTTTGCGCAGCACATCGGCGATACTCGGCTGAGAAGAGCCGACAAGACCTTTCTGGGAAGTGGAAGCCTTGGCGGAGACAGCTTTTCTTGCTTTAGAGGCGTCAGCAGGAGCTGATACCTCGGCAATGGGAACGGTGTCTTTAGGATCCGGAGGGGTCACGGTCGCAGAGGGCGCCGAGATATTGACGTCCTCGGCTGGGGCTGGAGCTACTATAGAAACTACGGAGGTAGAAAGAGGCTCGGTAGAGACGCTCGGATTCACAAAGGAGGCAACTGGTTCGGTGGAAATATCAGAGGGCCGAGTGGAATCAACGTCAACAAGAGGAGTGTCAGGCACATCGTGGCGAGGGGGCGATCGATTCGGAACTGGAGGAGATGCAGCACGAGCAGGACTGGGAATCCTGGTATCTTCGGAAGGTGGAGGAGACGGTTGCCAAGTCACACGGCTAGTCATGCTAGGACCGCCGGGCTTAACAGAAAGTGGAGCACTACGAAAATAGAAAAGAAAGAAGGGCGTCAGGTTGAAAAACAGAAAGAGAGAAACAAGAAATACGAGCAAAAGGAACTTACCCTGCGACTCCAGGCATGGTCTTGCGCCGGGGAGGATTCGGTGCAGATTTATTCATTCGTTTCTTGGGGGCCGCCTCTGAGGCACCAGCAGGAGCCCCATGTTTCCCCCGAGGTAACAGGGGGCCGGGAGGCAATAGGCTCGGCGTCGTGAACCTAACCGGCCGGATTAGCTGGGAAAGTAGAAGCCGGAAATGCATAAGAAATAGGCATTGCGGCAACTAGCTCTAGAACTTGGACCTCGTCCGAATCACCTTCCTCCTCGTGGGCCGAGGTCTTGCCACGAGCACGAGCCGGGGCGGGATCCGACTTAGGGACGAACTCTTCCGAGTTCGGCTCCCCAGTGTCCGGGGTATTCCGGTCCGCGGGCCACGGAAGCGACAAAACTTCGGCATCCTCGTCCTTCTGCTCTGCGAACCTCTGTAAGACAAGAAAAAGGAAAATTAGCGAAAATAGTTACGAAAACAATTAGAAAACAGAGCGTAGGTGGTTAAGCTTACTTCGGGAGGGGGACGCTCGCGGGTGAACGGCTTCAATCCCCAAGCCCAGTCCTCAGGCATCTCCGTCTTGAAGATAGCTCGGACACGCTTAAAGATGAGATAGTTGTCCAGCTCCACGGTCGAGACTCGGTTGGGGTTAAGAGGACCGCTCATGTAGAAGAGTTTGTGTGTCCGTTTCTGGAATGGGCAGATTCGGCTACTGATAAAGGTAGCCATCAAATCCTCGCCGCATAACCCGGCACGGATCAGCTCTTTAAGCCGAATCTCAAAGGCCTCGGCCAAGGCGTGACTCTTCCTCGGATTATAAGTCCAATTCACCTTGGAGGGCGTACCAATGGAGAATGCAGGGAGCCGAATCTTGTCCTCCGTCCCCGTGTTCTTGACATAGAAGAATGACTTGTGCCACTTCTTGCATGACTCTATCCCTGTAACACGAGGAAATACAGACTTCCTCCGAGGTGTAATGGACGCTGCTCCACATTGAGTAATCAGTTTCTCGAAAGGGTGCAGAGACTTGTCAGGGACAACGTTAGAACGAATCTGGAAGAACTTCGACCAGACATGCACGGATGGCCATAGGCCGAAGTATCCCTCCGAGGCAGAGATAAAAGCAGAGAGAGAGGCGATGGCATTTGCAGGAAGATGATGCGGCTGAAGGCCGAAGTAGTCGAGAAATTCCCTAGCAAAGTCGCTAAGAGGGAGACCAAAGCCGCGCGAGAAATGCGACATGAAAACTACATACTCGCCCTCCCTAAGATCCGGAGAGGACTCGCTGCCGGGTAAGCGACAGGAGACCTCGGCGGGAATCCTCCGAGTTCGGATAAGCCACTCGATCTCGCGGCGAGTAACGGAGGAGCCCTGCCACGAGCCTCGCTCGGGCCCAGAGCCAGCATCGTCATCCTCTATCAGAGCACCGCTAAAGGAGCTAGACATGGGCTCGCCGGAAAAATCAGCGGAGGAAGAACTAGCGGCGGAGGAAAGTTTAGAACTACAGGGCCCACCGTCGTGATTCTACACAGAAACGGCGGCGGAGCAGCAAAGGAACCACCGCACGAAAACAAAATGGAGACAGAGAAATCTAGAGGAAAGCCTAGGCGACGGGGCCGGAAAGAACTCACCGGTGACGACGCCGAAGCTAGCGAACAAGGACGAGGCAGACGGAGCAACGCGGCGGAGTCCTCGCCGTCGGAGGTTCAGATGAACGCGTGGCGGCGGAGCTGCGAACGGGCGCGGAAGCGAGAGGAAGAAGAAGGGCGCGGGCGAGCCAAAAGGGGAAAGTGAATCCCCCAGCGCCGCGCCCCTCTTTATAACCGAGCCGCAAGCGAGGTAGTGGGATCGTGGGTGTGGCAGTTCGCCGTGTAGATCGTGTGCGCCGCACGACCGCACGTCGTTGAGCGGAACCGCACCAAGGGACACACGGTAGCAAAGAAGGTCACGATCCCCAATGGAAACGGCACACGAGGCATTGCAGCGCCGGCGCGACAGGCGCAGTAGTAACTGTGGCCTGTCAGTAAATACTGTAGAGGAACAAAAAACTAGAGAAACAATGATGGGGATGACACGTAGGACGAGGCGTACGCGAGAAGATACGATGATACCTCGAACGAGAAAGAAATAACTCGGAAACAATACAGAACGAGTGTCATGAAACTGATATGACCCGACCGAGGTTATCGGCGGGGCCATACCAGCTTCGGGGACTAATGTTGGGGAGGTAACCCCGGATAGGGTAAAGACGGGGAAATACGAAAGGATGTTCCCCGTCTAGTTTCCGAGTTACAGTCTGAGTCGACCGAATCCTGTAGAGGTCGGCCAAGATAGGAAAGGGCGGGACCCTTACAGTAATGGCAAGGCATTACCCGGCCGAGATACTGCGTAAGTCGGCTGGGTTAGACCGACTAATCTTGATGCAGGTGAAGGACAAGCCGAGTTATGGGAGGCAGGGCCGAATGATACGAAGCTTGCAGGAGAAGGAGAATCCTGAAGTCAAACTCTAGCCGCAGGCTAGGGAGAATCTGAGCGGAGCCAAGCGCTACGGACAAAGGCGCAGGGCGACAGAGAGGCAGAAGGAGGTCACGGAGGTGACAGTCCTGAAGCCCGAGGCGCATAGGAGGGCCCCCCTGGAACCTTGCCGTCATTAGGGGAGCGACAGGGAAAAGGGGGCGCCGAACTACTATATTGGGACAAGAATATTCCTCGAATATGCTTGCCACATCAGCCCTAAAGGAACCCAAGGCTCTCCTTTATAAGGGGAGGCTTGGACCCTGAGGAAGGGATCGGCTCATTTTTAGTACCGTTAGGCTGGTATAGTTCTTCCTTATCGAACACAGCTCAAGGAGCACTTGTAGCCCAAGGAAGGAGAAATAATATTTTTACATTTGCCTTCTGTGTGCAGAATCAACTGCATCTTCCCTCCCCAGATCCCTCTAGCATCCATTGGCCCCATACTTTAGCCTACCCATGGCATATGCCGTGCCACCACCACGACAATCTCTCCCGAAAAACACCGGAAAACTTTCTCAAGCTCGAGTTCATGATGTTCTTTCTCGTGAATTTCGATCTCCTTACTCAACTCATCTTTGTTGCTGATTTTTGGAGGGATTTCTCCTTGGTATGTGCCTCCTCCGCTAGTCCAATTAGATTTGTGATTGGTAGATTGTATCTTGAGTATTTTGCTGCTATAGGTGATAGTTTGTGTGAGCTTTCATGCTTGTTCTATGCCTATAGAATTCATTTTGATGCATGTGTAGTCCTCTAGCAAGTTCCTATAGTAATTTCTCATCATTTATCAACTTGGAAATCACTTGGTTTGATGTTTGTCTAAAAATTTCAGAAAAAGTGGTCATGGACAACCACACATTTGGAGAAATATTTGAGGGTGATGCACCTAGGAGGGAAAGGCCTTCAAGATCATCCTCCCGAGCCAGGCCTTCATACAACGAGAATCTCATTACACCGCGATTTGGCGACGAGGGAGATGAGGGTGATGCACACCCTTCCACCTTTCCTTGCCAAACCTTCTTGCGGGCTGCTGGGATTCTTGATGATTTTCTAACTTTGGTTCAGAGGGTTGGTCTAACAAGTTATGTGCAGGATGAGAGTGTGTAGTATGCTACGCTCACTAAATCATTTGTGGAGAGCTTCTCTTTTACTAACATCATGTTCAAACTAGATGTGTCTTTCAAAATTTATGGCAGGCCTTACACCTTGACGTTGAAGAAATTATGTGAGATCCTGGGGATTGGTACAGCTGGGTCGGCGAAGAAGATTCCAGCTCAACCCGCTGATTTGTTGGAGATTTATCGCGGGATAACCAGTGATGATGAACGCAGATCTCAGCGGGGAAAGATAAGAAATATTCAACTCCCAGCTATCAGGTACTTTGCTTACTATCTTGCCACTAGTGTTCTTGGCAGGGAGAACACTATTAATATTTCCAACTATCATTTGGCCTTCATAGCTGCTGCGCTCAACAATAAAACTAGGTACAATCTTGGTTCTCTCATTGCTCGTCGCTTAGCTGCTAAGGGATCCATTTATGGGGTAATTATTGATGCATGTGTTGTTGCTGCCTTGGGCCTTGCTGTTGATCCAAATGATACAATTTTGGCTCCTCGGAGGCTTGATCTTGCTGCTATGAAAGCGCATCACTTTGTCAATGTTGGCTCTACCCTTGAGAGCCTTGTTTATAGAATGTTGTTTATTGATGGGGAAGAGAGAGAGAGAGAGAGATCCCTCCCCCCAAACCACTTTGTTCAGTATTTTTCAGGGACCTTTGTCGCACTCCAAGGAGGAGATGGATGACAAGTTGCGCATTCTTGGCTTCCATGGACACTATCAGGGGGCCGTGCCCTCATACGACCCCTTTGTGCACTACACAAGGAGTCCTCGAGCTCTTACCAGGACGAGGGGGCCTCCTCATCGTACTACGGAGATGCACCTTCTTGGGAACCATGGGATTGAGCCCCACTTAGGCCAAAATCCTAAGCTTGGGGGGGAGGTATACCGACATCACACTCATCTATATATCATGTTTCATCGGTTCTCTGTTTCGCTTTCTTTTTGGCTCTTACTGCTTGCTTTCTCAAAACACAAAAATACCAAAAATATTTTTGTTGTTTCTCTTGGTTTGTTTCTTTGCTTTTAGCTTTGGTTTGCCTTAAAAGAAAAATACAAAAAGATTTTGATTTGTTTGCTTTGTTTGGATTGTTTTTGCTTTGTTTGGCTTGTTTTAAAAATCGAAAACACCAAAAATATTTATTGTTCTTCTTTGGTTTTGTGAGTTCTTTGCAGGGTTCAGACGTCCTCAGTGGATTTTGGTTTCATGTTATTATTCAAGTCACACAAGTGAAGGGCAATAATGAAGATTAAGACGACTTGAGGTGTGGTAAGAGGCTGGTAACAAACTCTATTTGTTTTCATTTTTGTACATATACTCATCATTCTGAGCATACTTAGTCTATTCATGTAAGGAATATGTTACTGATGGATTCTTAGTAGTTCTTGCTTGTTTATGATTAGCTCCAGCCTGCTAATAGTTTGTAGCATGTCATATGAATGTTTGCTTGCATTGTTTTATTCATATTTTGGTATGATATTGTGGTATCCTCCTCTGAAAGTTTCATGTGAATAGACTTGGCACATGCTTGCGCATGCATATGACTAAACAATAGTCAGTAAGCCTCGATGATTTATTTCGCCTCAGAGTTCTTGTATCACTTTAATTATGACAACTATTGCTCTCTCGTTTGTCGCTCCCTCTCTATTGCTAGCCTTCACTTGCATTGAGTATGAGCTCTACTTGTGCATCCAACTCCCCAAAACCAATATTGCCAGCTGTGTCCACCATACCTACCTATTAGCATCATTTTCTATTTCAGTGCATATTCTATATGCCTTGTTTTCTTCCAAATAAAATGTTTGTCTGCTTTGAGAAAGTTAGTTAGTAAAGCTCTCACGAACTTGATGGCACACTTTATTTCTTACACTTAATAATCCTAAACCATTGTGACCTGTCCATGAAAGTTATATGCTTGAAAATTATATGCTGGGAGTTAGCAGAACCGTGTTGTCACGGGGAACGCTTTCAACACTTATGGATACATACTAGTTGATACCTTGATCTTTTCTGTGCGGATGTCGTCGGTGTGAAATAAATGGGGAGCTTGTGAGTTCATGGAGTATATATATGTGTTAGAGAAACGTCTGGGCCGCTATCCTAAGTCATGCCTAATCATGGTGGAAACTTGCAACATTACCATAGTGAGCATCTGTGAAGCATCCTTAATAAAAATCTATGCAAATAGTAAATAAAAATATTGATGAGATGCTCATTGTCTGCTTGCCTTGTCATTTTGATCACGGGATAGCTCATGTATCATGTGCAAGGGGTACCCCGTTGGCGGTTCTCTATGATATGCATGTATTTACAATGACAAGAACTTACATGTAACCAAAGTTGAGTAGAATGCGGAGCGGCCCTCGTACTCAAGGGACATGGTATTTCTAGTTTATGGTCTGTCAAGCATATAACTCATATTGGACCTCACTTTCACCTTAACCATATAAAGATGCCTATGATAGGGGCAATGAGAGCTCAAAGCTAATGAGTACCTTACTTTCAGCATTTGGAAGGCTTTCAAACTTTTCAAAACCTTTTCACTTCCTTGTTGAGTCGCCACTTATTCTATGAGCACCTTCTTGAGATCATAGTTGTCATTCTTGTGTTTGTCTCAAAACTTGGTTGATTATGTCATGACTTGGATGCTCGTATCTCTGATATTTTTTACCTCTAGTATTCATGTGAACTTCAGAGGTGCCTTGGCATTTATTTTGTGCTCTACAAACAAAGGCAAGCGAGATACCACTCTATCATACCTTATTATGAGCATTGCAATGTTGCTTATGTTTATGTTCCATGCTACTTATTATTATTGAGTTGGTTTCTCTTCATAGCTTGCAATGACTATTGAGTAGACTTGGTTGCATGCCTCTTATTATGAATAGTTTAAATATCTACTCTAGTGCTGAGAATATATACATCATATGAAGCAAATGTGTTCGTGAAAGTTCTTTTATCGCACTCAGTTTTCAACTGAATTGCTTGAGGACAAGCAATAAGCTAAGCTTGGGGGGAGTTGATACATCCAAAACGTATCTACTTTCCCAAATAATTTTTCTATTGTTTATCCTCTAAACTTGTATGATTTGGATACAACTAACACGGACTGACGCTGTTTTTAGCAGAATTACCTTAGTGTCTAGTTTTTGTGCAGAAAATCAACTATCAGGAAAAATCCCGGAAAAAATGCCAAAAATCCTATTTCACCAGAAGATCCATGGAGCCAGAGTACAAAACGGAGTGGAGGCCTGGGGGGCCCACACCCCTGCCACGTGGGCCAGGCCTGGCCACGCCTAGGGGGTGCGGCCACCCCAGGCACCCCCTCGGCCTCCCTCTTTGCCTATTAGTTACCCCTTGACCTAAAAACCGAGGGGGGTTGGACGTTTTTCCAGAAATAGTTCCGCTGCGCCGCCACCACTAGAAACCAATATTCGGATCCAGAAACTCCGTTCTGGCACCCTGCCGGGACGAGGAATTTGGGGAGGAGCATCGCCATCGTCATCACCAACGCCTCTCCATCAACCATCAATTTTTCCCTCATCCATGAGTGAGTAATCCCCCGCTATAGGCTATGGGGATGGTAGGGATTGGATGAGTTCTATCATGTAATCGAATAAGATTGTTAGGGCATAGTGCCTAGTATCTCTATTAGTGCTATTTGACTTTGTTGCAACTTGTTGTGCTTAATGCTTGTCACTAGGGCCCGAGTGCCATTGTCACATCCCAAAATTTTCCAAATTTTGTAATGTGAAAAATAAATAAACAAAATAAATAATTGTTGCAATTTAGGGTGAAAAGAAACTTTTTGTTTCTAAATAGAAACTTAAAACCCATTTTGAACAAGCTTTGGTTAATGTTTGAATTCAACTAAATTCAAAATAAAGTAAAATGCATTCTTCATAAATGCATCTGAAAAATTTAAACATTTGGGAAATAAACCCAAACCCTAAAACCCTAATAGAATAAAATCATTTCCAAGATATCTCTAAGACCATGGTTTGGATCCATATAAAATTTTGTCAACAAACATTTATATATGATCAAGAATGACAAATAGAAATATTATAAAACCATATGAATTGGTTTCATTCAATTTGGAACCATAGATAAAACCTTATGAAATTAATAAGATAAGGGAATTGAATTTCCAAAGCTAAAAAAAGCACCTATCTAGAAATCCATACCAAATAATGAGAAAATAATCCTAAAGATATTTAAAAGGATAAAAAAATATTAAATGAGATTTTACAAATTGGAATCACCAAGTTTGGACCTATAAATAAAAAGATATGGATTTTATAAGATAAAGAAAGAAATATTAAATGAGGAATATTTAAAGACCCAATTAAATATTGGCCTAATCCATAAGCAAATGGAATAATTATAATCCAAATCCAAATTAAATAAGTGGATAAAGAATTTTCCAAATAAAATAAAGTGGCATTAACCAAATTCCATTTCCATTTGAATAAAGACAAAATCCCTATTAGAAATGATTAATTAAATCATGGGAAAATAATATTTGGAATTTACCCAATTGGAATAAAAGTTGTTTAATTAACTTAAATAAGATCAAAGAAATCTTCCAAATAGAATTTATGGAATTAAAAGTATATTTAACTTCATTGTAATAAAGACAAATCCAATTTTAAATGATTAATAAATCATATTAAAAACATTCCAAATAAATCAACATGAATTATTTGACACCCAAATAAACAAATAAAACCTACTGAAAAGATTTGGAAAGATTTAGATTTCAAATGGAGTTTGAAAAATATTATTAAATCTTATTTGAATTAATACAAGGGCCTATTTTAATTAATTAATAATCCCTAAAAAGAATAAATATAATATTCTAAATTTGACTTTAAAATGCATTAATAAACAGTATTTGAAGATACACAAAGTTTGGTTGAAATTTGAATTCAAATGGATGCTTGAATTGATTAAACAAAATCCAAACAGAATAAAAGAACTGGAAAAAAAGAAAAAATAACAGAGAAGGAAAAAAATATGAAACAAAGCAGCCCAGCCCAGCTAGCCCACTAAGCCCAGAAGTCCAGCCCACTCCCTCTCACCCCGCAGAAAATGATTCGCACCAAAGTTTTAACCTGCAGAGCCTATGACTGCCTGGACCCACTCACACACTCTCTCTCTCTTGCTGCCGCCAGACCCCACCTGCCCCGTCAGCGTCTTCAACCCCGCGATGACCTCGCCCCTCACCTCGCCGGCGGTTTCTGCCCGTTAAAGCCTGAGTAAATTTGCAACATTGTCGCATCCATTACCCCCTGCGACCACTCTCTATTAAGCGCTTGTACCTCTTCCCCATTTCCCCTCTCTCGCCCCTCCCTTTCTGCCGTCAGGCCGTCCCAATTCATCTCCACACCGCCACTGCCTCCAACGCCTTCAGGCGACGATTCCGGCCAAACCCCGTCGCCCCTCGCCTCCTCGACCACACGAGCACACTCCCCATCGCCAGGTGCATCTCTCGGTACCTCCCTCTCGCCCGCGCGTGCCCTGTATCCTCGGCAACATCATCGACTAAGCTCCGCCACCATCTGCTCGAACTCCGGCGACCATCCCCCGTAAGTCCCAGCTTCCCCTCTCCCTCTGTTTGATACGTGTGTGATCCCCAGCATCATATGCACCTAACATAACCCTTTTCTCCACTTAGCGTGGCCCATAACTTCGCCTCCGTCTCCAACAGAGAGCAACCGACGCCGCCTCGATCTCCAACGAGCAATCATCGTCGACTCTGTACGCCCCTTCGCCAACCGAGCACACGTCGAGCATCCCCTCGCCACGACAATTCTGGTGAGCTTCTCCCCTACTCCTCTTGCCTCCTGTAACTTCGGCAACTTCATCGCCAGAGCACGCCACCGCCTGTCGCCGCCGCTAGCTCCGCCCGTTTAGGGTTAGTGACTTTAGGCCGTTCGATTTAGATCCAGTGGATACGATAGATCCACTTAAAATGAAGAGGTATGCTGATCTGTGCCGCACGATTTTCATTAGATCCTATGGTCTGCATCGCTTGATCCACACGAAACGTTTTCGGCCAATCAAAACAAAACGCGTGGCACGGTCTGTTTTAATAAAAACAGAATTGGCCTATTTGATGTTCCAATTTGTAAAATTCATAACTTTCAAACCACACGTCCAAATTTTGCAAATTTTATATCAATGGAATCAGCAAGACAAATCCTACCCAACCATACACTTTGTTTAGTAAATTGCTTCTGGTACAATGGTTGTTTTTGTAGAAACTTGTGTAGACATATTTAGAATATAAAATTCATTCTAAAATTAATTTTGTGATAAAACCTATGGAAAATGGTTTGTTTTGAACCTACTGACCATATAAACCAACTTGTGGTTTCAAAAACATATTTAATGAAGAAAAAGAATAAATCTTTGATTTAGAACATTTCTAGTCAAATAAAAATAATGTTTATGTGTTAAAAATGCTTTTGGGAGAAAACCTTTGGGAAATGTTTTTATTTAAACTCTCTGACCCTAAACACAAAGTTTTATGATTTTAAAACATATTTGGTGAACACTATAAACAATTTTGCTTTGCTAAAAGCATTTTCAACCACATAAAATAATGCTTTGGTTTAAAATTGGTTTATAGTAAAATCTTTTGCAAATGGTTTTGCCACTTTTATAAAATGACCAATAAGTGTTTTAGAATGTTTATAACCTATTAGAAACCACTTTTCCAAATAAAACAATCTTTTGCGTGCTTGCATGCATTGCTTTGTTTTTATTATTTTATGTGATGATTGCTTGAATGGTAGATTGAAATGGTACCTTGCTTGATTGAATTGTAGTGACATTTGAAGAGTGTGACTATTCCAAGATCAAGGAGTGAACTTATATTATCTACCAAAAAGGCACGTGATGCTTCATACTTTTGTCCCATTATTTTCACTATGCATTAGTGATATTTCTAAGTAGGACTTGCATGGAATTTTTGCTAAGTATAAACTATGCCATGGGAAATCCTAGTAGATGAAACCTTAGTAGAAATTTCCTAAGTTAAGATTCCTACTACTATCATGCTTAGCTTAGCTAGAAGAAAACAAGGGTGGATTATATTCATGCTATGGAATATTTCTAAGTCAAGGACTTGTGTTTTGTTTAATAAAACAACTAAGTGAATGAAACACCTGGGTGGAATGGAAGGAATGGTTTGTGTTGAGTGGTTATACAAGGCCCATTTCTATGGTTTACCTTGTGTATCTCACTTGTGGAATGCCACCCAGGAACAAAGAGATTTGAGATGTCAAATGTTGAAGCTTCAAGTGCAGCCACTTGGCATTATGGGCTCTGCCTGGATCATATAGGTTGCAATAACTTAGCCAAATGGACAGTTGGTGGTAGGGGTTTGATAGGTTGGAGCGCGTCCATTCTGGTCTAAGGGAAGGCTTCTGAAAGATCTTGTCTTGGTGAAACCAAGTATTGTGGGGAAAGTGCACCACCTCTGCAGAGTGTAAAATCTAAGTACTTAGCCATGTCCCTGGCAAAGGACAATTTGAGAATCAAGACATGGAAGCTATCAAGAATCTCCGCATCCCAATTTCTAAGTTAAAAACTTGTGATTGAACAAGGGTTGAAAGGATCACCAATTTCTATTGGGAGATGCCTTGGGTGATTTTTGACAAACAAAAACTTAGTGTTTTTCAAATGATAAGGAAAATCTATTTTGATCAAAGCAAGCCTAAGCTCCACTTGGCCAAATGCATATAGATGACATACTCCACTATACTACCATAGTATCACTTTCCAATACAATTCAAATGTATTGACCCTTGTGGCTGTAACTTATTATGTTGCAGGTTTGTTTGATGTTAGTGAAGTTTATTGAATAGGATTACAAGTCTACAACCAACATGACTACCTGTGGCACTTTGAAGATGAAGGACCCCATGCTATTGTTATATTCTGCTGCATTGTAATGAGATAGCCAAATGAGCTATGTAAGATGTAATAAATTATTTTATTCTTGGTTATAAAGTTGTATTATGACCTTTGTTTCTTGATATTACATCTTAACTGTGGATGCTAGCTATTGATCCAGGGACTAGCATTGTAAAGACAGGGATTTCTACCTTATTAAGGGTTGGGACCTCTACAGCCATGATCTCAGATCTGAACTTATTATTGAATCATTATGATAGTATTATTTGTGATCTTATCTGCAAGTTGTGTACACATATCATTGTCCGGATCCAAAGGCCCGAAGTGCCAGAAATTAGGACAACCGGAGGGGATGGCTGTGGTGTGAGGATCACATGTGTTCATGGAGTGTTAATGCTTTGCTCCGGTGCTCTATTAAAAGGAGCACCTTAATTGCCAGTAGTTCCCTAGAGGCCCCGCTGCCACGGGCTGGCTGGACAAAAGATGTTGTGCAAGTTCTCATTACGAGCACGCATGACTATATATGGAGCACATGCCTAGGATTGTTTAGTACTTGGATGCTTGTTCTTATTTATCTGCAATGCCCTAGATCTTGAAGTTACATGTTTAGACTCGTCCATGCAACGCCCGTCCATACATCCTAATGCCTACCACGCTCATATCCTACTGTTTGCTACTACTGTTACTATTGCTCCTGTTTTGCTGCTGCTGTTGCTACTACAAACTGTTGCTATTGATAAACTTCTGTGAGCAATAATTATTTCCAGGTGCAGCTGAATTGATAACTCAGTTGTTAAGGCTTGCAAGTATTCTTTGGCTCCCCTTATGTCGTATCAATAAATTGGGTAATACTACCCGCGAAGACTGTTGCGATCCCCTATACTTGTGGGTCATCAGTGTAGCCGGTGGATCTATTGGGAGTAGTTTGCAAACTCCACAAAACATATGGCAATTCCTTCGCCCAAGCTCCAGCTGCTCTATGTAGCGGTGCTTCTAGACGCGGCTTTATTCCTTGTAGAATTAATCCATTGGCTCGCTCAACTTGACCATTGGATTGTGGATGTGCCACAGATGAAGGTCAAATCGGATGCCCTTCTCCCAACAATAAGCCTCCACTTCTCTGATTGATAAGATGCTGCAGTTGTTGGTGATGATGCTATGTGGGAAACCAAATCTCACCACTAGATCCCGGACAAATCTAACGGCAGTTGCCCCATCAAGCTTTCTAATGGGTTTAGCTTCTATCCATTTTGTGAATTTATCAACTTCTACTAGCAGATGTGGAAACCCACAAGGTTCTGTCTGTAATGGTCCAACCATGTCAAGCCCCCAGACTGCAAACGACCAAGTTATTGGTATAGTTCGCAATTCTTGAACTGGCACATATGGTTGTCGGGCATAATAATGGCATCCTAGGCATGTCTCGACCAGCTTGTCAGCGTCCGCCTTCGCGGTCAGCCAGTAGAATCCTTGCCGGAAGGCTTTGGATACCAAAGATCGGGGAGCGCCGTGATGCCCGCAATCTCCAAGATGGATCTCACAAAGGATTTTAATACCTTCTTGTTGGGAAACACACTTTAGATATACACCAGTGGTACTTGTTTTGATGCCCATTAATTATGGAATAGCCCTTTGCTCGACGTACTATTTGCCGACTTTCGACCCCATCAATGAGCAAAGTTCCGTGTACGAGATACTCCATGAACGGTTTGGTCAAGCCGAAGGGACTATTGTTACCGTATTAACAAATGATTCAACTCTATCCAGGTTCTCGGGGTCCGCTCCCTTTACGGATGGGGTCCGTAGATTCTCCAGAAAAACTCCGTGCGGAATTGGTTTGCGTCCTGATCCAAGCCTTGATAGCAGATCTGCCGCCTCATTTTCCTCCCTCTTGACATACTTGACTTCGTAGCCTTTGAATCACTTGGATATCTCGTCTACTTCGTCTTGATATGCCGCCATCATAGGGTTCCGCGCGCTCCAAGTGCCAACCACCTGCTGGGCAACCAAGTCAGAATCTCCACAGCAAACTATGCGCTTGATGCCAATATTCTTGGCTACGCGAAGTCCATGAATGAGTGGTTCATATTCCGCCATGTTGTTTGTAGCCTCAAAGTGGACTTGCAGGACATAGTGCAGTTTTTATCCTGTTGGTGACTATAGTAGCACACCAACCCATGAGCCATTGAGTCGCTTTGATCTGTCAAAGTACATCACCCAATATTCTGGCTCTGGTACAGGAGTAGCATCTGGCATCTCCGTCCAATCTGCAATGAAATCCGCCAAGATTTGTGACTTGATAGCGTCGCGTCTTTTGTAGGTGATCTCGAATGAGGCAAGCTCAATGGCCCACTTCGCGACCCGTCTTGTAGCTTCGCTGTTGTTGATGATGTCGGACAGTGGAGCTTTGCTCACTAATGTGATAGGGTGCTCCTGGAAGTAGTGCCTTAGCTTCCGAGAAGCAAGGAACACTCCATAAGCTAGCTTTTGGTAGTGCGGGTACCATTGCTTGGACTCCATAAAGACCTCGCTTACATAGTAAACTGGTCATTGTACTCCGTACTCATGTGTTGGTTCCTTCTGCTCCACCACGATGATGATGATATAACCCGGTTGGTGGCCGCATGTAGATCAACATAGGCTCCATTGGCTCAGATGCTGCAAGTATAGGTGCCAAAGAAAGTATCCTTTTTAGCTCCTTTAGTGCAGCTTCCGCCTCATCTGTCCATACAAATTTGTCCGCCTTCTTCAGTAACTTGTACAGCGGCAGAGCCTTCTCTCCAAGTCGGCTGACGAACCGGCTTACCGCTGCCATGCAGCATGTGAGTCGTTGGATGTTCTTGAGGCATGTAGGACGGTTGATGTTTATGATGGCCTTGATTTTCTCCGGGTTGACCTCGATTCCACGTTGGGAAATGATGAAGCCCAACAATTTGTCGGCTAGAACCTCGAATACGCACTTCTTAGGGTTAAGCATCATGTTATATTTCCGGAGATTAACAAAGGTTTCCTTTAAGTCGGAGATTAAGTCATTGATTTTTTAGACATTCGTGATATCGTCCACATAGGCGTGAATGCTCCGACCAATTTGGTCGTGTAGGCAATGCTGCATAGTCCGTTGGTACGTAGCACCTGCATTTTTCAGCCCAAAGGGCATCGTGATGTAGCAAAACATATCGTAAGGTGTGGTGAACGAAATGGCCAATTGGTCTGACTTCCTCATCTTGATCTGGAGGTATCCTGAGTATGCATCTAGAAAACACAAAAGTTACGAGCCAGACGTCGAGTCAATGACTTGGTCAATGCGAGGCAAAGAAAACGGATCCTTCAGACATGCTTTGTTCAAGCCGGTGTAATCAACGCACATTCTTAATTCTTTGGTTCCCTTTTTGGGCACAAGTACATGATTGGCCACCCATTGGGTGTGAAGAACTTCTCGGATAAAACTAGCCTTAAGTAACCTAGCTATCTCTTTGCGTATGGCGCGTCCCTTCTCGTCCCCGAAGCGTCGTAGAGGTTGTTTCACCGGTTTGCATTTTGGATCAATATTCAAGCTGTGCTCGGCAAGTTCCCTAGGTACACCTTTCATGTTGGCAGGTTGCCAGGCAAAGATGTCCCTATTCTCACGGAGGAACTCGATGAGCGCGCTTTCCTGTTTGGGATCCAGGTTCATCCCAATGGCGGTGACCTTGGAGGCATCGCCTACCACAAGTTCCACCGGCTTGGTTTCGATGGCGTCCTTGAAGGCGGGATCAGAGTAAGAAATATTCTTCTTCGATGCCGGCATCTCCGAGGCGTCGACCTTGCTCTGGATCTCCTTGAATTCTTCGCTATAGAGGATAGCTTCTGCAAAGGCTGCTTCTCCAATCTCGCAGTCCCTCTCTTTTGAAAAGCTTCCGAATACGGTGATGATACCGTTTGGTCCGGGTATCTTGAGCTTGTTGTAGATGAAGCATGGCTTGGCCATGAGGTAGTGGAAGATGTCGCGTCCGAATATGATGTGGTACACGCTTTTGAAGGGGACCACTTGAAAGTTCATGCGTTCCTGGCGGTAATTATTAACATCGCCAAAAGGGACCGAAAGAGTGATGCACCCAAGGGACTGAGCCTCCCGACAAGGAACTACGCCATGTCACACGGTGCTGGTCCGCCTTAGGTTGGTATCCGTCAAGTTCATCTTGTAAAGTGTATCCAGGTACATAATGTTGATGCTGCTTCCGCTATCCACCATGCACTTGGTGAACTTGTTGCCGTCAGTCAAGGGGTTGATGACCATGGCGTATTTTGGTTCTCCGTTGGGACGAGGTCGGGATGATGCTTCCTGTCCCATGTGATTGGAACTTCTGACCAATGCATGTACTAGGGAACTAGGGGTAAGGTGGCCATCAGGATCCTCAGAGAGGTCTTCTATGCCCAGACAGTTGGGGTGCCAAGGAAACTGTGGTAGACGGGGGCCTTCTTCTCGAAGGGGTTCTTGCCTTTGCCATCTCCCTTGTCGGTGTGCTTGGGGTCAACGTCCTCATCCATGTCACTTGAATCCTTGGATTCCTCTTCCTTCTTCTTTCCTTTGCCCTTGCCTCGCGATCGGTTCTTCCGACTTCGTTTGTAGCCAGACTCCGGGTTTTCTTTTAGCCATCAGGGGAAGGGTTGCATGAACGACACGACCCTCCTCCGCCATGGTGGATTATAGGAGGCGATGGAGGCAGAGGTGGAGGTGGGTTAGCCTTCTTGTTGTTCCCCTCCTATGACTCCTCGCGTCTGTCGCAGTTGCTTGTCAGACATGGAGGGTCCTGGTGCGACCTGCTCTTGTGTCCGGGATTGCCAGTGCGTTCCCCGCCATAACGAGGCTTCTCCGTGTTGTCTCGAATGATGATGCCTCCCTGAGGGCGTCTAGGCAGAGGCATGCTCATACAGTGGTGCGACATGGGTCTTCGTGATGTCGGGGGACAAGGGCGGTGGAAACGGGCGACGAGGGTAAGACTTGCCTCCGTGGTCGAAGGATATGTGTCAACGCCCGGATTTTTAATCCCAGATGCCTATTATGCCATACATCGCAATCCCAGGATTACTATTTTTGCGAGACATAACAGATTAGTACCATAGTTCATCATCCATTACAAACCATAATAAAGGTCTTACAAATAAAGGATCTCAAGATCTAGTCTTAATACAATGAACGCATCGGAATATATAATAAGGGTAGCGTGGTCGAAGCTCCATCTTCAGGGTCATAGGCAATGCTGACGATGGGAGATGATCCTAGTTGTCATAGACTTCCTGCTGTCCATCATCCTGGTAGTCCTCTTCATAGTCTGGCCATGGGAATAGCCAAGGACAAAGCCATGAGTACTCTTTAAGTACTCGCAAACTATCACATGTAAAGTAGTTCAAGTAGGAATCCTAAGCTCTAGGTTTATTTGCAAAACGCCAGGATTATCTCTAACTGAGTTTAGAAGTAAAGAAAACTAGTTTAATGTTACAACACCTAAGTGGGAACTTATTGTTCATGTTCACAACCCTGTTGTGGTCAAGTCAAAGTCATAGTTCATTTCACAAGTCATTTTGAAAACATCTGATGACGGAACAGTATGGCCAATCCAACTATCCATAAGTGCAGACGCGGCTATTCGAATATTTTGACACTCTATAGAGATTGTACACTTTCACCACAACATTTGATACATCCGTCAGGAACAATCCTGAATCATCATACTTAGTATGCGGATAATCAATCTTAACCTTTCAATTACACACCCTAGTATAGGCACCTCCCCTATGAGTTTGGCCTCCCAACCATGACCATCTGTCATCTTGGGAACTGCACAGGTGGACATTCATCATGAGGTAGCCTCAACTCAAACCTCTTCCACAAGGGAACCCATACTAAGATATATAAACTTCTAGTCAAGCCCTACCCAAATTCGGGTATTGTGGTTGTACGGTAAAATTGGAATGGTATCGCACCCGAACCCAACCATCAATTTTTATAAAAGGGCTAAGGCTCATGCCTCAACATTTTCATCATCAAATCATCTTGTGTTCACTAACACATGTCAAAACATTTCAATAGAATGAATCTTCATTCCAAGGTTTTCATAATCATTTTCACCAAGTATTCCTATCTAAAGTGATAAAATTTTATGCTTATCACTAGCCACTAAAATTGAGGGTAATCACTAATGAGGGGTGCTAATCAAGTGTGACGTATCCAAATCTAATCTCATGCCTCAGTATGCATCTAGTTCTAACTACTTAGGCCAAGTTTTATGCTCTTTATGCTACCTATAATATATTTCCAAAACTCACAAGTCAATAAGTAAAAGTAATAAAGAACTTTGATAAAGAAATAAAACAATAACCAAAGCATGCCTAATGCATTGCATAGGTTATCTTGCAGGGTTAGGCTTGCAAGTAGGACTTGCATGGTTTAGCTTAGCTTGCATAAGTAACATGCAGGTGGTAGCTTGCATAGTTAATAAACTTTCAAGTGTTAGCTTGCCTTGATTGGTGTAGTGGTTGAAGTTTTCTTCTTCTTTTTCTTAGTACTCCTCATCCTCGTAGCCTTGGTCAGTACTAGCATCTATAAATAAATACGAGGTACACAATCACCAAACAATACTTAACTACTTCTATTTATCACACAACGGTTCACACTAGATGATCTAGCATCATCACAATCATCACATGAAATAAAGACCTAGTCTTATTTATTTTATTTTGGAAAAGTAATTTCTACTCATTGAAAACTACTTAAGATTTAATATTCTCCAATTAAAATATGGGATCATGTTGACACATGTCATCACCACATATTCTAATACTTGGGAATGTGATTTAAAGTGGTGGTCCTATTTTATAAATTTTAAAATTACTATTTTTTATAATTAAAGTGACTAGAAATGCATATAGAGCATTATTTTAGTAGTAGTCCATGATCACTGTATGTAAACCTAAATATTTGTACATATTCAGATAGATCTTGTCAAATATGATTTTTGAGAGTTGGAATCAACTCAAAAGCATTTATGGTTGATTTTTGAAAAATGTTTGAATGTGTAAAAGTCTCTGTCTTGTTATTTTTACAATAGGTGATCTATAATTTCAAATGGTTTGAATCCAATGGGCTTGGATATATAATTTGAATATCTTTCTAGAAAAATTGGAATCATGCAATTTTGTTCAGTAAATCTCTCTAAATTGATTTTTGAATCTACTGACAAAACTAGGTTTGAACTAAAATTGAAAATATCTATTTGAACTGGTGGGCTACGCGCGAGAAAGTTACTGGACCGGCCCAGCTGCACAGCGCGCGTGCAGCGGGCTGCTAACAAGGGGTCCCATGCGTCAGCGGCTTAGTCTAAGCGAAGCGGTAAGTTTCAGTCTGGGCCTTACGATTAGAATAAGATCTACGGCTGTGGTGCGTCGTCTCTGTCGAACAGCTCCGACAAGACCGAACCCTAACAGCGACGATGGGGGTACGCGGTGGCTCACCTAGGCTCAAGCTAGGGTCGATGATGTGGGCGAACGATGTTGTCGACGACGGCGGTTAGAACAGTGGTCACGGCGGCTCCTGTGGTGGTCACAATCAACGGCTCCTCTCCTCCTCTGCAGCGGCGGACTTCGGCGAAATTCTGGTGGGCTGGTGCTCGCCTTGCTGCGGGGAAGGGTGTGGGGTGGTTCTGAGAGAGAGGGGAGTGAGATGGTGTGAAGAATCGAGGCGGGGGTAGCCTCTATTTATACATCGGCGAGAGGGGCAGTGCGGCATGGGCAGGCTCCTCCGGCGACGTCAGTACAGTGAGCTACGGGCATGGAGAATGGCGTAGGACGGTGCGGTGTCTCCTGGCGATCGTCACTGGCTTAATGGCGCGGCACAGGGTGGTCGATAATGGTGGAACGGGTCGACGCTCTGCGCGACACCGACGGTGTTTTAGACGACGTATAGGGGCTTCGTGTCGCGCGGCAGCGAACGGTCGTGTCTGGGAGGTAGCTAGGGGCATGGCGAGTGTAGTTAAGCGCGACGAGGGTGAGGCGTGGCGTGTGCGCGTGTGTCGGCTGCGGCGCTCTAGCACGCTCTCGGCATGGCAGAGATAAAATGGGCGCGGCTATTCTCGGTGGTCCAGGGCCTGGCTGTGCTCGAGGGTTGTACACGGGGTGGCTGTGGACGGTGGCCTGCCTCCTGGACATCATGGACGGGCGCGGCACTTCCTCCTGCGTGTTGTCCACGGTCAGCCGGCAATGGTGGCTTCGGGTGGCATCGCACTGGTGCAAGGGTAGTGGTAGTAGCTTGTTCAATGCACTGGTGGTCACTGGGGGAGACAAGGGGAGTAAGTTCGGGACAATGGGGGAACAAGGCATTGATCAAGAATAGTGAAAGTTAGGCAGTTTGATCAGTGCTCACCAAGTGTTTGATGAAATGGCCGCATGAACTTTACATTTGAATTTTTGGATGAATTTTGGTGAGTGCTCTGGTCACATGCTTGGTAGTCTCTGGTTGCTTGGGTTTGTCAAGTTGAAGTGGTTTGGTTGGTTTTTGAGAAATGGTGATCTTAGTACCTACACTTGATTCAATTTTGAATTGTCCTTTAAACAAATTTGGAATTTGTTTCTGTTGGTTTGTAAAATGGGCTTGGGTTCACTTTCACTTATTCTAGCAATGGGTGAAAATAATTGGATTTGTTTCTGTTACAAATCTTGTACTAGGAACACTCAAAGTGGTCTAGTGGTTAACTTTAATCAAAATGACCATTTGCTCATATTTCTTATTTTTTATTTTCTCTTCATTTGATTTTTCTTGGAAATGATCTAGATGATATTGGTTTCATCTTTAAACCAATCCTTAGCATTTATAGCAATCAAACATGGCAATTTCAATCATTCATGCATTCATCACACACACATGCATTCATATTAATTTTAATAATAAAAGTTTTTGTTAACCCTAAACTTGGGTGATTAGAACTTGATAATCTTGTTTAATATTTTTGGGATGTTACAATATGGGGATAGCGTCCTTCCTATTGCGTGCGTTCCTCCGTCTCCGTTCTGATGAACCCGTCTAGGCTCCGACATCATGAGGAGATCTCTTCCTTGGCCATTTGGGATTGCTAGACTGGCAATATGCTAGATCAGACTCAAGTCTCTGAGAGGTGGTCTTTTCCTACTGTTTGACAGCCTTGGAGACAAGGTCATAGATTTATGGCTCTAGTAGAGTCTTGGCGATGGCCAAATTGAGGATGGGTGTGGGCATGACTTGCCTTCCCTTGCTGTCATGTATGGCTTGGCTTGTGCCGGCTTCGAGGGAGCCTACCTCAAGTTGCGTCGTACATCAGGGTCGTTGACAACGTGAGCCGGAGCTTTCTTAGCCTTCTGCTGCTTGAGCAGAGTCTTGTACTCGGCCTCCATGGCTCTAGCCGCTTCAATCGATTTATACGCCATGGCTAGATCTCGATATAATTTTGCGCCTTGCTCCGCGATGGCCTGCGCTTCCCCAGTAGCTGCTGGCTCTTCTCATCAATTTGGACTACGTTCCGTATATGGGTCACAGTCATAGGCTCGACGAGAAATTTTTTGTGCATCACTCTATCAGTTGGAGTGATTTGGGCGGCCGCAGACGTAGATGCTGGTGGCGGCGGGTTTGTAGCGTTGGCGTTACTCGGACCGATGTGAAGTTCATGCGGCTGCTGCGCTGGGTTAGCCGGAGGAGGCATGGCCTTCACACGATCATTGTCGGCATCATCGGCTGGTCCCTTCCCTCTAACCCACGGCTTAGGAGGACCTTGTCTGGTTTGGTCTTCTTCCATCACACTCCCAATGGTGACAAACACCTGTCGGGATGTGACGGCCTTGTTCGGCCTGCTCCTCACGATTGATCTCCTCGTCCATATCTTTCATGGCCGCGTCGAGTTCCTTCGGTTTGATATCCATCTCCTTCGAATCCATGCTGATGTTGGCGTAAAGCGCATCCAGAACAAAGTCGGAGGGTGTGGGGGCTTCCTCGACGGCAGCAGAAGATGCCAAGGCAACATGGTTGTTGGATGGAGGTAGCGGTGGTGGCGGTGGCGGTGGTAGACCGGGTACGGCGATGGGTGGTGCCACGACGACTTCGTCAGCAGCGGCGAAACTGTTGACGGTGCCAATCATGCCCTCGAAAGTGAGGAGACCCGCGGCCTGCAGCCGCCTTAGCATATGCCGGAGAAGTGTGTCGTGGTCTAGCCCTTCCACGAAGTGATAGATAGCATCATTATCGGGGTAGTTCTCCAGGTCGGCTCGTATCCAGAGCCATCTAGCGAGGTAATCGTGGGGGCTTCACCCTCTCTCTAGACGCATCGTGCTAGATCGAAGATAGTCACCACGCCCACAAAGTGCGTTCGCTGCTTTCTAGACGCACGAGCGAAGCCGGTGGATTTGAAGTGATCTTCCATCATTATCTCCTGCACAGGGGCGGTTTGGATGGGCCTTGAATTTTTTCGATCTAAGTCGGCAAACTCCGGAGAGAGATCTGAGTTCGGTCCTTCCGCGAACATATCCTGCCCGTAGGCGGTCTGTGCATGCCTTATGATCCTATGACTTCCAGGGAACTAGTGCCCGAGTCGGTTTCACCGATGAAGAGGTGGATGTCCCTAGTTGGAACGATTGAGCAGCAGGTGGGGTTCATCTTCACCGGGATCCAGAACTCGTTGGGAGGGATGATTGGGTCATTGCCGGAGAAGAGAACGCGACCAATGGCTACGGTTTTGCCTATTCCTGCGAAGATCTTGGACCTCGCCCGTTGTAGAGCTTCAAGTGCCTCTTGCCCCACGGTGGGCACCAACTGTCGTGGTATTGTCGACGAGTACGCCATGGAGGGGTCCTCACAGAACGTGTCTAGATAGGTGGGGGAAGGTGGTAAGGTGGTGGGTACGAGGTAACATAACTTACCCACGTTCAGATCCCACGACGGTGGAGGAATCTTATTCCTGCTATAAATCACTATAATAGCAATACGCCGAGTTACAGAGATTGCTTCGCTGTGCGCGATATGAGTTGTGTCGTGCCCTAAAGGCTCCTCTAGGTCCGGCTTATATAGTCGCTAGATCCTAGGGTTACAGGGAAAGTCCTAGCCGGACAGGTTACAGAGTTCTACACAGTTGCGGTGACCCAGCATACCACTACATGATGTAGTACACTATAGTCTTTGACATAACACCAATGAAACAACGTTCACTAGTATTACATCCCTCAGAGTAGTACAAGAAAAACATAGCAGGTCCAAGACATGACTATAGGTTACAACTCAACTCTTTACACAAGATCCAGAGAACACTCTAGGTTAAAGAGAGAGAAAGAAACTTCTTACAAAGAAGAATCAGGAATAAATAACTCATAGCTACCATACTTATAAAACTAGTAACTGAACTACTGGCTTGCATTGCTGCTATTGCAATACTCTACAGAAGTAGGTTCTATGGTTAGAAATTCTATTCTTATCTAATCAGTAACTTCGTCTAGAAAAGGAGTGTTTGATGCACTATAACTACAGCCACAGACCATAGGTCGTAGGCAATGCAAGTTTTCGTAAACATTTCTTCAAAGGTTGCTTTTATTCTGAAAAGCTATGTCCGTCAGCCTTCACGGGTTTACCAGAACTTTCATGGAGTTCCTTTCCCGCCGCGTTCGCAGCTCCTTCCCGGAACAGGGAGTAACAAGTTATAGTTCTTACACTCTGCAGAGGTGCGTCACTTTACCCATGAGAGATCTTAGCTTTGTTGCACATCCGAATTGCAGGTTCGTTCATACTGCCTTGGTGTGAGGCCCAGACTAAGATCCAAGCCAATCACTGCCTTCTCCATGACCCTGCATGTCTCCTTGGTGTACGCCAGCCCACCTATTGAATTACGACAATGGCAGTACAAACCGTTCAGATGCTGGAACTATCGTGGGACGTTGAGGGCTCCCACCCATATGCTGCATATCCTCTACTAATTACCATAAATAATATGCATGCTACGAGTGATAACAGCCACGACCCGCACATCCAGCTCCATGCGAGAGGAAAAAGATACAGTTGACTTCTTCGTCCCATTCCAAATCTCATGGTCAACGCGTAATATACGGCGCAAGAATCACTGATGACATTGGTTGTTAAGTCCTAGATAATATGTTCCTTTACCACCGGAACTCTTATAGTAGGTTATTACCTCATGGTAAATAACCTATAATCACATTATTATGAAAATAGTGTTTTCTGACCTTTTCAAATGCAGGTGATGACAACACTGGATTTGTAAAATACTTTACAGAAAATAATCAAAGGACATGAGCAAGTGTGAACTTGCCTTTTGTGATTGCAAGACTATGCACTCACGGTCTTCAAGACAGTGTAAGATCCAATTGCAGAAATCTGCATCATTGGTCCGGTAAGGACTAATGTTTAAAGAAGCAAGATGCTTTTATGCATAAGTAATGTGATGCAAGTTGATAAACGCGAATCCCGAGGATAACATTGTTCTAGGGTTTGGATACTGGAAAGGGTTTCCTTGGAATGTGTTGCCCTTTTAGATTAAGTTTCACACATGTGCTTCTTATTAAGGCTTGTGAGTGTGTGGAAAACAACATGTATTTATACAACAACAAAATACACACTATCGAATGCTACTCAAGGTTACTTACATATTAATTGTTTATCTTCAAGTTTTACTTTACAAGTAATGTCACTTATAAAGAATTTAAGTATTAACAATCTTATGATACAAGTAAAGTATAAAGTAAGGTGTTTACTATTAATTCTTATATGTTGATTGAAGTGGCAAAACGAATAACTTCTGAAGAAAATCTTACTCAATTAAGCAGAATCATTTAAGCTTTTTAGTTAATCTTATGTGGTGTTCTTTCTAGTTATAGTCTTTTAAGTCAGAAAGAATTGCCTTTACTGGAATTCATGATATTAGTAGTATTTGAGACTTATCTATCTTGGTTTTTAACTGGGTTGGTTTGGTATTAGGATGCTTTATAACTTAATTGTAATAGATCAAAGTTAACTATAAAGCATATAATAAAGTCTTTAGCATTATACTCAAAGCTTGGTAACTATAAGTAACTTTAAGAATGTAGATAGACTTAGGGTGTATTACTTATGATACTTGTATTATGTTCACTTTATATTGTCTCCAGAGTTACTTAAGAGTAGCATTACTTCTATTGGAGTAGTGGTTTCTTTACATTATAATGGTATAAAGGAATTTATCTTCCTATAAAGATGTGGTTAAGGTTTATGAATAAGTAAACAATATTATTTACTACTTATGGATTTACTTATAGTGTTTTGATTTGTTTATAACTTGTGGTTACTATAAAGAATAGTTTTTATCTTATTACAATTATTCTTGGAGATTTTATATTAGATAAGGATTCTTTTATAACATAATTTATACTTATGGTTGAAAGATAATTGAATAAAATTGTATTAAAATGTTTTGAAGCATTTTAACTTCATATTATCAATATTTAAGACTAATACTATTTATTAGACTTAATTAGTTAATTTTTTGAACTATTTACAAATTTATTTACCTTAATATGAATTATTAATTAAGGAGATAGGTTTAATTTTAAGTTATAAAAGTGTTTAACTTTTTATTTAACTCAAAAGTGGAATATCACATTTTTAACATATAGGTATTATTTTTGTGATCATTTTGGTATATTATACTTATTTTTGTGATTTATAAATAATAAGATATGATTTTAATAAGGTTTATTACTATATAAATACTTAATAAATAATAAATATTTAATTAAGAGGAATAATAATTCATGATTATAGTTTTAAACTCTAATTATTATTTTTCTAAGATTTTTGGTATTTTATTTAGATTTTTAACATTTACCATTATTAAAATATTAATTATCAAAGTATTAAAACTTTATAAAGTATTTATTAAATAATATTTATTTAAATAATTATCATAATAATATTTAATAATAGTTTTAAGTTGTAGATTTTATTTTTCTAAACATTTTCATATATTATATGTATTTTTCTGATTTATAAAACAAAAGATATTAAATTTACAAGATTTAATCATTTTATTTTATTTCTGGAATATTTGAAATTTGAATTCATATTGTTTTAATTATTTTCTAAACAAACACATACTTTTTAGACCGCAAACCTACCTAGCCCCAGTCACTGACCCTTGGGCCCTAGGTCACGTCACATGCCACATGGGCAAAGACCAGTCAAGAGGGTGGACTTGGTCAAGATGACGCAAACATGATCTCACGATGACGTCATATGAACTATCACCCCTAGATCGAAGCCCGATCGATCGATTGGGTGGATGCTGGCACGCGGGAAGGGTGTTGCTGGATGCAGACGAACACGTTGAGTCGAATGGTGGCGGCGCCGCTCAAGTTTGGTCACCGGAGCTACTCCGGCGACCCTCAACTGTGGTGGTCGGCGGCGGTTCACGGTGTAAGAGCAAACGAGGAAGCAAAAAGGAGATTGGGGAGGTGCGTGAGCACCGGCAACTTACTGTGAAGCCGAAGAGCGTGACGACGTGACCGGGGGAACCCTATGGAGGTGGCAATCGTCAATTGAAGAAGATGACCGGAGAGGGAATGACACATCGATTAGGTCGACTCGGAGTTCTCCGGCTTACATGATATGGCCAGGGAGAACGAGGGTGATGAGGCGACCCTCCTGTACACCTCAGATATACGCGGGGAGGTCTATATCGATGAACTCCGGCGAGGTTTGGGGTGAGTGTGTCGGTCACTGAGAGAGAACAGAGAGGGAGAAGAGGAGCGAGTGGATGAGGATGGGACGGAGCGTCGCGGTGGAGTTCTTATCCCTCAGGATGACGTCGGCGGCTGCACGAATCGTAACACAGCGACGGCGTATGGCGGAGCTTGAGCCAGCGAGCTGCTTCGCCGGCGGCGTCCTTCTGGCGAGAGGAGGAAGAAAGGAGGAAAAGAACTGAAGGGGTACTGGGCTGCTGTTGGGCCTCCGTGGCTGCTGCAGAGTGAGCGAAAAATATTGGTTGTAACCAGCGGGTGTTGAATAGAGAGGAGAGGGAATGGGCCGTGGGTCAGATTGGGTTTTCCCTCTATTTTTTCCTGGTTTTATTCCTTTTTCATTTTCTGTTTTTTTTTCAGGTTTGTATTTTTAGATTTGGTTTGAACTTTTCTTTTTGAAATTTTGTTTGCTGAATACTTGCAGCAACAATAAAGTTATTAAAAAATCCATTTGTGAATTTTTATTATGTATTGTGATGTTTTCTTTATTTCCTTTATATATATATATCCTTTTCTATAACAATGTTTTCACTTTCAATTGGAGTGATGAAGTTTGTAAAATGTTTATCATGAATTATGGGAGTTTTAATATATTTATATCCTATTAAAATTGTGAACAAAGGTGAATGGTTAAGACATATTATCTTTATGTTTATAATCATAAATGATATCACCATTTAAATTAAAATAGTGGAATTGTTTTCTAAGCTAACTTATGAGAAAGAATTGATAAAGATGGTTCCTAAGCACCTATGATGATGATAATTAGAAATGATAAAGATATGCTTAATTGATTTGTTATAGGAAAATATTCCTATAAAGCATTGGGGAAGCAAGATGATAGATCAACAGATGGGATGGATGTTAAGCTTGATTATAGATTTAGGGTTTAATGTTTACCAAGAATTCCTATCTTCTATACTTCATAATTCTAGACTTCTGATTAAGGAATTCCTTTCCTAGATATATTACTTCTCTATGTCCATCATCATGTATTAACATGATGGGCTTTGCTTTATAGAAACTTCTTATTCTCCCTTTATTATTGTAAATCCATATATAAATCCAATGAGCTTGTCATTAAATCCTTTCATAATCATTTATATCTATACTTGGCTATATCAACTACTCTATTGCTGATAACCCCCAATCCAACAAGTGGTTACTTCTAACTCCAATCATACTCTTCCTTAATCATCCTTCACTAATATCACTTCAATAGGTATACATCCAATCCTACTTCACCTCAAGTGCTTAGTATTTCCCAAAGAGGAAAATACTACTTCTTTAATCCAATATTACTCTAGCATCACTTTATTCATACTATCTTGTCTCTTCTTAACTCCAGTATCTATTATTCCAACCTCACATTATATTAAGGTGACTTGTAATGACTATTCTAGGATAATATATCTATACTATGGTTCAATCATGGTTTATCCACCAATGTCACTTATACATGGTATAAGCATTCAATATTGGTGAGTAAGGCATGATCATTATGATCCTTTGATCCTTTATGATTCAGGTTTCCAGTTGGCTAAACAAGGCTTCATCAATACAACATTGCAGTTGTATTGAAATTATCTTCTATCTAGCTCTATTGGATTAAGAGATATGATTCATTGACTATACCAACTTGATCCAATAGGACTACTCTTGGTAACTATCTTTAGACTTTATCCTTGTAATCTTCTTTGTTACCATGTTGATTTGATTTCCTCCAAGCACTCTCATCCTATAGATGACATCTAAAACTAGCATCACTATTTACCTCTTCTGACTTCTTTCTTTATAAGCCTTAAGTGAATGGTATAATAAGTACAAGAGTTGATAGGTCAAGAGTTGATAGGTTAAGAATTGGTGAATCAATAGTTGATTTTTCAATATTGATGAACAACAAATATAAGGATAGGATTCAATAGAGATGATAGGGGTTGATATGGAAAGAAAGGTATATGGTGAATGATCTTAACTTTGGTTTCTTTCCTACTCAATCTCACTAGAGAGTTAAAGTTAAATATTTCCATGATACTCATGGTATAAGTAGATGAGATTAAGATATAGTTGTTACATTCTTATTATTTGTGTTATATTTATAATTTGGTATTCATGAGTGAATATAATGAAGACTATGATATGATCACCTAAGAATCAAATATAAATCATTAAGTAATGTATTAGGGTTTAATTTTATTCCATTTGATCTACCCTTAGATCAAATCATGTGTACCCAAAATAAGGTTTTAGCAAAGGTCATATTGAAACTTATCGCGGTGAACTTGATGATCTACTTCAATTTCATCAAGTTAAGAGAAGCTTCAATCACTTTGACAAGTTTTTATTTAAAAGCGCGAAAATTATTCAGATTTTCTATGCATGAATGCAATGCACATCTCTGTGTTCAGCTTATTTCTAAGCTCTAATGCTGGGATCGCCCGCCACAACGAGAAGCTCTTGAACTGCACCACCCGTAGTCGGGGAGCCCCGCCCATGCCCATATCGGGAAGGTAAAGGAAAAAATGATGTCGACGGCACCGCGCGGGCCTTGCCCAATGACGTACGCAGCGATGACAGGGAGGAATAAGGGAAGGGGGTGTAGAGGTCGCCAATGACCCGGTCTCTCGCGTAAGAGCGACACGAATTTGAGAGTGGGGAAGCGGGACTTGTTCAAGAGTCCACCCTCAGAAACCCCATAAGTCCTCCCTCGTCGTCATTGTTGTTGCAGACTGTTAGGGTATATATGTATATGTTTGTTATGGTAGTATAGGATAAAGGCAGGATACATTTTCATACTATCCTAAAACGCTTATATATACTCGTCCTTGAGGCTTAATAATATATTCATCATATTCCGCCAATCTCTTTTTGTAGCGTTCTACATGGTATCATCCCTAATTCGATCCTAACCTCGAGGATCCGTCGCATCCACCTAGCCTCTCCGCCACCACTTTCCAAACCCTAGCATCGCCCCCCCCCCATGGCGACGCGCTAGCTGAGCAACACGCTTCCGCCGCGCTGCCCTCGGGGAGGTCGATCTCCACCCGTATGCAGGGTTCATCCGCTGATCTATGATCGCCTGCCCTGTAAGTCTCTTTATTCCGTCTCTTGATTGGTTTTCTTTTTTAGTTTACCGATCTTAGATCGGATTGACTCGCCCACCGTCGTCATCTACTCGCGCCTCTACTCCGACCATCGGTATCGGTGATGTACACCATGCCTGTGCGCCAGCCCTCTCCGCTGTCGCGGCCTCACGGCAGGCTGCCGGCTGCTACGCCTTCCTTGGAAGGCTGCCGCGGCGGCCCCCTCGGATCTTCATCGTCCTGGACTTCACCGACAATGCCGCCATCGACTACGATCTAAGCATCGTCCACGCCATGGCACATACAACACAACGACGGTCTGATCAACCGATCCCGCGCATGTCTTCGCCAAGCACGTCCTTGAGAACACGCCTTCCACCAATCGAGCTACGGGATGTTGCTGCGTCCGCCCCTTCGGGACGCAACGCCGCCTCCTGTGGTCTACGCTACCAGATTCCAGCACGTCTTCCTTGGCATGTACGTTGCTGGTCTCCTAGCCGCTGCACCGACTTGCGCCCTGCGGCTATGCCTCCTCCTCGGGTCGTAGCGTCGATGTATGCAGTCTACTTCGCCGTCCCTACGCACCGACGACCTCGGCTTCCGCCGCGCCATCTCCTATAGGCGCGGATCACCACTGTCTGTGCATGGTCTTCGTCACGCCGCGAGGTTCTTCCTCACCTACTTTAAGCACCGTTGTCTCACTTCACAAGGTAACCTGCAGGACGACTTCTCGCTGTTGTAGGTCCCACCGACTACCCTATCGCCACTCTCGGCATTCAGCATGAGCATCTCAAGTCACGGTTGTTTTCGCCGTCCTATACGTCTTCGTCCACTACAACCACGTCGTCTAACCCGACTGAAACCAGACTAATCAGCACGCACGCCATGGAACCCAGCCTCAAAAAACCTCATAATTAAGTCCTTCCTCGTGGGCATTGCAGTTTCAGACCAACCCGGCCGGAACCCAGCCTAATTCAACACCCTCTCATGCCGGGTCTCAACAGCGCGCGCCATGGAAGAAGAAAGCCGTCAACAGTGTTGTTTCTCCCAGCAATGGTCGACAAAAATGATATAACTAGCCCATAACCGAAGACGTGCGGTAGAGTTGAGCTCCACATTGGAGTCATCGACGAAGCTTGGATTCCGTCGGCCGGGGAAGAAGAAAAACAATGGCGGTAGTACGTAGCATCATGTCCATGCACGTACGACAGCTCCATCTGAACGTGCGTTCGTAAGATCTCAGTCCGCAGATGAGACGAGGCTAGGCGACCGGAAATTAAACCGCCCCATCCTACGTACAGTACTACCGCGCGCAGTACGTAGCTAGCTACAGTACTAGGGTCGATCGATCGACGTCGTCGTCCTACGACGTACGTGTAGACTGACCTAGCTAGTATGTTTACCGATAACATAGTATACGTCCCTCGGCCATTACGACGCGCGCTGATATGAGCTCGATCCGTTGGCTTGTCCGCATCTATCATCCGATCGTCCGTAGAGAGGGAGCGTCGGAAGTGAGACTGTACGTGAGAGAGACGGAGAGCTAGTACTAGCATCCAATGCGACGATTTATGAGCTTGTGTGCCGCGGTCGGCCGTTTTCTCGATTCCATCGACGACGCCGATTGCATGGAACTGCGTGATGTATGCGTGGTACTACAAGGTCGGGGTCAGCTAATGCCGACTGTCCCATGGAGGAAAGCGACCATGCACCTGATCACGACAGGTTCTTAAATCCAACGTACACGTCTAGCGTCACACTGCGTGCGTACGTCCGTATGCTTCAATTCTCCCCCCAATCGAAATCGATGCAATGCAACCCCAACCATCATTAATTACCAGATCGAGATTGAGGTTCAAGAGAGCGTTAGGTTATGTGTGAATTCTGGCCAATGTTTGTCAAGCTCGGGGCGTATGTATGTGCCCGCTGCCCCGTGGAAGTATATATGGAAAAGTCATATACATTCAGGTTTGTCATGCCTGTAAATTGTGCCCAGTCCCCCACATGCCACATCCACTAGCAAGAGCATCTCTAATCCATCCCCTTTCAGCCGTTATTGAACCTTTTTTTCTCCTCTAACGGCCAAAACACTCTCTAACCGAACCTATAACTGGCTTAGAGGAAAATCTTTTTTTTTATAAATCAGCCTCCGGTATACGTGCCGCGGGCCTCAACACTCCGCCACACCATTCTCGTCGGTGTTACCAGCGCCGGCCACCGGGCGCCTCCGCCGATAGCCCGAAACACCGCCACCCTATTTCCCCCTACACCCCAGTCGCCGGTGCCAGCCATTGCCGTAATCGCCCTCAAGAGCCGCCGCATCAAGCTCGATCCCGCCTCCGACCGGAACCGATAGAAAGTTCTTTTCCGGCCACGACGAGGTCGATTTTGTTCGGAAAAAAGCCGTCGGAGGGAATGGAGGTGGTGTAGATCGACCGCGGCCAACCAATTCGTGGCCAGAACCGAGGGCCGTGGCCATATTCCGACGAACTTTGACAGGCGGCGGAGACGTTGGTTCGTCGTCGTCCGGGCATCGCGCTACCGCAAGGAGGGCATAACTCCACATGACCTTACCGTCCAGTCGTCGTGTAGCCCCTGCGATCGTCGAGCACACTTTTGGTCGGCTAAACTACCCCGATCGCGATATGCACCTCCGCCGCGCACAAGGTATTCAACCAAATTTCCATTGGACTTTTTTGTTTGTTTTTCAACTTTGTTTGCGGCCTAGTTTGACCGAGAGCACCTTCGGATGTAGATGAAGAGGATGAGAGGGATGATTTTCGATGATTCTTCGTCCTAGAAGAAAGATGAGGTAGACAAAGATTTGGAAATGAAAATGGTCATGATTTTGAACGAAGATTTTTAGGCGCCAAGGAGAGGATCTCAGTTCGGCCATGCTTGGATCAACCGAAACAGAGCCGAGGGTCATGACAAGATCATGAGGGATTATTTCAACCCTGATGCAACCTACACGGACAAAAAATTCTGGCACCGGTTTCGGATGCAAAAATACTTGTTCCTCACCATCACAAGATTCATGGAGGACTACGATGATTGGTTCAAGGTCAAAGGAGTGCTACGGGAGAGATCAGTGCTAGCCCAGTGATGAAGTGTGTGGCGGCCATGAGTGTACTTGCATATGGTTGTTCGTCTGACGCCATTGATAACTATGTGTGCCTTGGGGAGGATACAGTTTTAGAGGCCGTGAGAAGGTTTACAAAAGCAGTGATTGATATCTTGCTGACTGGATCTACCCTAAATGAGCAAAATTTGTGAAGACAATCCCCCGACATCTTTGCAATAATCCATAGTAATCACACTTTGCAACAGAGAAAGAGGCAACAAGGAAATATGTGGAGAGAGCTTTTGGTGTGCTTCAGAATCGCTTTGGCATTATTCATGGACCTGTCGAGTATGGGAAGCCATAGGTCCTCTGGCATATAATGATATGTTGCATCATTTTGCATAACATGATCATCGAAGATGAGAGAGACATGGTTGATGACTTTAGGTACATCTCAAATGGAGACCCTGTTGTGTATGAGCATGGTCTAAACATGATCGACCAGTTCCTTGCAATGCACAGAAGCATCGAGAATAAGGAGGGACATAATCCCACTATAGACATATCTTGTTGAGCATCTCTGGCGTCTCCACGACAATTAGTTGTGTTTGTTTTCATTAATTTGCTTTCGAACAATTCGATTTATTACATTCAATTTGGTTTATAATATTGAATAATTTGATTTATTACATTTATTTGGGGATCGATTCTGCGGCGCTAAGTTTAGAGGAGAAAATATAGAAAGTTAAGTTTACTCTGACCTTTTAGTCCTCTAAGGAATAGGGGATATGATAGATATGCTCTATGGGGGTTAATCCAGAAAAAGAATTCCGGGTTAATGTATCGTATCAATGAAAAGTGTAAGTTTGATCTCCACACGATCGAGCCCAACGGCTCGACCGTACCCTTGACCACGTTCTGATCGGGGACTCCCAACCTCTCTGGTTGGTGGGCCCCTATCACCTGCGCGTATATAAAGAGGTGGGGTCCGGTGGCACACCGAACAAGGTTTGTCGTGCGCCACTCCCCACGCCCTTCCGATTGAGGGCTCGCGCAGAGTGACGGGAAGCACCACCGATGCCGCCACCACTGCCCACGCTCACGCCGTCGCCCTCCCCATGGCAACCGGCTCGGGCTCCTCGAGCTCCGCCGGTGCAAGTAGTCTCTCTCCCCTCTCACCAGTCCCTTCCTCTCTCAGTACATGATCAAGATCTTGTATAGATAAAGTGCTACCGAATTGATCTAGCCTAGATGATCCTAAGGCATATATAACATTGGTATCAGAGCCTCTAGTCTATGGTTTTTCGGTGAACAGAAAATGCAAAGAAACTCTAACCCTAACCCTACAGAGCGCCTGCCCTTACGGCCGCGCCGTTCCTCTCGATCCCGACGCATTGGCAAGCCTAGGTACGGAAGAAGAACAAACCCCCCTGTGGGACAAAGAAAGTCAAAGTTTTTCCCCATTCCCAAAGCACCTGCCCCAAACCCGAATCCCGGATCGAAACAGAGAACAGTAAAATCCCCAAAGGAAAATCCCCTGATTTTTCCCGAATCAAGTAGTCAAACAGAAAAGGGAAAATCACACCGGCTGTCAAAGAACGCCGGCAAAGGGCGCCGCCACCTGCGCTGCTTGATAGCGACGCACCCACCCTCAGGTGGGTGCGCGCGCAGCCAAGGGGGCAGGGAGGGGCGCCGCAGATCTTCCGCTCACGCTAGCTGTAGAGTGTGGTTCAGGGAAAGGGGATATTGGAAAGGGGATCTCGTCACCGGCCTCGTGTCGAGCGCTCCGTCAGTTGCTGGTAAAGGGGGACATCGACCGCAAAGTCAGCACCGCCGCCAGAGGGCTGCGGGTGCCTGCGGGGTGGGCGAGACGAGAGATAGAATGAGCGGGGAAGTGGGGGAAATGAATGAGGGCTAGGGTTACAGGGACCGGGGGTTGCCGCTGGTTTTGATCTACCGAACTCAGCGGCGGTCCATCCGATCTCACGGATGGCTAGGATAGCGCCACGTGCAGGGGCGGTTCCAGGCCAAGCGAGTCGCAGGCCGCTGGCTGGCCGCTGGGCCATTTTGGGTCGAGCCAAAAGGCCGCAGAGCGTTGCGCCAGGCAGCGCGTAAAGAGTGACCATAGGCGGGCTGTGGGCTGCCAGCGTGAAAGAAAAGGCCCAGACAGACAGTTTTCTTTGTTATTTTTTACGGAACAGGTTTTTTATTGTTTTTTGTCCAAATTTTGGGCAAATTTCATATAGTTTTTTATATTCAAATTATTCCAACGAAAATTTGTTAAGAGAATTTAAAAGTGATAGAAATATTTCTATAAAGTATAAAAGTTCATGAATTTTGTATTCATATTCCACTGCAAATAGTTAAAGGTAATTGCTTAAATGCAATAAAGTGATAATTAAATTTTTAAAAGATGTGATAAAGTGATATTAAAATGCGATTATGATTCTGTTATATATAACCAACTCTATTAATAGCATGATCAGGATTTGTTATTTTATGTGAAAAGGTGCATTTATCTATGTAAATAGTTAAAAGTGTTTATTAAAGGTTTAAAGTGATAATTAAATTTTAAAAGTATGTTAAAGTGATTATTGAAACAATTATGGTTCTGTTATTTTATGACCAACTTTATTAATAACATGATCATGTTTTGTTGCAATAATATGTGCATTTATCTCTATTATCTGCCCAACGGTGATATGGATTCAATTGCATAAACAGTTGTATGTTTTAATTTATACCAACGTTGAATTAATGCATACAATTGTTGTTATGGTTACATATTATTATAGTTTAAAGAAGAAAAGATGATGATGTTGCATGGAAGGAAAATAAAAGAGACCATGCTCTATTGAAGATGACATATACCTTAGAGAACTAAAAGATGTTTAATACCAACAAAAGTTGCATTATTTTTAAAGACACAATTAAGAACGCTAATGCGGGCTCAATTGCAAAGTATGCTTCCGCATGGGAGTATAGAAAAGATAAAGAGCCAGTTCACTGGTTCTTCAAAAGACATATGCCCCACCTGCTAAAACAGCTGGTGACATAAAGGTACGATGGAGGTGCACATGGCATAGGAGAATCCGGATGAGCAACATGGAAGCTAAGCTTAAGCCCATGGATGCTGATTTGGAGCTAAAGGCTGCACTCCTTGTTCACTTGGTGATGGCTTCACTGTCTCAACAGTTTGACACCTTTGTTGTCAATTATAGCATGTCCTTAGAAAAATAGGACACAGAAAAGACTAAAAGTCTTCATTACACAGAAACTTGATAACTGTATCCCATATGGACAAAGATAAGTATGAGTGTTTTTCTCTACTTTTGGACATGGCAAGTGTGCCATATGGTTTAATAATGCTTATGTGAGTGAGCAAATTTCCTTATCGAACAAAGAACAAAAGAAAAGAAAGCCAACTCATGACTCGTCGAAGTTATGGCACTGTAGATTAGGCCATATTTCGAGGGGAAGAATAGAAAACCTCGTTAAAAATTACATTCTTCCTCCATTAAAGTTCTCATATATGGAACAATGCATAGATTGCATAAAAGGAAAATATGTAAAGCAAATCAAAAAGGGTACAAACCGAAGTATAGCAACACTAGAAATCATTCACACTAATAGTTGTGGACCGTTTCCTATGAAAAGTGTGGATGGTTATGATTCGTTCATAACATTCACATATGATCACTCCCGATATGGTTATATTTATCCAATTAAAAAAAGATCTGAGGCTTTGGATAAATTTAAGATTTTAAAGGCTAAAATTGAAAATCAGCATGACAAAAGAATCGAAATAGTTCAGTCCGACCGTGGGGGGAGTACTACGGTCGGCACACTCCATATGGTCAAGTACCCGGACCTTTTGCAAGGTTTCTATAGGAAAATGGAATAGTCGCCCCGTATTCTATGTCGGGCGAACATCAGCAAAATGGAGTAGCTGAAAGGCGTAACCGTACCCTTATGGATATGGTGTGCAGCATGATGAGCTATTCCACCCTCCCATTGGGATTATGGATGGAGGCGCTTAAAACCGCCATTCACATTCTCAACAGAGTACCAAACAAGTCGGTGCCCAAAACACTGTACGAGTTGTGGACATGCAGAGTTCCCTCTCTGCGCCACTTGAGGGTCTAGCGGAGCCCAGCTGAGGCAAAAGGTTTTAATCCAAACATTGCAAAGTTAGACCCCAAAATAGTGTCTTGACACTTTATTGGCTATCCCGATAGATCAAAACGTTATCGTTTCTACTGTCCTGACAAATACACAAAGTTTGTAGAAACGAGACATGCGGTCTTATTGGAGGACGAATCGATGAGGGGGAGCACGTTAGCTCGGAAAATCGATCTTGAGGAGAAGAGGGTGCATGCACCTAATCCGATGACTCAGGAGCCATTTTTCTCGCTACCTGTTGTGCCACCATCGACAACCCCTGAGGTTGCGGTGCAGGCACCTGTTGTGACTCCACATGTGACAACAATGAGAGAAGGTCTGGAACTTGTCCGTCGGGAGCCGCCTAAACCCACTGTTGAGCACGAAAGGAAGCCGGAACAGCCACACTCAGCAAATGTGCCAGAACCTGAAGCGCGAAATGAGCAAGAGTCTGACGAACTCAGAAGGTCTAAAAGATAAAGAAGACCGGCCATTTCTAAAGAAATTTACAAATTTTATAACACAGAAACAGTTCATATGGAGGGTGAACCCACCTCATATGAAGAAGCCATGAGAATCCCTCACTCAGCCAAGTGGGTGGAGGCAATGGAAGATGAAATGAAATCGATGAGTTCCAATAATGTTTGGGACTTATAGGAAATTCCTAAAGGAGCCAAAACAGTAGGTTGCAAATGAGTCTACAAAACAAAGTATGACTCCAATGGGAATGTAGAAAAGTATAAAGCAAGACTTGTGGCAAAAGGCTTTACACAAAGAGAAGGGGTAGATTACAATGTGACTTTTTCTTCGATCTCATGTAAGGATTCCTTCAGAATCATAATGGCACTAGTTGCACATTTTGATTTAGAGCTTCATCAAATGGATGTAAAGATGGCATTTCTAAATGAAGATTTAGAAGAAAATGTTTACATGAAACAACCCAAGGTTTTTTTCATGAAGGGGAAGGAACATCTGGGATGCCGCCTAAATACATCCATTTATGGGTTATAGCAAGCCTCTAGACAGTGGTATTTAAAGTTCAATGATATAATCAAAAGATTTGGATTTAAAGAGAATGTTGAGGACAACTGCAATTATGCAAAGTTTAAAAGTGGGAAATATATTTTCCTAATTCTGTATGTGGATGGTATCTTGCTTGCTAGCAGTGATGTCAGTCTACTACTAGAAACAAAGAAGTTTTTGTCTTCAAATTTTGACATGAAAGATCTTGGTGAAGCTTCTTATGTTCTAGGCATAGAAATTCACCGAGATAAAAAGAATAGAGTGTTAGGACTGTCGCAGAAGGCATATTGTGAAAGTACTCTAAAGAAATACAATATGCATGCGAGTAATGCCACACCTGCTCCCATAGTCAAGGGCGATAGTTTTGGAAAATTTCAGTGTCCAAAGAATCAATATGAGATCGATCAAATGAAGTCCGTACCATATGCTTCGTCCGTTGGAAGCTTACAGTATGCACAAGTATGCACTCGCCCTGACTTAGCTTTTATCACCGGGGTACTCGGTAGATATCAAGAGAATCCAGGCATAGAGCACTGAAAAATGGTAAAGAAAGCTTTGCGTTATGTGCAAGACATAAAAGGCCTCATGCTAACATATAAAAGATCTGATTCCCTAGAAATACGAGGGTATTCAGATGCAGATTTTGCGGGAGATAAAGATGATAGAAAGTCCACGACAGGGTATGTATTTACTCTCGCAGGAGGTGCTATTTCGTGGAGAAGTGCCAAACAGTCAATAGTTGCATCATCTACTATGTATGCGGAATTTATAGCATGCTATGAGGCCATGGGACATGAGTTATGGTTAAAGAAATTTCTACCCGACTTGAGAGTGGTAGACTGCATTAGCAGACCACTAAAGATGTACTGTGACAACAAGCTCGCAGTATTCTATGCTCACAACAACAATTCGAGTAATGCTACAAAGTCAATAGATATAAAGTATTATGTTGTGAAGGATAAAGTCTAGCATCAAACTATAAGTGTCGAGCATATAAGGACAAAGAATATGCTTGCGGATCCGCTAACGAAAGTCTTACCACCCAATGTGTTCAAGAAACACTTAGCCGGCATGGGATTAATGGAAAGTCTATGATTCCTGGACTACAGAGGCCCAAAAATAACAGGATTTGTTTTAAAGCAGAAAAATATATAGTGGATGTCTGATTCTATCGGCAATTGAGCTGTGACGATGAAACATGATCTATATACTGATCCGTGATGAAACGAGTAAAGCATAAAGTTAAAAGTAAAGTTGAGATCAAGGAGGAGAATGTAAGGTTGATCTCGACACGATCGAGCCCAATGGCTCGACCGTACCCTTGACCACGTTCTGATCGGGGACACCCAACCTCTCTGGTTGGTGGGCCCCTGTCACCTGCGCGTATATAAAGAGGTGGGGTCCGGTGGCACACCGAACAAGGTTTGTCGTGTGCCACTCCCCACGTCCTTCTGATTGAGGGCTCACGTAGAGTGACGGGAAGCACCACCGACGCCGCCACCACTGCCCACGCTCACGCCGTCGCCCTCCCCATGGCAACCGGATCGGGCTCCTCGAGCTCCACCGGTGTAGGTAGTCTCTCTCCCCTCTCACCAATTCCTTCCTCTCTCAGTACATGAGCAAGATCTCGTATAGATAAAGTGCTACCGAATTGATCTAGCCTAGATGATCCTAAGGCAGATCTAACAACATGTCATTCTCTTGTTGAAAAGTCTCCCAGTTGGACGTTTAATCGGTAGGCTTTAAGACGGAACATATTCATTGGATATTTGTATCTATACGAGGAGGGACTCGGGTAAGAAGAGGGGAGGAATCGGGAAAAGGTATGACCTTAACACATGCAACGCGAGATGAAGACGACGTGAAAGTGCATCTAGGCACCTTAATGTATTTTGGTTCATTAAGGAAAAAAAATTAAGTGAACAGTGAGTGTTTCAAGTTCTAATACCTATGGTAGTTGGAACAAATTCAATGCATACCCAAGAAAATGGAAAAAAAAGTTGGCAAAACTTAGAATTTTCCATATGCTTTTGGTGAAATTTCCTATCAAGATGAGTGGTTGACTTAAACAAGGGTTTGGAATTATTGCATATATCTCAAAGTTAATCTTCAAGATTCCAACTTGATGTCTATTTATTTACAAAAATAGTAGTTATTAACAAATAAATATAACATCTTTGCCTACAAATATACAGGCTTGCCCCTTAACTCTAGCCTTCGGGCTCCTTTCTCCGTTTCCCCTGTTGCCGTTGCCGCTGGCTTGGTCCAGAGTGGTGGCGGGCCTCATCCCTAAAGTAGGGCGGGGACCTCCGGCGTCCTCGTAGCGGTGGAGCCTGGATCCCGGGGCGACGACCCTAGATCGGTTATGGTGGTGCAACGTTCCCCTCGATGGTGCGCCTCGCCCTCAGCAACGTCAATGTGACCTCATTGGGAGGTCCCTGGCGGTGCTAGGCGTGCAAGATGGAGACGACATCAATGAGGGAAATGACAGTGACTTCGGCCGCCTCCTTGGTGAGAACCATGTTCCAGTTTTGGCCAGAACCGACGATGGTGATGCCTTTGACACTGCATACTTTAGTGGAGGCATCGTTCGTGGGAGTTGAATCACCGTCTTGGTCTAATTTGCCAACGCAACCATTGTCCCCTTGCTTTGGCTGCTTCAGGGGAACCCTAGATCTGGATCTCCTGGATTGGACTATGGTGGCGCATGGTGTTGTTCTCCCAACTCGAAGTTGGGTGGCCTGGTGAGGCCTCCGGACTAGATGGTGTGAGGTTAGGGCACATGGTCCGATCATGGTCACCCCGTGATCAAGCTTATAGGTATAGCATAGAGATCGCTAGGAATATGGCTTTCGGTTGACCAGTGTATTTATTTTGACAGACTTTGTTGAATAGGGTTTCAACCTCTCTTTTTTTTAAAAAAAATCTGAAGCTACCCGACTAGTCACCGTCACTGGAGTTTCTCAACTCGCCCGGCATCGTCAGAACCAAGTTTCCCGTCCATATGATGGCATATGTGGTGAGCAACCTAAAAAAATCAATATCAAGAAAAAGAAGTTCCCCATACTGTGATTAGCCTCCTAATTCACATACTCCAACAAGTAACGTGTGTGTGAGTTTCTTGGGTGATAGTTTTTCTGTTTGGAAAGTAGACGGCCTGAATCGTGACCAGTTTAAACTTGGTTCGATCACTTAACCAATTATTATTCTGTTGGGCCCTATTGTGCGCTAATGACAGAATTTGGCTCACAGACGATGCTTTCTACTTCTGGGCTGGAAACGGCTGAACGATGTGGGCTTTCTTTGTTTACTATAGGCAGTGTTCCTATCAAAAATAAAACTGTAGGCGGTTTATGTAAAGTCCGGTCCGTAGGCGGAGTACATTCTAAGCTATAGCTTTATTTATTCTTGTTGCGGGAGATCCTAAACTGACTTTTCAATGAAAAACAAAAGAGACGACTTTGACGTTATGGAACTTGTTGAGCAACCCAGCTGGTGGTGCTTCGAAACTCATCCTTTTCTTCTGTGCCACTTTTCGCTGCCATCGGACATGTATTTTTGTCTTGTCCATCCAGAAGCCGACCTTGCAGGAAGGAAGCTTGTCGGAAAGGTTCGCGCTCGAGCCCGGAAGCAGCAGCAGGGGAGACCAGCCCCGCGGCCACGTCTCCCTGTGGCTCTCCAGACAGGCTTTTCTAGAATCCTACTCAGGAGCACGCTCATACTACTAAGTAAAAAACAAAACGTTGTGGCCCCGTCCAAAGAATGTGAAAGTCGGGTTCAGTGTAGTGATGCATCTTTGACACGGCGCACATCGCGGAAATTCCACGAAATTTCACGGACAGCCATGCCACCCTGCCCAAAATTTCGGATAAGAAGTTCGGACACGGCCGTTGAAACAAAGGAAAAAACTGGTGGTTTCGGGGGGAAAAGGGGGAAAAATCGGTAGCTATACTCTATACAGACATGTGAGGATTGTGTACGGGTTTTTCACATAGTATATAAAAAACGTGGAAGCTGTGAAAAATATACTGCTGTAGCAGAGGCACCGTGCCGAATCTGCATTTGTTCCCGTCGCGTTGCTTGCCGTGTGCCGTCCCCTCTAGGCTCTGGACGAGGACGGCCGAGCACAGTCGGCAGACTAGCAACGTGCGCTATCCCGTTCCCGTGTCACGTACAGCCACGGAGCGTCAGCCCGGTACGTGACCAACATGATCAGTTCGTGACGGCGACGAGGCGCGCAATAAAGCAGGACAGGTGGCGCGCGGCAGCAAACTGCAAACCGAAACCCCCTTCGCCTCGGACACCTGGCCGGAGTTCCGTAGTACGTTCCGCGAGGACCCCCTGCCCGACCGACCAGGTGGCGCGCCGTCCGGGCTCCAGCCGGCGACAGGTGTCCAGTCCCGCGCGCGACGGCGACGGCACTCCGGCGGTGCCGCGCCCTGGCCCTCGCGCTCGCCGGGGCAAGCGTGGCGGTCGTGGTCGAGCCCTACTTACGTACCGCGTTACGTAGACGGGACAGACAGCTGCGGAGAAGAGAACCGCGTGTGTTTTGTTTGGTCAGGTTTCGGTGGCAGGTGGGGTGGTGTGTTCCTCCCGGCCGGTCGCTGACGTCGCCGGAGCGGCCGACAGGTGCGGAGTCACGGTGCTGCTGCTGCCGCCAGCACCGATGGCGACGGTGCGTTCAGGTCTTCGGGGGGAAGCTGAGGTGAACCTTCATCCGTCCCTTTCTCCGGATCTCTTGGCTGCGGCCTGCGGGCCGGAGTGCGCCGGTACGTACGCACGCAGGCTGGCTGGCTGGCTGCCTGCTGTTATATATTGACCGCTCCTTTCCTTGTTTTTCTTCTCGACGAAAAAGACTCAAAGGGCGTCTGGTTTCGTGCCTTGGCCACAAAGTACAAGGGGGGTGCGTACGTCGTCCTGCACTCTGATTAGCCCTCCTAATAACAATTCAAGCACTTGGTAATTGGCTCTTGATCGTCTCGCACGGCCGAAATCAGAAAGTCAATCAAAAACATAGAGGCACGTAGTACGCAAGCAGCAAAGGAAACCATTAGACACGAAGTGGTCTTGACAGGTACAAACGGGATAAAGTGGTGTGCCTTTTCCTGCCACTCTTCTGCGGAAGTAGTTAGAGGCGAGTCACGATAGACACAAGGAACGAGTGTGCGAACCGAGTCTAGAGGGAAAGAGATGCAGAGAACGTGTGGACGTGCATGCCTGCCTCCCATACGGACCGTGGATACACACATGCCCGAGAGCGGGTTTATCGATAGACCCTTGTATTAGAGCATCTTGAACAAAATGATAGACTCTTGCCTGACAGCATCTAAAATAGCGCGCGTTAAAACTTGCTTATAGTGTTGTTTTTTGATTTGCAGCGCTTGCGGCGTTCTATCGGACGCCGTAAACTCACGCGCGACAAAACTACGCTCCACCGAACGCTGGAAAATACAACATGCATAGGCTGCAAACACAAAACACACACCCATCTCCAAAAAAGAAGATCAAACACACATAAATAAAATCAACAATAAATATGGTCAAACGAGTTGATACTCATCCTAAAAGAACAACGGGAAGTAGCTCTCCGGGAAGGTTGGATTTTTCGTAAAATAGTTCTGAATTAACTTATTGTAGGTCTCAGTCTGCTCCCTCCACAGCTTTTGACGATCAAAAACGAAACCATCATGCTTCGGCCACTTTGTGTGCATAGCTAAGATCAACAACATAGTTTTTCTTCTTCTAAATTCATCTCCCCATCGGACCGAATCATACGAGGAGTTCATATATAAAGAAAATCCTAAGTTTAATTTGCATCTAAAATCACCTATGCACAAATGGAAAATCAACTTGGACGCCACATACCTACGCGCGGCTCGTCCTGCTCATGTCGCGCGAGCGGAGGTGCGGGTGGAACGACAGATGCGCGAATCGACCAAACTCCACGGCGGTGGCGGCGACGGCCCGATTTAAGCAGCGCTGGCGCCCCAAAGAACTACTGGAGTAGCGGCGCCCGCTGATCTACCGCGGTGAGCAATGGAGAGGCGTCGTCGTCGTCCATGGCCAGAGAATTGCTAGCGGGGGTGTGAGAGCGGAGGCAGGCGGGCGTGGGAAAGTTTCAGCACGGTCGTTGGCGTTCGCGTGTTCGCTGTGCCTTGTGCCTGTCAGGAATATGCAACTTGTATTTCTCTGGGGGGCAAATGCCACAATATATAGTACAGGTACAGGACAAATATGCAGGAAGCCCCCTAACATATGGGGAAATACAATATACAAATATATACATCTAACACCCCCCTCCCCCTCAAACTCATGGTGGATCCACAACACTGAGTTTGGAGAGTAAGAAATCATGCTGCGCTCTGTGCCTTCGTGAAGAAATCCGCCAACTGTAAATCTGAAGGCACATACTGAAGCGCAACAACCTGAGCCTGCACCTGAGCACGTGTATAGAAAGCATCAACACCAATATGCATGCTTGACCGGAGCACGTGCAACACTAATAGCACCTGTACTGTCAGACAAAACTAGACTGGGTGTGGTAATAGAGACCCCAAAATCCGCAAGTAACCACCGTAACCAGGTCACCTCAGCAGTCAACAAGGTCATAGCACGCAACTCAGCCTCAACACTTGAAAAGAAAACCGCTGTCTGTTTCTTCGTCTTCCAAGCAATGAGCGAACCACCAAGAAACACACAGTAAGCAGAAAGTGAACAACGATCCGAAGGATCACTCGCCCACGTAGCGTCCGAATAACACTAGAGCTGGAACGAGGAAAGAAAAGGCGACGAGTGATCGTACCACGAAGATAACGAAGAACACGGAGAAGATGACTATAGTGAACAGTGGTAGGAGCAGAAACAAACTGACTCGAAATATGAACATGATAAGAAATGTCAGGGCGAGTGACAGCAAGATAAACAAGACTCCCAATAAGATGATGATAACGCGTCGGATCAGGAAGAAGATCACCATCAGTAGACTGAAGCTTAACATTAAGCTCCATAGGGGTCTCAACAGTGCGCTCATCCCCTAGAGCAGCACGAGCAAGAAGATCCTGAATATACTTTTCCTGAGAGATGTAAAAGCCATCCGAAGTGGAGGAAACCTTAATCCCAAGAAAGTATCGAAGAGGACCAAGATCAGTCATAAGAAACTGATCACGAAGACGAGCCTTAACAAAGGCGATATACTCAGAATCATCACCAGTAATGATCATATCATCAACATAGAGAAGAAGAAGAGTGCGGCCACGAGGAGAAGTGTGAACAAACAGCGCTGGATCATGAGCACTAGGGGAGAAACCAGGAGCAGTCACTACAGAAGCAAAGCGCTCAAACTAGGCACGAGGGGCATGTTTGAGGCCATAAAGATAACGTCGAAGACGACAAACCATCCCCTCGGGAACAGAATACCCAGGAGGAGGCTGCATATAAACCTCCTCACTCAACTCACCATTGAAAAAGGCGTCCTGGACATCAAGCTGGGACACAGACCAATGACGAATAGAAGCAACAACAAGAAGAGTACGCACAGTGGTCATATGAGCCACAGGAGCAAAGGTCTCATCATAGTCACGACCATGCTCCTGCTGAAAACCACGCGCCACAAGACGCGCTTTATAGCGCTCAAGAGATCCATCAGAGCGGGTCTTAATCTTATAGACCCACTTACACATGATAGGACGAACACCGGGAGGGGGAGAAACAAGATCCCATGTGCCAGTGCGCTCAAGCGCAGCAATCTCCTCAGCCATGGCCAGCTTCCATTCAGGATGATGCTCAGCATCCCGATAAGAAGTCGGCTCAGAGGCAGCAGAAAGACCATACTGACTAGGAGAGTAACAGTTGGGGGCACGGCGCTGACGAACATGACGAGTAGATGGAAGCTCATCAGAGGAAGACGACTCAGGAGACGACGATGAAGAAGAAGGAATAGCAGAGGAAGACTCCGGAGAACGAGGAGAACTAGACGGAGCAGAGGAGGACGATGTAGAAGAAGAGACATCAGGGATAGGAGATCCTGAAGAAGGCACAATGGGAGTAGAAGGATATGTGTCAGGAAAGAGAAGAAAAGAGATATCTTCCACCGGGTAGGTACCAGTGGTGGGACGAGGATAGAAAGGGCGTGTCTCATCAAAAGTAACATCACGAGAGAAACGCATCCCACGACCAACGGGGTCCCAACAGTGATAGCCCTTATGCTCATCACTGTATCCAAGAAAAACACACTCAACAGACTGAGCGGTCAGTTTGGTGCGTTCGCGAGGAGCAAGAAGAACATAGCAAACACAACCAAACAAGCGAAGCATGGAGTAGTCTGGAGACTGTCCAGATAGGCACTCAAGAGGGATACCACCCTTAAGAGCAGCAGAAGGTTGAATGTTGATGAGGTAAGCGAATGTAGCAACAGCCTCAGCCCAGAAATGCAGCAGAATAGAAGAAGCAATCATCATGGCACGAGTGGTCTCAAGAAGATGACGATGCTTACGCTCAGCAACGCCATTCTAGGCATGGGTGCCAGGACAGGAGAACTGAGCAAGAGTGCCCTGCTCAGCAAGGACACCTCACAACATCTCGGAGATATACTCACCAACAGAATCAGCACGAAACACACGAATGGGGGAAGAATATTGAGTACAGACCATGGCTGCAAAACGTTGATATATGGAGAGCACCTCACTACGAGAGCGCATAAAATACAACCAAGTGTACCGAGAAAAATCATCGATGAATAAAATATAGTAGCGATGGCCCCCTTTCGAAGCGAAAGGAGCCGGACCCCAAACATCTGAATGAACTAAATCAAAAGGTCGCTGAGATACAGACGTGCTAGTAGGATAGGGAAGCTGAATCTGTTTACCCAACCTACAGCCCTGACAATGTAAAGACTCATCTCCTGAGACAGACCCCTGAAGACCACGATGAACTAATGACGACAGGCGAGAGTCACAAAGGTGACCAAGACGATGATGCGACTGCTGAAAGGAGCTGGTAGCAGAGGCGACGACCGGAGAAGAACTGGAGGATGAAGTGGCAGCGGAAGGAACACGAAGCCAGTATAACTCCCAAAGTCCTGAGGAGTCACGGCTGCGAGGGCCAGCTCCAACCAGGGCCTGCGTGCGACGGTCCTGGACAACACAAGAATCAGCATCAAGAATGACACGACAACCAGAGTCAGTAAGCTGGCTAGCAGAGAACAGATTCATCTTAAGAAGAGGGACATGCGAAATATGAGGAACAAAAAAAGAAGAAGTAGAGAGGGTGCCCCGACTAGAAATAGGGAGAGAGGTACCATCAGCTGTGAAAACACGGACATGAGAAGGGAGAGAACAAAGAGCGGACAGAAAAGAAGACTCGGAGGTCATATGAAAAGAAGCTCCAGAATCCAGATACCATGGGGACGTACCTGACTGTGTAGAAGGTGGTGGTCGCACAGGGCCTGAAGAATCAGTCACAGAACCAGCAGTGCCTGTCGAAGAAGAGCCTGTAGCAGCAAGCAGACCGCGAAGACTCCTGATAATGTCCTGATCGGAGAGAGCAACTACCGAAGATCCAGAAGAGCCGACTGCCCACGGGCCTGATGCTGCTGACGTAAACTGGGATCCCGTGTATAACAGGTGGCCCAAGTGTGGCCATCCTTGTTACAGTAAGAGCAGTGACAAAGAGAACCACGGCGACCCTGACCACGAGCCTGCTGGGGCTGACTCTGGCCCTAAAACTGCTGGGGCTGACTCTGACCCTGAAACTGCTGGTGCTGACTCTGACCCTAAACTGGAGGAGTGGGTAGTATCGGTGGCGACGCAGAGGACCGCGGCTGAGTCGAGGTAGCAGACGACAAAGGAGCACTACGAGTAGCAAGCACAGACGGAACCGCAAGAAGACCAGCACCACGGAAACGGGTCTCCTCTGCCCGAAGCTCAGACAACACCTCAGAGAGCGGAACACGACCACGAGCATTCAGCTGAGCACGCCGGGGCTCAAACTCCTGGCGGAGCCGAGACAGAAACTCATAGATGGGTGAAACTCCAAATCCGAGCGCACAATCTGGCAACACGAGCATGTGCCACAAGCAGCAGTACGAAGAGAGTCAAGCTGACGCCAGATAGCAGCACTCTGAGTATATAACTCATCAATAGTAGAATCACCCTGCTGGAGAGCATGCTCCTGGCGAACCACAGACAGGTAAAGAGCATCCCTAGACGGCTGATAGAGCTGACGAAGATGAGCCCACTGAGCGGCAACAGTAGGGAGACTCATGAACTCAGCAGCATACTGGGGCAGAACACTGGAGGTGAGAATAGCAGCAGCACGAGCATCCTCATCAACCCACTGAGTGTAAGCAGTGAGAGCGTGTCGATAGGCCTCGAGATCAGAAGAGTACTGCTTGAACTTCAGGTCATAAGCAGCAATAGCACTATCATCAGCACTTTGAGCAGCATCCTTGGTCTCCTGAAAAGCATCAGCACCGAGAACAATCGGCGTCGGCGGAAGAGGAGCCACGGGAGCAGGGGGCACGGCGGACAGGAGACCTCGCCAGAGAGCACGCCCCAAAGACGGAGACCACCCATGTGAACGCGCATAAAGGCAGCGAAATCAGAGTAATCCGCGCCATCAAAGACCACCGGGCAGCGAGGAATCACAACATAACCCGATGAAGAAGACATATATCTCTCTCTCTTTTTACACAGACCAGGCCAGGCAGGAGGGACGGATCTTCAGGGGTGCGGCCAAGCAGGAGCCCGCCGCGTCGGGGAGGGGGAGGAGTGCCTGGCGGTGTCAGGAAGCAGGAGCCCGCCGCGTCGGAGGGCGGAGTGCCTGGCGCGGTGGCAGGGAGCAGACGAGGACGGAGTCCCGCGCGTGGGCGGAGCAGCAGGGAGGTCCCGCACGTGGGCGGAGCAGCAGGGAGGTCCCGCACGTGGGCGTTGTCAGCCTGGTGCCAGCTCGGGGTGGGATCTGGCTCCCCGCGTGGCGTCGAGCAAGACAGAGGCAGGCGGGCGGGATTGGCGAGGTAGGCGGGCGACGGGTGGCCCTCGAGCGGGAGGCAGGCGCGTCTCGTCGGGTGCAGTCTCGTCGATCTGGAGCAGGAGATCGATCCGATCTGGAGTGGTGGGTGGGTGTAGCAAGATCAATCCAATCTGGAACACGGGCGGCTTCACACCGATCTGGAAACGAATCGGACAACAACGGCAAGGAACAAGACGGCAACCGGCGGCGGCGACAACGGCAAGACCGTTGGCGACAGGGACGGTGGCGGCTGCAGCGACGAAGTTGCGAGTAGGAGGAGGCTAACCTAGCTCTGATACCATGTCAGGAATATGCAACTTGTATTCCTCTGGAGGCCAAAGGCCACAATATATAATATAGGTACAGGGCAAATATGCATGAAGCCCCCTAACATATGAGGGAAATACAATATACAAATATATACATCTAACAGTGCCGAGCGCTGCAATACAAGTATCAAATATGCTACACGCGTTTGAGCAAAATGCTGCGCGGTCTAACAAATTTGCAGCGCACACGAATTTATAGTGTTCGCTGGAGCGCCGGAAACATGCCGGCGCGAGGTAAGTTGGCGGTTTTTTGGACGGCGTTTCTGTTGAAGATGCTCTGACGTGTCTATTTTTTTAGTTTTATAGATTTTTTTTATCTGTTAATTAGATTTATTTCTGCTGAAGTGGGTCTATATGCAGGATCATACACCGGGTTTGGTAGGACTTATCTCCGGCGGGAGCTGCAGAAACGGGACAAAAGACGGGCAACGACATAGTCACATCGATCGTGCTTCCATCCACATTCCAAGGCTCCAGGAACCTACCTACAGTACGTACAGGGCCACGCGAGCGTGGACCGACAGTTTTGACCCGTGGGGAAGAACGAGAAAGAGAGTAGGTGGAGTGTCGTCAGGCAGCGGATACTGCATGGGCGCCACATGACGGGCTGCCGTTGGCGCGTACAGCTCCAGCCTTCAGCTGCATCGGTCCTTCGCGTTCCCATTTCTCACACAAAAATGGACTTGCCGTTGATCTAACACAGTTAGCAGATATTCCTGGTTTTGACTTTTTCTATGACAGGGTAGATTAGTAAATACTCACGAATTCTGCTCGTTTTTGTGTTTTCATTTTCATGGGTTGGACGGAGGGGTAAGAATTTTCGCCAACAAAATCTTCAAAGCCGAAAGGAACGAGCCTTGCTTCGGTGTACCTCCGATTCCGAGAGTAAATTTTTTTCAGGGGGAAACCGGATCAAGGATGGGTTCTGGGTGGGTTCCAGTTAGATTTGGGACGTACTAGCCGATTTAGACCCTACCTATGAGGACATACGTGTACTCGTATGTTGGATTCTATTCCCTCCGGGTTTAGCGCTGGAAATTCATTAAGTGGTGGGTATAATTACATTCAGGGCTACAAAAGAGACAAACATTACAGATAAGCCCGGGTCTTTTGCTAAAAGGACCTTAGATAAAACATGAAAACAGCAATCAAGTCCTTCTCCACGGGAGACGATGACGCCCTCGACGCCGTGGCCGGCCACACCACCGCCGGGGACGAAACCACTTGGTAGGGGAGGGTCGAAGAGCGTCGCGACGGAGAGACAGAGAGGCCTCCATACTGGCGCATCAGCCAGGAGGTTGAAGCAGAGGCAGCTCGTCCAGAACCGCATCGCGAAGAGGCTGCCATGACCGAAGATAGCGGCGGCGCAAATTCGCTGTCGCTTGGGAGCTCCGTCGGGAGAAGCAACAATTCCCCACCGAGGAGGAAAAAACCAGAGCAAATCCCAACCAACATCGTGACCATCTCCTTGATGGCTGCAAATGGCGGCAAGGAAATTGCAACTAACCTTATCCTCATCGGCATAGCAAGCTCTCGACCACTGCTTGAGGCGCCAGTCGCAAGCCTCCAGACTGCTACCACAAGCCGGAGGTTGCAACCAATGAAAAGGGCCAAGGAAAGCTCGCCAAACACGGACCTTATTTTGCAGGTGAGTGGTGGTCTTCTTCTGGGCCAGCTCTCGCCATGAGAGCGCGAGCATCAGAGGGAGAGGGACCACTTCCAACTAGGCGGGATCCGGCGTGACCAGTTCGAAGCACCTGGGGCGGCCAACCTTATTTAGAGGGACGCGAGGCTTGATGTGCTCCGCAGCCACCACCGCCTGCCACCGGCGAGGCGCAACAGAGCAGATCGGGGCCAGGGCGTGGAGGATCTTGTTGTTGGAATTATGCCCTAGAGGCAATAATACAGATGTTATTATTATAATTCTTGTTCATGATAAAGTTTATATTCCATGCTAGAATTGTATTAAGCGGAAACTTTGATACTTGTGTGGTTTATGAACAACACCGTGTCCCTAGTACGCCCCTATGGACTAGCTCATTGATTAATGATGGTTAAGGTTTCCTAACCATAGACATGAGTTATCGATTAATTATGAGATCATGTCATTAGGAGAATGATATGATGGATAGACCCAAATTAACCAAAGCAATTAGATCGTGTCATCGTGTTCATCTTTGCGAAGCTTTTTCCTATGTCAAGTATTGTATTCCTTAGACCATGAGATAATACAACTCCCTGGTATCGGAAGAAAGCTTTAAGGTCATCAAACAGCATCCTATGTGAGGGTGATCATAAAGGTGTCTCTCAGGTGATCGGAAAGTACTTGTTGGGTTGTATGTATCGAGATGGAATTTGTCCCTCCCGAGTCGGAGAGATATACTTCGGGCCAACTCGGTAATCGATATCAACAACGCTTGCAAGCACGTGGTTAAGGAGTTAATCACAAAGTGATATCGGATTACATAACGAGTAAAGTACTTGCTGTGAACGAGATTGAACTAGGTATGCCGATACCAACGATCAAATTTCGGGCAAGTAAAATATCGCATGACGAAGGGAATACATATATGGGATTAATTGAATCCTGGCATCGTGGTTCATCCGATATGATCATCGATGAATATGTGGGAGTCAATGTGGGTTTCCAGATCCCGCTGTTGATTATTGATAGAAGATCATGTCTGCATATTCTCGAACCCGTAGGGTCACACACTTAACGTGCATCGACGCTAGGATAGAATGGATAATTGGTTTATGAGTTTTTGTTCGGAGTCTCGGATGAGATCCAGGACATCACGAGAGGTTCCGGAATGGTCCGGAGAATAAGATTCATATAAAGGAAAGCAGTTTTTGGATTTCGGAATTATTTCGGAGTTTATCAGTATTATACCGGAAGGTTCTAGAAGCTTCCAAAGTGGGACCAATTGGGCCCACTTGTCGGAGGCCTGCGTGGGCCTAAGGGGGAGTGCCCTGGCCACTTTGGGCCAGGGGCACAAGGCCCCATAGGCCCAACCAGCCAAACCCTAGGGGAAACCCTAGGGAACCCTTCTAGAAGGAAGGGGAAAACTTGCCCCCCACTCCAGCCTTGGGGCCGCCACCCTAGGGCTTGGAGGAGGGGACAAGGGGGCCGGCCAGCCCCCTATATAAGGTGGGAAGGGGCGCACCCTTTCCTTCCCCTACTCCTCCAACCCTCGCCGCCAGCTGCTGCCCTTCCTCTCTCTCTCTCCCGATTGCGCGTAGGCGAAGCCCTGCCGCAGAAACTCTCCACCATAGCACCACGTCGTCGTGCTACAGATCCAATCCATCTCTCCACCCCACTTGCTGGACCAAGGAAGGAGGAGACGTCGCGGCACCGTACGTGTGCATCTCTTGGAGGCGCCGCCACTTGCGGCGTAGGATCGGATCGGATCGCGAGGAGGAGACGGCTAGTACGACTACATCAACCATGTTCTGTTGAACGTTTCCGCTGTGCGATTTCTTCAAGGGTATGAAGATCTCATCTATCTCTCTCGTTGATTGCATCTCCTAGATTAGATCTTGGCTTTCTTGTTCGCATCCATAGATATTTTTTGATTTACTATGCTGCAAAACCCTTCAGTGGTATATGAGCTAGATCTATGCGTAGATGTGTTTCACGAGTAGAATGCAACATGCTTGTTGCGGGCATTGATGTTTTCTGTTGCAAACCTCTTGTGTTGTATTTCTTATGGCGCGGCATAGTGAGATCGAATTGTCCATGCCAACTTTACGCGACCTCGTTCGCGAGACCGGCTCCGCACTTGACGTGTGGCTTGTTCCACACATGCGGCTGGTGGATGCCAGGTTTCTCTCACTATAGTAGTCATGGTATTTATAACGGATGTTGGCAACCATAATATCACTGTTGTGGCTTTCCGTAGGTAATAATCGTTCTTATCTTGTTACTCCCATAAGCCACGTAAAACATGCAACAACAAAGTAGAGGCATCTAACTTGTTTTTGCAGGGAGTGTTTTGTGATATGGTATGGCCCAAGACATGATGTGTATGAGATGTATGCAATGATCATGTTTTGTAATATTTCACAACTTGCATGTCTATGAGTTCACAACCGGCAGGAGCCATATGGTTGTCTTTATAATTGTGTATGACCTGTGTGTCAACTTCTTATACGCCATGTAATAGCTTTACTTTATCGCTAAGTAGTTAACAATAGTTGTAGTTGCTATTCGTGGTGAAGGCAATCATGGTGGAGTGATGGATATCATGCTGGCGCGCACAAGATGGAGATCATTGCGCGGAGATTGGCTATACCATGTCACATAAAATTATATGCATGTGATGTTTATCCTTTTATGTATCTTATTATGCTTAGATCGCGACAGTAGCATTATAAGATGATTCCTCACTTAAAGATCAAGATAAAATTGTGTTCTCCCCATGTATGCACCATTGCGAAAGTTCGTCGTGTTCAAGCACCTCGTGATGATCGGGAGCTATAAACTCTACGTTCACATACAACGGGTGCAAGCCAGTTTTGCACACACGAAAATGCTTGGGTTTGACTTGACGAGCCTAGCATATACAGACATGGCCTCGGAACACACGAACTGAAAGGTTAAACATGAGTCATATGAATGATATGATCGACACTTTGTTGTCCACCATTGAAACCACATCTCTTCTCGGAAAGATCGGATTAGGTGTGGTGAATTTGGATCATGTTCACTAAACAACTTGAGAGATGTTGAATTTAGTAGGAGTTCATCTAGTAATTTGATTAAGTTGAACTAGTTATCATGAACATAGTCTAAATTGTATTTGCAAATTCTGTAGATCAAATGGCTAAGTCCAACTTCAACTTCAACGTTTTTGCTGAGAAAGAAAAGCTTAAGAATAATGGGTCTAACTTCACCAACTGGTTCCGCAATCTGAGAATCATTCTCGCTGGTGAACAGAAAGACTATGTACTTGAGAAAGCGCTAGGTGACGCCCCTGCTACTGATGCGCCGGCTGATGAAAAAGCTGTTTATCAGTCGCGCAAAGATGATTATGGAGTGATTAAGAGTACCATGTTGTTTGCTATGGAACCGGACCTTCAAAATCGTTTTGAGGAGTTCGTCGGGCCCTTTGAGATACTTGAGGAACTGAAAACCATGTTTCATACTCAGGCCCGTTCTGAGAGATATGAGATCTCTGAGAAGTTCTTTAACTACAAGATGGAGGAAGGGAGTTCCGTTAGTGAGCACGCCATTAAGATGTTGGGCTACACTCAACGTCTTGAGCAACTGGACTACAAGATTCCAGAAGAGCTCAAGATTGACAGAGTTCTGCAATCACTCCCTCCTAACTACAAAGGTTTTGTAGTTACTCACAATTAAATTGGTTCCACTGATACGATCACTGAGCTCTTCGCTAAGCTGAAAGCTGCGGAGGTGGATATCAAGAAAGATAATCATGTGTTGATGGTCAACAAGACCCCTAGCTTTAAGAAAGGTAAGGGTGCAAAGAAATCCTTCAAGAAAGGCAGCGGCAAGCGCGTTGCCCCTGCTGAGAAGAAGCTCAAGTCACTGGAAGCTCAAGACACTGAGTGCTTCTATTGCAAGGACAAGGGTCACTGGAAGCGCAACTGTCCGAAGTACTTAGCGGACAAGAAGGCTGTCACCATTAAAGGTATATTTGATATACATGTTATTGATGTTTACCTTACTAGCGCTCGTTGTAGTGACTGGGTATATGATACTGGTTCAGTTGCTAATATTTGTAACTCGAAACAGGAGCTACGGAATAGACGGCGGCTAGCAAGGGATGAGGTGACGATGCGCGTTGGCAATGGATCAAAAGTTGATGTGATGGCCGTCGGCACGCTCTCCTTAGTTTTACCTTCGGGATTAGTTTTAAACCTTAATAAATGTTATTATATGCCTGCGTTGAGCATGAACAGCATATCTGGATCGTGTTTATTGCAAGACGGTTATTCATTTAAATCGGAGAATAATGGTTGTTCTATTTATATGAATAACATCTTTTATGGTCATGCACCTGTTGTGAATGGTTTATTTCTTCTGAATCTCAAAAGCGTTGAAACGCACATCCATAACATTGAGGCTAAGAGATGCAAAGTAGATAGTGATAATCCAACTTATTTGTGGCACTGCTGTCTAGGTCATATTGGTGTAAAACGCATGAAGAAACTCCATTCTGATGGACTTTGGAGTCTCTTGATTTTGAATTATTTGACACGTGCGAGCCATGCCTCATTGGCAATATGATCAAAACCTCGTTCTCCGGAATGATGGAGCGAGCAATGGACTTATTGGAAATCATACATACCGATGTATGCGGACCAATGAGTGTTTCGACGCGCGGTGGATATCGCTATTTTCTCACTTTTACTGATGACTTAAGTAGATATGGGTATATCTATTTAATGAAACATAAATCTGAAACGTTTGAAAAGTTCAAAGAATTTCAGAACGAAGTGGAAAACCATCGTAACAGGAAAATTAAATTTCTACGATCCGATCGTGGAGGTGAATATTTGAGTTATGATTTTCTCACGCATCTTAAAGTAAGCGGAATCATTTCGCAACTCACGCCACCCGAAACACCACAGCGCAATGGTGTGTCTGAACGCCCGAATCGAACTCTATTAGATATGGTGCGATCAATGATGTCTCTTACAGATTTGCCGTTATTATTTTGGGGTTATGCATTAGAAACCGCTGCATTCACTTTAAATAGGGCACCATCTAAATCCGTTGAGACGACACCGTATGAAATATGGTTTGGTGCTAAACCTAAGTTGTCGTTTCTTAAAGTTTGGGGATGCGAAGCTTACGTCAAGAAGTTGATGCCGGACAAGCTCGAACCCAAAGCGGAGAAATGCGTCTTCATAGGATACCCTAAGGAAACGATTGGGTATACCTTCTACCACAGATCCGAAGGCAAAGTGTTTGTTGCAAAGAATGGGTCCTTTCTTGAGAAGGAGTTTCTCTCGAAAGAAGTGAGTGGGAGGAAGGTAGAGTTAGACGAGGTTATTGAACCTTCTCTCGAGTTGGAGAGTAGCGCAGCACCTGAAATTGTTCCAGTGCCGTCTGCACCAACAAGATAGGAAGCTAATGACGAGGATCATGAAACTTCGAACGATGCTACTACTGAACTTCGCAGGTCGACAAGGTCACGTGCCACTCCTGAATGGTATGGCAACCCTGTCTTACCCGTCTTGTTGTTAGACAACAGTGAACCTGCGAACTATGAGGAAGCAATGATGAGCCCAGACACTGAGAAATGGCTAGAGGCCATGAAATCCGAATTAGGATCCACGAGCGAAAACCAAGTATGGACTTTGGTGGACCCTCCTAGCGACCGTAAGGCCGTTGAGTGCAAATGAATTTTCAAGAAGAAAACGGACGCGGATGGTAATGTTACTGTCTATAAAGCTCGGCTTGTCGCAAAAGGGTTTCGACAAGTTCAAGGTGTTGACTACGATAAGACTTACTCTCCCGTAGCGATGTTTAAGTCCATTCGGATTTTATTAGCAATTGTTGCATTTGATGATTATGAAATATGGCAGATGGATGTTAAGACTGCGTTCCTTAATGGCAACATTGATGAAGAGTTGTATATGATGCAGCCCGAAGGTTTTTTCGACCCTAAGGATGCTAATAAGGTGTGCAAACTTCAGCGTTCCATTTATGGACTGAAGCAAGCATCTCAGAGTTGGAACCTTCGTTTTGATTAAGTGATCAAGAGTTTTGGATTTCTTCCAAATTGCTACGAAGCTTGTATCTACAAGAAAGTGAGTGGGATCTCGGTGACATTTTTAGTACTATATGTGGATGACATATTGATTATTGTAAATGACATTGGTATGCTTAACGATGTGAAGAGTTATTTGAATAAAAAAATTTCAATGAAAGACCTAGGAGAAGCTGCTTATATATTAGGCATCAAAATCTATAGAGATAGACAAAGACGCCTAATAGCTTTAAGCCAAAATACATATCTAGACAAAGTGACAAAGTTCTGAAAAGGTTCAGAATGGATAAAACAAAGAAAGGTTCATTGCCCATGTTGTCAGGTAAGATATTAAGCAAGGCTCAGTGTTCGGCTACGGTAAGATACTATGAGCAAATTGCCATATGCCTCGGCCATAGGTTCTATCATGTATGCCATGCCATGTACTAGACCGGATGTGTCCAATGCTCTTAGTTTGACGAGCATATACCAAAGTGATCTAGGAGTGGAACACTGACAGCCGTAAAGAACATCCTAAAGTATTTAAATAGGACTAAAGAAATGTTCTTGGTCTATGGAGGTGATGAGCAGATCGTCGTAAAAGGTTACGTCGACGCTAGTTTCGACACCGACCCGGATGATTCTAAATCTCAGACAAGATACGTTTATATTTTGAATGGTGGAGCTGTGAGCTGGAGAAGCTGCAAGCAAAGCGTGATCGTGGGATCTACAACAGAAGCGGAATACATGGCTGCTTCAGAAGCGTCAAGTGAAGGAGTTTGGATCAGGAACTTCATCACTGAGCTTGGTGTGGTTCCAAGTGCCTTGGACCCACTGGAGATATTGTGCGACAACACTGGCGCCATAGCACTGGCTAAGGAACCAAGATATCATCCAAAGACCAAGCACATCAACCGCCATTTTCGTATAATTCGAGATTATATAGCAGATGGAGATCTGAAGGTTAGCAAAGTACATACGGATCTGAATGTCGCAGATCCATTGACTAAACCTCTTCCACGAGCAAAACATGATCAGCACCTTAATGCCATGGGTGTTAGATTGTTGCCAGATGTAAACTAGATTATTGACTCTAGTGCAAGTGGGAGACTGTTGGAATTATGCCCTAGAGGCAATAATACAGATGTTATTATTATAATTCTTGTTCATGATAAAGTTTATATTCCATGCTAGAATTGTATTAAGCGGAAACTTTGATACTTGTGTGGTTTATGAATAACACTGTGTCCCTAGTACGCCTCTATGGACTAGCTCATTGATTAATGATGGTTAAGGTTTCCTAACCATAGACATGAGTTGTTGATTAATGATGAGATCATATCATTAGGAGAATGATATGATGGATAGACCCAAATTAAGCAGAGCAATTAGATCATGTCATCGTGTTCATCTTTGCGAAGCTTTTTCCTATATCAAGCATTGTATTCCTTAGACCATGAGATAATACAACTCCCTGGTATCGGAAGAAATCTTTGAGGTCATCAAACGTCATCCTATGTGAGGGTGATCATAAAGGTGTCTCTCAGGTGATCGGAAAGTACTTGTTGGGTTGTATGTATCGAGATGGAATTTGTCCCTCCCGAGTCGGAGAGATATACTTCGGGCCCACTCGGTAATCGATATCAACAACGCTTGCAAGCACGTGGTTAAGGAGTTAATCACAAAGTGATATCGGATTACGGAACGAGTAAAGTACTTGCTGTGAATGAGATTGAACTAGTTATGCCGATACCAACGATTGAATCTCGGGCAAGTAAAATATCGCATGATGAAGGGAATACATATATGGGATTAATTGAATCCTGGCATCGTGGTTCATTCGATATGATCATCGATGAATATGTGGGAGTCAATATGGGTTTCAAGATCCCGATGTTGATTATTGATAGAAGATCATGTCCGCATATTCTCGAACCCGTAGGGTCACACACTTAACGTGCATCGACGCTAGGATAGAATGGATAATTGGTTTATGAGTTTTTGTTCGGAGTCTCTGATGAGATCCAGGACATCACGAGAGGTTCCAGAATGGTCCGGAGAATAAGATTCATATAAAGGAAAGCAGTTTTTTGGATTTTGAAATCGTTTCGGTGTTTATCGGTATTGTACCAGAAGGTTCTAGAAGCTTCCGGAGTGGGACCAACGTGGGCCCACTTGTCGGAGGCCTGCATGGGCCTAAGGGGGAGTGCCCTGGCCGCTTTGGGCTAGGGTCACAAGGCCCCATAGGCCCAGCCGGCCAAACCCTAGGGGAAACCCTAGGGAACCCTTCTAGAAGGAAGGGGGAAAACTTGCCCCCCACTCCACCCTTGGGGCTGCCGCCTTAGGGCTTGGAGGAGGGGCCAAGGGTCCGGCCAGCCCCCTATATAAGGTGGGCAGGGGCGCACCCTTCCCTTCCCCTACTCCTCCAACCCTAGCCGCCAGCTACTGCCCTTCCTCTCTCTCTCTCTCTCTCTCTCTCTCTCTCTCTCTCTCTCTCTCTCTCTCTCTCTCTCTCTCTCTCTCTCTCTCTCTCTCTCTCTCTCTCTCCCGACTGCGCGTAGGCGAAGCCCTGCCGCAGAAACTCTCCACCATAGCACCACGCCGTCGTGATGCAGATCCAATCCATCTCTCCACCCCACTTGCTGGACTAGGGAAGGAGGAGACGTCGCGGCACCGTACGTGTGCATCTCTCGGAGGCGCCGCCACTTGCGGCGTAGGATCGGATCGGATCGCGAGGAGGAGACGGCTAGTACGACTACATCAACCACGTTCTGTTGAACGTTTCCGCTGTGCGATTTCTTTAAGGGTATGAAGATCTCATCTATCTCTCTCCTTGATTGCATCTCCTAGATTAGATCTTGGCTTTCTTGTTCGCATCCGTAGAATTTTTTTGATTTACTATGCTGCGAAACCCTTCACTTGTGGCCAGAGATCTCCAACCTACCCTCAATCGGCACTGAGGCACAAGACACAAGAACTACAAATCCTACAGGGAAAGACAGAAGAGGCCAACCACCAGCTCCATCTCCACGCCGGCCGCCATGGCTACCAAAGAGGAGGGAGGAGAGGGGCGGCGGAGGCGGTCGGGGGTCGACTCTCAAGGGAAGGCTCGAGGAGGTTGCCTGGTCCTGTATCTCACACCTTTTTTGTGATTCCAAATTTTACTAACTGGATTCCCTCCGGTTTAAAATATAAGATGTTTTAACGTTGTGAAACAAATATATTTAGACATCTTTTAGTATTAGGTTCACTCAGTTGTGGAGTGAATCTAGACAAAAACAAGTCTAGATATATTTTTCTTACAAACCTAAAACATCTTAGGAAACGGAGGGAGTACTCATGAGGATCTCGTATGTATACTTGTACTGTGTATGGAACGACGGGATTTTGCAGGTTTGCTAATTACTACTTTCTCCGTTTCAAAAATATAAGATGTTTTAACTTTGAAAAAGGAAAATGAATCTAGAATTTTTTTAGTATATAGATTCACTCGGGTTTAAAGTGAATCTACACACTAAAACAAATCTAGATTCATTTTCATCAAAAACATAAAATATCTTATATTTTGAAACGGAGGGAGTATAATAAGATAATATTTTCTTAACCCTTTTAAATATCGAATTTGGTAGTTCTCATACGTCTAAGAACTTCTTTGTTCTTAGTCATCTCTCTTGTCATTGGATTTATCTCGCGATTCGTGTAACATGGGACGTTTACATGAGTTGCAACTAGGTTATAACTTAGATTTTAACGAGTTGCAATTAGGTTGCAACTGAGAATTAGTACAAATTATGTAAATTACAACCTAACACAAATAGTAGGACGATGTCAGCGACTTAGACATAATAAATTCTCAAGCACCTGATATCTAGACACTCTCTTTAAATATTTTGCAGTACAAACTGAACACTAAGAGAAGACTTAATTAGAGTTGCACAAATAATTTTGCATCGCCGACTGTTCGATCTCCCCGTCCATGTCATCGACGTATAATACACAATATAGATACAAATATACGTATATCTCCATGAGTAGGGCCGGTTAGTACAGACCCAAATTTGATCCGAAACCCACCCACAACTCACCTGTATCCCGGTTTTATCCTCTAATTTTGCCCCTAGGAGGGACACTGAAACAAGGTTTGAAAGGAATACATAACCAAAATTATCCAAAAAAATACATACCTTGTTTGGAAACCTTAGGCTGCATTAAAATATAAAATCTTTGCATGATTGATTCTATAAAATACAGTTTAGACAACCGATAGACTAGAGAAGAGGGAATGGCAAAATTATAGACTTTGCAAACTTTGGCGTCACTTTAAAGATTGGCTTGGGCTACAAGATGTGAATCCTTGGTCGGTTTTACAAAGCGTCAAAGATTGGAGGTCGAAGCAATCCATAAAACATGCCTTTTTAGAAATGATATGGCATCCCTTGTAATGTTGGTATCGTGGGAAATTTGGAAAGAGAGAAACACACGAGTCTTCCGAAATAGCTCCTCAACCTTGACCATGCTTGCCGCTAAAATCAAAGATGCAGCGAGGTTTTGGTTTCTTGCCGGTACAAAGGTGTTGAGTAATGTATTGTTGTGAGGATAGTTTTTTAATGTATTATTTTGGTTGTGTCTTGGCGGAATTTTGGCCAAGATTGGTAGTAAGACTTCTTTATTCTTCTCCATCAATGAAAGTGACAATTTTTTTGCCTTGTTTAAAAAAATCAATGTTGTGGTAGATGAAGGTAAGCGCACAGATACTCTTGATAAGTTTGTTTGGAAATTAACTTCCTCTGGTTATTCACTATTAAATCTATGTATTTTAATTTAATGGATGATGATACAATATTCCTTCATTAGTACCTTTCGGAGTTATTTACTAAAAAAATATAATTTGGCAAAAAGGAATTGGAATGGGTGTCAAAAGTGTTGTTTTTGTGATAACAATGAAAATGTTAAACATTTATTTCTCTCTTGACCATTTGGACGTTTGATATGGCGTATGATTTATTTTACATATAATGTTCCACCTCCAACCAATATTACTAATATGTTTGGAAATTTGTTGAATGGGATGGATAAAAAACAAAATTATTATAAGAATTGGCGTATCAACTTTATGCTCGGCCATCTAGAATTGTAGAAACGATATGATCTTTGATCGGAGAAGTTCTCCCAATTTTTTGCAGGTCATTCACATGGCTACTCTCTGGATCCTTCTATGATACAATCTGATTCTGGAGGATCAGCGGGAAAGTATGTTCACTATCTGCAACCGGCTGCTCCAAGTTGCATTGGATTTCTACTACATGGTTATCGGGTGGGGACACACTAGTAGAATGCAAGATGCATAGCCAATTTATGATTTTATTTTTGTTGACACATGTTGAAAGGATACAGATGTCGCCTAGAGGGGGGGTGAATAGGCGATTAAAACTTTTCCGAGAGTGTCTCAACAAAGGCGGAATAAGACTAACATTTACTTTGTTAAGCACAAAACCTAGAACAATCTAGGGTTCACCTATGTGCACCAACAACTTATGCTAAGCAAGACAAACAACTATGTGATATCAAGATATATACTTCAAGCACGAAGGCTATCACAAAGTAAAATGCAAAAGTAAGAGCTCGGGTATAGAGATAACCGAGGCACGCGGGGACGACGATATTTTACCGAGTTCCTCCCAACATGGACTATGTCTCGTTTGGAGAGAGGGTGGTATCAAACCACCTAAGCCACAAAAGGCCTCCCTTATTCTCTTGTGAATCTCATCCCAACGGGATTGATCCACACTTCCACTATCGGTGCACTTGTCGATGGCAAACTAGAACATCTCACAAGGTTGGGGCACTTCTCCACAACTTAATTGGAGGCTCCCAACAAATGCCACCAAGGCCACAAAACCGTCTAGGGTTCCAAGAACCCAAGAGGGACAAGCTTCTATGAGTAACACGAACAAAATCCTCCGAGGAGAACTCAAACCGATGCACTGAATGCAAATGGCAATAACATCACAAAGGTGCTCCAAACCCTACTCTCAAGTTCCAACAAAGCTACTAAAGCTATTGGGAAACAATAGAGGAGGAATCAAAGAGGAACACAAAATCCCCCAAAATCTAGATCCCAAATGATTCACTCACAAAGAGATGAATCGGTTAGGTCAAAACGTGGGTCTTGATCACCTCTAACTACCCCTCAAATATAGGCAAGAATCAATGGAGGGGTGTGTAGAAATCAAGCTCAAAGAGTAGGGCACATAATAGGCAAAGCTTGACTAGATAGAGGAGGAAGAAGTTGTCTAAAATGAATAATGGGGAAAGCTATTTAAAGGAAAGAGCTAAATCTGCCCGTTGGGGCAAATTTATGGAACGGGCCGGTAGTAGTACTACCAGACCCAAACCAGCAACCCACGAGTGAGCGAGGAAACTGGGGCGAGCTGCGTGCGTGTCATCGTGGGAAAAGGAGGGAGCGGGGCCAGTGTAGGGCCACAGCATCGCGCGGTGCGCGGGAGCAACAACGGGGCAGCAGGCGCGCATGAGGTCAACGCGGGGCACGCAATGCGCGCGAGCGGCGGCTGCGCACGATAGGGTCTAGGCCCAGCGATAGTGACACGAGATCGAACAGGCGGGGGCGCGCGCAAGCGAGTGAAGGTCGACGCGGGAATCGGGAGCGGCAGGGAGCGGGTTGGGGAGAATCTAGGTGTAACTACCTCGGTGAATTACGCTCCTAGTTACAAGCCTGGATGAGCGGAAATGGTTGAAATAGTATGGTGGGGCCCAAATGCCACTCACGGGTAGACCTTTCGGCCGTCCCAACCATTTCCAAACATCGGGACAAGAACGGGCGGCGTAATCGGCAGGCGAACGGATCAACTACATACACAAATGAGTATGTATGCAAGCCACCATATAACAGTACATCAGAGCCATTCCATCTAAAAAGAAAGGAAATATAGCAACGCCATACGGCAAGATTCAAATGTCCTAGATAGATATAATAGTTTAGGATATCTCCTCATACATCAAACATCATAGTATCAGGCGGAAACGGCAAACAAGATCCGAGTACGGATAAGAAGCAAATCGGCATAAGATGCCCCATAAATAAACACATCCCGCCCACAGATCTCACGGATCCCCGTTCCCGGAATCTCTACACCGAACGATCGTTGCCCACATCGTCTGCCTCCTCCACCCAGTATCCATCTTGTGAGTGTACCTGTCCATCTAAATCAAACAATTTATCGTGTGAGACCCTAGGGGTACTCAGCAAGTCTTTATGCCTCTAAAGGGGACACAACCTGGGGTGACGCAATTGCAGCAAAAGATAATACCTAGCAATTCTATAGATACTCGCTAACCATCCGCCTAACCAAAGATAGACGGATGTCCGTGAATTAATGACAACAGTTATAACAGTAATATCAACAGATCCATCCTCCTTCTCGCTTACCGACGAGGAAGCGGACGAACAACCCCATCCGTTGGCAGTTTTATTATCCATTCCATGAGTGTTGCACTATTTACTAGTCAGTTACTTAGTCAAATTAAAAGCGGTACTTTAGTTATGCTTGTCTATGATCGAGAAACTGTGCTCCAAGTCGTCCATAACCGCGGACACGGCTTTCAGAAAGTTTTACCCTGCAGGGGTGCACAAATAGCAACACACACTCGATCAACCTCGGAAAAACCAAATCAAAATCCAACGAGGCCTTCACGACAAAGCAATCACAGGATTCAGAAATATTTCAGGGGGCCACCCCATTGAGTACACCCGCAACGAAGTTAGATGACTCCGAGACGGACTCAAGGTTTGCGCCAGTGGCTGTAAACGACTGGGAACCCGAAAATGTGACTGGGGTTGTCGATATCGCTAAAACACTTCGCTGACCTAATCAATACAGGTGCCGTACCTCGCACAATTTTAAATAAAGCAGTAAAGCATGGCATAAGTACAGGATAGTAAATAAAACCTCAAACTAGTTTGTGGCCCCAAGAAATAAGAATGAATCAAGCTCTGGCTCAGGGGGGTCCCATAAGCCTCCCGGATGTGGATAGCGCGAATAATCAAGGAACAGGAATCAAGTACTCGGGGTCCTACGGGACACAAGTGAGCAGGAAAAACCAAATAGCAGATATTGCTCACCGGTGCCACTTTCATTAGTTATCCCAATACTACTCAGGTTAAGTTGTTTAGGTACCTCGTTATCCATCAGACACTCACATACCCTACACATGCTGTTCTACGACTCGCATGGCTCAAACAACTTCTGTAGTAATGGCTCATGGGATGGAGGAACAAGCTTCGGTGGGGTTTAAAAGTAAAGGCTATGCAATACTTGGGATTCAGTTTAATGCAATCGCGACTCAATGATGCAAAAATAAGATAGAGGCAATAGGTACTAAATGTATGCAAGCATGTGGTAGTGCTTGACTGGCAGCTCAGTTGAAGCGAGAGACGGATCTGGGTAGTGCTCCTGGGTTTCTTGGTATATCCCCTGCTCGGCGTCTATTCGAAGAAGAACCAAACAAACAAGGGCCAACATAAATAAAGTGCACAAGCATATGAATTAAGATGCGACAAGCAAACAATCATGCCATGATGAATGATGCACAATTTGCATGGCAATAAAGTAGCATGGCATGGGTGAGGTGTAGAATACAAGAAATAAACATTTTATGGAGTTTTGGCCACATTTTATCCTCATATTAGTTGCTGTTTACATTATACTTATATGATGCATGCTGCAAAATAGAACAAGGAATGCATAAACAGAAAGGTCTCGTCGAGCTAATCATTTTAGACATATCATTTGTCAAATTTGGAGTTATAAATCAAAAGTTATTAATTAATTAAGAAAAGGGCATTTTATTGTAATTTTTTTCAACTTGAAAATTAAGGTGTCCAAAATATATTTTGGATGGCATATTTGAATTCCTCACATTTTTATGATTTCAAAACATATATCATTTGTATTATTTGGATTTGGATTTTAAAAGTTATTATAAATTTGATTTGAATTTGAATTGATTTAAATTTGAAAAGATTTGAATTAAAACAGAAAACAGAAAAACTTTTTCTACTCAGGCTAACTTAGCCACAGACGCTGACGGGTGGGACCAGGCTGACTAGGATACACAACGCGCAGAAAACTTTTCTTACCAGCATAGAGGCTAGCCCCGGAGGCCGACAGGTGGGACCAGCGGCTTGCAGGCCCACGCCGCAGCGGGTGCACCGTGCAGAGCCACGTGGGTCAGCTGAGGACCGCGGGTTGAGGCTAAAGTTTCATGGGGTGTTCGTTGCAAAAACGTCAGAGAGGCCGACAGGTGGGGTCTCGAGGAGCGCGGGTTAAGGGATCAAAAAGGTTGGGGTTTTTCTGAAAGACTACCACGGCCCCACTGTTCCTCTTCTCTCTGAACTCACTGACGACAGGCGGGGCGCGACAGCGGCAGAGCGCGGCGCGCGGGGCTCGAACTCGCGACCTGGGGTGCGCGCTGCGGGGCGGCAACCACTAGGCTAGGCTGAGGTAGTTGTCAGCATTTAGGTCGGGGCCTAGACAGGGTTTGCGCGACGCGGGAGCGAGCAGACGCGCGCGCTCGCCGGTGCACTGAGCGTGCTCGACGCAACAATCGGCGTGTACAGGAAACGACGGTGGACGCGAGGATGTCTAGGGGGAGATTGGCTCACCGCGAGGTGGTCGGCGGTGTTGGATCGAGCGGGGGCGTAGCAGATCGTCGACGGAGCTGGCGACCGGCGAGAGCTAGGATTTCGTCGGAGCGGCGTCGGTCTGGCGAGCCTGGGGCTTCTCCTCCTCGCCGGCGTGTACGAGGTGAAGCAGGGGAGCCGCGTGATCTTCCTCGACACCTTTGATCGCCACGCCACCGGCTGGTAAGGGTAGGGGGAGATGGAGGCCGATGGTGGCCGGCGTTGGGGGTAGACGGTGGCGGGGAGGAAGGAGAGGAGAGGGCGAGGCCCTGGGCATATCTGGGAGAGGCAGAGGGTTGTGTGATAGAGTAGATAAGGACGGGGGAGGGAGGTGCCGTGGGGAGGTGGGTTGGAGATAAAGGTGGCTCCGGCCACCTTTTCCTTCCTCCTCACGTGCTCGGGCATGGGAGGGCAGGGCAGGCACGGGCTGGGGGAGGGTCTGCAGGTGGGCCAGGCGGGTGAGGGAGCTCGGGGTGGGGCTGCTGAGGCAGGGAGAAGAGAGAAAGAGGGGAGAGGAGAGGCTTGGGCTAGGGTGGGAGCTAGGCTCGGTTAGGGTTTGTCTTAGGGTTGGGGTGGAGAGAGAGAGGGGTAGACAGGTGGGCCTGCTAGGTGAGAGAGGAGAGGCCGAGAGGGAGGGGTGGCATGGTAGCTAGGGTTTGTAGAGAGAGGGTTTTTTAGATTAGGTATAGATTAGGAGAGACGTTTAGAGAGAGGTGAGATGTGGTGGTAACTAGGGTAGATGAGGGGTTAGATTTAGGGTCTAGCTTAGATGAGAGAAAAATTTGGAGAAAGGATTAGAGAGAGAGGGTGGTCTATGGTTTTTGGCATGATCCACATGACCATGCATGTGTGGAGGTGAGAGGAGAGAAAGGTGAGGAAAAGAGAGAGAGATAGAGAGAGAGATGATCCACTCAATGAACAAATAAAATCAAGGAGGACCAAAGGTGGCAAAGGTTGCAGGGCCCATGCAAAGATGAGAATTACCATGATTAAAATATTGTGGAAACAATAATATTATCATGGCATTATTATTATGCATTCCCAAAATGTGGAATAAAGGCCAAGCAAAAGGAATTAGAATTAGATCCATCCCAACCCACATGAGCTAGAGTAAATTCCCAAAATAAAATAAAATTAAAGCCCATGGGTAATTAGGGTGGTAGAATTATAAGGTGGTGAAAGAAAAGGTGATGGAGTGGAATAAAAGATATGCCCCCAACTCAACTTGGGCATTTAAACAATATATCAATAACCAACTACAATATCAAGAGGCAAATACAATTGACAATGCATATGAGAGAAGAACTAAATCAAAAAGGGGTTTTATATGATGCTCAAATGCAAGGTGGCTTGATGACATGAGCATGATATAATGATGATGCAACAATTATATATATGAAGTAGCCATTATATTACTAGACCAAGTAGCATTACAATTGTTAGACAAATGGGATGCTACAACTCTCCCCCACTAAACAGGAATCTCGCCCCGAGATTCTAGGAAGAAGAAGAAGACTCAAAGAGGGTAGGATAGTTGGCACGGAGCTCATCTTCACGCTCCCAAGTGGCTTCATCAACGGAATGGTGCGACCACTGCACCTTGCAGAACTTGATGGACTTGTTGCGAGTCCTTCTTTCTGCGATTTCAAGGATTTTTGTGGGGTGTTCTTGATAAGACAGGTCTTCTTGGATATTGATTAGCTCATGATCCACGGTCCTGCCGGGATCCTTGAAGCACTTCTTGAGTTGAGAGATGTGGAAAACATCATGAACCTTGAGTATTTTCGGGAGCTCAAGAGCATAAGCAACTTCTCCTCTTCTTCCACGAATTTTTAAAGGACCGATGTATCTAGGAGCCAGCTTTCCTTTGATACCAAAGCGGTGTGTGCCTTTCATGGGAGTGACACGAAGGTAAACGAGATCACCAGGGACATACACCATGTCCGTGTGTTTTCTGTCATAATTGCTCTTCTGGCGACTTTGAGCAATCTTCAGATTTTCAAGAATGATGTGCACCTTCTCCTCCGCTTGAGTTACAATGTCAGGGCCAAACCATATTCTTTCTCCTGCACCTGACCAACCAATCGGAGTTCTGCATTTGCGGCCATAGAGGGCCTCAAATGGTGCCATCTTCAGACTTTTCTGGAAGCTGTTGTTGTAAGAGAATTCAGCATAAGGAAGACATTCCTCCCACTTCATGCCAAAAGAGATGACGCAAGCACGAAGCATATCCTCCAGAATCTGATTGATCCTTTCAACTTGTCCTTGCGACTGAGGGTGGTAAGCTGTGCTGAAGTTCAATTTTGTTCCCAAAGCACTTTGGAAACTTTCCCAGAACTTGGAAGTGAAAATGCTCACACGATCTAAACTGATCTCAAGCGGAACCCCATACAGACAGACAATTCTGTTGATATAGAGCTCAGCCAACTGAATTCCAGAAATTGTTTCCTTGACGGGGAAGAAGTGAGCCACTTTAGAAAGCCTGTCAATGACAACAAAGATTGCATTGTTGCCCTTCTGCGACCTTGGAAAACCAGTGATGAAGTCCATCTCTACTTTCTCCCATTTCCATTCCGGGGGTTTCAATGGCTGTAGAAGACCGAAAGGTTTCTGATGGACAACTTTCACTCTGCGGCAGACATCACACTCCGAGACATACTTGGCACAATATCGTTTCAATCCCGGCCACCAATATTGTGTTTTCAAGTCCATGTACATCTTTGTGCTGCCAGGGTGGATAGAAAGAACAGAATCATGCGCCTCCTTGAGAACTTGCTCTCTCAAACCCGGGTAGTTCGGAACAAACATCCGGTGTTCAAAGAAAAGCGTGCCTTGATCATCGACGTGGAAGGACTCATACTTCGGAAGCTGAAGTTTGGAGATGATCTTTTTGGTGTGCGGATCACCAAGCTGATGAGAGCGAACCTTTTCTTCCAAGAGAGGGGTTGCTAGCAGGTTCAGGAGATACCGTTGTTCCACAATTTCAAGGTTGAGCTGACGGAATTCCTCGCACAAGAGAGGTTGTTGTTCTTCCATCATGAGGTTATTGACATAAGCTTTGCGGCTGAGGGCATCGGCCATGACATTAGCTTTGCCCGGAGTGTAGTTGATGGTCAAATCAAAATCATTGATTGCTTCAATCCACCTCCTCTGCCGAAGGTTGAGATCAGGCTGAGTGAAGATATACTTCAGACTCTTGTGATCAGAAAAGATTTCACAACGGTTGCCAAGCAAGTAGTGCCTCCAAAGTTTCAAAGCAAAGACAACTGCTGCGAGCTCGAGGTCATGTGTAGGATAGTTGATCTCATGCGTCTTCAACTGTCGAGAGGCATAAGCAACAACTTGTTTTTCTTGCATAAGGACCGCACCCAATCCTTGCAAAGAGGCGTCACAGAAAATCTGGAAAGGCTTAGATGTGTCCGGAGGAACCAAGACTGGTGTGGAAGTGAGCTTCTCTTTGAGTGTCTCAAAGCTTGCTTGGCATGCAGGAGTCCAAAGGTATTTCTTGCCTTTCTTGAGGAGATCGGTAAGAGGCTTCGCTATCTTCGAAAAGTTCTGAACGAAGCGACGGCAATAACTAGCCAAACCAAGGAAACTCCGCACTTCTTTGACATTAACAGGAGGAAGCCATTCAACAATTGTCTTCACAGTTTCCGGGTTGACTGCAATGCCCTTGGCAGAGATGACGTGACCAAGATAGGTTACTTGAGGCAGCCAAAACTCACATTTGGAGAACTTTGCATACAAGCGGTTCTCACGAAGCTTGTTTAGGACACACCGAAGGTGTTCTTCATGCTCTTCCTTTGACTTAGAGTAGACTAAGATGTCATCCAGATAGACCACAATGAACTTATCAAGATACTCCATGAAAACCGAGTTCATAAGCCTCGAGAAGGTGGCAGGTGCGTTGGTGAGACCGAAAGACATGACCGTGTACTCATACAGGCCATAGCGGGTGGTGAAAGCTATTTTAGGAACATCTTCCTTGCGAATCTTGATTTGGTGATAACCACTTCTCAAGTCAAGCTTAGAGAACACCACAGCTCCAGCTAGCTGATCGAAGAGATCATTAATCCGCGGAAGGGGATATTTATTTTTGATGGTTTTAGCATTGAGAGCCCGATAGTCAACACAAAGTCTATCAGTCCTGTCCTGCTTCTTCACAAAGATTGTTGGGCTACCCCAAGAAGAAGTACTGTGTTGAATGAAACCCAACTTCTCTTGTTCATCAAGTTGACGTTTGAGTTCAGCCAACTCAGCAGGACTCATTTTATAAGGCCGCTTGGAGATAGGAGCCGTTCCAGGTTCAAGCTCAATTACAAACTCAACCTCACGATCCGGAGGCATACCCGGCAACTCTTCAGGAAAGACATCTGGGAACTCACAGACCACCGGAACACTCTGAATAGCTTCCATAGCATCATTATTCAGAGCCGCCAAAGAGAAAAGATGGATAGCAGGAGTCAGACTTGGAGAAAAGACTGTATGGCCTTCAGGAATCTTGAGAGAAACCGAGCGTTCAGCACAATCAATCACAGCTGCATTTGCTGTCAACCAATCCATGCCCAAGATGACATCAATGTCAGAATTGCCCAGAACAATTAAGGACGCCGAGAACGAAGAGCCACCAATCTCAATTTGATTGCCATGGCTGATTTTAGAAGCTGCCATCTTTGCTCCAGGAGAAAGGACCATTAACCGCTTATGGAGAGGATCCAACGCTAACCCATTCTCATTTGCAAACTTGATAGAAACAAAAGAATGCGATGCACCAGAATCAAACAAAACTCGTGCAGGAACTGAGTCGGGAAGCATACCCATCACAACTCCAGGTGCATGCTCAGCTTGAGCGGCGTTGACACAGTTGGCACGAGCAACAGTAGACCCGGGCTTGGTGTTGATGTTGAGAGCCCGAGGTGGTGGTGCACGAACCATAGGAGAGCTTGCCGCAGATCTTGGAGGTGGTGGAGGAAGATCTTTGTTTTTCATCGGACAGTTCCAGTTTTGATGCCCAGAGTCTCCACACGTGAAACAAGCACCAGGTGGACGTGGAGCAACATAGCCAGGGACTCCGCCAGGAGCTCCAGGGTAGTGGTGGTTATAGCCCCTGGGAGCAGCAGTGAGGAAGTTTGTTGGCCTTGCCGCGTAGCTTGAAGGTCTTGGTGGAGCCGGGAGCGACGGTGGGGTGTTAGGAACCCAGACACGACGCTTAGAAGGAGTTGATATAGCTGAAGAGCTTGCTGCCTCGCGGTTGTGTTTCTTTGACTCCTCAAACACTTGCCTACTTGCTTCCTCCTGCAGAGCTGTATGCTGAAGTTCCAGAAAAGACGTCGGCCTTGCATGTGTGATTGCATATTTAATCGATGCGTTGAGCCCTTGCCGGAACCTCTTTTGCTTCTTCTTGTCATCAGAGATCTCATCGCCACCATAACGATAAAGATTCATGAAGTTCCTGATGTAGGTATTGACATTGTCATTTCCCTGCTTGAGGTTGAGAAACACTTCCTTCATCCTTTCCATGACAATTTCTGACAGATACTGCTCTTTGAAGGCTCCAGTGAATTGTTCCCAAGTAGGCTGAAAACCAATGCAGTTTGCCTTCAGGTAATTCTCCCACCAGAGAGCTGCATCTCCCTTCAGAAGTTGAGTAGCACATTTTTACCCATTCTTGCTCAGGAACATCAGCAGTCTCCAGTAGCCTTGATATCTCACGCAACCAATCATCAGCATCAAGTGGTTGATCAGAAACATCAAATTGGTGTGGGTTGAACTTCAGGAAGCGTTTGATGTCTCCTCGCTTGGGAGGTGGAGGTAGTGGAGCAAACTCATTCCTCCGAACACTCTCTTCAAAACGCTGCTGGTTCTGCTGCATTGCTGCCAAGGCATTGGCGATGTTTGACAACACGGACCCCAGTTCAGGTGGTATGTCCTCATCAGAACAGCGTGGTGGTGCCATCCTGTGATTGATATAAAACACAAGTCAGTACTATAATGGAGAATAATAATAATCCAAAATAGTACCAAGATGGAATTAACCAAGATTAAAGGATACAATTTACTAAGATGATATTAAAATATCAACAAAGTTCAAAGCACCTAGAAGATATTAAGCATATCGCACACGACTGAAAAGGAGTGTGGTACACAGATATATCAAAGAAAAATTTTCCGCAAATTTCGGCATCAAAATACCAATAGATGCGCAAAATCACTTAACGAATCAAGATTAGTGACCCTACCAATTCAATATACAAAAGAGAATGATAAGAGTAGTGGTATGGTCGCGACTCCATCCCGCACTCAAAGCATTACTCCGCACATGGATAAGTAGAACACATATCCTAACCCCTTTTTCTCACGATGAACCTAAAGATTGGTAACTACGGAAACGAACACCCCAAACAAGATAACGTTGGCTCACAAAGAGTAAGACAGATCGCGGCGGTATACAACAAATCAGATAGATCGCGTCGGTTTGCAAAAGTCTGTCGGTATGGAATGTACCAACAGTTGATAACCAAAAGGCCGATTGTGATAACAACTTGGATGCAACAGATAGACAAGGAATTACACACACACACACACACACACACACACACACACACTTTCTATGGTACTACGGAAACCCAGAACACGTGAATCCTAGTTTGAATTTTAAGAAGAGGATTGAAAACGTTACACTTCCTTACCAGAAAAGGTTGGGTGGGTGGGTAAGAAGAAAAGTGGAAGCAGTCCTACTCATACGTTTTGTTTTTCCCTAGTATACATAACTACCAAAATATTTGCTAGACTGACAACGACCATTTGGCTGAGACCCTGAAGGGCGGGATGGCTCTGATACCAATTGTAACTACCTCGGTGAATTACGCTCCTAGTTACAAGCCTGGATGAGCGGAAATGGTTGAAATAGTACGGTGGGGCCCAAATGCCACTCACGGGTAGACCTTTCGGCCGTCCCAACCATTTCCAAACATCGGGACAAGAACGGGCGGCGTAATCGGCAGGCGAAGGGATCAACTACATACACAAATGAGTATGTATGCAAGCCACCATACAACAGTACATCAGAGCCATTCCATCTAAAAAGAAAGGAAATATAGCAACGCCATACGACAAGATTCAAATGTCCTAGATAGATATAATAGTTTAGGATATCTCCTCATACATCAAACATCAGAGTATCAGGCGGAAGCGGCAAACAAGATCCGAGTACTGATAAGAAGCAAATCGGCATAAGATGCCCCATAAATAAACACATCCCGCCCACAGATCTCACGGATCCCCGTTCCCGGAATCTCTACACCGAACGATCGTTGCCCACATCGTCTGCCTCCTCCACCCAGTATCCATCTTGTGAGTGTACCTGTCCATCTGAATCGAACAATTTACCGTGTGAGACCCTAGGGGTACTCAGCAAGTCTTTATGCCTCTAAAGGGGACACAACCTGGGGTGACGCAATTGCAGCAAAACATAATACCTAGCAATTCTATAGATACTCGCTAACCATCCGCCTAACCAAAGATAGACGGATGTCCGTGAATTAATGACAACAGTTATAACAGTAATATCAACAGATCCATCCTCCTCCTCGCTTACCGATGAGGAAGCGGACGAACAACCCCATCTGTTGGCAGTTTTATTATCCATTCCATGAGTGTTGCACTATTTACTAGTCAGTTACTTAGTCAAATTAAAAGCGGTACTTTAGTTATGCTTGTCTATGATCGAGAAACTGTGCTCCAAGTCGTCCATAACCGCGGACACGGCTTTCAGAAAGTTTTACCCTGCAGGGGTGCACAAATAGCAACACACACTCGATCAACCTCGGAAAAACCAAATCAAAACCCAACGAGGCCTTCACGACAAAGCAATCACAGGATTCAGAAATATTTCGGGGGCCACCCCATTGAGTACACCCGCAACAAAGTTAGCTGACTCCGAGACGGATCAAGGTTTGCGCCAGTGGATGTAAACGACTGGGAACCCGAAAATGTGACTGGGCTTGTCGATACCGCGAAAAAACTCCGCTGACCTAAACAGTACAGGTGCCGTACCTCGCACAATTTTAAATAAAGCAGTAAAGCATGGCATAAGTACAGGATAGTAAATAAAACCTCAAACTAGTTTGTGGCCCCAAGAAATAAGAATGAATCAAGCTCTGGCTCAGGGGGGGTCCCATAAGCCTCCCGGATGTGGATAGCGCGAATAATCAAGGAACATGAATCAAGTACTCGGGGTCCTACGGGACACAAGTGAGCAGGAAAAACCAAATAGCAGATATTGCTCACCGGTGCCACTTTCATTAGTTATCCCAATACTACTCAGGTTAAGTTGTTTAGGTACCTCGTTATCCATCAGACACTCACATACCCTACACATGTTGTTCTACGACTCGCATGGCTCAAACAACTCTTGTAGTAATGGCTCATGGGATGGAGGAACAAGCTTCGGTGGGGTTTAAAAGTAAAGGCTATGCAATACTTGGGATTCAGTTTAATGCAATCGCGACTCAATGATGCAAGAATAAGATAGAGGCAATAGGTACTAAATGTATGCAAGCATGTGGTAGTGCTTGCCTGGCAGCTTAGTTGAAGCGAGAGACGGATCTGGGTAGTGCTCCTGGGTTTCTTGGTATATCCCCTGCTCGGCGTCTATTCGAAGAAGAACCAAACAAACAAGGGCCAACATAAATAAAGTGCACAAGCATATGAATTAAGATGCGACAAGCAAACAATCATGCCATGATGAATGATGCACAATTTGCATGGCAATAAAGTAGCATGGCATGGGCGAGGTGTAGAATACAAGAAATAAACATTTTATGGAGTTTTGGCCACATTTTATCCTCATATTAGTTGATGTTTACATTATACTTATATGATGCATGCTGCAAAACAGAACAAGGAATGCATAAACAGAAAGGTCTCGTCGAGCTAATCATTTTAGACATATCATTTGTCAAATTTGGAGTTATAAATCAAAAGTTATTAATTAATTAAGAAAAGGGCATTTTATTGTAATTTTTTTCAACTTGAAAATTAAGGTGTCCAAAATATATTTTGGATGGCATATTTGAATTCCTCACATTTTCTGATTTCAAAACATATATCATTTGTATTATTTGGATTTGGATTTTAAAAGTTATTATAAATCTGATTTGAATTTGAATTGATTTAAATTTGAAAAGATTTGAATTAAAACAGAAAACAGAAAAACTTTTTCTACTCAGGCTAACTTAGCCACAGATGCTGACGGGTGGGACCAGGCTGACTAGGATACACAGCGCGCAGAAAACTTTTCTTACCAGCACAGAGGCTAGCCCCGGAGGCCGACAGGTGGGACCAGCGGCTTGCAGGCCCACGCCGCAGCGGGTGCACCGTGCAGAGCCACGTGGGTCAGCTGAGGACCGCGGGTTGAGGCTAAAGTTTCACGGGGTGTTCGTTGCAAAAACGTCAGAGAGGCCGACAGGTGGGGTCTCGAGGAGCGCGGGTTAAGGGATCAAAAAGGTTGGGGTTTTTCTGAAAGACTACCACGGCCCCACTGTTCCTCTTCTCTCTGAACTCACTGACGATAGGCGGGGCGCGAAAGCGGCAGAGCGCGGGGCGCGGGGCTCGAACTCGCGACCTGGGGTGCGCGCTGCGGGGCGGCAACCACTAGGCTAGGCTGAGGTAGTTGTCAGCATGGAGGTCGGGGCCTAGACAGGGTTTGCGCGACGTGGGAGCGAGCAGACGCGCGCGCTCGCCGGTGCACTGAGCGTGCTCGACGCAACGATCGGCGTGTACAGGAAACGACGGTGGACGCGAGGATGTCTAGGGGTGAGATTGGCTCACCGCGAGGTGGTCGGCGGTGTTGGATCGAGCGGGGGCGTAGCAGATCATCGACGGAGATGGCGACCGGCGAGAGCTAGGGTTTCGTCGGAGCGGCGTCGGTCTGGCGAGCCTGGGGCTTCTCCTCCTCGCCGGCGTGTACGAGGTGAAGCAGGGGAGCCGCGTGATCTTCCTCGACACCTTTGATCGCCACGCCACCGGCTGGTAAGGGTAGGGGGAGATGGAGGCCGACGGTGGCCGGCGTTGGGGGTAGATGGTGGCGGGGAGGAAGGAGAGGAGAGGGCGAGGCCCTAGGCAGATCTGGGAGAGGCAGAGGGTTGTGTGATGGAGTAGATAAGGACGGGGGAGGAAGGTGCCGTGGGGAGGTGGGTTGGAGATAAAGGTGGCTTCGGCCACCTTTTCCTTCCTCCTCACGTGCTCGGGCATGGGAGGGCAGGGCAGGCACGGGCTGGGGGAGGGTCTGCAGGTGGGCCAGGCGGGTGAGGGAGCTCGGGTGGGGCTGCTGAGGCAGGGAGAAGAGAGAAAGAGGGGAGAGGAGAGGCTCGGGCTAGGGTGGGAGCTAGGCTCGGTTAGGGTTTGTCTTAGGGTTGGGGTGGAGAGAGAGAGAGGGGTAGACAGGTGGGCCTGCTAGGTGAGAGAGGAGAGGCCGAGAGGGAGGGGTGGCATGGTAGCTAGGGTTTGTAGAGAGATGGGGTTTTAGATTAGGTATAGATTAGGAGAGAGGTTTAGAGAGAGGTGAGATGTGGTGGTAACTAGGGTAGATGAGGGGTTAGATTTAGGGTCTAGCTTAGATGAGAGAAAAATTTGGAGAAAGGATTAGAGAGAGAGGGTGGTCTATGGTTTTTGGCATGATTCACATGACCATGCATGTGTGGAGGTGAGAGGAGAGAAAGGTGAGGAAAAGAGAGAGATAGATAGAGATGATCCACTCAATGAACAAATAAAATCAAGGAGGACCAAAGGTGGCAAAGGTTGCATGGCCCATGCAAAGATGAGAATTACCATGATTAAAATATTGTGGAAACAATAATATTATCATGGCATTATTATTATGCATTCCCAAAATGTGGAATAAAGGCCAAGCAAAAGGAATTAGAATTAGATCCATCCCAACCCACATGAGCTAGAGTAAATGCCCAAAATAAAATAAAATGAAAGCCCATGGGTAATTAGGGTGGTAGAATTATAAGGTGGTGAAAGAAAAGGTGGTGGAGTGGAATAAAAGATATGCCCCCAACTCAACTTGGGCATTTAAACAATATATCAATAACCAACTACAATATCAAGAGGCAAATACAATTGACAATGCATATGAGAGAAGAACCAAATCAAAAAGGGGTTTTATATGATGCTCAAATGCAAGGTGGCATGATGACATGAGCATGATATAATGATGATGCAACAATTATATATATGAAGTAGCCATTATATTACTAGACCAAGTAGCATTACAATTGTTAGACAAATGGGATGCTACACTAGGCCTGGCACTGGCGGCCTGGTACTACCAGCCGCCCGGGGCGGTAGTGCCGGCCAGGACTACCAGGCAGGACAAAAGGCGGGCTGCGCGCTACCAGGCGCGAGCGGTACTAGACCGCGGTAGTACCGGTCGGCCTAGACAGAAACCTTTTCTTTTTCTTTTTCAAACCGAATAAAAGCAAATATTCCAATTGCGATAACTTTTAATTGGTAGCTCCGATTGACCCGATTCCAATTGTGTTGGAAAGAGAGCGACATAAGCTACCCTATAAATACTTCATGTATTTTATAGTATGATACCTCACTTGGCAATAATCCGAAAAACCTCCAAGAACAAACTTGCAACAAGATATAAAGGGGAGATCCGATATTGGTGAACAAGAGCTTGTTATGGAGATTGACACAGGCTCTATATCCTCACATGGATAGACCAAATAACAACCAAATATGATGATGCAAGTATACAAAGGTTTGAGCTCTCTCCAAACTATATGATCGAGTTATTCATTCGAGAGCCTCTCTTGATAGTACGACTATCTATCCTAAACCCGGTCTTCCATAAACAACATAAGACCGGCAAAAGAGAAAACCTATCAAGATTATACCTTTTCCTTGAGCATTCCACTTGAGCTCGATGTAGATGATCTTTCCCTTCTCAAGATGGAACGCTTTTCTTGATTCCTCATCATTGATCCATGATCACCGAGGATGGCAAGCATCAAACATGATATCTTCTATAGATGGCGCATTTTGAGCATACACACTACATATCCTTCTCATTTCATCGATCTTAAAGCCAACACATGCTCCAAGCGATGCCAATTGACAATTCCTACAAGTGCAACTTAATACACACAAATACACACATTAGTCCATATAGATTGTCATTAATTACCAAAACCACACATGGGGGCCCACATGTTCTTTCACATGTCTCACTCTGCGATATATGATTGTAACATAGTATTGATTCTGTGAAATTTTCAATAAAACTTGGCAATAAAAAGTTTGTGTGCATCATCATGATGCAGAGGTTGGGGCTATGTTCCCTATTTTGAAGAAAACAGGTCTACACTTTGTCATTTTTATACAGCTCAAAATACAAAGTAGTTGAGATTGATATTTTACATGTTTATGAGATAAATTATGGGCTACATCCGATTTTTTAATATTTTTAAAACTCATAAATATGAATTTTATTTTTTCAAAATAACAAGAGCACTGGAGCTCGGAAGCCAAAAATCTACACTCTTCTTTTCGGGGCTATGATAGGTGAAAGGGCATGTATGCCCCCATGTTCGGTTTTGGTAATTAATGACAATCTCTATGGACTAATGTGTAAATTGAGTTTCACTTGTAGGTTTGTCCATTGGCATCGCTTGGGTCATGTGTTGGTCTCAAGGTTGGAAGATGAAGAAATGTCCAAGGGCTTTGTGCCCATTGGAATCTTGAAGAAAGAAGGAGTTTGAAGGTTGATCAAGACATGTGCAAAGAGTTGCATCAATATGGATCAACCTCAAGAAGGTATGAAGAAGGGCGAGCTCAAGATGCGCCATCTCTAGAAGATCTCATGCTTAAAGCTTGCCATCCTCGTGCTCATGGAATGATGAAGACAAGCTGAAATAAGAGGTTTCCCCATGAAGTATGGGGGAGCAATTTGCAAGTCTTCATATTCTTCAAGCAAGAGGATCCAAGAAAGGTCTTCCCTCTATAGAAGAGCAAGACGGTCTAAATCAAGTTCAAGTGGGATGCTCAAGGCAAAGGTATGTTCTTGATAGGGCTTTTCTTTTGTCGGTCTCGTGTTGTTAGTTGGGAGACCGGGTTTAGGATAGATAGCCGTTCTATCAAGAGGGACTCTCAAGCGGGTGTCTCGTTTGCATCGTTCGGAGAGAGCTCAAACCTTTGCATGCATAGCATCATCTTTCTTGGTTATTATTTGGTTCTAGTCCATGATAGGATCTAGAGCTAATGGTCATCATCATAACAAGCTCTAGTTCATCATCTAAGGATCTCACTTGCATATCTTATTGCGGTTTTTGATCTTGCGAGTTCTCCGGCTCCACACCTTGGGGGATACTTCACATATATATTTATAGTATTTTCTCCCAAGGTGATACCAAATATTTCGAACAAAAATATCTTTCCAACAAAATTGGTTTCATCTCGTTTGGAGTTCGGATGCAAAAGTTATTGCATTTCTGGTTTTCTGATTTCTGGATTTTCCCTGACCAGAAGTTCCAGCTTCTCATAGGAAGTTCCGCTAGGGCATTTTGCCGCCGGAAGTTCCGGTTCTTCTTCCGTTCACGATCAGTAACTTCTGTTTTGAAAGTGTTTATTTGACAGAACTTCAGTCGGAATTTCCACCGGAAGTTCCGCTCCCACCGGAAGTTCAGGCCTAGGACCGAAAGTTCCGCTCAGGCCTAGTTGCCGCCGAAAGTTCCGGTTGAATTTCCGGCTCTTGTTCCGCTCACGATTCAGTAACCTTCTGTTTTGGTTGTGTCTATTTGACGGAACTTCTGTCGGAACTTCTGTCGGAACTTCCACCGGAAGTTTCGCTCCCACCGGAATTTCCGGTGAACCGGCGGAAGTTCCGACCAGGACTCGCTTTTTCAGTTTCTCGCTCCACAGTTTTTGACCGTTGGCTGTGTGCCACCGGAACTTCCGGCCAGGAGTCGCGAATGCCCATAACGGGCAGATCTGGGAGCCCTTTAAAAGGTGATCCTCTTCCCTTTCGTGGGCAACAGCTCTTTTCTTGGTTCTTGGCTTTCTCTCTCTCCTCCATTGTTGACCTTAAAGAAGCTTTCCCTCTCCCCTTACCCTTCCTATGATTCTTGCATCTTTTTGAGGGATTTGAGAGAGGAGATCTAGATCTACAATCCCCCCAAGTCAAATCCCTTCTTTGTGAAGGAATCATTGGGATCTATATCTTGGAGAGTTTTGTGTTCTCCTCTTGTGTTGTTCCTCCCTTATTCCCCCAATAGATTTTGTAGCTTTGTTGGAATTTGGGAGAGAAGGACTTGCCCTTGCATTTGGTGCATAGGTTTGAGTTCTCCTCGGAGATTCGGCGAGTTCAAGCTTGTGGGCTTGTTTCTCTTGGGTTCCTTGGAACCCTAGACGGTTGTGTGGTTGGTTTGTTGACCTTTTGTGGTCTTGTTGACCTTTTGTGGTCTTGTAGCCTTTTGTGGCATTGTTGGCCTTTTGTGCCATTGTAGCCTTTTATGGCTTTGTTGTTGGGAGCCTCCAATTGAGTTGTGGAGTTAGCCCCAATCTTGTACGGGTTTGGTGACCGCCCTCAAGCGTCCCATAGTGGATCAAGTGCCCGCCTTTTGTGGTGCGCACTTGAGAGAATAGGGTCAGCCTTTTGTGGCGTCGGTGAGTTGCGTGCTTCCGCATCCGTGGTGAGGCCTTGTGTGGCGTTGGGTGAGCATCAAGCCACCACACCTCGAGGTGAGCCATTTGTGGCGCTCGGAGAGCATTGCGCCATCGCACCTCTCCAACGGAGATGTAGCTTCTTTGGAAGTGAACTCCGGGAAACAAATCTTCGTCTCCGCGTCCATCGGTTATCTCTCAACCGAGCCCTTTACTTATGCACTTTACATTGTGACAGCCATCGTACTTGAAGTATTTATATGTTGCTATCACCTTGTTGCTTGTATTGCTTAGCATAGGTTGTTGGTGCACTTAGGTGAACTTAGTGGCTAGGTTTTGTGCTCAATAAATTAAACGTTAGTTTTATTCCGCATTTACTTGAGCCTAAACCGTAATAATTTTAAAAGCCTATTCACCCCCCCTCTAGGCGACTTCCTTTGTACTTTCAATAGGTTTTTACCTTCTATAGTAGTTGAGTGTGAGGATATGAGGTAAACAAAGATGAACCAAATACCGACCCACCAACAAGAACGATAGAAGTTCTCGTGACCCTCAATCTTTATTTTAAAGACGCACACCATGTTACTTATATCACATGACAAGGAAAACCATCCGGTATAAAGTACAAGTAAAAAACACGCAAAGGATACTAGCGGTGCCAATTTTGCCACCCTTTTATTTACACAAAGGACCAACACTAAACCAAAATTATATCCAAGACCCTTGAATCCTTTTTTCCGCATGACAAGTCAATGCCCGACAACTCCGTTTTTGTTATCACCGGAGGATAAAAATAACACCCGCACAGTCGAACCGTTGAGCTAGAAAAGCCCATTGTCGTCCGACATTGAGAAGCCAGAGAAAAAGCCAACTCCATGTAGAGCTAGAAACATATGTTGCATCAACCCGTGGCAAAATCCCTCCGAGGCATGGTCCCTAGGCTCCATACCGCCTTGGATCTCGTCTCACTAGCGGACCACCTTGAGGCTTTGTTCATTTCATCCACCCCCCTAGTTGATTGGAGAGGTTTGGAAGGGATTAGAGCGGATTTTTCCTTAGATGGGATTTAATCTCCCTCAATCCCTGCCAACACCGCTCAGTTCTAATGAAACCAAACATGGACCAAAGTTGATGGCCAGATCCCACCGTTGTTGCCCACAAATGTAGTTGCCATCCGCGCCTCGCAACAACCAACACCACCGCACAAGGCCTAAGCACCAGGCCTGTTGGGTCACGTAGAGATAAAACAAAACCTTTTCCCTCTAACGCGGTGATCCCAAGATTTAGCTGAGGTAGAAGGCCACGAGGTTTACCACTAGACGCGTAGTTGCGGATTACTAATGAAGCGCGTTAGTTGATGCAGTGCAGTCCTTAGCAATCCGATCCGATCTTCCTGGTGCTAATCGTACATCACCTCTACTGGTCTCCACACGTACAAGGAGGAGCACCGGCAGCGAACTGCAAACGACGGCAGGACTGCTGTGGAGCTAGGGTTTCCAACACATGGAATGACCTAACCGATCAGCGATTAACCCTTCTGGGTTACTGTGCTCCACTATATATAGGGAGTGAACGTGGGCTCCACTTTCGTGGCCCATTCAATAAAGCCCATATAGTATTAGTTCTTGTGAGTCCGACTCACTGACTTAGTCCAAATCCGGCTCGGGTCCAACCAAACCAGATTTACGGTTCGGATCCAATCCGAACTTGCTCCCGCTCTTAAGTGTGTGATCCCGCAGGCTCTTGGCAACTTAGACACGATTAGAGTCCGACTCTCAATCGATCAGTCGGTAGCGGCTCCTAGCAGAACATGCCGACTCCCAAGTACCAAAGAGTCATGACGACTTGCCTTTCCAATGCGACTTGTGTCCGAGTCCCTTTTTCCTCATGATATACCTTATCAGACTATAGGTGAATAATTGTCATCCCTTAAATAGTTCGACTCTCTTCTCGATCCGAGATAAGTGATTCACCCGACTAACTCTTAGTCGATCGCCTCGGTTAACACTTAACCGAGTCGTGCATGGCCATGCTTTCCGAATCATATCATCCGAGAGGGCCTAGAGAATATCTCTCCAAGTGGAGGGGCAAAATCACATCTTGGTTATTCACCTCATGCAGCTTAATTCTCAGTCGATTCGAACTCTGCCTTTATAACTTCCCAGTTACGGATCAGCGTTTGACTGAACCTAAGTCGGTGATCCTCAACTCGGATTATGCAATAACCTCAGGTCTAAGGATTACATTGATTGAGATATACAAATGACAACTTGTTCCTTGTACCTCAATATGGGTCAATCCGACTCGCTAAACTCTTTAGCCGAATCTGTGTAAGTCGGAATAGCATCTCCATGCCCATGACAAGTGGAACCGAGTCATCAAGCCGACTTTCACATTGGTCTAAGTTGTGTGTCCATCATAACCTCAATGACCAAGGATATTTAGTACAAACAACATGAATGTATAGTTCCACAACCGAATCACATATTCAATGATACACATCAGATGTTTATACAAGGACAACTTAATAACTTTATGAATACAATGGGAAATGTCATCATACATGATTGCCTCTAGGGCATATTCTCAACAGTCTCCCACTTGCACTAGAGTCAATCTTCCGACATCACATGTCTAAGCATCTAATGTCCATGGCTCTCAGGTGTGCCTCATGCTTTGGCTGTGGTAATGGCTTTGTCAAAGGATCCGCAATATTTGCATCCGTGTGTACCTTACATAACTTGATATCACCCTGCTCCACGAACTGGCGAATCAGGTGGTACATCATGAGTATGTGCTTGTTCTTCTGGTGTTGTCTAGGTTCCTTGGCTTGTGCAATAGCACCTTTGTTTTCAAATACACGTCTAACGGATTGGACGAGCCTTGAACCACACCAAGATCCATGAGGAAATTCCTCATCCAAACAACTTCCTTTGCTGCCTCTAAGGCGGCAATATACTCAGCCTCTGTTGTAGATGCAGACACAGTCTCTTGCTTGGACTCTTCCAGCTCACAGCACCTCTATTTATAATAAACACGTATCCGTATTGCGAACGAGAATCATCAGAGTCAGTAAGATAACTCGTATCCATGTAACCCTTTACACTGAGTTCATCTTCACCACCATAAACCAAAAACATATCCTTAGTCCTTCTCAAGTACTTTAGGATATTTTTAGCCGTTGTCAAGTGGATTTCTCCAGGATCAGCCTGGTATCTTCTCACAACACTTAGAGCATACGAAAGATCCGGCCTAGTACAAATCATGGCATGCATGATGGATCCGACTGCAGAAGCATATGTAATCTCACTCATCCGACTTCGCTCATCAGTTGTCGAAGGACACAGAGTCTTGCTTAGTTTTACACCATGGGACATCGGTAAGAACCCCTTCTTAGACGATTCCATGTTGAACTTCTTCAACACTTTGTCCAAATAAGTACCCTGACTCAATCCAATGAGCCGTCTTGATCTATCTCTATAGATCCGGATTCCGAGGATATATGTTGCTTCACCCAAGTCTTTCATTGAGAAACTCCTTTCCAATGATTCCTTGGTTTCTTGCAACATCTGGACATCATTTCCAATCAGTAATATGTCATCCACATATAAGATTAGAAATTTTACTTTGCTCCCACTAAACTTCTTGTATAAACAAGAATCATGATCACTCTTGATGAAGCCAAACAATTTGACTACCTCATCAAAGCAAATTTTCCAACTCCGAGATGCTTGCTTCAACCCATAAATGGATTTCTAAAGTTTCCATACCTTGTCAGCTTTAGCCGGATCGAAAAAACCCTCAGGCTATATCATATACACGTCCTCGGTTAAATTTCCGTTAAGGAAAGCCGTTTTGACATCCATCTGCCATATCTCATAGTGGAAATAGGCTGCTATCGCTAACATGATCCGAACTGATTTAAGAATCGCTACGGGCGAGAAAGTCTCATCGTAATCAACTCCTTGAACTTGTCGGTACCCCTTCATGACAAGACGTGTTTTATAGACAGAAACATTTCCATCCATATCAGTTTTCTTCTTAAAGACCCATTTGCACTCGACGGGTCTTGCACCCTCTGGCAGATCAACCAAGTTCCAAACTTGATTTTCATCCATGGACTTTAACTCGGATCTCATGGCTCCAAGCCATGACTCGGAATCAAATCCCACCATCGCTTCCGAATAATTTGCTGGCTCATCACTATCTAACAGTAACACATCACGAACACTTCGTAATCTCGTCGATCTTCGTAGTACAAGTGCTTCTGCTGGCTCAGCTACCTCTACCGGCTCAACCTCCAAGGTTTTTGCTGACTCGCTACTAGCCGGTTCCTCTCGAATTTCTTCTAGCTGCACCGTGATCCCACTTACTCCCCAGCTGAGAAACTCTTTCTCAAGGAAGACACCGTTCCGAGCGACAAACACTTTGCCCTCTTCTCGGTTGTAGAAGTAGTAACCCAAGGTTTCCTTCGGATACCCTACGAAAATACACTTATCCGACTTGGTCGTAAGCTTGTCCGACTGAAGTCGCTTGACAAATGCTTCACAACCCCAAATCTTAAGAAAAGACAAACTCGGCATTTTGCCCCTCCACATCTCATGCGGTGTCTTCTCTACCGATTTTGATGGTACTCTGTTTAGTGTGAACGCCGCTGTTTCTAGATAATAACCCCAAAATGATAAAGGCAGATTCCGCCTTTTCGAAACACTGTTCCTTTGCGGCGTTCCTGGCGGAGTAAGTTGGGGAACTATTCCACAACTTTTTAGATGGTCATCAAACTCATGGCTCATGTACTCGCCTCCTCGGTCCGACCAAAGAAACTTCATTTTCTTGCCGAGTTGATTCTGTGCTTTATTATGGAATTCTTTGAACTTTTCAAAGGCTTCTGACTTATGTTTCATCAAGTAGATATATCCATACCTACTCAAATCATCAGTGAAGGTAATGAAGTACTCATAACCACCTCTGGTTGTCGTGCTCATTGGTCCACATACATCACTATGTACTAGTCCCAACAAGTCGGGCGCCCTTTCGCAACTCTTTGCAAAAGGTGTCTTGGTCATTTTTCCGAGTAGGCAAGATTCGCATGTCTCGAACGACTCCAAGTCGAACGAAGTTAGGAGTCCATCATCATGGAGCTTCTTCATGCGTTTCCAACTTATATGACCAAGCCGACAGTGCCAAAAGTAAGTCATATTCAGATCATTTGGTTTCAACCTTTTAACATATATGTTATAAACCGACTCACCATCAAGATTCAAAATAAATAACCCGTCCTAGACGGGTGCAAAGCCGTGAAACATATCATTCAAATACAAAGAGCAACCATTATTCTTGATATTTGACTCATAGCCTTGCCTCATCAAACATGAAGCAGAAATAATGTTTCGACTGAGCACTGGAACATAATAACAATTATTCAGTTCCATAATGAATCCGGAAGGTAAATGAAGCTGCATCGTGCCGACTTACAACGCAGCAACTCTTGCTTTGTTGCCGACTCGAATATCAACCTCGCCTCTTGCTACGCTCCTAGTTCTTACCAGTCCCTGCAACGAGTTACAGATGTGAATAACTGATCCGGTATCATATACCCAAGAACTATTAGGTGTATCAGCAAGATATATGTCTATAACATTGCAAACAAGTGTACCTGAGTCGGAAGTCATACCTCCACTATTGACTTTGTCGGCCAAATAATTGCTGCAGTTCCTCTTCTAGTGGCCATCCGCCTTGCAGTAGAAGCAAGTGGATCCGGCTGAAGGATATGGCTTAGTCCCTGAGGAAGCGCTTGGGACCGGGTCCTGAGCCTGCTTTCCTCCTGAATTAGCCTTCTTCTTAGTCCAAGAACTCTTCTTGAACTTAGCCTTATTCTGTACCATCACACTTGACTGGCGCCCTTCTTGAGATCCGCCTCTGCCTGCTTGAGCATCCCATGCAATTCAGTGAGCTTCTTATCGATACCATGCATGTGGTAGTTCGAAATGAACTGCCCATATGCACTAGGAAGAGAGTTCAGAATTATATCCATAGCAAACTCTTCGCTAATGGGGTAGCCAAGCCTCTCCAGAGACTGCACATAACCAACCATTTTGATCACATGCGGACTCAGTGGATCACCATCCTTAAGCTTGCAACTCAGCAAAGCCTGATAGACTTGATACCTCTCAGTCTTTGCCTGAGCCTGGAACATACTTTTGAGGCTTTCGATCATATCGTAGGCCTCAACATGCTCAAACTGCTTTTGCAAGTCCGGTTCCATGTGAGCAAGCATAAGACATCTAATATCCGTGGACTCATCCTTAGCCCGATGGTAGGCATTGGTGGCAGCGACAGTCGCGTTCTCATTCGGCTCATCTGGAAGTGGGTTGTCTAGGACATGGTCCTTCTTTTCTTGTTTGAGAACAATTCTTAGATTTTGATACCAGTTGGTAGAATTAGTGTCGTTTAGTTTATCTTTCTCAAGAATGGTTCTCAACGCAAAACCGGATATCTGAGAGTGACTGCTACTTGGTGCCATGATCTACAACATAAAATATGCAAAACACATAAGACATGTATTTATAAAAGAGCAAGCATATTAAACACTTTAATATTTTATGCTCCCACTAGAACCAACACCCCTCCGATGGTTACTTAGTAATTCAGGATCCTAAATAAGCAAGTCGGCTAGTGAGCTTTAGCATCACCGCTAGCTGCCAAGTGACCTAGGTAGACAACTCCTTGTCAATCGTATCTCATGCGACTCCTGTTGGACAGGTGGCATCAAATGCCCCGTCTCCCGTCCGACTTTTCCCCGAGCCCCACAACCATTGTGATAGACCCGTCAAGCTTACCGAGTGTTTTCGCAGTAAGAGTCCGACTCGAACCCACCTAGTCGGAAAGAATTGGCAGCACCTCAATTTTATGATCCCACTACCAAAAATGTCCGACTTGTGATGGTGCGAACACTGGCGGGAAAACCGACTAGACCTTCTTTGAGGGATTAAATTTTACCATCTAATAGAGGTAAAACAGAGACATAACAATAACACAAAATAAAGCAATTATAATGTGAAATGGTATGGCTCTCTTCATGGCGATCTCATCTCCACAAAGCCTGTAATCCGACTCATGCCAAATCTTGCCACTTGTCGTCTTACTCCATGTCGCTGACATGTACATCGCCTTGCTTGCCATCCGGGCTCTCCAAACAGCTATACTTGCTTAGTAAAGTAAATTACAAGTAGAATCCGACACGCGGGTCGTTATACAATAATATGACAGCACCTAGGCTCCAGCCGGCTGACAAAAACCGTGATTCACAGATCATGTATGGATTACACACAACATCACATGCACATGAACCATACCATTCACAACTTCCTGAAAAAACAAGTTATGCATAGATACGATATCTACCGGCGTTGTGAAACTCGCAACGACATCTAAGGCGCTATGACAGGGCGAAGCCGACGGTCCCGCTAGCCGGATAGCAGGCGGGAATCGAAGGGGCAGCGCCCCTCACAGGTGCGGGCAGCGCCCGGCGATTTTTTCGAAAACGTAGATCTCATCTACGATCCGGACATGGATTTCGACCATTATTCCAATTCGATCAAACTCTTTGATCTTCGATCACCGCCTATGGATTTACGTGTCACAGTCTACCCCGATTGCGTAAGCCGACCGGTAGGGGTATGTCGTTCCACGACCTCAGCAGTATGATCATGGAAATCAGATCTACCATTCCTCGAGTACAGTTGATCCAATCAACCTCGTACAAAACCGATCTATCTCATAGATCGACCACCAAACAACACATAGATCTCATCTACAGCCAACCGCATATCACATATGCGAGATCTCGAGCCTAAACCAGAAGCTATCGCTCTGATACCACTGTTGGGCCACGTAGAGATAAAACAAAACATTTTCCCTCTAACGCGGTGATCCCAAGATCTAGCTGAGGTAGAAGGCCACGAGGTTTACCACTAGACGCACAGTTGCGGATTTCTGATGAAGCGCGTCAGTTGATGCAGTGCAGTCGTTAGCGATCCGATCCGATCGTCCTGGTGTTGATCGTACAGCACCTCTGCTGGTATCCACACATACAAGGAGGAGCACCAGCGGCGAACTGCAAACGACGACAGGACTGCTGTGGAGTTAGGGTTTCCAACACATGGAATGACCTAACCGATCAGCGATTAACCCTTCTGGGTTACTGTGCTCCACTATATATAGGGAGTGAATGTGGGCTCTACTTTCGTGGCCCATTCACTAAATCCCATATAGTATTAGTCCTTGTGAGTCTGACTCACTGACTTAGTCCAAATCCGGCCCAGGTCCAACCCAACCAGATTTCCGGTTCGGATCCAATCCAAACTTGCTCCCGCTCTTAAGTGTGTGACCCCACAGGCTCTTGGCAACTTAGACACGATTAGAGTTCGACTCTCAATCGATCAGTCGGTAGCGGCTCCTAGCAGAACATGCCGACTCCCAAGTACCAAAGAGTCATGACGACTTGCCTTTTCAATGCGAGTTGCGTCCGAGTCCCTTTTGCCTCACGATATACCTTGTCAGACTATAGACGAATAATTGTCATCCCTTAAATAGTCTGACTCTCTTCTCGATCTGAGATAAGTGATTCACCCGACTAACTCTTAGTCGATTGCCTCGGTTAACACTTAAACGTGTCGTGCATAGTCATGCTTTCCGAATCATATCATTCGAGAGGGCCTAGAGAATATCTCTCCAAGTGGAGGGGCAAAATCCCATCTTGGTTATTCGCATCACGCAGCTTGATTCTCAGTCGACCCGAACTCTGCCTTTATAACTGCCCAGTTACGGATCAGCGTTTGACAGAACCTAAGTCGGTGATCCTCAACTCGGATTATGCAATAACCTCAGGTCTAAGGATTATATTGATTGAGATATACAAATGACAATTTGTTCGTTGTACCTCAATATGGGTCAATCCGACTCGCTAAACTCTTTAGCCGAATCTGTGTAAGTCGGAATAGCATCTCCATGCCCATGACAATTGGAACCGAGTCATCAAGCCAACTTTCACATTGGTCTAAGTTGTGTGTCCAACACAACCTCAATGACCAAGGATATTTAGTACAAACAACATGAATGTATAGTTCGACAACCGAATCACATATTCAATGATACACATCAGATGTTTATACAAGGACAACTTAATAACTTTATAAATACAATGGGAAATGTCGTCATACATGATTGCCTCAAGGGCATATTCCCAACAGGGCCACCATGCCAAAAGCTCCACACGCCGCTTGTCTATGCTCATGCGAGCACTTCTTTATCGTGGACGGATCAAGGATACATCATGGAACTACATTTAGTAGACTTGATCCCCATCCATCGGTGGTGAACCACGGTCTGCATCTCCTCGCAGAGCCATAATAGCCCTCGAGTCGGAGCTGACTACCGAAATCACTAGTGAGAGGGCACCCTCTCATTCTCACCTCCCTTTTGCCTACGTGTATTGTAGCAGGAGAAAGAGAAGCACACTAGAGAGGGTACCAGTGATGCTCTATGAAATCAAGGTCTGAATTGGACGATTTGGATGAGTGAACCGGATTAACCGAAATGAGAGAAGCAGGGATTTATTGGAAATAGAAGTCGAAGACACACTTATTAGACCGATCCAGTGAGATCCTATAAGTTATTTGGTTATAGACGGTGGTGGAGTTTGAAAAGAAAATCTTGGGTTGGCCAAACTAAATTAGAGCATGCAATTCCAAACCATATACTCCATCCGTCCAGAAATAAGTGACTTCGATTTGTATAGATTTAGATCAATTTAGGCAGCTTTTAGTGCAGTTATTTACGAATGGAGGGAGTACTCCAGTAGGGAACTAGGCATTACCCAATACTCAATATCTTTGGTTCAACGAATTATACATATATGATAGGTGTAGACATATATGAATTTCTTCAAAACAAATAATCAAAGAAAAAAGTAGACATATATTTTGAATCTCTTGAATTCCGTAATAAAGCATGTTGTGTGCATCTATTAATGCATATGCTTGGGTCTTACCTCATTTGGAAGAAAAAAATATTAAGATTCAGTTTGATCGAGTAGCATACACTCTCTCCATTTTAAAATATAAGATGTTTTAATTTTTACTGAAGCACATAATTCTAGACATTTTTTAGTGTGTGGTTCACTTATTTGGTTTAAAACCTACATACTCCCTCCGTCCCAAAATAGATGTCTCGGATTTGTTAAAATTTAGAAATCTAAACACTATTTAGTCTATAGATTCATCCAAATTTTGACAAATCTAAGACATTTATTTTGGGACGGAGGGAGTACTAAAAGACGTCTAGATACATGCGGTCAGAAAAAAACTGAACATAGTATATTTTAAAACAGAGAAAATAATAATCAACTTTTTTTTGATAATAATCAACTTTCTTATCTTTGTTTATTATGGTGAAAAGTGGAGCAACAGTTTCCTAGGTCCAAACACAGCATATGATTCAACCTATCCAGCGTCTCCTCAAAACACACAAAGTCGTGTACATTTTCAAGGAAGAAGCCCATGTACATTTTCAAGGCAAGTTCAGCGAAAGCTTCTAAATTTGCATCGTGCACGTCACACGAGTTGGGCCTAAGCCGGTGACAAAATCTCGTGGTATCATTTGAACTCCGTCAATCCATATTAATTTAATTTTGGTACTCCTATATATCCATCCGTAGTTTTTTTTTTTGACTATTATATCCATCCGTTGTTAAAAGTTTGCTACTTGTACGTTTGACAGTACTCGGTTCCGTTTGTTATCCGGAAAGGTATTACGTACTCCATCGCACTGTACCGCGTCCACACAAACAAACCGTGCCGAAGAGGCAAGAAACGCACTAGCAGGCGTTCGAGTTGGAAACGGAGTATGGAGTAGGGTGTTGCGTTGAGTCCAGACACCGCGCGACTCGTCCGCCGCACACGTCCCCTCCCATCTTCCTATATAGCAGCGCTGCCGCCCCCGGCGCTCCAACCAGACCATCACCGAACCCGAAGCCAACGAGGACTCTCAAACTCAAAGGAGTCAAGTCAGCCACCTGCCAGCCAACAGCGCCCAACCACCGTGCCACGACCATGTCGTCCTCGTCGTCGTCGGCGGCCTCGATGGGCGCGCTCGCCGCGGCCACCGCCATGGCGCTCTCCGGCTCCCTCGTCCTCTTCTCCCTCCGCCGCTTCGCCAAGCCCGCCCTCGACGGCGACGTCGACGCCGCTGCCGCTTCGGACGAGCCCGCGTCCTCCCTTCGCCCCTGCCTCTCCTCCTCGGGTACGTCCTCGCTGCCTGCTGATCGCGGTTCTTGATGCGCACGGTTCTTCTTCTCCTTATTGTTTCCGCACGGGATTCCTGACGGAGCTTTTCTTGGATTCTTGGGGTGGACAGAGAAGCGGCCACGCGGGGGGAAGAAGCCGGGGCGGAAGGGGGAGAAGCGGGTGCGGTTCGCGGAGGGCGTCGTGGACAATGAAGGCGCCGCCCCCGCGACCAGGTCGTCGTCGTTTTCGTCGTCGGCGGTCCCGCCGGCGCCCGAGCCGACGTGCAGGGGAAGCGCGGTAGAGACGACGGACCACCGGATGCCGGCGAACCGGGAGGCGCTGTACCGCGGCATGCTCCGCGACCGCTCCGTGCACCGGACCGCCTACTCCTACTGACCGGCCGATCGACGACCCTAACGCCGGCCGCCGGGCTCGATTTAGTCGTCGTCGTAGCTACGTAGATTGGAATCGAAGAGTAGCCCCGTCCGTCCCCTGCTTTTGCCTAGTCTATGTTTCTTGGTCGCTTTGCTTCCTTCGTTCGTTTTCGTTCCCTGTGCCGTTGGTGTTTGGTGGTAACAGGCTGTTGACTTCTGGCGCACCTCTGTACAGACGGATTAGCCTAGCCGGCGAGGAGCAGCAGATTTTCGACTAGTAGTAGATTTTTACCCTTTGTTTTTTTTACCCTGTTAGTAGATGATTTCGTCTGTACATAGAATCCTCATCTCATCTTTTGTCGTAAGAAAAAAGATAATGGAAGCCTGCTTACAACATACTCTCTGGACTAAAAAAAAAGAAGCGAACAGGTGTGATTTGATCCCTGGAGTGCTGCCAGGGAAGATTGATGTGAAACGGGTCCGAAGGCTTCACGACCCACGGGTGTGAACACCTTTTTGCTCCTCGTGTACGTAGAAAGGAGCGGACGCGTGTAGGCTGGCCGTGGAGCGGCGTGCTACCGATGGGTCAAGTCAAACTCTGTTCCCGCCGCGCTCCATCAGCCTGCTGCAGGCCCTGCACCCTCCGTGTCGTGGCGTGCTCCGTGCTCGGCGTGCGTGTGGTCAGCACTTGAATTCCTCTCTTTCTCGCGTTGCCATGTTTCAATGCTGGAGTAGCAGCATTCAGATCAAGCCACCTATAAAATCCATTCAGATCAATAGAAGAGGTATTAGAGCAAGCCAAAATCCGAAGCTAAAAACGCCCAATGGATATATTTTAGCCTCGGAATATGCTTTTTACTAGCCATCTTCCCACCCAAGAAGTAGCAGGGACGCGTGGCGGCACCATGTAGGCATGTAGCACACGTTCTCTCTTGGCCCGAGACAGTTTATTAGGAGTATTATATAGTAGTATCATATATATATGATACTAGTTTATGATACCATCTCCATAATGCATAGTATCATATAGTAGTATCATAGTCTTAGTGTATTTATTGTTTTTTAGAATCTCAATGTAAAATTGTGTATAAGATTTATTTGAGATTACTTTTTTTAGTTTTATTTGCTATGATACCGTATCTACCTATGATACTAATACAACCTCTTTCATCATTAATTGCAGTGACATGTAAGTATTTTGCATGCATGTAGTGCATGATACTACCTATGATACCCCTATTGGGATCTTTAGAGGGTACTACAGGGAAACGCTATATTTTTGCACGCTTTGTCCTCGTTTGTGCACACCCTATACTCATTTTTTGGTTGGTCACCTTTTTTCAAATTGCTTTAGGCCAAACACGTTTAATATTAGAATTTTTTTTTGGATGAGCTTCCGAAAAATATTACAACTTATTGAATACAAGGATCCTATCACTATTAAACCATGTGCATAAATCTCACATATAACCACCCTTTACAAGATTATAATGCCCTCATCGATCAAACACACCCAGCAACATTCCCTCTCGGCACACGTCTGTACGTCCAGTGTTGTTAAATGTGCCATGTCGTATTCACTTCAGGCCACGCGCGCCACGCTCCATACATCCGCCACTGACCTGAACACTTGTGTAAATGCGAGGGTCGACTCTGATACCACTTGTAGCACCCCGTTCCCTCTTGGTCGGGGGTGTCACTCCTAGCAGCTTAATAGGATCTCTAGATTGGTCATATACACCAATACTAGTCTTTTCTGCGCACGTAATCCTTACTCGTGCGCACCCGTTACCCACTTCCCATTCGGTCACCCATCCCTAAATTGCTTTAAGCCAAGCACCGCTTAACATCAGAGTTCTTTTTAGATAAGCTTCCGAAAAAGAAATTTTAACTTATTGTATAAGTATCCTATCAATCCTATTAAACTATGTGCCTAGATCTCACACACCACAAGACTCCATAGTGGCGAGCTTGGCGATGACGTGCCCGCGCCAGCAAGGCCCGAGCCGAGCTCGCTGCCTCCTCGTGCTCGTCGATGCCAGAGGACGCCTTCTCGGCCGCAAGCCCCGCCTAGCCCAGGTTGCCCGTCCGCGAGCTTCGTGTCGGTCGCCCGCTCGTGCGCCGTTGAGCTTCGCGGCGGCCATGCGAGATCCTCCTCGTCTCCCACATGGACGAGCTCATCGTCCTTCACACGGCCCTAGCTCACCATCCTCCGTCCTTTCGCATGGCCCAGCAAATTGTTCGTTTGGAAATTTCCTGAAAAGCTAATTATAGGTTATTCTCTCCAACGGAACAATAGGGCCGTTATTCTTATTACTAAACTTGTTGAAGAGAAGAAATAGAACCAAGGTCTATCTTTTTTATCAGAGGTTGAAATAAGAATTAGGCCAAAAATTAGGATACATTCTGGGAAAATGGAACTTCCATGAAAGAGAAGGAAATGAAACGCTTTCATAAAAAATCTCGTAGAATCGAGAATGAAGTTTTATTCTATACATGCCAGATCATGAATTATTAACTGCATCCAATCTCTGAAAAGTCCCTATTAATTCTATTTCTGTTATTCGTATTAACAACTACTCTAGGGGTGTGGCATCCCGCAAAACCACTACTAGAAAATCGCGTTGATTTTTGTGCATTGCATCATCATGACCGCATGCTCATGTCATCATGCCACATTGCATTTGAGCATCGTCATCATCATGCATATTATTTTGCCTAAAAACTATTTGCGAAAGACTATGGTTTTCCGAAACTAGCCCTCCTTCTATTTCAAATCAAGCCCCCGGATGCTTCCGGATATTTTGTTTGTCTAGAAAATATTTACAAAAGTTTGTTGCCAATTAAATAAAGGTTATATTATTTTAGTGGGGGGCAGTCGAACGGGCCAAATCGACCCGGACGACCACCCCCAGAACAAAACGGTCCAACCTAGACCCTTTTCTACCCCAACCTAATCTACCCACACCCCCTCCACCTCACCCCAGCCACTCGCGGCTCGCCACCTCACCCCATCTCTCTCCCTCAACCAATCCCCATCTGCCACCTAGACTAAACCCACCCCCACTCCCTCACAACACACCCAACACCACACACACGCAACACCCCTGGTCCCTCTCTACCTGGCACCTGGCCCACCCCTCCCTGCTGGCCCACGCCCTGGCCCCACCCCAAGCCCCACCTGCCGCTCCCTGTCCTCTTCCCCCACCAACCGCGTCCCGTCCCCATCCTCTCTCCCAACCCCGACGCCTCCCCTCTCCCTCGCCGGCGACCCCCCCTCGTCGCCGTCGACCCCGCCCCGGCCCCTTCCTCTGGCCGACCGGCCGCCTGTCGCCCCGCCGGCGCGCCCCCCCGCAGTACCCCCTCTCCCTCCTCCTCCCTCTCTCCCCCAGGCCGCCGGACCCGCCTCCCCCGCCGCCTACCACGCCGCGCTGCCGTCGCCTCTCCTCTCCCGTGGCAGCGCCCGCCCTCACCTCCGTCGCGCGCCGCGTCCTGCCTCCCCTCCGGCTCGCCGACGCCCCCGGCCGCCAAGCCCGACGCCGCCCCGGCCGCGGTCCCGGGCGCCCTCTGCTCCGAGCTCGCCGGCCCGCCGCTCGCATCGAGTCCGCCTCGCGACCTTCGTCGGCTGCCTCTCTCGCCGGCCCGCGCGCGACGCCCCCCGACGCCGTCCGCCGCCCCCTCAGCTCCGGCGCTCCCCAGGCCCTCCGCTCGCCGTCGGCCTCGCCCGCGTTGCTCCTGTCGCCGTCTCCCCGAGCAGCGTCGACCCTGCCGCCTTCTCCTTCGCCCATGTTCCCTGCTTCCCCGGCCCGAGCTCGGGTGCCTAAGGCTGCTGCGGCCACATCATCGCCTGCAAGAACCGTCTGCTTCACCTAACCAAGTTGGCCCTCGATGATCGCGACCGACCGACCGACCACGAAAGTATGAAGACAAGATCTTCGTGACCGAAGAATGAGATGCATCGAAGATGTGTGGCTCCCACCATGATTCTACATCTCGGAGCGCGACGATGTTCTCCCCGGATCCAAACGCCGAGACCCGGATATTGGACCCGGAGGCCCCAAGCTCTTCCTCACGGATCATCGAGCACTTCTTCACGGAATCAAAGGCGCCGAGGACACCGAGACTCCGGTGCGACAAGCACTTCACCCCGGACGCCAAGTCCGACCCGACCCGCGGACCCGGCAAGATCCCCGCAACGACAAGAACGACACCGACCCGGAAGAACCCGATGCGCCCCGACACCGAACCAAGTACTCCTTTCCGGGCGCCGAGACCGCCGAGAACCCGGATGCGACAAGACCTACCTCAGTTATCCGAGAACGATTCCGTCGAACCGTGAACCCCGAGACCGGACTCCGGACCCTGTCGAACCCCGAACCTCGGAACCCCAAGACCGTCGAGAACCCTCAATGTGTGAACCCCTTCCCGAAACCCTATTTTATAATCTAATACAACTTGTCGCATAATAATTGTTCATGCATGCATCCTTGTCTGTGGTTTGGGGGCACTATGCCGATTCACTGCATAATTAAATATGGGGCCCATATGCGGGCAAATCTAGTCTCACATTGGCCTCATTTAAATTGGTGTAGTGAACCGGTAACTCATCTTGCCTTGTTAATACAACATTTAAATTGCGGGGTAGTTAAACAACATGAACCACCTAATTAATTGTCGGGACCCCTGGTTCCGCTTAATATGACCTAATCGCATCGCATCTTTGCCATGTCATACATCAACCATGCATCATGCCGATCTTCTGCTGTTGTATTAAATATTGCATCCGGTGTTTATTCTAGTGTTTTGCTTCTTCGCGGATAAGGCCGTTGAGTTGATGCGAGTGTCGACCCGATCTTCGGTTGAACCTTCGGCAATGTTTTCAGGCGAGCATCTCCCCCTTTCTACCTATCTTAATTTTATAGTATTTATTTCCCTCCTGTTGATCTATTGCTATCTGTGTTGCGATGCTCTAGTTTCCGTATCCGTGATATCCCTTGCAGCCCTATATTGCCTTGGACACATCCTATTCCTGTGGTTTGGTAGCTAGTTGGACCTGCGTGTCGTAGTCGCTTGCTCAAGTGCTGTTGCGTGTCGCCATGTACCACAGTTGTTGGAGTATTGCCACATGTTTGATGTTGGAGATGATCTCGGCTTTATTTATCGTTCACTTTAATTCATGTTTAACAACTAAAATTGAAGTAAGTAAGCAGAGGCATCGGTGGGTGATAGATAATATTTGGTTTCCGACCGCCCACTTGTGTCCCGTAGGACCCCGAGTACTTGATACCTGTTCCTTGATTTATCGCGCTATCCACATACGGGGAATTATGGGCCCCCCTTAGCCAGAGCTTGATTCAGTCTTATTTCTTGGGGCCACAAACTAGTTTGAGGTTTTATTTACGATCCTGTACTTATGCCATGCTACTGCTTTATTTACGATTGTGCGAGGAGCACACTGTACTGTTTAGGATCGGGACACGATTCCGCGGTGTCGACAAGCTCAGTTTTGGGTTCCCAGTCGTTCACAGCCGTCCACCCAAACCTCGGGTCCGTCTCGGAGCTAGCTAACTTCGTTGCGGGTGTACTCCAAGGGGTGGCCCCCTGAAATATTTCTGAATCTTGTGATTGCTCTGTCGTGAAAGCCTCGTTGGGTTTTGATTTGGTTTTTCCGAGGTCGATCGTGTGTGTGTTGATATTTGTGCACCCCGGCCGGGTAAAACTTTCTGAAAGCCGTGTCCGCGGTTATGGACGACTTGGAGCACAGTATCTCGATCATAGACAACTATAACTAAAGTAGTGCTATAAACTTGACTTTATAATGACTAGTAATCAGCTTCACTATAATGGAATGGCTAAATAAAACTGCCTACAATTGCTTGTTTGGGTGTCGCTTGCGACAATTGTACCTGACTAGTAAGTAAGGCAACTACAACGGAATAGCTAAATAAAAGTACCAACAACTGCTGGGTTTTTGGGTTATCTCATGCTATTTGTACCTGATTAGTAAGTGTTGCGACTATAACGGAATGGTTAACTAAAATTGCCCACTGCTTATTATATCAGGATGATTATCTATACTTGACTAGTAATTGCTGCAACGATAACTGAATAAGTAAAACTGCCAACTGTGTGAGTTCCTCGGTTGACTTCCTCGTTTGGTCTCGAGGGGGAAATGCCAGGATGGGTTTGTTTGGTGTTAGTATCAGGTTGGCCCCGGATAGGTCTTTCTTACCCCTCTCTGATTGCCGCCAGTTGTGTCGAGTCTCTATAGGCTGTTTAGTGCATGCTGCCGCTGCCGCTCAGTCCACCATACCTATGTAGGCGAGGACCGCCGAATTCTAGCCTCGCCGTGTACTGGCCTCAGTACTGACGCTCCTATTTTTCCTTTGCCCTTGGTCGGCACCCCTTTTGTTTAAGCAGGTTTTGAGATCGACGCCGTTAGCAGGGTTACCCTTTCGGCTTGGCCTGGGCAGGGTTATGGACGCCATTGGTTATTCTTCAGGGCTCTTAGCCCCATTTGCATCTTGTCCGTAGCTGGACGCTATATCGTTCTCAAGGTGATTTGGATCTTTGTATTTTATATCTGTATTCTTGACTCATGGAGTCGTGTTGTATATATATCTGTTCTGTGGGTCCCATCGAGGACTGTTGTGTAATGTTATTACTTCGTTTTCCACCCGCACGAAAGTGCCTGGTGGGCACCTTTGAATCGTTTCTATGCGGGTTTGGCGGGTTTCGCTAAAACTTGCATAGGGTCGATTCTGAGGGTGTTACAGAGTGGTATCAGAGCTCAGCAGTTACGATACCCACAAGTCCAGCCTGTAGGATAACCTAGCTAACGGCCGAAGTAGAGTGTCAAAACTATTTTGGAAAAATCGGTTGGATAGATCTGATTAGGTCTGATTTTACTCCTTACCTCTCTGCTATTCTCCTCTTACCTCTGCGTGTTTTGGATCCGCTCTCTTCTCTCTTGTCGAGTCCAGGATTTCTCGTGGTTGGGTTCCGTCGCACCTTTAGGGTTTCGCTTCCTCCTTGGATAACGGGGTTTTACCCTCCGGTGTTCATGTTATCTGAGTGATCCTTTATCTGTGGTACCATTCTTTGTTCCTTGTTTGTGCCTTCCGGTGTTTTCCGACGCGACGACATCATCTACGCCAGCTCCGATGCAGAGTCTGCATCACTCCTTTGTTTCCGAACCTCGATTGTCGAGATCTTTAGTCTGATTCCGAGAGTTGGTTGCATAATCCGCCTATTCGTGCGCAGAGTAATGGTTTGAGTGCGGGATGGAGTAGCTACCATACCACTACTCTTATCATTCGCTCTTGTACGTCGAATCAGTGGATCCAGCAGTTTTACTCCATCCACGGAAGCTAGAGGTGGCTTTAATTGTTGATACCTCTACCTTCGACCTGTTGTTCCCGGAGTGTTCTCTCGACGATCACGGACAACGACCTCTTGTTAGTGGTGTCGCGAGGATCTACACGAAGCGACAAGACGCAGATCGCCGACCTTCCTTCCGGTACCATGAGGCGGATCTCGAGGGCGAGATCCATTGTTAGTGGTGTAGAATTGTGGCATCCCGCAAAACCACTACTAGAAAATCGCGTTGATTTTTGTGCATTGCATCATCATGACCGCATGGTCATGTCATCATGCCACATTGCATTTGAGCATCGTCATCATCATGCATATTATTTTGCCTAAAAACTATTTGCGAAAGACTATGGTTTTCCGAAACTAGCCCTCCTTCTATTTCAAATCAAGCCCCCGGATGCTTCCGGATATTTTGTTTGTCTAGAAAATATTTACAAAAGTTTGTTTCCAATTAAATAAAGGTTATATTATTTTAGTGGGGGGCAGTCGAACGGGCCAAATCGACCCGGACGACCACCCCCAGAACAAAACGGTCCAACCTAGACCCTTTTCTACCCCAACCTAATCTACCCACACCCCCTCCACCTCACCCCAGCCACTCGCGGCTCGCCACCTCACCCCATCTCTCTCCCTCAACCAATCCCCATCTGCCACCTAGACTAAACCCACCCCCACTCCCTCACAACACACCCAACACCACACACACGCAGCACCCCTGGTCCCTCTCTACCTGGCACCTGGCCCACCCCTTCCTGCTGGCCACGCCCTGGCCCCAACCCAATCCCCACCTGCCGCTCCCTGTCCTCTTCCCCGACCAACCGCGCCCCGTCCCCATCCTCTCTCCCAACCCCGACGCCTCCCCTCTCCCTCGCCGGCGACCCCCCTCGTCGCCGTCGACCCCGCCCCGGCCCCTTCCTCTGGCCGACCGGCCGCCTGTCGCCCCGCCGGCGCGCCTCCCCCCCCGCAGTACCCCCTCTCCCTCCTCCTCCCTCTCTCTCCCAGGCCGCCGGACCCGCCTCCCCCGCCGCCTACCATGCCGCGCTGCCGTCGCCTCTCCTCTCCCGTGGCAGCGCCCGCCCTCACCTCCGTCGCGCGCCGCGTCCTGCCTCCCCTCCGGCTCGCCGACGCCCCCGGCCGCCAAGCCCGACGCCGCCGTCGGCCTCCTCTGCCGCGCTGCCCCGGCTGCGGTCCCGGGCGCCCTCTGCTCCAAGCTCGCCGGCCCGCCGCTCGCATCGAGTCCGCCTCGCGCCCTCCGTCGGCTGCCTCTCTCGCCGGCCCGCGCGCGACGCCCCCCGACGCCGTCCGCCACCCCCTCAGCTCCGGCGCTCCCCAGGCCCTCCGCTCGCCGTCGGCCTCGCCCGCGTTGCTCCTGTCGCCGTCTCCCCGAGCAGCGTCGACCCTGCCGCCTTCTCCTTCGCCCATGTTCCCTGCTTCCCCGGCCCGAGCTCGGGTGCCTAAGGCTGCTGCGGCCACATCATCGCCTGCAAGAACCGTCTGCTTCACCTACCCAAGTTGGCCCTCGATGATCGCAACCGACTGACCGACCACGAAAGTATGAAGACAAGATCTTCGTGACCGAAGAACGAGATGCATCGCAGATGTGTGGCTCCCACCATGATTCTACATCTCGGAGCGCGACGATGTTCTCCCCGGATCCAAACGCCGAGACCCGGATATTGGACCCGGAGGGCCCAAGCTCTTCCTCACGGATCACCGAGCACTTCTTCACGGAATCGAAGGCGCTGAGGACACCGAGACTCCGGTGCGACAAGCACTTCACCCCGGACGCCAAGTCCGACCCGACCCGTGGACCCGGCAAGATCCCCGCAACGACAAGAACGACACCGACCCGGAAGAACCCGATGCGCCCCGACACCGAACCAAGTACTCCTTTCCGGGCGCCGAGACCGCCGAGAACCCGGATGCGACAAGACCTACCTCAGTTATCCGAGAACGATTCCGTCGAACCCTGAACCCCGAGACCGGACCCCGGACCCTGTCGAACCCCGAACCCCGGAACCCCAAGACCGTCGAGAACCCTCAATGTGTGAACCCCTTCCCGAAACCCTATTTTATAATCTAATACAACTTGTCGCATAATAATTTTTCATGCATGCATCCTTGTCTGTGGTTTGGGGGCACTATGCCGATTCACTGCATAATTAAATATGGGGCCCATATGCGGGCAAATCTAGTCTCACATTGGCCTCATTTAAATTGGTGTAGCGAACCGGTAACTCATCTTGCCTTGTTAATACAACATTTAAATTGCGGGGTAGTTAAACAACATGAACCACCTAATTAATTGTCGGGACCCCTGGTTCCGCTTAATATGACCTAATCGCATCGCATCTTTGCCATGTCATACATCAACCATGCATCATGCCGATCTTCTGCCGTTGTATTAAATATTGCATCCGGTGTTTATTCTAGTGTTTTGCTTCTTCGCGGATAAGGCCGTTGAGTTGATGCGAGTGTCGACCCGATCTTCGGTTGAACCTTCGGCAATGTTTTCAGGCGAGCATCTCCCCCTTTCTACCTATCTTAATTTTATAGTATTTATTTCCCTCCTGTTGATCTATTGCTATCTGTGTTGCGATGCTCTAGTTTCCGTATCCGTGATATCCCTTGCAGCCCTATATTGCCTTGGACACATCCTATTCCTGTGGTTTGGTAGCTAGTTGGACCTGCGTGTCGTAGTCGCTTGCTCAAGTGCTGTTGCGTGTCGCCATGTACCACAGTTGTTGGAGTATTGCCACATGTTTGATGTTGGAGATGATCTCGGCTTTATTTATCGTTCACTTTAATTCATGTTTAACAACTAAAATTGAAGTAAGTAAGCAGAGGCATCGGTGGGTGATAGATAATATTTGGTTTCCGACCGCCCACTTGTGTCCCGTAGGACCCCGAGTACTTGATACCTGTTCCTTGATTTATCGCGCTATCCACATACGGGGAATTATGGGCCCCCCTTAGCCAGAGCTTGATTCAGTCTTATTTCTTGGGGCCACAAACTAGTTTGAGGTTTTATTTACGATCCTGTACTTATGCCATGCTACTGCTTTATTTACGTTGTGCGAGGAGCACACTGTACTGTTTAGGATCGGGACACGATTCCGCGGTGTCGACAAGCTCAGTTTTGGGTTCCCAGTCGTTCACAGCCGTCCACCCAAACCTCGGGTCCGTCTCGGAGCTAGCTTACTTCGTTGCGGGTGTACTCCAAGGGGTGGCCCCCTAAAATATTTCTGAATCTTGTGATTGCTCTGTCGTGAAAGCCTCGTTGGGTTTTGATTTGGTTTTTCCGAGGTCGATCGTGTGTGTGTTGCTATTTGTGCACCCCGGCCGGGTAAAACTTTCTGAAAGCCGTGTCCGCGGTTATGGACGACTTGGAGCACAGTATCTCGATCATAGACAACTATAACTAAAGTAGTGCTATAAACTTGACTTTATAATGACTAGTAATCAGCTTCACTATAATGGAATGGCTAAATAAAACTGCCTACAATTGCTTGTTTGGGTGTCGCTTGCGACAATTGTACCTGACTAGTAAGTAAGGCAACTACAACGGAATGGCTAAATAAAAGTACCAACAACTGCTGGGTTTTTGGGTTATCTCATGCTATTTGTACCTGATTAGTAAGTGTTGCGACTATAACGGAATGGTTAACTAAAATTGCCCACTGCTTATTATATCAGGATGATTATCTATACTTGACTAGTAATTGCTGCAACGATAACTGAATAAGTAAAACTGCCAACTGTGTGAGTTCCTCGGTTGACTTCCTCGTTTGGTCTCGAGGGGGAAACGCCAGGATGGGTTTGTTTGGTGTTAGTATCAGGTTGGCCCTGGATAGGTCTTTCTTACCCCTCTCTGATTGCCGCCAGTTGTGTCGAGTCTCTATAGGTTGTTTAGTGCATGCTGCCGCTGCCGCTCAGTCCACCATACCTATGTAGGCGAGGACCGCCGAATTCTAGCCTCGCCGTGTACTGGCCTCAGTACTGACGCTCCTCTTTTTCCTTTGCCCTTGGTCGGCACCCCTTTTGTTTAAGCAGGTTTTGAGATCGACGCCGTTAGCAGGATTACCCTTCCGGCTTGGCCTGGGCAGGGTTATGGACGCCATTGGTTATTCTTCAGGGCTCTTAGCCCCATTTGCATCTTGTCCGTAGCTGGACGCTATATCGTTCACAAGGTGATTTGGATCTTTGTATTTTATATCTGTATTCTTGACTCATGGAGTCGTGTTGTATATATATCTATTCTGTGGGTCCCATCGAGGACTGTTGTGTAATGTTATTACTTCGTTTTCCACCCGCACGAAAGTGCCTGGTGGGCACCTTTGAATCGTTTCTATGCGGGTTTGGCGGGTTTCGCTAAAACTTGCATAGGGTCGATTCTGAGGGTGTTACAAGGGGGAATGTCTTTATGTGGTGCTAACGATTTAATAACTATCTTTGTAGGTCCAGGATGTTTCAGTTTATGTTCCTACCTATTGTATGGATATACCAAGAGAGATCTACAGTCTAATGAGGCTGATATGAAATATTTACTTATGGGTGGAGCAAGCTCTTCTATTCTGATTCATGGATTCTCTTGGCTATATGGTTCATCTGGGGAGATCGAGGTTCAAAAAATTTTGAACGGTCTTATCAACCGTCCACGGTCCTCCTGCATGGCCTAGCTCGCCGTATCTCGTGCGCGCATGGAGAAGAGCAGGAGAGGGATGGGAGATTGGTGAAAGGGAGATAGAAATGTCTGTGGGTGAGGGAGAAGAGTAGGAGAGAGAGAGTGACTGACAGTGGCCTACTACATGCAAAATTTACATCCGGTGTTTTAAGGATTCCTAGCGCGCTGAGTTTGGCCTGGGATCGCCGGATAAAACAAATTCCTAAATCTGAACAAAGTGGGTGTCTTGGAAATGCGAGTGGGCGACATTCGTCTATCCGGATGAAAAATCGCCAAAAAGTGGTCTCCTGAAAACTCTAGCGAAGATGCTCTTAGCACCGAGGTACAACAACTTGTTGCCCGGGACCAAATTCATACAACTTCCAAAAGTGAACGACATGGAACCATAAACTTGCACTAAGAATATCTCCGTGCATCTCCATTGGCCAACCCAAACATCATACACTATCTAAACGTTGCCTGAACGGATAGGAAAACACCACAGTTTGTCCGAACGAATGGGGATGCAACTCAATGATGCGACACAAACAAACCGAGAGTCCCGGATTGGTTTACGACCACCCATGTCAAACCCAAATTTGGGTTGACTTTGCGCAGGGTTGGACATCGCTCTCTTGTTTTTCCTGACTCGCCAGCTAGTGGCTGAAAACCATTCCACTCTCTTCCATTTCCATCAAAAGTCAAATTTCGCCAGCGTCAAACTCCTAGCCAGTGAGGGAGGAAGCCGCCGCTGCCACCTCCACTGGCACAACCATCGCCAAAGGTAAGAAGGCCACCAAGGAGAAAGCCCTGCTCAAGCCGAATAAGCTGACAGATTCATAGCAGACGAAGGAGAGTAGGAAGCGTGCCGCTCGAAGAGACGCGACCAAGGTATGGGTGGCAGAAGCAAAATCCATCATGGAAGAAGCGAATAAAGGCAGTGAGAGGAACGAGGTAACCGTAGTGGAGCACGCGAAGACACAAGATTTATTTTACCACAGTTTCTTCCTTGTTAAGGGAAGTACGTCTGCGTTGGAGGGGTCAGTGGTACTAAAACCACCACACCACAATAGGCCTCATCCTGTTCTCCGATGGATCTTGCCACAAGAGGCCCGATCCACCTTTCCACTATATGGTATCCTTCAATGCAGGAACCAGTGCCTTTACAACACTACCAGAGCACACATCCACAATTGAATTGGAGGATCCCGAGATGACAACAAGCTGTTACAAGAAATAAGTTTATCAGTAAACAATCTAGATATTCGTAAGAAATTCTAGATCAAGAGGCCCCCAAGTGAATGGAGGGGAAATGAAGATCTTGATTGGTGCCAATGAAGATCAAGGCCTCCTCCTTCGATTCCCCAAAGATCGAAGCCTTCGGGTGGTTGAAAGTGGAGATCTCACGAGCATTGATATGAGCAGCACAATGCTTTTCGTAGGATCCAAGAGATCTAGAATGAGGATCAAATGGGGTATATATACCTCCTGCCAAAAACTAGTCGTTGGAAGAACCTTCGGCCGGATAATCCGGTCTAAGTGGGGGCCGGATAATCCGTCCGGGACAAATATCCAGCCGGAAACGGAAAATCCGGGCCAAATGTCTGCCCCAATACCGCTTGACGCGCCTTGGCAGCCTTGTGAAAAATCCCTGGGGGCAGATTATCCGGCCCTGGCCGGACAATCTGGGGAAAACTCCACCCCGCATACCGCTTGACGCACCTTGGATGCCTTGTGAAAAATCCCTAGGGAGCGAATTATCCGGCCCACTGTAGGGGCGGATTATCCGGTCCGGGTAAAAGCTCCGGCCCTGGCCGGACAATTCAGGGGAAACTCCGCCTCCCAAACAGCATGACGCGCCTTGGCAGCGTTGACGATCAAGGTAGGGTGGATAATCTAACCCTTGTCAGGGGCGGATAATCTGCCCTCAAAACTCTTGTTAGCTGGATTTGGGGGAGTATAATATGCGGCATTAAACACATATTCAAATAATTCTTGGTATTGTTATCTAACACACAAAACACTATGAAATGTTCTTTCACATGGTAATATCTTATCCATTTTGGTTCACATACATTGTATATATACCATGTTTTGTGGATTCTTATCCTCTTGTGTAGGTTACCCAAGCTATGGAGTAATCCAAAGAGAGGTATGACAACAAGCCATTCATGTTGACCCATTGTTAGATGATGATCAAGAAATATCAAAATCATTTTCATACAAGGAGGAAGGATTAAACATATTTATAATACCATATTGGTAATCATGAGTTGATTAATACCAATAGACATATATTTTCCTTTTGAACAATTGAGCTTTTTTGAATCTTTTCGTCGACATGCTTCCATTTCACTGTCCGAGTGTGGCATCCCGCAAAAACCACTACTAGAAAATCGCTTTGAATTTGTGCATTGCATCGTCATCATCATGTGTTGTTTGTCTAAAACTATTTGCGCAAAGCCGGGTTTTGTTTTCTAGAACGCCCCATCTTCATTCAAACATGCAAACCCCGGGTCCCCGGATTATTTTGTGTGTCTGATATCGGTTTGCAAACGGTGTTAACAAAATAAATAAAAATTATATTATTTTTTTAGTGGGGGCAGTCGAACGGGCCAGATCGACCCGAACGACCACCCCCGTACAAAACAGATCGGTCCACCTAATCCGCCTTCTAATTCCTACAGCTACCAATCTACCTACCCACACCCAGCCTCCACATCACCCCAACCAACCCCGTCGCGCCACCTCACCCCTCCCCAAATCCCCACCAACCCCAAACTGCCACCTAATCCTACCCTCTCTCCCCTCCCTCACATGCACTCACTCCCCAACACACACAGCACACGACGCACTCACCCCACACGCCACGCACGCACGCCAGTACCACCACCCACCCGATCCCCGGGACCCACCCCGACCCAGTCCACGCGCGCCCCTCCCCGCTTTCTTCTCCCCGCTTTCTTCTCCCTCACGTTCTTCCCCGACGCGTTCCCCTGCCCCGCTCTCCCTCTCCGCGCGCGCGGCCTCGCCTCGCTCCTCCGCTCAGGCCGCTCGCCGCCGCTCCACCCTCCCCTCTCCCCTCTGCGAACCTCCGCGACCACCCCGGCCAAGCTCCGCCGCTTCCCCAGGCCTCGCCTCGCCAGAGCTCCCCGCCGGGCCGCGCTCCGGCCGCGCCGTCTCCTCCCCGGCCCGAGCACGCCCCGCCGCCCGCGCCTGCTCGCTCGCCTCCGGCCCCGCCCTTCTCCCATCCTGCGCCTCGCCGCCTCTTCCCCTCCGCTCCCTCCGCTCGCCGTCGCCCCCGCTCGCCTCCGCCACCGTGGCCGCTCCCGACGCGCGCCCCGCCTCCGCCCGAGCCCCGCGCCCCGCCTCCACCGTCTATCTCGCCCCCGCAGGCTCGCCCGCCTCCGGCCAACCTCGCCGGCGCACGCCCCTCTCGCCCCGCCAGCGAGCCGTCTCCTCCGCGCCGGTCTCGCCCCGTCCAACCTCTGCCGCCGCCCGGCGCCATCTCCACGCCATCTCTCACCGCCACGAGGCCTCCTCTTCCCCTCGTCGTGGCCGAACCCGGAAGCCCCGCCTCCCTGGCCATGGTGCGCGGCGCCCGCTCCCTCGGCCCGGTGGTCCCCGGCAGCACGTGGCCTCGACAGCGACCTCTCCGCCCTTTCTTCCTGCGTCTCGTCCGTGCCACGGCCTCTCTGTCCTTGCTGCTGCACCAAGGGAGCATCGGCTCCATCAGTGACCGGAAGCGCGCGTACACGGACGTGGTGCGCACCTGGAGTAGGAAGTGAGCAGCTCCATCTGCAGACGGATGGAATCGTGTGGCTGTTGATCTGGAGCACCGATGACGCCGTCACAACCCCGAAGACCAAACCAACCCGATGGCTCGACATGATCTCCCCTAGAGGACGCCAAGTTCGCCACGGAACGACAAGCTCTCCAACCCGGATACGCCAAGTGCTTCTTCCCGGACCCGAGGATCAAGCCTCGACACCCCGAACCCGGAGCCGCGCCAAGATCTCCGATCCCTCGATCCGAAGACCGATCCCCGAAACCCTGAGTGCGCCGACGACCAGATCTCCACGGTGTAACGACAAGACCGACTCGATGACATGGATCCGACAAGATCTTCGTGGCGACAAGAACGACATCGACCAGAGAGAATCCGATGCGCCCCCGACACCGACCCTAGTCCTGCTTCCCGGATGCCGAGGTCACCGACATAGCACGACAAGATCTACCCCGATCCGAGACCCTAACCCCGGAGTCCGAGTACGACCCCGTCAAAACCCTGGACCCCGATACCGGACCCTGGACCCTGTCGAACCCCGAACCCCGGAACCCCAAGATCGTCGAGACCCCTAATGTGTGAACCCCTTTCTCGAGCCCTATTTTATAAATGAAATAACAACTTGTTGCATATTAATTGTTCATCTCGCATGCATATTTGTGTGGTTTGGGGGCCTTATGCCGATTCACCTCATAATTAAATATGGGGCCCATATGCGGGCAATTCTAGTCTCATATCGGCCTCATTTAAATCTTGTGTAGCGAACTGGTGCTATCTTTTGCCATGATAAAACAACATTTAATTTGCGGGGGCTCTAAATAACATGAACCACCTAACTAAATTGTCGGGACCCCCGGTTCCACTTAATATGACCTAATTGCATCGCACTTTTGCCATGTCCTCCATCATACATGCATCATGCCGATCTTCTGCCGTGTATTAAATATTGCATCCGGTGTTTCTTCTAGTGTTTTGCTTCTTCGCGGATAAGGTCGTTGAGTTGATGTGAGCTTCGCCCCGATCTTCGGTTGAACCTTCGGCAATGTTTTCAGGCGAGCATCTCCCCCTTTCTACCTATCTTACTTTTATAGTATTTATTCCCTCCTGTTGATCTATTGCTATCTGTGTTGCGATGCTCTAGTGTTTCGTACCCGTGATATCCCTTGCAGCCTTATATTGCCTTGGACACATCCTATTACCTGTTGTTTGGTAGATAGTTGGACTTGCGCGTCGTAGTCGCTGGCTCAAGTGCTGTTGCGTGTCGTCAAATGCCACAGTTGTTGATGTATTGCCGCATGTTGAATGTGGAGATGATCATAGTTTTACTTATCGTTCACTTTAATTTCTGTTTAACAACTAAAATTGAAATAAGCAGAGGCATCGGTGGGTGATAGAAAATATTTGGTTTCCGAACGCCCACTTGTGTCCCGTAAGACCCCGAGTACTTGATACAGGTTCCTTGATTTATCGCGCTATCCACATCCGGGAGGTATATGGGACCCCCCTGAGCCAGAGCTTGATTCAGTCTTATTTCTTGGGGCCACAACTAGTTTGAGGTTTTATTTACGATCCTATACTTATGCCATGCTACTTATGTATTTAAATTGTGCGACAGATAGCACACTGTACTGTTTAGGTAAGCGGAGTGATTACGCGGTATCGACACCCCGAGTTTTCGGGTTCCCAGTCGCTTACAACCATTGGCGCTAACCTTGAGTCCGTCTCGAAGCTTGCTTACTTCGTTGCGGGTCTACTCAATGGGGTGGCCCCCTGAAATATTTCTGAATCCTGTGATTGTTCAGTCGTGAAAGCCTCGTTGGGTTTTGATTTGGTTTTTCCGAGGTTGATCGAGCGTGTGTTGCTATTGGTGCACCCCGGCCGGGTAAAACTTTCTGAAAGCCGTGTCCGCGGATATGGACGACTTGGAGCACAGTATCTCGATCATAGACAAGCATAACTAAAGTTTATTGCTATAAATTTGACTTTATAATGACTAGTAATCAGCTTCACTATAATGGAATGGCTAATAATACTGCCCACAATTGCTTGTTTGGAGTGTCGCTTGCGACCATTGTACCTGACTAGTAAGTATTGCAACTACAACGGAATGGCTGAATAAAAGTACCAACAACTGCTGGGTTTTGTGGTTATCTCATGATAATTGTATCTGATTAGTAATTGTTGCAACTACAACGGAATGATTAACTAAAAGGGCCCACTGCTTCTTTTATCAGGACAATTGTCTATACCTGACTAGTAATTGCTGCAACGATAACTGAATAAATAAAACTGCCAACCGTGTGAGATCCTCGGTTGACTTCCTCGTTTGGTCTCGAGGGGGAAACGCCAGGATGGGTTTGTTTGATGGTAGTATCAGGTCGGTTTCGAATAGGTTCTTTCTCACCCCTCTCTGATAGCCGCCCGTTGTATCGAGTCTCTATAGGTTGTTTAGTGCACGCTGCCGCTGCCGCTTCAGTCCACCATACCTATGTAGGCGTGGACCGCCGAATTCTAGCCTCGCCGTGTACTGGCCTCAGTACTGACGCTCCTCTTTTTCCTTTGCCCTTTGCCGGCACCCCTTTTGTTTAAGCAGGTTTTGAGGTCGACGCCGTTAGCAGGGTTACCCTTCCGGCTTGGCCTGGGCAGGGTTATGGACGACACTGGTTATTCTTCAGGGCTCTTAGCCCCATTTGCATCTTGTCCGTAGCCGGACGCTCTATCGCTTTCAAGGTGATTTGGATCTTTGTACCGTATATCTGTATTCTTGACTCATGGAGTTGTGTTGTATATATATCTGTTCTGTGGGTCCCATCGAGGACTGTTGTGTAATGTTATTACTTCGTTTTCCACCCGCACGAAAGTGCCTGGTGGGCACCTTTGAATCGTTTCTATGCGGGTTTGGCGGGTTTCGCTCAAACTTGCATAGGGCCGATTCTGAGGGTGTTACAGAGTGGTATCAGAGCTCAGCAGTTGCGATACCCCACAAGTCCAGCCTGTAGGATAACCTAGCTAACGGCCGAAGTAGAAGTGTCAAAACTATTTTTGAAAATCGGTTGGATAGTTCTGATTAGGTCTGATTTTACTCCTTACCCCTCTGCTGCTCTCCTCTTACCTCTACGTGATTTGAATCCGCTCTCTTCTCTCTCTTCGAGTCCAGGATTTCTCGTGGTTGGGTTTCCGTCGTACCGTCAGGGTTTCGTTTTCTCCCTTTGTAACGGAGGTGCTACGATCATCAATCTGCAACTTGTCTGTTGTACCCTTCATCCAATCTCTTGTTCTGGAGCTCTTTATCTATGTGTGTTCCTTGCTGGATATCAGTGTCGTTGAAAAACATATGAGAAGGACGAGCATTGGTGAAGTTGGAGTATACCTTGAGCATGTGTTGTTCATGCCAATGGAACCATCGCAGAACCTAATCATTGTGTCTTTCATACGATTCCTGCTGGCATCATCCCTTTGTTCCGGATACCGCCTATGAAGATCTTCAGTCTAAATCTCGAGAGTTGAGTTGCCTGATTCTCCTACTCATGTATAGAGTTGATAGTTGGGTACGGGACGGACTGATCACCCTACCCGACTCTTACTGTTCGCTCTATACATCGAACTGGTGGATCAATGTAACTTTCCCCTCTTCTAATGGAAGTTAGAGGTGGCCTTATCGTTTGATACCTCTATCTTCGTCCTTTGTTTCTCCGGAGTGTTCTCTCGACGATCAGGAACAACGACCTCTTGTTAGTGGTGTCGCGAGGATCCACACAAAGCGAGAAGATGCAGATCGCCGACCTCCCTTCCGGTACCATGAGGCGGATCTCGAGGGCGAGATCCATTGTTAGTGGTGTCGAATTGTGGCATCCCGCAAAAACCACTACTAGAAAATCGCGTTGAATTTGTGCATTGCATCGTCATCATCATGTGTTGTTTGTCTAAAACTATTTGCGCAAAGCCGGGTTTTGTTTTCTAGAACGCCCCATCTTCATTCAAACATGCAAACCCCGGGTCCCCGGATTATTTTGTGTGTCTGATATCGGTTTGCAAACGGTGTTAACAAAATAAATAAAAATTATATTATTTTTTTAGTGGGGGCAGTCGAACGGGCCAGATCGACCCGAACGACCGCCCCCGTACAAAACAGATCGGTCCACCTAACCCGCCTTCTAATTCCTACAGCTACCAATCTACCTACCCACACCCAGCCTCCACATCACCCCAACCAACCCCGTCGCGCCACCTCACCCCTCCCCAAATCCCCACCAACCCCAAACTGCCACCTAATCCTACCCTCTCTCCCCTCCCTCACATGCACTCACTCCCCAACACACACAACACACGACGCACTCACCCCACACGCCAGACACGCACGCTAGTACCACCACCCACCCGATCCCCGGGACCCACCCCGACCCAGTCCACGCGCGCCCCTCTCCGCTTTCTTCTCCCTCACGTTCTTCCCCGACGCGTTCCCCTGCCCCGCTCTCCCTCTCCGCGCGCGCGGCCTCGCCTCGCTCCTCCGCTCAGGCCGCTCGCCGCCGCTCCACCCTCCCCTCTCCCCTCCGCGAACCTCCGCGACCACCCCGGCCAAGCTCCGCCGCTTCCCCAGGCCTCGCCTCGCCAGAGCTCCCCGCCGGGCCGCGCTCCGGCCGCGTCGTCTCCTCCCCGGCCCGAGCACGCCCCGCCGCCCGCGCCTGCTCCCTCGCCTCCGGCACCGCCCTTCTCCCATCCTGCGCCTCGCCGCCTCTTCCCCTCCGCTCCCTCCGCTCGCCGTCGCCCCCGCTCGCCTCCGCCGCCGTGGCCGCTCCCGATGCGCGCCCCGCCTCCGCCCGAGCCCCGCGCCCCGCCTCCACCGTCTATCTCGCCCCCGCAGGCTCGCCCGCCTCCGGCCAACCTCGCCGGCGCGCGCCCCGCTCGCCCCGCCGGCGAGCCGTCTCCTCCGCGCCGGTCTCGCCCCGTCCAACCTCTGCCGCCGCCCGGCGCCATCTCCACGCCATCTCTCACCGCCGCGAGGCCTCCTCTTCCCCTCGTCGTGGCCGAACCCGGAAGCCCCGCCTCCCTAGCCATGGTGCGCGGCGCCCGCTCCCTCGGCCCGGTGGTCCCCGGCAGCACGTGGCCTCGACAGCGACCTCTTCGCCCTTTCTTCCTGCGTCTCGTCCGTGCCACGACCTCTCTGTCCTTGCTGCTGCACCAAGGGAGCATCGGCTCCATCAGTGACCGGAAGCGCGCGTACACGGACGTGGTGCGCACCTGGAGTAGGAAGTGAGCAGCTCCATCTGCAGACGGATGGAATCGTGTGGCTGTTGATCTGGAGCACCGATGACGCCGTCACAACCCCGAAGACCAAACCAACCCGATGGCTCGACATGATCTCCCCTAGAGGACGCCAAGTTCGCCACGGAACGACAAGCTCTCCAACCCGGATACGCCAAGTGCTTCTTCCCGGACCCGAGGATCAAGCCTCGACACCCCGAACCCGGAGCCGCGCCAAGATCTCCGATCCCTCGATCCGAAGACCGATCCCCGAAACCCTGAGTGCGCCGACGACCAGATCTCCACGGTGTAACGACAAGACCGACTCGATGACATGGATCCGACAAGATCTTCGTGGCGACAAGAACGACATCGACCAGAGAGAATCCGATGCGCCCCCGACACCGACCCTAGTCCTGCTTCCCGGATGCCGAGGTCACCGACATAGCACGACAAGATCTACCCCGATCTGAGACCCTAACCCCGGAGTCCGAGTACGACCCCGTCAAAACCCTGGACCCCGAGACCGGACCCTGGACCCTGTCGAACCCCGAACCCCGAACCCCAAGATCGTCGAGACCCCTAATGTGTGAACCCCTTTCTCGAGCCCTATTTTATAAATGAAATAACAACTTGTTGCATATTAATTGTTCATCTCGCATGCATATTTGTGGTGGGGGGGCCTTATGCCGATTCACCTCATAATTAAATATGGGGCCCATATGCGGGCAATTCTAGTCTCATATCGGCCTCATTTAAATCTTGTGTAGCGAACCGGTGCTATCTTTTGCCATGATAAAACAACATTTAATTTGCGGGGGCTCTAAATAACATGAACCACCTAACTAAATTGTCGGGACCCCCGGTTCCACTTAATATGACCTAATTGCATCGCACTTTTGCCATGTCCTCCATCATACATGCATCATGCCGATCTTCTGCCGTGTATTAAATATTGCATCCGGTGTTTCTTCTAGTGTTTTGCTTCTTCGCGGATAAGGTCGTTGAGTTGATGTGAGCTTCGCCCCGATCTTCGGTTGAACCTTCGGCAATGTTTTCAGGCGAGCATCTCCCCCTTTCTACCTATCTTACTTTTATAGTATTTATTCCCTCCTGTTGATCTCTTGCTATCTGTGTTGCGATGCTCTAGTGTTTCGTACCCGTGATATCCCTTGCAGCCTTATATTGCCTTGGACACATCCTATTACCTATTGTTTGGTAGATAGTTGGACTTGCGCGTCGTAGTCGCTGGCTCAAGTGCTGTTGCGTGTCGTCAAATGCCACAGTTGTTGATGTATTGCCGCATGTTGATGATGGAGATGATCATAGTTTTACTTATCGTTCACTTTAATTTCTGTTTAACAACTAAAATTGAAATAAGCAGAGGCATCGGTGGGTGATAGAAAATATTTGGTTTCCGAACGCCCACTTGTGTCCCGTAAGACCCCGAGTACTTGATACATGTTCCTTGATTTATCGCGCTATCCACATCCGGGAGGTATATGGGACCCCCCTGAGCCAGAGCTTGATTCAGTCTTATTTCTTGGGGCCACAACTAGTTTGAGGTTTTATTTACGATCCTGTACTTATGCCATGCTACTTATGTATTTAAATTGTACGACAGATAGCACACTGTACTGTTTAGGTAAGCGGAGTGATTACGCGGTATCGACACCCCGAGTTTTCGGGTTCCCAGTCGCTTACAGCCATTGGCGCTAACCTTGAGTCCGTCTCGAAGCTTGCTTACTTCGTTGCGGGTCTACTCAATGGGGTGGCCCCCTGAAATATTTCTGAATCCTGTGATTGTTCAGTCGTGAAAGCCTCGTTGGGTTTTGATTTGGTTTTTCGAGGTTGATCGAGCGTGTGTTGCTATTGGTGCACCCCGGCCGGGTAAAACTTTCTGAAAGCCGTGTCCGCGGATATGGACGACTTGGAGCACAGTATCTCGATCATAGACAAGCATAACTAAAGTTTATTGCTATAAATTTGACTTTATAATGACTAGTAATCAGCTTCACTATAATGGAATGGCTAATAATACTGCCCACAATTGCTTGTTTGGAGTGTCGCTTGCGACCATTGTACCTGACTAGTAAGTATTGCAACTACAACGGAATGGCTGAATAAAAGTACCAACGACTGCTGGGTTTTGTGGTTATCTCATGATAATTGTATCTGATTAGTAATTGTTGCAACTACAACGGAATGATTAACTAAAAGGGCCCACTGCTTCTTTTATCAGGACAATTGTCTATACCTGACTAGTAATTGCTGCAACGATAACTGAATAAATAAAACTGCTAACCGTGTGAGATCCTCGGTTGACTTCCTCGTTTGGTCTCGAGGGGGAAACGCCAGGATGGGTTTGTTTGATGGTAGTATCAGGTCGGTTCCGAATAGGTTCTTTCTCACCCCTCTCTGATAGCCGCCCGTTGTATCGAGTCTCTATAGGTTGTTTAGTGCACGCTGCCGCTGCCGCTTCAGTCCACCATACCTATGTAGGCGTGGAGCCGAATTCTAGCCTCGCCGTGTACTGGCCTCAGTACTGACGCTCCTCTTTTTCCTTTGCCCTTTGCCGGCACCCCTTTTGTTTAAGCAGGTTTTGAGGTCGACGCCGTTAGCAGGGTTACCCTTCCGGCTTGGCCTGGGCAGGGTTATGGACGACACTGGTTATTCTTCAGGGCTCTTAGCCCCATTTGCATCTTGTCCGTAGTCGGACGCTCTATCGCTTTCAAGGTGATTTGGATCTTTGTACCGTATATCTATATTCTTGACTCATGGAGTTGTGTTGTATATATATCTGTTCTGTGGGTCCCATCGAGGACTGTTGTGTAATGTTATTACTTCGTTTTCCACCCGCACGAAAGTGCCTGGTGGGCACCTTTGAATCGTTTCTATGCGGGTTTGGCGGGTTTCGCTCAAACTTGCATAGGGCCGATTCTGAGGGTGTTACACCGAGTGTCTATGATAATGAAGCGGTGTCCCTAGTTAACGATAGAAAACTAACCTTTCTCACCACCAAAAAGAGTAGCAAATTCTGCCATAACCTCCTAGACCTCATCAAAGATGAATATCACTCTTGTAAAAGCTAATTTTTAGACCAAGCCATTAAGCTCATCGAAAGCACAAAGTATCAAAATGAGGTTCTTAACCTTTCCAAATCAAGATTCACGGAGATAATGGCATAATTCACATATGGTAGAATGGATAATTCACATATTTGACAGTTCACTCTTTCATCCTTTCAATAAGGATATCAAGCATATCCACCAACATTGGCTAGAGTGGATCAACTTGACAAAGCCCCTTTTTAACCGAAAGTAGCAACCGGTATCGTGGTTTATCTTAATAGACACACTACCTCCATGTACAAAATTATTTACCACGGTTCATGAACCATTCGTGAAGGTTAACAACACCATCAAGAATGTTGTGACCTGCATGAATGCCGACTTAGATGGGTATATATCACCTTATCGGCTATGCCATCAAACTGATTATTTGCTAGCTCGGTGAGCATCTTGAAGATGACATACACCGATCATTTGGGCATGTTCTTGAACCTAGATTGAAAATTTCTAGATCACCATAATTAAATTCATTTAATGACCATAGCAAGTCGTCCTTAATTATATCCCAACAGCGCTGATAAAATTTTGCCGAAGAGTTGTCTAGGCCTTCGCTTCATCCTCCATGAAGGGAACTTAGATGATCACATTTTCTGTCTGGAACTTGTGGAGTGTCACCAATATGAGATTCATCGAGGGAGGGCAACTCTCATCCATATATCCAAAAATGTTCTTATACTCCCTCCGACATATTAGTTGACTCCAATTTGGATGTATCTATCACAAAAACATGTCTAGATACATTCAAATTGAAGTCAACTAATATGGGTCGGAGGGAGTAGTAGTAATTAGTTTCCAGCCATTTAGTTCTACCTTCATCTTATATCGAGCATGTGGATACGTTTCTTTCTCTATTTTCTAATTCTGAGTATACAAAAGTATCTCGTATCGCTGTTCCTTGCCATAATAATACGATCCTTTGGTCTTTGATCACTTTAGCTCTTCCTCATGAAGTATCTTTTCTATTTATGGACTAGAATAATTCGATCTTAACCTCAATCTCTTGCTCAGGTAGCTATCTCTACTTTAGCAATCTTATAAGATCATCAACTATTAGGGACAGCCTTTTCTTTCTTATAACCTATCAGCCGACGCATTTTATCTGATGTTAGTAATGTTAGCAGGAGAAGTAGATCTCAGTTGTCAAAATGGCACTACTCGTACTAGAAACTGCTCCACCCGTCCCTACGATGGCAACTTTCTCAAAACATGATGTCATCCCTCTTTATAAGCATCTACGGTGGCAACTTGTGAGTCATGAAGATTGAAGCCGTTGTATCATGCGAGGACGATGCATTGGGATGGGTAGTTGGAAGAGCATGTTGGTGCCTGGACGGGACAGGCAGGGCATGTTGGCAATCGCCCAGGAAGATTCCTGTATCCACATTTGGTCTAATAATATTGGTAGTAAGTACGTTGCTTTATTATACTATGAAGTACAGGTAGTAGTATATGCTGAGCATGCGGATCAGGAGCAAAATAAGTTAGGACCAACTATTCTTCTACTACCTGTCATTGTACTATTTCCAGTGCTTAGTTGCTCTCTTTTATTCCTCTCTTCCCACCAAAGGTTGATATCAGGGTAGTTGCTGGAATCTTTTTCAGTTGGGTCAACGTGATCTGTAAATTCTGGCGGCCAGAAGAAGTCCCCTTAATAGACACACCAAGTGCTAATATCTGAAGAGAATCAACGGATCCGACGACGCTAATCCTCACGGGACCTTCGTTGATTCCGAATCAAATGCCTACGAGGTAGGGAGAGGCCGGACAGATCTTATTCCAACACGTCATCGTCGTCTCCACCTCGCCGACCGCTAGGGAGATAGGAGATAAAAGAATATAAAATAGACCTACAAAAAATAGATGATGAAGAGAACGGGTCCCCACTCCTCTATCCGCCGACTTGGCCGCCAGACAGAGGGGAGGAGGGGACAGGAAAGGTCGGATCCGAGGTGGGCGGCGGAGACTCTCGTGTGGGGAGGGGTTATTCAGGATCGTGGCATGGAGTGGCTTTGTGTGGTCCTGTGAAAGGAACTTAGATGACCACATTTTATGTGTGGAACTTGTGTAGTGTCACCAATATGAGATTTATCGAGGGAGGGCACACTCTCATCCTTAGATTCAAAAATGTTCTTATAGTAATTAGTTTCATTTAATTCTACCTTCATCTTGATCGAGCACGCGGATACATTTCTTTCTCTATTTCCTGTTTTTTAGTACACAAAAGTAGTATCTCGTATCGCTGTTCCCTGCCATAATAAAATGATTCTTTGATCTATGACCACTTTTGGTCTTCCTCATGAAGTATCTTTGCTATTTATGCACTAGATTGATTCGACCTTAACCTCAATCTACTTGACAATCTTTTAAGATCATCAACTATTAGGGATAAACTTTTCTTTCTTATAATCTATCAACATCGACGCATTTTTTCTGATCTTAGAGCAAGACTAGCAGTCCCTGTATAACCCACCAGACCCTTAAAAATCCGACGAATTTACGGACCCCGCTCGAAAAGGCGCATCTGGCAGAAACCATAAATGGGCCGACCCGTGTCACAATTTCCTGGGGGGCCCTGTAAAAATCACCGCGGCCGGTATAAGTAGCGGCTGCGGTGGAGGACACGGGTCAAAACCCTCATTTCCTTTGCCTCCTACCTCGCGCCGCCGCCCCCATTTTGAGCATCTCCGTTGAGCGATTTCTCGGCCTCCACCGCAAGATGAGCATCCGCTTCGGGCTAGGGGAGGGAGGGAGGGTGGGTGCGGCAGCCCCCGGAGGCGGAGACAGAGGCGGTGGTTGGCGGGGACGAAGCGGCGGATGCGGCGGCTCTGGCGGTGGCGATGGTGGGCGTGGCCACGACGCGGAGGTGTGGACGGCGTGGATCCGCTCCGTCGGCACGAGGAGGCGCGCGGCGAAGAAGTGGACGAACCGCGGGAAGCATCCGCCACCGTCGCTCGTCGAGTACACGCCCGGCGGGCGGTACTACCATGAGCTTCCCGAGCTCATCCATGCGCCGCCACCGCGCGTGCCGGGACTGATCTACGCCCACGACGACGCCAAGAGGCCGCATCCCTCGTGGAGGCCATCGCCGCGTCCGAGGCGATGGTGGCGGAGATGATGCTCCATGACGCCGAGGAGGTCGCGGCAGCCATGGCGGCCATCCACGCCCGTGAAGCTGTGGAGCACGCGACCAAGCGCCGTCGGCTGTAGTAGAACCGCCGGAGCCGGAGGGAAAAAGCGCGACGTCTGGAGCTCCGGCGATCTCCACCGGGTAGTTAGAGGTAGTTTAGGGGTAGATTATTTTGCTAACTTAATGTAAATTATGCAACAATTTGTAAAGTGTCGCACTAATCGATCAAAAAAAATTTCCACATTTCTTAATTTTTAAAATACGGGTTAAGTCTAGGGGTTCTGATACGTACAAATAATTTCACACACGCTAAACTGAAGTGCATTGTTCTTTACTCGCGAAATACGGGTTCGCAGAGTAAGGAGACGACTAGTCTTGCTCTTAGTGTCCACTCCATACATCGCTCAATTACCTTTTGTAGGTTTGTAATGTTAGCAGTAGAAGTAGATCTGAGTTGTCAAAATGGTACTACTACTATGGAACTGGTGGATCGGTCCCCTACGGCGGCGACTCATGAGGCATGGAGCCGTTGTACCATGCGAGGATGATGCGTTGGGATGGTTTTTGTGTGTGGGTTGCGCGTGTGATCTCCGTCGGTTTGGGCCGTAAACAGGTTGGTGCCTGGAGAGGACATGCATGGCATGTTGGCAATCGGCCAGGAAGATTCCTGTATCCACTTTTGGTCTAATAATATTACTCCTATCAAGTACGTTGCTTTATTATACTATGAAGTATATGTAGTAATAGTATATACTGAGCATGCGGAACAGGAGCAGAATAAATTAGGACCAACTATTCTTTTATCTGTCATTGTACTATTTTTTTCCCTACGCAGAGCGATGAACGAATGAACAATGAAAGGAAGACAGCGGGGTAGCTGCTGGAATCTTTTTCAGTTGGGTCAACGTGATCCTTGGAGATCGGAGTGGTCTCTCTGTTCGTCTTTTTTGGTGATATATGATAGATGGCCCACTGCCGATTTTCTCCCAATCCACTCTGCTGCTTTGTTTGTGGCATGCTCTGTTTTTTCTGTTTCCAGCTGCTGGTATGTCTGGCATCGCACCGACAAATATATGCGAGTGTGGTAGATAGACGTAGACGGCTGGTTTGGCCTCGTTGAGTATACAGGATACAAATCCAAACAGATTCAGGGCTGTGACAATCTACTGTCCTAGTGATATTTGGTTGGCGGTAGAAACATATATTTGCTTCACTTGTATACATAAAAAGAGGAAGGGCATCCTATTTTCAGACTTCAGACCAATATACAGGATACAAATCCAAACAAATTCAGGGTTGTGACAACCTGCAGTGTCCTAGTGATATTTGGTTGGTGGTAGAAACATATATTTGCTTCACTTGTATATATATACATAAAAAGAGGAAGGGCTCAAGGGCATCCTATTTTCAGACTTCAGACCGAACATCCAGGCCTCCCCATCACCATCTGAGATTTATATTTCTAAAATATGATTGCGAAAGGAAATCTAAAGCTGTTTGAACTCGGGGATAGCCCTGCAAGCTTTCGTAGGCATCTTTGTTTTCCTGAGAAAAGGCCTGCTTCATTCTGGGCCGTTTTGGCGAGATTCAGCGGCAGCACAAGTGCTGGACTCACAGCAGGCTGATAGTTCAAACTCGTTGGGCTGGATGCAAACAGCGCCTGTGACGAAAGCAACCAGCCCGTTGTACAAATGTATACACTTACCGAAATTCACTGACGGTGCTCAGGATCAAGAGGGCTCTACTTGATTTATCTCAACTAGTAAGTAATGAGCAATGCCAAACATATAAACACGCATGCAGACAACTCATACACAATATAGTTTCCTATTTACTTCCAGCTAATTTACAATCATACACTCTAGAAACCTCCATCAACATATTTATTATATATGTTCACTCTAGAGTTCTAAATCAATATATTTCAAGATACTGAAATAGTAGCAGAAGCATAATTATATACTATAACATGTTTAATGATACATATTAGTTCACGAAAATTTATGATTTTTATTGGTGTTTTGCATATATCTAGGAATATTAAATTCAACCAATATATTCTCAGCAATGCCTCCAACAACAGTTGTTTTAAATCTTGGCCACAAGTTTTTCTACAAAATATGACATTAGTTTGACACATGTAGGTGTACTTGCAAAGATAAATGTGTCAACTAAATTGTATAGTTTGTATCCTACACTTGAGCAGTACGGTTATGTGGCTAACCTTTCTAAAATAAAATAGTCTAATTAAATCTTGGTTTTGATTGATTAAATCATAGTTAAGTAAAAATGTTTCTTATAAATACTATTCTTTCCCGTCTCAGACTCACATATTTTTTTGTCAGCAAACCCAAAAGTTATTATAAATATAGGAAAAGCTAGTCCAAATATTTAAATTTAGCCCATTAGTGAGTAAAGAAAATGGTAGAGCGGAGAAGAATTATCTTTCTATATGTCTATGACGCCGCTCATCGCCGAGTCAAAGCCATTAGGAGATGATGTTGCATAGCTTCGACTTGGAGCTCTAACGAATGTTGTGGGGATATCCAAGACCGATCTTGAGATTTTAAGGACCCAAAGCGAAACCAAAATCCGGTGCCCTTAATGCAAACAAAATACTTTAATCAATATTTGTATATTAGTTGTTACAGATAGTAATTTCTTCAAACAATTTATTCATGTTGTGTTTAAACATTTATGATATTGCCAAATGCAATGTCACTGAAGATGGTGTGCCAACATCACCACTAAACATAGCCGCAAAAAAATCACCACTAAAGATGGTGTACCAACATCACAGATCGTGTGATGCTCCTTGGATACGCTTATGACATTATGATTGGCATCACCTTTGCACGTTGGCAACTTAAAACACAACAATTAGAGCGAGATGGTTTGGGGAATGCATGAATCGACTGGGTGCTACACCAAATCATGTGCCTCGTCAGTTGTCGTCACCACCAAGTCGTCCGTGACTATTCAGAAAGGCAACAACACTGTATCGTCCACAGCCTGATCTGCTTCTTTTTTAAGCTGTCCTGCAAAAATCAACAAGCCTAATACTATTCTTGCACTCCGCACGAACAATCAGCACTCGACAGGGGCGCAACTCCAGGGTCCAGATAACTCACTGCCCTTGTCAGTACTAGATTTAGGGGTGCGCCTTGGCGCACGACCCCATGGATCACGTACCAATTTCTATTTTGTATAATGCTATAAAAAGGTGAGAAAATGGTAATGTACTCCTTTTTTCTTGCCGGTAGGATCCTATAAATTTTGCATTGATTTACATTTTGTATAACCGTGAAAGAAATTAGGTTGAAAAATAGTAATGCACCATTTAGAGAACATGACGCTAAACATTTTGTATGATACTATATTATGCAAGCATGAAATTTTATCAAGAATAAGCATCAGTCCTCGTAAACAATGCATTAATCATCTATACAAACCAATGATAAGCAAACATCAAATAATAAAGAATAAACAGCTAAATAGAGCGTAGGATAAACCATTTCATACATCAGGGGACATGTATTGACATGCACACATAGGTCTATCAGCCAGCCTTAGACAAAAAAAAATAACTAAATAGCCATGGGACAAGTTTTGAGATACACCAATAGGTCTGAGCCAGCCTAAATAAATGGACAAATAAACAACCATGGAAAAAATAGAAAAATATAATTACACACGACAACAATAGCTCAATTTTAAGGCGAAGCAGGTAGGCTTGCAACATGCCTCGAGGCCCTGGTGAGATGATGGTAAGCTAACTTTTGCAATCCATTTAGATAATCTTTGCACCCTCTTCTACATAGCTCACGGGCAATAATAATGCCAAATAGTGTACTTCCCATTTTGTGGACTGAAAACAAAAAAGTGTTGATCTGAAGAGTTGGTGCACTATAAACATCCATCAAGATACCACAATTTATTTAAAAACATAATCCCAAATTTACCAATAAATTAAACATAATTTATCACACAAATATCCGCTAAGCCACTTAATCCATCATATCACTCGAATTGAATTGCAGAAAAAACTTCGTCATGCACGATCATGAAACAAAACGTCAGAAAAATATTTCATATCTCACATGGAGAATCATGGAATGATGTGCATGTACCATGATGTTATTAATTCTATGTTAGACCTGTATAAATCCTCATTGTACAATTTAATATACATGCATAGACCTATCTGATTTGTATCATATACTATTGAAGTTCAGAATTCTTCACGGCTATTAAATGTGCCATGGTCATTTCCTTATACAATACAAAGGGTTTCTTTAAAAAGAGAACATGGGCTCTTTTCATTCGCCAAACTTGTACACATATTTATCTCCATGCATTGACTACCTACCAAAATGAATATACAATCTGTTCATAGAGCCAATGTAAAAGAAACGGAACTCAAATACCACTATAAAGAGCATCGGCAACAAAGAATAAAAAGGCCAGCTTCTAAAATAAATTTGAAAATATATCATACATAACACAGTAGTTATGAAGGTATCTACTCAACTGTGTAAATACTAAATGGTGGGTACATATAGTTGGACCCTTTTCTTGCAACCTAGAAGCTATTCCTCCGTTGGCTTCTACTATTCGATAGACTGATCCAGGTGGACATAATATAAGTGTGCCCTGTCATCCCTTGTTTTCCTATCAAACGGCAATAATTACACCACAAGGTAGTTGAATTACAAATAAGTATGACAAAACCAAACCTACAGACACGAGCTGCAACCCTAGGGATTCTAGAAGTTGGATTGATAAAAAATGTAAGATGAACTTGCTTAGCCTAACGTATTTAATTTTTGTATAAGTTCAGAAAAAGAGGGCACTAAGTAAGTTTATTATCTCCTTGGTTTAAAGCAAAAGCAACATACCATTTTAGTTTTACCAGAAGCACAGAGAGTTATAAATTCTGGGGAAGGTACTCTAGTAGCATTACACATTGACATAGGTCCAACATGAACATGGCAGGAACTCCTGTATATTCAGATTTACGGTGGTGCTGGAAGAGTTAATAGAGAGATGGATCTCAAACTCCGCTCTAAAAGAATCATCTGTGGTAAATACCTGACAAATAGAATAAGCACCCTGTGAGATTTGGTCACCTATGTCAGATCGAAAACAGCCATCTCTGGAGAACAGGGGGAAATACATAACAATGCTAGCCTTAATTATGAGCAAGGCATGGGCAATGGTGTTGTTTTTTCATCATTGTCTGATCAAAATATAAATGGCACATAGTCAAACACAAGAATAGAAAAGGTAGATAATCGGCAGGGTAGCATTTTAAGCTCATATCCATTGTTTTCTAATCACCTAGCTCATGTGATACACACCATGAATATCACACTTGCAGTAGTAGCATTTGTCTAGTTAATTCATAGACAGACAGACCAATGCCTGTATGTACTTAAGTGGCACTCTGTTTTGTATTGTTAACGACAATAGCTACTGATCAATGGACCTAGGGGAGATAAATTCAGAAATAGCAGGGGAGTAAGACAATGTTGTTGCAGATGCTGAGGAAAGCATGCGCTCCAGCTACATCAATCTAGCAGGGAGCTCCTTTGCCAGAATACTATACATTGCTGATTCTTTAGGTCTCAGACTCAGCAAGAACGTTAAATTCTACTTGAAATGTTTGCTATATTCGGTGGACTGAAGAGCAACTACCTAAAGAGTACCATGGTACCAGTTCATATGCCCACACTGATTTACAACGACAATAAAAATTAAGTGGAAAAATGGTAATGCATTCTTAGAGAATTGGGAACACCATGTATAGAATTCAAGATCATAAACATTTTGTATAATGCTATTAACCATGAATAAAAATCTATTATGTGTAAGCGATAAGTATGGAACATACATGACTTAGTTGTTCCAAACGTAAGTACAGAAACAACCAAGCAGAAAAAATGGCAAAAGCATATCCACATAAATTGCACACGGTGACTGTTCCATAAAGAAAAGGATAGATCCACTTACGGGACCAAGATACTTGATGCAATGGCTCCGAAGCTTCGATTGTGTGTAGCGGTCTTCGAGATTGATCTCCTTGCCTTCTCCGATGTTAAGCCTGAAGAACCAAACATGATAATACAATCATAAGATTACTCTAAAGGGTTTTTGGTACCTTACCTTGATGTAACCCTCAGGTTCAAGCTCAATTGAGCAGCTCAGGCATCAGTACATATCCAGAAGTTAAGAGACCACGTCTGCGCAACATAAGGTTCAGTCCTCAAACCTCCTTATCTTGTCAGTGAAAATAACATTTCGGAATTCACAAAATCCCTTGTTTCTATGTCCGGACGCAACCCCTGAAAATTAGTGGAGTCAAGTATTTGACATAAAACTTAAAACAGCTCGACACCATGAATCCTTAATCGAATATCAGTCCTCAAACTTTCTTATCTTGGCGCACAATCCCATTAAATTCATGGCAATTTCCTTAGATAAAATGTAAGGTCAACATATTTTTTGGCTGAGGAAATGACCTAAAAGAACTGGAATGAGTTACGATAAAAGCAATTGCATATATAACCGAGTAAATTATTTATGCATATATCTAAATATGGCCTACAACCAGCTATCAGTAGCACAAAATCTAAACACCGGGGTATGAAATAGGGCATTAGGGGTCTACGGACCAGTTTCATCTTATTTGTTTCATGCTTGATTAGTTTTGGAATAGGAGAATATAAAGCAAAGGACATATTCAGAAACGGTGAAGTCAATATTCAGAAAAAGCGAAGACAATGTCCAGAATAGGAGTAGCACGAAAAGCAAAAATTATAGCAGGTACAGGATATTTTTTATACTTGCTCTAGACTGCAGATACAAATCAAATACTCCCTCCGGCCCATATTAATTGACTTAAATTTGTCTAGATTTGAATGAATCTAGACACTATTTAGTATATAGGTTCATCCAAATTTTGACAAATCAAAGTCAATTAATATGGATCGGAGGGAGTATATGATTACCTGGTTTGTTAAATGGAACAGTAAGCATCTAGACATGGGACTATACTTGCTTTTGTACGAATGCTAGATCACCCTAACAAAACGCATACATCTAAACAAACAACACATACCGGTATGACGAAGAATGCACCTAACCAGTGTGACACTAATTCAGGTATGTAGGTCCAAACTCACCTCAACCACGCCTTATTTCGCGGCGTCCATCCTAACCAACTAAGAAAGGACAAAGACATCTGCAAAATGAGGCTAGTGGTCATAGACAAGGAAGCAGAAAACGAAACCAACTTGTATATCCATGAAATTAGAAAACGCAAACCAACTTGTATATCCATGAATTTCACTGAGTGAGTAAATCACTTGGGACGACAGCTTCAGCCAGACGATAAAATGAATGTGAATAAAGCGTGTTTATCTTGTAATTTTAAAAATAACTCGAATTAAAATAATTAGGACAAGCTTGTGGTGCACTTTTCTCCATGTACTGCCCATGTATGCCGCTCTGCAAGGTCATCGGCCTAGCTAAACTACATACTCAAGTATTTTCAACCAAGATGAGGAATAATTTTTAGGACTGGGCATTCGTTGCACATGCTCCATTGGTCAGATATGCTTTTGGTCCTGAAAAGATTGCATAGACTTAACATTTGTTTTTGCAACTCTTTAATTCTTGAGATTCTAAAAAAGTAGAATCATGCAGCTGCTACATTACAGTCCTACAAATAAAGTCTCAAAGACTGCATGTTTGACTATTTATCTATAAGCAAGAATAAACAACTTGATCAAGAACAGCAATAACATTCAGAACATGATGCTTCATGAAGCATAAATCTGGAGCCTAAAGTTTTACATATAATTAGTTCTAATACAGTACCTATTGACCAAATTTACAGTGTATCTCTAACTATGGAGGAGCTTTTCCTGTCTAGTTAATTCTCCATGAATGTGTCCTATATCATGTTAGCATATATACGTAATAAGCAAAGCTGAATTCTAATGAAGCCTGGACGCCCCATATATGAATTCAGTCATTATTTTCATACACACAGATGATTCGAGCAAAATAGTACAAATATGCATGCGGAAAATATGCAGAGAGAGAGAGACCTCCAGCGCCGTAGAGGAAGAGCTCCATTCACGGTCGACTCGCCTGCGCTCCGCCGCTGTCCACGGTAGATATGCTAATTGAAAGAAAAAGAAAAAATGCAATGGTGTATGATGTGAGAAAAATGTCAGTATTTTTTCCTTGGTTCATGTTGGGAAGATTACATAATAGATATGCTAATTGAAATAAAAAGAAAACAATACCACATAGTAGCTTGTTTTAAGAGGAGATGATGGAGGTTGTCTCCTCTCTCCTTGGCAAAACTAACTCGAAGTGACAGAGAAGTAATAAAAAACAGCAATGAAAAGGGGAAACAAATCATTGTAAGACTTCAACATCGAACAAGCCTAAATTGGATAAAGCATAATACAAAATAACCAATGAATACATCAAGTAAGAAAATTGATTTCATAATCTGACTTATCCTGGTTCATGGGACACAAAATCTAAAACCAAAATCTACTACTCCCAATTACCTAGGATGTCAGAATGTATCAATTACCAAGTTAGATAAATGGATCATAATGTCCAGTTTATGAAGGAAAGGTATGGCCAATATATGCATTTAGTTGTCCTAATGTTGTGGTCTCGCAAAGGTTGAATCCAGTAACCTCTTTATCGTCCAGTTTTGGATATTGACTAACTAAGAAGAGAAGAATCTCACCTGATGGGCTGTACATTCCATCTGTTATAGAAGATTAATAAGAATAAATAAGAGATCAGAAACACCAGTTCAAAACAGGCCAGAAAATTTATTGTATCTTTGGTTAGTTGGGTGGATAGAAGAATACCTTACAGTGAAATTCAGAGCGACAACCATCCCATTATATTATTTACAGCATCCTCCTACTGGTAAGAAGACCATGGCCTGAAATTATCATTCAAACATCATTGTAAGACAAATCCACCAAAGATAAATTGTCCAAAACCCTTCCTGAAATTGAACAAAAGTGGAAGATATTGCAGCAGCTATTATTTTCAATTCAAGCTTTAACAAAAATAAATATGGGTTTCTTTAGCTTCCTAATTGTCAGTTGTACTTCAAAAAAGAACTTCTAACTCAAAAAATAACAAAGCTTCACCAGCAAATATATCTATTGACTACATGATTTATGAAGACTTGTGCATAACATAGAAAATGATAACTACCAAATGGTACATGTTCAGGTTTCATGCATTTAAGGTAATTTTTGGTTCTTATCAGTCTGCACCTGCACACATGTTATAATGTGGTCTAGACAAAGGAAAAGATGCACAAATTGTAAGGAACTGAATGAAATAGTACAGAAACCCATTACTTAACACAAATACCAACTATTCAAGAAGACAAAAGATGGGTCTGGAGATGCACTTTAGATAGTAGAGAGAAACCCATTACTGGTGTGTCCCATGTGATAAAATTGCTCCCCAATCGCATGATGAAAAAAAACAAGCATCTTATTAGCTAAAATAATCCTAGTTTCTACAAGAAGATTGGATCATGGGAGGAGAGAAGAACCTATAGGTCTCCTTAGAAGAAGAGTCGGAGGAGGACAAGCTGTTGTACTACTGGCCGGCGCCCTCAGCGACGATGAAGAGGCGGACGAGGCCAAACACTCCAACACAATGCATATGAGACGTGTAGGACATGCGCAAATCCCCAGCCGCTCCTCCCAAATATGGCAAGGCACACGGTGGCGATACACACGGCGGCATGTGCTGCTCCCGCCAGCCACCAGACACTCCTCCGACGGTAGGCAGTGCTGCTCCTCTCGGTGGCGACACAATGCATGGTGTCTCCTCCCAGAGACGACACAACGCGTGGCTGCATTGCTACTCCTCTTGGTGATGCCATGGTGCATGGCCGCTCACCCCAGCGAAGGCACAACTCGCGGCTACGCTGCTCCCTCTAGCCACAATTCACCATGGTAGGAGAGGAGAATGAACCACCATTTAAACTATTGCATACATATGTATCTTGATCAATATCAACTATCAATCATAAAAGTTTTGGACCGCAAAAGGCACATTGCAATCCACCATTGGCTGTACACACCGAGTACAAATAGGTATTAGCAAAAAAGAACAAATCAGAGTATTACCGTGTTGATGTCCACTCCATCGTATCCTTGCAGGTCATAGATCCAATAGTTGCTCTGGATCATCACCGTCTTTCCAGAAACCTCAGTCGCGTCTTTCCATCCTTGTAAATCAGCTTGTGGTAGTTCTGAAAAAAAATGAAAAACAGAGAAAACAAGGATTAGCATATCATAGATTCATCAATAAAAGAACATCAGAAATTCATCAATAGAAGAAGCTAAGAAGAACCGTGGGATCGTGTCCAGGCATCGAAGAAGTCGAAGATGTAGGCATTGGGCCCTCGCCTTGGCCATCACCAATGCCGTCCTGACCAACAGGGGACAACCGGCGCCGTCCGCAAAGGTCGTCGGCAGCGAGGACGCCTCACTCTACTGGGTCACCGCAAGCGGCCTGCGCACGGCGGCGGCCCTGGTCACGCCACCACGCCAGCACCGGCTCCACACCGCCACGACATGGGACGCTAGCCGATGCAAGCGGGTTGGCGGCCTAGATGTCGACATCACTGGATGTGCACAGCGCAGGTGCGGCGCGAGCTCGCTGAGCCTGACCGTCAGCGAAGGAACGGGCGAGGGCGGCGAGTGGGAGAGCGGCGGAGGCCGGCGGCGAGTGGGAGCAGGGCCAGCAGCCGCGACGGCAGAGCCCTCCGCTCGCCCGCGTCGAGGGAAGAGCTCCAGCCCGAGCTCGCGAGGCAGCGCTCGGGGAAGGGGCCGGAGCTTTGGGCGGTGGAGCACGAGCCGACGCACGCAGGGAGGAAGGGCACCAACAGGCGTAGGAGAGGAAGGGTGGCAGTGGCGCCACGGAGGCGAGACAACGACACCGGTTGTCGAGAGAAGAGAAGGGAGAGGTGAGGATGAGAGAGTGTGGAGAAGAGAGACTTGGGAGCCGGCAAATCGGCGGAGCCGTACCTCGGTAGGTTGTCCTGCTCACCATCCATGCCGCCGGCGGCGGCCCACCACGGCGATAGGGAGAGGAGAGGATGCAGGTAGACCACCGACGAGGAAAGGGAGCAGCTGGTAACGGGGATGGAGAGGACGGCAGTAGCTGCGCCCGCTGCGCTACACCTGCCGCCCGACGGCAGAGGGAGAAGAAAGCATGACGGGAGTGTTAGGAACAGTAATCCCGATAGCACACGGAACCGTGTCGTGTGCGTGTGTGTTCCGAGTAGGACCAGTAGTTCAACACATATTCGTATTGACATTGCGTCTTGCCGGGTATATATACACCCATATAGTAGCCTTGTAAGACAACCGTGAGATTCAATACAAACAACAGGACCGAGAGGGCCCTCTAGCCATCAACATTGTTTTTCCCCGTACGTACTCGTGTGAGTTAAGAGAGCTAGTTCTTTTGATCAGGCTAGATAGCTAGCTTGCTGATCGTTGTTAGCTGGTTCTTATACGTGCGCGCAACTCGCCGGAATACTTCGCCGTCGTCACGCCGGACTGCACTCGGCGTTTGGGGCTGGGCCAACAATTGGTATCAGAGCCTCGCGGAGGATCTCCTAGTAACGGGAGGTCATGACGGGCAAGGATCAAGGCGAGTACTCCGGTGCGGCTGCGGGTGCATCGATGTCGTCGCAGTACCCGCGGTATGATCGCGGCAACTACACGACATGGGCGAAACGGATGGAGTGGGCCATGGAGGGCAACGACATCTGGGAGGCTGTCGATCCCGGCGGCGACGAGTTCAAGAAGGGCGCGCCGAAGTACCGCAAGGACCGACAGGCACTCACGGCCATCGGCTCTGTGGTGCCGGCGGACGTGATGCAGCACCTGATCTCGAAGGATTCTGCAAAGGCGGCGTGGGAGACACTCAAGACGTTGAATCTTGGGCACGAGCGCGTCCGCAGGGCGACCCTACAAACCTTGCAGAAGAAGTACGAGAACCTGGAGATGGAAGGAGATGAGACGCTGGACGCTTTTGCCTCGAGGGTAGCCACAATTGTCAACGGGATTCGCGCGCAAGGTGAGAAGCTGGAAGATATCTCAGTCGTAATGCGTTTCCTTCGCGCGGCGCCGCCGCGGTACATATCTGTGGTGTCGGCAATCGAGCAATGCGTTGATCTCACCACCCTCACGATGGATGACCTGGTTGGACGGTTCAAGGCGCATGACGAGCGGATGAAGATCACCTACGGCGACGCGAATCAAGATGAGCACCTCATGCTTACACGTGCCCAGTGGCAGGCAATGGTCGCCAAGGAGAGGAGCGATAAAGCATCTGGCAGTGGTGATGGTTCGGTCCCGGCGAAGAAGTCGGACAGCAAGCCGAAGAAGCCAAAGAAGAAATTCGACAAGAAGAATCTTCGCTGCCATAAGTGCAATCAGCTCGGGCACTTCAAATCGGAGTGTCCTAACCGTTCAAAGGAGAAGGCTCTCATGGTGAAGGAAGGAGATGATGGACCGATGATGCTCATGCTCGAAGCTTGCGAGTTAATGACCACCAAGGAATCAACTCCTCAGGAGTCCGCTACGGAGATCGTCACGTTCGTGGAAGAGAAGGTCTTCCCGCGGAGGATGCAGACGGCTCACGACGTTTGGTACCTCGACACAGGCGCTAGCAACCACATGACTGGCGACAAGGCTCAGTTTTCTGAGTTGAACCTCACGGTTGGAGGCTCCGTTCGATTCGGCGATGGGTCGAAGGTGGAGATTGCAGGACGAGGCACTGTCCTGTTTGAGTTGAAGGATGGAGGTCACAAGGTACTCACTGACGTGTACTATATTCCCAAGCTTAAGACCAACATTATCAGTCTTGGTCAGCTCGCGGAGCGTGGATGCAAGATCGTGTTGGAGGACGAGTTCCTGTGGGGATATGACCGCCAAAGGCAGCTCATCATGAAGGTGGAGAGGTCGAAGAATAGACTCTACATCCTCAATCTCAATCGGGCGGATCCAGTATGTTTGATGACAAGCATGGAAGACTCGGCGTGGAAGTGGCATGCTCGCTACAGACATCTAAATTTCCAAGCTCTACGACAACTTGGACAGAAGGAGATGGTACGTGGCTTACCATGTGTTGATCATGTTGAGCAGGTGTGCGAAGGTTGTCTCATTGGGAAGCAAAGGCGAGCCCCGTTTCCAAGGAAGGGACAATATCGAGCAAGTAAGGTTCTTGAGTTGGTGCATGGAGACTTATGCGGACCAATCACGCCGGCGACCCCCGCCGGGAACAAGTACTTTTTGCTCATCGTCGACGACTTCAGTAGATACATGTGGGTTGTGCTGCTGAAGAGTAAGGATCAAGCTTTGCAAGCGTTCAGGATTGTGAAGATGGCAGCCGAGATGGAGTCCGAGGCAAAGTTGAAGGCCCTCCGTACCGATCGGTGTGGGGAGTTCAAATCCAATGAATTCAAGGAGTTTTGCGAAGCTCATGGGATCCGGCGGTATCTCACCGCACCATATTCACCGCAGCAAAACGGTGTTGTGGAAAGAAGGAATCAAACCGTGGTGGCCATGGCACGCAGCATGATGAAGAGCAAAGGCATGCCAGGCAGGTTTTGGGGTGAGGCAGTTAGTACAGCTGTCTATTTGCTGAACAGGGCGCCAACTAAGAGTGTAGTTGGTATGACGCCGTACGAAGCATGGTACGGGCGCAAGCCCTCGGTTGATCATCTTCGCACTTTCGGGTGCGTGGCGCATGTGAAGACGGTGACCGGGCATACTAGCAAGTTGGCGGATCGAAGTACTCCAATGGTCATGATCGGCTATGAATACGGTTCGAAGGCGTATCGCGCGTACAATCCAGTGAAAAAACAGGTGGTGGTGACACGCGACGTCGTCTTCGAGGAGGAGAAATCATGGAATTGGGGCTCTGTGGAACCGGTACAATCAATTTCTGATGAAATATTTACTGTAGTCTACAGTGATTCGCATGCAGATGATCAAGAAATGGCGTCCCGTGGCGTTACGGATTTAGGCGCTGGTTCAGAAGATGGAAGTACGGAAGTGAGCAGCAGCAGCGCTACGCCTGCAGAGGTATCTCCGCGTGGGAGTCCCGACACGAGCAGCAGCTCACGCGCTGCACCTGGAGGCTCGGCGTCGCCATCCAGTCCACGCGCGGGCGAGAGCCCTGGCGCAAGTGGCCCATCAGCTGCACACTCCCGTCCAGGAGGGACTAGCGGCAGTCCAGAAGTGGACGCGGGCGACGATGTCATGTCGCCAACATGCAGTACACCGACAGAAACTGCAGGAAATTCAGTAGACGCTGAAACAAGTACTACGTCAGCTTCCACGTCTCCTCCAAGTGCACGGGAAGAAAGGAGACGGCCACCTACTCCAGAAAAATTCCGAAGTGTACTGGAGTTGTATCCGCCGGAGACCCTTCGTACAGCGCGTGCGCGAGGGATAGGACAAGGTCGGTGTTTACTCACCGAGGAGCCAACGAAATTCGAGGATGCTAATACGGATGAGTGTTGGCGTCGGGCTATGGATGAGGAGTTGGGGTCGATCCGCGACAACGATACATGGGAGCTTGTCGATCTACCCAACAATCACAAGGCCATAGGGCTCAAGTGGGTGTACAAGATCAAGAAGGATGCCGAAGGGAAGTTGGTGAAACACAAAGATCGGCTAGTGGCCAAGGGATACGTGCAAGAGCAAGGTGTGGATTTTGAATAAGTGTTTGCTCCCGTTGCAAGGATGGAATCGGTGAGATTACTTATCGCTCTCGCAGCTCAAGAATCTTGGAAATTGCATCACATGGATGTGAAATCCGCGTTTTTGAATGGGGAGTTAGAAGAAGAAGTTTATGTGAAGCAACCACCGGGATACATCAAAGAGGGAGAAGAACACAAGGTTTTGAAGCTACACAAGGCGTTGTACGGGCTACGGCAAGCCCCTCGGGCGTGGAACATCAAGCTTGATCGTACATTGATCTCTCTCGGATTCGAGAAGAGCCCACTAGAGCATGCGATGTATAAGCGAGGTAAAGGAAGGGATCATCTACTAGTTGGCATCTATGTTGATGATCTATTGATAACAGGAGCGGATGAGAAGGAGATTGCAAAGTTCAAGCTACAGATGAAGGAGTTATTCAAGATGAGTGATCTAGGCTTGTTGAGCTACTACCTTGGGATCGAGGTACATCAAAAGCTGGGTGAGATCACGCTATGCCAAGAGGCATATGCAAAGAAGATACTCGAGAAGTGTGGCATGGAAGAATGCAATCCAACTCATGTTCCGATGGAACCTCGTCTTAAACTGAGCAAAAGGAGTGAAGCACCTGCGGTTGATGCAACGGAGTATAGGAGCGTTGTCGGAAGTTTGAGATATCTCATCAACACAAGACCCGACTTGGCCTATTCCGTTGGCTATGTGAGTCGCTTCATGGAAGCACCCACAATGGAGCATTGGACAGCCGTGAAACATATACTCAGGTATATCAAAGGTACTACAAACTTTGGTATTGTCTACTCGAAAGAGAAGGAGGAGGTGAAGCTACTTGACTATAGTGATAGCGACATGGCAGGAGATATTGACGACCGTAAGAGTACCTCGGGCGTGGCATATTTCTTGGGAGGAAGCATAGTAAGTTGGCTATCACAAAAGCAAAAGGTGGTGGCACAGTCATCCTGTGAAGCTGAGTATATTGCGGCTGCAACTGCAGCGTGTCAAGGTGTGTGGCTAAGAAGTCTACTTGGTGATCTCATCAATCGGGAGGCGGAACAAGTGGTGCTCAATATTGACAACAAGTCTGCAATTTCATTGTGCAAGAATCCGGTGCATCATGACAGGAGTAAGCACATTGATACGAAGTATCACTACATACGACAGTGTGTAGAGGAGAGCAAGATTGAAGTCAACTATGTTTGCACCAAAGATCAGCTTGCGGATATCCTAACTAAATCTTTGGGACGAGTGAAGTTTGCGGAGATGCGAGGAAGGATCGGCGTCCAAGCTGTGAAGTTAGGCACATCGTGCTTAGGGGGGTGATTGTTAGGAATAGTAATCCCAATAGGACACGGAACCGTGTCGTGTGCGTGTGTGTTCCGAGTAGGACTAGTAGTCCAACACATATTCGTATTGACGTTGCGTCTTGCCGGGTATATATACACCCATATAGTAGCCTTGTAAGACAACCGTGAGATTCAATACAAACAACAGGACCGAGAGGGCCCTGTAGCCATCAACATTGTTTTTCCCCGTACGTACTCGTGTGAGTTGAGAGAGCTAGTTCTTTTGATCAGGCTAGATAGCTAGCTTGCTGATCGTTGTTAGCTGGTTCTTATACGTGCGCGCAACTCGCCGGAATACTTCGCCGTCGTCACGCCGGACTGCACTCGGCGTTTGGGGCTGGGCCAACAGGGAGGAGGCGTGCGACGGTGTGAGCAGGGACAAGGAAGAGGATGCGAGGCGGCTGTGCGTTGATTGGGGGAGTACCCACCTCGCGCAGTGCACACACCGGACTTCGAGGCGTCGCGACAGAGGCAACCGTAGACTAACCCACCTCTTCTTGCTGAGTGGTGGACCATGGCAAGGCTAGGACCACCAACAAGAGAAGAACGCAAGAGGTGGGTAAAGCACCGCTGTTCCATCACTTTCACCCTCACGCCTCCCCGTCGCCCAAGCAGACGAAAAGTACGACTGCCCCCGTGACTTCCTCCATCCCCAGCGAATGTAACCCAAAAGCGACGCACAAAGGCACTGAGGGGTGGGCCAGTTTGACGAGGCACGCCGATTTACCTGTGGCGAAAGCATGTTCGGGTACGCACGGAGTACGCTTAGCACCTAATGGTCTAAGGACAAAAGTGTCAAACAAACAACCAACGCGTCAGATCCGTCCATGGAGCCCGATCGGACGACTAGGACGCCCTAATCACTGAGGATTAAGCCAGGGGTTGCCCCTATTATACTTTTAGATGGGTCGATTACAAAAATCGAGCTTATTTCTTCAGAGACATGCAGGGTCTCCTATACACCACTTTAAGCGGTGTGTCTGAAAAATCCTATTCAACGATTACTTTGTACTCTGCCAGCTGAATGCCCGTGCGTTACCATAAAATAATGATTTTCTATGAAGTAGTGATTAAACCATCATTGTAATACATGAACAAGTGTAGGTGTCCCCTATGACTTATGACTTTGTTACGAGAAATATAACCTCCTAAGAGCATCTCTAGCAGATCCCGTAGAAACGCGAACTGAAAAACTGGAGTTCAGTTTATCGAACTCGTGTTTACGGGTCGAAAAATGGCTGACGCAGAACAGAGCCCGTAAACCAAAACTGTAAAACAGATTTAGGTTTACGAGCTCTGTTCTGCGCCAGCGGCTTCCGAACTCGTAAAGGAAGAATTTATCAAAGAATTTGCATACGATCAAAGAAATGACACAATTAAATGCAAACAACTCATGCATAGTTCATAGTGCAGACATCAAATGATACAATCATAGCAAATAGTTCATAGTTCACGATCTCCTCTCACCATCGGCATCAAACCGAGGTTGGCCCGCCGTGACCATCATCGCCACCACGTCCATGAGTCGAGGCGCCACGGCTCGTCGTCGCCTTCACTTTCGTCCTTTTGGGCGCCGAATTCTTCGATCTGGCGCGGGATTTCTTTGTTGCGACCATCGGGACACCAGCGCTGGCCGCCGCGACACCGCTTGCGGGACCACATGTGTTCCCGCGCACCGCCGCTTCACCACGCTCGTCGACGAGACCATGGTAGTGACGTCCGCGGGGGTCGCAGGGGTCGCCGGGGTGGTTGGTGTAGCAGCGGAAGCACCGGCGACCGCGTAAGAGGGTGGCGGGGCCTGCAAGCTAGCAACGGCGGGCGGTTGGGTTGATTCGAGACTCATGGTGGAGAAATCAGACGACATCGGCGCAGAGGAAGGTGAGGGCGCGCAGATCGGTGGCGGCGGCGACGACGGCGGTTGGGAGGAGATGAAACTTCCCTCGCGCGCAAACTAGGTATTGTGTTCGGGCTGCATTCGGTTCACTCCGTCGGCCCCTACAAATACAGGCCGAGTATGGGTTTCGGTCTCGGACCAATTTTTTTTTAGTTTCGCCTCGTTTACGGGAACTGATCGGCGCCATTTTTCAGCCCGAACCCGTAAACTAACGGTTATTTTTCAGTTTTGGCCTTTTTACGAACTCTGCTAGAGATGCTCTAAGCACGATCATCTTCCTCCTATTTTTTTCTCGTCGTGAACCTGTACTTATAAATACATATAATAATTCATGTGCATAAAGGGTAATCAATGATACTTCAAATTACAAAAGTCCATGTCAACTTGAAACAGATTTCCAGAAGAAACTATAATTTAGCATTGTTTCTATAGTAAGGACATATATTTCCAAAAGAAGCCAAAGTATGTCCCTGTTTTGCATCCTCGTAAAGAAAATAAGATGAATAAAACTTGCTAAGATAGGCTAGTAAACTCCAATCCAAACAATTAACCCAATACTCGTATCTCTTGTACATCACCATAACTTACACAACACCTCAACCTTATCAGTACGACTGACCGATGACTCAAATCAAGCGAGGACACACAATCCACACGTGGCTCATTCTATTGACCAACTAATCGGGCCCGCGCCGCTTAATCTTGTCCCGGTCTCTCTGATCTAGTTGGGTGGCTGTCGGGAAAGCAGCGAATAAGAGAGTATGTGATCATAGGACGTATGTGAATCAGCGCCACAACTCCGCATATTATCGACTGTTTATAGTAATGAGGCAGACATAAACGATCGTGATGCTTAAAACTACGTAAAATTTACATCGTTCTCAAGTATCGTTCTATCATTCTTATCACGGAAGCTTTGATAGTGTTTCCATATTTGCATCTTTAAAAGTAACGAGAAACTACAATGAGCATGTAATACTACTAACAAAGTGTATTTAGTCTGGTACTACCATTATGATTGTGCGTAGACGTATCACCACCATATAAAATATGACTTTATCTTCAATATTGTTTTATCCATCAATTTATCGTTATGCAGTGCTACAGTGTGCCACAAGACAAAGTGTAGTATATCTACTCCATTTGTCCTCTGTATGGTTGCCTTGGCTCCACCAGAAGTATCTCCTTCATTGCATTGGCATACTATACCACAACAACCATCGCTAAATATCATTGCCGTTGTTTCCACCTCGCAATCACCCGCTATTGTCTTCTCCAACATTGTAATATCTAAGTTATGATCCTTTACATTCGGCGTCGAATGAAGACTATTGAGTGCCCCATGTACCTTAGAGACCATGTGGCATTGATGCACCCTTTAGTTTTGGTGATATAGTAAACTATAACTTATTGTTACATGACTAAGTTATTATAAAAAATCTAACAAATGAGCAATGACATGGCATGACTCAAAACCTAAAACTTTATGGCCCCGTACTTTGCCGTGATCATCAATCTATAAGTATCAATCACTCAACTTAATTAAACGTGTTGGCAGAAATTAGGTTGCAAACCACGGTATCCTTAAAATTATGAGAAAATTAGAGACTTAAAGGGTCTACAATAACATGATATTTAACGACGGATTGTGAAAACAAAAAACTCTCTATGTTTTAAATAACCATGAATAGATCATTCAATACATTTTTTTTTGTTTTTTGAGCAACCGGCGGGAGCTCTGCCTCTTCATAAAGTAGAATAGAGATGACTAGTTTATAAGGGAAACCGGCTGAAAACTGATACAAACACAAACTCAAACGTGTCTGGTTTATAGAAAGACCAGACAAGAAAAACCACACGACACAGTTTTAAGGAAAAACGGGCAAAACTACACACACGACCATCAATCCTGTCACCCAAGTGACCAAGAAGAGAACCAACGTCGCAAGCGATCCCCGGAGCGGCCTATCTGGCATCCACACCGGCCCCAAGGACGCGCACCAGGCGTGTCGATGCCTCCATCACCCAAGCGACCAAAGGACCACAAAAGCAGACGAATCCTGAAGCCGCCGCTCCGGCTTCCACGTTGACCCCAAGGCCACGTGACGAATCAGATATATAGAGTTTGTTGGGAACCCCAAGAGGAAGGTATGATGAGCACAACAACAAGTTTCCCTCAGTTATGAAACCAAGGTTATCGAACCAGTAGGAGTAAGGAAACAACTCCAAGGTGTTGATAGCAACTTGGAACCTGCACAACACAACCACAGAACTTTGCCCCGACTTACAGTAAGGTTGTCAATCTCAGTGGTTTTGCTGAAAACAAAAAATTAAACGTATAGTGTGGAAGATAGTAATTTCTTGCATAAAGTAAACAGTAAATAGTAGATGGTATATCAATGATAAATGAATGGACCGGGGTCCACAGTTCACTAGAGGTGTTTCTCCTTAAGATAAATAGCATGTTGGGTGAACAAATTATAGTTGGGCAATTGATAGATTGAAAATGCATAAATATGCATGTACAAGCCATGATAATTCCTATGAGATTCGTTTGGGCATTACAACATAATAGCCGTAATCCAACTGCATCTATGACTAATAATCCACCTTCAGGTTATCATCCAAACCCCTTCCAATATTAAGTTGCAAGCAACGGATAATTGCATTAAGAAAAGTATGTAAAGTAAACAATACAATTGCCCTTAGACAAAGGATTATTGTTTTCTCCCCCGTAGCAACAACACATCTACAACCTCAGAAGTTTCTGTCACTCTCTAAGATTACTAGAGGTATGAACCTACTATCGAGCATACATACTCCCTCTTGGAGTTGCAAGCATCTACTTGGCCAAATCATCTACGAACAACAGAGATAATGCAAGATCATAAATAACACAGACATGATAGAATCAATAATCAATCTTGAACATAGTACTCAATATCCATCGGATCCCAACAAACACAACATACATGATTATAAAATAGATGATCTTGATCATGAATAGAGCTCGCAAGATCTAAACATGATAGCACAAAGGAGGAGAACCAACCATCTAGCTACTGTATGGACCCATAGTCTAAGGGTGAACTACTCACGCATCACTCCGGAGGCTGGCATGGTGATGAAGAAGGCCTCCGGGATGAACTCTCCCCTCCGGCAGGGTGCCGGGAAGAGCTTCGGATCCTCTCGATCCAGGGAATCCTATTTTAGAGCTGATAATCCTAAGTACAGACATTACGTGGGTCTTATCTTCTGTCCTGTCGTCCTTTGCCGTCGGTGCCGTACTTTGGTTGATTTGGGGGCGATGAAGGACTCCGTTGGTAGGGCGATCTTGTAGTGTCTTTTGTCGTTGGTAGCTCCTTTGTTTTGCTTGTCTCGGTGTCTTCTTCATCTCGGGATCTCCGTCTCATAGTCTCGGACTCGGAATTTGTTTGTGAAAATAGATTAGTTGAAGTAGGCGAGATATAGAATAATCCATTTTCTTTAAGTCAGAGAAGGTAAGATAAGAAATCTTTCGAAAAGATTTTGAGAAGATAGTTTGTGAAAATCGGTGTTTCTAGAAATAGGGATTGCCCTATCTAATTTCCATGCTAACTAAGGTCTCCTACAGTCAGGATGGCTCTGATACCATATTTGTGGCACCCCGGATTTATGGTCCAAGAATACCCGTTATACATGCAATTCAGGTTCCCATGATCAGTGAGCCATGAGCATAGCCGAACAGTTATCATTACATCATCCCAAAAGTAACGATTACAAAACTTACAAAGTGGCCATTATGGCAATTACAACACAAGTAGCGGAAGTCTTCAAGCGCAGAAGCCCATGTCCCGCCTTAACCTACAGGCAACTGACTGGAAAGACGGCCTAGCTCGCATAGACGTCAGCACCTTCATCACTTCTTAACATCTGCAATCTGGCCAAGTAAATAGCCAGGGACAATGTCGGTGAGTACTTTGAATGTACTCGCAAACCACCAAGACAAGCTAACAAGATAATTCATAATTGGCTGTGGCGAGATAGCTCTACACTATAGTTGTTTCTGAAAAAGTCTAACAATGGCATCTCTATATCTTTGTTGAAAAAGAGTTTTTTTGAAAATATGCCTCCTTTTAGAAAGTCCGGATATCCCCATATCCTTGTTAAAAACTTCGAAAACAGTTTTCATAGTAAAAACCCTTTAAAACATCTTCGACCATCTCTGGTCAAAACCAAACTCGTTCTTATCTTTCCTCGTGACCAAGTCACATCCTTTTTATTCATCTCAACATATCCCCTGGGTACTCCTAGCAATCACCTTTCCAACCATCCTTGACCGTCGACACGGATATTCGAATAGATTAGACTCTACAGAGTTTGTGCACTTTACCCACAAGAATCACTACATCCGTCGGGATACAACAACGGCCCGCTACACACGGTAGACGGGGGTTCGGATAATCAAACCTAAATTTTCATTTGTTATCCCTAGTATAGGTACTTTCCCTATGGTTGCTTAGTTCCCCCGGGACGAGTACTTGACTTCCCAAGTACGAATCTCCCTTCCCGACTTCCTTATCCAGTCCACCCATACTCCCTTAACCTGGTACTATCCGCGAGAGCTCCATAGTTGCAGCCGACCTCGAGGGAGTCAATAGAACATTTCCGGGTACGAAGACCGCCTAAGTGGAAAGGAACCGGCTTCGAGGGACTCGAACCCTTTCTACGCATTATGGCGTAGCCCATACTAAGGAGGACAAACTACGAGTTAGCCCTGAGTCCCACCCAGGGTAATGTGGTTGCACTGATAAATTTTTTCCAGTAAAAGACTCGAGTACCCCTTTTCCTTCTCTTTCTCTTGCTCGACTTTCTCTTTATCTTCCTCATATCTCCTTTAGTAAAACCTCCACTCGGAACGATGCCTATTTCCAAGGGTTTTATTTTAAAAACTTTGTAGTAGGGTAAAACCCAAAATAGTTTTAGCATTTAAAACCCGTAGTTTCCAAGAGGGAAGATTCTAAGCATCTCAGCCTCGTTCTAAAGGGGTAGAGATGGGTGTCAAAAGTGTAGGTGTCCTAATGGACACTCATTCATTAATTGGAGGAGCCAAGTTACTTACACCCTTTTTAAATGAAACAAATTGTAACATCCCAGCATTAGAGCTGAGAAATAAGCTGAACCTAGATGTGTGCATTGCATTCATGCATAGAAAATCTGAATAATTTTCGCGCTTTTGAACAAAACTTGTCAAAGTGATTGAAGCTTCTCTTAACTTGATGGAATTGAAGTAGATCATCAAGTTGACTGCGATAAGTTTCAATATGACCTTTGCTAAAACCTTATTTTGGGTGAACATGATTTGATCTAAGGGTAGATCAAATATAATAAAATTAAACCCTAATACATTACTAAGTGATTTATACTTGTTCCTTAGGTGATCATATCATAGTATTCATTATAATCACTCATGAGTACCAAGTTGAGGATATAACACAAATAATAAGAACGTAACAACTATATCTTAATCTCATCTACTTATACCATGAGTATCATGGAAATACCTAACTTTAACTCTCTAGTGAGATTGAGTAGGAAAGAAACCAAAGTCAAGATCATTCACCATCTATCGTTCTTTCCATATCAACCCTTATCATATCTATTGAATCCTATCTTTATATTTGTTGTTCATCAATATTGAGTAATCAACTATTGATTCACCAATTCTTAACCTACCAATTCTTAACCTATCAACTCTTGTCCTTATTATAACATTCACTTAAGGCTTATAAAGAAAGAAGTCGAAAGAGGTAAATAGTGATGCTAGTTTTAGATGTCATCTATAGGATGGGAGTGATTGGAGGAAATCAAATTAATATGGTAACAAAGATGATTACAAGGATGAAGTCTAAATATAGTTTCCAGGAGTAGTTCTATTGGATCAAGTAGGTATAGTCAATGAATTATATCTCTTAATCCAATAGAGTTAAACAGAAGATAATTATAATACAACTGTAATGTTGTATGGATGGAAGCCTTGTTTAGCCAACTAGAAACCTGAACCATAAAGGATCAAAGGATTATAATGATCATGCCTTATTCACCAAGATTGAATGCTTATATCATGTATAAGGACATTGGTGGGTAGAACATGATTAAACCCTAGTCTAGAAATGTTATTCTAGATTAAGGAAGAGTATGATTAAGGAAGAGTATGATTAGAGTTAGAAGTAACCACTTGTTGGATTGGGGATTATCAAAAGCAGAGTAGTTGATATAACCAAGTATGGATATGAAAAGATTATGAAAAGCTTTAGTGTCAAGCTCATTGGATTTATAAATGGATTTAAAAGAATAAAGGTGGATAAGAATATTCATATGAAGTAAAGCTCATCATGTTAACACATGATGATGGATAGGAAGAATTAATATATCTAGGAAAGGAATTCCTTAATTAGAAGTCCGGAATTATTGAAGTATGGAGGATAGAAATTCTGATAAAACCTAAACCCTAAATCTCTAACCAAACATAATATCCATTTCATATAATTGATCTATCATCTTATTTCCCCAATGCTTTATAGGAGTATTTTCCTATATTCAATCACTTAAGCACATCTTTGTCATTTTCAACCATCATTATCATAAGTTAGTCTAGAAAAACAATCCCACTAATTTATTTTAAATGGTGATATCATTAAATATCACAAACATAAAGACAATGTGTTTAGCCATTAATCTTTATTCACTCTAATAAGAGAAAATAAGTATATTGAGAACCCTAGACCCTAGGGTCAGCAATTGTAATTTAAACCCTAACTTCTATGTTAGCTATAATAAAACTTATACATTGCTCTTTCCTAAATTTATGAGAATGATATTAACCATATAAATCCTTAGGATATCATGCATTAAATCATAATATGGGATCATTAGATAAAATTCTTCCCTTTAAACTATGAGCTAACTAAAATTAAGTTTTATAAACAAATAAGTAAATATCCTTAAATAAATCCATGGATTATTATGGAAAGAAAATTAATAACAAAGTCTCTTACTAAATATTAGAATGATATATATATATATACAAAATAAAGAGATACAACAATAATTAATAAAAGATCATAAAATGACTTTAATGTCATTCATCATTGCTGCAACTACACAAAACTGAAAATAAAACAGAAAAGAAAAAAAGAAACAGTAAAGAAAAAACTGCAACCAGGCCGCAGCCCAATTCCCTCTCTACCTATCTGCTGCCCAGCAGCAACTCCTTATTATTTCGCTCACTGCGCTGCGGCCCACTTTGGCCCAAACAGCAGCCCACCTGGCCCGATACCCCTTCGTCGCCTCTTTTCTTTTCTTCTACCTCGCGACAGAAGGACGCCGCCGAGGAGCAACTGCGTGTTGACGCCGGCATCTTTCCCGTCTCCCCGTGATGCCCGCTGCGAGGAGATGCGTGCTACCGCCCTAGACGATGTCTACAAGACCCCCTCCTGCGCAGAGACAAACCCTATCTCCTCCTCTTTCCCCAATTCCCCTCTGAACCGGAACCCTAGCTCGTCGGACCCCTCTGTCCCCGTCGTCTCCAGCCGTCCCAAACCTCGTCGTGATGCCAGGAAGCTCTGCCTCGCTCGTCTCCGTCGATTGCCCCGAAGCGAACAAGCAGGCGTGATCTCTTCTGCTGCAATTCGACCCTCGTTCCCCGCCTCTGGTCGTCGAGCTCGCCATCGATTTTGGCCACCTCGCTCCTCAACGACCCCTCTATCCGCCTCGTGGTGAGTTCCTGGTCCTTGAGGACCTCCCCTTTGCCTTCCTCCTTTTCTCTATCGAGCCTGCGCCGTGTAACTGTCGCCGTCGTTGCCGTTCGCCGTCACTGGCCGCGCTCCGGTGACCAAAAAATGGCGGCGCCGCCACTGCTGGGTTCGCCGTCACGCCCTCTTTCTGTTAAGCCCAAGCACAGCCTCGCGCACGCAGCCGATTCACGAATCCAAGCATGATCTGAGGATGATCCAGGAATGATGTCAACGTCACATCACTCTGATGTCATATTCCTATTTTTCTTTTTATTATTTTAGAAATTGTGATAAGATTTCTGTAATAAATAAAAAACCAATAGAAATGACATGGCAAAGATCCCACCAGTCAGTGACTGGGGGTAGGATAGACACTGGTGAGAAAAACCCTTCATTTCATGCTAACATCAACATTACCTAATAAACCCATTTAGTTATTTAATTAAAAAAATCATAAAATGATTCAATCTTATAAAATCAATAACTTTTGTTTTGTAATTCAGAAAAAGATGTTTAATTTGTGAAAAATTTCAGAAAAATAAAATATACAACTTAAAAGCATTATCAAATATTATTATGATGATTATTTAAATAAATATTATTTAATAAAAGTTTTATAAGTAATAAAACTTTGATAATTAATATTTTAATAATGGTAAATGTTAAAATATAAATAAAATACCAAAAATCTTAGAAAAATAAAAATTAGAGTTAAAAACTATAATCATGCATTATTATTCCTCTTAATTAAATATTTATTATTTATTAAGTATTTATATAGTAATAAACCTTATTAAAATCATATCTTATTATTTATAAATCACAAAAATAAATGTAATATACCAAAATGATCACAAAAATAATAACTACATGTTAAAAATGTGATATTCCACTGTTGAGTTAAATAAAAAGTTAAACACTTTTATAACTTGAATTTAAACCTATTTCCTTAATTAATAATTCATATAAAGGTAAATAAAATTTGTTAATAATTCTAAAAGTTAGTTAATTGAGTCTAATAAATAGTATTAGTCTTAAATATTGGTAGTGTGCATTGAAACTGAATTACACACTTTAAATACAATTTTATTAAATTATCCCTCAACCATTAATGTAGATTATTTTATAAAGGGATCCTTATCCAATCTAAAAACTCCAAGAATAATGGTAATAAGATAAAACCTATTCTTTATATTAACCACAAGTTTATAAACAAATCAAAACACCATAGTGAGTTCATAGGAAGTGAATAATATTGTTTACTTATTCATAAACCTTAACCACACCCTTATAAGGAGATATATCCCTTTATACAATTATAATGTAAAGAAACCACTACCAACTAAAAATAATACCATTCTTAAGTAACTTTAAAGAAACATTATGAAGTAAACAAGGTTTAAGTATAAAGATAAAAAAAATATTATATACATTATAGTTAACTTTGGTCTGATATAATTAAATTGTAAAGCATCTCAAATCCAAACTATTCAAGCAAGTACCAACAACATCAACCACATCTGATTAACCACAAAGATGGTTTAAACCTTAGTAAGGGAATCCTTTCTTCAAATGTTATTCTTTTTGCCACTTCAGAAAACAGATGACAACTAATCACAATCACATTACTTTATACTTTATTTGTATAATAAGTTTGTTAATACTTAGATTCTTTATAAGTGACATTACTTGTAAAGTAAAACTTGAAGATAAACAATTAAGATGTAAGTAACCTTGAGTAGCATTCCATATGTGTGTATTTTGTTGTTGTATAAAGACATGTTGTTTCCCACACACTCACAAGCCTTAATAAGAAGCACATGTATGAAAATTAATCTAAAAGGGCAACATATTCCAAGGAAACCCTTTCCAGTATCCAAACCCTAGAACAACGTTATCCTTGGGATTCGTGTTTGTCAACTTGCATTACATTACTTATGCATAAAAGCATCTTGCATCTTTAAACATTAGTCCTTATCGGACCAATGATGCAGATTTCAGCTATTGGATCTTATATTGTCTTGAAGACCGTGAGTGCATAATCTTGTAATCACAAAAGGCAAGTTCACACTTGCTCATGTCCTTTGATTATTTTCTGTAAAGTATTTTACAAATCCAGTATTGTCATCACCTGCATTTGAAAAAGGTCAGAAAACACTATTTTCATAATAATGTGATTATAGGTTATTTACCATGAAGTAATAACCTACTATAAGAGTTCTGGTGGTAAAGGAACATATTATCTAGGACTTAACAACCAATGTCGCCAGTGATTCTTGCGTCGTATATTACGCGTTGACCATGAGATTTGGAATGGGACGGAGAAGTCAGCCGTATCTTTTCCCTCTCGCATGGAGCTGGATGTGCGGGTCGTGGCTGTTATAACTCGTAGCGTGCATATTATATGGTAATTCGTAGAGAATATGCAGCATATGGGTGGGAGCCCTCAACGTCCCACGATAGTTCTGGCATCTGAACGGTCTGTACTGCCAATTGCCATAATTCAATAGGTGGGATGGCGTACACCAAGGATACATGCGGGGTCGTGGAGAAGGCAGTGATTGGCTTGGATCTTAGTCTAGGCCTCACACCAAGGAAGTGTGAACGAACCTGCAATTCGGATGTGCAACAAAGCTAAGATCTCTCATGGGTAAAGTGTCGCACCTCTGCAGAGTGTAAGAATTGCAACTTGTTACTCGCTGTTCCGGGAAGGAGCTGCGAACGCGGCAGGAAGGAACTCCATGAAAGTTTTGGTAAACCCGTGAAGGCTGACGGACATAGTTTTCCAGAATAAAAGCAACCTTTGAAGAAATGCTTACGAAATAGTTATAGTGCATCAAACACTCCTTTTCTAGTGAACTTGCTGAGTACGCTCGTACTCAACGTATCTTATTAACCCTTGCTAGGTTCTAAAGCCAGTATAGACGATGTCTACATCAAGTTATTCTCCAGGAATCATCATTAAAAGCTAAAACTCTTCAATGAAGTCAAGGATATCAGCATATACATCAACTCAAGTGAAGACGAGGTTGCTGATTAGATAAGAATAGAATTTCTAACCATAGAACCTGCTTCTGTAGAGTATTGCAATAGCAGCAATGCAAGTCTAGTAGTTCAGCTACTAGTTTGATAAGTATGGTAGCTATGAGTTATTTATTCCTGATTCTTCTTTGTAAGAAGTTTCTTTCTCTCTTTAACCTAGAGTGTTCTCTGGATCTTGTGTAAAGAGTTTAGTTGTAACCTATAGTCATGTCTTGGACTTGCTGTTTTTCTGTTGTACTACTCTGAGGGATGTAATACTAGTGAACGGTGTTTCATTGGTGTTATGTCAACGACTATCGTGTACTACATCATGCAGTGGTATGCTGGGTCACCGCAGTTGGTATCAGAGCATATGCTTTGACCTTAGGATTAAAACCCTTTTAGGAAGATCTGTAGGTTGGATAGTGACTATAGGATCCATCTTATCTAAACCAAATGATCTTATGACTTGTGATGAGTATCCACTTGAGGATAACCTTGTCACACCTAAGTCAGGTGCTTAAGTCATTCTTTCTCAGGAGTAATTATTTTATCTTTTCTCAGTATAGTGCTATTTAGTGTCTTCCGAAGGAGATATAAACCACCAAGATACTGTAAGAAAGTGTAAGCCATCAATTGAAGTAGTCTTAATGGTGTAACCTAACTCTAGAATTCAAGTAGCATAGTGGAATTTTATTGTTAGTTATAACCAAAGACAGCATGATGAATATCATTAGGATACATGATTATGTAATGAATAGTAATGATGTGGGATTCACTTGAGAATTCTATGTGATGAAGTGAAATTATGATAAGAATCAATGATAGTACAATGAGGAGTAAAGTTATCATGGTTAAATTAGCTCTTGAATCATGTAATTAGGTAAAACATAACAAGATCATCGTGAGATTATCTCTGAAACCATGATGAGAGTATAATATGAAAGGTAATTAGTAAATTATCATGAGGTAGAATGATGGGGATATGCCTACCGGGTATACCCAGCAGGACGTTTCCGACTGGCCCAGGTACCAGCGAGTGGGCCTGCGGTAACGGCGACTGGATCAAGACCTGGCGAGGACTCAAGCGACTGGAAGATGAAGGCCCAGAAGTGTAGATAGGCCCAGTCGGAATAGGTTAAACGACTGCTGAAAGCTTAACTGATTCGGTTGAGATCTGTAAATCCTAGGGGGGTGAGTCTATATAAACCTCCCTAGAGGGCGTGTAGAGGATACGTTCCATCATCCACCCAAGCGACTCGCTGCGTAGCCGCCGAGCTCGCCCCATTGTACTTCCACCATAATACAATCTAGCAGGAGTAGGTCTTTACCCTCCGGGGGGGGGGGGGCGAACCTGGGTAAATCCTTGTGTCTCCGCCCTCATCTCGCACCGCAGATGGCTGGCCGCCCTTGCCCCATGTTCTACTACTCGCTGCCGATCGCAGCATCTGCCGTGGTCATTCCCACGATAGTGGCGCCCACCGTGGGGCCTGGCCGGTGTTCTGCGGCGAGATCCAATCTGCCCATCAACGAGTCGATCGCCACCGACCGCATGATAGCAATCAACGAGATGCTCTAAATCCTGCCGAGCAGCTACGTCCCGGCGGCGCGACCCGTCACGCATAGCATGATCTTGCCGGTCGGCACGATCAGTCTCTTCGTCGGCCTCACCGACGTTATCGTCTCGGAGGACTTGGCTCGCATCCGCGAGTCGCCGCCACGCGACCGGCTTTCCGAGAGTCAGGTCCGCACGATCCACCGCCTCGCCTTCGAGTACAACTCAACCCACAGCGATGTGGCTGAAACCACCGTGGACGAGGAAGAAGCGGCCCTCAACGACGACGCCGACTCGGCGACCCTGGCGTCACGCGCCGGATCCATCGTCGCCGAATCGCCCGCGGGCTCCATCACCCAGGTCTCCAACGTCGGAGACTTCGAGGATCCCTCCATCCTTGGGATCTTCGACTTCGACTCCGGGTCGGAGAACTCCGCCGATCTCCGCGACGGGACCGGTCGCCACGCCGCGACCTACATGGCGATGGGCGCCGACCCACCGGAGGATCCATTCTCCACCCCGATCCCTCCCAACGCAACGTCAACGAAGGTCGAGGAACTCCGCCTGAAGCTGGCGGAAGCAGTCCGCAAGGAGCAAGCCGAGCGCGAAAAATTTCGCCTCGAGCAGGCGACGGCGCAGGAGCTATCGCGCTACCACTAGCAACGAATCAGGTAGCGCCTGAACCCCACCGTCCAGGGGTGCGTCCTGAACTTCAATGATGAGAGCGACCCGGCCCGCGCGGCCGAGCGCACGATCTGCGAGAATGCGCCACCAGGAGGAAGCGCCCGCCCCCCACCAGGGTCGACGGCGAATGGCGCCCCACCTCCACCCAACCACGCACCCCCCAGGGACTAGCCGCGGATCGAGGTCTCCTCACGGGAGCGAGACGCGAACGGCCTACCACTGTTCTCCACCCCGATGGACAACCTCGTCGCGGGCCGAGTAGCAGTCGACAACATCGCGGCCACCGGTGACGGCGCCCTACAGATCCAGTACTTCAAGGCCTTGCTCGCAAAGGCGGTCGAGCAACAAAACATAGGCGTTGACTCACAGGGTCGGATGTACTCGCGTTCATCGGGCAGTAGAGCGGCCTCAAGCGGCCGCCCCATGGCGGCAAACACCTTCAACTGCCCGCCACCCGAACCACTGCAGCTCCAACACCGACCCGCGAACGCGGCATTCTCCACCAACGACCCCCGACCGGCGACCAACTTCGTCGCCGCCAACGGTCAGCCCGTCGACGCCCGCATGCACATCATCAACAACCAGAGCTGGCGCGCATGCCAGCCCGGCGACCTGTGGCATACCCTAACCAACTGCCACGACGGCGAGCCAAGGGGGTCGCTAAGCCGACTCGGGCCCCGATGCTTCGGACCGATGATCCGAGGCGAAAGATACCCAGCGAACTTCAAAGCGCCGAAGGAAATAGAGAAGTACGACCCCTCGTACGATCCCTCTGTGTGGCTGGATACGTACCTCATGGAAATGGGGATCGCCGGCCACACCGATCTACTAGCCGCCCGCTACCTCCCCCTGATGATGGAGGGGGCGTGCAGGCAGTGGATCAACACTCTTCCCGCGGATAGCATCGACTCCTGGGAAGATATGCGCGACGCCTTCGTCAGGCACTTCGAGGGTTCATACACCCGCGCCACCACCATCGAGGACCTGGAACGATGCGTCCAGGGACCTCGCGAGTCGACCCGCAGCTGGGTCCAACGGTGGCAAGAATTGTGGTACAACGCGGTCGGCATCCACCCAGACACCGCAATCCACTGCTTCAAGACCTCGTGCCGCTACGAGCCCCTGGTCGCCAAGCTCAAACGAGCATACCGCACACTCGACAACATACCGAATCTCCTAGAGATCGCCAAAAGATACGCAGAGGAAGACCCAAATCAAGAAACCGACGACGAGTCGGGAGGACAACGCCGCACGAGCGGCAACGACAACAGACGATGATCCGATCTACGCTACAGCAACACTCGCCTCACCGGCAAGCGCCGCAGTGATGGGCGAGTCGACTTCGTCGCCAACGCTGGGTACACACAGCGCGAGCCCAAGAGCTTCTGCCGTGACAGGGGGCAAAGCCGCGACGGCGGCAACTACAAGGCAAAGCCAAGGTTCGACCCCACGGCCCTCCTTAACCAACCTTGTGTATTTCAAAGCAGGGAAGGAAAGCCCGCCACGCACACGACCGCCGACTGCCACTCTCTCAAGGAGATCGAGAAGGCATGACGAGCACGGGAAGACCCTGACAACAACCCGCCAAACGGCGGAAAATTTGGCAGCGTGGCCGGCTCGCTCCACACCTTCACATGCTTCAACATGAAGCGAGAGAAGAAGGTCATCGCCCGCGCTGTCGCCGTCAACGCGGTGGCCCAGGTGAACGTTCCCCAGTTCCTCAACTGGTCGGAGCAACCAATCACTTGGATCCGCCAGGACCACTCGCCATGCATCGAGTACCCAGGCCGAGTCGCCCTGGTGGTCAAGCCCAAGGTGGGAGACTACTGGCTCCCCAAGACATTGATGGACGGCGGCAGCTCCATCAATATCCTGTACCTGGACACCTTCAGGCGACTACGGCTCCCGCAGTTGATGGTCGAGACGACCTACACCACGTTCCACGGCATCGTCCCCGATCATAAGGCGTACCCGATTGGCAAGGTCACGCTGCCAGTCACCTTCGGCACACCGGCAAACTTCCGCACCGAGCGGATTGTCTTCGAGCTGGTGCCCTTCGACAGCCCCTAGCACTGCGTCTTGGGGCGCCAGGCGTTCGCCAAGTTCATGGCAGCGCCCCACTACGCGTACAACACGATGAAGCTCCCCGGACTGCGTGGCGTCATCACCATCCACGGCGACCCCGACATGGCCGCCGAGTGCGAGGCCAAAGGAGCCGAACTCGCCGACGCCGTCATCGCGGCAGAAGCAAACCACGCCGACGAGCTCGCCAAATACGCGAGCGGGGTCAACAATGACGACCCCACCATACTCAAGAATCCCAACTCGGAGGGCGGTAACACCTCCGCCTTCGATGCAACGACGCATACCCACACCGTCGAGCTGGTCCCAGGCGACTCCAGCCAGACGGTGACGATCGGGACGGGCATGAGCCCAGCATAGGAAGGCGCGCTCATCGAGTTCCTCCGTGAGAACAGGGACATCTTCGCATGGAAGCCCTCTGACATGCCTGGTGTCCCTAGGGAACTCGCTGAGCACAGACTCAACGCCGACCCCAAAGTACGACCTGTCAAGCAGTCGCTGCGGCCCTTCAATGAAGAGCGCCGCCGAGCAATCGCCGAGGAGGTGCAGCGTCTACTCGCTGCAGGCTTCATCCGGCCAATCAAATACTCCAAGTGGCAGGCTAACCCAGTCCTGGTCGAGAAGAAAAATGGGACATGGAGGATGTGTATCGATTACACAAACTTAAACAGCGCCTGCCCGAAGGAGCAATTCGTCCTCCTGCGGATCGACCAAATAATCGATTCCACCGCGGGCTCGGAGTCGCTATGCTTCCTCGACGCCTACTCTGGGTACAACCAGATCAAAATGGATGTTGAGGACGAAGAGAAGACGGCGTTCATCACGCCATTCGGAGCCTTCTGCTACACTGCAATGACCTTCGGCCTCAAGAACGCTGGAGCGACCTACCAGCGGTGTATGCAGGAGTGCCTCGCGAGCCAAATTGGCCGCAATATCCACGTCTACATCGACGACGTGGTAGTGAAGTCCGCTCGCCAGGGCGACCTACTCGCCGATTTGGCGGAAACATTCGCCAACCTGCGGAAATACAAGATAAAGCTAAACCCAGGCAAATGCACCTTCGGTGTACCAGCAGGGCAGCTACTGGGATACGTCGTCTCCAAGCGCGGGATCGAGGCGAATCCCACCAATATTGACACGATCGCTCAACTCGGCAAACCCGAGTGCCTGCGCGACGTCCAGAAGCTGGCCGGGCGAGTCGCGGCTCTCAGTCGCTTCATCCCCCGATTGGGCGAAAAGGTGATGCCCCTATACCGCCTGATGCGCAAGAACCCCACCTTCTAGTGGGACAAGGAGGCGGACGATGCGCTCCGCGAACTCAAGAAAGTGCTACTTGCAGCACCGCTATTCGCCGCCCCCATCGACAAGGAACCCATGCTGGTCTATGTCGCGGCTTCCGAGCGCGTCGTCAGCGCCGTCATGGTCGTCGAGCGACCAGAGGAAGGAAAGGAGCGCCCAGTGCATGACCAGTGTACTATATCAGCGAGGTCCTCACCGAGTCATGCCAGCGATACCCGCAATACCAAAAACTGGTATACGCGGTCTTTAGAGCAAAGCGGCGACTGCCACACTACTTCCAGGAGCACTCGATAACGGTCGTCTCCTCAGCACCGTTGCAGGACATCATCCGCAACCGTGAGGCGACCGGGCGAGTCGCCAAGTGGGCCATCGAAATCGGCGTCCACAACATAAAGTACGAGCCGTGCAAATCTATCAAGTCGCAGGCTCTCGTGGACTTCATCGCCGACTGGGAGGAGGCCCAGCAGCCAAAAAAGCTGCCATACCTCCATTAGTGGAGTCTACACTTCGACGGATCCAAGAATGCGGACGGTGCAGGAGCAGGGATCGTGCTAACCTCTCCGAAGGGCGACAAGCTACGCTACGTCCTCTGCCTCGACTTCACCCCTGCACCAACAACATGGCCGAGTACGAGGCACTACTCCACGGCATGCGAGCTGCCAAGGAGATGAATGTCAACCGCCTACGCTGCTACGGAGACTCCGACCTCGTCGCTGGGCAAGTCGCTGGCACCTGCGACGCCGTCTCCCCCACCATGGCGGCATATCGCCAAGCAGTGGACAAGCTGGGCGGACACTTCGCAGGCTATTCCTGGATCGATAGGCGGAAGAACGAGGAGGCCGACGCACTATCTCGCATCGGCTCGGCTCGACTCGCGCCACCCGCTGGTGTCTTCCTCGATACCATCACCAAGCCTTCCGTCTCTCCCCCAAGGGAGATCGACATCGGAGTCCCGCTGCAACCAGAGGCAGCCCTGGTCGCACTCATCGCCGAGCCAGAGGACTGGACTATGCTGTACATCGCCTTCCTGGAGGGAGGCACCTTGCCAGCAGATGAAACAGACGCCCGGATTATAGCACGCCGCTGCAAATCCTTCGTCATCATCGATGGCGAGCTCCACAAGCGCAGCGTGACCGGCGTGTTCCAACGATGCGTCCAACCCGCTGAAGGACGCAAAATCCTCCATGACATCCACTCCGGCGACTGCGGCCACCACGCCGGCGCCCGCTCTCTGGTTGCAAAGGCTATGCGACATGGTTTCTACTGGCCTGCCGCACACGCAGATGCTGTCGACATTGTCCAGCGGTGCGCCGGGTGCCAGAAGTACGCCAACCAGACCCACGTACCGAGCTCGGCGCTCAATACAATCCCCATCACCTGGCCGTTCACCGTGTGGGGTATGGACATGGTAGGCCCTTTCAAAAAGGCCCCCTCCGGCTTCACCCATATCCTGGTCGCAGTCGACAAATTCACAAAATGGGTGGAGGCCAAGCCAGTCCGGAAATGCGACGGGAAGACCGCCACCAAGTTCCTACACGAGCTCATCTATCGCTACGGGTTCCCAAACAGCATCATCACGGGCAACGGCACCAACTTCGCCAAAGGAGCCATGGCCGAATTCTGCGAAGAACATCACATCCGACTCGACCTCGCCTCAGTCGCTCACCCGGAGTCCAACGGCCAGGCGGAACGGGCCAACCAGAGCATTCTCCATGGCCTGAAGCCACGGCTCCAAGTGCCACTCGAGCGCACCGCTGGGTGCTGGGTCGAGGAGCTACCCTCCGTCATCTGGGGCATCCGCACCTCCGTCAACAGGTCTACAGGGTTCACCCCCTTCTTCATGGTTTATGGTGCTGAGGCAGTCATGCCAACCGACCTAGAGCACGACTCGCCCAGGGTTGTCCACTACACGGAGGCTGCAAACGAACTCGCACGCCAGGATGGAGTCGACCAACTCGACGAGGCACGCGACCTAGCTCGCTCCCGCACCGCCATCTACCAACAAGGGCTCCGCCGCTACCATAGCTGGTGAGTAAGGATTCGCACGTTCCAGGAAGGCGATCTGGTGCTACGCCTCATCTAGGACAAGAAGGGCATGCACAAGCTATTCCCCCTTGGGAGGGACCATTCGCCATCGGGCGAGTCCTCGACAACGACGCCTACTACCTCATCGATGTCCACGGAGATGGGAAACTCGACGTCAAGCGACCGTGGAATGTAAACCTACTACGGAAATTCTACTCCTAGAATTCCATACATGTACTCTCCACCTGCTATGCAATAAAATAGATTGGTTACCATAAATTGCGTCTACTCTCCGTGCCTTGTGCCACTCGCACTCGTAATAACAGCGTCAAGCTAACCGCAGAAGTCAACCTCTGGTACAGCGACCGGCATGGCCAAGTAGTGCGTTCCGAGGGCACTGGGTTACCCCAGGACTCGTAACGTCCACGAAAAACGCCAACCCGGAGCACCATTGGAGTCGCCTAGCTCGACTGGCTTAACGAGCCAAGACAACTGCCCTCGCTCCTCACAATGACCAAGGTCCCCCGCATCCTCGGCACAGCGACTCGAACGGCCAAGTACCACGCTCGGGGACTGACGACCAGTCGAGCACGAGCGACTAGGGAAAAACGCCAAGTATGAGAGCGTGCCCAGGACTCGCCATGCGATTGACCCTACGGGTCAGGCAGGAGTGACGCGCTTACTCTAACACGCTCAGTCCTCACCCACCCTGGAGCTGCGACTAGAACCACCAAGTACCACGCTCGGGGACTCGGCCACCCGACCTTGTTCGCGCAAGGGAAAACTGTCAAGTAAAGAGCACTCACAGGAGTCGCCCTGCGACTGGCTCTCCGAGCTTGGGCGAGTCAACCTCAATAACAAAACAACTGACAAAACATTCAAAACCACAAACACATAACAAACGAGGTAAACCCCATAAAAAGGGCGGACACGCTCGGGGACTCGTCCAATCAGCAATCAAAATCACGAAACAACTCACAAAATAACACAAGGTTTCATTACAACAGAACAAAAGTCGTTCCAAAATACAAGTTGAGTCCAATGGCCAATTGCTACTAACGCCCCAGGGCACAATGTCTCTACTCCGTAGGTTTCGACGGCGACTCGCCGCCACCCCTGTGGTTGCGAATGAAGGGCGTGTACGGGTTCGATGGGTACGTCGTCAACTCACCCGCCATCTCCGCACGGAATGGCTACTCGACCTTGAAGTCCCGATGCGGCGGCTCAGGATCGTTGGGCGCGACAGTCTTCTCCTGATAGGGGAGGAGGTCGCCCATCGCCGAGACGCGATCGGAGTACACCGCGGCCCGGTCCGTCAGCTTCAGCACCTCGGCGATCTCCACCGAGCCCGTCGACGAAGGGTAGCCACTCGTCACGTCGTCAAGATCGAAGTCCTCTAGGAAGTGGGCAAGCCCAAGGCTGAGAGTCGTCGCCGCCCCGTGCCGGAACGCCGACCGCGTCATGAACTCGACGACTGACGGCGCCTTCTCCAGATACCACCATACTTCGACGAGGTCGCTGGGAATCACTTCCGTATGCGATATCTCCTGAAGATATGCCCGAATGCAAGCCGCGGACAACGTGGCCGAGTCGACCAGAGTGGTCACACACTGCCGCGCATCGTACGACTGCGCCTCCTCCGGGCTGTCGATAATCCGACCTGTGGACAGAGGGCGGCAGTGAGTATAACAACGATTACAGAATGCAGCTACTACAGGCAGAGGCAGAAAGTTTACCAATTAAAGGACGGCAGAGGCCCGTGATGAAGCTTTCAAGCGAGGAGAAGTCGTTCTGCAGCCCAACAACGAGGGCGTCAGAGACCTTTCGCTCTTCAGTGGTAGCCGTAACAGCAGCTTTTGCTTGCCCATCCGCTGAGCTCGCCTCCGCCTTCGCTTCCTTGAGCTCGCGCTCCAGATTAGCGATCCGCTTCTCAGCCGTACTCAACGCAGACTGAGCCGCCGTCAGCTCACCCGCCGGGACAATGCCCTGACGGACCTCCTCTGCCTTGGCAGCGATTGTGTGGAGTCCCTTGTTCATTTCTTGGACGGCAACAAGTTCCTTCTCCGCGCGACACTTCGCAGCAAGCCGATCAGCCGACTCACGCTGCAAGCCCTGCGCACAAATCAAACAGTCAACAACAATGGAATCCTAAGCGTCCAACCGCTAAAATTCAGCGACTAGACACTCGGGGACTGGAGATCAAAAAATCCTAAGTGCCCACCCACTGAAATTCAGCGACTAGGCACTCGGGGACTGGGTGCTACAAATAAAAACAAACACTAAAAGAATCTGACCACTAAAATTCAGTGGCCCGATCCTCGGGGACTGGACATACCTGGATGGCTGCGCCCAGCATGCCGTGGAGCTATAGCGCGTCCACAGATGCGAGAAGAGCCAGAGTGTGTCCGAAACGCTGCTCGACCTCCGTTTCGACGACCCCAAGCGTGTGGCTCGATGGCGCTGTACCACTCGCTGTAGCCGCTTTGGCCATAAAGCGGGGGAAGGTCGCGGCGGATGCTCCAGCGCCACTAGGAGCCTGCTCGACCATTCCAGGGGAGGAAACAACTTCCTTGGTCTTCAAGGCCACCTCGGCCGCAGTCGGAGGATCACTCGGAGCAACCGTCGTGTCGTCAGAGACCGTGACGACATCGTCGCCCTTCGCCTTCTTAGCACTGTCTGCGGGGGCAGCGACTTCATCAGCTTTCCTCTTCCGTCAGGGGTCCTCCTCGGCAACGACTGGCGGCACCTTGGCCACGGAAGGGTGGCCGATCTTCTTAACTCTAGTCCTATGAAACAACGATATGAGCAAAATTGTCCGAGTACAACGGAAGGCAAACAGATGAACAAAACTTACTTGGCGACTGGTATGAACCGCAGTCTCGTGTGGATACTTGCCGGCTTCTCCAGCTCAGGACCCAACTTCCGACTGAGGCCCATCTCGAGCACGTCGTGTGCCCAAGACACGGAGGGCCTCTTCGAAGATGAGGCCGCGGCAGGAGCCTCCATGACGACATCTGCGGGAGCTCTCCTGGGAGGCGAAGCCGCTGCGGCTGGAATAGCCCCCAACCCAGAGACCGGGGCGAACGGGGGTGGAAGCGAGGCCAGAGGTACCTCATCCAGGAGGGCGGCGGCTTCCGGTGTTGCCGTCGTGTGCGCCGCTTCACCCTTAGCCGAGTTGTTGGCGTCAGAACTAGTCGCAGAGCGAGGCGGAGACGCCTGCTTCACCGGCTTCGTCTTCCTCCTTGGCGGAGCCTTCACTTCCTTCTTCTTCTTCTTCTTCTTCTTCTTCTTCTTCTTCTTCGACGGCGTAGCCTCACGACGCGAGGTGTGCTCGGGGAGCTCATCGTCATCGTCATCGTGATGTTCGAGGCTCTTACTCGCCTCGAGCTCACGCTGATGCTGTCCGCGAGTTTTGCGAACCATCAGGGCGGCGTCCTCCACGGGCTCGTCTTCGTCATCATCGTCGTCATCACCCGCGTCGCTTCCGACGACGCCTCTGGCGGGTGGCGACTCGCTCCCGTCCCGAACGGACGAGCTCGAGTTTTCGTCATCTGCGGGTGGGAGCCATCCTTCCACCACTTGGAATAGCTACAATAAAAATGAAACAACGTCAGCATAACCGCGACTGCATCATCTGCGACTGCGAATGGCGACAAAAATGGCGACTTACCGTCGGAGCTGGGCGCCTTGCGGTATAGGGGGCGACCCTGGACTTCGCGTCCAGGTACGCCGCCTGGGTATTCTTCTTTAGAGCTAGGATGTAGTCCTCGAGCTTCCACTCGACGAGGCTGGATTTTGTCGGGTCGTCCCTACCCGCGTACTCGTGCATATAATGGTCGCGGCGGGCCAAAGGCACGAGCCGCCGCCCGAGCCAGCAGTTGTAAAGATTGATGGTTTGGAGGCCCTTCTTCTTCAGGCCGCGGATGGTTTGCAACATTTCGTGAACAACCATCCGCTGGTCCAGCGGGAGCTTGCCGGCCTGGAGCCGACGCGGTTCGGGCCGATTGGCGGAGTACCTTGGAAGCGCCACCTCGCCATCTCGAGTCGCCTCGGTGACGTAGAACCAGGATTTCTTCCACTCGCTTGCCGCCTTGGCCGACAGCATCAGGTCGAAGAAGGACGCCTTCGACTTCAGCTGAAACATCAGGCCACCCGCAGCCAGCATCAGGCCGCCTGATTCTTCGCGACTAATCCTCCCATGGAATAGATCTTGCCACAGGGGGAAGTAGGGCCTGCAGCCCAGGTAGCATTTTCAGAAAGCCACGAAAATGGCGAGCTGCTCGATGCTATGCGGGCCCAGGTCCGACGGCTGGATCTCGTAGAAGGCGCAGAAGCGCCGGAAGAAGAGAGAAGTGGGAAATCCCAGCCCCCGCTCCAGGTGGCTGGTGAAGCAAATGAATTCTCCCTCGCGCGGGTCCGGAGTCACCTCTCCGGCCGCAGGAATGCGCCATCTACCGGCACGCAGGATCTCGGCCTCCTCGAATGACGCCAGTAGCGCCCTGGTGCACTTAGATCGGCCCCATGGTTCGGTGGAGGGGGGCATTGGTTGGAAGATTTGTGGAGGTAGGGGCTCTCTGGATTGGTTGGATCGCGATGCGGAGTGGAAACGGAGATGGGCGAGATCGGAGGAAAGATGAGGGAGTGTTTCTCAGCTCACCTGCCATTCTCCTTATATAGCGGTTGTTACCCGCCAATTTTGAGAGCCGTTACTGCACGGTGATTACGCCAAAAGTTACCGTTGAATTACCCCAACGGCTAGTTTTGACCCCACCTGACGGTCCAACTTCATCCACTCGACTCGTCGCACCGCACGACTTGATTATTCACCGACCCGATCACTACGACAGTGACTGAATATTCGCCGACCTGTTCGACGAGCTGCGACCCAATCGGTCGCCGTTAGTGCGACTAGAATAACTGGATTTCCCTTTATTTCAGGAGTCCGCCGCCGATTCGACTGGGCGTCCGCATTGGAGCCATATACACCGACTGCCAGCGACCACCTGCGACCAATTAACGACGGCCTCGGGGACTACTGATGGGGATATGCCTACCGGGGTATACCCAGCAGGACGTTTCCGACTGGCCCAGGTACCAGCGAGTGGGCCTGCGGTAACGGCGACTGGATCAAGACCTGGCGAGGACTCAAGCAACTAGAAGCTGAAGGCCCAGAAGTGTAGATAGGCCCAGTCAGATTAGGTTAAACGATTGCTGAAACCTTAAATGATTCGGTTGAGATCTGTAAACCCTAGGGGGGTGAGTCTATATAAACCTCCCTAGAGGGCGTGTAGAGGATACATTCCATCATCCACCCAAGCGACTCGCTGCCTAGCCGCCGAGCTCGCCCCATTGTACTTCCACCATAATACAATCTAGCAGGAGTAGGTATTTACCCTCCGGGGGGCCGAACCTGGGTAAATCCTTGTGTCTCCGCCCTCATCTCGCACCGCAGATGGCTGGCCGCCCTTGCCCCATGTTCTACTACTCGCTGCCGATCGCAGCATCTGCCGTGGTCATTCCCACGACATAGAAGTAAGAAAATAACATGGAAGAACTATGTTAGAAGTCGTAGGTGCTAGAAATTTCCAATAACCTTTGGTTTAAGTAGCAAATAGAATCCGATTAGTCTTTCAGAGTAATCATGTGAGGTTAGTTTACCAATGAAGAAAATTAGGGTATATTAGCCATTCCAAAAGTGAGATTAAAGGTTAGTCAAAACCAAATTGAGATCACCTTGCTGAAATTTATCTTATTGCAATTGAGAAATTAGGGTAAATATTGAGACAAAGTATAGTTTGACCCTATGTTCTAAGTATCACAATGAAAACCTATACGAGGAGGTGTCATATACTACACAACTAAGCCTGAATTCTAGAGATACTATACTCAACTACTATATTCCGGGCTTAGAATATTGTGTGTTATATGTACCACATTTGAATTTCTTGATTTTTCTTGGATCTTCTTGATTGACTAGATCTGTACATGAAGTTTGACTTGATGTGCAAATGCATGTTGCAACATCCAGTTACTACTTGATGTTATAGACCTAGATAGGAATGGGAATTCGTGTAAGGAAGTGACGAGTTCCGAAGACCAATATGAAGACTTACATGAGGAATGAAGCCAAGTATGAGGAGTATCAACGCAATTTGAAGGATGAATCAAGTTCAGATCATTACTAATCAACAATAAGAAGGAAGATTAGTGTAGAAGATGTATGAAGCAACAAGAATTAATGAACTTAAAGTTCATTTAAAATAGGTGATGTTGTTAAGAAGTTAATGAAGTAGTTGTACCAAGTTCATGGAAGTATCATGAATAAGTGCAAAGAATAAGTTTTGGAATCAAAATGGTATTTAAGCTCGGACAATTCAGAGAGAATCCCATAAGGATGTTAGAAACCATAGGGTAATACATACACCCTAGGATGGTTCGCAGCTGGTAATTATCCGCAGCTGGTATCTGATCCATAGCTAGTATTTGATCCATAGTTGGTATCTTGTCCACAGCCGGTGATGGTTGACATAGTTAACCAGATCATCTTAAAATTTGCATAAAGAGCATAAAACTTGGCCTAAGCTAAGTAAGACCTAAAGGAGTATAAAATATTAAGCGACAGTTTTCTAAGACGCTTCACAAAGTCATACATATCAAAGCAAAAATGTCTAAATAGTAAGTAAGAAAAATAATGCTGAAAGATTCACTTCAGAGATCCACAATTGTGTGGATACACCGTATAATCTTTCATAATAATCTAACTAGGTAGAGTATAAGATGGATAGAGACCAATATTCTAATTATTAAACCAATAAATACTAAACATATAGTTTGAAGACTATTAGTAAACCCTAAGGGGGAGACTAAACATTATAGGTAAAGGTTGGAGAAGAAATACTAACCTATGACAACTTAAGCCTTATTTTCATAAGGTTAAAGGAGTCATTATTATTGACGTATTTTCATAAGTATGTCTGGATTAAAGATCGGAGTTTATTTCAAGGTAGTAGTACTCAAACCTTGAGGTAACTAATAAATGGAAGTTGAAGAAGTACTTAAGGTAATAATGAAAACATTATCTAAAGCTTGCGAAGACAAAAGCTCAGGGGTGATAAAAATAGATTAATCTTAATAGACTAAGTCTAGAGGAAACAACTCTTAAGTGACCCTTTAAAAGGGAATAAAACATATCCAATTGGTCATGGGCAGAGAAATATGAAATTTCCATGGGTATGGACTAAATGAGTTCAAATCCAATCTTCGGAAAGACCACCTATATAAATCATACAAAGACAAGTCAAATATAGTCTTTTGACCACAACTATTAGTTAATGGAAGTTGCAAAATCCTGTTTTAGTGAGACTTCCTAGATCTTACATAGTATAATAAGAAAGTTCGATGATTAAATAAAAGGAGTTGGATTAGGATACCTAATTAGGAAAAATGAACTAAGGAAAAGACCTCTATTTAATAAGTTCATAATAAGGACATATCCCTAAGGGAGTAAAGTAAAAGGAACTTTGGAATATTGGAGACAACCAGTTGAAGATTGCTAAGTACAGTCAGAATTCAAGGAAAGGATCTGGATATGGAATAATATAATTATTTCCATTTAAGATTACCATGGAGTTGAGGAATGTCGTAACCAAAACAAGACAATTCCTCATTCTGAAACAAAAGAGTGTGCGAACTTCGAGGACGAAGTTTATTTTAAGGGGGAGAGTCTGTAACATCCCAGCATTAGAGCTTAGAAATAAGCTGAACCCAGATGTGTGCATTGCATTCATGCATAGAAAATCTGAATAATTTTCGCGCTTTTGAACAAAACTTGTCAAAGTGATTGAAGCTTCTCTGAACTTGATGGAATTGAAGTAGATCATCAAGTTGACTGCGATAAGTTTCAATATGACCTTTGCTAAAACCTTATTTTGGGTGAACATGATTTGATCTAAGGGTAGATAAATATAATAAAATTAAACCCTAATACTTTACTTAGTGATTTATACTTGATCCTTAGGTGATCATATCATAGTATTCATTATAATCACTCATGAGTACCAAGTTGAGGATATAACACAAATAATAAGAATGTAACAACTATATCTTAATCTCATCTACTTATACCATGAGTATCATGGAAATACCTAACTTTAACTCTCTAGTGAGATTGAGTAGGAAAGAAACCAAAGTCAAGATCATTCACCATCTATCTTTCTTTCCATATCAATCCTTATCATCTCTATTGAATCCTCTCTTTATATTTGTTGTTCATCAATATTGAGTAATCAACTATTGATTCACCAATTCTTAACCTACCAATTCTTAACCTATCAACTCTTGTCCTTATTATAGCATTCACTTAAGGCTTATAAAGAAAGAAGTCAGAAGAGGTAAATAGTGATGCTAGTTTTAGATGTCATCTATAGGATGGGAGTGATTGGAGGAAATCAAATTAATATGGTAACAAAGATGATTACAAGGATGAAGTCTAAAGATAGTTACCAGGAGTAGTTCTATTGGATCAAGTAGGTATAGTCAATGAATTATATCTCTTAATCCAGTAGAGTTAAACAGAAGATAATTATAATACAACTGTAATGTTGTATGGATGGAAGCCTTGTTTAGCCAACTAGAAACCTGAACCATAAAGGATCAAAGTATTATAATGATCATGCCTTATTCACCAAGATTGAATGCTTATATCATGTATAAGGACATTGGTGGGTAGAACATGATTAAACCCTAGTCTAGATATGTTATTCTATATTAACCATTACATGTCACATTAATATAATGTTAGGTTGGAGTAATTGTTACTGGAATCAAGTAGAGATATGATAGTATGATTAAGATGATGCTAGAGCACATTGAATTAGAGAAGTAGTATCTTCCTCTTGGGAAATACTAAACACTTAAGGAGAGTAGAATTTGATATATGCATCTACTGAAGAAGCGTTAGTGATGGATGATTAAGGAAGAGTATGATTAGAGTTAGAAGTAACAACTTGTTGGATTGGGGATTATCAACAGTAGAGTAGTTGATATAACCAAGTATGTATATGAAAAGATTATGAAAAGCTTTAGTGTCAAGCTCATTGGATTTATAAATGGATTTAAAAGAATAAAGGTGGATAAGAATATTCATGTGAAGTAAAGCTCATCATGTTAACACATGATGATGGATAGGAAGAAGTAATATATCTAGGAAAGGAATTCCTTAATTAGAAGTCCAGAATTATTGAAGTATGAAGGATAGAAATTCTGGATAAAACCTAAACCCTAAATCTCTAACCAAACATAATATCCATTTCATATAATTGATCTATCATCTTATTTCCCCAATTCTTTATAGGAGTATTTTCCTATATTCAATCACTTAAGCACATCTTTTTCATTTTCAACCATCATTATCATAGGTGCTTAAGAACTATCTTTATCAATTCTTTCTCATAAGTTAGTCTAGAAAAACAATCCCACTATTTTATTTTAAATGGTGATATCATTAAAGAGCACAAACATAAAGACAATGTGTTTAGCCATTAATCTTTATTCACTCCAATAAGAGAAAATAAGTATATTGAGAACCCTAAACCCTAGGGTAAGCAATTGTAATTTAAACCCTAACTTCTATGTTAGCTATAATAAAACTTATACATTGCTATTTCCTAACTTTATGAGAATGATATTAACCATATAAATCCTTAGGATATCATGCATTAAATCATAATATGGGATCATTAGATAAAATTCTTCCCTTCAAACTATGAGCTAACTAAAATTAAGTTTTATAAACAAATAAGTAAATATCCTCAAATAAATCCATGGCTTATTATGGAAAGAAAATTAATAACAAAGTCTCTTACCAAATATTAGAATGATATATATAAACAAAATAAAGAGATACAACAATAATTAATAAAAGATCATAAAATGACTTTAATGTCATTCATCATTGCTGCAACTACTTAATAAATAAAATCTCTAAAAGAAATTTGAAACAGACGTGTAATACACAAAACTGAAAATAATACAGAAAAGAAAAAATAAACAGTAAAGAAAAAACTACAACCAGGCAGCAGCCCAATTTCCTCTCTACCTATCTGCTGCCCAGCAGCAACTCCTTATTATTTCTCTCACTGCACCGCGACCCACTTTGGCCCAAACAGCAGCCCACCTCGCCCAATACCCCTTCGTCGCCTCTTTTCTTTTCTTCTACCTCGCGACAGAAGGACGCCGCCGAGGAGCAGCTGCGTGTCGACGCCGGCGCCGTTCCCGTCTTGCCGTGATGCCTGCTACAAGGAGATGCGTGCTACCGCCCTAGACGACGTCTACAAGACCCCCTCCTGCGTAGAGACGAACCCTATCCCCTCCTCTTTCCCCAATTCCCCTCTGAACCGGAACCCTAGCTCGTCGGACCCCTCTATCCCCGTCGTGTCCAGCCGTCCCAAACCTCGCCGTGATGCCAGGAAGCTCTGCCTCGCTCGTCTCCGTTGATTGCCCCGAAGCAAACAAGCAGGCGTGATCTCTTATGCTGCAATTCGACCCTCGTTCCCCGCCTCTGGTCATCGAGCTCGCCATCGATTCTGGCCACCTCGCTCCTCAACGACCCCTCTATCCGCCTCGTGGTGAGTTCCTGGTCCTTGAGGACCTCCCCTTTGCCTTCCTCCTTTTCTCTACCGAGCCCGCGCCGTGTAACTGTCGCTGTCGTTGCTGTTCGTCGTCACTGGCCGCGCTCCGATGACCAAATAATGGCGGCGCCGCCACAGCTGGGTTCGCCGTCACGCCCTCTTTCCGTTAAGCCCAAGCACAGCCCCGCGCATGCAGCCAATTCACGAATCCAAGCATGATCTGAGGATGATCCAGGAATGATGTCAGCGTGACATCACGCTGATGTCATATTCCTATTTTTCTTTTATTATTTTAGAAATTGTGATAAGATTTTTGTAATAAATAAAAAAACCAATAGAAATGACATGGCAAAGGTCCCACCAGTCAGTGACTGGGGGTAGGATAGACTCTGGTGAGAAAAACCCTTCATTTCATGCTGACATCAGCATTACCTAATAAACCCATTTAGTTATTTAATTAAAAAAATTCATAAAATGATTCAATCTTATAAAATCAATAACTTTTGTTTTGTAATTCAGAAAAATATGTTTAATATATGAAAAATTTCAGAAAAATAAAATCTACAACTTAAAAGCATTATCAAATATTATTACGATGATTATTTAAATAAATATTATTTAATAAAAGTTTTATAAGTAATAAAACTTTGATAATTAATATTTTAATAATGGTAAATGTTAAAAATATAAATAAAATACCAAAAATCTTAGAAAAATAAAAATTAGAGTTAAAAACTATAATCATGCATTATTATTCCTCTTAATTAAATATTTATTATTTATTAAGTATTTATATAGTAATAAACTTATTAAAATCATATCTTATTATTTATAAATCATAAAAATAAATGTAATATACGAAAATGATCACAAAAATAATAACTATATGTTAAAAATGTGATATTCCACTTTTGAGTTAAATAAAAAGTTCAACACTTTTATAACTTGAATTTAAACCTATTTCCTTAATTAATAATTCATATAAAGGTAAATAAAATTTGTTAATAATTCTAAAAATTAGTTAATTGAGTCTAATAAATAGTATTAGTCTTAAATATTGGTAGTGTGCATTCAAAATGAATTACATACTTTAAGTACAATTTTATTAAATTTTCCCTCAACCATTAATGTAGATTATTTTATAAAGGGATCCTTACCCAATCTAAAAACTCCAAGAATAATTGTAATAAGATAAAACCCATTCTTTATATTAACCACAAGTTTATAAACAAATCAAAACACCATAGTGAGTTCATAGGAAGTGAATAATATTGTTTACTTATTCATAAACCTTAACCACACCCTTATAAGGAGATATATCCCTTTATACAATTATAATGTAAAGAAACCACTACCAACTAAAAATAATACCATTATTAATTAACTTTAAAGAAACATTATGAAGTAAACAAGGTTTACTTATAAAGCTAAAAACTTTATTATATACTTTATAGTTAACTTTGGTCTGATATAATTAAATTGTAAAGCATCTCAAATCCAAACTATTCAAGCAAGTACCAACAACATCAACCACATCTGATTAACCACAAAGATTGTTTAAACCTTAGTAAGGGAATCCTTTCTTCAAATGTTATTCTTTTTGCCACTTCAGAAAACAGATGACAACTAATCACAATCACATTACTTTATACTTTATTTATATAATAAGATTGTTAATACTTAGATTCTTTATAAGTGACATTACTTGTAAAGTAAAACTTGAAGATAAACAATTAAGATGTAAGCAACCTTGAGTAGCATTCCATATGTGTGTAATTTGTTGTTGTATAAAGACATGTTGTTTCCCACACACTCACAAGCCTTAATAAGAAGCACATGTATGAAAATTAATCTAAAAGGGCAACATATTCCAAGGAAACCCTTTCCAGTATCCAAACCCTAGAACAACGTTATCCTCGGGATTCGCGTTTATCAACTTGCATTACATTACTTATGCATAAAAGCATCTTTCTTCTTTAAACATTAGTCCTTACCGGACCAATGATGCAGATTTCCGTAATTGGATCTTATATTGTCTTGAAGACCGTGAGTGCATAATCTTGCAATCACAAAAGGCAAGTTCACACTTGCTCATGTCCTTTGATTATTTTCTGTAAAGTATTTTACAAATCCAGTGTTGTCATCACCTGCATTTGAAAAGGTCAGAAAACACTATTTTCATAATAATGTGATTATAGGTTATTTACCATGAGGTAATAACCTACTATAAGAGTTCCTGTGGTAAAGGAACATATTATCTAGGACTTAACAACCAATGTCGCCAGTGATTCTTGTGCCGTATATTACGCGTTGACCATGAGATTTGGAATGGGACAGAGAAGTCAGCTGTATCTTTTCCCTCTTGCATGGAGCTGGATGTGCGGGTCGTGGCTGTTATCACTCGTAGCGTTCATATTATATGGTAATTCGTAGAGTATATGCAGCATATGGGTGGGAGCCCTCAACGTCCCACGATAGTTCCGGCATCTGAACAGTCTGTATTTCCAATTGCCGTAATTCAATAGGTGGGCTGGCGTACACCAAGGATACATGCGGGGTCACGGAGAAGGCAGTGATTGGCTTGGATCTTAGTCTGGGCCTCACACCAGGGAAGTGTGAACGAACCTGCAATTCGTATGTGCAACAAAGCTAAGATCTCTCATGGGTAAAGTGACGCACCTCTGCAGAGTGTAAGAACTGTAACTTGTTACTCCCTGTTCCGGGAAGGAGCTGCGAACACGGAGGGAAAGGAACTCCATGAAAGTTCTGGTAAACCCGTGAAGGATGAAGGACATAGTTTTTCGTAATAAAAGCAACCTTTGAAGAAATTCTTACAAAAAATTGCATTGCCTATGACCTATGGTCTGTGGCTGTAGTTATAGTGCATCAAACACTCCTTTTCTAGTGAACTTGCTGAGTACGCTCGTACTCAACGTATCTTCTTAACCCTTGCTAGGTTCTAAAGCCAGTATAGACGACGTCTACATCAAGTTATGCTCCAGGAATCATCATTAAAAGCTAAAACTCTTCAATGAAGTCAAGGAAGTCAGCATATACATCAACTCAAGTGAATACGACGTTGCTAATCAGATAAGAATAGAATTTCTAACCATAGAACCTGCTTCTGTAGAGTATTGCAATAGCAGCAATGCAAGTCTAGTAGTTCAGCTACTAGTTTTATAAGTATGGTAGCTATGAGTTGTTTATTCCTGATTCTTCTTTGTAATAAGTTTCTTTCTCTCTTTTTAACCTAGAGTGTTCTCTGGATCTTGTGTAAAGAGTTGAGTTGTAACCTATAGTCATGTCTTGGACCTGCTGTGTTTCTGTTGTAATACTAGTGAACGGTGTTTCATTGGTGTTATGTCAACAACTATAGTGTACTACATCATGCAGTGGTATGCTGGGTCACCGCACAAACCATGCATTTAATCATGAGATTCATAAACAAGATATAAAACGATTGATAAAAGGAGTAGGTTAATATAGGAGTTCAGGAATGGTGACTTTCCTGTGACCAGTGAGATGTCCCGTGACTTCTTTATAATATCAGAAAACCAATAATAGCAATAATAATAAAGACCCGGTGCTTCCTTCTTCTTGGCGTCTCACGAACGCAACTATCGCCGTTATCGAGTATACATGCAAACAAGCAATACCACATTCAGTACAAGGCATAAAACATCAAACCATACAACAAGCAAAATATAATTACATGATATACATCAGTAGGGTGTTGGAGGTTTGATTAGATTGGATTGGGAGAAGATTTGGAGGCGTAGGAAAAAGGTATCCTTTTGGATTTAAAGCCTAGGGACTACCTAAGAGGAGGTTTTTTACCAAGGGCCTGATCTGTATGATACCATTGTATAAAAATGATACCATAAGATAGGTATTGATAAAATTAATCCAACAAAATTGGTTTCACTATTTTATCAATTTCCATTGATTTATAGTGATTTTTATAGTGGATAAAACTCTAGTTTTAGGAATAATTCACCAGACATAATCTGGAGTTCCAAAAATTATTTCCTTGAGTTATTAGGTAGTATTTACTGGACTGATTCAAGAGGGGTTGGAATCACCTCAAAAAAATTACCATAATGCCCTTGGGAAATTCCTAAAGACAGTATTGGATGATATTTGTCTTTTTCATCATATTTAATCTACAGGAGATAAGTATGTGATTCCAAGGACAAATGTTAGGTACTGAGAATATATTTCTGTAGAAATTGGAATCAACATTTTTGGAGTTACAGATCTACTGTAGAGATTATATTAGTGAATAAACCATGCACAAAATAGTTTAATTCACTAAAATTCAGTAGTTGTTCAATAAATTTTGGTCTCCTGGGGTTTGATAGGTTAGGTGGTATAGAGGTACTGAGAGTTTTAAATAGGTCATTACCTCTTTTGGTTTTACCTAAGGAATTTCCTAAAAGGCAGAAAAGGCTTGATTTTGTTATGTTTACTAAAGGAAAACTAGGAAGCCAATGGGTCTGGGGCCAGTAGGACATGCAAGGTATGGATTATAGCTTCCATTACAAATTGGTTTCAGGCTGTTTGGTACAAAACTGGTTCTGCATGTTAGGTAAAACATACAGGTACATGAGGAATTTTGGATCTGATCACTTTGAGTCATTTTTCATTTTTATTTGTATTTAAACTAAACTGCTATTTTCCAGATCTGTAAAATGAGTAAAAAGAAAAGGTAGAAGGAGGGCGCAGGCCAGATCTGGCGGTAGTGGGCCGGGGGAGGGGTTTTGTCCCAGCTAGAGGGGTAGGCCCGCAGGAGGGCCACTGCTCAGCTGGCCCGACCGGGGGCGTAGGGGTAAGGGGCTTTCCCGGCCGTTCGATTAGAGGAGCATCGGCAGCCGGGGCTTCGTCTTCCTGCCAGGCGCTGTGACGGCAAGGGGAAACCCTAGGGCAGGCCAGGGGAGGTGCGGGGGAGGCTCACCAGTGCTCGGGAGCGGCCGAGAAGTGGCAGGGTCGAAGCGGCGCGTCGGGGCCAGTCCAGCAAGGGGCGGCACAGTCGGTCTTCGCGGCGGGGTCTTGCTCGCGCGAGGATGCTTGGGAGGAGCTCGCTGGAGCGGCGCCTAGAGCTTATGCATGTGGGAAAATGGGGTCGGGTTAGACGCAAAATCGATAGGGTAGATCGATAGGGTGACATGTAGAGGGAGAAGGACTAGGGGGAGGAAGCCTTGCTCGAATCGAAAGAGGAGGCTGAGAGCTCCTATTCTTTCTCCTCTCGAGCAGAGCTAAGAAGGGGAGGGGGAGAGGGTGTTCTGGGGGTGTGTGAGAGCAAATGAGGCAGAGAGAGGGGGCAGCTCGGGCCTCTGGCCTTATAACTCGAGGGAGAGGGGTGTATGGTGTACATGGTCCATGGGGAGCTTGGAGGGAGGGAGGTGTCCATCCATTGGGCAAGGGTGGCGGTGAAGAGGTGGAGTGGGTCCTGGTACTCGACCAGAGGGAGAGGGGAGGAGTGCAGCAGCTGGGGAGAAGATATTTGCAAGGAGGAAGGGCCACACATTTTTATTCCTCTCTAAAGCACAAAAGACAAAGAGGGAAGGGGAGCTACAGTAGCTAGGGCTACAGTAGGTGGTCGACTAGAGGGGTGTGTGCTGCTAAGGAGGGGTGCTTGACAAGTTTGGATATAGTTTGGTTTTGATTTAGCTCAAGTTTGATTGTTTTGAAAAAAAATGTTGATCACAAGGATGTTTGTGAAAGAGTTTGAATTTTTTTGTATTGTACAAAGTGAAGATATGGTACTGGTAGATAGAGGAGGACAAATAATCTCCTTACCATTTAATTGGGATTTTTCTAGAGATTATAACCCCATTTAAATGCACTTATTCAAAAGGTGCAAAAGTTATTTCTAGAAGCTCATGTGATATTTTTACATTGGACAAGCTTGGTTTTTTATGTGATATGGTCCTAAATACCATATTGCACATTGGATAATTTTATTGGAATGTAAAAGTATTTTTAAGGAATTATTTCTTGTTTCTGCCATTTAAGAAAAAGGGCAAAACAAAATAATAAGGAATCTCAAAAATATTTATTTTTTTGTATAGATGGGATATGATATATAGGAATCAATTGTGCCTTTATTTGGCAAGGTGATTTGGATAAAAACAAACTTGCCTTTATAGGCAAAGATTTTGATAATTTTGCAAGATAATGAATTTAATTTATTTGATGATCCAAATAATTATGGGAATTATTTGGTGATGGTTATATTCAAGGTAGTCGATGTAAACTTGATGTATGCATCATGGTAAACCTTGAGTTTTGAATAAATGTGGTGAAAAGGATGGAAACTAGATTTGGGAGGATCTAGGGTTTGGTTATTTTTATGCCACCTAGACAGGGTTGGATTAGGAAGCTCAAAGCTCACGTTGGTACAAGGGGTATATGGATGGATATACCAAGTCATATATATGATCATGGAATAAAGATTTGGACTTGTTTTCATTTGGGGTGGTCTATAAGAGATGGCAAACTTTGTTGAAAAATAAGGCTGCCATAGCATATACATAAGGTAGCCTTCCAAACCATGTGGGTTCAAGAAGCACAAGGCTCCAATGGAAACAAGTGAATTGGGGATTGATAGTCCATGATTAGTAGATCATAACCATGCAAATAGTTGGTCAAGGGGAGGTTTCATATAGATGTGAGCTTATGCCCAAGTAGGCAGGATGGTAAGATTTGCAGAAAAGATTATTATCTTGACTATAAAACCATCATGGATGAGTGGGAAATAGAATGGATTATCCAAGGGCAATAGTAGGCTTTGGTAGTACTAAAGATATACTATAATATGGTTCAAATACATTCTCAAGAATGCACCTTGGATGGAAAAGGTATAGCTCCAAAGATTGTATCTAGTTAAGAAATCCAGACTTAGCCATTTTGGCAGATTTGCAGATTTTGACTAGTATGCGGGAGGGAAACATTTGAGAGGGTGGCAAGGGTTTATCCTTTCCACTAAGTGGTTGATGTTGAGGCATAGCTTTAATATAGGGGATCCATGCTTGGATTGGTTCTTCACTAGGTTGGAAACCATCAAGAGGGATTATCCTTGGATTGCTCTCATCAGGAGATGAGATGGTTACATTAGTGGCTTAGGATAGATCCAGATTTGGATGATTAGTTTGAGATAGATGATCACAAACAAATATTGGGTCCTAAGGTATGAGATACTAGATTAGAGCACTCTAGTTCCTAAGCAAACAAGTCTGTCAGCAGATCAATGCAATTCACCAAACAGCAGATCAAGGCAATTCATCAAACAATAGATCAAGGCAATTCATCTTATCACTTATCCAACTACTACTAGGGTTACATCAAGCCTATCTTGGGGTAATGATGGGTATTTTGAGTTGGGTGTGCTTTGAAGGGAGATAAGGATCATCTTGGTATTCCTACCAAGATTGGAATGAAAAGGTTTTAATACAGGTTTTGGAAAAGACTAGAGATAAGAGTAGCTAGGAGTTCTGTCTTGAAAACATAAGGAGATTTTATATAGGTCCCCATTGTTTTGTCAATAGAAACTAGTAAAGTATTTTGTTGTGTAAAATTCATCTTGGCTCAGGTTTTTGAAATGCCAGAACTTTCGAGAAAATGAAAGCTGAGCTAGAACATCTCTTTTGTAAAATAGCTTTTGTCAACTAGTGTTGAGATAGAATTCTAAACCTTAATACACAAACATTTGCTTGAGCACAAGCAAACAAGTAAGAAAACATTGCAACTTATAACATGAAAAAGTTTTTGTTCCCCCTGATTTTTGCCTTTTTGGACATTAAATCAGGGTTGCTGAAATTGGGCTGTTACAGACCTTTTCCCCTTAAAATAATCTTGTCCCGAGATTAGGGTAGGGTTGGGTGGTAACATCCGCTTAATAATTTCAGCGGTGGAAATTATGAGATGTTAATAGGTCTTCTAATTAACAGGCAGGGTCAGCTATGGTTCGGAGCTGAGCGGCTTCGGGTTTGGGCATTTAGATTAAGCGAGTGGAAAAGACACGGTCTTTTCCCCTTAGGACAAGTATAGGTAGGTTTAGCGTCGACGGGGTACTTCCTTCTTGAGGCAAGACAACGAGTTTATTCTTCTTTACTTCTTTGCCTCATGGTCCACTTTTCTCTCTTCAAGGTCTTGATACACCGGGGTGTTGACTGGGCGGTCGACCTTAGAGTGGAGGACTTTCCTGAAGTACCTTCTGATTCTGGGGAAGTGCCAATTGTTGTTCTTCTTGTTGGGTCGATGATTCGGGTTTGGAGGGTTGGTCATCACTTAATACTGACTAGGGTTTGACTCTAGGGGTCTATCGGGTTTTGGGAGGGGAAGACGCAGTCTTTCCCCCTTAGAGCAAAACTAAGGGTGCTTGGTGAAGTCGCCGACTTTCTTGGTTGGAGTCGTATGCTGATGTTGGGGGATGACGCTGTACCTTTCGTCCGGAGGTGGTTATCTTTGGTCAATATCGTAGGAACCGTTTCATGAGTTAGAAGGTCTATGATAAAGGCGTCTACTAGCTTCCGAGTAGTTAGTTCTGACCTAGTTAGGGGTCCGACGGGTTGGAGGATGCCATTGGAGTTTGGAGGTCTAGGAAACGAGGTCCTTTGGAATGAGGTCGTTACAGGTTTGGTCTAATGCAACGTCATGGGTAAAACACGTAGAGAAAGACCTCATACTTGCATAATATCCAGAAATTTAGCGGGTTCATGCCAGTCGGTGGCGGAGGTACTTAAGAGGTTACAAAATAGGTCTGTGCCGCAGGGCATTGAAACATTTAGTGTTTTACAAAACAGGCTCTGGGACGATACATAACTCTACGTATGTTGGGATAGGCGAGTTTTCGGGTGCGTGAACTACTTCGGGGGAGCGTCCGAAGTCTTGTCACCGTTCTGGGGTTGAAGGTTTCCCCTCAGGTAGTGCTTTCTCGGGGGAAGAGGAGGTTCTGGGGATAGTGGCCTCCTGATTCTTCTGTCCGAAGGGGCTCATGGTTTCTTGCCCTTTTTCGGTGCTGGAGCTTCTTGCTTCGAGGCCGTCCAGTACTTGTCTGGACATTCGCGGGAGAAGTGGCCTGGATCTCCGCAGGTGAAACAAGCTTTTCGCTTAGCTTCGGGTCCTCCTTGGGCTTGTCTTGGGATCCTTAAGGGGTTAGCAGATGTTTTGGCCCTTGCCTTTGCAGGATTGTCGTCGAGACCACATCGGGTACACTCTTGGCTGTAATGACCCTGTTGTTCACACGTGTAGCAGGTACCCTTCTTGGAGTAGTCTGGCTTTGATGTCTCCCCAATGTTGCCACAGGGGGGTTGACGAGCTTTGCCAAACAGGTGATAAAGGGAACAATTGCCCGAAACATGGCCTTGACCTTCACAGAGGAAGCATGTGACTAGTTGGGTGGGGCAATCCGCTGGAGAATGGAGAGCTCCACAGTTTGGGCAGTTTCCTAAGCACTGGCTGGCTTGATGTCCTTCTTCACCGCAATGGCTACATCCTTTCTTTGGGGCTCCTATCTTCATAGCCATACTCAGGGTTTTCTAGTGGAGATGAAATCTCTGGCTGTAGAAGGAAATGTGCTACGGAGTTAGTCTTCCGAGTTCGAGGGTAGAGGAATTAGTGAGGTATGATATGGGGTGGTGCTATGGTTGAGAATTAACATGTCAATAGGGGTTTATTAGGGTTGAGTGGAAGATGTAGTCTTTCCACCTTAGAGCTTTACTTAAGGTTGTCGAGGTTTTATTATGTGGCCATCCTGCTGAGGAGAGGTTTCCAGCTATGGTGTTGCGGGGATTAGCTTCAGGGTACGTCAGCGAGGTGGTCAAAACTCTAGGATCGGATGATCCAAGGAAGACAAGCAACACCTTCCAAGCATCATGCTAGCACATGACAAACAAACAAGGCATACCATAAACACTAAGGACGTGACTATACGCCATAAATGGAATCCTATTTTAGATCTGATAATCCTACGTACGGACGTTACAGGGGTCTTCTCTTCTGTCCTGTCGTCCTTTGTCGTCGGTGTCGTACTTTGGTTGATTTGGTGCGATGAAGGACTCTGTTGGTAGGGCGATCTTGTAGTGTCTTTTGTCGTTGGTAGCTCCTTTATTTTGCTTGTCTTGGTGTCTTCTTCATCTCTGGATCTCTGTCTCATATTCTCCGATTTGGAATTTGTTTGTGAAAATAGATTAATTTAAGTAGGCGAGATATAGAATAATCTATTTTCAAATTGTTTAAGTCAGAGAAGGTAAGATAAGAAATCTTTCGAAAAGCTTTTGAGAAGATAGTTTGCGAAAATCTGTGTTTCTAGAAATAGGGATTGTCCTGTATAACATTCATGCTAACTAAGGTCTCCTACAGTCAGGATGGCTCTGATACCAGGTATGTGGCACCCCGGATTTACGGTCCGAGAATACCCGTTATGTATACAATTCACGTTCTCATGATCAGTGAGCCGTGAGCATAACCGACCAATTATCATTATATCATCCCAAAAGTAAGGATTACAAAACATATAAAGTGGCCACTATGGAAATTACAACACAATTAGCGGAAGTCTTCAAGCGCAGAGCCCATGTCCTGCCTTAACCTACACGCAATTGACTAGGAAGACGGCCTAGCTCGCATAGACTACCTAAGAAGGAATTTTTTTACCAAGGGCCTGATCTGTATGATACCATTGTATAAAAATGATACCATCATATAGGTATTGATAAAATTAATCCAACAAAAGTGGTTTCACTATTTTATCAATTTCCATTGATTTATAGTGATTTTTATAGTCGATAAAACTCTAGTTTTAGGAAATAATTCACCAGACATAATCTGGAGTCCCAAAAATTATTTCCTTGGGTGATTAGGTAGTCTTTAGTTGACTGATTCAAGAGGTGTTGGAATCACCTCAAAACAATTACCATAATGCCTTGGGAAATTCCCAAATACAGTATTGGATTATATTAGTCTTTTTCATCATATTTAATCTACAGGATATTCTTATGTGATTCCAAGGACACATGTTAGGTACTGCAAAACCTTTCTGTAGAAATTGGAATCAACATTTTTGGAGTTACATAGCTACTGTAGTGATTTTATTAGTGAATAAACCATGCACATAATAGTTTAATTCTCTAAAATTTAGTATATGTTCAATAAATTTTGGTCTCCTGGGGTTTGATAGGTTGGGTGGTATAGAGGTATTGAGAGTTGTAAATAGGTCATTACCTCTTTTGGTTTGACTTAAGGAATTTCCTAAATGCAGAAAAAGGCTTGATTTTGTTATTTTTACTAAAGTAAAACTAGAAAGCCAATGGGTATGGGGCCAGTAGGACATGCAAGGTATGGATTATACCTTCTAGTACAAATTGGTTTTAGGCCATTTGGAGGAGTGAAACTCTTTGGAGATAAATATGAGTGAACTAGACAGATCTTAGTAAATCATAAATCATCTACTCATTGTTTTGGTACAAAACTGGTTCTGCATGTTAGGTAAACCATACAGGTACATGAGGAATTTTGGATCTGATCACTTTGAGTAATTTTTCATTTTTATTTGTATATAAACTAAACTGCTATTTTCCATATCTGTAAAATGAGTAAAAAGAAAAGGCAGAAGGAGGACGCAAGCCGGATCTGGCGGTAGTGGGACGGGGGAGGTTTTTTTGCCTAGATAGAGGGGTAGGCCCGCAGGAGGGCCGTGGCTCAGCTGGATCGGCCGGGGTCGAAGGGGTAAGGGGCTTTCCCGGCCATTCAATTAGAGGAGCATCGACGACCAGGGTTTCGTCTTCCTCCCAGGCGTTGTGACAGCAAGGGGAAACCCTAGGGCAGGCCAGGGGAGGTGCGGGGGAGGCTCAACAGTGCTCGGGGGTGGCCGGGAAGTGGCGGGGTCGAAGCGGCGCTTCGAGGCCAGTCCATCAAGGGGCGGCACGGCCGGTCTCTGCGGCGGGGTCTTGCTCGCGCGAGGGCGCTTGGGCGGAGCTCGTCGGATTTAGCTCAAGTTTAATTGTTTTGAAAAAAAGTTGATCACAAGGATGCTTGTGAAGGAGTTTGAGAAATTTGTATTGGAAAAAGTGAAGAGATGGTGCTGGTAGATAGAGGAGGTCAGATAATCTTCTCAGGATTTAATTGGGATTTTTCTAGAGATTATAACCCCATTTAAATGCACTTATTCAAAAGGTGCAAAAGTTGTTTCTAGAAGCTCATGTGATATTTTTACATTGGACAAGCTTGGTTTTTGATGTGATATGGTCCTAAATACCATATTGCACATTGGAATTTTATTGGAATTTATTAGGATGGAAAAGTATTTTTAAGGAATTATTTGTTGTTTCTGCCATTTAAGAAAAAGGGCAAAAAGAAATAATAAGGAATCTCAAAAATATTTATTTTTGAGTTGGAGGATATGATATATAGGCATCAATTGTCCCTTGATTTGGAAAGCTGATTTGGATAAAAATAAACTTGCCTTTATAGGCAAAGATTTTGAGAATTTTGCAAGATAATGAATTTAAATTATTTGATGATCCAAATAATTATGGGAATTATTTGGGGGTGGTTATATTTAAGGTAGTTGATGTAAACTTGATGTATGCATCATGGTCAACCTTGAGTTTTGAATAAATGTGGTGAAAAGGATGGAAACTAGATTTGGGAGGATCTAGGGTTTGGTTATTTTTATGCCACCTAGACATGATTGGATTAGGGAGCTCTGAGCACAAGGGGTATATGGATGGATATACCAAGTCATATATATGATCATGGAATAAAGATTTGGACTTGTTTTCATTTGGGGTGGTCTATAAGAGATGGCAAACTTTGTTGAAAAATAAGGATGCCATAGCAGATATATCAGGTAGCCTTCCAAACCATGTCGGTTCAAGAAGCACAAGGATCCAATGGAAACAAGTGAAGTGGGGGTTGTTAGGCCATTATTAGTAGATCATAACCATGCAAAGAGTTGGTCAAGGGGAGGTGTCTTATAGATGTGAGCTTCTGCCAAAGTAGGCAGGATGGTAAGATTTGCAGAAAAGATTATTATCTTGACTACAAAACCATCATGGATGAGTTGGAAATAGAGTGGCTTAGCCAAGGGAAAGAGTAGGCTTTGGTATTACTAAAGATGTAATACAAGATGTTTCAAATACGTTATCAAGCATTCACCTTGGTTGGAAAAGGTATAGCTCCAAAGATTGTATCTAGTTGAGAAATCCAGACTTAGCCATTTTGGCAGATTTGCTTTGACTAGTATGTAGGAGGGAAACATTTGAGAGGGTGTCAAGGGTTTATCCTTCCCATTAAATGGTTGATGTTGAGGCTTAGATTTAATAGATGGTATCCATGCTCGGATTGGTTCTTCACTAGGTTGGAATCCATCAAGAGGGATTATCCTTGGATTGCTCTGATCAGGAGATGAGATGGTTACATTAGTGGCTTAGGATAGATTCAGATTTGGATCATTAGTTTGAGATAGATGATAACAAACAAAGATTGTGTCCTAAGGGATGAGCTACTAGATTAGCTCACTCTAGTTCCTAAGCAAACAAGGCAGTCGACAGATCAAGGCAATTCACCAAACAACAGATCAAGGCAATTCATCAAACAGCAGATCGAGGCAATTCATCTTATCACTTATCCAACTACTACTAGGGTTACCATCAAGCCTAGATTGAGGTAAGGATGGTTATTTTGAGTTGGGTATGCTTTGAAGGGAGATAAGGATCATCTTGGTATTCCTACCAAGATTGGAATGGAAAGTTTTTAATAGAGGTTTTGGAAAAACCTAGAGATAAGAGTAGCTAGGAGTTCTGTCTTGAAAACATAAGGAGATTTTATATAGGTCTCCATTGTTTTGTCAATAGAAACTAGTAAAGTATTTTGTTGTGTAAAAGTCATCTTGGCTCAGGTTTTTGAAATTCCAGAACTTTTGAGAAAATGAAAGCTGAGCTAGAACATCTCTTTTGTAAAATAGCTTTTGTCAACTAGTGTTGAGATAAGAAGTCTAACCCTTAATACACAAACAGTTGCTTGAGCACAAGCAAACAAGTAAGCAAACATTGCAACTTATAACAAGAAAAAGTTTTTGTTCCCCCTAATTTTTGCCTTTTTGGACATTAAATCAAGGTTGCTGAAATTGGGATGTTACACGTTCCCCATGACAGCATGGTTTTGCTAACTCCCAACTTATAATTTGCAAGAATATAAGCAACATAGATGACACAATGGTTCAATTTTATTAAGTGCAAGAAAGTAAAATGTGACATCAAGTTTGTGACACTTTTAATCACTAATTTTCACATAACAAGTTTAATTTGGAAGATAGATAAAAACATGAATATACTTGGAATGGTGTAACACACCATGCATAGGAATTTATAGTGGAATCTTTGGAATAAATTGGTTTCTTGGGAGTTGGATGAACGAGTAGAGTGAAGGGTTTCGCGGCATAGTAAATCAAAATTTTCTACGGAGCGAACAGAGGGAAAGCCAAGATCTAATCTAGGAGATGCAAACAACGAGAGAGATTGGATTAGATCTTCATACCCTTGAAGATTCGCACAGCGGAACGTTCGTCGGAACGTGGGTGATGTAGTCGTACTCGCTTCTCCTCCCGCGATCCGATCCGATCTAGCACCACAAGTGGCGGTGCCTCCGTGAGATGCACACGTGCAGCACCTCGACGTCTCCTCCTTCCTCGGAACAACGAGTATGGTGGAGAGATAGATTGGATCTACAACACGACGGCGTGGTGTATATGGTGGAGAATTTCTGCTGCAGGGCTTCGCCTACAAACAGTCGGGAGGGAGAGAGGAAGGTAGCAAGGCTGCTAGGGCTTGGAGGAAGGTGTGTGTGGGGGAGGGGGCGCACCACCCCTCTATATATAGAAGGGGGGGGGGCAGCCCTTGCCCCTCCTCCAAGACTATCTCTAGTTTAAACAATTTAAACTCTCCCTTATCTAGAAATCCTATCTCTAGTTTAAACGATTTAAACTCTCCCTTATCTAGAAATTCTATCCCGAGATTTAAACGAGTCAAATCTCTCTAGAATCGGCTGGGCCCTATGGGGCCTTGTGCCCCTGGCCCAATGCGGCCATGACACTCCCTCATAGGCCCATGCCCCCTCCCGGAAGGTGGGGCCACGTTGGTCCCCTTCCGGAAGGTTCTAGAAGCTTCCGGTATAATACCGATTAACCCGGAACAATTCCGAACTCCAAAAACTGCACTGTCTTATATGAATCTTATTCTCCGGACCATTCCGGAACCTCTCGTGGTATCCCGGATCCCATCCGAGACTCCGAACAAAAATTCATAAACCAATTATCCAATCTATCCTAGCGTCGAGATACGTTAAGTGTGTGACCCTGCGGGTTCGAGAATATGTAGACATGATCTTCTATCAATAATCAACAGCGGGGTCTGGGCACCCATATTGACTCCCACACATTCATCGATGATCATATCGGATGAACCACGATGCCAGGATTCAATCAATCCCATATATATATTCCCTTCGTCTCGCGATATTTTACTTGCCCGAGATTCGATCGTCGGTACCGTCATACCTAGTTCAATCTCGTTCACAGCAAGTACTTTACTCGTTCCGTAATCCGATATCACTTTGTGATTAACTCCTTAACCACATGCTTGCAAGCGGTGTTGATATCGATTACCGAGTGGGCCCGAAGTATATCTCTCCGACTTGGGAGGGACAAATTCCATCTCGATACATACAACCCAACAGATACTTTCCGATCACCTGAGAGACACCTTTATGATCACCCTCTCATAGGATGACGTTTGATGACCTCAAAGCTTTCTTCCGATACCAGGGAGTTGCATTATCTCATGGTCTAAGGAATACAATATTTGACATAGGAAAAGCTTCGCAAAGACGAACATGATGACACGATCTAATTTCTCTGCTTTGTTTGGGTCTATCCACCATATCATTCTCCCAATGATATGATCTCATTATCAATTGACAACTCATGTCTATGGTTAGGAAACCTTAACCATCATTGATCAATGAGCTAGTCCATAGAGGCATACTAGGGACACGGTGTTGTTTACAAACCACACAAGTATTAAAGTTTCCGCTTAATACAATTCTAGCATGGAACATAAACTTTATCATGAACAAGAATTATAATAATAACATCTTTATTATTGCCTCTAGGGCATAATTCCAACAGTCTCCCACTTGCACTAGAGTCAATAATCTAGTTTACATCTGGCAACAATCTCACACCCATGGCACTGAGGTGTTGATCATGTTTTACACGTGGAAGAGGTTTAGTCAATGGATCTGCGACATTTAGATCCGTATGTACTTTGCTAATCTTCAGATCTCCATCTGCTATATAATCTCGGATTATATGAAACTTGCGGTTGATATGCTTGGTCTTTGGATGATATCTTGGTTCCTTAGCGAGTGCTATGGCGCCATTGTTGTCACACAATATCTCCATTGGGTCCAATGCACTTGGAACCACGCCAAGCTCAGTGATGAAGTTTCTGATCCAAACTCCTTCACTTGACGCTTCTGCAGCAGCCATGTATTCCGCTTCTACTGTAGATCCCGCGATCACGCTTTGCTTGCAGCTTCTCCAGCTCACAGCTCCTCCATTCAAAATATAAACGTATCCTGTCTGAGATTTAGAATCATCCTTGTCGGTGTCGAAACTAGCATCGACGTAACCTTTTACGACAAGATGTTCATCACCCCCATAGACTAAGAACATTTCTTTAGTTCTATTTAGGTACTTTAGGATGTTCTTCACGGCTGTCCAGTGTTCCACTCCTGGATCACTTTGATATCTGCTCGTCAAACTAAGAGCATTGGACACATCCGGTCTAGTACACAGCATGGCATACATGATGGAACCTATGGCCGAGGCATAAGGCACTTTGCTCATAGCTTCCCTATCATTTACCGTAGCTGGACACTGAGCCTTGCTCAATATCTTACCTGACAACATAGGCGCTGAACCTTTCTTTGCCTTATCCATTCTGAACCTTTTCAGAACTTTGTCTAGGTATGTACTCTGTCTTAAAGCTATCAGGCGTCTTTGTCTATCTCTATAGATTTTGATGCCCAATATATAAGCAGCTTCACCTAGGTCTTTCATTGAAACACACTTGTTCAAATAACTCTTCACATCGTTAAGCATGTTGATGTCATTTCCAATAATCAATATGTCATCCACATATAGTACCAGAAACGTCACCGAGCTCCCACTCACTTTCTTGTAGATACAAGCTTCGTAGCAATTTGGAACAAATCCAAAGCTCTTGATCACTTGATCAAAACGAAGGTTCCAACTCCGAGATGCTTGCTTCAGTCCATAAATGGAACGCTGAAGTTTGCATACTTTACTAGCATCCTTAGGATCGACAAAACCTTCGGGTTGCATCATATACAACTCTTCATCAATGTTGCCATTGAGGAAAGCAGTCTTGACATCCATCTGCCATATTTCATAATCATGAAACGCAGCAATTGCTAATAAAATCCGAATGGACTTAAACATCGCTACGGGAGAGAAAGTCTCATCGTAGTCAACACCTTGAACTTGTCGAAAACCTTTTGCGACAAGCCGTGCTTTATAGACGGTAACATTACCATCCGTGTCTGTTTTCTTCTTGAAAATCCATTTGCACTCAACGGCCTTTCGGTCGCTAGGAGGATCCACCAAAGTCCATACTTGGTTTTCGCTCATGGATCTCAATTCGGATTTCATGGCTTCCAGCCATTTCTCAGAGTCTGGGCTCATCATCGCTTCCTCATAGTTTGTAGGTTCACTGTCTTCTACCAACAAGACAGTCAAGACAGGGTTGCCGTACCACTCAGGAGGGGCACGCGACCTTGTCGACCTGCGACGTTCAGTAGCAGCATCGTCCGAAGCTTCATGATCCTTGTCATTAGCTTCCTCTATTGTTGGTGCAGGCGGCACTGGAACAATTTCAGGTGCTGCGCTACTCTCCAATTCAAGAGAAGGTTCAGTAACCTCGTCTAGCTCTACTTTCCTCCCACTCACTTCTTTCGAGAGAAACTCCTTCTCAAGAAAGGAACCGTTCTTTGCGACAAACACTTTGCCTTCGGTTCTGTGATAGAAGGTATACCCAATAGTTTCCTTAGGGTATCCTATGAAGACGCATTTATCCGCTTTGGGTTCGAGCTTGTCCGGCATCAACTTCTTGACGTAAGCTTCGCATCCCCAAACTTTAAGAAACGACAACTTAGGTTTAGCACCAAACCACAGTTCATACGGTGTCGTCTCAACGGATTTAGATGGAGCCCTATTTAAAGTGAATGTAGCGGTTTCTAATGCATAACCCCAAAATGATAACGGCAAATCAGTAAGAGACATCATCGATCGGACCATATCTAATAGGGTTCGATTCTGGCGTTCAGACACACCATTGCGTTGTGGTGTTCCGGGTGGCGTGAGTTGCGAAAAAATTCCGCTTGCTTTAAGATGCGTGAGAAAATCATAACTCAAATATTCGCCCCCACGATCGGATCGTAGAAACTTAATCTTTCTGTTACGATGGTTCTCCACTTCATTCTGAAATTCTTTGAACTTTTCAAACATTTCAGATTTATGTTTCATTAAATAGATATACCCATATCTACTTAAGTCATCGGTAAAACTAAGGAAATAGCGATATCCACCGCGCGTCGAAATACTCATCGGTCCGCATACATCGGTATGTATGATTACCAACAAGTACGTTGCTCGCTCCATCATTCCGGAGAACGGGGTTTTGATCATCGCCCATGAGGCATGGTTCGCATGTGTCAAATGATTCAAAATCAAGAGACTCCAAAAGTCCATCAGAATGGAGTTTCTTCATGCGCTTTACTCCAATATGACCTAGACGACAGTGCCACAAATAAGTAGTATTATCACTATCTACTTTGCATCTCTTAGCCTCAATGTTATGGATGTGTGTTTCATCCCTTTCGAGATTCAGAAGAAATAAACCATTCACAAGAGGTGCATGACCATAAAAGATGTTACTCATATAAATAGAACAACCATTATTCTCCGATTTAAATGAATAACCGTATTGCAATAAACACGATCCGGAAATGATGTTCATGCTCAACGCAGGCACATAATAACATTTATTAAGGTTTAAAACTAATCCCGAAGGTAAAACTAAGGAGAGCGTGCCGACGGCCATCACATCAACTCTTGATCCGTTGCCAACGCGCATCGTCACCTCATCCCTCGCAAGCCGCCGTCTATTCCGTAGCTCCTGTTTCGAGTTACAAATATTAGCAACTGAACCGGTATCAAATACCCAAGCACTACAATGAGGGCTAGTAAGGAAAACATCAATAACATGTATATCAAATATACCTTTGATGGTGCCAGCCTTCTTGTCCGCTAAGTACTTCGGACAGTTGCGCTTCCAGTGACCCCTGTCCTTGCAATAGAAGCACTCAGTGTCCGGCTTAGGACCAGACCTGAGCTTCTTCTCAGCAGGGGCATTGTGCTTGCCGCCGCCCTTCTTGAAGGGCTTCTTTGCTCCCTTACCTTTCTTAAAGGAGGGCTTGTTGACCATCAACACATGATTATCCTTCTTGATGTCCACTTCCGCAGCCTTCAGCTTTGCGAAGAGCTCGGTGATCGTATCAGTGGAACCAATCTGATTATGAGTCACTACAAAACTTTTGTAGCTGGGAGGGAGTGATTGCAGAACCCTGTCAATCTTGAGCTCCTCTGGAATCGTGCATTCCAGTTGCTCAAGACGTTGAGTGTAGCCCGACATCTTTATGGCGTGCTCACTAACGGAACTCCCTTCCTCCATCTTGCAGTTAAAGAACTTCTCAGAGATCTCATATCTCTCAGAACAGGCTTGAGTCTGAAACATGGTTTTCAGCTCCTCGAGAATCTCAAAGGGCCCGGGATAGGTTTCAAAACGATTTTGAAGCTCCGGTTCCATAGCAAACAACATGGTGCTCTTAATCACACCATAATCATCTTTGCGCGACTGATAGACAGCTTTCTCATCAGCCGGCGCAGTTGCAGCAGGGGGGTCACCTAACGCTTTACCAAGGACATAGTCCTTTTGTCCGCCAGACAGAATGATTCTTAGATTGCGGAACCAATTGGTGAAGTTAGACCCATTGTTTCTAAGCTTTTCCTTCTCAGCAAAAACGTTGAAGTTGAAGTTGGATTTGGCCATGTGATCTACAGTATTTGCAAGTACAATTTAGACTATGTTCATGATAAATAGTTCAACTTAATCAAATTACTAGATGAACTCCCACTAAATTCAACATCCCTCAAGTTGTTTAGTGAACACGATCCAAATTCACCACACCTAATCCGATCATCACGAGAAGAGATGTGGTTTCAATGGTGGACAACGAAGTGTCGATCATATCATTCATATGACTCATGCTTAACCTTTCGGTTCTTGTGTTCCGAGGCCATGTCTGTACATGCTAGGCTCATCAAGTTAGACCCAAGTATTTCCGCGTGTGCAAAAACTGGCTTGCACCCGTTGTATGTGAGCGTAGAGTCTATAGCACCCGATCATCACGTGATGCTTGGACACGACGAACTTTCGCAACGGTGCATACTTGGGGAGAACACAGTTTTTATCTTGATCTTTAAGTGAGGAATCATCTTATAATGCTACCGTCGCGATCTAAGCATAATAAGATACATAAAGGGATAAACATCACATGCATATAACTTTATGTGACATGGTATAGCCAATCTTCGCGCAATGATCTCCATCTTGTGCGTTCCGGCATGATCTCCATCACTCCACCATGATTGCCTCCACCACGAATAGCAACTACAACTATTGCTAACTACTTAGCGATAAAGTAAAGCTATTACATGGCGTATAAGAAGTTGACTCGCAGGTCATACACAATTATGAAGACAACCATATGGCTCCTGCCGGTTGTGTACTCATCGACATGCAAGTCGTGAAACATTACAAAACATGATCATCGCATACAATATACACATCACATCTTGGGCCATACCATATCACAGAAAACACTCCCTGCAAGAACAAGTTAGACGCCTCTACTTTGTTGTTGCATGTTTTACGTGGCTTATGGGAGTAGATGCTAAGAACGATTCTTACCTACGGAAAGCCACAACGGTGATGTTATGGTTGCCAAACTCCGGTGTTAATCCCATGACAACTATAGTGAGAGAAACTGACATCCACCAGCCGCATGTGTGGTACAAGCCACACGTCAAGTGCGGAGCCGGTCTCGCGAACGACGTCGCGTAAGGTTGGCCTGGACCGCTTCAATCTCACTATCCTGCGTCATAAGAAGAACACAAACAAGAGGCTTGCAACAGAAAACATCAACGCCCGCAACAACCATGTTGCGTTCTACTCGTGAAACACATCTACGCATAGATCTAGCTCTGATACCACTGAAGGGTTTCGCGGCATAGTAAATCAAAATTTTCTACGGAGCGAACAGAGGGAAAGCCAAGATCTAATCTAGGAGATGCAAACAACGAGAGAGATTGGATTAGATCTTCATACCCTTGAAGATTCACACAGCGGAACGTTCGTCGGAACGTGGGTGATGTAGTCGTACTCGCTTCTCCTCCCGCGATCCGATCCGATCTAGCACCACAAGTGGCGGTGCCTCCGTGAGATGCACACGTGCAGCACCTCGACGTCTCCTCCTTCCTCGGACCAGCGAGTATGGTGGAGAGATAGATTGGATCTACAACACGACGGCGTGGTGTATATGGTGGAGAATTTCTGCTGCAGGGCTTCGCCTACAAACAGTCGGGAGGGAGAGAGGAAGGTAGCAAGGCCGCTAGGGCTTGGAGGAAGGTGTGTGTGGGGGAGGGGGCGCACCACCCCTCTATATATAGAGGGGGGGGGGGGCGGCCAGCCCTTTCCCCTCCTCCAAGCCTATCTCTAGTTTAAACAATTTAAACTCTCCCTTATCTAGAAATTCTATCTCTAGTTTAAACGATTTAAACTCTCCCTTATCTAGAAATTCTATCCCGAGATTTAAACGAGTCAAATCACTCTAGAATCGGCTGGGCCCTATGGGGCCTTGTGCCCCTGGCCCAATGCGGCCAGGACACTCCCTCATAGGCCCATGCCCCCTCCTGGAAGGTGGGGCCACGTTGGTCCCCTTCCGGAAGGTTCTAGAAGCTTCCGGTACAATACCGATTAACCCGGAACAATTCTGAACTCCAAAAACTGCACTGTCTTATATGAATCTTATTCTCCGGACCATTCCGGAACCTCTCGTGGTATCCCGGATCCCATCCGAGACTCCGAACAAAAATTCATAAACCAATTATCCAATCTATCCTAGCGTCGAGATACGTTAAGTGTGTGACCCTGCGGGTTCGAGAATATGTAGACATGATCTTCTATCAATAATCAACAGCGGGGTCTGGGCACCCATATTGACTCCCACACATTCATCGATGATCATATCGGATGAACCACGATGCCAGGATTCAATCAATCCCATATATATTCCCTTCGTCTCGCGATATTTTACTTGCCCGAGATTCGATCGTCGGTACCGTCATACCTAGTTCAATCTCGTTCACAGCAAGTACTTTACTCGTTCCGTAATCCGATATCACTTTGTGATTAACTCCTTAACCACATGCTTGCAAGCGGTGTTGATATCGATTACCGAGTGGGCCCGAAGTATATCTCTCCGACTTGGGAGGGACAAATTCCATCTCGATACATACAACCCAACAGATACTTTCCGATCACCTGAGAGACACCTTTATGATCACCCTCTCATAGGATGACGTTTGATGACCTCAAAGATTTCTTCTGATACCAGGGAGTTGCATTATCTCATGGTCTAAGGAATACAATATTTGACATAGGAAAAGCTTCGCAAAGACGAACACGATGACACGATCTAATTGCTCTACTTTGTTTGGGTCTATCCACCATATCATTCTCCCAATGATATGATCTCATTATCAATTGACAACTCATGTCTATGGTTAGGAAACCTTAACCATCATTGATCAATGAGCTAGTCCATAGAGGTGTACTAGGGACACGGTGTTGTTTACAAACCACACAAGTATTAAAGTTTCCGCTTAATACAATTCTAGCATGGAACATAAACTTTATCATGAACAAGAATTATAATAATAACATCTTTATTATTGCCTCTAGGGCATAATTCCAACATAGAGATCATACTCAGTACAAGTGGAAGCTAGCAAAAGACTGGGAGCGACCAACTAAGAAAGCAATAATGGCCATAATCATGCAAAGAGACAAAACATTATTAATTAAAGCATAAAGTGATATCACAAGTCAAAAACTAAATGATCATAGATGCTAAGGTGACTAGTTCATAGTCTTAACATGGTGTAAGAATGTGCCAAGTCAACCCAAATAAAGCATCAAAGGAGAATAACACAATGTTATGATTTTGTATGCTAAAACAACGCATGATTCTTTCAAGGCACATTAAGCGATCTCAATTGTTTGGAACAAGTCATGCTACAACAATAATCACTAAGCATATGGTCAAAGAAACATCTAACATGACATGATAAAGTCTAGGCCACAGTTAAAACAAGCTCCTTTTGTACCACTTTAAGCATGAAGCTTTCTACTCTTTTCCAACACCAATCGACTTATTTGAAGTAACTTACAAAGATAATAATCAATAAAGATCAGTGAGAAAGTCTCACAAATCCACAAAGAAGAACTAAAAAGTTCTAAGCAAAAATCACAAGAAATCTAAAGCTAATTATAGAGCTAGCAAAAGAGAACACTAACAGAACAATAAGAATGAAAACTAGAGTGTTCTAGACAATGAAGAACTAGGTATGACTTCTCCAAAATAGGAGTGCTGGGGCCCGGACAATTTATTGAAGCAAACCAAGCAAAAGAAAACTAAATACAAAAACAAAGACGCTCCAAGAACAACATATAGTGCATGAAGCAATAAAAATGAAGTGTTTTGAAAGAAAACCTGAGATTTTTATTAATGAAGAAGGGGATGCCTTGGGCATCCCCAAGATTTGACACTTGTACCTCTTGAATATTTCTTGGGGTGACACGGGTGGCATCCCAAGTTTGAGCTTTTGTCCATTCTTAATCTCATCACATTATTCTTCCCTTACACTTGAAAATTTCCTTCATACAAAACTTCACACAATCTTCATTAGCAACATTAGTGTATTCAAGATAATAAATCTTTGGGTTCAGTTTCAACACAAGTATTAAAACACAATATACTATATAAATTCCTTTAAAATCTCAAGTGATCAAAGAGAACTCAAAAGAAACCGATAAGAGGCAAATGCAAATAATGGCAGAAATCTGTCAAAACAGACCAACGGCTAAAAACCGATTTTTTTGAAGACCTTCTGTTGCTCAAATCGAAAAGTGTTGAACTAAATAAAGTTAGATAATATCCTGGGGCATAAGCACAAAATATTACAGCTCAATCCGACGTTCTGTGAGTTTTCACGATTTTCTACAGTGAAGCACAAAAATCTGTTTCGGGACAGCAACTTCCCCAAATCTTACTTCTCTCTCATTAGAGGTTATTCTTGGTATAAAAAACACACAAAAGGATAAGGAGAGGTTATTACAGAAGTAATAAATTCCAAGACTCAACAAAACTATTGGGTTATCTCCCAAGAAGTACTTTTCTTTAATGCCTTTAAGTTAGGCACAAGAAGCAAGAATCAAGTATTTTCAAATGAAGAAGCATTAACATCAAATTTTGCTTTAATATGAGGAGAAAAAGGTAACTTCTCTCTCCTCATAGGGAAGTGTTCAATACCTTTCTTGAATGGAAATTGATATTTAATGGTGCCTTCTTTTATATCAATAATGGCACCAACAGTTCTAAGAAAAGGTCTTCCCAAAGTAATAGGACAAGAAGTATTGCATTCAACATACAAAACATATAAATCAATAGGGACATAGGCATTGTTAACCATAATAATAACATCATTAATACTCCCCATAAGTTTCGTTTTAGCATTCTCATCAAGTGGTACATCTAAATAGCAATCTTCCAAAGGTGGCAAATCAAGCATTTCATAAATATTTCTAGGCATAATAGAGACACTAGAACCAAGGTCACATAAATCTTTGAGATCAAAATGATCACTTGCATATTAATAATGGGTTCCCAACTATCTTCTACTTTCCTAGGAATAGAAGCTTTATGTTTCAATTTTTCTTCCTTAATTTTAATGAGAGCATCTGTAATATGTTTTGTGAAAGCCATATTCATAGAACTAGCATTAGGACTTCTAGCAAGCTTTTGTAGGAACATAATCACTTCAGAAATATTGCAGCCATCAAGATCAAAATAAAACTTAGCATCATAGGTAGTGGACTTATTGTTTCCCATGAAAAAATTCAGCATTCTTATTGGGTTTAGGTATTGTTATAGGAGGAATGGGGACTTCTTGTGGTTTGCTAACATCAACATGGGAGGTGGTAATAGTACAAATACTATTGTTTTCAGAAATTTCATCTTCTCTTTCCCACTTAGCATGCAATTTAGCTAACAGTATAACATTTTCATCAATAGTAACTTGTATGGCATGAGTAGCAGCAAAGGTACTTTCCAGGGTTTCAGGTTTCAGGGTATTTCCCACTCATGGACTAATAAAAGAGGATTGTGCTTCAGACAAAGATGAAATATTTTTCTCAACATTCAAAAGCTTTTCCTCCACAGTCTTGTTAAAAGTGGTTTGTTTACTAATAAAGTCTTTAAGCATGACTTCAAGTTCAAAGGGATCACTTCTATTGTTGTTGTAGGAATTTCCATAAGTATTACCATTATTGGGAGGATATGGCCTATAATTATTATTACCAAAATTATTCCTATAGGCATTGTTGCTGAAATTGTTATTTCTAATGAATTTCACATCAACTTGCTCTTATTGAGCAACCAAAGAGGCTAAAGGAACATTATTTGGATCAATATGAGCTTTTCCATTAATAAGCATAGACATGATAGCATCAATTTTATCACTCAAGGAGGAGGTTTTTTCGACAGAATTTACCTTCTTACCATGTGGAGCTCTCTCAGTGTGCCATTCAGAATAATTAACCATCATATTATTAAGGAGCTTTGTTGTAGCACCCAAAGTAATGGTCTTAAAGGTACCTCCAGCAGCAGAATCCAACAGATTTCTTGAAGAGAAATTCAATCCTGCATAATTTTTTTTGGATAATCATCCAAGCAGTTAGTCCATGAGTGGGACAATTCTTTACCATATATTTCATTCTTTCCTAAGCTTGAGAAACATGTTCATTATCAAGTTGTTTAAATTTAATTATTTCACTAATCATAGATATAATCTTAGCAGGAGGATAGTATTTTCTAATAAAAGCATATGTGCATTTAATCCAAGAATCAATACTATTTCTAGGCAAGGATAGCAACCATTCTTTAGATTTTCCTCTCAAAGAGAAAGGAAACAATTTGAGCTTAATAATATTTCCATCTACATCCTTATACTTCTGCATCTCACAAAGTTCAACAAAGTTATTAAGGTGGGCAGCAACATCATCAGAACTAGCACCAGAAAATTGCTTTTTCATAACAAGATTCAACAAAGCAGGTTTAATTTCATAAAAGGTAGCATCAGGAGCAGGTAGAGTAATGGGTGTGCAAAGGAAATCATTGTTGTTTGTGCTAGTGAAGTCACACAACTTGGTGTTCTTAGCAGTGTTCATTTTTGCAAAAGTGGAGCAAGCCAACAGCAGCAACAACTAGACTAGGAACTAATTTTTTTATGTTTTTGATAAGAAAAAGCAAACCAAACGAAACTATTTTTTTTGTAATTTTGATAAAAATAAGCCAGCAAAACAAAGCAAAAGGAACTAAGCAAAATAAAAACAAAGTAAAGAGAGTGGTTGTGAAAGATTCCCCTTGTAAAGCTGTCCTTAAATCCCCGGCAATGGCGCCAGAAAATCTTGATGGGGAGGAAGAGACTAAAGGCCCTATAGTCCCCGGCAACGGTGCTAGAAAATCTTGATGGGCTCAGTTGACTGTAGAGCCTCGTTAGGGGACCCCGAGAGCAAGGTGTGATGAGCAAGCAGCAAGTTTTCCCTCAGTTATCGAACCAGTAGGAGCAAGGAAATAACTCCAAGGTGTTGCTAGCAACTTGGAATCCTGCACAACACAAACTTAAGACTTTTCCCAAACTTACAGTGAGGTTGTCAATCTCACTGGTTTGCTGAAAACAAAGGCTTAAACGAATAGTGTGGAAGGTAATGGTTGTTGGTAGAAAGTAAACATGTAACAGTATATGATGTATCAATGGTAAAGATTGGACCGGGGTCCACAGTTCACTAGAGGTGTTGTCCTTAAGATAGATAACATGCTGGGTGAGCAAATTATAGCGGGGCAATTGACAGACAGAGCAAGGCATAACAATGCAAATACTAGACATCATGATTCGTATGAGATTTGATTGGGCATTACAACAATATACATAGACCGTAATCCAACTGCATCTATGACTAATAATCCACCTTCAGGTTCTCATCCGAACCCCCTCCAGTATTAAGTTGCAAGCAACGGATAACTGCATTAATCAATGTGTGTAAAGTAAACAATACAATTGTTCCATGAACAAAATATTGTTGTTTTCTCCCCAGTAGCAACAACACATCTACAACCTTAGAGAATCCTGTCACTTCCCCAGATTATTAGAGGCATGAACCTACTATCGAGCATAACTACTCCCTCTTGGAGTCACTAGCATCTACTTGGCCAAGATAGCTACTAGCAACGGAGAGCATTCAAGATCACAAACAACACAGACATGATAGAATCAATAATCAATATGACATGATAAAATCAATAATCAATCTGACATAGTATCTCAATATCCATCGGATCACTGCAAACACAACATGTATGATTACAAATAGATAATCTTGATTATGAATGGAGCTCACAAGATCTAAACATGATAGCACAAAGGAGGAGAAACAACCATCTAGCTACTGTATGGACCCATAGTCCAAGGGTGAACTACTCACGCATCATACCGAAGGCTGGCATGGTGATGAATAAGGCCTCCGGGATGATCTCTCCCCTCCGACAAGGTGCCGGGAAGAGCTTCAGATCCCCCCGATCTAGGGACGATGGTGGCGGCGGCTACAGAATGTTTCGTGGGGAACTGACCGGGTACTTAGGGTTTCTGAATCAGGGGATTTTATAGGCAAAGAGGCGAGGCTGGAGGCCGGCCAGGGGTTGCACACCATAGGGAGGCATGCCCTAGGGTGGGCCCGCATGGCCCTAGGGTGTGGCCACCATGTGGCCCTCCTTCGGCTGCCCATCGGTCTTTGTGTTCGTTCCGGTAAAATATTGACTTTGGATTTTCTCCCGTCCAATTCCGAGAATATTTCCTTACTAGCTTTTCTGAAACCAAAAACAGCAGAAAATAGGCAACTTGCACCACGACATCTTGTCAATAGGTTCGTCCCAGAAAATGTATAAAAATACCTCAAAGTGTAGGAAAAGCATAGCAAAGTTGATACTAAACAAGCATGGAACATCAAAAATTATAGATATGTTTACGACGTATCAGCCCCCAAGGGGAAGCGATGTTGACGCTGCCGACGCCCACTCCGGCCATAGCTAGAGCTTAGGTTTTCACCTGGAGAATCCGAGACTTAAACCGACGAGGGAGGTGAAGGAGCTCCTCGATGATGCCTCAAACGAGGGGAGGGACCTCCGAGGACGCCGACATCGCCAGCATCGGCCTAGGTCAGTGCAGTTCTTTCGCGCGGAGTTCACCATACCCAAGACGGTGAAGTCTGTCCATCCATGTCATATATTCCATGCCTTCCTAGCATCTTGCCGCCACCGCCGCCTTGCAGCACACAACCCAGCAAGGAACCTCATGCCAAGGTGTGCCTCGCCACACCCTCTGCCTCAGGGCCACCGCCCCGACATCCTCACCACGGCACTCGCGCCTGCCTGCCCCACCACCCACACAGCCAAGGCCCTGAAGCCAGCAGCGCCGAACATGCCGAGGGCCTCCTCCGCCAAACACCAACTGACCACCAGAGTTGGAGGTGGAGAAACCATCGATCCAAACCAAGAAGCACCGCACCACGCGAAGGCAAACCAGATTGGAGCCGAAAGCTCCACCCGGCAGCACGCCAGCAGGAGCACCACCCAACAACCCCTCCATACAAGATCTGCAGAGACCGCCGAGGAGGGGGGAAGATGGGCAGCATCACCACCTCCAACTTCAGCCGCCGCGCCGTTCCAAATAGCCACGTCGGCCGCCGCCAAGAAACCACCGCAGGCCAGCTCCTGAGAATCCAACCATCGCCCTCCACAAAGGAAGCAGCCCGAGGATCCGGATCATGCAGCAGCCGCGTCGCTCCGCATCGCAGACGTCTGTGCCACTGCAACCACTGGAATAGGGGTGGACAAAAAAACAATAACCGAAAACCGAACCCGAAAAGACCGAGACCAAAACCGAATAGACCAAGACCAAAAGGACCAATCAAAATATTGGGTAGCAAATTTTGTAGACCAAATTTAGTTTGGTTAATTCGGTCATTAGTTCTTCGTAACCGAATGGACCGAACTGACCGAACTTTAGGTGAGAGTGGCCTAGTTTCAAAGCTATAGTTGCCCATAACTATAGATTTATCTTCCTCGACTAAGCCAAATTTAGTATTATTGAATGTTAGTTTCTGCAAATTAATATGACTATATGAAGTGTATTTTATATTCAAATTACTACTGAAATAGTACCAAATGGTTTACCAAATATTATCCAACTTTTGTATTTGATAATATCTACCACACAATTCGGTCATGACCAAAACCGAACCAGAATTATTGGTTAACCGAATTTGTTGGTTAGTAAAATTAACAAGAAAATTTCGGTCTTTGATTTTTGAAGACCGATTTCAAAATAGACCGGTATGCAAAGACCGAATTTTCGGTCATGACCGAACACCCACCCCTACACTGGAAGAGGGCGCCGCCGCCACGCCGCCCGGGCTTTGCCCAGCAACGCCCACTAGTGACGACAAGGGCGGGGGAAGGTGGGGAGGATGGCCACTCGCGGGATCCGGGGCACTCCGGTGCGGCCCGGGGCAGCCGCACGGGAGCGAGGGGAAGTTCAATCCATTTATTACATGTTGTATGCTGGATAATTCATTCCAGGTGCCAAGACTCCATGCATATCACATAAGAAACTGGACCACCAAGGGACCTTGAATACCCTGTATCACAGATGAACACACGAGCACGCAGAGATAATATATTTTTCTCCATTTCTTTCTTTAATCAAAACTCGGATGGAATTCAAATATGAGATTTTCTCAACGACCTGAAACGAAACGGATCTAAGCACATCATCCAAGTCTAAACCATAAATAAAATGAGGAGAAATATAGCCAGATTGAGTTCAATACCCGTAGTGTGGTAATGCTATGGACACAACTCGTCGTGCAGCCTTGCCATGTAGACGACCTCGCTGACTGATTGCATCAATCTGCTTTAGTAAGGTAGCGCTCAAGAAGATTATGGACGGCCGACAGCGCCACAACTGTGAGGGCACTCCAGCATGGAGGAAAGGAAGGTGCAGGGCATGGAGGAGAGGGTGTCACCGATATAGAGTCTGTCAAGGATGCACGAGCATGGACGGGGTAGAGTCCTCATCGTAAACCGCTAGACAAGAGAAAGATATGTTAACAGAGCAATGATAAGGCTGAGTGGCTCAATCATTTTTATAGGACGCCATGGGGCATATTGAAAGGAAAGTTTGTTATAAAGTTGTTCTCAGATAAAGTTTATTAGACTTTTGGAAAAATTGTTAGTGATGACATTTGATACTGTCAACACCCAGATTTTTAATCCCAGATGCCTGTTATGCCATACATCGCAATCCCAGGATTGCCATTTTTGCGAGACATAACAGAATTGGATATCATAGTACATCATCCATTACAAACCATACATAAGTTCTTACACAAATAGGGATCTCATGATCCAGTTCTTAATACAACTTCAAACAGCGGAATACGTAATAATAACGGTAGCATAGGCGAAGCTCCATCTTCGGGGTCACAGGCAATGCTGACGATGGGAGGTGATCCTAGTTGTCGTAACCTTCCTGGGGTCCATCTTCCAGGTACTCCTCTTTATAGTCTGGCCATGGGAATAGCCAGGGACAAAGCCATGAGTACTCTTTAAGTACTCGCAAACTAACACTAACAAGTAAAAAGGGTTTTTGGATAATAGGACACTAGGCTCTAGGGTTGTTTTGCAAAAGCCAGATTTATCTCTACTAAGTTTGGAAGCAGCGAATGCTAGTTAAGGTTTTATAACACCTAAGCGGGAACTTGTATCTCATGCCACAACCCTGTTATGGTCAAGTCAAAGTCTCAATTCATTTTACAAGTCTTTTGAAAAGTCTGACGGGGGAACAGTATGGCCACTCCAACTGTCCATAACCGCGGACGCGGCTATTTGAATAGTTTGACACTCTGCATATATTGTACACTTTCACCACAACATTCGATACATCCGTTAGGAACAAATCCTGAATTCACCATACTCAGTATGCGGATAATCAATCCTAACCTTTCAATTACACGCCCTAGTATAAGCACCTCTCCTGTGAGTTTGGCCTCCCAACCATGACCAACTGCCATCTTGGGTACTGCACAGGTGGACAATCTTTACAAGGTAGCCTCAGCTCAGACCTTAGTCGTGAGGGAACTAATACTAAGGTATATAAGTTTCCAGTCAAGCCCTACCCAATTCTCGGGTATTGTGGTTGTACGGTAAAATTGGAATGGTATCGCATCCAGACGACCATTAGTTTTATAAATGGCTAAGGCTCATGCCTTAACATTTTCATCACCAAAATCATCTGGTGTTCGGAAACACATGTCAAAACATCTCAGTAGAATGATCCATCATTCTAAGGTTTTCATAACCATTTTCACCAAGTATTCCCATCTAATGTTGATCAATTTTTATGCTTAGCACTAGCATCTACAAGTGGGGGTGAGTACTAATGAGGGGTGGTAAACTATTGGAGTTTAACTGAGTTTAATCTCATGCCTTAGGATGACATCAAGATTATCTAGCTTAGGCCAAATTTTATGCACTTTATGCAACCTTCCATTATCTTTCTAATATCTACACTTCACTTAAGTATGCTCTAAGTACTAGCTTTGATAAAAAAATAAAGTAATAAACTTGCAAATAAAACTAGGATTGGTTTATCAAGGGGTTATGATCATATATGCTTTAAGGCATATAGTGGCATGGTAGCAAGCAAGTAGTAGCTTGCATATGTCAACTTGATTAGTAAGGCTTGCAAGTATTGACTTGCACAATATCAGTATAAGCTTGCTAAATTGCAAGTGTTAGCTTGCCTTGTGCAGAGCAGTGGTTGAAGTTCTCCTCTGCTTCTTCTTCATAGTATCCTCCTTCCTCCTCGTATCCTTGGTCGGTACTAGCATCTATGAATAAATACGAGGTACACAATCACCAAACAATACTTAACTACTTGCATTCATCACACACAAGGGTCCTATAGATGATCTAACATCATCACTAACATTACAAGATTAAAGCTTGGTTTAATTCCTTTTTACTTTTAGAAAAGTAATTTCTACTCATTGAAAAACTACTTAAGATTTAATATTCTCCAAACCAAATATAGGATCATGTTGAAACATGTCATCACCACATATTTTAGTCCATGGGAATGTGATTTAAAGTGATGTCACAATTTAATAAGGTTTTACCCTTTTATTTTAATTAATTAAAGTGGCTAGAAATGCCTATGTGGCATTCTTTTATTACTTGGTCATTATTTCTGTAAATAAACCTATATATTTTTATATATTCTGAAAGGTATGGTTAAATGTGATTTCTGAGAGTTGGAATTAACTCAAAAGCTATTATGGTTTTAATTTGAAAAATGTTTGAATGCAGAAAAGCTTCTGCCTTGTTATTTTTACCATGGATGATCTATAGATCCAAATGACTTGAATCCAACGGGCTTGGATTCAGCATTCTCAAACCTTTCTAAAAAAATTGGTTTCATTCAATTTGATTCAGTGAATCGACCTGGGTTGATTTTTGAAATTGGGTACAGAGGTGTGTTTGAAATAAAATGGAAAAAGTTAAATTCAAATAACTGGGCTACGCGGGAAAGGTTAACGGGTCGGCCGCTAAGCACAGCGCTTCTGCGGGCTGCATAAGTGGCTATCCCCACGCGTCAGTGAGACAGGGGTGCAAAGCGGTATGAGGCGATGTGGTGCGTTCGATCTAGTTCTAATCCAACGGCTGAGAGTCATCATCGACGTTGGGCAACGCCGGCGATACAGAAACCTAGCGCGGCCAGTGGGGGTCATTGGGGGCTCACCGGGGTTCAGGCGAGGGTTGGCGAGGCGGGCGAACGACGAAGTCGACGACGGCGGACCTCCTGGTACCGGCAGCTTCTCCTGGGGCGGCTTCAATCGCTGGCTCCCTTCTTCTCCAGTAGCAGCGGGCTCCGGTGAAATTCCGGCGAGGTGCTGCTCGCCTTGCTCCGGGAACGGTGTGGCACGATCAGTGATGAGAGGGGAGTGAGATGGTGTGTTCAGTTCGGCTGGGGGTGGCCTCTATTTATAGTGGAGCGAGGGGACCGACGGGGCGCAAGGTGAGCTCGTCGTGGTCGACGGTACAGACGACTATCGGCGTGGGCGACGGTAGGGGCGGTGTGGTGCTCCCTGGCGATGCTCAACGACACGGTGGCAAGACATGGGGCGGTGTGGCTTGGTCGGAACGCGACGGTGCTCTAAGCGTGCCCGACGGAGAATTTAATGGCGCACAGCGCGCGTGGTCCGCGCGGCGGCGAACGAGCGTGTCTGCAGGGTTACTGGGACGGTGGTGATCACGTATGCACGCGGCAAGGGCGGCGCGCGGTCTGTGGGCGTCGGTCAAGCGTGGCGCATGGGGCGTGCTCTCGGCATGGTTGCTGGCGAGGTTGGCATGGTTCGTGCGTGTGGTCCAGTGGCTGGCAACGTTCGAGCGCTGGACAGGGAGTGGCAGTGAGGTGTTGGCTTGCTCCCAGACATGCTGGCTAGGCTTATTTCTCCTCCTAGCTTGCTGTCGACATGGGGGTGACAAGGGTGCATTCGGCCTGCTCACCATTGATGGCAATGCCAAGCTTACAGTGATGCTAAGGGTGTGCAATTGAGCTAGATAATCTACTAAAACCTAGTTGTATCCAGAGAGGGAACAAGTTAGGCTTCAATCACTGCTCACAATAGTGTTTGGATTTTGTTTGATTGGTGTCTGCCAAGTGTTTGATGAAATGGCCGCAAGAACTCAAGTTTTGAATTTTGAAAAGATTCTTAGTGGGTGTGCTAGGTTGGTCTTGGTAAGTTTGCAGATGCTTGGGTTTTGAAAGTTGAGCTTGTTTGAGTGGTTTTTGAAAAAGTGGGATCTTTCCATATGATAAAGATTCAATTTTGAATTGTTATTTAAACTATGCATTTGAAAGTTGCTGGATGATCACAAAGTGGGCCTTGATACTTTGTTATGAGTACAATCAAGGGGTGCAAAGATCTAGAAAATTTTCTGTTAAGTTCCGAAAGTTTGAGACAGCCAAAGTAGGCATGGGAGTTAAATTGGTCAAAATGACCATTCACTCATTTAGCTTTGTTTTGATTTATTTGTCTTTAAGAAAAGTTTAGGAATTGTTTAGATGATGTTTATTTTACCTAAGAAACATTTTACAAGCAAAGAAACACATAAACAAGTTGGTTTAAAAGAATTCCAAATAAAATGCATACTCACATGCATGCTTTCATATTTTTAGTTAGCATAGTTTTTGTTAACCCTAATTTTAATGATTAGAGTTTAATGATCCAAGTTTAGCATTTTTAGGATGTTACGGATACGTAAATAAATATTAGTTTCTAGATATGCACGTGATAAGACAGAAATAAGAGGAAGAGAGATGTGGAGTGGCATTTTATTTGTAATTTTTGCATGTATGTCACCAGTAATTTACCACGTTTTTTAAATTAATTTGTACTCTATCTGGTACGCCACACGCTGCCAGAAAAACTTCCGTCGCAGACCGGCCCAACTGGTTTTTCGTTTACTGAGTGGTTTTCTCAGTGCGGCGCGGTTTTCTTCTCTGTTTTCTTCCAAGTATAGGTTTTCAGCCTTTTTTTTATGTGTTTTCATTTCCTTTTGGGAAAATGTGCATATTTGAAAAATTGTTTAGATCTGAAAAATTGTTCAGATCCAAAAAAATATTTAGATTTTGAAATTTGTTTAGTTTTAAAAAAATAACAGATTTAAAAATTGTTTAGATTTCAAATTTGAAAATGTTTAAATTTAAAATTTAAAGATTCAAAATTGTTCAGATTTCAAATTATACGGATTTAAAACTATCCAGATTTAAATAGGAAGCAAAGAAGTGGCCAGAAAATGATTAAAGCCACGGTCGTGCGTGCAGCTAAGGGCATCTCCAGCGGCACCACATAAACTACCTTGTCATGTTTAAACCGGTCCACGTGAACTGATAGACAGTTGTGCGTCGCCCAGCGGATTTGGACCGATTCATATGGAGTGACCCATTCATGCACCAAACTTGCGTCATGGTTGCAGACCCGGACAACACGCTTGCCCTGCCGTGTCCTCCCTTAGTCCGCATGGGCCCTCTCTTCAGTACCGGGCTAGTGCGGATAGATGGGTCGCATCGTTGAGCGCGGTTGCTCGAAAGGGTCGAACCACGATCCAAAAGTGACTGTGGCCCGACCCAAAGGGATAGAAACAAACGTTTTGGATCGGCCGTTTGGATTAGCCCGGTGGAGAAGCACATGACTAACAACGCTTGTAAGACGGGGCAAACCCGTATTTTTCGGTGACTATACAGGCCTTGGGCCGCATGGGCGAGCTAACAGAGCCCGTTAACAAAGTCCATGGGCCCCTATGAACGGCCCGTGCCAACTCCTACTAGTATCGGTCGAGGGAGGGGACACAGGTTAGAAACCGCATTCCTCCACCGCGAAAAAACCCTAATCCCGCCCCGCCGCAGCTCACCCTCGACGACTCTGACGAGCGATTCACGCCACTTCGACCGCAGATCTGTGAAGCCAACGACTGGATGGCCACCCCGCACCACAGATGCGGCCTAGGCGGCGGTCGTAGTGACGGTGGAGGAGGAGGAGGCGGTGGCAGGCGGCGGCCTGCATGGTCGCCACATCCGTGCATCGAAGGCGAGGAGAAGAAGCATGTGCGCTCCATCGGGGCAAAGCGCCGTGTGACACGGCGCTGGACGAACTGGGGGCTTCGGCCGCCCCCTCGCTAGCGGCTTATGTCGACCTCCCCGACATGCCCGCTCCACGATCTCTGCCCTCACCGGTGAGTCCTCGTCCTCTTCCTCGCACTCGTAGCGCAGGTGTCACGGCGACGACGAGAAGATGGAGAAGCTCTGCCAGGCGCTCGCCGCATCCGTGGCCGAACACGAGCAACAGTCGCGCCGCGAGTAGGAGGAGGTGGAGGTCGCCGTCGTTGCGGTGGACGCCGCCGAACGCGCGGAGGTGGAGGAGACCCTAGCCGCGGTGCGCGTCGCGAACGAGCCGTCCGGATCCGACCGCGTCGATGGCGTGGAGATGGACGTGATCGTCCTCGACGACTATAGCGCTCCGGTGAACCATAGCTTGATTTTGGCCATTTGAGGACATGGCAGTGTCCTTCGGCGAACTCTGCCCCTTTTTATTTTAATTTTAGGTGTAATTTTGCTATGTAATAAAGGATGAATCGTGATCTAGCTGTATGATGATCAACACGCGTGTTCATATTTCCCGCGGATTTTTGAATTTTATTTTTTCAGTTTAAATTTAAAGATATTGATTTACACCGGCAGCCAAAAACCCATAAATCACAAGCACAGACATCTATACTCATGATTTACAGGTGTTAGAGGCGCTGTTAGTTATGCTCTTAGCTACAGACGGCACCAGTCGGAATCGCGGCTTGAGGCGGGGAATAGCAGCACCCGGTGTGTCCTGGAGCGTGGTGTGCGTTTTCGGCTCAACCCATATAAATGTCCTGTTTCTTTATATTATATGTTTCTGCAGGTTAGACCGCCGACGTTATGTTTCTTTCAAGTTATGTTTCTATTCCCCAATTGGTAGTTGGCCTGATTTATTAGCTAGAATTTAAAAATGTGAAACATGTTCATTATTGAATGAAAACTGCTAGGCGTCCTCTGGACGCTGGGAGTTTCCATCGTTCTTCTTTCCTGCGCGACACGTGTCCATTAAAATCGTCTCAAATTCCGTTTTACTACAAAACATACCTTGGCAATACAAGCTGAAAAGAATATAAAAAAATAAATAAATAATCACACAAATACATGTATTTGACTACACAAGTTCAACCTGACCGCACAGGATTAAAATTCTGGCTCCACCACACTCATATGTCCCTGCTTTTGCTTCCGAAGAAAAAAACGATTCGTTTTAGAAAATAGAACGTCTCGCTGAAGATCTCACCGGAGACCTCGTCGGAGACTATGCAGAAAAAATTGTGCTAATGTAGCAAAACCGACCTCGCCTAGAAAAACTTGCTGGTGACTCTCACTGGAGATCTTGTAGCAAAAAGTTGACACTATTATAGCAAAAGCACAAGACGGTTGTAGCAACAAAAAAATTCTAATATAGCAAAAAAAATTGACTTTGCCGAATATATCGCTAGATACTTTAGCCGGAAGGCCTCACCGGAGAACTTGTAGCAAGAGCTTTACGGTATTGTAGCAAAAAAAATGGAGATAGCAAAAAAAAAGTATCAATGTAGCAAAATCAGAAGCCAGCCTTTGTAGCATCGGCCGCCTTCAGCGGCCGTGAGGACTTGAAGGAGTGGCGGCCATGGCGTCCAAGCTAGCAGCAGGTGTGGCTGTTTCCTGTAGCAGCGTCGGCCTGCTTCTGTAGCAAAGGAAGGCACCCATTTTTAGCAGCGGCGCGACGGTGAGGGCTTGCAGCAGCGAGGAGGTGTGAACCTGCATGGACCTTGGAGGCTCCGGGTGGCGGGCGCCGGCGAACAGGCCTCGACGCATCTCTGCCGCTGAGGAGCACCACCTCGCCCCTGTCTCGGGGGCCAGCAACTCTGCTCCGAGGCATGCAGCGGCATGGGATCTCCATGGAAGCGTGGCGGCGGCGAGGTTCATCCAACGGCAGCGAAGTCCATCCCGACGACGGCGCTCCGGTGGAGGAGCTAGAGGGCCGGCGTTCCGATGGAGGGGCAGGGGCGTGCGGTGGGGATGAATCCCAGGCGACATACTAGAAGGATTAGTGATGCACACCGGCGAGAGCAGCCTGGTGTCGAGCGAGCATATGGGATAGAGGATGAGTTGTTGGGAAAAATTGGGGATAAGATTCTACCGGCGGGGCCTACCTACAACTTGGCAACAGAAAAGAGCAGCGCGCACGTCTGAGGTGACCCGGAAGATCCCATCGTCCGGAGAAACACCATCATTTTCCTTATTGAATTACCGTGAAAAAATAATTGTGATTTGGTAATGTTTTCCAGTCAAGAAATGCACAAGAAAAAAGTATGACATGCATGAATTTTGGAGCCGAATAAAATTAAATACATTCTCGCAGAGAATAAACAGAGTACCGCTTAAGTGAATGAATTGTTTCAGGACATATTAAAAAGAATTAAAAATAATCTTGGAAAATAAACAATTTTCTTCATTTTAATCAACCACCAGCATCTGACGATGTTCGTATGTTGTTTGACTATAAAATGGAAAGAAGGCCAACTTGTTCAAGGAAAGTTAAATGGAAACAAAGAAGTAAGGGGTTTCTATTTTTAAGCCTTTAGTTTCTTAGTTGTATTCGGTTTTTTCAGGCTCTAAGCTTTTCTTCACTTTTGCCCTTGTACTTGTCTGCAACTCTCATAAAGAACTCGAACGACACTTGCTATCAGGTTGACTGTTATATTGACGTGTGGGGCTATGTCTTGTGGGACCGTATGGGGCTGGTAGGTTGGGGTCATGTTTGATAGTTACGTGCGCATGAGTGAGTTCTCTGTCTCTGTCGCACAAATTAACAGTTTTTAGAGTGTTTTTTCCCTCTCTCTCGCTAGCGGTTATCCTTTTTGCCTAAATTGATAGCAAATCTAGAGCGGCTTCTCTTCCTGTCTTTCTTCACTCATTCGTTCCTTTTAGCTCTCATTTTTCGCAATCTTGTAGCAAATCTAGAGAAAATCGAGTAGCAAGTCACAACAACAACAACATACATTAGAAAACAAAACAAATATAGATAAGCTTCTTACAACATCCAATATAGGATATATTAACGATAGATTGTACCTAAACAAGGTTCACCACATACGCTACTCACCAGCCACCAGCAAACACACAACATATATATAAAAATATAAAAAGCTTCTTTACAGCACCAGCATACACGCTCACCACCTCTTGGCATCTGTATTTTTCCTCTAGCGCTTCCTCCACTTATGGCCGTCCAGTCCCTTTCTTGGGCGCCTTAGGCTTGACCGGAGATATAAGACCCTCTGCTATGGCCACCTGCTGGAGGTTGTGGAGGTGAATGATGAGCGCCTTGTGATCAGCGAAAAAGACGTTAACGTTGACTGACTCGCCGACCTTGGAGTGGCAGGAGCTCACGTTCTCGGCATATGTCATAAGGCAGTTGAAGTCGTTGGCCCCGAGTCTCCTTTTGCAAAAGGGACATCTGTAGACGTTGCCAGTGAAGTAGGCATCGTACTGGCCGGACCGCGGCCTCCTAAGCACCTGATGAGCCTTGGTGTGCTGGTGCATGTAAAATGCATACATGAATTTTTTTTAGTTTATTGATATATATTTTCACATATGTGCATCATACTAGTAGTTATTATCAATGTTCTTAATGATTTCAGAGATTTTCTAAACAATCTCCCTCCCCTGGTTCTAACTCCGTCCGGCGGAATATACCTTCTGTTAGTATTTTTGACATTACATAAGCTACGAAACTCCAAAAAGGGCAAGGTCAGAGGCCACGGTTCACAAATTTTGAGAGGCATACAACAAGCCAAAGAAGGACCAGAGGGGCTTAATGTGCTAGAAAACTAGGTCCCATGGCGCGGCCAACCATGTAGGGCGCGCCACCTAGGGTCTTTTCATCCTCGGTCGTTCGATTTGCTTCATCTTTTGCCCACGGAGTTGTTTTGACCTAAAAACGTCTATATACATCCCCTCTTAGCCGTACTCAACACATACAGAGGCATAGATCGAAAACACCAAAACGTAGAGTCTAGAGACCGCCACCGGAGGAAGATTATTAGGGGGAATCGCTGCCGAAATCGCCTCCGGCCACCTCTCCTCCTTCACCAACTCCTCATTACTCTCCATGATGAGAGGGGAGTAGTCCACTGCCTGTACTATGGGTTTGTGGTGGTAACTTGATCTAATATCTCTATGATCATTGTTGAAGTCCTTATGATGTGCCTTGCATGATTATGGATCTAACTATGTAATTTCTATGGTGGATATTGTGGTATGAGATAATAGTTGTTATGCATTTACCATTGTGTTGGATATTTTATGGCTTGTCATGCTTTGGAAATATTCTATGATTCATGCAATGGTTTGATCTATGCGAGATGCCTTGTTTACCCATGGCATGGGGTATTTAACATCACCAAGTGGAGGTAGATGAGAGAGATGTGGTAATACACACAACAAATAAATCATTGCATTAGTGTTTCGAGGGTTTTGAGTAGGTAATAGGTGGCTGAGTGACAGCGGCATATGTATTGAGTGACACAATTCATCCAAACATCCTCTATCTAGGGGTAAAAGGGAAAAGTATGATGTGTGGTGTGACAACAACCAACACTAGCCTTATTACAAGGGTGACCTAGCATCACAAATGAGTATTTATTTCAATTAAATTTTTAGTACATATTGTTGAAGATATGCCCAAGAGGCAATAATAAAAGTTGTTATTATTATATCTTTGTGTTTATGATGAATGTTTGCATCCCATGCTATAATCGTATTAACCGGAAACATTAATACTCGTGTGATTTGTAAACATGTAAGAGTCCCTAGTAAGCCTCTTGTTAGACTAGCTTGTTGATTAATTGATGATCATGGTTTCCTGATCATGAACATAAGATGTTATTAATAACAAGGTCATATCATTAGGAGAATGATGTGATGGACATACTCCTATAGTTAAGTGTAGCATAAGATCAAGTCATTTAAAAGTTCATTTGCTATAAGCTTTCAAATACATGGTAACCTAAATCCTTCAACCATGAGATCATGTTAATCACCATCACCGGATGGATGCTTTGATGACATCAAACACCACTTTGTATTTGGATGGTTATAAAGGTGGCATTGAGTACTCTGAAAGTATGTGTTGAGGCACATGGATCAAGAGTGGGATTTGTCCATCCATATGACGGATAGATATACTCTGGGCCCTCTCGGTGGAATTTCATCCAATTGGCTTGCAAGCATGTGACTAGGTCACAAGGGATCACATATCACGTAACAAGTAAAGAGTACTTATCAGTAACGAGGTTGAACTAGGTATGTAGAGATACCGACGATCAAACCTCAGATAAGTAAAGTATCGCGAGACAAAGGGAAATTGGTATCGTATGTAAATGGTTCATTCGATCATGAAGTCATCGTAGAAATATGTGGGAGCCATATGAATTTCTAGATTCCTCTATTGGTTATTGATCAGATACGATCATGCCTGCATAGTTCACGAACCGTAGGGAGATACACTTAAGGATTTAATGTTGTTTAGTAGATAGGAATGTGAATTGGAGACCAAATGTTGTTCCGAGTCTCGGATTGGATCCGGGACATCACGAGGAGACCCAGAATGGTCCGGAGAATAAGATTCATCTAAGGAAAGTCCAATTTCGGGGTTCGGAAATGTTTTTGGTGTATTCACCGGAAGCTTATAAAAGGTTCTGGAAGATCCACCACCTCGGGGGTAAGGGTATTGGAATGTGCCATGCCAATGTGGAATGGTTGCATCATACCCTAGGTCACTTGGCTGGGCAATAGGAAGAGAAATAATCAAACTCTAGTTTGAATAGTCAAACTCCAGTTTAAAAAGTCAAATCCTAACATTGAAAGTCAAACCAAGTGGAGGGAGAGAAGGAAACCTACATGGGAGAGGTTTCCCTCTCCCTCCTTGCCGCTGGCCACACAAAGGGAGTTGGGGGAGGACTCGGCCTCCCCTAGTCGCCTCTCCCACCCATAAAAGGAGGGGGTGGGGCACCCCCTTGGACCCCACCCAAAACCCTAGGCCGCCGCCCCTCCCAAGTTGTTGGCGCCCTAGACCCTCTCCAAGCCGCCGCCACCTAGCCCTAGCCCTAGCCACCGGCTCCCTCCTTCTCCTTGGTGTCTAAACTCTAGCCACTGAGGTCCTCTCTAATCCACCATACCAGCTCCGGCTTAGGCGAAGCCCTACAGGATCTACTCCTCCACCTCCACCACCACACCATCGTGCTGCTGGAATCGCGAGGAGATCTACAACCTCCGCTGCCTGCTTGTAACACCCCGGTCACTCCGGACCGACGGCTGTCACTTCTGGCAGCTCAATAGGATCTCTATACTAACCCCACAGACCAACACTAGTCTTTTCTGCGCACATTGTCCTCACTCGTGCGCACCCGGTACCCACTTCCCGGTCGGTCACCCATCCTAGAATTGCTCTAGGCCAAGCACGCTTAACCTTAGAGTTCTTTTCGAATGAGCTTCCGGAAAAGAAGTTGCAACTTGTTGGTATGGGTTTCCTATCAATCCTATTGAGCCATGCGCCAGGGTCTCACACTGCTGGAACAAGGGAGAGGAAGATCTTCATCGAGTACCATACATGTGATGGACTATGGAAGCGCTGCCAGAATATGGCGCCGGAAGGATCGTCTACACGATCTTGAGATCGTCAAGTGAATGACTACATCAACCACGAGAATCTGATATCGTTAAACGCTTTGGATCTATGAGGGTTAGTACTCTACAAACTTGTTGTACTGATCTCGTAGATTAGATCTTGGCTTGTGTGTGTTCATGTGGTAGAACTTTTTTCCCTGCTACGAACCCCTACAGTGGTATCAGAGCCAACTCTATGCATAGATTTGTTGCATGAGTAGAACACAATAGTTTTGTGGGCGTTGATGTTTTTGTTGTCGTTTTCTTTTTGTGTACTTTGCATCTTGCGGGATGGTGGGATGAAGCGACCCGGGCTAACCTTACATGTCATTGTACATGAGACTTTCTCCATGCTCAACGTGCAACTTGTATTGCACAAGTGGCTTTGCAGGTGTCTGTCTCTCCCACCATAGTGAAGATTCAATTTACAACGGGCACTTGACAATACTTGTATCAACATTGTGGTTCATGTTCGTAAGTTAGAACGGTTCTTTTGCAAAAGCCCTAGCCACGTAAAACATGCAAAGAAAATTAGAGGCGACTAACTTGTTTTTGCAGGGCTTGTGTTGTGATGTGATATGGCCATGATTATGATTACATGTGATGTATGCAATGATCCTTATTATAAGTTGGCAACCGGCAGGAGCCTTATGGTTGTCTTTAAATTTCGTTTAAGACATGTGTGTCTATTCATCAAGTAGTTGTAATAGTTGCTATTGGTGGAGGTCAACCATGAAGCGGCGCCATTGACATTGACGCCACGTCGGTGATGATGGAGATCATGTTCGTGATTGGAGATGGAGATCAAAGGCACAAGAAGAAAGGCCATATCATATCACATATTATGAATTGCATGTGATGTTAATCCTTTTATGCATCTTGTATTGCTTAGATTGCAAAGGTAGCATTATAAGATGATCCCTCTCACTAAATATCAAGTAATAAAGTGTCCGTCCTTAGTAGGCACTGTTGCTAAGACTCGCCGTTTTGAAGCACCACGTGATGATCGGGTGTGATAGATTCTACGTGTGCATACAATGGGTGCAAGCCAGATTTGCACATGCGGATACTAAGATTAACCTTGATGAGCCTAGCATGTACAAACATGGTCTCAGAACACGGAATACCGAAAGGTAGAGCATGAGTCATATAATTGATATGATGAACATGTTGATTGTTCGCCTTTGAAAATACATCATCTCTCGTGATGATCGGACTTGGTGTAGTGGATTTGGTTCGTGTGATCACTAAAACAATGTGAGGGATATTGTTTTGAGTGGGAGTTCACCTAGTTAATTTAAGAATTAAATTTGAACTCAATTTGTCATAAAATTAGTCTAAACTCTTTGCAAATATGTTGTAGATCATGGCAACCCCTACCACCGTTTTAATGCATTCCTAGAGAAAGAAAAGTTGAAATACAATGGAAGCAACTTCACATAATGGTTCTGTAACATGAGGATTGTCCTCGATGCTGGAAATTTGACCTATGTGCTGGATGCACCGCTAGGTGACCCACCTGCAAATACCGCGTCTCGGGATGAGCACAATGTGTATGACACAAAGCGTGATGAATACAATCTTGTGAAATATGTGATCCTTGTGTCGATGGAGACCGCGCTTTAAGAATGCTTTGAACTTAGCAGCGCTGCTGCCATGGTGAAGGAACTCAAAGCCATGTTTGAGAGCCAAATCTGTGCTAAGAGATATATGATCTCTAGCGAGTTCTTTGGTGTTATGATGAAGGAATACAACTCTATGAACGATCACATCATGATGATGATGCACTATGTTCAATGTCTCAAGGTACTAGGATATGAAATCCCAGTTGATCTTGTGATAGATAGAGTTATGCAAACGCTCACACCCAGTTACAAAAGGTTTGTGCTGAATTACAAGATAAGTGGTGTGATTGGTCGCTCACTGAACTTGCTGCCACTTTGGTGGCTACCGAAGTAGACATGAAGAAAAAGGATGAGCTCAAGGGTAACTTCGAAGGCAACAAATCCGTTGCTGCACCTGAGAAGAAGACCCAAGTTGGCGCTAGTCCTAATTCAGAATGCTTTTATTGCAAAGAGTGTGGTCACTGGAAGCAGAATTGCCCCAAGTACCTGGCAGATCTGAAGAACGGCAACATCAAGAAGAAAGGTATATTCGACATAAATGTTATTGATGTGTATCTTACTAGTAAGCATAGTAGTGCCTGGGTATTTGATGCTAGTTCGGTTGCTCATATTTGTAACCTGAAACAGGTGCTACAGAATAAATGAAGACTAGCGAGAGACGAGGTGACGATGCGCGTTGGAAATGGCTCCAAGGTTGATGTGATAGCTGCTGGCACGCTCCCTCTTTATATACCATCAGGGTTAGTTTTATACTTAAATAATTGTTATTTGGTTCCATCGTTGAGCATGAACACTATATCTGGATCTTTTTTATTGTGAGACTGTTACTTATTTAAGTCCGAGAATAATGGTTGTTCGATTTATAAAAGTAATATCTTTTATGGTCATGTGCCTATGATAGATGGTATATTATTATTGAATCTCAATAGTACTGATACACATGTTCATAATATAGATGCTAAACATTTGAAATTGAATGATAATTCTGCATACATGTGGCACTATCGTCTTGGTCACATTGGAGTGAAGCGTATGAAGAAACTCCATTCCGATGGACTTCTTAAATCACTTGATTTTGAATCACTTGAAAGATGTGAAGCATGTCTGATGGAAAAAATGACTAAGACTCTATTCTCTGGTATAATGGAGAGAGATACGGACTTATTAGAAATCATACATACCGATGTGTGTGGCCCAATGAGTGTGGCATCGCGCGGTGGTTATCGTTATGTTCTTACTTTCACAGATGACTTGAGTAGATATGGGTGTATCTATTTTATGAAACATAAGTCCGAAACTTTTGATAAGTTTAAGGAATTTTAAAGTGAAGTAGAGAATCAACATAACAAGAAGATTAAATTTGTACGATCTAATCATGGAGGTGAATATCTAAGTTACGAGTTTGGCGAGCATTTAAATATATACAGAATACTTTCACAATTTACACCGCCGGGAACACCACAACGTAATGGTGTGTCTAAATGTCATAATCGAACTCTCTTAGATATGGTTTGTTCTATGATGTCTCTTATTGATTTATCGTTATCGTTTTGGGGTTGTGCATTAGAAACAGCCGCATTCACTTTAAATAGGGCACCATCTAAATCCGTTGAAATGACACCATATGAATTGTGATTTGGTAAGAAACCTAAATTATCGTTTCTTAAAGTTTGTGATTGCGAAGCTTATGTAAAGATGTTACAGCCCGACAAGCTTGAACCCAAAGCGGAAAAATGCGTCTTCATAGGATACCCTATGAAAACTATTGGGTATACCTTCTATCATAGATCCGAAGGCAAAATCTTCGTTGCCAAGAATGGATCCTTTCTCGAGAAGGAGTTTCTCTCGACATAAGTGACTAGAAGGAAAGTAGAATCGACAAGGTTGTCAAACCTTTTCTCGGACTTGAGATTATCACAGCTGTGGAAATTGTTTCAGTGCCGCATGCGCCAATAAGAGAGGAAGCTAGTGATAATGATCATGAAACTTCGAACGATGTTACTACTAAACCTCGTAGGTCGACGAGGACTCGTACCACTCCAGATTGGTATGATCCTGTTATGAGCGTCATGTTGGTGGATAACACCGACAACCCTGCGACGTATGAGGAAGCAATGATGAGCCCAGATTCCAAAAAATGGCAATAAGCCATGAAATATGATATTGGATCCATGTACAAAAACCAAGTATGGACTTTGGTGGACTTACCAGATGGCCGAAAGGTTGTCGAGAACAAATGGATATTCAAGAAGAAAATAGATGTTGATGGTAATGTAACCGTCTATAAAGCTCGACTTATCGCAAAATGTTTCCAATAAATTCAAGGCGTTGACTACAATGAGACTTTCTCACCTGTAGCGAAGCTAAAGTCTGTGAGGATTTTGTTAGCAATCGCTGCATATTATGATTATGAGATATGGCAGACGAATGTCAAAACGACGTTCCTCAATGGTGACATTGATGAAGAGTTGTATATGGCACAACACAAAGGTTTTGTCGATCCTAAAGATGCTAACAAGGTATGCAAACTTCAACGATCCATTTGTGGATTGAAGCAAGCATCTCGGAGCTGGAATCAACGTATTGATAAGGTGATAAAAAACTTTGGATTTATACAAACTTATGGAGAAGCTTGTATTTACAAGAAAGTGAGTGGGAGCTCTGTAGCATTCCTAGTGCTATATTTAGATAACATATTGTTGATTGGGAATGATATAAAACTTCTTAAAATTGTCAAAGACTACTTGAATAATACTTTTTCAATAAAGGATCTTGGCGAAGCTGCTTACATATTAGGCATCAAGATTTATAGAGATAGATCAAGACGCTTAATAGCGCTTTCACAAAGTACATATTTGGACAAGGTTCTAAAGAAGTTTGGAATGGAAGAAAGCAAGAAAGGGTTCTTTCCCATGTTGCCCAATATGACCTTGAGTAAGACTCAAAGTCCAGCTACGACAGAAGATAGAGAGAACATGAACAAAACTCCATATTCCTCAGCCATAGGTTCTATCATGTATGTCATGCTATGTACAAGATCGGATATTACATATGTTGTTAGTTTAACTAGCAGATATCAAAGTGATCCAGGAGTAGATCATTGGATAGCGGGCAAAAATATCCTAAAGTACTTAAGAAGGACTAAGGATATGGTTATTTCTTATGGAGGTGATGAACAACTCGTTGTAAATGGTTACACCGATGCTAGTTGGAACACCGATCCAGATGATTCTAAATCACAATCTGGATACGTATTTACTTTGAATGGTGCACCAGTAAACTGGAGGAGTGCTAAACAAAGCATTGTAGCGATATCTTCAACAGAATCGGAATACATATGGATGAAGGAATTCATTGCAAAGCTTGGTGTGCTTCCCTAGTGTGTTGGACCCAATGGCTATCCACTGTGACAACATGGGTGCCATAGACAATGCGCAGGAGCCAAGGTCACACAAGAAACTAAAGAATATCAAGCTACGTTTTCATGCTATTCGCGAGCATGTCCAAGATGGTGACATAAAGATTTGCAAAGTACACATAGATCTGAATGTGGCAGGTCCGTTGACTAAACCTCTCCCTAGGGCAAAACATGAACAACACCATAACGCCATGGGTTTGGAGAAGATGGGGATGCTGGAGATCGCGAGACGGTTAACAGACACGCAACAAGGGGACACGAGGTTTACCCAGGTTCAGGCCCTCGGAGGGAAAACCCTACTCCTGCTTGTCTGTTCTTGATTACTGCGGAACCGAAGGTTACAGGGGGTGCGCAGATGCGATCTGGCGTGAGGTGTGTGTATGAGTTGTCTAGATCTTCCTCGTCGTGCCCTCCTAGCCTTTATATAGATAAGATAGGTCCGAGAGTAGGTCGAGTCGGTTACAAGTTAGGGTTTTGCCCTTGAATATTCTATCTATAGCTTGACCGTGTTCTCCAAGGAGTCGAACTTCTATTGGGCTTGGGCCACCCAGAATCTCCTTGGTAGCAAGTCTTCATGTGGGCCTTCCCTGGGCTAGACCAGGTATACTAATGTGAGGCACTCATAGAGTATATCCATTTCAGTAGCCCCCGAGTGTTTAGTCGAATTGTATATTTGACTGGAGACTCTATAATCTTTTGGGTGCTTCTCATTCGAACTTGTCTTTAGAATAAATATGTTAGTTCATAGGGATTGTTGATACGTGTGCCTGACTCACCCGACGGATCAGGGTCAGTTAACTGTCATTGGAAAAAACAACACGATCTTCTTCAGACCCGAGTCCCCAGACTCAAATCTAGAACAATGCTGGTGAATTCGACTCAGGCCGTTGAGGTCTTACACGTGTTGAACTCCAGTGTTTTAAGTTATATACCCAAGGAGTCCGTCGGGATTTTTCATCGTGCCTGTTGACACGGTATGTTACTGGTAGAGCGCAGTCAGGTGTGTTACCAGGCCATCAGATGATATCTGAAGGGTTTATCTTTGCATCGTAGACACAACATCCGAAGGTTTATCACCACGGAGGTGTTTCGGGTGACTAAGGAGACTGTTTCTCACTTAGCGTTAATTTGGAAAAAGTTGCGGAAAAGACTTTTGTCGTACTTGGTCCGAAGGATGTCATTCGAATAGTTCATAGGGTGCGGAACCAGCGCTCCCTATGGGAGTAGCCCCCGAGTGTTTGTTCGAGTCGTAGACTCGAGCGGAGACTTTAGTTCTGTGGATGCGGATGTTCGATTGTCTGTCCGAAGGACGTATATTTTCGAATGCGCGACCAGCGCTCTCTATGGGAGTAGCCCCCGAGTCCATAGTGGAGTCACAGACTCGACGTAGGACTTAAAGATTTCTTCGAGGCATTTTTACTATTTTATTATCTCAGGTGCGCGACCAGCGCTCTTGATAGGAGTAGCCCCCAAGTAGTTGGTCGAGTCATAGACTCGAGTAAGTACTTTTGTTCAGTCGAAAGTTTCGAGCCGTTCCTGGCTTTCCTTTGATGATGTCATTGCTGACGCTTGGTGAGCTCAACCGTCTACGGCAGCAAGACGATGCGACGGGACGACTGTGGGTCCCACCTTCTAACGTGGATTTGACTAGTCATGCGTAACTTTGGCGAAAATTACCGCGTCTCCTCGGTTCCCGTGCATAGTGGATGGCATGTTCATGATGGTTCGGGCGGCTATTGACATGTGTACGGTGAGATGGAGAGCACGCATTAGGGCTTCTGCATCGACGACCTCGCTTCATCTTCTTCGCCCTTTTATACTGGGGCTACTGACAACTTTTCGAATGCAGATGGCTTATCATCGCGGTTGCGGCGCTGCCATGTTTGGGTGGTCCTTCCACTATCGCGGTAGTTGCCACCGTGGTACCCGCCGTTGCGGTTGCCATCATCGCGGCGATTGGCGTAGCCAGCCGCAACCATATCGATATCTTCACGATCATCGTAAACACGTGATCTTCTCTTTCCGCGATGATCATGCCTGCGACCGAAGTAATCTTCATCATCCGAAAATGCTTGGTTGACGGCATCCTTGCAATCGGCCTAGCGATTGGCGATGTCCATCAGGTGATCGATGGTTTTGGGCTTGACGCGGCCGAGCTCCTCCTTGAATTCATGGCGCCTGACGCCGCGGTTGAAGGTGTCGATTGCCCTCTCCTCAGAGATGTTTGCGGTGGAGTTTTTGATGATGGACCAGCATAGTATGTACAAGTGGATGGACTCGTTGGACCGCTGGCAGCAGGCCCGTAGCTCTTCGATTGAAGCTGCTCTCTTGCTGGTGCCCTTGAAGTTGTGTATGAAGCTATACGCAGCTCTTCCCAGCTGCGGATGGAGCCGGAGGGGAGACTGTTGAGCCAGGCCCTGGCTCCGCCAGTCAGCTGCAGCTGAAGGCACTGCATGACTGTGTTTTTTCTCCAGCCGTGGAGCTTGACTGACGACAGGTGATTGTCGAGCCAAATCTTCGGCTCTTGTGTGCCGTCGAATTTTGGGTTGTCCGAAGGGAGTTTGAAGCTTTTCGGCATCCGTGATTGCCATACGGCCCTGCTGAAGCACCTGGCACCGCACAGTTACCCGTCATCGTCTTCAGACTCAATTGAGAATGCGCGCTTGGCGCGTGACTCGTCGATCTTGCGCTGTGCAAGCTTGCTACAAGCATCGTAGTTGCTGCTCCTGTGCCGTGGGCTATGGCGGCGTTGAGGCAGGTCATGCTCTTCCTCCTCGGATGAGGGTGTGCGGCTTCGAGTGAACTTTACCGCGGACTTTTTATTCGGCTCCGCGGGTGTTTCATTGTGGAGCGCAGATCCAACGAGTCTGAGTCCTGCAAGCGCAGATTTGTGGATCGCGTTCCTTGGGTCACCTGCTAGTGGCGGGTTGGATGTGAGGTAGGTGGTGGCCGCCATGACCGTGGCTTGTGGCGTATTGGGCATGATGTTTCCCTATGATTCCATCGTCATGAAGGACATGTCGTGTGCCTTGGTGTCCTCGCGTCGTGCCTCAGGGTTCATGCGCTCTAGGCGAGAGCGATATTTGCCACCATCGTGGCCCTTCGAGGTAGAGTCGCCGGCGGAGAGCGCAGCTCGCCGCATGCTCGGCTCGTCAGCCGCTCGCCTGCGCTGATCGAGCTTGTTTTGCTACTTGATCTGGCAATTGTGCTCCTCGACGAGGAGCAAGTGATAGCCCATCAATACGTCACAAGGGGCGTCGATAGGTAGAGGGCGAGTGACTCGCACGACGGCACGCACCTTCTCACAGTCCTTGTTGGAGAGGTGGATCTGGACGTGGTTTGTACCCTCGTTGCCTCGAGGTGCCCTATTCCCATTGGGATCTGGAAGGGGTGACCCATTTCCTTCTTTCTTGGCCTGGAGGTTGGGAGGAGGATTCGGAGGGGGATTCAGTGGCGTCTCATTTTTTCGTCGATGTTGCCGTTATGGATGGCCACGCACATGTAGCGCGGGGAGAGATTGATACCAGCAGCTCTCGGATCCAGAACCGTAGGTTCCTTATTCCGTGGGAGGGTTGCAGAGGTCGGAGTTGCAGCTGTCGTTGTCATCCGAATCGTCCGTCAGCAACAACGTGTGCAGGGCATCGATTGGTGGGACCCACAAGATAGGCCTGATTGATGGGAGTGGCACCCGCTCTGGAAGGCGTATGGTGCCGGTTTTGCCCACCTGGAAGCAGCCGAACAACATCTCGGATCCGTCGCCTACGGACTCAAAATCTTTGCGGGTGGCTGGTGAGTGGGCGGTGAAGTCGAAAGCGCCGAAGAGAAGGTGATTCTCCATCGCCTAGGAAACGTAGATTGCTTCGGATGGAACCATCACAACCGCACGATCAGCATCCCCAGTTCCCACAGACGGTGCCAATTGATGAGGGTTCGACTCGTCAATGTCCATTGTTATGGACTTGGGTTTTGGAGAAGATGGGGATGCTGGAGATCGCGAGATGGTTAACAGACACGCAGCTAGGAGACACGAGGTTTACCCAGGTTTAGGCCCCCGGAGGGAAAACCCTACTCCTGCTTGTCTGTTCTTGATTACGACGGAACCGAAGGTTATAGGGGTGTGCAGATGCGATCTGGCGTGAGGTGTGTGTATGAGTTGTCTAGATCTTAGGTCATATCATTAGGAGAATGATGTGATGGACATACTCCAATAGTTAAGCGTAGCATAAGATCAAGTCATTTAAAAGTATGTTTGCTATAAACTTTCAAATACATAGTAACCTAAATCCTTCGAGCATGAGATCATGTTAATCACCATCACCGGATGGATGATTTGATGACATAAAACACCACTTCATAACTGAGTGGTTATAAAGGTGGCATTGAGTATTCTGAAAGTATGTGTTGAGGCACATGGATCAAGAGTGGGATTTGTACATCCATATGACAGATAGATATACTCTAGGCCCTCTTAGTGGAATGTCATCCAATTGGCTTGTAAGCATGTGACTAGGTCAGAAGGGATCACATATCACAGAACGAGTAAAGAGTACTTATCAATAACGAGGTTGAACTAGGTATGTAGAGATACCGTCGATCAAACCTCGGATAAGTGAAGTATCACGAGACAAAGTGAAATTGGTATCGTATATAAATGGTTCATTCGATCACGAAGTCATCATAGAAATATGTGGGAGCCATATGAATTTTCAGATTTCTCTATTGGTTATTGATCGGAGAAGTGTCTCGATCATGTCTTCATAGTTCACGAACCGTAGGGAGTCACACTTAAGGATTCAATGTTTTTAGTAGATATGGAATGTGAATTGGAGACCGAATGTTGTTCGAAGTCTCGGATTGGATCCGGGACATCACGAGGAGACCTCGAATGGTCCAGAGAATAGGATTCATATAAGGAAAGTCCAATTTCGGGGTTCGGAAATGTTTTTGGTGTTTTCACCAGAAGCTTCTAGAAGGTTCTGGAAGGTCCACCACCCCGGGGGGAAGGGTATTGGAATGTGCCATGCCAATGTGGAATGGTTGCATCATACCCTAGGTCACTTGGCTGGGCAATAGGAATAGAAATAATCAAACTCTAGTTTGAATAGTCAAACTCGAGTTTGAAAAGTCAAATCCTAACATTGAAAGTCAAACCAAGTGGAGGGAGAGAAGGAAACCTACATGGGAGAGGTTTCCCTCTCCCTCCTTGCCGCTGGCCACACAAGGGGAGTTGGGGGAGGACTCGGCCTCCCGTAGCCGCCTCTCCCACCCATAAAAGGAGGGGGTGGAGCGCCCCCTTGGACCCCACCCTAAACACTAGGTCGCCGCCCTTCCCAAGTCGCTGGCGCCCTAGACCCTCTCCAAGCCGCCGCCTAGCCCTAAACCTATCCGCCAGCTGCCATACTTCTCCTATACATCTAAACCCTAGCCACCGAGGTTCTCTCTAATCCACCATACCCGCTCCGGCTTGGGTGAAGCCCTGCGGTATCTACTCCTCCACCTCCACCACCACATAGTCGTGCTGCTGGAATCACGAGGAGATCTACAACCTCTGCTTCCTATTGGAACAAGGGAGAGGAAGGTCTTCATCGAGTACCGTACGTGTGACCGACTGCGGAAGCGCTGCCGGAAGGATCGTCTACACGATCTTGAGATCGGCAAGTGAATGACTACATCAACCACGAGAATCCGATCTTGTTAAACGCTTTGGATCTACGAGGGTTAGTACTCTATAAACTCGTTGCACTGATCTCGTAGATTAGATATTGGCTTGTGTGTGTTCATGCGATAGAATTTTTTTGTTTTCCATGCTAACCCCTACACATATAGCCGCCATAAAGTTACCATTTAGAAATTATCAAAGCAGAGGCTTTGGTAAAAAGTGGATAAAGTAGATTGAGATGATTTTTTCTTCTAGCACTTCTCAATCTTATTGAATGGTGTTGGTGGAAAGAAATTTTACTGTAGAAGAGGTGTGAGACAGGGAGATCCTCTTTCGACTTTGCTTTTTGTGTTGGCTGCTAACTTGCTTCAATCAATCATTAATAAGTCAATGAACCAACAACTGATATCTGCACCTTTGGATTGTCCTGCATGCCTTGACTTTCCTATAATATAATAGTATGTTGATGATACTCTAGTTGTAATGAAGGAAAATGCCATGGAACTCGCTTGTCTAAAAGCAATCCTTCATACTTCTGCTGATTCAACTGGCTTGAAAGTTAACTACCATAAGTCTAACATGATTCCCATCAATTTGGATTCAGAGAGACTCTCCCACTTCACCAACACTATGCACCAGAGTGGAAGTGTCCCTGTCACTTACCTAGGTTTGCCTCTTGGTCTCACTAAACCAACACTATAGTATTTCCTTCCAATGGTACAAAGATAAAGGAGACTTTGTGGAATTACAGATTTCTTAAACTATGGAGGAAAATTGAAAATGATTAAACATGTCCTGACTTCACTTCCTTTATTTTATATGTGCTCCCTGTAAATACCCATTACCATTAAAGACCAGGTCATCAAATACACGAGACATTGTTTGTGAAGAAAGAAGAGTAATGATGTCCTAGCAAAGGGGACTACTTTAGTTGCATGAGACAAAATATATAGACCAAAGAAGCAAGGAGAGCTGGGTGTTCTAAACATCAACACTCAAAACAATGCTCTACTAATGAAGAATCTGGACACGTTCTTCAACAAGCAGGATATCCCTTGGGCTAGTCTAGTCTGAAATACCTATTATAATAATAACAAATTATATGATTAACATTTGGAGGGATCCTTTTGGTGGAAATCTCACTTAAACTTACTAGACATTTATAAGGCCATGGCAAAGGGTAATTTAGGGGATGGGAAAAGTATTCTTTTCTGGACTGACCTCTAGCAGGAGCATTGTCTTCAACATAAATTCCCTCACCTACTTTCCTATGCCAAGAAGACTAATAACAGAGTTCATGAAGTCATACACACTAAATACCTTGAAGATCTTTTTTACCTGCCTCTGTCACACCAAGCCTTTGCTGAATTTGTAAATATGGAAGTCATATGCAATCAGGCAGTGATCAGAACACGTGAAGGGCAAAGATATGAATGGAGTTATATTTGGGGAAGAAATTCTTTCTCCTATAAGTGCATTATTATTGGGCATCAACCTACCCCCCACCCCCCACACACACCCCACACGCGCGCGCACACACACACACATTTCTTGGCTTTAGAATTCTTCTTGTCAATAAAAGCATAGATTTTTCTTTTGGCTTCTACTGATGGATAGACTAAATACCATAAACTTACTAAGTAGAAAGAACTTCCAACGCCTATTCCCGTGCTACTCTAAGGGTGTGTTCGGTTCCTGAAACCAAGTGGAATGGACCGGAACCATTCCGCACCTAGAGCCAATTCTTGTGTTTGGTTGTGGAATGGAACGTAATCGGGTGATTCCTCGGAAGGGAATATTCTCCTCATATGCGAAATACACCCGATGGAATGTGGTGGAACAGTTGTTAATTAGCCGATGTTAATTACGAAGCACTCTAATAATCGAGTTGAAAAATAATTAGCCGTTGTTAATTATGATTTCGAGATTAAAAGGGCCATTTGCCATTGTTAATCACGATTTTGAGACATTCCGTGCTTTCCAAATCCCCTCAACCAAACAAAAATGATGTTAATTACAACTTTGAGATTAAAAAGACCATTAAGCACTATTAATTACGATTTTGAGATTAAAAAGGTCATTTTTCACTGTTAATTATGATATGGAGGTATAAAATTAACTTTAATCTCGTTCCGTTCTGCTCTCCAATTCCCCCAAACGAACAAAACCGGAACCATTTTGTTCCTCTTTTTTATCCAACTAAACACAGAAACGAAACCGACTCATTCCAATAGAATATAACCATGACATTTCATTTCACTTCGTTTCTAAACCAAAAAATAAGAACTCACTGCTCAACATATCCAAACCAAAAGAAACCCCCTGAACTATTAGATTCTTTTCGGTATAAAAGGATGAAAACTCACTGCTCACCAACGACAACATATTCAAACCAAAACGCCATTGGCCAACAAATACTCAGACCCGGAAAGGAAACCCCTCCACCCTTCCCGTTCCATCCCCAACGGTCGACCCAATAACCCGTCATGGCCGCCGCCGCCCGCATCGGCCTCCCACCGGCGGAGGATGATCCGCTCGAGAGGGGAGAATCGGAGGAAGAGGAGGTGGAGAGCGACGAAGAGGGAAGCGATGATGGGTTGGAGGATGCGAACCTCGCAGACTGCGAACTCGATGCGGGCTCCGACGAGGACCCCTCTTTCGACCCCGCCGCCGACAGGGGCCCGGAGGGGGAGGCCGCGCTGTGGTCCGGGATGGCCCGACTGTCCATCTCCGCGCGCAAGGGCAGGTTAGTACTTTAGTACTAGACACCGGTTCCCTTCTCTTCCCTAACTGGGTAATTCCGTTCAATTTCTCTGATCACAAAATCGTATACGGAAATACGAAGTATATTATACTTCCTCCGTTTTAAAATATAAGATGTTTTAGGTTTGTGAAGAAAATGAATCTAAACTTGTTTTAGTACGTAGGTTCACTTAACTTTAGGACGAATCTTTACACTAAAAGAAGTCTAGATTCATTTTCTTCACAAACCTAAAACATCTTATATTTTAAAACGGAGGGAGTATGTCTCTGCGGTCTTTTCAATGTTCGTTTGCTCTGCTCGCGTCGTGGAGTCCATTTTTCTGCAGTGGATTTTTTTACATCCCTCGGAGATTAGAATTCTGTATGAATTTCCCAAATTTCAGGAAAGGATCTGTGGCGCCGAAGATGGGAAAGGAGGACAGTGATCTTTTGGCGATGGTAGACAAGTTGATGTGCGGTGAGCTCCGGAATCTTATCTTCTGCCACATAATGTACCCTTACAAGTGGCGTGTACAAATTGTAAATTAAACGGCCTTGTAAATAAATTTGCAAAGACATGAGCTTGTCAGGAAATTGAGATGCACATTACACTGACACAACACAAATATGGAGATAATGAACTTCACTGCTCAATTCTGATGTCTGTATGAACAAACTTACAAAAACTACTTATAGAACAGCCGTTTTAGGAAAACAATGACAACACCGAGTTTCAGATGTACCTTCAGCTCTCATTTCAATCTAAACTAGAAGCAAGAACTCACTTGCAGGAACATATCTTACGAATATTAGCCAAAAATTTCTTGGGTTGAAATTTAAAGGTGTAAATATTTGTCTTGGTGGTCCTCGTATAGTTGATGATATGGGTACTGTTGCAAAATGCAGATGGTCAGTTAGAGAAATTAAAGGTTGATGAATGCAAATCATACTTGAGGATGCACAAGTTGAGATTGTCAGGCAGGAAACAAGAGCTTCTAAATCGTATCAGAGAGCATATTGAGTATGAACTACATCACTTGTGTATTGATATTGAAACACTTTTTGTATTGATATTTCATTAAATAGCTGAGCTATGACTTTGTTTCGATATTTCCCTTGCCCATTGATGTAGTTACACTTTCTTGTGATTCCCAAATATGCAGGGTCAAAACTTTGGGTGATGTGAAGTATCCAGTGTCTAGCTTTGTTCTGAACTGTAAAGGTGAAAAGCCTCTTTCTAACTTAGTACATTACATGGTGCATTGATGTAAATTAATTTCAACAAATCAATTTGCTTATCTTAGTAAATGATTAGTCTTGTTAACTTGGAAGATGAGCTTCTTAGTTCTAGAAGAGATCATATGGTGTTACATGACTCTTTTCCATGTAATACTTTGGAGCTAAAGTCAATAATGCTTGCAGTTTTAACGGATCTTTTTTCTCTGGCTTTGTCCCATTTAAGTGCTACTTTTGTCACTCTTATGTAGCATTTTCTATTTTTTTTAGGGGATGCATGCAAAGGTGATGTTGTGATGTTTGAGCAAAATATTTACAGAAGGTAATACATATCAAGTAGATGTTTTGGATCTGCTCTAGCAATGGGCGTCATGTTTTAGTATTGCTGTAGGAAAAAAGGAGAACCTCGTGGAGTCAAAGGTCATCAATGTGGTCAGAGGACAAATGCAGGTCGAATCATCAAAGAAAGCTATGGCACTGCGAAGCAACAGCATACATTCACCGTGAGTTCCTTCCTTGAGTAACAGTATTGTAAGGTAGTCGTCTTCACATACTGTTTTTAACAATCAAGCAAATCTGCAACATAGGTCGAGATTTTCTGGAGTAAAGGGTACAAACCATGGCCTCCTCTTCATCCTCTTCTCATAAAGGGCAGAAATTTATACAAGGACAAGACTATGAGACAGGTTTGTTCTGTAATAAAATTTCATTTTTAGTGGGAAAGAGAGCCTTACAGTTTAATTGGTACTGATACGTTTTCTATCTTCATAGCCATGGCCTGATGAACAGGAGAGAAGCAGAGTCCTACAAGAAAAACATGCAAGAGGATTCGTTGCACGCAAGTCAAGGGATGTCAGGATTCATGAGAAAGAGATCAATAAGATGAGGAGATTTAATAGGTACGCCTATAATACTGTGGCATCAATATGATATTGTAATCTAATGTAACTTTTTGGTGTTTAGGGAAATAATGTAACTTGTGTGGTTTGATTGCATCTTAGCTAGTAGCAGTGTCCAAAATACGTGTAGTACCATGTTTTTTTTTAACTGAAAACTGTAGGGGAGGCCCCGATAGTAATGAGAAAATATGTACAAACGAGAGGCCATGTAGTAGCATATCACCCAACTAATGTATAAAATGGTAAAAGCATTTTACTTTTGAACTAGGGAAAAAATGTGTGCTGCTTTCAGATCATCTTATCCTGAGTTTGAAATTTATAGGAATCCCAAACCTGCTTACATAAAGCATTTTAACAATGGATTCAGCTTCTGATCTTAAACAAGCAAACAAATAACACAGTTTTGAGCTTCTACTCTAGAAGGCCAAGTGATGTCGGTACATATGAATAATTTGGAAGACAAGCTTGTTGAATTTATTGACTCTCAGCTATCGATCATGACTAATGCAGTCCATATTGTTCAACTTTTTCTTAGGGAAAATGAAACTATGGTTTTCTTAAATGAAGTTAACTAGGACGCTAAAGTATTCGAACAAAATACTGGAAAATGAGAAAACATTACTTTGTAAATCACATATGCAGATGTTCGAGTCCTTTTATATGGTTGTAGGTTTTCATCAGAAAAAAGATCATCTTCACGCCCTGTGAAAAAAACACGGTGAACATGATATTCATGAAATTTTGCAAGATAGAAAGTGCTTGGACATTTACATGTGCAGTTTTGTTGGAATTTTTCCTCATACAGAAAAGTAGTTTTTCACCAGGAGCATGGTTTCCCGGTTGCACCTTCAAAAAAATTCTGCCTTACATACAGGTTAGACTCAAAAGTGAAATGTACTGTGACACTTTAACCGAATATACCAGTATAGTAATAGCTCCCCATCAATTGGAATTACCACTCAAACCGGAGTCTTGCCTCTGCTTTGACCCTAAGCACCTTCGGCTTCCTCCTGTACCGTCGCATCTCATGGTTTTGACTGCAGCTAGCGACCACCTGCTACGGCGCTAGCGTTATGTACAATTTTCAAATGATGTTTTAGTGAACAGGATTAAAGAAAACAAGAGAAGCCACCACGACGCTTATGTATCTGGGCACACATAGCATTAGTTATTTAGTGTTATGATTTTCAAATAATATTTTGGTGAACAGGGTTAAAGATAACACAAGCAAAAGGCAAGAGAACGTGAATCAGATATCATCTCAAGAGGTTCCACAACAAAAGGTTATGTCCACGAATATTGTTGATCAAAGGTATTTCTGAATCCTATCATTCTATCCTATTACATCAGATTTGTGATTACATTCAGCTAAGGAAATAATCCCTTATAATCAGATGCTGGGAATTCTTGGGCATATAAATATGTTTTTGCTTTATTGTAATCTATTAGGTTCGATGAAAGGATGACTCCTTCCCTCCAGCATGGTCAACCTTGGAACGCAAGACAGCAACAACAGATTTCTTCAAAGCAAAATCCTGCAAATCATTTGCTCTATCAGCAACAACCCTATCACCAGCACTGCAACGAAGTGCTTCAACAGGAGAGTGCAACGAGAACTTCTAGGCCAGAGTTCATTGATCATCAGGTTCTCTCCGTCCAACATGTCAAACCAGAAAAAACAAGTCAGCAGCAAATACTGTCAAGGCCTACTCCCGCACAGAAAATTTTCAAGCACCCAACACAAGACAACGATCAGAGGCCTATTCCTTCACAGCAAACATTCAAGCATGTGGAGAAACACAATAATCAGCACCAGCACAATAAAGTGCTTCCGCAGGGGGGAACAGCAGGAACTTTCAGCATACTTGGTCAACCTTGGAATGCAATGCCACAGGAGAAAATATTGATCAGAAACCCGCCACAGCCACTCAAACATCAGCATCACAATGCAGTGCTTCTACAGCAGGGCGCAAAGAAGGAAGCTTGCAGCATACTTGGTCAACCTGGGAATGCAATGCCACAGGAGAAAATATCGATCAGAAACCAGGCACAGCCACTCAAACATCAGCATCACAATGCAGTGCTTCTACAGCAGGGCGCAAAGAAGGAAACTTGCAGAGTAGATTGCATTGCTGGCCGCAATTACCGTAGCGGCACAGAATCTGGTAAGCCCCCTTGCATTCAACACGTGGGAGCAGTGAACGCCAGGCAGCAGCACATATCATCAAAGCCAGCACTTCCGCAGCAGATCAGAAACTCTTACCATAGCACAGAATATGGTGAATCAGCATTCCAGCATCGTGGGGCTCAGCATGGCAATACACTCCAGCATGGCTCCAATGGTCATCCAATTGCTCACGTTGATCACCAATGGCATCATCCTCTCAAGCCTATCAATAAGGATTTCTGTTCAAGAAACCAAGTAGAGGATTACTATGATCATGGGCAATTGAATCGAGAGCAGTATCATTCTCAAGAGATATGCCATCAGAAACCGTATGGTCGCAGGCAAACAACTCAAGACCAGTATCATCAGCCCCAAAAGACCCATCATCAGAATCACCACGATAACTGGAGAATGAACCACAGCCAGTATCATTCCCAAGAGAACCATCCTCAAGATTACTGGTATGCCCAGCAGTTTCCACCACTGAAACCGTGCGCCCAGCAGTTTCCATCACTGAAGCCGGGCCGCTACTATCAACAAGGGTTGTGGTGCCCCTATGAGGAAAACTGCAAGTTCTCCCACGGCACCTGAAGAATGTTGAGTGAGCTAGTAATGTTTTGTGTAGTCAATCGCGTTAATGATTGTATAGGCGACACTTGAGAATTTTGGTGCTACTGTGTGGTGACCTATGTTTTGTGACATCTTACATGATATTTTGGGAGGCTTTGTTCATGAGGCCTACATGCAAAGAAGTATATTTTCCCAAACATTGAGAGTTATCGAAAATGTATGTTTCCTATTGCGCTTCACGTCAGGGTGTAAGTGGCCACAGCCTGTCCACGGCACCGCCAGCCGTTCCCGTTTAAACGAGTTACCAGACACCCACCAGCGGAACTACGAAACTGGCAGGCAGCCGCGGCTGGTCCGCTACCGCCGCGACTGGTACCTGCCTCTCCCTGCGTTCCTGAGTGTATTGTACAAGGTGTCAGGTCTGTCTACGACCGCACAACTTAACAGGAGAATTTGTCATCACTACGATCGAGTAGATAGGAGACGAACCAAACTTAAAGTCGGAATGGCGTTATCCATGCCGTGGTACCACTACCGACTTATATGTCAAATACTCCCTCCTTCCCAAAATAGATGTCTTAAATTTGTCAAAATTTGAATGAATCTAGACACTATTTGATTTATTCAAATTTTGAAAAAACTAAAACATCTATTTTAGGACGGAGGGAGTAAGATTTATACGGATGTATGTATGAATGGTGTCAGAGTATCTTTAGCCGATACCATATTAAGAAAAATGATACACATTATTCGGGGATGGAATCCATCCCCTGGCTCTGCCTTGCACGCCTTCTTTTTCGGGGCCGTGGGTTGTGGTGCTGTGGACCCCGCCATGCAGTGTATCCTCTCGTCCTCTCCTCCAGGGGCGGATCCAGCCAAAAAAATTTGTGGGGGCAGTTTAGATGAGTGGGGGCATTCCTAATATAATTTTAATTGTTTTGGAACCATTTTTCTCAAATATAAATGAAATACACAAGAATTCAAAAATTTGAGTGGGGGCCACTGCCCCCACTCGGCTCTACATGGGTCCGCCCCTGCTCTCCTCCACGCCAGAACGAGTCGAGAAGAAAAATCCTCTAGCGCGCCTTCGCTTGCCGCCGGCCGGAGCCCCTCCGCCCGCTCCGCCTCGCCATAGCTCGCCCGCACGCTAGCCTTACATCTCGCGCCGCCGCGCTCCTCTCGCTAGAGATGGCGGCCACACGACATGGCCGCCGCCCAGGACGTCCTAGTGCTCCGCCTCCGCCCCGCACCAGCCCTGCCTGCCGCCGGAGATGGAGGCCACCCGCCATGGATGCCACCCCTATGGAGCCCCGCTGCTTCGCCTCTATCGTGTCGCGCCTTCCTGGAAAGCTTGCCCCGCGGTGCTGCCATATACACCGAGAGATTTTGCTACAGACGGTCGACGTTTTAGCTACCGACAGCCATCGTTGTTGCTACCGAAGGCTGGTAGCTTTTCTATGGACGGAGTGGCGGATTTTAATGTTGGGGATTTTTTTGCTACGAACACGGGATTTGCTACATACATTTTTTTTTGCTCCAACTATGTGTGATTTTGCTATAATAGTGTAAATTTTTGCTACAAGATGACCGATCGATGGCCTCCGGAGAAGTCGTTTTGCTAGGTAGCAACTTTTTTGCTACAAAGTCTCCGACGATGTCTTCGGTGAAATATATTTTTGGCTACATTAACACATTTTATTTGCTACCACGGTTTTGTGGTTTTGCTATAATAGCGTTAAGTTTTTGCTACGCGATCTCCGGCCAGGTTCTTTCCGGCGAGTCTCCGGTGATATTTTCCGGCGAAGTCGGTTTTGCTATATTATTACTTTTTTGTCTACAAAGTCTCCGGCAAGTTTTCTGGTGAGGTCTCCGGCGAGGGTTGTCTTTTTGTTTTGTTTTTACGCGAACCGTTTTTGCTACGGTGTAAGAAAACCGGGCATTATGTAGCAAAAGCGGGATTTAGTGTAGCAAAAGCGGGATTGAAAGGGCACGTGTCAGCAGGAGGACCCGGGGGATAGGAAATTTTGATCCCCGAGGGACGAATAATCGTAAATTGCCAAAAATCGCAATTTTGCTTTTTTGCACCGAGGATCATCCGTCCCGCATATATTCGATACGGGAGCCTTCATGCGGGAAACTACATTCATTTTCCTCTTCCTTCCCCGCACAGAAACCCTCGTCACCGATTCCGGCCACCTCCGACGGCAAAAATCAAATGCCGCAATTTGGGCAGACATGGCGGCGCTTCTCCGCACCGTAGCAGGAGCTCCGGATCGCGAGCTCGCGTGACGCCGCCGTCGGAGGAGGTGTTGGGGATATACTTTTCGGGTATACTTACAAGACTCACTAACCAGGGTGGCCCACCAACAGGTTAGAGCTTTGCTTCACGGGCGGCCCAGTCAAAGAAAGAGGAGGAGCCATTTCCGGCTATGACAAGGCCCGGAAGAGTTACCGACTTAGGCATGTAGTATTACTTGTAATCCAAGTTGTATCTAGTTACCGACTCTGTAACGTATTCGGATAGGTCTCTCCTGTAACCCTAGGTCCTGGTGACTATATAAACCAGCCCTATGGGAGCCTTTAGGGCAATAACCACAATCACAACTCGCACAAGCGGACCTCTCTTGTAATCCGCTGTAACATCCGGCTCTTGCCAATATATTAATGGGTTGCTAGCAGGAGTAGGATCCGATCACCTTAGTCGGATCTGAACCTGGGTAAACTTGTGTTCGCCGTTCCCGGAACATCCGACGTCTCACACCCCATCTTCTCAATGCCTTTAGGACCCTCTATGGCATACTTGTCGACAATCCGATGACAGTTGGCGCCCACCGTGGGGCGGTTGACTTTCAGAGCTTCGTTCCAGGCGGAATCTGCGCGTGTAGGAATTAGCGAAACAATCGCCATGGGTCGCTCATGTCTACGCACTTCTATTCTTGTAGACAGTTGTTGGGCCTCCAAGTGCGGAGGTTTGTAGAACAGTAGCAAGTTTACCTTAAATGGATCACCCAAGGTTTATCTAACTCAGGGAGGAAGTGGTCAAAGGTATCCCTCTCAAACAACCCTGCAATCAAGATACAAGGAGTCTCTTGTGTCCCCAACACATCCAATACACTTGTCAGGTGTATAGGTGCACTAGTTCGACGAAGAGATAGTGAAATACAAGTGGTATGGATGATTATAAGTGGTAACGGTGTCAGAAAAGAGCTTCTTAAGAGTAGGAAAAGACTAAAGGCAAAAAGATGGAAGCAAGCAAACATGTAATAGATCTAGATGCAAACGATGTTTTAATGTTTAGAAACAAGGCCTAGGGATCATACTTTCACTAATGAACACTCTCTCATATAAATATATTCTCTTCATGATACTACTCTTAACTACTCTCTGGTTGGACACTCTAATCCAAGGTAGGGATATAACAGCGCACCTCAAAGTCCGCCTTTCCCATCTAGATAACTCCACACTGTCACCTTGAGCGCTAGATGGTTTCTAGCCTAAGTGCCACACAGGGTGTGCACGCTGTCACTTTCACACACATGGGGAAAAGCATAGATCTATTAAACCACGATGAGTATTTATGTAGACTCTAGCCTAAGTGCCACCATAGCGTGCACGCTCTCACTTTCACACACATGAGGAGAGCAGAGATCTATTGAAGCACTTGAGTAGCAAGGTAGGTCTACTAGATTACAAAGCTCATGATCACAACAAGATCATGCATATAGAGAGAGATGAACACATAGCTACCGGTAGATCCCTTAGCCTCGAGGAAGAACTACTCCATCCTCATCATGGGAATCAGCAACGGCGATGAAGATGGCGATGGAGATGGCTCCGGGGGCACTTCCCCGTCCCGGCAGGGTGCCAGAACAGAGACTTCTGTCCCCCAAATCTCTCCTTCGGCGGCGGCGGCGCTATGGAGGTTTTCGTGGCTTTCTGATCGATTATTTAGGGTTTTTGGGTCGGAGGCTTCTGATAGGCGAAGGAGGCAAGGTTGGTGGAGGGCCCCTATGGGCGCCACCAGGGCTGGCCGCGCCCACCTAGGGTGTGGCCACCCTGGTGTCCTGCTCCATCTCTGCTTCGTGGTTCCGTGTCGTGCCAGGTAAAATAATGACTTTGACTTTTGTCCCATCCAATTTCGAGAATATTGATTTTCTACCTTTTCTGGAACCAAAAACAGAAGAAAACAGGCAACTGGCACTATGGCATCTTGTTAATAGGTTAGTCCAGAAAAACATATAAAAACACCTCAAAGTGTAGACAAAGCAAATCAAAGTAGATACTAAACAAGCATGGAACATTAAAAATTATAAATACGTTTCTGACGTATCAATCATCCCCAAGCTTAATTCCTGCTCATCCTCGAGTAGGTAAGTGATAAAAAGAATAATTTTTTAGGTGACATGCACCATCAAGATCAAACCATTTGCAAGCATTGAAAGCTGAGATCAAAGAACTCTAAACATGAGCATGAAAGAAGAAGTTCTAACAATAAGACAAAGTAACTATGCATGCAACATGAAAGGTTATAAAGATTCATGAATAACAATGCATTGAAAGACGTTTGTTTGTTTCACATATAAAAAACATAGCATAGTGTCATTCAGCTTTTCCCTCATGGAATAGAAAAACATAAATGCATAGGAAACCTTCAAAGTTCATAAGGGTGACTAGATACAAATAGTTTAAGAATAAGCAATATCAACAATATGAATCAATCAATATGTTTTGGGACAATGCACATAGAACTAAGAATGGAAACTATGCTCTCTTAATTGGTGCCTAAGGATAGAAGGTGGAGACTCAACATAATGGTGGAATAAAGGCCCTCAACAAAGGGAAGCATGGATTTCAAGTTTCAAAAAGAGCTTCCAAAAATTATGGTACTTGTTAGCTTTCAGCCCTCGTTGCCCCTATCATAAGCATCTTGAAGTGATTAAGATTAAAGTGAACAAACTATGGAGTATATGCTTGACAAAGTATAAGTTGGCAATCTCATGTCCCTTGAATATGAGGGCTGCTCCTCATGCTACTCACCTTCAGTCACATGTAAGTTTTTGTCATAGTAAGTACATGTGTATCATAGAGAACCGCCAACGGGGTACCCCTTGCACATGATACAGGAGCTATCCCATAATCAAAATCACAAGGCAAGCAGACAATGAGAATCTCAGCAATCTTCTTATTTACCATGGGAAAATGGTTTTTTTCTCTCTTTCCTATTTTCCATATGTCTCTTTTTTTATAAGAACAAATCTTCATAAATGTCATTATGGTGATTCTGCAAGTTTCCACCATGATTAGGCATGGCTTAGGCTAGCGGCCCAGGCGTTTCTCTAACACACATACATAACTCCATGGACTTACAAGCTCCCCTTTTATTTCACACCGACGACATCCATAAACAAAAGAGCATGATATCAACTGTGTACAATGTACAAGTGCAATGTTGAAAGCGTTCCCCATGACAACATGGTTCTGCTAATTCCAACGTATAAGTGCAAGCATATACAACATAGATGATACAATGGTTCAAGTTTATTAGGGGCAAGAAAAATAAAGTGTGCCATCAAGTTCATGAGAGCTTTAATCACTAAGTTTTCACATAACAAAGAGACTTTTTAATTGGAAGATAGATGAAAACAAGAATATACTTGGAATGGTGTAACACACCATGCATAGGAATTTATAGTGGACACTTTGGAATAACTTGGTTTCTTGGGAGTTGGATGCATGAGTAGATCTTACTCAGTACAAGTGGAGGCTAGAAAAGACTGGGAGCGACCAACTAAGAGAGCAATAATGGCCATAATCATGCAGAGCGACAAAACATTACTAATTAAAGCATAAAGTGGTACTACAAGTCAAGGACTAAATGATCATAGAGGCTAAGGTGACTGGTTCATAGTCATAACATGGTGTGAGCATGTTCCAAGTCAACCCAAACAAAGCATCAAAGGAGAATACCACAATAATATAATTTTATATGCTAAAACAACGCATGATTCTTGCAAGGCACATTAAGCAATCTCAATTGTTTGGAACAAGTCATGCTACAGCAATAATCACTAAGCATACGGTCAAAGCAACATCTAGCATGACATGGTAAAGTCTAAGCCACATCCAAAACAAGTTCCCTTTTGTACCACTTAAGCATGAAACTTTCTACTCTTTTCCAACACCAATCGACTTGTTTGAAACAACTCACAAAGATAATCATCAATAAAGATCAGTGAGCATGTCTCACAAATCCACAAGGAAGAACTAAAAAGTTCTAAGCTGAAAGCACAAGAAAACTAAGGGTAAACACAGTGCTAGCAAAAGAGAACACTCACAGAACAATAAGAATGAAAACTAGAGTGTTCTAGGCAATGAAAACAGAGTGTGTCTCTCTCAAAAAGAACTGTGTTGTAATCCAACCAACTTATTGCAGAAATCAAACCAAAATAAAAATAAAAACAAAAACAAAGACGCTCCAAGAACAACACAATAGTGCATGAAGCAATAAAAACGAAGTGTCTAAAAAGACCTAAGATTTTTATTGATGAAGAAGGGGATTCCTTGGGCATCCCCAAGCTTTGACGCTTGTACCTCTTGAATATTTCTTGGGGTGACACAGGGTGGCATACCCAATATTGAGCTTTTGTACATTCTTCATCTCATTACATCATTATTTATCTACACCTGCAAATTTTCCTTCATACAAAACTTCACACAATCTTCATTAGCAACATTAGTGTATTCAAAAGATAATAGACCTTTGGGTTTAGTTTTAGAACAGCAAAACTTTCACTAAAAACACAAGCTACTATAGCAATCCCTCAAAAAGCTCAATTTCCCAAAAATAACCCAAAAGGGAATCAATAAGAAGCAAATGCAAATAATGGCAGAAATCTGTCAAAACAGACCAGCAGATAGAAACCGATTTTTTAGAAGACTTTCTGTTGCTCAAATCAAAAAGTGTTGGACTAACGAAAGTTATATAACATACTGGGGGATTTATTCAGAAAATATCATCTCAATCCGACTTGCAGAGATTTTACATGATTTTTTACGGTGGAGCACAAAAATCTGTTTCAGGACAGCAACTCTCCAAATCTTACTTCCCTCTCATTAGAAGTTATTCTTGGCACAAAAAGCAAATAAAAAGGATAAGGAGAGGTCATTACAGAGATAATAAATTCCAAGACTCAAGAAAACTTTTGGGTTATCTCCCAAGAAGTACTTTTCTTTAATGCCTTTAAGTTAGGCTTGATAGTTTGAGAAGATGCTCACATAAGATATATGAATTGAAGTAAAAGAGAGCATCAATAAGCAAATTCAAAACACGTTAAAGTCTAACCCACTTCCTATGCATAGGAATCTTGTAAAGAAACAAGTCATGAAAGCACAAATCAACAAGCATAGGAAAGCAAAACAAGTGCAACTCCAAAATTTTCAACATAAAGAGGGGAAACTTAATATTTTTAAGATGCATAAAACCATGTTTCCCTCTCTCATAATAACTTTAAGTAGCATCATGAATAAAATTAACAATATAACTATCACATAAAAAAATCTTATCATGAGCCACATGCATAAAATAATTATTACTCTCCACATAAGCATAGTCATTCTTATTAATTATAGTGGGAGCAAATTCAACAAAATAGCTATCATTATTATTCTCATCACCATAATCATCAAATATAGGAGGCATATTGTAATCATAATTAATTTTCTCCTCAATAGTAGGTGGAACGAAAATATCATATTCATCATTGTAATCATCATATATTGGAGGTTCGGTATCATCATAAGCAATAGAATAGCTATCTTCCAAAGCTAGGGAACTAAAAAGATCATTTTCATAAAAACTAGCTTCACCAAGCTTCGATGTTTCCATAGCATTAGCAATAATGGTGTTCAAATAATTCATACTAATAACATTGCTATTAGCATGCAAATAAAGTTCCATAGGTTTTTTAATTTTCTCTTCAAACACTTCATGTCCTAACTCAAGGTAGATACTATAAAGCTCTCTAATTTTGTTGTTGTTTTCCATTAAACCTAACAAGTGAAAACAAGAAACAAAAAGACAAAATTGCAGAATCTAAAGGAAATAACTTCGAGCACTCACACCGGAGGATGTGAGTACCTTTTACCTTACCTCCCCGGCAACGACGCCAGAAAAGAGCTTGATGTCTACGCACTTCTATTCATGTAGACAATTGTTGGGCCTCCAAGTGCAGAGGTTTGTAGAACAGCAGCAAGTTTCCCTTAAGTGGATCACCCAAGGTTTATCGAACTCAGGGAGAAAGTGGTCAAAGGTATCCCTCTCAAGCAACCCTGCAATCAAAATACAATAAGTCTCTTGTGTCCCCAACACACACAATACACTTGTCAGGTGTATAGGTGCACTAGTTCGGCAAAGAGATAGTGAAATACAAGTGGTATGGATGATTATAAGTGGTAACGTGCCAGAAAATAGCTTCTGATGAGCAGGAAAAGACTAAAGGCAAAAAGATGGAAGCAAGCAAACATGTAACAGATCTAGATGCAAACGGTGTTTCAATGTTTAGAAACAAGGCCTAGGGATCATACTTTCACTAGTGAACACTCTCTCAAATAAATATATTCTCTTCATGATACTACTCTTAACTACTCTCCGGTTGGACACTCTAATCCAAGGTAGGGCTATAACATCACACCTCATAGTCCGCCTTTCCCATCTAGATAACCCCACACTGCCACCTTGAGCGCTAGATGGTTCCAACAAACACCACAATTTCATAAAGACATCCAACTCCAAATATAACTCATGATAAATATATATGTAATCTAGCCTAAGTGCCACACATGGTGTGCACGCTGTTTCACACACATGGGGAGAGCAGAGATCTATTGAAGAACTTGAGTAGCAAGGTAGATCTACTAGATTACAAAGCTCATGACCACAACAAGATCATGCATAGAGAGAGATGAACACATAGCTACCGGTAGAGCCCTTAGCCTCGAGGAAGAAATACTCCCTCCTCATCATGGGAATCAGCAACGGTGATGAAGATGGCTCCGAGGGCACTTCCCCGTCCCGGCAAGGTGCCAGAACAGAGACTGTCCCTCGAATCTCCCCTTCGGTGGCAGCGACACAATGGAGGTTTTTGTGGCTTTCTGGTCGATTATTTAGGGTTTTTGGGTCGGAGGCTTCTTATAGGCGAAGGAGGCAAGGTCGATGGAGGGCCAGGGGGCCCACACCCCCTGTCGGCGCCACCAGGGCTAGCCAGCGCCCACCTAGGGTGTGGTCAACCCTTGTGTCCTCCTCCATCTCTGCTTCATGGTTCCGTGTCATGTCGGGTAAAATAATGACTTTGGCTTTTGTCCCATCCAATTCCGAGAATATTGATTTTCTACCTTTTCTGGAACCAAAAACAGAAGAAAATAGGCAACTGGCACTGTGGCATCTTGTTAATAGGTTAGTCTAGAAAAACATATAAAAACGCCTCAAAGTGTAGACAAAGCAAAGTAGATACTAAACAAGCATGGAACATAAAAAATTATAGATATATTTCTGACGTATCAGTCACGTGGTCTATGCCATTGATGTCCCTCTCGTCCTTCTCGACGAGACTTGGATTCCGGCTAGCAAGCCCGTGACAACCTACACGATCATGCCTATCGTCTAGATCGATATCTACCTCGATTTCGCTGAACCCGCCCAAACCACCCTTGAGGTGATGACCATGGCGGAAGAAAAATTCAGATCTTCTCTGTCTGCAGAGGCGGAAGAGTTCAAGATCCTGGAAAATATCGAACCCACCCAGCCCACTCCTGTAGTGGAAGAAGGGGTGGAGGAAAATCCGGATCTGATCTCCCTGTCGAGATCGGATACATAGATGAGGAATATATCCGCTACAAATCCGGCCCTACCGATGCCGTAGAAGGAAAACCACTCTTGAGGCACATGATAAAGAAGACGACGAAGCTCCCCTACATCGGTTACAAGGCAATCGTTGACATCAAGGAGAGCTTTGAAATGGAGGAGGCGAAAACCCAGCTGTGCCGCTACCTCAAAAACATGAACAAGAAGAAGCACTGTTTCGTATACCACGTGAGCTCTGAATCCGGCTTTGTCGATGCTGGAGCTGGAAACGATTCAGTTCTCGGAGCAATCATAGAAAACGCCGACTTACATGGCTCCCCTAAGGAGTCAATAATGTCGCAGGAACTTTGAGACTTTGAGAAGGAGACGGAGGAGTACGAATAAGAATACACCTCCAAACCAGCGCAAGGTGAGCCAGAAGACCCTCCACGTCCACACGATAGCATGGATGAGGACTACACCTCGCAAGATGTTAGCATCTCATCGGATGGACACGTTGGATATTCACCCTCCTATGGATGGACACGTTGTCACCAAGGGTGCATGTGAAATTTACGGAGATGCTCTCACCATACCAATCCCAACAACCTTGGATCTTACTCCAAGATGTGCTGGAGAAAAGGGTTGAGGACCTAGAAAAGCACCATCTATTTTTACTCTAAGAGGCCACGTGCATCGTCAAGCTTAAACAGCAGTTAGACAGTGGTCCTACCAAATATCAGTCAGATTTTAAGCAACTACCAAACAAGACAAGGGAGGTCCGGTTCTTTCTAACAAGAACCCGGATATCCACGGAGATCTATTCGACAGAAAATCTGGAGAGAAAATCCGAGCCTACAACACGCAGTTGGAAAACACTATAGTAGTTCGAGTTATCCTTGACAATAATCCGTCTCCTGAATAGGTCCGACAATGCGTTGCGTTGATAGACAAATGATTAAAACAACAGAAAACAGCTGCGTATTCAGTGGTAAGCTGGCCTCAAAGTCGGAATTCTGCCACACTGACGCTGACCAAATCACTGATGAAAGACCCCGTAGGGATACAGATCAACGCTATCGTCCCCAGGGAGAAGAAGAAAATTCAAGGACCGGATCAAACAATCATCATCGCAGGCCCACACGTGTCTGGGAGAGAGTTATTCCGGCTGTGTCCGAAGATGCCATCAGGGCAATGGTACCCCATCAGGGCCATCGTCGGTAAAACAACCTCCACAAAGAAGACCCGGAAGTGCGCTACCAGCGAGAACAGGATCGGCTAAGAATACCACCACTAAGCCGTCCAACTGATAATGCTGGACGAAGAGATGATCCGGATCGTCCTGAATCAAGTAGGGACGGAGCCCGAACAAACCAACATCGGAGTCAGCATAACGAGGCTCCACCACCACCACCGCGTAACCCAACCAAAAATAATCCACCAGGGCCACCATCGCCTCTAGGCAGCGACCATGAAGGATCCCATCAAAGCCATGGAAGCCGCAGGAGAGGAGGCGACAATGGTGAGAGGAGAAGTAGAAATCCGACTCCACCGCGCAGAAGCCGCGAGCCTCCAAGGCATAGATCTCTCTCGGCAAATGATGCTCGACACCGTATTGAATCAAACATAGAGGCACGACGGTATGAGGAAGAAGATGTGTACGTGGGACCCAAGTGCTTTGGCCCATGCATCCGTCAGACAAAATTTCTGGTTGACTTTGGTATTGCCAAACACATCCAACCCTACAACAGGGAGGCTCGGCCAAATACTTGGCTCCAGGACTTTTCAGGCTTGCTGCATCGCCAAAGGAGGAAACAGCCTAGTTGCAGTCCGATATCTCCCGCTTATGCTGAGGAAGACGGCTCGATCATGGCTCAATGAACTGCTAGAGAATTCAATTCATAACTGGTATGATATGCAAGTGCGTTCTTTTCAAACTTCGAGGGAACATACAGGAGGCCCTGCATAGTCGGATACTTGCAGCGTTGAACCCAAAGACCCGGAGAAACTTGCCGGGATTACCTCGGACGCTGGATCAACATGAAAAACTCCTGTGAGGGAGTAAACGAGCAAACTGTGATTGAGGCTTTCATTGCAGGACTCCCAGTCAGACTTTTGCATCACATACTGAAGCGTGACCACGTCACAGATTTGGGAGAGATGATAGAAACGGTGAGCAAGTATGCAGACGCCAATGGTGATTCAGAAGGGCTGCTAAATATTCTGGCCTATCCTAATGCGGCCAAACAGAAAAAACAGCAAAATCAGAAGTGCAAGAACACCTCGGAAGATAAACCGGATCCGGACAATGCAGGTGTCAATGCAACATTTGGATCCGGAGGACGAGGAGGGCACGGAGGCGACCAGGTTGGAGGCCGTGGAACTTCCAGAATCCAGGGCAGAGGAGAGCAGCAACCCGGAAGAACCTATACCTGGGCTGACATTGCCAACAATCCCTGTGTCCACCACTTGGATAGTAACGAAGGATCTACCCACACAAATGTCGAGTGTCATTTCAATGACGACATCAAAAAAGATGAATCCGCTGGCTACAGGGCCAAGCGACAAAAAAGGAAAGAAAAATTCCAAGAAAGGCAAGGAGCCCAAGGAAGATTCTGACATGGAATAAGCGGACGCCGCACATCCCAAGTCGAATAGAAATAAGGATTATGCCACAAATAAATACGCATACGTCTGCTTCCTTGGGTCTCAGCCGGCTAAGGCCAAGAAGGCGGTTCTCCATGAGCTCAATGCCACGGTTCCGGCTGTTCCACAATTTCTGGATTGGTCAGATGTAACCATCACCTTTGACCACTCAGATCACCCGAGGAAAACACATCATCGGGGAAAGTACCCTCTGGTCGTCAATCCTCTTATTGATGGCTATGAGTTTTCTAAGACACTCATGGATAGTGGTAGCAGCATTAACCTACTCTACATCGAAACGCTCCACCGTATGAAGATCCACGAGAGCCAGTTGAGTTACAGCAGTGTAACTTTTCATGGCATTGTACCAGGGAGACATGCGGATTCTCTTGGTGAGATTACACTGGACTTAACATTCGGAACCCGAGACAATTACCGGACCGAGCCACTCTCTTTAGAGGTGGTACCATTAAAAAGTGCTTACCACGCCATCTTCGGGCATCCGGCTTACTGGACGTTCATGGACCGCCCTTGTTACATTTACAGTATGATAAAACTTCCAGGTCCAAAGGGCGTCATCACCATCCAGGGAAATCCGAGGAAAGCACGAGAGTGCGACGAAGGATCTGCTGCCTTTGCTGAAGCCGTGCTACACGCCCAGGAGTACCAGGAGATTAAGAAGACCATCGATCCGTCCGAGATGCCCGCTATAAATAATATGGTGATGAAGCCAAGCATGCAGTTCAAGGCGTCGGAAGATACAAAGAAAATGTCGCTGAAGGAAGATGATCCCTCCAAGACGACGAACATAGGCGTAGGCTTAGACCACGCATGGGAAAGCGCGCTTGTCGAGTTCCTCAAAGCTAATAGTGATATCTTCGCATGGGCAGCCTTCTGACATGACCGGAGTACCTAGGGAATTTGCAGAGCACTCTCTTAATGTGTACCCTAACGCTAAACCCATCAAACAGTCCCTACGACAGTTTGGTGATGAAAAGCGCAAAGCAATAGCCAAGGAATTAGCCTGACTAGAATTAGCCGAATTCATAACAGAGGTCATCCATATAGATTGGGTGGAAAATCATGTGCTTGTCCCTAAAAAGGATACCATTGAATTAAGGATGTGTGTTGATTATACCGCTTTGAACAAAGCTTGCCCAAAAGATCTATTCCCCTTGCCAAGAATCGATCAAGTTATCGAATCAACGGCATGGTTGGAATTACTCTGTTTTGTTGATGCATATTCCGGCTACCACCAAATACCGATGAAAGAATTCGATAAAATCAACACGTCTTCCGTCACTCCTTTCAGAACCTTCTGCTACAAAACTATGCCTTTTGGCTTAAAGAACGCAGGAGCAACATATCAGGGTATTATGCAACGTTGTCTTAATAATCAAATCATACGCAACATCCATGTATACGTAAATGACATAGCAGTTATGTCCAAAAAGAAGGAAACTTTAATTTCCGACTTGGAGGACATTTGCTAGCCTATAAAAATTCAATATGATGCTAAATATGAAGAAGTGTTTCTTTGGAATTTCAGTTGGAAAATTGTTAGGTTTCATCGTGTCTGAAAGAGGCATAGAGGTGAACCGGGACAAAATTAAGGCTACACTCAACATTACCAGGCTAACTCGCCTGAAGGACGTGCAGCGCCTCACTGGTTGCATCGAAGGAGTGAGTCGGTTCGTCAGCCGGCTCGGAGAAAGAGCTGCGCCTTTATACAAACTCTTGAAGAAAACCGACAAAATTGTCTAGACCTAGGAAGCCGATGCTTCCCTACAAAGTTTGAAAGACCTACTTTCAAACCCACCAGTTCTCACAGCACAAGAACCTCAGGAGCCTATGTTACTTTACATTGCAGCGACTAACAAAGTCATAAGTGTAGTAACAATAGTAGAACGTGAGGAGGAAGACCATGAGCACAAGGTGCAGCGTCCAACTTATAACCTGAGTGAGGTTCTGACAGAGTAGAAACAACGGTATCCACACCATCAAAAGCTATCCTATGGAGTATTCTTTGCATCTAGAAAGCTACGACACTACTTTCAAGAGCACAAGATCACAGTGGTGAGTACTGCTCCCCTGCGAGATATAATCAACAACCACGATGCCACAGGACGTGTCGCAAAGTGGGGAATAGAGCTTGCATCTTTCGACATTGAGTACAAACCGCGTACAACAATCAAGTCCGAAATACTTGCCGATTTTGTCGTTGATTGGACAGATACGGCATAAAACACAACTCCTCTAGACTCGAAATTTTGGACCCTTCATTTTGACGGATTAAAAGCACGAGGAGGCTCGGGGGCTGACGTGGTGCTCAAGTCACCCCAAGGAGATAAGATGTTCTATGTGTTTGTAAGACCCCACCTTTATAAGTTAAAGGTACCTATGATTGCAATGCTAGTCCCTAGATCAAATGCTAGCATCCACAATTTAAGATAAAGTACACATATACAAAAATCTTCATTACACCGTCATTCCAGAGATAAACATAGTCTTTTACAACTCCATAGCCAAAGGCTACTACAAGAGTTCATAACATAAGTATATAAATTAAAGTCTTCATCTTCATGTGCCACAGGCAAACATGTTGAGTGTAGACTCATAACCCTAATCCTCATTAGAGTAACCTGCAACATCATAAGTTACAGCCATAGTGGTTCAATACATTTGGAATTATATTGGCAAGTGATACCATAGTATAATAGTAGTATCTAACATCTATATGAATTTGTCTAAGTGTATCTTAGGCTTGCTTTGCTCAAAATAGGTTTTTCCTATCAGTTGACAAACACTAAGTTTTTGTTTGACAAAAACTCCCAAGGAACCACCATTATACATTGGTGAACCTTTACCCTTGTTCAACCACAAGTTTTTACTTAGAAATTGGGATGAGGAGATCCTTGATAGCTTCAATGTCTTGATGCTCAAATTGTCCGTTGTTGGGGACACAGCTAAGTACTTAGGTTTTTCCTTCTCAAGTGGTGGTGCACTTTCCCCACAAGACTCGACATGCATCGAGACGAGATCTTTCAGAAGCCTTCCCTTAGACCAAATGGACGCGTTCCAACCTATCACCCTACCACCATCTGTCCATATGGCTAAGTTATTGCAACCTATATGATCAAGGCAGAGCCCATATGCCATGTGGTTCCACTAGAAGCTTCTAAACACTAAGTATCTCAAATACCTTTGTTCCTGGGTGGCTTTACACAAGTGTGATACACAAGGTAGACCATAGACATGGGCCTTGTGTAACAACTCAACATAACCCAAACATACCAATCCACCCATGTGATTCATTCACTTAGTTGTTTTATTAAGCAAAAACATAAGTCAAAGACTTAGCAAAATTTCCATAGCATGTATATAATCCACCCTTGTTTGCTACTAGCTAGGATAAGCATGATAACATATCAAGTATCTTAAATTAGAGAAAATTCTACCAAGACTACAACTACTATGATTTCCCATAGCATAGCATAGTTTATACTTAGCAAAAATTCCATGCAAGCCCTATTCAAAATATCACTAGTGCATAGTCAAAATAATAGGACAAATATACATGAAGCACCACTTGCCTTGGTAGTTGGGGGAGTAGCAACAATCTTCACAATCACAATCACCACTAGCACCAAAATCTACACATAAAATGATAGCACCAAATTCTCATTCAAAATATTTAAGCAAAAATATATGAATGCATGCAAATGCAATGGAATGAATTTATCTACACTAAACCATACAAACCAAATAGTACTGAAAACAAAACCATCTACTTATAGTCCAAATAAACTTAAATTTGTTTTAAAATCATTTTCCAAATAATTTATATAGCCAAAATAAGCCTATATTTGATTCTGTATAAAATCCCATTTTTATAGAAGAAAAATACAAAATTAAGCCTACAGTGGTGTAGGATTTATTTTTCTGAATCCAATGATATCTTATTTGCATTTTTTGGATAAACAGAACAAAAGTTATGAATTTTACAAGTTTGAAACTCTAATAGATATAAAAATAGATTTTAAATTAAAACCCCAGACATGTGGCTGTGTATGATTGGTCGATACCGCTTCGCGCGGATCGGCCTACATGGAGCATTGGATCTAAGTGACTCTGTACGGTTCAGATTGAACAAAAACGATTCGCTTAAGTGATCTAACTTAGCCACTGGATCTGGATCTGACGCCTCACAGCGACTTCACCACTAACTGGCGGCGCTGGCGACGGATGCTGTCAGGGTCCCCACCTTTAAATAAGGTAGAGTACCCTGTGTTTACAATGCTAGTCCCTGGATCAATAGCTAGCATCCACAGTTAAGATGTAATATCATGAAACAAAGGTCATAATATAACTTTATAACCAGGAATAACATAATTTTTATTACATCTTACATAGCTCACTTGGCTATTACAATACATTGCAGCGGAATAACTATAAGCATGGGTCCTTCGTCTTCAAAGTGCCACATGCAGATGTTGGTTGTAGACTTTGTAATCCTAATCAATCATTCTTCACTAAAATCAATCAAACCTGCAACATTACACGTTACAGCCACAAGGGTCAATACATTTGAATTGTATTGTCAAGTTTCACTACTATGATGAATATAAGTGGATCCTATCATTACATGCATTTTTGGCTAAGTAGGGCTTAAGGCTCATTTGCAGAAAGCAATAATTTAACCTATCTTTTCAAATGGTTTTGTTTCCTTTGTCAAATCTCTTTATCAAAATCCCTTGAACTCCTTGGTATCCCCAAGTATTCAAGTCCTTGTCAAAAATCTCTTGAGCTCCTTGGTACCCCCAAGTGCATCAAGTTTTATCAAAATCTCTTGAGCTCCTTGGTAACCCCAAGTGCATCAAGTTTTCATCAAAATCTCTTGAGCTCCTTGGTAACCCCAAGTGCATCAAGTTTTCATCAAAATCTCTTGAGCTCCTTGGTAACCCCAAGTGCATCAAGTTTTCATCAAAATCTCTTGAGCTCCTTGGTACCCCCAAGTGCATCAAGTCTTTTGTTATCACTTAGAAAGTTTTCTTTTAGAAATTGGAATGTCGAGATTTCCCATAGCTTCAAACTTTAGTTGCTCAGTATTGTCCATAACCGGGGACACGGCTAAGTACTTAGATTTTATTATGTTCTGCAGAAGTAGTACACTTTACCCACATGTCACAATCCCATCTTGTCGCCACCAGTGGCCACTGGATTGGTGCTCACCAAGATGGAGTACCGGCAGATTGAGAATGTGACGAAGTCTTTCCAGAGGGTCCTCCCATACACCATTGCTAGCTTGTCTTCAGTACCCATGTAGGATTCCAGGTCCTCATGTCCAGTAAGCTGAAGACAATGCATGGGTCTTCCCAATGTAGTTGACTAAGCCAGAGCCATAAATAGCATGTGGTTGCACACGAAAGCCACAATTGGAGAAACATGTTCAATCTCTAAGTTTCCTGGGTGGTTTCCTCTTGGAGCACAACACAAAGAGATTGCCATAGACATGGTTCCTTTTGTTGCCACCTTCTCCAAAACTCAAAGTCCTTGGCCACCCAGGTGGTTCATTGAGTCCTTGTTTTATTATATAAAATCACAAGTCCTTTTCTCAACTTCATAAAATCTCAACATGTGTCTCTTCTCAAAATATAGCATGGCTAAGCAGGTAACAACTACATTGTTTTCACTAAGGTATATATAGAGTATCCTATTAGGATTTAGCATAGCATGAGTATAGAAATTCTTTTCATGCATGGTTCAAAATCCACGAAGTATAATGAAAATAGTAGGGCTTTAGATGATAGTGTCACTTGCCTTTTGGTAGGGAATGTTGGTTCACTCCTTGATCTTTCTAGTCTCACACTTTACTAACTTCACTACAATCAATCAAGAAAACACAATATCAACAAGCATTCCAACCCAATATTCAATCAAACATTTCACACACATAAAACAATGGGATCTAAGTCATGCATGCAAGCATGCAAGAGATAGTTTTATTTGCAAAGATGGTTTCCACTAGGCTCTAAGTTTTGTAAGGCTCAAGGTGGTCATTTTCCAATGTGGCAAAGTCATTTGCAAAAGGGTTTTGTCCATAAACCATTTTTAAATCCAATCATTATTTTATGTGGTGGAAAATATTTTTATCAAAGCAACAACTTTAAGTTGTTCACCAAGTAAGTTGTTTCTCAAAACTTGGTGTTTAGGGTCAGTAGGTTTGATTCCAATCATTTTCCCAAAGTTTTTACTCCAAAAACAATTTCATAGCAAAACAATATTTTTAATTGGCTAGAAATGGGCTAAATTAATTAATCCAACCCAAACTTCACAAAATCCATTTTCAAAACCATGGGTTGGTTCCTAGGGTCAGTAAGTTCACAACAAACCAATTTGCAAAGGTTTCAACCTCAAAAACATTTTTGAATAATTTTTCTAATCTAAACAAGCCTACAAAAGTTTCTGCAAAAACAAACAATCTAACAGATACTATTTACTAAACAAATTGCATGGCTGAATAAGGCTTGTTCCACTAATTCCAACGATATAAAGTCTGTAATTTTTGGACGTGTGGATCAAAAGTTATAGGGTTTTCAAATCTGCAAACAATTCTGTTTTCAAATTTCTGTTTTAAACAAACTGGTGACACGCGGTGTGATATGACTGGCCGGTACCGGTTCGCACGGATCGCGCAACTGCAGCCGTTGGATCTAAACAAATCGGGTGGCTCAGACTAGTCCGTACCCTTTCGTTAAATGAATCTATCGTGGCCACCAGATGAAAATCTAACGGTGCTGGTTTGCTTGACCAAACGCGAGCGGCGCCGGCGGTGGCTAGCGGCGGCACACGGTCAGGCGGTGGCGCTACGGCGGCTACAGGAAGCAAGGGAGGATGGGAACATGCTTACCGAGATCGCAAGGACGAGGTGATGCTCGAGGCGTGGTCGGTTGGTCGAGGGGCGCTCTGGTTCTAGCAGGATTGCTCGCCGGAGTGGAGAACGGCGTCGGGCGGCTCTGGTCCTGGTCGGAGTCGACGTTGCAGATTGCCCTAAGGCAAGACAAGAGCATGGTCAGATGCAGGAGGATGTGGCGAGTGTGGGAGCGTGAATGAGGAGTGCTGGGGCGAAGGGAGTTTACCTGTGGAGTTCGCCGGAGTGGAAGACAGACGCGGCGGCGCTCAGAGCTTGTCGAAGACGATGTTCTGGGGCGCCCGCGGTTGAACGGATGGCTCAGGAAGAAGCGCCTGGGAGTGGGGAGAATGTGTGCTTGGTCGGGGAGGCAGAAGGTGGCACGGTTCGGCCGGAATCGAGGAGGGACGGTGGTCGGAGCAGTGAGAAATCAAGCTCGATTCAGGGCAGCCTGGGGGCAGAGAGAGGGAGGCGCGTGAGGGGAAAGGAAGAGGAGACGCAGGCGGTTAAATGGGCGTGGTCGCGGGATGGATTAATGCGGCCATTTATGCGAATTGATCGCCGGCGTTTCCTGCTGCAACGGCCGGGCGTCGTCAGCGCGAGGAAGAAGGTGAGCTGGAGGGGTGGGGTCGGTTGGTCAGCGAGAGAGTGAGAGAGAAGGAATGGGCCACTCGTCAGCGTCTTTATGGGTTCAAAAATGAGTGTGAAACGTTTTCTGTGGGAGTGAGGAACTGGGCTGTTTGTTGGGCTTGTTGGGCTGGCCAGTTGGGCTGAGTCCGATTCTTGTTTTTTTTTCTTTCAAATTGTTTTTCCTTTTCTATTCCTATTTTCTATTTTGAAAATCAAACATCAAATCGAACAATCCAAACTAAATCAAACATTCACCAAACAATGCAATTGAATTTGGTTCTGTTTAACAACATAAACCAAAGTCCAAAGATCAAAAATAATATTCTTATTTTAGGTCCATTATTAATTAAATAAATAGACCATTGTTATTAAATCAAATAGATTTTGATTTATTCAAAACTCCATTTTGAAAACTAAAACAATAACCAAACCAAAGCAGTAGGTTTTATTTGAGAATATAAAATATTTGGAAAACTTATTTGAATTAAATAAATAAGTTTTGGTGTTTATTTAAAATGGGAAAAGCCTTTACTTAAATAAAATTGGATATTAAATCCTTATTATTTTAAACAAACCTTTACTATTTTTTTATCAAAACAAAATGTTTTTATTACAGAAGCTTGGCTAAGGTTTTAATTTGGCTCTATAAAATAATCTTTATTTATAAAATCACCTTTTCTTTTGAAAACCAAAACCTTTATTTAAAGATCCAAAATAGTAATTCCAAATATTTTTTTTCCTTTATTAAATGTTTATCTTCTTAAATCCCTTTAGGATTTATTTGATCCAATTTGGTTTGAAGGTTTCCAATTGGATTCAAAAAGTTTCTTCTCACCCTGAAAATTCAACAAAGTTTTATTTTATTCATTTATTTTTCACATTACAAGATTTGGAAAATCTTGGGATATGATAGGCTACCACCCTTAAAATAAATCTCGTCCCGAGATTTGGGAAAGCTAGGGTTACAAGTAGGCCCAAAACATCTAGGGTACTACCACCCTTAAAAATTTCAAACAAAATTACATATTGGCCTTCTTGGAATCCTGGGGAAACTTCTCTAGGCAAACATTTGCATTGTGTCCTTGGTTTCCACACTTGACTCATGGGCCAAGGTTGAGTTTCTCCATAGGCTTGTTCAACTTGTTCTTCATCTTTTCTGGACAGTTGCTTGCATAATGTCCTGGGTTCTTGCAATTGAAACAGTTGATGTCTTTGAGTTCTTTACGTGGCTCTTGTGGACAAGTTGCCACATAATGGCCTAGCTCTTTGCAGTTGTTGCACACCACTTGGCTAATCTCCTTATTCTTCTGGTTCTCTGGGCATTCACTGGAATAGTGTCCCATTTCTTTACACTTATGACATTGCACATGGCTTTTGTCCTTCTTTTGCTTTTTGGGTTTCTCCAAAGCTAGGAGTGCATCTAGTTCATGTTGTTTATATGTTATCTGGTAGGTAGGAATGTCTACATGCTTCCTGGGCCTTCTATTGTCTTTCACATGCCCTTTCTTTGGTCCTTTGAATTGGGTTGTTTTGCTTGGAGGTATAAGTGGACCTTTTCCTTTGTCATCAACCTTCTTGGTAGACTTGGATCCTTCTTGATGGTTTGCAATCATTTGTTGCACTCCACCTTGTTTCCTTTGTTCCACAATTGAATAGATGGGGCATTGGATAGGGACATGGTTGTTTCCTTCACATAGGTAGCAAGTAGCTTGAGAGGTGGGACATTGTCCAACAGGATGTTTCTCTTCATAGTTGGGGCATTGATCTCCATGCTCCTTGGAAGTATGATCCTTGTCTCCACAAATAATGCAAGCTAGGGCTCCATCTAGAATAACATTTCTGTCATCCTTGTTGTCACTAACTCTTTTGGAATAGCTTTCTTCCATTTTGATCATTTGATCAGTTACCTTAAGCATCAGTTGGCCTTGAGTTTCCAAAAATCCTTGCAGGGTTGGATCTTCTCCACTAGTGTTGGCTATGAATTGAGCTGTCACTTGGTTCAACTGGTGTTGGGTTGCTATGAGCTCTTTCATGCTGTCCTCTTGGTTGGTGTTGGTGTCATCAACCTTGAGGTTGGAGTCTCTTGGAGTAGTCATCTGTTTGGGTTGAATGAAGATTAGAATAGGCAAAAGATTTTCTAAGGAAATAATTCTAATCACACACATCACAATTCACACATGCAATGTGCAAGAATTCACAAACAACTTTTCACTCAAACAACAAGGTTCAAGCACCTACTTAGTCAACAACATATTTTTGTTACACCTCATAAGTTGGTGGGTTTGACTTAACTAGAATATGGTGGTCCATCTATATGGTTCACTTGTGATCTTTCCATCATTCTTGGTTGATTCTTCTTACATGAGATCATGGTTTCCTTGAGAAAAACTCTTGGTCACAAAACTTCAAGTGAAGTGAACTCCTTCTAGTTTTGCATTTCCTCAGTCTCCACCTTTTGTGAAAGATTTCCTTGTCTCACTTGTAGTCCTTAGTGATATCCAAGTTGGAAGTCCTTGGTGAATATGCTGAAGATGTTGAAGTCATTAGAGTTGAAGATGTTGAAGTCATTAGAGTTGAAGATGTTGAAGTCATTAGAGTTGAAGATGTTGAAGTCATTAGAGTTGAAGATGTTGAAGTAGTCCTTTGCACATGGTGTAGTCTTTGGCCATGGGTAGGTTTTTCCACTAAGTTGAAGATAGATGAGATGTAGAATCAAAATCAAAGTGGTTGAGGAAAGAGTTTACAATTTGTTTTGTAAATTAGTTTTGGTACAAACACAACTCCTATTTCTCTAAGGGGTTTTTGTCCAATCCTAGGTTTTCAAATCCTACAGGCAACACAATGCTCTGATACCATCTGTTAGGGTCCCAACCTTTAAATAAGGTAGAGTCCCCTGTGTTTACAATGCTAGTCCCTGGATCAATAGCTAGCATCCACAGTTAAGATGTAATATCATGAAACAGAGGTCATAATATAACTTTATAACCAGGAATAACATAATTTTTATTACATCTTACATAGCTCACTTGGCTATTACAATACATTGCAGCGGAATAACTATAAGCATGGGTCCTTCGTCTTCAAAGTGCCACAGGGAGATTTTGGTTGTAGACTTTGTAATCCTAATCAATCATTCTTCACTAAAATCAATCAAACCTGCAACATTACACGTTAAAGCCACAAGGGTCAATACATTTGAATTGTATTCGCAAGTTTCACTACTATGATGAATATAAGTGGATCCTATCATTACATGCATTTTTGGCTAAGTAGGGTTTAAGGCTCATTTGCAGAAAGCAATAATTTAACCTATCTTTTCAAATGGTTTTGTTTCCTTTGTCAAATCTCTTTATCAAAATCCCTTGAACTCCTTGGTATCCCCAAGTATTCAAGTCCTTGTCAGAAATCTCTTGAGCTCCTTGGTACCCCCAAGTGCATCAAGTTTTATCAAAATCTCTTGAGCTCCTTGGTAACCCCAAGTGCATCAAGTTTTCCTCAAAATCTCTTGAGCTCCTTGGTAACCCCAAGTGCATCAAGTTTTCATCAAAATCTCTTGAGCTCCTTGGTAACCCCAAGTGCATCAAGTTTTCATCAAAATCTCTTGAGCTCCTTGGTACCCCCAAGTGCATCAAGTCTTTTGTTATCACTTAGAAAGTTTTCTTTTAGAAATTGGAATGTCGAGATTTCCCATAGCTTCAAACTTTAGTTGCTCAGTATTGTCCATAACCGGGGACACGGCTAAGTACTTAGATTTTATTATCTTCTACAGAAGTAGTACACTTTACCCACATGTCACAATCCCATCTTGTCGCCACCAGTGGCCACTGGATTGGTGCTCACCAAGATGGAGTACCGGCAGATTGAGAATGTGAAGAAGTCTTTCCAGAGGGTCCTCCCATACACCATTGCTAGATTGTCTTCAGTACCCATGTAGGATTCCAGGTCCTCATGTCCAGTAAGCTGAAGTCAATGCATGGGTCTTCCCAATGTAGATGACTAAGCCAGAGCCATAAATAGCATGTGGTTGCACACGAAAGCCACAATTGGAGAAACATGTTCAATCTCTAAGTTTCCTGGGTAGTTTCCTCTTGGAGCACAACACAAAGAGATTGCCATAGACATGGTTCCTTTTGTTGCCACCTTCTCCAAAACTCAAAGTCCTTGGCCACCCAGGTGGTTCATTGAGTCCTTGTTTTATTATATAAAATCACAAGTCCTTTTCTCAATTTCATAAAATCTCAACATGTGTCTCTTCTCAAAATATAGCATGGCTAAGCAAGTAACAACTACATTGTTTTCACTAAGGTATATATAGGGTATCCTATTAGGATTTAACATAGCATAAGTATATAAATTCTTTTCATGCATGTTTCAAAATCCACTAAGTATAATGAAAATAGTAGGGCTTTAGATGATAGTGTCACTTGCCTTTTGGTAGGGAATGTTGGTTCACTCCTTGATCTTGCTAGTCTCACACTTTACTAACTTCACTACAATCAATCAAGCAAACACAATATCAACAAGCATTCCAACCCAATATTCAATCAAACATTTCACACACATAAAACAATGGGATCTAAGTCATGCATGCAAGCATGCAAGAGATAGTTTTATTTGCAAAGATGGTTTCCACTAGGCTCTAAGTTTTGTAAGGCTCAAGGTGGTCATTTTCCAAGGTGGCAAAGTCATTTTCAAAAGGGTTTTGTCCATAAACCATTTTTAAATCCAATCATTATTTTATGTGGTGGAAAATATTTATCAAAGCAACAACTTTAAGTTGTTCACCAAGTAAGTTGTTGTTTCTCAAAACTTGGTGTTTAGGGTCAGTAGGTTTGATTCCAATCATTTTCCCAAAGTTTTTACTCCAAAAACAATTTCATAGCAAAACAATATTTTTAATTGGCTAGCCTACAAAAGTTTCTGCAAAAACAAACAATCTAACAGATACTATTTACTAAACAAATTGCATGGTTGACTAGGGCTTGTTCCACTGATTCCAACGATATAAAGTTTGTAATTTTTGGACGTGTGGATCAAAAGTTATAGGGTTTTCAAATCTGCAAACAATTCTGTTTTCAAATTTCTGTTTTAAACAAACCGGTGACACGCGGCGTGATATGACTGGCCGGTACCGGTTCGCACGGATCGCGCAACTGCAGCCGTTGGATCTAAACAGATCGCGTGGCTCAGACTAGTCCGTACCCTTTCGTTAAATGAATCTATCGTGGCTGCCAGATGGAAATCTAACGGTGCTGGTTTGCTTGACCAAACGCGAGCAGCCCCGGCGGTGGCTAGCGGCGGCGCACGGTCAGGCGGTGGAGCTACGGCAGCTACAGGAAGCAAGGGAGGATGGGAACATGCTTACCGAGATCGCAAGGACGAGGTGATGCTCGAGGCATGGTCGGTTGGTCGAGGGGCGCTCTGGTTCTAGCAGGATTGCTCGCCGGAGTGGAGAACGGCGTCGGGCGGCTCTGGTCCTGGTCGGAGTCGACGTTGCAGATCGCCCTAAGGAAAGGCAAGAGCATGGTCAGATGCAGGAGGATGTGGCGAGTGTGGGAGCGTGAACGAGGAGTGCTGGGGCGAACGTAGTTTACCTGTGGAGTTCGCCGGAGTGGAAGACAGACGCGGCGGCGCTCAGAGCTTGTCGAAGACGACGTTCTGGGGCGCACGCGGTTGAACGGATGGTTCAGGAAGAAGCGCCTCTGGTCGGGGAGGCAGAAGGTGGCACGGTTCGGCCGGAATCGATTCAGGGCAGCCTGGGGGCAGAGAGAGGGAGGCGCGTGAGGAGAAAGGAAGAGGAGACGTAGGCGGTTAAATGGGCGTGGTCGCGGGGTGGATTAATGCGGCCATTTATGCGAATTGATCGCCGGCGTTTCCTGCTGCAACGGCCGGGCGTCGTCAGCGCGAGGAAGAAGGTGAGCTGGAGGGGTGGGGTCGGTTGGTCAGCGAGAGAGTGAGAGAGAAGGAAGGGGCCACTCGTCAGCGTCTCTGTGGGTTCAAAAATGAGTGCGAAACGTTTTCTGCGGGAGTGAGGAACTGGGCTGTTTGTTGGGCTGGCCAGTTGGGCTGAGTCCGATTCTTGTTTTTTTCTTTCAAATTGTTTTCCCTTTTCTATTCCTATTTTCTGTTTTGAAAATCAAACATCAAATCAAACAATCCAAACTAAATCAAACATTCACCAAACAATGCAATTGAATTTGGTTCTGTTTAACAACATAAACCAAAGTCCAAAGATCAAAAATAATATTCTTATTTTAGGTCCATTATTAATTAAATAAATAGACCATTGTTATTAAATCAAATAGATTTTGATTTATTCAAAACTCCATTTTGAAAACTAAAACAATAACCAAACCAAAACAGTAGGTTTTATTTGAGAATATAAAATATTTGGAAAACTTATTTGAATTAAATAAATAAGTTTTGGTGTTTATTTAAAATGGGAAAAGCCTTTACTTAAATAAAATTGGATATTAAATCCTTATTATTTTAAACAAACCTTTACTATTTTTTTTCAAAACAAAATGTTTTTATTACAAAAGCTTGGCTAAGGTTTTAATTTGGCTCTATAAAATAATCTTTATTTATAAAATCACCTTTTCTTTTGAAAACCAAAACCTTTATTTAAAGATCCAAAATAGTAATTCGAAATATTTTTATTTTCCTTTATTAAATGTTTATCTTCTTAAATCCCTTTAGGATTTATTTGATCCAATTTGGTTTGAAGGTTTCCAATTGGATTCAAAAATTTCTTCTCACCCTGAAAATTCAACAAAGTTTTATTTTATTCATTTATTTTTCACATTACAAGATTTGGAAAATCTTGGGATGTGACAGATGCGCAGCGGCGACGCTCGGCCAACGGCGTTCCGGTGGTTCTAGGAAGCAAAGGAGAGGGTGCGGGGCATAACCGGAGTCGCTGTGGCGAGGGGGTGCTCGAGGTGGTCTCTGCTTGCCAAGGGGCGCCCGAGGTCGCTGGGAATTCCTCGCCGGAGATGCTACTAGCGACATGTGTGTTCGGGCGTCATCGATGGTGAAGCTACACGACACGGGAAGGCAAGAAAAAGACGGTGTTAGACGTGCACTGGAATGTTGATTGTGCGAGTGTGAACCAGAAGGAAGGGGGAGGGCTAGGTTTACCAGGAGAAGTCGCCGTAGTAGGGCTCGTCGTCGGGCACGCATGGTCGTCGACGAAGACGACGCTACAAGCCACCAAAAAGAAGCCTGCAAGCAACGTTAGATGCCTGGGAGTGTGGCGAACATGCTAGCAAGAACTAGAGGGCGATGGGCGGGGAGTTCTCACCGGAATCGATCGTCGGAAAGGTTCGGTACCGCGGCGAAGAAAGCGTCAATTCGGCCAGCCTGGGGGCGCTCGAGCATGTTTGAGTAAGGGGAAATGTTGCGGGGGCAGGGGTGTTAAGTAGCCAGGGAGGGGGAGTGAGTTACGCTCGCCATCAACGGCAATTACTCGTGACATCAACGGGAGGAAACGGCCACGGCGGCGCTGGCCTCGCGCGTGGTTTGGGGAATACGATGAGCTGGCAGTGGGGGCCACTGTTAGCGAGAGGGGTAAGGCGAGTGCGGGTGAGAGAGAGGGGAGAAGGGGAAACAACCGGGTGGTTTTGCTGGGCTGGGTCTGGCACTGAGCCGAATTGGTAGTGCTGGCTCTTTTCTATTTCTTTTCTCTTTTTCTTTTTCCAATTGATTTTTCAGGAATCAATTTCAAACCCTTTTCAAATAAGTTTGATTTCAAATTTTCTCTGGATTTTTAAACAATGAACTATGCACTCAAATGTGTGTCAAACACTACTGTTCAATCAAATATACTTTGATACTTTGAAAAATAAAATAAACCATGCCTTGTTTATATATATATATAGATGATAGGCATAAAAATGGTTTTATTTGAATTTTGATTTGAAATTTTTTGTGCAAGCGAAGAATGCTATGGATGCATGAATGAAATGGAAGCTTTTGTAAATCATGAATTTTGGGTTGTTACAAATCTAACCCCCTTAAGATGAATCTTGCCCTCGAGATTCGGATTGGCTAGCAAATAGGTGTGGGTGGTCTTTTCGAAGGTCATCTTTTCTTTCCCAAGTTACTTCTTCCTCGGAATGATGGTTCAACTGAACTTTGCAGAATTTGATAGTCTTAGTCCGATTAACTCTTTCTGCAGTGTCAAGAATCTTGATAGGTTTCTCCTCATAGGTGAGATCACTCTCCAACTTAACTTCTTCCAAAGGTATAGTATCCTTCAAAGAAGTTTCTTCCATCTCCGGATGGCATTTATTCAACTAACTCACATGAAACACATTGTGAACTGCTGACAGTGATTCAGGCAGTTCAATCTCATAAGCAACTTCTCCTTTGCGGCTCAAAATCTTGAATGGTCCAATGTATCTTGGTGCCAATTTTCCTTTGACTCCAAATCTCTGCACACCACGAAGTGGTGAGACTCTAAGATAAGCTCTATCACCTACCTCATAGGTGACTTCTCTATGCTTTGGATCTGTGTAGCTCTTCTGTCGGGACTGTGCTATCTTCAATCTGTCCTTTACCAATTTGACTTTCTCTTCTGATTCTTTGATCAGTTCTGGTCCGAATAAATTTCTTTCTCCCACACCACTCCATAGTAATGGCGCAGTACACTTCCTTCCATAGAGAAATTCAAACGGTGCCATATCAATGCTGGCTTGATAGCTGTTATTGTAAGAGAATTTTGCGTAAGGAAGACTTTCAACCCAACTAGCACCATAGTCTAGGGCACATGCCCTCAACATATCCTCCAAAATCTGATTGGTTATTTCTGTCTGTCCATCAGTCTGGGGGTGAAAAGCTGTACTGAACTCTAATCTCGTTCCCAATGACTCATGTAGTTGTCGCCAAAAATGTGAGGTGAATTGAGTTCCTCTATCAAACACAATACTCTTGGGTACTCCATGCAGACATACAATCCTGTTCATATAAATCTTGGCTAACTTAGCACTTGTATAGGTTGTCTTCACAAGTATGAAATGATCCACTTTAGTTAGGCGATCTACCACCCAAAAAGAATCATATCCGGATCTAGTCCTTGATAGTCCGGTGATAAAATCCATGCCAATCTTATCCCATTTCCAATTAGGAATAGGTAGTGGTTGTAATAAACCTGCCGGTTTCCGATGTTCCACCTTCACTCGACTACACACATCACACAAGGCAATATGCTCCGCAATATCGTTATTGAGATTGTTCCACCAAAATCTTTCCTTCACATCCATGTACATTTTTGTGTTACTTGGATGTATGGAATATGGTGAGTTGTGTGCTTCTTGCAGAATCAGTTTCCGAAGCTCCGGATTTTGCGGAATGCAGATACGTTTTCCATACCATAAAGTACCCTTTTCGTCTTCATGGGATCCTTTAGCTTTCCCTTTGCTAATTTTTCCTTTAATCCCTTGAATTTCCTTGTCCAACTTTTGGGCCTCTTTGATCTTGTCCAACAATGTGGGTTGAACATCCAATGACATGAGATGTCCTTTAGGTACTATCTCCAATCTGAGATCTTTGAATTGGGCACACAGATCATCTGGCAATTCTCCCTTAGTAAGGCCATTCACATAAACCTTACGGCTTAAAGCATCCGCTACAACATTTGCTTTACCGGGATGGTATTGCAAACTCAAGTCATAGTCCTTGATGAGCTCAAGACATCTTCTTTGTCTCAAATTGATTTCCTTCTGAGTGAAGATATATTTCAGACTCTTGTGATATGTGAACACTTCACAACATTTTCCCAAAAGATAATGTCTCCATGTTTTGAGTGCATGGACCACAGAGGCTAACTCTAAGTCATGAGTAGGATAATTCACTTCATGAGTTTTGAGTTGTCTTGAGGCATAAGCCATAACTTTCCCTTCTTGCATCAAAACTCCACCTAATCCTTGGTGAGATGCATCACAATAAACTTGGAAATCCTTCTCCAAATCTGGCAGACACAAGACTGGTGCTGACACTAGTCTCTTCTTCAATTCTTGGAAACTGACCTCACATCCTTCAGTCCAATCAAATTTCGTTTCTTTCTTGAGTAACTCCGTCATTGGCTTAGCTACCTTTGAGAAATTCTCAATGAATCTTCTATAGTATCCTGCCAAGCCTAGGAAACTGCGAACTTATTTTACTGACTTGGGAGATTCCCACTCAGTCACAGCTGACATCTTTGCAGGATCGACAGCTATACCATCTCCCGACACAATATGTCCAAGAAATCCAACTTCATTCAGCCAGAATTCACACTTACTGAACTTGGCATACAGTTTGTGCTCCCTGAGCTTCTCAAGTATCAAACACAAATGTTCTTCATACTCTTCTTTGCTCTTGGAATAGATCAAAATTTCGTCGATGAATACGACAACAAACTTTTTAAGAAATTCCATGAACACCTTGTTCATCATATTCATGAAATAGGCTGGTGCATTTGTCAAACCAAATGGCATCACGGTGTACTCATACAAACCATACCTAGTGGTGAAAGCAGTCTTAGGTATGTCTTGCTCTCTAATATTTAGCTGAAAGTAGCCTGATTGGAGATCAATCTTTGAGAACACACGGGCTCATTCTAGCTGATCAAACAGATCGTTGATTCTTGGCAAAGGATATTTGTTCTTGATAGTCACTTCATTGAGTGAACGGTAATCTATGCATAACCTTTGACTTCTATCCTTCTTCTCAACAAACAAAACTGGTCACCCCAAGATGAAGAACTTGGTTGAATAAATCCTTTCTATAACTATTCTCCTAGCTGTTTCTTGAGTTCTTTCAACTCATCAACCGACATCTTGTAGGGTCTCTTTGCTATTGGTCCTGATCCTGGCAGTAAATCAATCAGAAACTCAACATCTCTATCTGGTGGTATTCGAGGCAATTCCTCCGGAAACACATCCGTATACTCTCTCACAATTAGAACACTATCTATGCTAACCCCCTTAAGAGAATTTAACTTACTCCCTTTAGATTCAAAATTAGACTTGAACCTAATATGTTTCTTATCCGGGGTTGTGAGTGTGACAGTACGATTGACACAATCTAGTACTCCTTCATACTTAGTTATCCAATCCATTCCTAGAATAACATCCAATCCTTGGGAATCCAGGATTATCAAACTAACTGGAAACTTATACTTTCCAAATTCTATCACTAGGTCATGACATCCAAAATTCACTATCATCTCTCCTCCGGGAGAGCTTACTTTTATTGGACACCCAATAGTTTCAGTTGGAAGTCCATTTTTATCAACAAATGCTCTTGATATGAATGAATTGCGTTGCGCCAGTATCAAAAAGAACAAGTGCTAGAAAAGAATTAAGCTTGAACTTACCGGCCACAACATCAGACTCTTCATATATTTCTTCCACATTGATGTGGTTCACTTGTCCCTTCTGGAAAGGGTTGGGCTTGTTGGCTCCTTCAACTTTCTTTTCTGGGCATTCATTTGCATAATGCCCCATCTTCTTACACTCGAAACACTCAACCTGACTGAGGTCTTTCTTAGCAGGCTGACTTCCATTGCCATTTCCACGATGGTGGTTCTTGTGTCCACTCTTGTGGTTCTTATACTTGTCAGTGTCATGACTGCGATGATGCTTGTTGTCATGGTGACGGTTGTGGTTGTGGTGGCTGTTATACTTCCCATGCTTGTGGAATCCAGAACCTCCACTATCATCATTATGGGAACGCTTGTGAGACGATCCCGAGCTGTGCTTATCAAAGTTATGTTTCCTCTTCATTACCTCAACCTGTTTCATCTTGTTTTCCAAGATGGTGGCCTTGTCACAAAGTGATTGATATGTTGGGACATAGGCGACAGATAGTTGCAGGTTTAATTCATCATTCAATCCTTCGAGGAACTTCTCCTTCCTCTTAGCATCTGTATCAAACTCATCCGGTGCATAGTGCACCAGATTGTTGAACTCCTCAATGTATTCAGCCACACTACGGTGACGCTGTTTCAGATTGTGGAACTCTTTCTGCTTCAAGTTCATCACTCTTGATGAGATGTGGGCAATGCGCAAATCATCCTCAAAGATAGCCCATGTCACATCCTCAAGGGGAGTGGTGATCTGAAAGTTGTCCCACCATGTTGCTGCTGGTCCTTCAAGCAGATGTGCTGCGAACCTCACTTTTTCCTCGTCGGTGCATCCAACAGTGACTAAGTCCTTGTTCACGGAATGTAACCAGTCATTGGCTACCATTGGATCAGTTGTTCCGGAGAACTTGGCTGGCCTCAACCTCAAAAATCTTGTAAGCATGTCAAATGCTGGTGGATTGTTGGGATTGTTGTTGTTGTTATTTTGATTCTGATTTTGAATGAACTGAGTCATCATCTGCATCAGTTGAGTTTGAGCTGTCATCAACTGTTGCATCTTGGGGGTGACGTTATTGTTGTTGTTTGGGTTGGGGTTGGCACGACGGGGAGGCATCTGTGGTTTCAATAAGGATAAGGAATGAGATATAACCCATAGATGCTTAATATGCACAATACATCACATAACAACAATCACAATAACCAAGATCAAAATAACATAGAGTTTGAACAAAGTAAACAACAAGTTTTTGGAAAAAGTAAACACACCATAGCAATCCATCCACATGTTGGATGGTCATTGCGACTCAATAATCAAATTAGGATAGATAAAACATAGTCGAGTAGTCTACACTACTACTCTATGTCGACCTCCATGTCAACAAGTGATGGGGATATGCCTACTGGGGTATACCCAGCAGGGCGTTTCCGACTGGCCCGTGAGCTAGCGAGTGGGCCTGCAGAACGGCGAGTGGATTGAAGCCCAGCAAGGTACCGAGCGACTGGAAGCTGAAGGCCCAGGCGAGTAGATAGGCCCAGTCGGACTAGGTTAAACGACTACTGAAGCTGTAACCGAATCGGTTGAGATATGTAAACCCTAGGGGAGGTGAGCCTATATAAACCTCCCTATGGGGTGAGTAGAGACACATTCCCTCATACACCCCAGCGACTCGCCGCCTAGCCGCCGAGCTCGCCCATTGTAACACCTCCATAATACAATCTAGCAGGAGTAGGTCTTTACCCTCCGGGGGGCCGAACCTGGGTAAAACCCTATGTCTTTGCCCTCATCTCGCATCGCAGATGGCTGGCCGCCCTTGCCCCTCGTTCTACTACTCGCTGCCGATTGCAGCATCTGCCGTGACCATTCCCACGACAGTGGCGCCCACCGTGGGGCCTGGCCGGTCTGGCCGGTGTTCTGCGGCGAGATCCAATCTGCTCATTAACGAGACGGTCGCCACCGGCCGCATGATAGCGATCGGCGAGATGCTCCAGATCTTGCCGAGCAGCTACGTCCCGGCGGTGCGACCCGTCACGCACAGCGTGATCCTGCCTATCGGCACGATCAGCCTCTTCGTCGGCCTCACCGACGTCATCGTCTCGGAAGACTCGGCTCGCATCCGCGAGTCTCCGCCACGCGATCGGCTCTCCGAGAGCCAGATCCGCACGATCCATCACCTCGCCTCCGAGTACAACTCGGCCCACAACAACGTGGCCGGGAATTCACCGGCCACAGAAGATGCGGCCCTCACCGACGACGCCGACTCGGCGACCCCGGCGTCACTCGCCGGATCCATCACCGCGGCCTCGTCCGCGGGCTCCATCGCCCAGGTCTCCAACGCGGGAGACTTCGAGGACCCCTCCATCCTCGGGATCTTCGAATTCGACTCCGGGTCGGAGAACTCCGCCGACCTCCGCGACGGAACCGGTCGCCACGCCGCGACCTACATGGCCACCGGCGCTGATCCGCCGGAGGATCCTTTCTCCACCCCAATCCCTCCTAACGCCACGGCAACGGAGGTCGAGGAACTCCGCCTGAAACTGGCGGAGGCGGTGCGCAAGGAGCAAGCCGAGCGCGGAAAATTTCGCCTCGAGCAGGTGACGGCGCAGGAACTATCACGCTACCACCAGCAGCGGATCAGGTCATGCCTGAACCCCACTGTTCAAGGGCGTGCCCTGAACTTCGACGACGAAAACGACCCGACCCGCGTGGCCGAACGCGCGATCTGCGAGAATGCGCCACCAGGAGGAAGCGCCCGGCCCCCGCCAGGATCAACGGCGAGGGGCCCCCCACCACCACCCAACCGCACCCCTCCCAGGGACCAGTCGCGGATAGTAGTCTCCTCACGGAAGCGAGACGCAAACGGCCTTCCACTGTTCTCCACCCCAATGGACAACCTCGTGGCAGGACGAGCAGCAGCCGACAACATCACAGCCACAGGCGACGGCGCCCTACAGATCCAATACGTCAGGGCCCTGCTCGCAAAGGCCGTCGAGCAATAAAAAGCGGGCGCCGACTCGGCAGGTCGAGTATACTCGCGTTCCTCGGGAAGCAGAGCGGCCGCCCAGCGGCGGCAAACACCCTCAACTGCCCGCCACCAGAGCCGCTGCAGCTCCAACACCGACCCGCGAACGCGGCACTCTCCACCAATGACCCCAGGCCGGAAACCCACCTTGTCGCCGCCAACGGGCAACCCATCGACGCCCGCACCCACATCATCAACAACCAAAGCTGGCGCGCACGCCAGCCCGACGACTTGCGGCACACCCTAACTAATCGCCGCGACGGCGAGCCTATGGGGTCGCTCAGTCGACTCGGACCCAAGTGCTTCGGACCAATGATCCGAGGCGAGAAGTACCCGCCAAACTTCAAGGCGCCAAAAGAGATAGAAAAGTACGACTCCTCGTACGACCCCGCCGTCTGGCTCGACACATACCTCATGGCGATGGGGATCGCGGATCACACTGACCTGCTAGCCGCCCGTTACCTCCCCCTGATGATGGAAGGGACGTGTAGGCAGTGGATCAACACTCTCCCCCATGACAGTATCGACTCCTGGGAGGAAATGCGCGACGCCTTCGTCAGGCACTTCGAGTGCTCCTACACCCGTGCCACCACTATTGAGGACCTGGAACGGTGCGTCCAGGGACCCCGCGAGTCGACCCGCAACTGGGTCCAACGGTGGCAAGAGCTTTGGTACAACCCGGTCGGCATCCACCCGGACACCGCGATCCATTGCTTCAAGACCTCGTGCCGCTACGAGCCCCTAGTCGCCAAGCTCAAGCGACACTCCCGCACACTCGACAACATCCCCGACCTCCTCGAGATCGCCAAACGGTACGCCGAGGAAGACCCAAACCAGGAAACTGACGACGAGTCAGGAGGTCAACGCCGCGCAGGCGGCAACGACGACGGACGCCGAACCGACCTACGCTACGGCGTCACTCTCCTCACTGGCAAGCGCCGCAGCGATGGGCGAGTCGACTTCGTCGCCAACGCCGGGCACGCGCAGCGCGAGCCCAAGAGCTTTCGCTGCGACGAAGGGCAACGCCGCGACGGCGGCAACTACAAGAACAAGCCAAGGTTCGACCCCGCGGCCCTCCTTAACCAACCATGTGCGTTCCATAGCAGGGAAGGGAAGCCCGCAACGCACACCACCGCCGACTGCCACACCCTCAGGGAAATCGAGAAGGCACGGCAAGCGCGGGAGGACCCCGACAACAACCCGCCAAACGGCGGAAAATTCGGCAAAGTAGCCGGCTCGCTCCACACCTTCACAGGCTTCAACACGAAGCACGAGAAGAAGATCATCGCCCGCGCCGTCGCCGTCAACGCGGTGGCCCAAATAGACGTCCCCCAATTCCTGAACTGGTCGGAGCAGCCCATCACCTGGAGCCGCCAAGACCACTCGCCGCGCATCGAGTACCCAGGACGAGTCGCCTTGGTGGTCAAGCCCAAGGTTGGAGACTACTGGCTCCCCAAGACACTGATGGACGGCGGTAGCTCCATCAACATCCTCTACCTCGACACCTTCAGGCGGCTGTGGCTCCCGCAGTCGATGATCGAGACGACCCACACCACGTTCCATGGCATCGTCCCCGGTTGGAAGGCGTACCCGATCAGCAAGGTCACGCTGCCAGTCACCTTCGGCACACCGGCAAACTTCCGCACCGAGCGGATCGTCTTCGAGCTGGTGCCCTTCGACAGCCCCTACCACTGCGTCCTGGGGCGTCAGGCGTTCGCTAAATTCATGGCAGCGCCCCACTACGCGTACAACGCGATGAAGCTCCCCGGGCCGTGCGGCGTTATCACCATCAACGGCGACCCCGACATGGCCGCCGAGTGCGAGGCCAAAGGAGCCGAGCTCGCCGGCGCAGTCATCGCGGCGGAGACTAATCACGCCGATGAGCTCGCCAAGTACGCGAGCGGGGTCAACAATGACGACCCCACAATACTCAAGAAGCCCAACTCAGAGGGCGCAAACACCTCAACCTTTGAGGCCACGACGCACACTCGCACCGTCGAGCTGGTCCCAGGCGACTCCAGCCAGACGGTGACGATCGGGACATGCATGAGCCCAGCATAGGAAGGCGCGCTCATCAAGTTCCTCCGTGAGAACAGGGACATCTTCGCATGGAAACCCTCCGACATGCCCGGTGTCCCTAGGGAGCTCGCTGAGCACAAGCTGAACGCCGACCCCAAAGTGCGACCTGTCAAGCAGTCGCTACGGCCCTTCAATGAAGAACGCCGTCGAGCAATCGCCGAGGAAGTGCAGCGTCTACTCGCTGCCAGCTTCATCCGGCTAATCAAGTACTCCAAGTGGCTGGCAAACCCAGTCCTGGTCGAGAAGAAAAACAGGACCTGGCAAATGTGTATCGACTACACAAACCTGAACAGCGCCTGCCCAAAGGAGCAGTTCGTCCTCCCGCGGATCGACCAGATAATCGATTCAACCGCGGGCTCGAAGTCGCCGTGTTTCCTCGACGCCTACTCTGGGTATAACCAGATCAAAATGGCTGTCGAAGACGAGGAGAAGACAGCGTTCATCACGCCATTCGGAGCCTTCTGCTACACCGCCATGACCTTCGGCCTCAAGAACGCCGGGGCGACCTACCAGCGGTGCATGCAAGAGTGCCTCGCGAGCCAAATTGGTCGCAACATCCACGTCTACATCGACGATGTGGTCGTGAAGTCCGCTCGCCAAGGCGACCTACTCGCCGACCTGGCGGAAACCTTCGCCAACCTGCGAAGATACAAGATAAAGCTCAACCCAGGCAAGTGCACCTTCGGTGTACCCGCCGGACAACTACTGGGGTATGTCGTCTCCAAACGAGGGATCGAGGCGAACGCAACAAAGATCGACACGATCGCCCGGCTCGGCAAACCCGAGTGCCTGCGCGACGTCCAGAAGCTGGCCGGGCGAGTAGCGGCTCTCAGTCGATTCATCCCCCGCCTGGGGGAAAAGGCGATGCCCCTATACCGCCTGATGCGCAAGAACCCCACCTTCCAGTGGGACAAGGAGGCGGACGACGCGCTCCGCGACCTCAAAAAGGTGCTACTCGCCGCACCACTACTCGCCGCCCCCGCCGACAAAGAACCCATGCTGGTTTACGTCGCGGCGTCCGAGCGCGTCGTCAGCGCCGTGATGGTCGTCGAACGGCCAGAGGAAGGAAAGGAGCGCCCGGTTCAGCGGCCGGTGTACTACATCAGCGAGGTCCTCACCGAGTCGCGCCAACGGTACCCACAGTACCAAAAGCTAGTATACGCGGTCTTCAGGGCTCAGCGGCGCCTGCCGCACTACTTCCAGGAGCACCCGATCACGGTCGTCTCCTCAGCACCACTGCAAGACATCATCCGCAATCGCGAGGCGACCGGGCGGGTCGCCAAGTGGGCCGTCGAGATCGGCGTCCACAACATCAAATACGAGCCACGAAAGGCGATCAAGTCGCAGGCACTGGCAGACTTCATCGCCGACTGGGAGGAAGCCCAGCAGCCAGAGAAGCTGCCGTACCTCCACTACTGGAGCCTGCACTTTGACGGCTCCAAGAACACGGACGGTGCAGGCGCGGGGATAGTGTTGACTTCACCAAAGGGCGACAAGCTCCGCTACATCCTCTGCCTCGACTTCACGCCCTGCACCAACAACATGGCTGAATACGAGGCCCTACTCCACGGCATGCGAGCCGCCAAGGAGATGAACGTCAATCGCCTCCGCTGCTACGGAGATTCCGACCTTGTCGCGGGGCAAGTCGCCGGCACCTGCGACGCCGTCTCCCCTACCATGGCGGCGTACCGCCAAGCAGTGGACAAGCTGGGGGCCACTTCACCGGCTACTCTGTCGAGTGGATCGACAGGCGGAAAAACGAGGAGGCCGACGCCCTCTCTCGCATCGGGTCGGCTCGACTCGCACCACCCGCCGGCGTTTTCCTCGACACTATCTCCAAGCCATCAGTCTCTCCCCCGAGGGAGATCGACATCGGAGTCCCACTCCAACCAGAGGCAGCCTTGGTCGCACTCGTCAACGAGCCAGACGACTGGACCAAGCCCTACATCGCCTACCTGGAAGCCGGCACCCTGCCAGCAGACGAGACAGACGCTCGAATGATCGCTCGTCGATGCAAGTCCTACACCATCATCGACGGCGAGCTCCACAAGCGCAGCGTCACCGGCGTGTTCCAACGCTGCGTCCAACCAGCTGAAGGACGTAAAATCCTCCACGACATTCACTCAGGTGACTGCGGCCACCACGCCGCCGCTTGCTCCCTGGTCGCCAAGGCTATGCGACACGGCTTCTACTGGCCCACCGCACACGCCGACGCTGTCGACATCGTCCAGCGATGCGCCGGGTGCCAGAAGTACGCCAATAAGACGCACGTACCGAGCTCGGCGCTCAAAACAATCCCCATCACCTGGCCATTCGCTGTGTGTTGCATGGACATGGTAGGCCCCTTCAAGAAGGCCCCCTCTGGCTACACCTACCTGCTAGTCGCCGTCGACAAATTCACGAAGTGGGTGGAGGCCAAGCCAGTCCAGAAATGCGACGGGAAGACCGCCACTAAGTTCTTACGCGAGCTCATATATCGCTACGGGTTTCCCAACAGCATCATCACGGACAACGGCACCAACTTTGCCAAGGGAGCCATGGACAAATTCTGCGAAGAGCACCATATCCGGCTCGACCTCGCGTCAGTCGCCCACCCGGAATCCAACGGCCAGGCGGAACGGGCCAACCAAAGCATCCTCCACGGCCTGAAGCCGCGACTCCAAGTACCACTCGAGCGCACCGCCGGGTGCTGGGTCGAGGAGTTGCCCTCCGTCATCTGGGGGATCCGCACCTCAGTCAACAGATCGACGGGATTCACTCCCTTCTTCATGGTCTACGGTGCCGAAGCAGTCATGCCCACCGACCTCGAACACGACTCGCCGCGAGTCGTCCACTATACGGAGGCTGCAAACGAGCTGGCCCGCCAAGATGGGGTCGACCAGCTCGACGAAGCACGCGACCTCGCTCGGTCACGCACCGCCATCTACCAGCAAGGACTCCGCCGCTACCACAGCCGGCGGGTGAAAGCTCGCACCTTACAGGAAGGCGACCTGGTGTTACGCCTCATCCAGGACAAGAAGGGCATGCACAAGCTTTCCCCTCCGTGGGAAGGCCCATTCGCAATCGGGCGCGTACTCGGCAATGACGCCTACTACCTCACCGACGTCCGCGGGGACGGCGAACTCGACGTCAAGCGACCATGGAATGTAAACCTCCTCCGGAAGTTCTACTCCTAGAACCTCACACATGTACTCTCCAGTCGCTATGAAATAAAAGAAACGGTTACCGCAAATTGCGCCTACTCTCCATGACTTGTGCCACTCGCACTCGTAAAAACAGCGTTATGCTAAATGCAGAAGTCAACCTTTGGTACAGCGATCGGCACGACTAAGTAGTGCGGTGTAAGAGCACTGAATCACTTCAGGTCTTGCATCGTCCACGAATAACGCCAACCCGGAGCCCCACTGGAGTCGCCTAGCTCGACTGGTTCTACGAGCCAAGACAACTGCCCTCGCTTCTCACAGCGACCTTGGTCCTCCGCATCCTCGGCATAGCGACTCGAACGGCTAAGTACCACGCTCGGGGACTGAAGACCAGTTCGTCGCGAGCGGTCCGGGAAAACGCCAAGTAAGAGAGCATGCCCAGGACTCGCCACGTGACTGACCCCACGGGCCAGGCAGGAGTGACGCGCTCACACCAACGCGCTAAGTCCTCAACCACCCTCGAGTCGCGCCTAGAACTACCAAGTACCACGCTCGGGGACTCGGCCACCCGACCTCGTTCGCGCACGGGAAAACGGTAAAGTATAGAGCACTCAAGGGAGTCGCCTAGCGACTGGCTCTTCGAGCTCGGGCGAGTCGACTAAAACATCAAAACACATAACAACAACACATACATCATACACGAGATAAACCCCACAAAAGGGCGGACGCGCTCGGGGACTCGTTCAACACCAATCAAAAGCACACAAACAAATACCAAAATAGACACGACGTCTCATTCAATCGCATATTGCATTGTTTTATGTTACAAAATATGCCCGCGTGGCAGAACTGCTGCTAACGCTTCAAGGCAAACTACCCTACTCTGCAGGCTTCGATGACGACTCGCCAGCATCCCGGCGATTACGGATGAACGCCGTGTACGGGTTTGATGGATACGTCGTCAGTTCACCCGCCATCGCCGCGCGAAAAGGCTGGTCGACCTTGAAGTCACGATGCGGCGGCTCGTGGTCGTTCGGCGTGACAACCGTCCCCTGGTACGGCAGGAGGTCGCCCATTGCCCAGACACATTCCGAGTACGTGGCGGCACGTTCTTGCAACTTGAGGACCTCGGACAGCTCCACCGCACCAGTCGACGATGGATACCCACTCGTCACATCGTCAACGTCGAAATCTTCGGGGAAGTGGGCGAGTCCAAGGCTAAGTGCTGTCGACGCTCCACGCCGAAATGCCGACCGCGTCATGAACTTAACGACAGCGGGCGCCTTCTCCAACTATTTCCACACCTCAACGAGGTCGCTGGGAATCACCTCCGTGGGCGATATTTCTTGGAGGTAGGCGCGGATGCACGTCGCCGACAGCGTCGCCGAGTCGACGAGCATGCTTACGCACTGCCTCGCGTCGAACGAGCTCGCTTCTTCTTTGCTATCAATGATGCGACCTGCGAGAAGAAGACAATGATGAGTACGACGGACACCACAAAAATCACAACTATTAGAAAGGGAAGATGCACTCACCAAGCAACGGGCGGGCGAGTCCCGTGATGAAGCACTGAAGCGACGTGTGGTCGTCCTGAAGCCCAGCAATAAGGACTTCCGACACCTTGCGATCCTCCTCTGCGGCCGCAATGGCGGCCTTAGCTCGCCCGTCTGCCGAGCTCGCTTCTTCTCTCGCCTCCCGCAGTTCGCGCTCGAGGTCGGCGATCCGTTGTTCAGCGGCACCCAGAGCAGATCGCGCCGCCACCAACTCACCAGCAGGGACAAGCCCCTGGCGAGCTTCCTCTGCCTTCGCAGAAACAGCCCGAAGCCCTTTGTTCGCCTCCTGGACGATGGCCAGCTCCTTCTCCGCGCGTTGTTTCGCGGCCAATCGGTCCGCTGACTCAAGCTGCAGACCCTGCACATCACCGAAAAAGTTAGTTAAAACGAACTTCCTAAGTGCCCACCCGCTGAAATTCAGCGAGTGCGCACTCGGGGACTGGCGATCAAGAAATTCCTAAGTGCCCACCCGCTGAAATTCAGCGAGTGTGCACTCGGGGACTGGCGATCAAGAAATTCCTAAGTGCCCACCCGCTAAAATTTAGCGCGTACGCACTCGGGGACTGGATACGAAAATAAAAGACGAGAAATTATAAGAATCAAGCCGCTGCAAAACACCGACCTGATCCTCGGGGACTGGATGTACCTGGATGGCTGCGCCAAGCATTCCATGGAGTTGTATCGCGTCCACGGACGCGAGTAACGCTGGCGTGTGCCCACGACGCTGGTCGACTTCAGCATCAGCGGTCCCCGGAGCGTGGCTCGAGGGCGCAGCCCCGCTCGCCGTGGCCGCCTTGGTCACGAAGCGGGGGAAGGTAGCGATAGAGGTACCCGCTCCAAGGGAAGTCGCCTCCGCCGTTCCAGGCAAGGAAGCGCCCTCCTTCGTAGAAGAGGCTGCCTCCACCGCGGGCCCGGCCGGCGCGGCCGCCATGTCGTCAGAGATAGTGACGACGTCGTCGCCCTTGGCCTTCTTACTGCCATCCGCTGAGGCGACGACCTCGTCCGCCTTCCTCTTGCGGGAAGGATCCTCCTCGCTAGCGGCGGAGGGTACCTTGGCCACGGTCGGATGGCCCATCCTTTTCACTCCGGTCCTGCGCATTAATCGAATCAACAAAGACAATTGAAATAGTTATGGAAAATAAGGAAGGGTGAGCGCACACACTTGGCGACTGGGATGAAACGTAGCCCCGTACGAAGGCCGACCGGTTTTTCCAGTTCAGGGCCCAGTCGGCGATTGAGCCCCAGTTCCAGGACGTCGCGTGCCCAAGACACGGACGACTTCTTCCTCGTTGAGGCCACGGCTGGCGCCTCTGGGACATCCTCGGCGGGAGCTTCCTCGCGAGTTGGAGCCGCTACAGCCGGAGCCTCCTTGCGGGGCGAAGCCGCCGTAGCCGGAACCTCCTTGCGAGGCAAAGTCGCCGTAGCCGGAGCCTCCCCCAGCCCAGAGACTGGGGCGAATGGCGGAGGCATTGAGGCCAGCAGCACTTCCATGGTCGCCGTGTCCAGCGCGGTTGTCGCTGGTGGCGCGCCGTCACCAGCTGGGCTGGGAGCATCGGAGCTGCTCGCCGAGTGCGGCGGTGAGGCCGTCCTCGACGGCTTCGTTTTCTTCTTCGGGGGGGCCCTCGCCTCCCTCTCCTTCTTCTTCTTCTTCTTCTTCGACGGAGTAGCTTGACGGCGCGAGGTGGTCTCTGGGAGCTCGTCGTCGTCATCATGATGCTCGAGGCTTCTGCTCGCCTTGATCTCGCGCTGACGTTGCCCGCGGGTCTTTCGGACCAGCAGGGCGACTTCCTCTTCGGACTCGTCCTCGTCGTCCTCGTTGCCCCTCGCGGGTGGCGATTCGCCTATGTCCTGGGCGGATGGCCCCGGGCTCTCACCATCCGAAGGTGGGAGCCACCCTTCCACCACTTGGAATAGCTGCGATGAATACAAAACAGAATCAGAATTACCGCGACTGCATACACTGCGACTGCGAACAAAGTAAAGAAATTACGGTTGGAGCCGGACGCTTCGCGGTGTAGGGGGCGACCCCAGCCTGCGCATCCAGGTACACCGCCTGGGTGATCTTCTTCAACGCTGGGAGATAATCCTCCAGCTTCCACTCGTCGAGGCAGGCCTTCGTCGAGTCTCCCCGGCCCGTGTACTGGTACATATAGTGGTCGCGTTGGGCGAGTGGAACGAGCCGTCGCCCAAGCCAGCAATTGTACAAGTTTATCGTCTGAAGGCCCTTATTTTTCAGACCACGGATGGTCTGGAGCATCTCGTCAACGACCATCCGCTGGTCGTCGGGGAGCTTGCCGACTTGGAGATGGCGCGGCTCGGAACGATTGGCCGAGCACCGCGGGATCGCCACCTCGTCCTCCGGGGTCGCCTCGGCCACATAGAACCATGACTTCTTCCAGTCGCTCGCTGCCTTGGCGGGTAGCATCAGATCAAAGAAAGAAGCTTTGGACTTGAGCTGGAACGTCAAGCCGCCCGCGGCTAGCATTGGGCTGCCTGCCTCCTCGCGGCTGATCCGTCCGTGGAACAGATCTTGCCACAAGGGAAAGTAGGGCCGGCAGCCCAAGTAGCACTCGCAGAACGCCACGAAGATGGCGAGCTGCTCGATGCTGTGGGGACCCAGATCTGAAGGCTGGATCCCGTAGTAGGCGCAAAAGCGCCGGAAGAACAAAGACGTGGGAAACCCTAGCCCCCGCTCGAGATGACTGGTGAAATAGACGAATTCCCTCTCTCGCGGGTTTGGGGTCGTTTCTCCGGCTGCGGGGATGCGCCAACAGCCGGCTCGCAGGATCCCGACCTCCTCGAAAGAGGCCAGCTGCGCCCTCGTGCACTTGGACCTACCCCACGGTTCGGTGGAAAGGGCCATGGCCGAGAGGTTGGTTGGAGATCATAGGATTTCGGGTCGACTGGATCGCGGAGCGAAGGAAGGAAAATGCGCGCACTCGGAAGAAGAGGTGAGCAGTTGGCTCTACGACTGCCTGCCATTCCTCTTATATAGCGGGAGTTACCCGCCAAATCAGGAGGCCGTTACCGCGCGATGATTACGCCGAAAGTTACCGTTGGATTACCTCAACGGCTAGTTTGACCGCGCCTGACGGTCCAACTCCAGCCACTCGGCTCGCCAAGTCAATCAATATGACCGCATCTCGCCGACTCGACTCGCCCAAGCCGCGACTTGGTTCACCGGATTTCCTCCTTTATACAGGAGCCCGCCGACGATTCGACTGGATGCCTACTCTGAAGCCGTATACTCCGACTGCCAGCAGCCACTTACGCCCAATCGACGACGGCCTCGGGGACTACTGATGGGGATATGCCTACTGGGGTATACCCAGCAGGGCGTTTCCGACTGGCCCGTGAGCTGGCGAGTGGGCCTGCAGAACGGCGAGTGGATTGAAGCCCAGCAAGGTACCGAGCGACTGGAAGCTGAAGGCCCATGCGAGTAGATAGGCCCAGTCAGACTAGGTTAAACGACTACTGAAGCTGTAACCGAATCGGTTGAGATATGTAAACCCTAGGGGAGGTGAGCCTATATAAACCTCCCTATGGGGTGAGTAGAGACACGTTCCCTCATACACCCCAGCGACTCGCCGCCTAGCCGCCGAGCTCGCCCATTGTAACACCTCCATAATACAATCTAGCAGGAGTAGGTCTTTACCCTCCGGGGGGCGAACCTGGGTAAAACCCTGTGTCTTTGCCCTCATCTCGCACCGCAGATGGCTGGCCGCCCTTGCCCCTCGTTCTACTACTCGCTGCCGATTGCAGCATCTGCCGTGACCATTCCCACGACAACAAGTGTGAGACCGGCTGTCTCCATGGCTGTCTTGTACTCCTCAACACTAGTGGTCAAGGCCTCGACCTTTGCACGGAGAGCACTCTTCTGTGAGCGCAATATCTCAATCACTCCCTGCTGGGTCTCGAGCTCGAAGTCATTGGCCTCTATCTCAGCCTTCATGTCCTTGATATTCTTGTTTCTGTCCTGAACTCTCTTCTCCTGATTCTTGAACTTCTTGTCCTGGCTCTCGAATCTGGCCTCCATCTCCTTGAAGATCTCATCTTGCTCCGCAAAGAGCTTGTCCTTCTCCCTCAACTGAACCTGGAGCTCGTCATTGCTAAACATGACGTTGGTCCTATCTGTGTCGAGGTGTCTAATAAGGCCCTCTAGGTCCTGGAGGTACATACGAACTGTCTTAATCTTCTCTCTAGTAGCACCCTCATACACCAATGCCTCTCCCTCCTCGTCACGTCTCCCAAATGGGTGGAAGTAGAGGCCTCTAATCTCAGTGGAGTGGCGTCCGCAGAGGCGTCCGAGTAGCTCCTGCATGACTACATCTAGACCCTTATCCTCGTCATTGTGCATCAGCTTGAAGGAAATCTCCTTCGTGAGTGGCTCCGTCTGTCGTCCGGCTGCGGGACTCTAAAGCCCCAAAGGTCCTTCCTCTCAAACTTGGTGAGCTGAAGTGCCTTGATACTAGGAAGTGGGAGTTTGAGCACACTAGTAAACTGCATGATGTGTGAACCAAAATGAGTTCCATTGAACTCCTCGACAGTGCTGATCACAAAGCTAGGCATCTAATGTAAGATAGAGAAATATTAGAACAACACAAGTAAGAGAAATACAAGACAGTAGAATGATAGCAAAAAGCATACATCATCCATAAAACATACAAGTCATGGCATACAAAGTCTATCACAACACTAAGGTTCAACATAACTTAGACAATTTTTTTTTGTGAAAATATGACAAGTGTGGTGGTCCAACTAGCGAAGTACGTTACAATTCCCATTCACTTGCCAAAATATCTATCAGGGCATCCCTAGAGGCAATCTGTCGATCTTGGTCCCAAGATTCCAATGCTAAGTCTATGATGTCTTCTCTTAGACGTTGATTGTGGGCCTCTAAGTCTTGGGTATGCTTCTTATCTTCTCTAAGGTCATTCTGAGTGTTGAGCATTCTACACTTGAGTCTGTCACCAAGCTCCTTGATGGCATTCCAAGCTGCATTCCTTGCAGAGTCGAAGAATGACATGTGCATTTGTGAGTTGGTGACCATGCAGAATCCCGAATCTTTGTGGTTGTCTTCCTTGTTTTTGTACAAGTGAAGTTGCACCCACCAATATTCTTCTCCTTCATCCATCACGGGAAATCCCTTGTACACTGCTGCACCATGTATCCCCATGGTAACCATAAGGTTCTTGAGTGCTCTGGGAAACTCCGTCTCACACTCCAAAGTCATGGTCATGAGTGGTCCCTTCCTGACGGCTTCGTTGACGGAGTTCATCTACAAATGGATATGAGAAAGATTAGAAAAGTTTACGAGAAGAAAAAGACAAGTGTAGAATTTTGCAAAGAGTTATATTTCTCCTAGTGGGTTCCTTAGTCTAATCCAACTTAGGGTCATAATCCTATATGCAACACAGTGCTCTGATACCATCTGTAAGAACCCACCTTTATAAGGTAAAGGTCCCTGTGTTTACAATGCTAGTCCCTGGATCAAATGCTAGCATCCACAGTTTAAGATGAAGTACACAGATACAAAGGTCTTTATTACATCGTCATTCCAGAGATAAACATAGTCTTTTATAACTCAATAGCCAAAGGCTAAAAACAAGAGTTCATAACATAAGTAGATAAACTAAAGTCTTCATCTTCATGTGCCACAGGCAATCATGTTGAGTGTAGACTCATAACCCTAATCCTCATCAGATTAACCTACAACATCATAAGTTATAGCCATAGTGGGTCAATACATTTGGAATTGTATTGGCAAGTGATACCATAGTACAATAGTAGTATCTAACATCTATATGAATTTGGCTAAGTGTATCTTAGGCTTGCTTTGCTCAAAATAGGTTTTTCCTATCAGTTGACAAACACTAAGTTTTTGTTTGACAAAAACTCCCAAGGAACCACCATTAGACATTGGTTTACCTTTACTCTTGTTCAACCACAAGTTTTTACTTAGAAATTTGGATGAGGAGATCCTTGATAGCTTCAATGTCTTGATGCTCAAATTGTCCGTTGTTGGGGACACAGCTAAGTACTTAGGTTTTTCCTTCTCAAGTGGTGGTGCACTTTTTCCACAAGACTCGACATGCATCGAGACGAGATCTTTCAGAAGCCTTCCCTTAGACCAAATGGACGCGTTCCAACCTATCACCCTACCACCATCTGTCCATCTGGCTAAGTTATTGCAACCTATATGATCAAGGCAGAGCCAATATGCCATGTGATTGCACTAGAAGCTTCTAAACACTAAGTATCTCAAATCCCTTTGTTCCTGGGTGGCATTCCACAAGTGTGATACATAAGGTAGACCATAGACATGGGCCTTGTGTAACCACTCAACATAACCCAAACATACCAATCCACCCAGGTGATTCATTCACTTAGTTGTTTTATTAAGCAAAAACATAAGTCAAAGACTTAGCAAAATTTCCATAGCATGTATATAATCCACCCTTGTTTGCTACTGGCTAGGCTAAGCATGATAACATATCAGGAATCTTAAATTAGAGAAAATTCTACCAAGACTACAACTACTATGATTTCCCATGGCATAGCATAGTTTATACTTAGCAAAAAATCCATGCAAGCCCTATTCAAAATATCACTAGTGCATAGTCAAAATAATAGGACAAATATACATGAAGCACCACTTGCCTTGGTAGTTGGGGGAGTAGCAACAATCTTCACAATCACAATCACCACTAGCACCAAAATCTACACATAAAATGATAGCACCAAATTCTCATTCAAAATATTCAAGCAAAAATATATGAATGCATGCAAATGCAATGGAATGAATTTTTCTACACTAAACCATACAAACCAAATAGTACTGAAAACAAAACCATCTACTTATAGTCCAAATAAACTTAAATTTGTTTTAAAATCATTTTCCAAATAATTTATATAGCCAAAATAAGCCTATATTTCATTCTGTATAAACAAAATTAAGCCTACAATGGTGTAGGATTTATTTTTCTGAACCAATTATATCTTATTTTAAACTTTTGATAAACAGAACAAAAGTTATGAATTTTACAAGTTTGAAACTCTAATAGATATACAAACAGATTCTAAATTAAAACCCCAGACACGTGGCTGTGTCTGATTGGTCGATACCGCTTTGCGCGGATCGTCCTACGTGGAGCGTTGGATCTAAGTGACTCTGTACGGTTCAGATTGAACAAAACCGAATCGCTTAAGTGATCTAACTTTGCCACTAGATCTGGATCTGATGGCTCACAGTGACTTGACCACTAACTGGCGGCGACGCTCGGCCAACGGCGTTCCAGCAGTTCTAGGAAGGAAAGGAGAGGGTGCAGGGCATTACCGGAGTCGCTGTGGCAAGGGGGTGCTCAAGGTGGTCTCTATTTTCCAAGGGGCGCACGAGGTCGCTAGGAATTCGTCGCCGGAGATGCTACTGGCAACGGGTGTGTTCGGGCGTCGTCGACGGTGAAGCTACACGGCATGGGAAGGCAAGAAAAAGACGGCGTTAGACGCGCACTGGAACAGTGAGTGTGCGAGTGTGAACCAGAAGGAAGGGGGAGGGCTAGGTTTAGCAGGAGAAGTCGTCGGAGTAGGGCTCGTCATCAGGCATGCACGGTCGTCGACAAAGACGATGCTGCACGCCACCAAAAATAAGCCCGCAAGCAACATTAGATGCACGGGAGTGTGGCAAACACGCTAGCAAGAACTAGAGGGCGAGGGGCGGGGAGTTCTCACCGGAATCGATCGTCGGAGAGGTTCGGTACCGCGGCGAAGAAAGCGTCAATTCGGCTAGCCTGGGGGCGCTTGAGCGTGTTTGAGTGTGGGGAAATGCTGCGGGGGAAGGGGTGTTAAGTAGATAGGGAGGGGGAGTGAGTTACGCTTTCTATCAACGACAATTACTCGCGACATCAACGGGAGGAAACGGCCGCGGCGGCGCTGGTCTCGCGCGTGGTTTGGGGAAGAAGATGAGGTGGCATTGGGGGCCACTGTCAGCGAGAGGGGTAAGGCGAGTGCGGGTGAGAGAGAGAGGAGAAGGGGAAACAGCCGGGTGGGCTTGCTGAGCTGGGTCTGGCACTGGGCCGAATTGGTAGCGCTGGCCATTTTCTATTTCTTTTCTCTTTTTCTTTTTCCAATTGATTTTCCAGGAATCAATTTCAAACCCTTTTCAAATAAGTTTGATTTCAAATTTTCTTTGGATTTTTAAACATTGAACTATGCACTCAAATGTGTGTCAAACACTACTTTCAATCAAATATACTTTGATACTTTGAAAAATAAACTAAACCATGCCTTGTTTATATATATAGATGATAGGCATAAAAATGGTTTTATTTGAATTTTGATTTGAATTTTTTTGTGCAAGCCAAGAATGCTATGGATGCATGAATGAAATGCAAGCTTTCGTAAATCATGAATTTTGGGATGTTACAGTGTTACAAATACACTTCACGGCAACCAATAATATTGTCGAGTTTGAAGCATTGTTATATGGAATATGCATGGCGAAAAACATTGGCGTAACAAGACTCATGTGTTACAGAGAGTCGGATTTAGTTGCTCAGCAAGTATCCAATATCTGCAATGCAAACAAACACATGGCAGCCTACAAAGCCGTCGTGGATGAATTATCTAAATTGTTCGAGGGTTTTGAGGTTCAACACATCCCTCGAGCAGAAAATGAGGAAGAAAATGCTCTATCAAGAATAGGCTCTGCGCGGAAACAAGTCCCAGATGGCGCTTTTTTAGAGCATTTAAAGGTCCCCGCCATCAATGGAGTTGATGAGGACTATCCGACAAAATCCAACTCATCTTTAATAGCAGTTCTGGCTGTAATTCCCAGCTGGACAAAACCCTATCTAGACTTCCTGATAGACGGAAAATTACCCGAAGACGAAGTCCTAAGCTGGCAGATCATCTGACGAGCAAAAGCCTACACAATAATAAATGGTGAGATCTATAAGAGGAGTGTTCCTGTGGTTTTTCAGCGATGTATTTCGCCGAAAGAAGGACTGGAAATCTTTCGAGAAATCCACGAAGGCGAGTGTGGTCACCACGCTGCAGCCAAATCCTTAGTGATAAAAGCTTTTATACACGGATTATTTTGACTTATAGCTAAGGCGGTGCGGTGACCCAGCATACCACTACATGCGTAGTACACTATAGTCATTGACATGACATTCATAGAACACTGTTCCGTAAATATCACATCCCTCAGAGTGGTACAACAGAAACATTGCGGGTAAATATTACAAACATATACACATTATTATTATTACATTACCAAAAGTTCAAGAATTCAAAAGATTCAACTTACAAACCAAATATAAAGTGTTTCAGCGGAAGTTTTAGAGTGATAACCTTAACTCCACATTGAGCTCAACAGCTTATTATATAAGGTTTATGCTGCTCGGCTCAATTGGTTCCTAGTACCACAGTAATTTTTCTGACTCATGGTGCTCTCCTCCATATACGACATCATAGTCCACCGCTTATACAGCACCATACATATTAGACTCTTCATAGTAGACCTCCACTTGGCTTTTAGCTGCATACATTGGAGTTTCTTCTGGATCCTCAGAGTCTAAGTAGGGGATCAAAGGAAAAGGCTAGTAACAGCGTTACCCAGCAAGTTCATTATATGCAAGGTGGGAAGTTTGATGCTCTATCTACCACCTCGGACTATAAGTCCTTGGCACTATGCAGTTTTTGTAAATCTTTCTTCAAATATTGATTTTATTGTGAAAAATCTATGACCATCAGCCTTCACAGGTTTACCAGAACTTTCATGGAGTTCCTTTCCTGCCGCGTTCGTAGCTCCTTCCCGGAACACGGAGTAACAAGTTATAATTCTTACACTCTGTAGAGGAGCGTTACTTTACCCATGAGAGATCAACTCCTTGTTGCACAACCGGGCGTACTTTCCCGTCCACAATTCCATGATGTGGGGCCCAGTAGGTGATCCAAGCCAATCACTGCCCTCTCCGTGTCCCCATATGTCTGCACGATCCTTCGGGGCTGACTGACCTCCGTTAATCCCCCATTCAGGAAGGCTAAAACCCTGATGAGTTTCCGAAGAATCTATGAGCTGGTGGTGCCCCTGGTAAGTACCTTATAGGTCCGGCTAAACCTCCGGCAGCCACTCATAGATAAACTAGACACCAAAAACGTGGGGCCTAAGGGTGCCCACCCATATGTTGGATCTGCACAAGGAATAACAACGTCACATTAAGGTAGTCTTGCCTCCATAAGAAAGGAAAAGGATACAGCTGACTTCTCTGTCCCATTCCAAATCTCATGGCTAACGCGTTATGTACGGCGCTAGAATAACTGATGTCATGGGTTGTTAAATTCCTAGGTGATTATCATTATTGCAACTAGAAACCTAAGTTCCATTGCTCCATTATATCATCACTTAGGATGATATCAACTATTTATTTATTTGAGAAAATAATATTATCTTTCTTTGAAACATAGATGATAACACACAATTTGCAAATACTTTGGTAAAGACTCTTCAAAGGACATGATCAAGTGATGAACTTGCCTTGTGATTGCAAGGTAGTGAAGTCGGAGAGTTGCACTGGACCTTGAGCTTCTATGTCTACAAAACATCATTATTGCTCGACAAGGACAATATTTATAGAAGTAAAGTGAATTTGCATAGTAATGTAATGCATTATTTATTTTTTTATCTTCTTTGTGTGTTTTACCCAATATTTTAGTTTCTTGAATTTCTTTAAGTAATAAAGGAATTCATTTTTTAAAGAATAACCTTTAATATTTTATAAATATTACATTCACTATTTTTATAATGTAATATATTACTAATAGATTTAAAAGCTAAATTTTGATTTAATACAACTTTTTTATTTATTTGTTTAATAATTATATTTAAGAATTATCATTTAAATAAAAGTGAATTTCTTTTGGTAACTCTAAATATTTATTTAGTATTTTTCTAAAATACTACAATAAAAAGATATAATAAAAGTGATTTTTTATTTATTTTTATCCATTTTCTTTAATTTTATAAAATTCCATAGGAAATATATATATCATAAGATTCCTGACCAAACATTATATATATAACTAATTTCATAATTTAGTTAAATAGGTTGGATTATTATGAATCTAAAAATATGTTATTTTTATTTCCAGACTTTTATTTTATTTTCTAGAATTTAATGAGTTCTAGGGGTATTTTGGTCTTTTATTAATTATTAAAATTTATTTTAGGAATTTTTGGGCCAACCATTGGGCTTATTGGGCCAGACTTGGCCCAGATGGCCTAGTAAAAATTCCTTGCCGAAGAGGTACTGGCCTTATCGGCCCATTCCTCCGCCTCTCCTTCTCTCGTCCTCATCCTTTTCTCCTCCTCGACCCCATGGTTGTTGGCGCCTCCGCCATGCAATGCTCGCCGTCGTAGTCCTCTCTGGCCGCCGCCTTGGTCCTTCCTGGCCGCCGCCGTGGTGTATGGCAAGGTTTTCGACCATGCTCCTTAGTCTGCTCCAACTCGATTTGGTTCTGGGACCCTCCTGCGGCCAGACTAGATCCATCCCAAACCCTAGGGTTTGGGGTGGTGCTGTTGACGCCGCCGCTGATGCTCTAGTGGTGCTGGTGAGGTGCTCGGGTGTTCTCATGTGCTGTTGTGGCCGCCGCCGTGGCTAGGTGCGGGTTGCAGGGCCCTCTGGGGTGCTCCCTGTGCCGACGTGAGCTCGTTGGCCCCTCTGCTTCCTTTTCAATTCTCCAGCGAGGGACACATGTGAGTTGGTTCTTGGTTAACACCCGTGCCTCTGTCTTCTTCAAGTATATCTATGTGTAACTAGTGGCCATCCTTCATTAGGGTTCGTACTGGTTCTAGGGTTCATAGCTAGTTCTAGGGTTCAACCCTTTGTGTGCTTGTAAGATGATGATTTGATCTGGTAGTGATGCTTAGTACCAATTGTGCTTACTGCACCTCAGTGCTTGCTGTCATGCTTTGATTATTTGATGTTGTTGTTGATCTGATGCTAGTGTTGATCTGATGCTAGTGGTTCATAGTGTTGCCTCTGATTGGTGATTAAGCTTGGTTATCCTAATGGCATAATTGTAAAATATGATGGGTGAAATTGATGCTTAGTGTGTTCATCTACTGTCAGTACTTTGATACTGAGAGTAACACTATCAGTGGTGATTCACTGCATCAGTGAGTGTTGGCTTTTATGGTCATCAATATATTGAACTTAATCATTGGAGTCTAATTATACCTTGAAGATAAATGGATATGATAGATGATCTCTGAGTGTAATCTCGGGGAAATGATATCATTAGCTTATTGGTTTATTCATGAAAGCTAAAGTAATTGTTTGTCTTGGTTGTAGGATTTATTCTTGTGACACCATCTTAGAATGGCACACAAGTTTATTCTACTATTGGCTTTACTATGGTCACTGCTTGAGATTGGATAGATGCCTAAGAATGAGTTAAAAGCTTCTCTCTTTAAAGATTACTGCCTATGATGTTGGTCTGAGGCATAGGAACTAGATTCCTATCTTGATGACCCTTTCAAATATGATGAAGTATCATGGTTGCTCACTGGATCTTGGATCCTACTTGGTTAAAATGATTGGTTTGTTTGTAGCTTATGAAATCTGAGGTGCTACTCTTTTAGGAGATGTGCCCAGATTTTATATGAACAAATGATGGAATTTATAAGTTGTTTTGGTATCACCATATCTATGATGTTGGTCTGAGATTTTGGTGGATTTGGTAGAGTTTTATTCTAGCCTTTATATTTCAAATCCTCTAGGATAGGTTCACCCCACTTGGGTGATCACTGAGAGGTTAACTTATAAAACAACACATACTTTTCTGTTTGGATAAGATGAATAGATAATGTGGATGTTTTATGATACTCACCACAACAGTTGATGATTTGTGATGGCTTGATTTTGCTGGGGGTGTTGCTAGCCTGATCTGGTCCTTCACCTCTTGATGTTGTTCCTGTTTCTCCTGGTTCCTATGCTTGGCCTTGATCAGCCCTGCACCTCCTAGCTCCTCTGAGCTTGACCTTGCTATCCACCTGATTCTCCCCCTCCTTATGTCATCATATGGTGATGCTTGGATGGTTTGGTGTGAGGTTTTGGCTAGTGGTTTTCTTGGCTTTGTTAAGCTGGTGTTCTTGGTGTGGTGTTGGAAATGCAAAGATGAACTAGTGGCTACCATGGATGTGCTTGGTCCTTTTACTTGGGTGAGCTGTTGTGGTTGTGTCGACAACACACCCCATGCAGTTAAGTGATTGTGCTGCTTGTGTGCCTGTTGCACAATTTTGGATCAGATCAGATCAGTGTCTCACCTTTTGATATTTTAACATTTATCTTTCCTGGTGAAACTTGCCCCTCTTACTGGCTGTGAATATTTGACTTGTGGTTTATTTATTATGAAAGATCAAATTCTTTCATATTTATGAAACTTGCCCCTAAAAGATTTACTCAATGATGTAACCTTGAGTAGTGCAACTCACTGCTCTCTACTGAGAGTAAAATTAATAATCAAACTTTCATTTTCCTTTTTGTTTGTTCTATATTTTGCAGGTACAAGATCTGGAAATTAAAGATTTAGTATAGGATTACTTAGATAAACAGATTCTTTTGTAATCTTTATTTCATTCTTTTGTAATAATTTATATAGACATCTTTCTCTTTTTGTAATTTCCTTACTGTAATGAATCTTTATTAACCATGTGAGTTAATCTTTGTAATTTATTCATGGAATTAAGATAAGGAATAAAAGATTCATTTCTTATTTGAATTTCTATTACTATTTATTATTTCTTGATTAAATTAAATAATTCTACTAAATCATTTTGAAATTCATTCTAAAATATCAATTCTTAACTTTAAAATATAAACTCAAAGTTCAAATTTGAATTCAAATTCTCCCCCCCAAAACACACTAATTCATAAAGATCATGTCAAAGTTTATAACGATCACTCTATACCTATTCCTACACTTAGAGAGTGAAAGAAACTCTGATCACTTTAAGTTTTTATTTGGCGAAAAAATTACCTACATTTTACAGATGAATGCATGCATATGTACAAATTCCTAAATCTACCCTTTGTTGGTTCCTTAATGCTGGGACGTTACAGACTCCCCCCTTAAATTAAACTTCATCCCGAAGTTTGCTGAAGTGTACCTGAATAGTTTTGGATAGGCTTCTCTTAAGTCATCCTCTTTCTCCCATGTGGCCTCTCTCTCGAGGTGATGCTCCCACTGTACCTTACAGTACTTGATTGCCCTATTTCTTAACCTTTTCTAGTTCTCTTCCAGAATTTTACAGGGTTTCTCAACATAAGTTAGTTCTGCTTGTAATTCCACCTCTTGATGTGTGATTGCATCATCAGGAACCTTAAGACATTTCCGGAGTTGTGACACATGGAAAACATTGTGAACTTGAGCCAATCTTGATGGTAACTCTAAAGCATAATCTATGGTCCTGTTCTGACTCAGTACTTTGAATGGTCCTATATATCTTGGACTCAATTTTCCTTTAACTCCGAACCTCTTAACTCCTTTCATTAGGCTTACTTTGAGATATACCATGTATCCTACTTTAGGATGCCATGATCTTCGACTTAGGTCAGCATAACTTTTCAGCCTACTTTGAGCTATTTTCAATCTATCTTTGATTACATCGATGATATCTTTCCTTTGGTTGATATAGTATGGCGCAAATTCTTTGCTACTACCTGGATCATACCAACATATTGGTGATCCACATTTTCTTCCATAGAGTACTTGATATGGAGCTGCCTTCAGACTACTCTGATAGCTGTTATTGCAGGAAAATTCTGCCAATGGTAGATGATCTTCCCACGAACCTCGAAAATCTAATGGACAAGCCCTGGGCATGTCTTCCAGTATTTGATTGGTTCTTTCAGTCTGACCTCCAGTTTCGGGATGATAGGTATGCTAAAATCCAACTTTGAACCAAGTTCTTCATGTAATCGTTTCCAAAATGCTGAAGTAAACATAGATCCTCTATCAGTTACGATCTTCTTGGGCACTCCGTGCTTACTTACTATCTCCTTGATGTAAACTTCTACTAACTTCCCGGCATTATCTTTCTGATTACCGGAATAAAATGTGCACTTTTAGTGAGTCTATCAACAATCACCCATATCATATCCTTCTGTTTTGGTGTCATGGGTAATCCTGTGATGAAATCCATACCAATTGGCAAGTATGGCTCAGGAATTTCCAAGGGTTGTAATAGTCCTGATGGACTTTGATGTTCAGCTTTTACCCTTTGGCAAGTATGGCATTCTGACACATATTTAGCAATGTCTCTTTTCATGTTATTCCACCAGAATAATTCTTTCAAATCCATGTACATCTTAGTACTTCCGGGATGAATGGAATATGGTGTCTCATGTGCCTCTCGAAGTATCACTTCACGAATCTCTAACACATCTGGAACACAAACACGATCTTGGAACCATAAAGATCCATAATCTTCTAAGCGAAAAACTGATGTTTGTCCTTGAGATATCCTCCGAATTTCTTCAGCCATAAAAGGATCATCAGCTTGATGTCTGAAAATTTCGTTCTTAAGATCACTATCCTGTTCTGCAACTACCTTTATAGTAGCTAATCCTCCAAGAGTCTCTGTCCTTATAAATTGAAGTTCCAATCTTTCCAAATCTATCTGTAGCTCTTTTGGTAGCTCCTGATTGCTAGGCTGAATATCTGCGCTCTTACGACTTAAAGCATCTGCTACAACATTTGCCTTTCCAGGGGTATAATTAATTTTCAGATCATAATCTTTGATTAGCTCTAACCAACGCTTCTGTCTCATATTCAATTCCTTTAGAGTGAAGAAATATTTGAGACTTTTGTGGTCAGTGTATAAATCACACCTTGCTCCATAGAGAAAATGCCTCCATCCTTTCAAAGCAAAGACTACTGCTACTAATTCCAAATCATGGGTTGGATAATTGAGTTCATGTGGTTTTAGTTGTCTTGATCCATAAGCAATTACTTTTCGATCTTCCATTAACACACAACCCAACCCTTCTTAAGATGCATCACAGTATACCGTAAAGTCCTTCCCTATTTCAGGAACTGCTAATATTGGAGCGGTAGTTAATCTAGTCTTTAACTCTTGAAAGCTTGCTTCACACTTCTCATCCCAGATGAATGGTATATTATTCCTTAACAGTTTGGTCATTGGTCTAGCTATCTTGTAGAAACCTTCAATGAACCTTTGATAATAACTAGCCATACCCAAGAAACCTTGAATTTCTTTCACATTGGTTGGTGCAGTCCATTCTAATACTAATTGAACTTTGGATGGATTTACAGCAATCCCATCCCTACTGATCACATGACCAAGAAATTCTACCTCATCTAACCAGAATTCACACTTGCTGAACTTAGCATAAATCTTATGTTCTCTTAGGATCTGCAATGCTATTCTCAAATGATCAGCATGCTCTTCCTTGTCCTATGAATATATCAGAATATCATCAATAAACACTATGACAAACTTGTCCAAGTACGGCATGAAGATTTTTTTCATCAGATTCTTGAATATTGTTGGTGCATTGGTCAAACCAAATGGTACGACAAGATACTCATGATGTCCATACCTTGAGACAAATGTTGTCTTTGGAACATCTTCCGGTTTGATTTTTATTTGATGGTATCTAGATCTCAGATCAATCTTGGAAAATACTCCAGCTCCTTTAACTTGATCAAACAGATCCTGAATTCTAGGTAATGGATACTTATTCTTGATGGTAACATTATTGAGATTTCTATAGTCCCCACACATCCTTCTCCCTCCATCTCTTTTATCCTCAAAGATCACCGGGGTTCCCCATGGAGATATACTTTCTTGAAATGAATCCTTTTCTGGCTAACTCATCAATTTGCTCTTTAAGTTCTTTTAATTCTTTCGGACCCATCTTGTATGGTGCTTGAGCTATTGGTGATGTACCCAGAATTAGATCAATAGTGAACTCTATTTCTCGATCTGGTGGCATTCCTGGTAGCTCTGCAGGAAAAACATCTTGAAATTCATTTACTACAGGAATATCTTCCAACTTGACCACCTTCATTGAGTTCAACTGAAGATCCACCATGATATGGTTGTGCTTATCTGCTCGATAAACTATCCTTGCTTTACCTGACATCTTGATTGAGACAGTTTTATCCTCACAATTAATCTGAGCCCCATGTTTAGTCATCCAGTCCATACCCAGCACTACTGCAATTCCCTTCAAAGGAATCACATAAAGGTCCACAAAGTAGGTACAACCACATATCGAGATAACCTGATCTTGTTTAATGTGGCGTACAACTACATTTCTCCCTGACATCACCGCGGTCATAGGATTTTCTAACGTTGCCCTTCTAATCCCGAATTTATCACAGAATTCTTCAGAAATTAATGAAGTAGTTGCACCAGTATCAAATAGAACTTTTTCGGGAATGGTAAGGATATTGAGCGTACCTATCACTGCATGCTCTAAGTTATCCACCTCCTCCAGGGTTGCACAATTCAGCATCCCGGTAGGTCTGTTCCTCTTGCCATTATTGTTCTTGACAAAATTTCCTCCTTTATTGGGTTTTCCATTGCCTCCACTGGTTTGTCCTCCACCTTTAACAGGCAACCACCTTGTGGTTTACTCGGGCAATTTGGATTTATATGACCCCTCTGGCCACAAGCATGGCAAACTATTATTGGTTTCTAGCAATGCCAGCTTATATGCCCTGGAAGTTTGCAATTATGGCATATAATATTCCTTCCAGTTGGATTTGTTATTGTTGTAAGGTCTATTCCTTGTCTTGAACTCCAAATTGGGATTGGGTTTACTTGCCTGAATCCTCTTAGTTTCCTTCTTGGCTCTCTTCCTTCTATCCTCTTAGACATTCTTGTAATCATCTTAAAAAGTGATGGCTGCATCCAGTAACTGCTGATAAGTTTGTTTATTGGCCAACCTCAACTGCATCCTCACAAATGGATTTAACCCTCGTAGAAAACGCTTCTTCCTCTTCTCTTTAGTGTTGATTTCTTCCTCTTCATAACGATTCAGTTGGCTAAACTCCCGGATGTACTTCATGACACTAGTATAACCTTGCTGAAGCTCCTCAAACTCCCTCCGCTTCAACTCCATAACACTTTCCGGAATATGATACTCACGGAACCTTTGCTTGAACTCTTACCAAGTATACTCTCTTCCTAGTTGTTGCATGGCTAACTGATTTTCCCACCATGATGCTACAGGTCTAGTCAAAAAATGAGTTGCATACCTCAGCTTTTCCTCATCATTACAACCTACAGTCTTCAGCTTTCTCTCCGTATCTGCTAGCCAATCTTCTGCATCCATTGGTTCTGGAGTTGATGCAAAAGGTAACGGCCTTGCATTCTGGAATTCGGAAAGACTCACTCCTCCGCCTTCAAGTGCTCTCTGGTTTCCTGCTCGCCCTAACAACTCTTCCATGAATTTTTTTAGTTTTCTTGCATCATTTGCATGTACTGCATAAAGTTCTGCTCCATTAGCGGCCTCATTGGTGGTGGTAATGTTCCCTGATTTCCATCATCTGCATCCACCTTCTCATTGGCCTCGTGCTCCATGCGCTGCTGCTCAGATTCGGTTTCTACGCACGATTCCATGACCCCTAGTCCTGCAACATAAAGCGAATACTCATAATTACATCATGCACATGTGTTCTAAGCACAACTTTACGCACATAAATAGTCACACGATGGAAATCAAAATCCAAATAAAATTCAAATATGCATTTTACATATTATACATTACAAACAACTAAGTAATACAAAGTCATTACAACATGTACCATATAGGTACATAAAGCATACTACCTCACTTATTTAGCTACATCATTCTCTCGGTTTACAATGCACAATACCAGTTACTCATAGTGAATAACCTAGGTCTTTAGTACCCGCAACGCTCAACATACATGCCTAAAGTCCAACCGTGATGACGTAACGTTCTTCGCACAGTTTGTGGAACAAATGGACTTCCAGAAGGAACATACTCAGTATCTGAAGTATCAGGACTTGAGTCATTACTCAGCCTGAGTGCATTGAATCCATCCACTTCAGCTGAAAAGTCTTCAGAACCCTGTTCAGCATTACTACCCTCTTGCATCTCCTAAGCTTCATTCCTAGAGTTGTCAACAGAATACACAGATTCTGCTACTCCGCAGGTGCTCTGTTGGGCAAGATAGTTAAACACTAGATAATGTATATTCCCTGGGTTTTGAGAAGATGTTGATGGTTCAAACACTCTCTCCTCAGGATCTTCTTCCTCATCCTAACTTTCTGCAAATATGGTATTTCTACTACTTTCATTAGGATTGGTTCTCATACCCATCCAGCTGGATTGTCCAACATCTCTGTCAGACCCATCTATGGACATCTGATTCCCTTGGGATCCTTCAAATTATCCCATTCTCCAACCATCAGAATTCTTGATACGAGGTTCTGAATCAGACCCTTCCTCTGAACCCTGTGGTACATAATACCTCATATCTAAAGTAGGACCATAGGTAGGTTCTGGTCTGGGTGAATAAGGATACGGTGTAAAAGATTTGGGATCTATGGGTATATCTTTAAAGATTGGTTTTGCACTACTCCTTCCTTCTTTCTCCAACTGGAATGCTAACTATTTCCTTCTTTCTGGATCCGTCAGATCCTCTAACATGTCATTTTTATCTTCAACAATAACTTGATGTGTTTTATAAAAAGACGCAACAAGTGTTCGATATCGATCCATAAACTTGGAGGCTAACTTAGGATGCTTCTTTACCAAAGTAAGATGATCCGGTACTGGCTCCGAGTTTATAGAATCATGAGGAATCACAGAAAATGTGCTCCCTTGTAACTCCTTAGCTTTATGCTCCCGGATATTGGCTATCACCTCCACAACAGCAACATGGTATGCTGCTAAATGACTCCTACCTTCACCTACAGGTAGATCGTGATATAATCCAAGCTCATCTGGAAGTTGGATACTCACAAGATACTTGGATAACATACGACCATCATAATAGGTTATGGTATTCATCGGAATTTTAGTTGGACAACTAAAAATCCTTAAGAGTTGACGAAGCTGATTAGTGAATGATCCTTGGTAATCATCGAGAGTATCGTCTTTACTTACCAAAGTTTGTTTTGGAAACTTTGGTGCCATAACTCTGTGTGTCAAAAAATATCATCATAACAAAGAATTATCGCACTAAAAATATGTAACGGAATATTCTCATTTGAATACCCATTATACCCTTTTAGAGAATTCTTTATCGTTGCTATTCACTCCTACAGGTAATACCCTTTACTAGGTTTCCAACCTAAGGTCAAAGCAATTTGCTCCGATACCAACTGCAGTGACCCAGCATACCATTGCATGTGTAGTACACTATAGTCGTTGACATGACATTCACAGAACACTGTTCTGTAAATATCACATCCCTCAGAGTGGTACAACAGAAACATTGCGGGTCCATATTACAAACATATACACATTATTATTATTACATTACCAGAAGTTCAAGAGTTCAAAAGATTCAACTTACAAACCAAATATAATGTGTTTTAGCGGAAGTTTTAAAGTGACAACTTCAACTCCACATTGATATCAACAGCTTATTATATAAGGTTTATGTTGCCCGGCTCAATTGGTTCCTAGTACTACAGTATTTATTCTGACTCATGGTGCTCTCCTCCGTAGATGACATCGTAGTCCAGCCCTTCTACGACATCATACATATTAGGTTCTTCATATAAGACCTCCACTTGGCTTTCAGCTGCGTACATTGGAGTTTCTTCTGGATTCTCAGAGTCTATGCAGGGGATCAAAGGAAAAGGTGAGTAACAACGTTACCCAGCAAGTTCATTATGTGCAAGGTGGGAAGTTTGATGCTCTATCTACCACCTTGGACTATAAGTCCTTGGCACTATGCAGTTTTTGAAATCTTTCTTCAAAGATTGATTTTATTGTGAAAAATCTATGACCATTAGCCTTCACAGGTTTACTAGAACTTGCTTCTTTCTCCAACTGGAATGCTAACTGTTTCGTTCTTTCTAGATCTGTCAGATCCTCTAACATGTCATTTTAATCTTCAACAATAACTTGATGTGTTTTATAAAAAGATGCAACAAGTGTTCGATATCGATCCATAAACTTGGAGGCTAACTTAGGATGCTTCTTTACCAAATTAAGATGATCCGGTACTAGCTCCGAGTCTATAGAATCATGTGGAATCATAGAAAATGTGCTCCCTCTAACTCCTTAGCTTTAAGCTCCCGGATATTGGCTATCGTCTCCACAACAGCAACATGGTATGCTGCTAAATGACTCCTACCTTCCCCTATAGGTAGATCGTGATATAATCCAAGCTCCTCTGGAAGTGGGATACTCACACAATACTTGGATAACATACGACCATCATAATAGGTTATGGTATTCACCGGAATTTTAGTTGGACAACTAAAAATCCTTAAGAGTTGACGAAGATGATCAGTGAATGATCCTTGGTAATCATCGAGAGTCTCCTCTTTCCTTACCAAATTTTGTTTTGGAAACTTTGGTGCCATATATCTGTGTATCAAAAAATATCATCATAACAAAGAATTATCGCACTAAAAATATATAACGGAATATTCTCATTTGAATACCCATTATATCCTTTTAGAGAATTCTTTATCATTGCTATTCACTCTTACAGGTAATACCCTTTACTAGGTTTCCAACCTAAGGTCAAAGCAAATTTCTCTGATACCAACTGCGGTGACCCACACACCACTGCATGTGTAGTACACTATAGTCATTGACATGACATTCACAGAACACTGTTCGTAAATATCACATCCCTTAGAGTGGTACAACATAAACATTGCGGGTCCATATTACAAACATACACACATTATTATTATTACATTACTAGAAGTTCAAGACTTCAAAAGATTCAACTTACAAACCAAATATAAAGTGTTTCAGCGGAAGTTTTAAAGTGACAACTTCAACTCCACATTGAGCTCAACAGCTTATTATATAAGGTTTAAGCTGCTCGGATCAATTGGTTCCTAGTACTACAGTAATTATTCTGACTCATGGTGCTCTCCTCCGTAGATGACATCGTAGTCCACCCCTTCTACGACACCATACATATTAGGCTCTTCATAGAAGACCTCCACTTGGCTTTCAGCTGCCTACATTGGAGTTTCTTCTGGATCCTCAGAGTCTAAGCAGGGGATCAAAGGAAAAGGTGAGTAACAACGTTACCCAGCAAGTTCATTATATGCAAGGTGGGAAGTTTGATGCTCTATCTACAACCTCGAACTATAAGTCCTTGGCACTATGCATTTTTTTGTAAATCTTTCTTCAAAGATTGATTTTATTGTGAAAAATCTATGACCATCATCCTTCACAGGTTTACCAGAACTTTCATGGAGTTCCTTTACTGCCGCATTCGTAGCTCCTTCCCAGAACAGGGAGTAACAAGTTATAATTCTTACACTCTGCAGAGGTGCGTTACTTTATGAAGAGAATATGCCCGAGAGGCAATAATAAAGTGGTTATTATCGTATTCCTTGTTTATGATAAATGTTTATTTTGCATGCTATAATTGTATTAATACGGAAACGTTAATACATGTGTGTTTAATAAACAAACAGAAAGTTCCTAGTTATGCCTCTCTTATAAACTAGCTCGTTGATTAACAAGATGATCAAGGTTTCCTGATCATGGACATTGGATGTTGTTAATAACGGGATCACAACATTAGTGTAATGGTGTGATGAACATTCATCTAAAGTATAGCATTACGATCAAAGTCATTGAGTTTATATTGCTATAACAACTTACGAAGTGATCCTAATCCTTAGACCATGAGATCATGTCAATCACTAACACCGTAAGAGTTTCTTGATAACATCAAACGTGACACCGTAACAGGGTGATTATAAAGATGGATTCAGAACTAATAAAGTGTTATGTTGAGGCCCATGGATCGAGAGTGGAATTTTTTCATCCCGATGACGGATAGATATGCTCTGGGCCCTCTCGGTGATATCACATTGATTAGCTTGCAAGCAAGTGATTTGATCACTAGAATGTTATATCACGGGAACGAGGAAAGAGTGCATGTCAGTAGCGAGATCAAACTAGGTATGGAGATACCGATGATCGAATCTCGGACATGTAATATATCGTGAAACAAAGGGATTAAGATACTAGCGTAAAAGGTTCCGACGATCACAAGAAAGTCATCGTTGAATGTGTGGGAGTCAGTATGGGTCTCTAGATCCCGCTTCTGATTATTGATCTGAGAGGGGTCTCGATCATGTCCGCATTATTCACGAACCGTAGAGTGACACACTTAAGAGACACCGACATCCATTTGGAGCAAAAGTTTCATGCCGAAAAGAATAACAAGCGCAGGAATTTATTTCACTAGATACCGAAACGGGTTTTCGGGTGAAATTGCAGAAAGTGTTTCTGCATGTGAAATGAAATACTAGCAAGGGGTTATATGTGAATGATTGTCATTAAATTAATTGACAAAATTCTGAATAAATAAAAGGAGTTTTATTTAATGAGAGTTTGCATTAAATTTGGTGGAAATTTAATGGGAATTTGAGTGGGTTTTTGAGTGGAGGGAATTGAAAGGCATTTGAGTGAGTGGAGTGTCCATCCACATGAATGTGGAAGAGGTGGGGGCAGCCCCATGGCTGGGCGCATGGCCCCTTGGGTGCCCCCCTCTCCCTATAAAAGGAGCCCCCTTCCTCTCTCTCACTCACACCTCCTCGTGAAGGATCTCTCTCCCCCTCTAGTATTTATCCCCCATGGTCTCGGACTAGCGAGATACATGTTCCCGGTGGCTTTTCGGCAAGAAAGAGTTGTGCTTCCGCTGCATCGCTGGAGCGAGGAGGCGGAGGTTGCTCGGTGCCTCGAACGTGTGTGCGAGCACGGATGCGCTGCTGTTTTGCGGCGCTAGGACTTCCTCTCGATCTTGAGATCGGCAAGAGATCGTCTACATCAACCACGAGTTTGGACTCGTTAAGCTTTGTCGGTCTTCAAGGGTATGTTCTCTACGGATATACATCCGCCCGTTGTTTGTATCTAGTAGATAGATCTTGGTACATAGTTGTTCCCATCGTAGGAAATTTTTTGTTTTCTATGCTGCGAACCCTACAGTGGTATCAGAGCCGGATCTATGTGTAGATACTTTGCACGGGTAGTACACATATGAGTATGTGGGCGATGATGATCATTTTATTGCTTCTTAGTTGTACTTTGGATATTGGTGGCATAGTGGTATGAAGCGGCCCGGACAAACTTTACATGTCCTCACACATGAGACCTGTTCCACGCTTGACATGCAACTAGTTTTGCATAAGTGGCTAGCGGGTGTCTGTCTCTCCTACTATAGTCAATATCTAATTTTCAACGAGTTTTCAACAATTTGGTTATCCTCGTTGTGGTTCATCTTCGTAGGTAAGAACGGTTCTATCTTCGAAAGCCCTAAGCCACGTAAAACTTGCAATGGATAAATTAGAGGCGTCTAGTTTAGATTGTTGCTGGGCTAGTGTTATGATATGGTGATGTTGTAAGTAGAAGTATGAGATGATACTCTTACAACACACATAGCGTGTAAGTTCCATAGACCTTGGCCTTACACATAAAGGTATGATAGAGATCATACCACGGTGCACATGATGGAGATCATATGCGGGAACCATATCATTTCACTAATAAACATGTGATGTTTTGATTGCATCTTATATTGCTTGTTTGGCGTTTTATTAGCATAATAAGATGATCCCTCATTTAGATATCAAGATAAGAATGTGTTCTTCCTTAAGTATGCACCGACAATGTTTCGTCGCTTCAAGACATCACGTGATGATCGGGTGTACTTGAATCCATGAACATATCTCGGGTGTAAGACAGTTACACACGCGAATACTAAGGTTCTTACTTGGCGAGCCTAGCATGTATAGACATGGCCTCGGAACACGAACCGAAAGGTTAAGCATGAGTCATATGTTTTTGATATGATGACCATATGGATGCTCGCCTTTGAAGCTACACCGACTCACGTGATGATCGGACTTGGTGTAGTGGATTTGGTTCATGTAATCACCAAAAAGACACGAGGGATGCCGTTTTTGAGTGGGAGTTCATTTCTAATTTGGATTAGCAGAACTCAATTTATCATAAATTAAATCAAAGTGAATTTGCATAATTTGTTGTAGTCATTGGCATTCGTTCACCACCTTATGCATAGTTGTAATTGGGATAATAGAACTATAGAATTCTGGATATATACTTTACGAACTGGTATCGTATTGAGTTGAGTGTCAATCTAAAGTTTAAAGTCCTATTGCAAACTTTCAGCGAACTCTATTTACTCTGTGAAATTTAATAGTTGGTATTAAATCGAGAGTAACAATTCCAGTGTTAGTATCTTAAGTATCATATTTGCCTCCATGATTCTTGATTTAAATGTCAAGATTATCTAGGAGCTGAAAGAATTGTTTTAGAAACCATCATGTGTGACAGATATAACGATATCTGAAACAATGTTTTGGTTGCAATATGATAGAGTATAATATATGTTCTCATATTGGATGAGAATTTATGAAGGTTGGAGATGCTAGACATCCTAATCATCCAAAAGGGTTTTGGAAAGTAATGTTATACTCACGATTCGCCTTTATAAGCTACAGTAGCTTGATCATTAAAGTCGTCATGATAAGGATGAATAGAAGATGTATGTAAAGTGTTTACTACACTAAAAGATTACTAAAGAATGGATTTTGAAAGAATACCGATCATTTTGATGATGGTGATCTACTTCAAAGTGCAAGTCCAAAGGCATTATTATTTGAATATACACGCTTTGGACTATGTGTCATGTATATGGCGCCACTTTTGATGTTGATAGATTCTTTTAAAAAGGAAAAGGAAATGCTGAAAGAGAATCTATAAAATATACTTGGCAGAAAATAAAAGATTGGAAATATCCAATTTAGGTATATATATGATATACATGTTATGGTTGTATTCTTTGCTTGTTAAACAATGTGGTTCTTGGGTATTGGATACCGAATTGGTTGGTATGAAATTTCATACGGAACAACGCAATTCATGAACCACAATGTCCTAAGTAACTAGCAAGAGAATATGTGATGATGTTCATCGAAAACAAACAAACCGTTGTTTGTATTTCTCGTTGACATCAAAGCTTGACTTCAAGATTTGTTTTAATAATTGTTATTTGAATCAGGTATTATGAGAACAAAGGTTGTTCAAATAATTACCGTATTCCATATAAGATGGATGATTTACAAATCTAGTTGAAGAAATCACATCCATAAAGCCTAATGCTAAAATGTCGCAAGACAAATGATTGAAAGATCACTTACGAAGTGACATCGCTGTTTAAATTATATTGGAAAGAAAACATGAAGAATCTCCATATTCATGGATTTTTGGAGTCTTTGATTTGATCAAGTGACGCTTGTGAGACTTTCCTCGGGATAATTAAAACTTCGTTCAAAGGCCAAAGAAGAACGAACGACTAAAATATTGGAATTTATACATATCGATGTATGTAGTCCATTATGTGTAGTCATAAGCGATGGGTTTCAACTTCATATGCTTTCTCTGGAAATTTGAGTGAATATTCACTTAATGAGAAAGAAGTGTGAAATATTTGAAAATGTTCAAAGACTTTCAAGATGAAGTGAAAATCATTGTGAAAAGAAAATAAATGGTTTATTATTTTATCATAAGGGATTTGTTTGAGTTACAAGTGTAACAAGAAAATAAATGAATTATGATTTTATCATAAAGGGATTTATTTGAGTTGCAAGTTTAGCAAAACACCTAGATTTACATATCCCGAAACACCATAGGAATATGGAATGTTTGAGATTTGTAATGAAACCTTGTTTGACATGGTTGGATCAAAGGTGTTATTTATAAAACTGCCATTATGTTTTAAAAGATTAAAGCTTTAGAGACTTCCGCTTTTACACTAAAAAGAGATCCATATTGATCCATTGAAATGACACCATGGAAGTTATGGTTTGGGGTAAAACCCAAGTTGTCATTTCTTAAATTTTGGTATGATAAACATAAGTAAGAGGTTTACAACCGAAGTCGGATGAGCATGTCTTTGTAGGTTATTTCGAATAACAATTGGTTATTCCTCCATAACACCAAGGACAAAAGGGTTTGTCGCTTGAAACGTGAAGTTTCTTAAAGAAGGAATTTTTCATAAATGTTAAGTGGGAGGACAATAGAACTTTGATAAGGTTAACGAACCTTAGCTATATGTGCTGAGTTGCGCAGCGTCGGAAAATGTTCCAGAGGCAGCCAGAATGCTCATGGATTACGTGCCTCAAAGGTTGCGGTCACGGAGGTCTAAAGTTCCTATTGAACCAAGAAGGTCGGATAAACAATCAAATGATTAAGATTTGAGAGTAAATCATTATTGTTTGACAATGATGAACCGACTATATGCAAAGTGTAACACCCTCAGAATCGGACCTATGCAAGTTTGAGCAAAATTCGCTGAACCCGCATAGAAACGATTCAAAGGTGCCCACCAGGCACTTTCGTGCGGGTGGAAAACGAAGTAATAACATTACACAACAGTCCTCGATGGGACCCACAGGACAGATATATATAGCGGCGACTCAAAGAGTCAAGAATACAAATATAATATACAAAGATCCAAATCACCTGAAAAACGATACAGCGTCCGACTACGGACAAGATGCAAATGGGGCTAAGAGCCCTGAAGAATAACCAATGGCGTCCATAACCCTGCCCAGGCCAAGCCGGAAGGGTAACCCTGCTAACGGCGTCGATCTCGAAACCTGCTTAAACAAAAGGGGGGGTGCCGACAAAGGGCAAAGGAAAAAGAGGAGCGTCAGTACTGAGGCCAGTACACGGCGAGGCTAGAATTCGGCGGTCCTCGCCTACATAGGTATGGTGGACTGAGCGGCAGCGGCAGCATGCACTAAACAACCTATAGAGACTCGATACAACTGGCGGATATCAGAGAGGGATAAGAGTGACCTAACCGGATCCAACCTGAAGCTAACACCAAACAAACCCATCCTGGTGTTTCCCCCTCGAGACCAAACGAGGAAGTCCACCGAGGAACTCACACAGTTGGCAGTTTTATTTATTCAGTTATAGTTGCAGCACTTACTAGTCAGGTTTAAATAATCATCCTGATAAAATAAGCAGTGGGTCATTTTAGTTATCCATTCCGTTATGGTTGCAACACTTACTAATCAGGTACAGATAGCATGAGATAAACCCAAAACCCAGCAGTTGTTGGTACTTTTAATCAGCCATTTTGTTGTAGTTGCAAGATTTACTAGTCAGGTACAATTGTCGCGAGCGACAACCAAACAAGCAGTTGTGGGCAGTATTAATTAGCCATTCCATTATAGTGAAGCTGATTACTAGTCATTATAAGTCAAATTTATAGCAGTAAACTTTAGTTATGCTTGTCTATGATCGAGAAACTGTGCTACAAGTCGTCCATATCCGCGGACACGGCTTTCAGAAAGTTTTACCCGGCCGGGGTGCACCAATAGCAACACACACTCGATCAACCTCGGAAAAACCAAATTAAAACCCAACGAGGCCTTCACGACAAAGCAATCACAGGATTCAGAAATATTTCAGGGGGGCACCCCATTAAGCTACCCGCAACGAAGTAAGCTAGCTCCGAGACGGACTCAAGGTCTGCGTCGATGGCTGTAAACGACAGCAGATCCCCAATCGGGGACTGTCGATACCGCGAAAACATCCCGCTTCCAAAACAGTACAGTGTGCAGTACCTCGCACAATCGTAAATAAAGCAGTAAAGCATGGCATAAGTACATGATAGTAATAAAGCCCCAAACTAGTTGTGGCCCCAAGAAATAAGACTGAATCAAGCTCTGGCTCAGGGGGGTCCCATATACCTCCCGGATGTGGATAGCGCGAAAAATCAAGGAACAGGAATCAAGTACTCGGGGACTCACGGGACACAAGTGGGCGTTCGGAAACCAAATATTATCTATCACCCACCGATGCCTCTGCTTATTTCAATTTTAGTTGTTAAACAGAAATTAAAGTGACGATAAGTAAAACTATGATCATTTCCATCGACAACATGCGGCAATACATCAACAACTGTGGCATATGACGACACACATCAGCACTTGAGCAAGCAACTACGACGCGCAAGTCCAACTATCTACCAATCAACAGGTAATAGGAGGTGTCCAAGGCAATATAAGGCTGCAAGGGATATCACAGGTACGAAAACTAAAGCATTGCACACAGATAGCAATAGATCAACAGGAGGGAATAAATACTATAAAAGTAAGATAGGTAGAAAGGGGGGGAGATGCTCGCCTGAAAACATTGCCGAAGGTTCGACAGAAGATCGGGGCGAAGCTCACATCAACTCAACGGCCTTATCCGCGAAGAAGCAAAACACTAGTAGAACACCGGATGCAATATTCAATACAACGGCAGAAGATCGGCATGATGCATGTATGATGTATGGCATGGCAAAGGTGCGGTGCAATTAGGTCATATTAAGCGAAACCGGGGTCCCGACAATTAATTAAACGATTCAAGTTATTTAGATCCCCCGCAATTAAATGTTGTTTTTAACAAGCTAGAATGTATCACCGGTGCGCTACACAAGTTTAACTGAGGCCAATATGAGACTAGATTTGCACCGCATATGGACCCCATATTTAATTATTAGGTGAATCGGCATAAGGCCCCCAAACCAATGATATGCATGCGAGAATGACAATTTAATATGCGACAAGTTGCTATTATGTTATAAAATAGGGTTCGGAAAAGGGGTCACACATTAGGGGCTCGACGATCTTGGTTTCCGGGGTTCGGGGTTCGACAGGGTCCAGGGTTCGACGGAGCGGTCTCGCGGGAACGTTCTCGGTAACGGGTAGATCCTGTCGCATCGGGGTCTCGACGTCCGGGGCGCGACGGATTTCTTCCGGGCCGATGCCGTTCTTGTCGTCGTGCCGATCTTGTCGGGTCCCACGGGGTCGATCTTGCCGAGTTACCTAGGATCGATAGTCCCGTGCAAGGCGAACTTGATGATGGTGTTGCCGACCTCCAGCATGTGCACTCCTGGCTCCGGATATTCCAGCACTCGCAGCTTAGGGACATGGCCAATCTTGACCGCCGTGCCAACTGATCTGGCGCTCGTTCCAAAATCTCCAGAGGAAGAAACGCTCCAGACATGGGGCGTTCACCACAGCGACCTCCTCCAGGATGGACAAGCCGTACTGCGCGCACCGTCGGCTGAGACTGGTGAGACGAGCACGCCGCGGGGACAAGCTTCCAGTGATCGTGAGGATCTCCAGCACGGGGCTGATAGCAAGCACGACCTCCAGGCCTTTGTTCTCCATGGAGACGCAGCCGAGGCCGAGCTGAAGAAGGTAGGGGAAGGTCGCGCCGCGCGGCGGTGGCTGGACGGGGTCTTGGCGGCGACAGGCAGACGCGGCGGTTGGGCGCGGCCGCTGGCGCTCGCGCGGCGGGGAGCTTGGGAGGCGAGGGGCGAGGTGGCTGCGGGCCTGGCGGTGTCGCGGGGGGGGGGTGCGGCCGGCGCAGGGGACGAGCTGGGCGGCGCGGGCGAGGGTCGCGGAGGCGGCGCGCGCGCGGGAACCTGGCGGCGCGGAGGCGGCTTCGAGGGGGCGGCGAGGTGCTGAGCGGAGCGACGGCGGTGGTGCAGGCGGGCTCCGGCGGGGCGCGGGAGGCGCAGGGCGCTCGCGGGCGGAGGGGAGGAGCCGGCGACTGGCAGGCGGAGGCGGGCGGAGGGGAGGAGGACCGCGGCCGGGGGCGGCGGGGACGCGCGTAGGAGGGACGCCGAGGCCCGGCGGCGGCGCGGCCACGGCTGGAGCGGGCGCTGGGGTCGGGGGTCGCGGCGAGCTGAGGTGGGGAGCGGCGGAGAAGGGTGCGGGCGGCCGCGCCGGCGGGCCGGTCGCCGGAGGCGAGAGAGAGAAGAGAGGAGGGAGAGGAGAGCGGGGGTGAGGGAGGAGGAAGGAGACAGGGGCCGGGGCGCGTGGGTAGGGGAGTGGTGGGGCCGGGGACAGGCGGGTCCCGCGTGGGCCGGGGGCGGCTGAGTGTGCGTGTGTGTGCTGTGGGGAGTGGGGGTGGGTCCGGTTGGTGGGGGTGGCGTGTAGTGTGTGGTGTGGGGTGGGTGAGGAGAGGCCAGGGGTGACGTGGCGGCTCTGGATTGGTAGAGGGGAAGAGGGGAGCTGAGGTGGCAGGCTACTATTGGAGGGAGTGAGGTGGAGGGATGGGTAGGGTAGCTTTCTGGGTAGCTTAGGAATTAGAGGGGCAGACTAGTTGGACTGATTTAAAAATTCTGGGGGTGGTCGTTCGGGTCGGGACGGCCCGTTCGACTGCCCCCGCTAAAAATAAAATAAATTTTTATTTGTTTAATTGGACCGTTTGCAAACCGCTCGCGGCCAAAACAAAATAATTCGGCGACCCGGGTTTTGCGTTTGAATTAGGATGGGGCGTCTTAGAAAATAAAACAGGTTTTTGCGAAATAGTTTTAGACAAACAACATGATGATGACGATGCAATGCACAAATTCAACGCGATTTTCTAGTAGTGGTTTTGCGGGATGCCACAATTCGACACCACTAACGATGGATCTCGCCCTCGAGATCCGCCTCATGGTACCGGAAGGAAGGTCGGCGATCTGCGTCTGCTCGCTTCGTGTAGATCCTCGCGACACCACTAACGAGGGTTCCTTCTTCATCTTGAAATCGGCGACACCACCAACAAAGAGTCGTTGTTCCTGATCGTCGAGAGAACACCCCGGAGAACAAAGGACGAAGGTAGAGGTATCAAACGATAAGGCCACCTCTAACTTCCATTGGAAGAGGGAGAAGTTACATTGATCCACCAGTTCGATGTACAGAGCGAACAGTAAGAGTCGGGTAGGGTGATCAGTCCATCCCGGACCCAAATATCAACTCTATACATGGGTAGGAGAATCAGGCAACTCAACTCTCGAGATTTAGACTGAAGATCTTCATAGGTGGTATCCGGAACAGAGGGATGCTGCCAGCAGAAATCGTATGAAAGACACACTGATTAGGTTTCGCGATGGTTCCATTGGCATGAACAACACGTGCTCAAGGTCGACTCCAACTTCACCAAAGCTCGTCCTCCTCATATGTTTTTCAACGACACTGATATCCGGCAAGGAACACATATGGATAAAGAGCTCAAGAACAAAAGATCGGATGAAGGGCACAACAGACCAGCTGCAGATTGACGTTCGTAGCACCTCCGTTACAAAAGGGAGAAAGCGAAGCCCTGAAGGTACGACGGAAACCCAACCACGAGAATTCCTGGACTCGAAGAGAGAGAAGAGAGCAGATTCAAAACACGTCGAGGTAAGAGGAGAATAGCAGAGGGGTGCGGAGTAAAATCAGACCTAATCAGAACTATCCAACCGATTTTCAAAAATAGTTTGACACTTCTACTACGGCCGTTAGCTAGGTTATCCTACAGGCTGGACTTGTGGGGTATCGCAACTGCTGAGCTCTGATACCACTCTGTAACACCCTCAGAATCGGACCTATGCAAGTTTGAGCAAAATTCGCCGATCCCGCATAGAAACGATTCAAAGGTGCCCACCAGGCACTTTCGTGCGGGTGGAAAACGAAGTAATAACATTACACAACAGTCCTCGATGGGACCCACAGGACAGATATATATAGCGGCGACTCAAAGAGTCAAGAATACAAATATAATATACAAAGATCCAAATCACCTGAAAAACGATACAGCGTCCGACTACGGACAAGATGCAAATGGGGCTAAGAGCCCTGAAGAATAACCAATGGCGTCCATAACCCTGCCCAGGCCAAGCCGGAAGGGTAACCCTGCTAACGGCGTCGATCTCGAAACCTGCTTAAACAAAAGGGGGGGTGCCGACAAAGGGCAAAGGAAAAAGAGGAGCGTCAGTACTGAGGCCAGTACACGGCGAGGCTAGAATTCGGCGGTCCTCGCCTACATAGGTATGGTGGACTGAGCGGCAGCGGCAGCGGCAGCATGCACTAAACAACCTATAGAGACTCGATACAACTGGCGGATATCAGAGAGGGATAAGAGTGACCTAACCGGATCCAACCTGAAGCTAACACCAAACAAACCCATCCTGGTGTTTCCCCCTCGAGACCAAACGAGGAAGTCCACCGAGGAACTCACACAGTTGGCAGTTTTATTTATTCAGTTATAGTTGCAGCACTTACTAGTCAGGTTTAAATAATCATCCTGATAAAATAAGCAGTGGGTCATTTTAGTTATCCATTCCGTTATGGTTGCAACACTTACTAATCAGGTACAGATAGCATGAGATAAACCCAAAACCCAGCAGTTGTTGGTACTTTTAATCAGCCATTTTGTTGTAGTTGCAAGATTTACTAGTCAGGTACAATTGTCGCGAGCGACAACCAAACAAGCAGTTGTGGGCAGTATTAATTAGCCATTCCATTATAGTGAAGCTGATTACTAGTCATTATAAGTCAAATTTATAGCAGTAAACTTTAGTTATGCTTGTCTATGATCGAGAAACTGTGCTCCAAGTCGTCCATATCCGCGGACACGGCTTTCAGAAAGTTTTACCCGGCCGGGGTGCACCAATAGCAACACACACTCGATCAACCTCGGAAAAACCAAATTAAAACCCAACGAGGCCTTCACGACAAAGCAATCACAGGATTCAGAAATATTTCAGGGGGCCACCCCATTAAGCTACCCGCAACGAAGTAAGCTAGCTCCGAGACGGACTCAAGGTCTGCGTCGATGGCTGTAAACGACAGCAGATCCCCAATCGGGGACTGTCGATACCGCGAAAACATCCCGCTTCCAAAACAGTACAGTGTGCAGTACCTCGCACAATCGTAAATAAAGCAGTAAAGCATGGCATAAGTACATGATAGTAATAAAGCCCCAAACTAGTTGTGGCCCCAAGAAATAAGACTGAATCAAGCTCTGGCTCAGGGGGGTCCCATATACCTCCCGGATGTGGATAGCGCGAAAAATCAAGGAACAGGAATCAAGTACTCGGGGACTCACGGGACACAAGTGGGCGTTCGGAAACCAAATATTATCTATCACCCACCGATGCCTCTGCTTATTTCAATTTTAGTTGTTAAACAGAAATTAAAGTGACGATAAGTAAAACTATGATCATTTCCATCGACAACATGCGGCAATACATCAACAACTGTGGCATATGACGACACACATCAGCACTTGAGCAAGCAACTACGACGCGCAAGTCCAACTATCTACCAATCAACAGGTAATAGGAGGTGTCCAAGGCAATATAAGGCTGCAAGGGATATCACAGGTACGAAAACTAAAGCATTGCACACAGATAGCAATAGATCAACAGGAGGGAATAAATACTATAAAAGTAAGATAGGTAGAAAGGGGGGGAGATGCTCGCCTGAAAACATTGCCGAAGGTTCGACAGAAGATCGGGGCGAAGCTCACATCAACTCAACGGCCTTATCCGCGAAGAAGCAAAACACTAGTAGAACACCGGATGCAATATTCAATACAACGGCAGAAGATCGGCATGATGCATGTATGATGTATGGCATGGCAAAGGTGCGGTGCAATTAGGTCATATTAAGCGGAACCGGGGTCCCGACAATTAATTAAACGGTTCAAGTTATTTAGATCCCCCGCAATTAAATGTTGTTTTTAACAAGCTAGAATGTATCACCGGTGCGCTACACAAGTTTAACTGAGGCCAATATGAGACTAGATTTGCACCGCATATGGACCCCATATTTAATTATTAGGTGAATCGGCATAAGGCCCCCAAACCAATGATATGCATGCGAGAATGACAATTTAATATGCGACAAGTTGCTATTATGTTATAAAATAGGGTTCGGAAAAGGGGTCACACATTAGGGGCTCGACGATCTTGGTTTCCGGGGTTCGGGGTTCGACAGGGTCCAGGGTTCGACGGAGCGGTCTCGCGGGAACGTTCTCGGTAACGGGTAGATCCTGTCGCATCGGGGTCTCGACGTCCGGGGCGCGACGGATTTCTTCCGGGCCGATGCCGTTCTTGTCGTCGTGCCGATCTTGTCGGGTCCCACGGGGTCGATCTTGCCGAGTTACCTAGGATCGATAGTCCCGTGCAAGGCGAACTTGATGATGGTGTTGCCGACCTCCAGCATGTGCACTCCTGGCTCCGGGTATTCCAGCACTCGCAGCTTAGGGACATGGCCAATCTTGACCGCCGTGCCAACTGATCTGGCGCTCGTTCCAAAATCTCCAGAGGAAGAAACGCTCCAGACATGGGGCGTTCACCACAGCGACCTCCTCCAGGATGGACAAGCCGTACTGCGCGCACCGTCGGCTGAGACTGGTGAGATGAGCACGCCGCGGGGACAAGCTTCCAGTGATCGTGAGGATCTCCAGCACGGGGCTGATAGCAAGCACGACCTCCAGGCCTTTGTTCTCCATGGCGACGCAGCCGAGGCCGAGCTGAAGAAGGTAGGGGAAGGTCGCGCCGCGCGGCGGTGGCTGGACGGGGTCTTGGCGGCGACAGGCAGACGCGGCGGTTGGGCGCGGCCGCTGGCGCTCGCGCGGCGGGGAGCTTGGGAGGCGAGGGGCGAGGTGGCTGCGGGCCTGGCGGTGTCGCGGGGGGGGGGGGGGGGGTGCGGCCGGCGCAGGGGACGAGCTGGGCGGCGCGCGCGAGGGTCGCGGAGGCGGCGCGCGCGCGGGAACCTGGCGGCGCGGAGGCGGCTTCGAGGGGGCGGCAAGGTGCTGAGCGGAGCGACGGCGGTGGTGCAGGCGGGCTCCGGCGGGGCGCGGGAGGCGCAGGGCGCTCGCGGGCGGAGGGGAGGAGCCGGCGACTGGCAGGCGGAGGCGGGCGGAGGGGAGGAGGACCGCGGCCGGGGGCGGCGGGGACGCGCGCAGGAGGGACGCCGAGGCCCGGCGGCGGCGCGGCCACGGCCGGAGCGGGCGCTGGGGTCGGGGGTCGCGGCGAGCTGAGGTGGGGAGCGGCGGAGAAGGGTGCGGGCGGCCGCGCCGGCGGGCCGGTCGCCGGAGGCGAGAGAGAGAAGAGAGGAGGGAGAGGAGAGCGGGGGTGAGGGAGGAGGAAGGAGACAGGGGCCGGGGCGCGTGGGTAGGGGAGTGGTGGGGCCGGGGACAGGCGGGTCCCGCGTGGGCCGGGGGCGGCTGAGTGTGCGTGTGTGTGCTGTGGGGAGTGGGGGTGGGTCCGGTTGGTGGGGGTGGCGTGTAGTGTGTGGTGTGGGGTGGGTGAGGAGAGGCCAGGGGTGACGTGGCGGCTCTGGATTGGTAGAGGGGAAGAGGGGAGCTGAGGTGGCAGGCTACTATTGGAGGGAGTGAGGTGGAGGGATGGGTAGGGTAGCTTTCTGGGTAGCTTAGGAATTAGAGGGGCAGACTAGTTGGACCGATTTAAAAATTCTGGGGGTGGTCGTTCGGGTCGGGACGGCCCGTTCGACTGCCCCCGCAAAAAATAAAATAAATTTTTATTTGTTTAATTGGACCGTTTGCAAACCGCTCGCGGCCAAAACAAAATAATCCGGCGACCCGGGTTTTGCGTTTGAATTAGGATGGGGCGTCTTAGAAAATAAAACAGGTTTTTGCGAAATAGTTTTAGACAAACAACATGATGATGACGATGCAATGCACAAATTCAACGCGATTTTCTAGTAGTGGTTTTGCGGGATGCCACACAAAGAAGCGGTAATGGGCCCTGACTCCGTCAAATGGCTTGAAGCCATAAAATCCGTGATAGTTCCATACACGAGAAATCATGTTTTGAACTTGGAAGACCCTCCGGAAAGGTGTAAAAACCTATCGGTCGTATTTGGATCTATAAAGAAACAGACATGGATGTCTCACATCTATGAAATATTCGACATGTCGTAAAGTATTTTATGACAATGTTCAAAGAGTTGACTATGACAAGATTTGATCTTTCATAGCGATATTTAGTCTGAACGGATTAAAGTAGCAACCACTACATATAATTTGGTATATGGTAGATGAATAAACAAAACAAAGTTCTTCTAATAGAATGGTTACCTAGGACGTGTACATGACACGGTCCAAAGGGTTTTGTTAATTCAAAGGATGCTAAAAAGGGCATGCAAACTTCAACAATTGAAGTAAGCATCGCGGAGTTGGAATCTTCACCGTGATGAAAAAGGAGTTTTCATCTGGAGACGATGAAGATGCTTGCATTTGCAAGAAATTAAGTGGGAGCGCTGAGACATATTTCTAATACATTATGTGAAGGACATTTTGTTGATTAGAAATGATGTATCTTTTATTGACAAAGGTTAAGGATTTCATTTTGATGAAAGACTTAGGCAAAACCCAAATATTTAGAATGAATGTCTATAGTGGATAGACGGTGACGCTAATATGGTTGGTCCAAACGTACATATATGAGATATTGAAGGAGTTCAATATAGAAACGACAAGAAACGGTTCTTGTCGCATGGAAAGGAATTGAATCAAGATTCAAGTGTATCGACACTTGATAAGTGAAACAAGATTCAAGTGCTCTGACACTTGGAAATCACGAGAATGTTTTGATCAATCATACCATGATATGTACACATCCAGATATGTCCTATGCTCTAAGTGTTATGAGCATATACCAGAATGAATCATAAAATGATGATTGGACGACAGTGAGAATATTCTTATGATCTTTTGGAAGAACTAAGAATATATTTATGTAGAGGTGACAAACAATTACAAATAGTTCATTATAAAGCGTTACATTGATACTAGTTTTGTCACAAGATACAAATTAAGTTTATCTCAATTTAAACTATGGTTGGCACAATGTAATGGAAAGGAGATTCCATGATGGATTTGGATGAATTCCAAAGTTAAGACATTGTGACGGATACTACAACAAAAGGCTAAGTATATGACTGCTATAGTAGCAGCAAAGGAGGGAATTTGTGTCAAGTAGTTTGTTATCAAACTAAGGTGTGGTTCGCAACGGGCTAACACTAAAGATATATTGTATGACAATAGTATCGACATGATTTAACCCCAAGGAACTAAAGGTCTCACCGAAAGACCACATTTATACAATGCCATATCATTGGAGAATGAGTGATGCGTGAAGACGCAAAGACATGCAAATACACACGGACCTGAAGCATCAGATACGTAGATTATGTTAACCACTTGCAATTGCATATATGGAACACCGGAAAGCCATAAGTGTTCAATACGCAAAGTTCTCAAACTAGATTATTGTCTCTAGTGCAAGTGGGAGACTGAAGGGAATATGCCCGAGAGGCAATAATAAAGTGGTTATTATCGTATTCCTTGTTTATGATAAATGTTTATTTTGCATGCTATAATTGTATTAATACGGAAACGTTAATACATGTGTGTTTAATAAACAAACAGAAAGTTCCTAGTTATGCCTCTCTTATAAACTAGCTCGTTGATTAACAAGATGATCAAGGTTTCCTGATCATGGACATTGGATGTTGTTAATAACGGGATCACAACATTAGTGTAATGGTGTGATGAACATTCATCTAAAGTATAGCATTACGATCAAAGTCATTGAGTTTATATTGCTATAACAACTTACGAAGTGATCCTAATCCTTAGACCATGAGATCATGTCAATCACTAACACCGTAAGAGTTTCTTGATAACATCAAACGTCACACCGTAACAGGGTGATTATAAAGATGGATTCAGAACTAATAAAGTGTTATGTTGAGGCCCATGGATCGAGAGTGGAATTTTTTCATCCCGATGACGGATAGATATGCTCTGGGCCCTCTCGGTGATATCACATTGATTAGCTTGCAAGCAAGTGATTTGATCACTAGAATGTTATATCACGGGAACGAGAAAAGAGTGCATGTCAGTAGCGAGATCAAACTAGGTATGGAGATACCGATGATCGAATCTCGGACATGTAATATATCATGAAACAAAGGGATTAAGATACTAGCGTAAAAGGTTCCGACGATCACAAGAAAGTCATCGTTGAATGTGTGGGAGTCAGTATGGGTCTCTAGATCCCGCTTCTGATTATTGATCTGAGAGGGGTCTCGATCATGTCCGCATTATTCACGAACCGTAGGGTGACACACTTAAGAGACACCAACATCCATTTGGAGCAAAAGTTTCATGCCGGAAAGAATAACAAGCGCAGGAATTTATTTCACTAGATACCGAAACGGGTTTTCGGGTGAAATTGCAGAAAGTGTTTCTGCATGTGAAATGAAATACTAGCAAGGGGTTATATGTGAATGATTGTCATTAAAGTAATTGACAAAATTCTGAATAAATAAAAGGAGTTTTATTTAATGAGAGTTTGCATTAAATTTGGTGGAAATTTAATGGGAATTTGAGTGGGTTTTTGAGTGGAGGGAATTGAAAGGCATTTGAGTGAGTGGAGTGTCCACCCACATGAATGTGGAAGAGGTGGGGGCAGCCCCATGGCTGGGCGCAAGGCCCCTTGGGTGCCCCCCTCTCCCTATAAAAGGAGCCCCCTCCCTCTCTCTCACTCACACCTCCTCGTGAAGGATCTCTCTCCCCCTCTAGTATTTATCCCCCATGGTCTCGGACTAGCGAGATACATGTTCCCGGTGGCTTTTCGGCAAGAAAGAGTTGTGCTTCCGCTGCATCGCTGGAGCGAGGAGGCGGAGGTTGCTCGGTGCCTCGAACGTGTGTGCGAGCACGGATGCGCTGCTGTTTTGCGGCGCTAGGACTTCCTCTCGATCTTGAGATCGGCAAGAGATCGTCTACATCAACCACGAGTTTGGACTCGTTAAGCTTTGTCGGTCTTCAAGGGTATGTTCTCTACGGATATACATCCGCCCGTTGTTTGTATCTAGTAGATAGATCTTTGTACATAGTTGTTCCCATCGTAGGAAAATTTTTGTTTTCTTTGCTGCGAACCCTACACTTTACCCATGAGAGATCAACTCCTTGTTGCACAACCGGGCATACTTTCCCGTCCACAATTCCATGATGTGGGGCCTAGTAGGTGATCCAATCCAATCACTGCCCTCTCTGTGACCCCATATGTCTGCACGATCCTTTGGGGCTGGCTCACCTCCGTTAAGCCCCCATTCGGGCAGGCTAAAACCCTGATGAGTTCTCGAAGACTCTATGAGTTGGTGGTGCCCCTAGTAAGTACCTTATAGGTCCGGCTAAACCTCCGGCAGCCACTCATAGATAATCTAGACACCAAAAACGTGGGGCCTAAGGGTGCCCACCCATATGTTGGATCTACACAAGGAATCACAATGTCATGTTAAGGTAGTCTTGCCTCCGTACGAAAGGAAAAGGATACATCTGACTTCTCTGTCCCATTCCAAATATCATGGCTAACACGTTATATACGGCGCTAGAATCACTAATGTCATGTGTTGTTAAATTCCTAGGTGATTATCATTGTTGCAACTAGAAACCTAAGTTATATTGCTCCATTATATCATCACTTAGGATGATATCAACAATTTATTTATTTGAGAAAATAATATTATCTTTCTTTGAAACATAGATGACAACACAAAATTTGCAAAAACTTTGGTTAATACTCTTCAAAGGACATGAGCAAGTGATGAACTTGCCTTGTGATTGCAAGGTAGTGACGTTAGAGAATGGCACTGGACCTTGAGCTTCTATGTCTATAAAACATCATTATTGCCCGTTAAGGATAATATTTAAAGAAGCAAAATGAATATGCATAGTAATGTAATGCATTATTTATGTTTTTATCTTCTTTGTGTGTTTTACCCAATATTTTAGTTTCTGGAATTTCTTTAAGTAATAAACCAATTCATTTTTAAAGAATAACCTTTAATATTTTATAAATATTACATTCACTATTTTTATAAGGTAATATATTACTAATAGATTTAAAAGCTAAATTTTTATTTAATATAACTTTTGTATTTATTTGTTTAATAATTATTTTTAAGAACTATCATTTAAATAAAAGTGAATTTCTTTTGGTAACTCTAAATATTTATTTAGTATTTTTCTAAAATACTACAATAACAAGATATAATAAAAGTGATTTTATTTATTTTTATCCATTTTCTTTAATTTTATAAAATTCCAAGGGAATATATATAATAAAATTCCTGACCAAAAATTATATATATATAAATAATTTTTTTATTTAGTTAAATATGTTGGATTATTATGAATCTAAAAATATATTATTTGGATTTTTCAGACTTCTATTTTATTTTCTAGAAAGTATTGAGTTCTAGGGGTATTTTGGTCTTTTATTAATTGTTGAAATTTCTTTTATGAATTTTTGGGCCAAGCATTGGGATTATTGGGCCAGACTTGGCCCAGATTGCCTAGTAAAAATTCCTTCCCGAAGAGGTACTAGCCTTATCGGCCCATTCCTCTGCCTCTCCTTCTCTCGTCCTCATCCTTTTCTCCTCCTCGGCCCCGTGGTTGCTGGTGCCGCCGCCGTGCGATGCTCGCCGTCGTGGTCCTCCCTGGCCACCGTCGTGGTGTATGGAGAGGTTGTCGAACACGCTCCTTCGTATTCTTCAACTCGATTTGGTTATAGGGCCCTCCTGTGGCCAGACTAGCTCCATCCTGAACCCTAGGGTTTGGGGTGGTGCTGTTGCCGCCGCCGCTGATGCTCTAGTGGTGCTGGTGAGGTTCTTGGGTGTGCTCTTGTGCTGTTGTGGCCGCCATCGCGGCTAGGTGCGAGTTGCAGCGCCCTCCGGGGTGCTCCCCGTTCCGCCATGAGCTCGCTGGCCCCTCTGATTCCTCTTCAATTCTCCAGCGAGGACCACGGGTGAGTTGGTTCTTGGTTAACACCCATGCCTCTGTCTTCTTCGAGTATATCTGTGTGTAACTAGTGGCTATCCTTCATTAGGGTTCATACTGGTTCTAGGGTTCAACCCTTTGTGTGCTTGTAAGATGATGATTTGATCTGGTAGTGATGCTTAGACAAATTGTGCTTACTGCACCTCAGTGCTTGCTGTCATGCTTTGATTATTTGATGTTGTTGTTGATCTGATGCTAGTGTTGATCTGATGCTAGTGGTTCATAGTGTTGCCTCTGATTGGTGATTAAGCTTGGTTATCCTAATGGCATAATTGTAAAATATGATGGGTGAAATTGATGCTTAGTGTGTTCATCTACTGTCAGTACTTTGATACTGAGAGTAACACTATCAGTGGTGATTCACTGCATCAGTGAGTGTTGGCTTGTATGGTCATCAATATATTGAACTTAATCATTGGAGTCTAATTATACCTTGAAGATAAATGGATATGATAGATGATCTCTGAGTGTAATCTCGGGGAAATGATATCATTAGCTTATTGGTTTATTCATGAAAGCTAAAGTAATTGTTTATCTTGGTTGTATGATTTATTCTTGTGACACCATCTTAGAATGGCACACAAGTTGATTCTATTATTGGCTTTACTATGGTCAGTACTTGAGATTGGATAGATGCCTAAGAATAAGTTGAAAGCTTCTTTCTTTAAAGATTAATGCCTATGATGTTGGTCTGAGGCATAGGAACTAGATTCCTATCTTGCTGTCTGTTGCAAATATGCTGAAGTATCATGGTTGCTCACTGGATCTTGGATCCTAGTTGGTTAAAATGATTTGTCTGTTTGTAGCTTATGAAATCTGAGGTGCTACTCTTTTAGGAGATGTGCCCAGATATGATATGAACAAATGATGGAATATATAACTTGTTTTGGTATCACTAGATCTATGATGCTGGTCTAAGATTTTGGTGGATTTGGTAGATTTTTATTCTGGCCTTTATATTTAAAATCCTCTAGGATAGGTTCACCCCACTTGGGTGATCACTGAGAGGTTAACTTATAAAACAACACATACTTTTCTATTTGGAAAATATGAACATATCATGTGGATGTTTTATGATACTCACCACAACAGTTGATGATTTGTGATGGCCTGATTTTGCTGGTGGTATTGCTAGCCTGATTTGGTCCTTCACCTCTTGATGTTGTTCATGTTTCTCCTGGTTCCTGTGCTTGGCCATGATCAGCCATGCACCTCCTAGCTCCTATGAGATTGACCTTGCTATCCACCTAATTCTCCCCTCCTTATGTCACCATCTAGTGATGCTTGGATGGTTTGGTGTGAGGTTTTGGCTGGTGGTTTGCTTGGCGTTTGCTAAGCTGGGTGTTCTTGGTGTGGTGTTGGAAATGCAAAGATGAACTAGTGGCTGCCATGGCTGTGCTTGGTCATTTTACTTGGGTGAGCTGCTATGGCTGTGTCGACAACACAACCCAGGCAGTTAAGTGATTGTGCTGCCTGTGTGCCTGTTGCACAGTTTTGGATCAGATCAGTGAGGTGTCTCACGTTTTGATCTTTTAACATTTATCTTTCCTGGTGAAACTTGCCCCTCTTACTGGCTGTGAATATTTGACTTGTGGTTTATTTATTATGAAAGATCAAATTCTTTCATATTGATGAAACTTGCCCCTAAAAGGTTTACTCAATGATGTAATATTGAGCAGTGCAATCACTGCTCTCTGCTGATAGTAAAATTAATAATCTAACTTTCATTTTCCTTTTTGTTTGTTCTATATTTTGCAGGTACAAGATCTGGAAATTAAAGATTTAGTATAGGATTACTTAGATAAACAGATTCTTTTGTAATATTTATTTCACTCTTTCTAATAAATTTGTAATAATTTATATAGACATCTTTCTCTTTTTGTAATTTCCTTACTATAATGAATCTTTATTAACTCTATGAGTTAATCTTTGTAATTTATTCATGGAATTAAGATAAGGAATAAAAGATTCATTTCTTATTTGAATTTCTGTTACTATTTATTATTTCTTGATTAAATTAAATAATACTACTAAATCATTTTGAAATTCATTCTAAAATATCAATTCTTAACTTCAAAATATAAACTCAAAGTTCAAATTTGAATTCAAATACTTTTCCCCCCAAAACACACTAATTCATAAAGATCATGTCAAAGTTTATAATGATCACTCTCTAGAGCTATTCCTACACTTAGAGAGTGAAAGAAACTCTGGTCAGTTTAGGTTTTTATTTGGCGAAAAATTTACCCACATTTTACAGATGAATGCATGCATATGCACAAATTTCTAAATCTACCCTTCATTGGTTCCAAAATGCTGGGATGTTACAGGCACACGTTCCAGCTGATCAGCTACGAACAATCCTTATTACATGGCCATTTGCGGTCTGGGGGCTTGATATGGTAGGGCCGTTTCGCACGAAAAAATGTGGATTTACTCACCTACTAGTGATGGTGGATAAATTTACAAAGTGGATTGAGGCTAAACTCGTAACAAGTTGCGATGGAGCCACAACCAGAAAGTTCGTCCAGGACGTAATCATCCGATTTGGATATCCATGCAGTATAATTACTGACAACAGGAGCAACTTTTCCATGGGGGAACTTGCTGACTTCTGTGTGGATCAAGGGATCCTACTCAACATTGCATCAGTCGCGCATCCACAGGCTAATGGACAAGTCGAAAGAACTAACAGTCTTATTTTACAAGGACTCTGACCTCATCTCAAGGCACCACTTCGTCGTGCCGTGGGGGCTTGGACGGAAGAATTACCGTCTATGATATGGAGCTTATGTACAACTCCTAACAGATCAACCGGATATACTCCTTTATTCTTGTTCTGTGGTGCAGAAGCAGTTCTTTCTAGTGATCTAATTCATCAGTCTCCTTGAGTCAAAGCGTATATCGAAGAAGATGCAGAAGTTTCTCAACATGATGATATCGATATAATTGAAGAAGTCCGCGTCGTTCCTGAGCAGAGATCTACAGCCTATCAGCAGAAGTTGCGCAAGTATCATAGTCAGAGAGTACATAACCATTCTTTCAGGAAGGGCGATTTGGTTCTCTAACTTGTGCAAAAAAGAAAGCACAAACTTTCCCCGATTTGGGAAGGACATTTTATGATCAGCAGAGTTCTGCATAATGGGTCGTATTATTTAACCGATATGAGACCATTTAAGGAAAGACCGGATACTCGGAAGAGAAAGAGAGCTGGCAGTAGTACAGACCCGGATGAGATAGACCGTCCATGGAATATTGCACAGCTACGTCCCTTCTATTCTTAGTTATATTTCCTTGTAGTCATATATGTACATGTTCAAAGTGAAATAAAGTATTGGTTTCCTCATATGTTATCTTTGAGAAGTTTTTTACCATATTATTTCCAAATGAGCATGTCATTTTCAAAAATCCCAGAATGCTTGAAAGTACTTTATGTTCGTTCTGGTTATGATTTTTGAATATCTAAAAAACGTTACCTTAGGGTAAAAATTCAATTTATTGTCTATACTTTGGTTTTTATCTGATTGCTCAGATGCGGGTATCTTCTGAGTAATAAATTGTTGGTACTACAAGCCGGCTTTTTTCCGAGTTTAAACTGGTTTAGCAATTGAGCTCCGTTGCTCGGCAAAGTTTCCGTGCTAAAGGTTGGCCGGCTCATGAAAGGAACGAGGAAGAAAGCAATATAAAACGATAAGTGTAAACATAAAAAAAGTTCTTAAGAAATTTTCAAGCACACACATAAAAAATATATACAAACAAGTGCTATGATAGTAAAGCATTAAGTTTTTACCTACCAGCACATACTCAAAAGAAAAGATATTGTTTCCATCAATACATGCCAAAGTTCAGAATAATGCATTATAAATGTTTATGTTGGAGACTCGGGTGGTGATGAAGAACGTGGAGCGCTAGAGTCGACATCATCATAGCCCTGGACCTAGGACTCGGAAGCTCCTTCAGCGAGGCTATGTTCTGGCTCTTGAGGCGAGGGAGGCATAGCGACGGATTCAAAGAATGGAATCGTGTAATTGGTCATCTCCGCCACACAACAAGCGTAACCTGCACAGGACTCTTGGATAGCCTTGATGTTCTGCCGGTTACCCTCATTGTCCTCATCGTCGAAACCCTTGGTGACATGCCATATCTCCATATCGCTATGGTGGATCATCACCATGGTAAGGGCGGTCTGCGCAGCGGTCTGAGCGTCGGAGATCTTCCAGTCTTCGATAAGCTTCGGAATCTCCTTGGCTCTATCCCTCACCTCGTGCACTGGCATTTTGTTCAAATCGGAAAGTCTAACCGACTCGCCAGCCTCTTAAAGAGTCTGGCGAAAGTCGAAAAGAATATCTCCGACGAGCTTTATGTGCTCGAGGCGGGGTTCAGAGGTAGGAGATTCAGAAAGGTTCAGATGATCTGGGAAAGAACCAAAAATCAAAACTGAATAAAAGAAAGTCGAAACATCAATCGAATAAAGAAACTCGGAAATCTTACCTAGCACGGAGTGGTTCCACTGAGTACGCTCCTCTCGGAGGCTATTCAGTTCCTAAATGAAAAAGAGGGAGTCGGAAAAGTTTACCTTCTGCTTCATCTTTCTCAATCTTCAACTTTGAATTCTCAAGGCGCAAAGCCTTAATCTCCTTGCGCTTATTGCATATATTCTTGAGCAATTCCTGGTTGGAAGATGCAATTTTCTGTAAGTTTAAAGAAGGAATACCGGCAGACAACTGCTAAAACTGGGGCTGCAAATTTAACTAAGTAAAAATACAGCACGAGCATTGAGGGCTAACACTACATCGTTCTTTTGCATTCTATAAGCATCAACTCGGATTCAATACTATGATGTTTATACGACTTCATGCTTGGGTGCTAGAGGATATGAGAATAAAACACTGCAAATAAGAATTGGAAAACTTACAATGTGTTCTAGGTGCAGCTTCTCAAATCCGATTTTAGTATTGTGAAATACTTTCTTGGCAAGGGAGAGGGAGGGAACATCCATCGTTGGGAGTTCGCCAGACTCAATCTTAGCCTCTGGAGCGAGGACTTGTTTCTCGAGACTATACTGAGACAGCTTGATAATCTCCTCCTTCTTCTTTCGCTTCAAGCCGGAGACAACAGAGTCGTCCACTTTATCTAATTGTCCTATAGACATTACCATGGGATCATTACCCTTGACGGGTTCACCCTTGTTAGTTGCCTGGATACCAAAGCTAACCAGGGCTTTCGAGGTGGTGCTGGCGTCGGGGACGGCAGAGCCGACATTAGGAGAGGCGGAAACCTCTGGTGCTAATAACGAGGCACTGATTGGAGTTGGTGGTGGCATGGCTGGGGAGATGACAAGCTTCTGCTGATGCAACTGCTTTCCCGGCTTGCTATCTAGCTTCACTTTGCTCTTAAAAATTGGTTTTGCTCTCAAACACATAAGTCCAAATATTAGGTGTGTTTCGGAAAGAAAGAAACTTATCAAAAGTAATACAAGTATTGACAAGGTGCTTACCTTTTAACTACTGTCAACACTTGGCTACCAGCAGTGACAACAACCTCCTTGGCCTTGCGCTTCTTGGAAGCGGAGGCAGGAACTTCTTACACCTCATCATCCTCCGTCGCCTCCGGATCGTCTGAAAGATAGCCCTCTAGTGGAGCTAGCTCATACTCGGGGAGTTTCTCGATCTAATAAAGTCAAAAAAGCGTCGATGAAAATAGAGTCGGAGAAAAAGACAGTAAAGAACGACAAAACGCAAATGCAGAGTCGAAATATTGACCGGAGTCAAAGGACGGGTAGCCGTGAACATCTTCAGGGAGACATACGGAACTTTTCTTTCCACTCTCTCCTTGATGAAAAACTGCATGCAGTCTTGTAATCCTTCACCGGAATACGGTGTGGGCTGACCCGCAGGCTGTCCTTCTTGTCGTTGGTGATGGTGTGCATAAGGCGATCTCCATGATGCTGCAGAGGCTGGATCCGGTGATCTAGACAGCAGTGGATCAAGTCAGATCCACGGAGGCCCATATGCTTCATCAGAAACTCAATCCACCTCTTGGTGAGGATCAAGATATCCGAAAGTTCCGGCACCTCCGTGTACCATGATTCTTGGTGGGGAGCGGCACCATCGACGAAGGCCGGAAGACCTTTCGCCTTTTCAGGAGCCGGAATAGTTTCGGCCCCATGTTTAATAGATTCACTAGCGTTAATCCAAGGATAAACTCGGTTTATCCTAAGGACTAAGCTAAGAGTACCAGTGGTGTAAGTAACACCGACACTGATGGAATTCTTCCGGGTACTGTAGTACCGAAAAAGGGTGAGACATGGCGTAATGCCAAGAAACCCCTTGCTCAATGTTGCGTGAGCGCTAAGTTCTAACAGGGAGTTGGAAGGGAGATTATGGAGCTGCACACCATACTATTTGAGTACCTCGATGAAGAAGTCCGACGGTGGCAGGCTAAGGCCACGGTCGATGTGCGTGCCAAACAGCACTCGCTCGCTGTCGTGCGGGGTAGGAGTGGCGTGTCCAGCGGCGCTCCGCCACGCGCTGGCGATGAGGTAGCCTGATACGTTGGAAACGTATCTATGATTTTTGATGCTCCATGCTTGTTTTGTATCTACTTTTCTTTACTTGTCCACACTTTGAGGTGCTTTTTACATGTTTTCTGGTAATAACCTAATAACAAGTTGCAACAGTGCTAGATGCCTATTTTCTGCTGTTTTTGGTTTCAGAAAAGTTAGTAAAGAAATATTCTCGGAATTGGACGGGACAAAGGACAAAGTCAATTACTTTCTGTGGGGAACAAGAAGTCCAGAGGAGAGCCCGGGAGGCCAGACAGGGGGCCCAGACCCACCCTAGGTGCGGGTAGGCCCTAGCCCGCGCTTGTCTAGGGTTTGCCTGCCCTGGCCGCCGCCTCGGTCTCCCCCTTCGCCTATAAGAAGCCCCCGATGCAGAAACCCTAAGCAACCCGAACAAATATCCATGAAACTGGTTGTAGCCGCTGCCACCATCGTCCCTAGATCAGGGGGGATCTGGACTTCTTCCCGGCACCCTGCCGGAGGGGAGATCATCCCGGAGGCCTTCTCTCCAGTATGATATGTGAGTAGTTCCACCTTGGACTATGGGTCCATGTAGTATCTAGATGGTTGTATCTCCTCCTTTGTGCTTTCATGTATAGATCTTGTGAGCTCCGTTCATGATCAAGATCTAATCTATTTGTAATCATGCATGTTGTCTTTGTGGGGATCCGGTGGATATTGAGATTATAATGTTAGTTTGATTAATGGTTTTGTCTTCATGATTCTATCATGTCTATGTTGTTTGTGATCTTGCATGCTCTCCGTTGTTAGTAGCTATCTTGGCCAAGTAGTTGCTAGTGACTCCAAGAGGGGGTATTTATGCTCGATAATGGGTTCATGCCTCTAGTTTCCAAGGGAAGTGACAGAAATCTCTTCGGTTGTAGATGTTTTGTTGCTACTAGGGAGAAAACAACGGTCTCTTGTTCATGGAACATGTGGACTATTTACCTTAGACACTTTGCTTAAAGCAGTTGTCTGTTGCTTGCAACTTAATACTGGAGGGGGTTCGGATGATAACCTGAAGGTGGACTTCTAGTCATAGATGCAGTTGGATGGCGGTCTATATATATTGTTGTATTTCCCAATCAACCTCATAGGATCTTTCTGACTAGTAATTTCATTCTTATGCCTTGCTCAGTTCCTGTCAATTGCCCTGCTATAATTTGTTTATCCTTCATGCCATGTTGTTTATCTAAGGAGAGCACCTCTAGTGAACTATGGACCCCGGTCCAATCTTTACCATTGATACATCTTCCACTGTTACTTGTTTACTTGCTACAAACCATTACCTTCCACACCATATGTTTAATCCTTTGTTACAGCAAACCGGTGAGCTTGACAACCTCACTGATTCGTTGGGGTAAAGTCTTGAGTTTGTGTTGTGCAGGTATCCACGTTGCTTGCAACACCTGTGTGACGTTTCCTTCCTCCTTCTGGTTCAATAACCTCGGTCTCAACTGAGGGAAAACTTGTTGCTTGCTGCTTCACACCTTGCTCTTGGAGTTCCCAACAGGCTCCACATCGACAGGTGCCATCAACAACTTTTATGGCGCCATTGCTGGGTAGGCTAAGGATGTCTTCACTAGGGGAGTCCTTCACTTCTTCTTCTTTACTTTTTTTTAGTTTGCTTTGTTTCTTTTGCTTGGTTTTATTTGCCTCTTTTCAAAAAACCCAAAAAAATTTAGTCTAGTTTGGTTTGCTTCCTTTATTCAAAAACACAAAAAAATTAGTTCCCACTCTAGTTGATGGCCTGTTATTGCCTTGCTTGGTCATGTTTTCTATCAATGGATGGTTTCTTTGAAACTAGTTCTTATTGGAAAGGTGGGTTCACGGAAGAACAAAAGTATTATTATAAGGAACACCTCTTGTCACAAAAAGGGAAACACTTATGGGAGCAAATTGATAAGTTGAATACTATTGCTAGAGACGTGTGCTCTACTTATAATGTTACTTATTGCTTTGATAAAGCTTGTTGTTGCAGGAGGTATAAACACCTACCCTTTCAATATGAGTATAATGATAATGTTACCATATCTTCTTATGTTAAAGGAAATTATGATTTTGATGATGTGGAACAAATTGAAGAATTTATTGCCTTCAAGGGTGCATTTGAACTTGCCAGTTTGCTTGAAAATACTGATGATGCACCTTATAAACATGAGGTTTTTGAGATACTTAAATTTTGCTTTGATAATTACAAGGAAGAAAATTGCTATATTCTTGAATATTTTAATAGGTGTTTTCCACATTTGGAAGAGACTAATGCCTTGCAGGAGCCTATGGAAGAAGAAATTGCTGAAACTGGAAGCTCATTAGATGAAAAAGAGGAGGAGGGTGATGAACAAAAGGAGGAAGAATGGATTATCAACCCATGCCTACCTTCTAATGAGAGTAACTCTTTACCTCTTACATTATTTGATTGTCCCCCTTGCTTACCAAAGGAGGATGAATGCTATGTTCCTGTGGATCCTTTGAAAATATCTACTTTGAGTAAAACCTGTGAAGGTTTTAATCCCACTATTCTTGAGCTTGATAGAAATTATGTGTTTGTAGATCATGAAAAGAATGCTTTATGTGATAGCTATATTGTAGAGTTTTTCATGAGGCTATTGAAAATTATTATGAGAGAGTAAAATATGGTTGTACAAGTTTTCATGGTACTAAAACACCTCTCTTTGTGCTGAAAGTTCTGAAGTTACTCTTGTTTTATCTTCCTATGCATGTCACTTTGTTCTTTGTGAACTTATTTGTATACAAGATTCCTGTTGGGGATATACTATATGGGTATCCTCATAGCATGTCCTCTATCCAGATAACCCGGGTGGCCCACATTTGGTAGCAAGGCCCATGGCCTGTTGAGCGGCCCAGTTAGATGGATCCAGAAGGGAGGCCCATGCCGGATAAAGGAAGGCTACGAAGGAGTCACCGATGTACCCGGAGCCTTGGAGTGCAAGATATGCTAGACTAGTAATAGACAATGTAGGACTCTGTAACATGTTCGGCTAGGACTTTTCCCTGTAACCCTAGGACCTAGCGACTATATAAGTCAGGCCTATGGGAGCCTTTAGGGTACCAATTAACTCATACCTCGCATAGCAAATCGATCCCTGTAACTCGGCGTATTGCCATTATAGTGATTTATAGCAGGAGTAGGATTCCGCCACCGTCGTGGGATTTGAACCTGGGTAAGCTGTGTTACCTCGTACCCGTCAACCGTCCACCTTCCCCCACATCTCTAAACACGCACTGTGAGGACCCCTCCATGGCGTACTCGTTGGCAATACCACGACAGTTGGCACCCACCGTGGGGCAAGAGGCGCTTCAGGCTCTTTAGCGGTCAAGGACCAAGATCTTCGCGGGAATCAGCGAAACCGTAGCCATCGGTCGTGTTCTTTTCTCCGGCAACATTCCGATCGTCCCTCCCGACGAATTATGGATCCCGGCGAAAATGAACCCTACGCGATGCTCGATTGACCCCATTAGAGATATCCACCTCTTCATTGGTGAAACCGACTCGGGCACTAGTCCCCTAGGAGTCGGAGGAGCATCAAGACCCGCACGGACTGCCTACGGGCAGGATACGTTCGCGGAAGGATCGATGTCAGATCTCTCTTCGGAGTTTGCCGGCAAAGATCGCAAAAATTCGAGGCCCACCCAAACCGCCCCTGTGCAGGATATAACGGTGGAAGATCACTACAAGTCCGCCGGCTTCATCCGTGCGTCTGGACAACAGAGATCCAAGTTCGTCGGCGTGGTAAACATCTTCAATCTAGCGCGTTGCATTCAGAGAGAGGGAGAAAACCCCCGCGATTACCTTTCCAGGTGGCTCCGTATATGAGCCGATCTGGCACACTACCCCAATGATGATGCCATGTATCACTTTGTGGAAGGACTGGACCAGGGAACGCTTCTCTGGCATTCTCTAAGGCGGCAGCAAGCTTCAGGACGTCTTACCTTCGAAAGCATGGTGAACATCGTCAACAGCTACGCGGAGGCCGATGGGGCAGCTCAGGCGGATCTTGCGCTCATTGGCGGAGCGCCGCCGCCTCAGAAACCGCCACCTCCGCCTCCGGACGCCATCGTCGCAGCTGCGCCACCACCTCCAGTCATTGTCGCTGCTATTACACCTCCACCCCCCGTCATCGAGGAAGCCTTGTCACCCTCCGACTCTGTGATTGACGCGCTCTACGCCGACTTCAGTGCAGATTCAGAGGAGATAGATTTCAGTCCAGAGGAGCTAGACTCTGCCATGCAGGAGATGGAGGAGGAGTACACGCGCGACGAGCAGGCCAACAACGCCGTCACGTCCCGAGAGGTGTTCGTCACCATTGGAACGGCGATGGACGAAGATCAACGCGGAAGAGCTCCTCCTACAGCTCTGGACAAAGGGAAGGGACCACCTGTTGCTGCCGACAATGATCGCGCAAAGGTCATGCCCCCTCCGCCTAACCCAGTGCAACAGCCGTAGGAACTCAGCACCGGTCTGAGCAACAACAACACTGCAAACTTGCCGCCTCCGGCATCTACGTCTGTTGCTGCCCAACTTACTCCGACTTATAGAGTAATATACGGCAATCTTCTCGTCGAGACCTTGACCGTAGCTCATATCCGGAACGTAACCTAGCTTGACGAGAAGCGCCAGCAGCTGCTGGAGGAAGCACAGGCCATCGCGGAGCAAGGCGCAAAGCTAGATCGAGATCTGGTCAATGCGCAGAAATCCATAGAGAAAGCTAGAGCAATGGAGGCCGAGTACAAGACTCTGTTGCAGCAGCAGAAGGCCAAGAAAGCTCCGGATCGCATCATCAACGATCCTGGTGTACGGCGAAACCTAGGATGGGCTCCCTCGAAGCCGGCACAAGCCAAGCCATATATTGATAGTGAAGGCAGGCAAGTGATGCCCACTCCTCTCCTCAACCTCGCCGTCGCCAAGACCCTTCTAAAGCAGGATAGATCGCCTGAGGCGGTGGACCAGGTCTATGACCTAGTGGCCAAGGCAGTGAAACAGTAGGGAAATACCACCTCTCAGAGGCCTGAGTCTGGCCCAGCATTTTGCCAGTCTAGCCAGCATAAGCCTTCAAGGGACAGATCTCCTATTGATGTCGGGTCTCAGATGGGTTCATCAGAACGAAGATAGAGGGATGCGTGCAACAGGAAGGATGCTATCCCCATATCCTCCGACCACGGAGGTAAGGCCCAACCTCATCGCCCATTGCCACCGCCCCGCTCCCCCCGACATCACAAAGACACCAAGGCACACCGTCGTACGGATATGCCCCCGCCAAGGCAGGGCGGCATCGTCATCCGCGACAACGCAGAGCAGACCCATCATGACGGAGAGCACAACCAGGGACACAGAGCAGGTCGTGCCATGACCCTCCGCGTCCGACAAGCAACCGCGATAGGCATGAGGCGTCGTAGGAGGGTAACAGAAAGAAGGCTAACCCACCACCATCTCCACCTTCGTCGCCACCTAGCAGCCACCATGGCGGAGGGTGCCCGGATCATTCACGCAGCCCATCCCCTGTGGACAAGAAGAAGAGAAGCCCGGAGCCATATGATGCACGTTCACGGATAGAAAAGATTCACGAGGCCCGGGAAGGACCATACATGGGACCATGTTGCTTTGGACCTGCGATACGGTCCGCAACTTACCCCAAAGGTTTCCGGATTGACAAGTCCATCAAGCCCTATGACGGCATCGCCAAGCCAGCTACATGGTTGCAGGATTATGGCAATGCAGTGGAGATTACCGGGGGTAACCCCAACGTTGCCGTCAAGTACCTCCCATTGATGTTGGCGGGCACGACCCGTCAATGGATTGATGACCTGCCAGAGAAATCTATCTGCAATTGGTTGGACATGCAAGAAGCGTTCACCAAGAACTTCGAAGGTACGTACAAACGTCCCTGCATTGTTGGCGATCTACAACGGTGCGTGCAAGAGAAAGACGAGACATCTCGCGCCTACCTCTCCTGCTGGCTGGATATGAAGAATTCCTGCGCAGGAGTGCACGCTCAGACTGCCATGGCCACCTTCATCGATGGCTTGGAAAGGGGCACGTTGCTCTGACATAAGCTGAAGTGCTTGAAGGACAATCACCAGCTAGACTTGAATCAGATGATTCAGTTGGCTTGTGAGTTCGTAGTTGCCGATGATGATGCTCGTGGCTCTCTGCCGGCAAAGGCCGTTCCAACTCAAGCTCGGAGGAACAGTAGCACAAAGCGGAAAACTGCACCAGAAGAAAAGCAAACTCTCGACATGGTCGCTATGACCTTCGTAGGACAAGGTGATGGCGGACAGCGTGGCCGAGGACAGGGAGCTGGTCGTGGGCAGCAGCGAGGAAGTGAAACTACCTCGACAACGCTTCGCGTTCCCCAAACCTACGAGGAGTATCGCGATATGTCGTGCCTCGTACACCTCGATGCCAACGGCAAGGCCACCCACACCAATCGCCACTGCAAGTTCGTCAACAATCTCAAGGAGGACCCGGAGTCCGGCTACAAGCAAAGTCAGAAGAACAGACCGCGAGGAAAGGGCAAGGGGAAGAATAAGGAGGAGGAGTCCAAGGATTCAAGTGACATGGACGAGGAAATTGACCCCAAGCACACCGCCAAGAGCGAATGCAAAGGCAAGAACCCCTTCGAGAAGAAGGCGGCAGTTTTCCACACTTTCCTTGGCACCCCCACCGTCCGACAACAGAAAACCTCCATGAGGATACTGATGGCTACTCTCCCCCCAGTTCCTGCGCTGGTCGGAGATTCCAATTACTTGGGACAGGAAGGATCACCCAGGCCTCATCCCTACGGAGAACCAATACGCCATGGTCATCAACCCCTTGATTGACGGCAATGAGTTCACCAAATGTATGGTGGATAGTGGAAGCAACATCAACATCCTGTTCCTGGATACGCTGCAGAAGATGAACTTGACGGAGGAAAACCTAAGGCGGACCAACACCATCTTCCACGGCGTAGTTACTAGTCGGGAGGCTCGGTCCCTTGGGTGCATCACACTTCAGGTAGCCTTTGGCGATGTTAATAATTACCGCCAAGAGCGCATGACCTTCGAGGTGGTCCCCTTCAAGAGCGTGTACCACATCATATTCGGCACCTTCATGGCCAAGCCATGCTTCGTCTATAACAAACTCAAGATACCCGGACCAAACGGTGTCATCACCGTATCCGGAAGCTTTGCCAAAGCTAGGGACTGCGAGATTGGAGAACCAGCCTACGCGGAAGCTGTCCTCTACAACAAAGAATTCAAGGAGATCCAGAGCAAGGTCGATGCCTCGAAGATGCCCGCGTCGAAGAAACAGATTTCCGACTCCGCTCCAGCATTCAAGTCCACCATCGAGACCAAGCCGGTGGAACTTGTGGTAGGCGATGCCTCCAAGACCACCGCCATCGGGACGAATATGGATCCCAAATAGGAAAGCGCGCTCGTCGAGTTCCTCTGTGAGAATAGGGACATCTTTGCCTGGCAACCTGCCGACATGAAAGGTGTACCTAGGGAACTTGCCGAGCATAGCTTGAACATTGATCCAAAATGCAAACTAGTGAAGCAACCTCTACGACGCTTTGGAGATGAGAAGAGATGCGCCATAGGCAAAGAGATATCTAGATTACTTAAGGCTAGTTTTATCCGAGAAGTCCTTCACACCCAATGGGTGGCCAATCCTGTAGTTGTCCCCAAAAACGGAACCAAAGAATTAAGAATGTGCGTTGATTACACCGGCTTGAATAAAGCATGCCCCAAAGATCCGTTTGTTTTGCCTCGCATTTACCAAGTCATTGACTCGACGGCTGGCTCAGAACTTTTGTGTTTTCTCGATGCATACTCCGAATACCACCAAATCAAGATGAGGAAGTCGGATCAATTGGCCACTTCATTCACAACACCCTACGTCATGTTTTGCTATTTCACGATGCCCTTCGGGCTGAAAAACGCGGGTGCGACGTACCAGCGGACAATGCAACATTGCCTACACGATCAAATTGGTCGGAACATTCACGCCTATGTGGACGATATAACGGTGATGTCTAAAAAGTCAAATGACTTAATCTCCGATTTAAAAGAAACCTTTGATAATCTCCGGAAATACAACATGATGCTTAACCCTAAGAAGTGCATCTTCGGTGTTCCCGCCGGCAAATTATTGGGCTTCATCGTTTCCTAGCATGGAATCAAGGTCAACCCGAAGAAAATAAAGGCCATCTTAAACATAAACCGTCCGACATGCCTAAAAGACATACAACGGCTAACAGGTTGCGTTGTAGCAATTAGTCGGTTCGTCAGCCGACTTGGAGAGAAGGCTCTGCCGCTATACAAGTTGCTGAAGAAGGCGGACAAATTCACATGGATGGACGAGGCATATGCAACATTGAAGCAGCTCATGGAGATTCTTTCCTCAGCGCCTATCCTTGCAGCACTTGAGCCTGGAGAACCCATGTTAATTTACATGGGGGCCACCAACCGGGTAATCAACATCGTCGTCGTGGTAGAGCGGAAGGAACCAGGCTATGAGCACGGAGTTCAACGACCAGTTTACTATGTAAGCGAGGTGTTGACGGAGTCCAAGTAGCGTTACCCGCACTACCAGAAGATAGCTTATGGAGTATTCCTTCCTCCTCGGAAGCTAAGGCACAATTTCCAGGAGCACCCCATCATAGTGGTGATCAAGACTCCACTGTTCGACATCATCAACAACAGCGACGCTACAGGAAGGGTCACGAAGTGGGGCATTGAACTTGCCGCCTTCGAGATCACCTACAAGAGACGCGTGTCGTGGTATTTCCGACGAGTACGCCATGGAGGGGTCCTCACAGTGCGTGTTTAGAGACGTGGGTTAAGGCAGACGGTTGACGGGTACAAGGTAACATAGCTTACCCAGGTTCAGATCCCACAACGGTGGCGGAATCCTACTCTTGCTATAAATCACTATAAGGGCAATACGCCGAGTTACAGAGATAGGTTCGCTGTGCGAGGTTGTGTGTATCGATCTATGATCGTATGAGATTGTGCCCTAAAGGCTCCCATAGGCCCGACTTATATAGTCGCCAGGTCCTAGGGTTACAGGGAAAATTCCTAGCCGGACAGGTTACAGAGTCCTACACCGTCTATCACTAGTCTTGTGTATCTTGCACTCCAAGGCTTCGGGTACGCTGGTAACTCCATCGTAGCCTTCCTTTATCCGGCATGGGCCTCCCTTCTGGATCCACCTAACTGGGCCACCCAGCAGGCCATAGGCCATGCTACCGACTATGGGCCACCCGGGTTAGCCAGATAAGAGACATGCTATAAGGATACCCATATAGCATATCCCCAACAGTAGCCCCTGGAGAACTCCGAGATCTTGCGCCGTCTTGCCTCTTCACGTGGAATGCTCCGTCTAGATGGATGTCGGCAGATCGTCAAGCAACATCTTGTAGTCCTCCCAAAGAACCCTGCAAGGTTTTCTCCGTCTACGATTTGTAAGCCGGAGAAATGCTGAATCTTACATAGTAATCTTCCGTAGTCGGATTAAATCCGTCCATGCCGGAATCTTTGATGTGACGGATCATCTACCCGTGTCAGCTAGGACGACGTAGGCTTAGGTTAGTGACGCCTCGTAACTCACACATGCAGAGAACGCAATCATATCCGATTTTCCCGCGCGAACGATACGAACCGTTTGCGGCGGCGGTTGGAGACGTGGCGAAATTTCCGTGCACGTTTGCAAACACGTCATCTACGCGGCAACCATCCGATTAGCTGCACGAATCTTGACGCTGAGGATGATAAATAGTAACCGTTGTTTTACCCCATTCTTCTCGCGTCGTCTTCTTCCTCCAGCCGCATGTCTCCTCGAGCTCTCAACGAGAAACCTCGAAAACCCTAGCTTCCATCTGTGGCAGTCGCATCCGTCCATCACTCCATGGACAGCAGCAGCTCCTCCCCATCGATGGCGGCGTCGAGCGAAGCCGCGGCAAAGCCGAGCTCCGTCGTCGTGCCCCCAGAGGTCTTGGTCATCCCCGCATCGGCGGTGATCGAGTCCACCGGCGGCGACCACAATCTGGCGGTGCTAGAGCCACTGGAAGAAGAGCCAGACTCGCATAAGGGTGACTGGCGCGGCTCGGACATTACCGACCGCGACATCCAGGAGATGGTCACCGAAGTTTACCTCCCTGCGACGGAGGGGCTTGCCTGGCAGGCGGCGCCGGCCGGCGAGGTGACACCTTCTCCCCAAGCCGGAGAAAAGGTGTACCTCAAGGCTTAGCTGGTACGCGGCGTTTCCCTGCCCATCTCCCACTTCTTCCTCTTCGTCTTGAACCACTACCAGGTCCAACCCCATAACCTCTCCCCCCATAGCATCTTAGTGCTTAGTAACTTCGCGGCACTTTGCGAGGGTTACCTAGGGATAAGGCCTAGGTTATACTTGTTCGTGTACTTCTTCACCGTCAAACGTGAAGCCGGACATAGTAAGGAGGAGCTTAGGAACTGCGGCACCATAAGCTTCAAGATTCGACCTGGCCGGCGATTCCCCGACATCGTCGGCCATGAGTCCTGCAAGAACTAGCAACTGGCGTACTTTTATGGCCCCGACATTCCTTTGGCGGGCCGAGAAGTGACATACCCGGACTTTGTGGATGGAGCCGCCTCTGAAGTTTCTACATGGAGATCCCATGCCTCCCTTCCCTCCGACCTCGACGCTTCTCGCGCAATAAGGCGGACCTAGCCATATGCTGGTTCATCAAGCGAATCCAACCTCTGCAGCACCACGCGAAGTACATGCACGAGTATACCAGTGATCGAAGGGATAGCCTCCGAATCTCCGTGGATAACTTCTCGAGTGACTCCGTCAAGCTCCGCCTGAAGGACATTGTCAAGGTGAAGGATAAGAAGCGTGGCTTCACCATCACCTACGACATGTTCGTAGACGGCAAGTGCCCAAAGGTAGGTATTTATTTTCCGTGTATGACGTATTCTCCCGTTTTTCCGTTTTGCCAATACCATCTTATCTAACACGGTGATTTCTCACTTAACAGCTTAGCGATCTAGATGAGGGCAACCTGGCTGCCCAAATCTACGATCCAAAGATGAAGGAAGTCACGGTCGTGTCCGACAACGATGTCCCGTTGGCGCAAAAGTGGAAGAGCTCCACCTCTGACGCTGCCGACGGAGGCAAGAAGAAGAAGACGGAGGGTGGAGCCTCCAAAAAGACTACCGCCTCCCTGGAGGCGGAAAAGAGAAAATCCACCGGGATTTTTGCCAAAGCGCCCCCCTAGTGTAAGCTTCTCATTCTCCGACATTGTCTATTTATCTGTCTTGTTCCTGTACTTATGCATTTTGCACGTCTTAGGAAGAAAGCCACGACCATCCTCAAGAAGACCTCCAAAACTTTGGGGGCTTCTAGAAATATCAAAGACATGCTGCATCGCGACACCTCCCCCGCCATCGCCCCTGCTACCCCTGCCGTCAAGCTTTCATATGCCCCGATAAGCTCACAAGCTAAGGAGGCACCAAGCCCTTCTGTCATGGAAGTGGATTCTTGCGCCTCTACCGAACTCGCTATCATCGGCGAGCAGGCGACGCAGGAGAGCACCGCTCACCAAATGGCTGAAGCTCCGGCTAAGGATGCCATCGGTAGCGGCAAGGCAGTGGCGGAGGCTGGTACTTCTGCCGAAGGCGGTGCCCTTGCTCCCTAGAAACCCTTCGAGTTTCCGAAGATAGTTTACCCGGCACTCACGCCGGCTAACACAAATCAAGTTCCTGGAGCAGTACCGTCATCTCCGACGTGTGGTCTTGAGGAGCTCCTCCGACAAGCGGACATCTTGCAAGGAAATAGCATCTCCTTTGGCAAGCTGCTAGCCGAGAGCGCTACAAACCTCAAGATCATTGCACTTGTAAGTTTTACTTTGCCCTTTGCATTTCATACGAGTATCCCACTATAGCCCCCGAGGATGTAGACGGAAAACCATAGGTTTTGCATCTATATTCTCTAAGAGTGACTAAGCTAGAAAAAACTCTCACTATAGCCCCCAAGCATTTAGATGGAATGAATTACTCCGACTAGATGCTTTAAGAGTAGCATACGCAGTGTTTATAATTTTCAATACTGTAGCCCCCAAGCCTCTAGTTGTAACCGAATTAGTTCCGACTAGATGCTTAAAGAAAAGCTAAGCAGATTCCGAGTTAAAAACTTTATACTGTAGCCCCCAAGATTCTAATCCAGAACTGAATTAGCTCCGACTAGATGCTTAAAGAAAAGCTAAGCATATTGCTAAGTTAAAAACTCTCGTTGTAGCCCCCGAGCGCCTAGGTGGGAATGTTCCGACTAGGTGCTCCAAGCAGACTGAACAACGGTTTAACTTTTTCCCTTTTTTCCACAGAACGAGAATTCTCAGAGGGGTATGGCTAACGACAAGTACCAGAAGATGCGCACAGATCTTGAAGCCGAAAAGGGTAAAATTGCCATCTTGAAGCAACAGATCATCAAAAACAAGAGTCTGTTTTCTTTTTGCGCATTCCGTCTTGTTTTTGTGCCCACTTTCTCCGAGTACTCACTGTGTACTTTGTTTTCTCCGACTTGCAGAACATGTTGCCAAGGCCAAGGACATTGTCGAGCAGTCCAAGCACATTCAGCAGCTGGACAGCGAAAACCAAATCCTTAAGAAGGAGAGGGAAGAGATGCTGAAGATGCATGAGGATTCCATGAAGGCCCTACAGGATTCCGCCTCCGCGGAAATCAATCGCTTGAAGGAGGAGCTTGCGATCTTAAAAGATTAGAAGCAAGCTGCTAATGAGCAAAACCAACGCCACAGCGAGGCGTTTAAGCTCCTCCAACAAGAGAAAGAATCCCTGGCGGATACCCTCTTGCAGGCTAAGGCCAGCATCTTCAGTAAGTTTCCTTCGCCTTGTATTTTTGTAATCTGGATACTTAGAGTTTACAGAAGTCATGCGCTCCTTGTTGGAATTTGCAGCTCCTATGGGTTTAACCCGCTCGCCTCCTTCGGACAAGGAATGCATGGTTCTTGCCGGCAACTTCATCAACACCACCATCACCCAGGCCAAAGATATTTCCAAGCCCCTCCAAATATACATCAAGGCCTCGGACTCCAGGACGAAGTACTCGGAGATTCTGCGCCGAGCCCCCGAGCGTGTCACAAGCTGTAAAGCTTCATGTGCACGGGCTGGCCCAAGGATGGCGCTGTCAATGGTGAAGGCACACTACGAAGATGCCGACATCGACACGGTGACCTCTGACATCCCCGACGTTGACGATGACGGCAAAAAAATTGATCACGAAGCCATCTTGTCATCACTCGCGGGTTATGACACCAGAGTTGCCGAGTTGGTGGACATCGACGTCTTCGTGCCCATGAACACCATCGACAGTGTCAACCAAGATTCCTCCGAGTCTCATCATAGTGCCGACGTTGAGAGTGATTCTCCGGCTGGTGGCGATGCTGCTTCCAAGTCTCCTGCGCCCAAGGAATGAAAAACACTGTAATATTTTTTTCATCTTTGGTGTATGCGCGGAAAAAACTTGGCGATGTAACTTAAGGCGAAAAACAATGGTTGTTATGTCCTGCTACTTAAGAACTAATTTCCAGCATGTATATATTTTTTAAGCAAGTGCTGGCTTATCCATTACTTTGGTTCTTATGCTTGACTTTTCGTGAGTCGGAAGACTCGTTGTCGGAACCATGCGCTTAGGTGATGATACCCAATGGCACCGTCAATAACCTGAGCACAAAATCGCCGACAACAAGTGCCAAAAGTCACTACTCCAGAATCCACATAAAAAGGACAAAGAATGTGTAGACCAGAAAACTTAAGCTAACGCCCGTAGGCGGAATTTTCACAAGTGCAAACGCAAGACTTGTGCATAAGGTTTTACATGATCCAAAAATGAACACTAAAGGAGGTAAAAGACTCAGAAATATGAGTGAACCAAAGAGCTTTATTTCATTGATCATATAAGAGGTACACAATTAGATAAAAAATGCTAAGTGTAAAAAGGACGTAGCTGTGCTATGTTCCATGGCCGATCAAGCTCCGGGTAGTCATCATACGGGTCACGTCGCTTACGCTTATGATCCTCGTTGGGTCTATCCTTTAATTCACGATTGTCAACAAGGTAGTAAGACCCATTGAGCAGTGCCTTGCTTATGATGAACGGTCCTTCCCATGGCAGGGATAATTTGTGTGACTTCTTCTGCTTAAATCGGAGCACCAAATCCCCCTATTTAAACGAGCGATGCCGAACACGGCGACTATGGTAGCTGCATAGCTTCTGCTGGTAGATGGCGGATATTTGGCATGCCAAAACGCGCTCCTCATCGAGAAGGTCCACATCTAGGTGTCTGGATTATTCAGTGTCATCTTCGTCGTAGGCGGCAACTCTTGGTGCATCGTGGAGGATGTCGGAAGGAAAGATGGCTTCTGCTCCATATACCATGAAGTAAGGGGTGTAGCCGGTGGATCTGTTGGGTGTAGTTCGTAAACTCCACAACACAGATGGCAATTCCTCCGCCCAGGCTCCAGCTTCTCTATGTAGCGGTGCCTCAAGACATGGCTTGATTCCCTGCAGAATTAATCCATTGGCTCGCTCGACCTGACCATTGGATTGTGGGTGTGCCACAGATGCAAGGTTAAGTCGGATGCCTTTCTCCCAGCAATAAGCCTCCACTTATCCGAGTGACAAGTTGCTTCCGTTGTCGGTGATAATGTTATGTGGGAGACCAAATCTCACCACTAGATCCCGGACAAACCTGAGGGCAGTTGCCCCATCAAGTTTTCTAATGGGTTTAGCTTCTATCCATTTGGTGAATTTGTCAACTTCTACAAGCAGATGCGTAAACCCACAAGGTGCCGTCTGTAACGGTCCCACCATGTCTAGCCCCCAGACTGCAAACGGCCAAGTTATTGGTATTGTTCGCAATTCTTCAGCAGGAACATGTGGTTGTCGGGCATAATATTGGCATCCCGTGCATGTCTCAACCAGCTTGTCGGCGTCCGCCTTCGCGGTCAGCCAGTAGAATCCTTGCTGGAAGGCTTTCGCGACCAATGATCGGGGAGCGGCATGATGCCCGCAATCTCTGAGATGGATTTCGCGCAGGATTTCCATACCTTCTAGATGGGAAACACGCTTTAGGTATACACCAGTAGTGCTCCTTTTATAGAGTTGCCCATTGATTATGGTATAACCCTTTGCTCGTCGTACTATTTGCCGTCTTTCGACTTTGTCGTCGAGCAAAGTTCCGTGTTCGAGATATTCCATGAACGGTTTTGTCCAAGCCGGCGGGACCTTAGTCACCATGTTGAAGAAAGAGTCAGCTCTATCCGGGTTGTCGATGTCGGCTCCCTTCACGGATGGTGTGCGCAGGTGCTCTAGGAAAACTCCTGGTGGAATTTGCTTGCGCCCTGATCCAAGCTTAGATAGCAGATCAGCCGCCTCGCTTTGTTCCCTAGGTACATACTTGACTTCGTAGCCCAAGAAGCTCTTGGCTATCTCGTCCACTTCGTCTCGATATGCCGCCATCATAGGGTTCTGCGCATTCCAGGTGCCAGCCACCTTCTGGGCAACCAAGTCGGAATCTCCACAACAAACTATGCGCTTGATGCCAATATCTTTGGCTACACGTAGTCCGTGAATGAGTGCTTCATACTCCGCCATGTTGTTTGTAGCCTCGAAGTGGATCTGCAGAACGTAGTGTAGCTTGTCTCCTGTTGGTGACTGTAGCAATACACCAGCCCCCGAGCCATTGAGCAGCTTTGATCCGTCAAAGTGCATCACCCAGTACTCTGGTTCTGGAAACGGAGTAGCGTCTGGCATCTCCGTCCAATCTGCAACAAAATCCGCCAAGGCTTGTGATTTGATAGCGTCGCGTCTTTTGTAGGTGATCTCGAAGGCGGCAAGTTCAATGCCCCTCTTCGCGACCCTTCCTGTAGCGTCTCTATTATTGATAATGTCGGAGAGTGGAGTCTTGCTCACCACTGTGATTGGGTGCTCCTAAAAGTAATGCCTCAGCTTTCGAGAAGCAAGGAATACTCCATAAGATATCATTTGGTAGTGCGGGTAACGTTGCTTGGACTCCGTCAAGACCTCGCTTACGTAGTAAACTGGTCGTTGAACTCCGTGCTCATAGCCTGGTTCCTTTCGCTCTACCACGACGACGATGCTGATAACCCGGTTGGTTGCCGCCATGTAAATTAACAGGGGCTCTCCAGGCTCGGGTGCTGCAAGGATGGGCGCTGAGGAAAGAATCTCCTTGAGCTGCTTCACTGCTGCGTCTGCTTCGTCCGTCCACGTAAATTTGTCCGCCTTCTTTAGCAACTTGTACAGTGGTAGGGCCTTCTCTCCAAGTCGGCTGACGAACCGACTAACTGCTGCAACACAACCTGTTAGTCGTTGAATGTCCTTTAGGCATGTCGGACGGTTTATGTTTAAGATGGCCTTGATTTTCTCCGGGTTGACCTCGATTCCATGTTGGGAAACGACGAAGCCCAACAATTTGCCGGCTGGAACCCCGAAGACGCACTTCTTAGGGTTGAGCATCATGTTGTATTTCTGGAGATTATCAAAGGTTTCTTTTAAGTCGGAGATTAAGTCGGTTGACTTTTTAGACATCACCGCGATATCGTCCACATAGGCGTGAACGTTCCGACCAATTTGGTCGTGGAGGCAACGTTGCATTGTCCGCTGGTAGGTAGCACCTGTGTTTTTCAGCCCAAAGGGCATCGTGACGTAGCAAAACGTGTCGTATGGGGTAGTGAACGAAGTGGCCAATTGGTCCGACTTCCTCATCTTGATCTGGTGGTATCCTGAGTATGCATCGAGAAAACACAAAAGTTCCAAGCCAACCGTCGAGTCAATGACTTGGTGAATGCGAGGCAAAGCAAACGGATCTTTGGGGCACACTTTGTTCAAGCCGGTGTAATCAACGCACATTCTTAATTCATTGGTTCCCTTTTTGGGGACAAGTACATGATTGGCCACCCATTGGGTGTGAAGGACTTCTCGGATAAATCTAGCCTTAAGTAACCTAGCTATCTCTTTGCCAATGGCGCGTCTCTTCTCATCTCCAAAGCGTCGTAGAGGTTGTTTCACTGGTTTGCATTTTGGATTAATGTTTAAGCTGTGCTCGGAAAGTTCACTAGGTACACCTTTCATGTCGGCAGGTTGCCAAGCAAAGATGTCCCTATTCTCACAGAAGAACTCGACGAGCGCGCTTTCGTATTTGGGATCTAGGTTCGTCCCAATGGCGACGGTCTTGGAGGCATCGCCTACCACAAGTTCCACCGGCTTGGTTTCGATGGCGGCCTTGAACGCAGGAGCGGAGTCGGAGATCTGCTTCTTGTTGGAATTATGCCCTATAGGCAATAATAAAGATGTTATTATTATAATTCTTGTTCATGATAATGTCTATATTTCATGCTTGAATTGTATTAAGCGGAAACTTTAATACTTGTGTGGTTTGTGAACAACACTGTGTCCCTAGTACACCTCTATGGACTAGCTCATTGATCAATTGTGGTTAAGGTTTCCTAACCATAGACATGAGTTGTCAATTGATAATGAGATCATATCATTGGGAGAATGATATGATGGACAGACCCAAACTAAGCGAAGCAATTAGATCGTGTCATCGTGTTCGTCTTTGCGAAGCTTTTCTTATGTCAAATATTGTATTCCTTAGACCATGAGATAATACAACTCCCTGGTATCGGAAGAAAGCTTTGAGGTCATCAAACGTCATCCTATGAGAGGGTGATCATAAAGGTGTCTCTCAGGTGATCGGAAAGTATCTGTTGGGTTGTATGTATCGAGATGGGATTTGTCCCTCCCAAGTCGGAGAGATATACTTCGGGCCCACTCGGTAATCGATATCAACACCGCTTGCAAGCATGTGGTTAAGGAGTTAATCACAAAGTGATATCGGATTACGGAACGAGTAAAGTACTTGCTGTGAACGAGATTGAACTAGGTATGACGGTACCGACGATCAAATCTCGGGCAAGTAAAATATCGCAAGACGAAGGGAATATATATATGGGATTGATTGAATCCTGGCATCGTGGTTCATCCGATATGATCATCGATGAATGTGTGGGAGTCAATATGGGTTTCCAGACCCCGCTGTTGATTATTGATAGAAGATCATGTCTGCATATTCTCGAACCCGTAGGGTCACACACTTAACGTGTCTCGACGCTAGGATATATTGGATAATTGGTTTATGAGTTTTTTTTCGGAGTCTCGGATGGGATCCGAGACATCACGAGAGGTTCCGGAGTGGTCCGGAGAATAAGATTCATATAAGGCAGTGCAGTTTTTGGAGTTCGGAATTTTTCCGGGTTAATCGGTATTGTACCGGAAGCTTCTAGAACCTTCCGGAAGGGGACCAACATGGCCCCACCTTCCGGGAGGGGGCATGGGCCTATGAGGGAGTGCCCTGGCCGCATTGGGCCAGGGGCACAAGGCCCCATAGGGCCCAGCCGGCCTAGAGAGGTTTAAACTCGAGATAGAGTTTCTAGAAGGGGGGGTTTCCTTGCCCCCCACTCCTCCTTTGGGTCCGCCGGCCTTGGCTTGGGGGAGGGGCTAGGGATGCGCCCACCCCTCTATATATAGAGGGCTGGGGGCGCACCAACCCCACACACCTTCCCCTCCAACCCTAGCCGCCCTGCTGCCCTCCTCTCTCCCTCCCGACTGCTTGTAGGCGAAGCCCTGCTGCAGAAATTCTCCACCAATTGCACCGCGCCGTCGCGTTGTGATCCAACCCATCTCTCCACCATACTTGCTGGACCAAGGAAGGAGGAGACGTCGAGGTGCTGCACGTGTGCATCTCACGGAGGCACCGCCACTTGCGGTGCTAGATCGGATCGGATCGCGAGGAGGAGAAGCGAGTACGACTACATCACCCATGTTCCGACGAACGTTCCGCTGTTCGAATCTTCAAGGGTATGAAGATCTAATCCAATCTCTCTCGTTGTTTGCATATCCTAGATTAGATCTTGGCTTTCCCTCTGTTCGCATCCATAGAAAATTTTGATTTACTATGCCGCGAAACCCTTCACTTCTTCGACGCGGGCATCTCTGAGTCATTAACCTTGATCTGGATCTCTTTGAATTCTTCGTTGTAGAGGACAGCTTCTGCAATGGCTGCTTCATTGATCTCGTAGTCCCTTGCCTTGGTAAAGCTTCCGGATACGGTGATGACATCGTTTGGTCCGGGTATCTTGAGTTTGTTGTAGACGAAGCATGGCTTGGCCATGAACGTGTGGAATATGTCGCGGCCGAATATGACGTGGTGCACGCTCTTGAAGGGGACTACCTCGAAGGTCATGCGCTCTTGGCGGTAATTATTAACATCGCCAAAGGCAACCTGAAGTGTAATGCACCCAAGGGACCGAGCCTCCCGACCAGGAACTACGCCGTGGAAGATGGTGTTGGTCCGCTTTAGGTTTGCCTCCGTCAAGTTCATCTTATGCAGTGTGTCGAGGTACATGATGTTGATGCTTCTTCCACTATCCACCATGCACTTGGTGAACTCGACGCCGTCAATCAAGGGGTTGATGACCATGGCGTACTGGTTCTCCGTGGGCACAAGGTCTGGGTGGTCCGTCCTGTCCCAAGTTGTTGGAACTTCCGACCAGCGCAGGTACTGGGGGACTGGAGGGAGAGTGGCCATCAGGATCCTCAGAGAGGTCTTCTGTTGTCGGACGGTGGGGGTGCCAAGGAAAGTGTGGTAGACTGGAGCCTTCTTTGCGAAGGGGTTCTTGCCCTTGTCGTCGCTCTTGGCGGCGTGCTTGGGGTCAACGTCTTCGTCCATGTCACTTGAATCCTTGGACTCCTCCTCCTTCTTCTTCCCTTTGCCTTTGCCTCGCGGTTTGTTCTTGCGACTTTGCTTGTAGCCGGACTCCGGGTCTTCCTTGAGGTCGTTGACGAACTTGCAGTATCGATTGGTATGGGTGGCCTTGCCGTTGGTGTCGAGGTGTACGAGGCACGGCATATCGCGGTACTCCTCGTAGGTTTGGGGAATGCGGAGCGGCTCCGAGGTGGTTTCACTTCCTCGCTGCTGCCCGCGGCTAGCTCCCCTTCCTCGTCCACGTTGTCCGCCTTCTCCTCGTCCTGTAAAAGTCATAGCGACCATGTCGGTAGATTGCTTTTCTTCTGGAGCGGTTTTCCGCTTTGTACTGCTGTTCTTTCGAGCTTGGGTTGGAACGGCCGTTGCCGGCAAAGAGCCACGAGCATCGTCGTCGGCAGCTGCGAACTCACTAGCTAACTGAATCATCTGATTCAAGTCAAGCTGGTGATTGTCCTGCAAGCGCTTCAGCTTATGTCGGAGCAACGTGCCCCTTTCCAGCCCATCGATGAAGGCGGCCATGGCGGTCTAAGCGTGCACTCCTGCGCAGGAATTCTTCATATCCAGCCATCGGGAGAGGTAGGCGCGAGATGTCTTGTCTTTTTCTTGCACGCACCGCTGTAGATCGCCCACAGTGCAAGGACGCTTGTATGTACCCTCAAAGTTCTTGGTGAACGCTTCTTGCATGTCCAGCTAGTTGTAGATAGATTTCTCTGGCAAGTCGTCGATCCATTGACGGGCCGTTCCTGCCAACATTAACGGGAGGTACTTGACGGCGATGCTGGGGTTGCCTTCAGCAATCTCCACCGTGTTGTCGTAGTCCTGCAACCATGTGGCTGGATTGGCGGTGCCGTCATAGGCCTTAATGGTCTTGTCAATCCGGAAACCTTTGGGGTAACTTGCGGACCGTATTGCAGGTCCAAAGAAACGTGGTCCTAGGTATGGTCCTTCCCGGGCCTCGTGGATCTTATCGATCCGTGAACGTGCATCGTATGGCTCCGGGTTCTTCTTCTTTTTGTCAACAGGGGATGGGCTGCGTGAACGACGCGGGCCTCTTCCGCCATGGTGACTGCTTGGAAGCGACGGAGGCGGAGGTGGCGGTGGGTTAGCCTTCTTGCTGTTACCCTCCTGCGACGCCTCACGCCTGTCACGGTTGCTTGTCGGACGTGGAGGGTCATGGTGTGACCTGCTCTTGTGTCCTTGGTGGCGCTCTTCATCATGACGGGTCTGCGCCGCGTTATCGCGGATGACGATGCCGCACTGCTTTGGTGGCGGCATATCCGTACGATGGTGAGCATTGTAGTCTTCCTGATGTCGGGGTGATCAGGGCGTGGCGATGGGAGACGAGGTCGGGCTTTTTCTCCATGGTCGGAGGATATGGGGATAGCATCCTTCCTGTTGCGCGCATCCCTCCGTCTTCGTTCTGATGAACCCGTCCGGGACCCGACATCCTGAGGAGATCTGTCCCTTGGCGGTTTCTACTGGCTAGATCGGCAGAGTGCTGGGTCAGACTCAAGCCTCTGAGAGGTGGCCTTTTCCTGGTGCTTTTCCGCCTTGGCCACTACGTCATAGACCTGTTCTACTGCCTCGGGCGATCTATCCTGCTCCAGAAGGTCTTGGCGACAGCGAGGTTAAGGAGTGGGGTGGGCATCACCTTCCTGCCTTCACTGTCAATGTATGGCTTGGCATGTGCCGGCTTCGAGGGGGCCCATCCTAGGTTGCGCCGTACACCAGGATCGTTGATGACGTGAGCCGGAGATTTCTTAGCCTTCTGCTGCTGTAGCAAAGTCTTGTACTCGGCCTCCATTGCTCTAGCTTTCTCTATAGACTTCTGCGCGTTGACCAGATCTCGATCTAGTTTAGTGCCTTGCTCCGTGATGGCTTGCGCCTCCTCCAGATGCTACTGGCGCTTCTCGTCAAGCTGGGTGACGTTCTGGATATGAGCAACGATTAGTGGCTCGACAAGGATATTGCCGTACATCACTCTATCAGTTGGAGTAACATGGGCTGCTGTCGACGTAGATGTTGGAGGTGGCAAGTTTGTGGTGTTATTGTTGCTCGGGCCGGTGCCGAGTTCCTGCGGCTGCTGCACTGGGTTAGGCGGGGGAGGCATAACCTTTGTGCGATCATCGTCATCAGCAATAAGTGGCCCCTTCCCTTTGTCCAGCGCTGTAGGCGGAACTTGTCCGGGATGATCTTCATCCATCGCCGTCCCAATGGTGACGAACACCCCTCGAGACATGACGGTGTTGTTGGCTTGCTCGTCGTGCGAGTACTCCTCCTCCATCTCCTGCATAGCGGAGTCTAGCTCTCCTGGGCTGAAGTCTATCTCCTCTGAATCTGCACTGAAATCAGCATAAAGTGCGTTAATGACAGAGTCGGAGGGTGCCAGGACTTCCTCGATGATGGGCGGTGGAGGTGCAACGGCCTTGACAATTACTGGAGGTGGTGGTGCTGCTACGATGATGGCGGCCGGAGGCGGTGGTGGTGGTGGCTGAATCGGAGAGGCTCCGTCAATGAGTGCAAGCGCTGTCTGAGCTGCCGCTTCGGCCTCCGCGTAGTTGTTGACGGTGCTCACCATGCCTTCGAAGGTAAGGCGTCCTGACGCCTGCTGCCGTCTTAGAGAATGTTGGAGAAGCGTGCCATGGTCCAGTCCTTCCACGAAGTGATATATAGCATCATCATTGGGGTAGTGGGCCAGATCGGCTCGTATACGGAGCCACCTGGCCAGGTAATCGCGGGGGTTTTCGCCCTCTCTCTGAACACAGCGCGCCAGATCGAAGATGGTAACCACGCCGACGAACTTGGATCTCTGCTGTCCAGACGCACGGATAAAGCCGACGGATTTGCAGTGATCTTCCACCTTTATATCCTGCACAGGGGCGGTTTGGGTGGGCCTTGAATTTTTCCGATCTTTGCCGGCAAGCTCCAAAGAGAGATCCGACATCGATCCTTCCGCGAACGTATCCAGCCCGTAGGCGATCCATGCGGGTCTTGACGCTTTCCGATCTTTGTCGGCAAACTCTGAAGAGAGATCCGACATCGATCCTTCCGCAAACGTATCCAGCCCGTAGGCGGTCCGTGCGGGTCTTGATGCTTTCCGATCTTTGTCGGCAAACTCCGAAGAGAGATCCGACTTCGATCCTTCCGCGAACGTATCCAGCCCGTAGGCGGTCCGTGGGGGTCTTGAAGCTCCTCCGACTCCCAGGGAACTAGTGCGCGAGTCGGTTTCGCCGATGAAGAGGTGGATGTCTCCGATAGGAACGATCGAACACCGCGTAGGGTTCGTCTTCGCCGGGATCCAAAACTCATCAGGAGGGATGATCGGAACGTTGCCGGAGAAGAGAACACGTCTGATGGCTACAGTTTCGCCGATTCCCACGAAGATCTTGGTCCTCGCCCGCTGAAGAGCCTGAAGCGCCTCTTGCCCCACGGTGGGCGCCAACTGTGGTGGTATTGCCGACGAGTACGCCATGGAGGGGTCCTCACAGTGCGTTTTTAGAGACGTGGGGTAAGACGGACGGTTGACGGGTATGAGGTAACACATCTTACCCAGGTTCAGATCCCACAATGGTGGCGGAATCCTACTCCTGCTATAAATCACTATAAGGTCAATACGCCGAGTTACAGAGATAGGTTCGCTGTGCGAGGTTGTGTGTATCTATCTATGATCGTATGAGATTGTGCCCTAAAAGCTCCCATAGGCCCGACTTATATAGTCGCCAGGTCCTAGGGTTATAGGGAAAAGTCCTAGCCGGACAGGTTACAGAGTCCTACACCGTCTATCACTAGTCTTGTGTATCTTGCACTCCAAGGCTCCGGGTACGCTGGTAACTCCACCGTAGCCTTCCTTTATCTGGTATGGGCCTCCCTTCTGGATCCACCTAACTGGGCCGCCCAGCAGGCCATAGGCCATGCTACCGACTATGGGCCACCCGGGTTAGCCGGATAAGAGACATGCTATAAGGATACCCATATAGCATATCCCCAACACTTGGCACATGCTCACACCATGTTATGAATTTGACAAGTCACCATTAGCCTCTATGATCATTTAGTCTTGACTTGTAGTACCACTCTTTGATTTGATTAGTATGCTTTGTTGCACTGCATGATTTTGTCCATTATTGCTCTCTTAGTTGGTTGCTCCCAGTCTTTTGCTAGACTCCACTTGTATGAGTAAGCTCTACTCATGCCTCAAACTCCCAAGAAACCAAGTTATTCCAAAGTATCCACTATAAACTCCTATGCATGGTGTGTTACACCATTCCAAGTATATTCTTTTTTCAACTATCTTCCAATTAAAAACTATTTTGTTGTGTGAAAACTTAGTGATTAAAGCCCTCATGAACTTTATGGCACACTTTATTCTTTGCCCCTAATTAACTTGAACCATTGTGAAAACTTTGTTGTATATGCTTGCACTTATAAGTTGGAATTAGTAGAACCGTGCTGTCACGGGGAACGTTTTCAACATTGCACTTGTACCTTGTTGTACTTAGTTGATATCATGTTCTTTTGTCTATGGATGTCACCGGTGTGAAATAAAGAGGGAACTTGTAAGTCCATGGAGTTTGTATCCTGTGTTAGAGAAACGCCTGGGCCGCTAGCCTAAGCCATGCCTAATCATGGTGGAAACTTGCAGCATCACCACAATGAACTATCTATGAAGCATCCTCAATAAAAATCTATGCATATGGTAAATAAAAAGATTGCTGAGATGCTCATTGTCTGCTTGCCTTGTCATTTTGGTTATGGAAAAGCTCATGTACCATGTTCAAGGGGTACCCCGTTGGAGGTTCTCAATGATATGCAAATACTTACAGTGACAAGAACTTACCAGGACCCAAAGTTGAGTATGCATGAGGTGTGGCCCTCGTATTCAAGGGACATGAGATTTCCAGCTTATACTTCGTCAAGCATATACTCTAGCTTTGCCACTTTAACCTTAACCACTTCAAGATGCTTATGATAGGGGCAATGAGGGCTGAAAGCTAACAAGTACCATAATTTTTGGAAGCTCTTTTTGAAACTTGTAATCTCTGCTTCCTTTACAAAAAGGCCTTTCTTCCACCATTATTTGAGTCTCCACCTTCTAGCTTTAGGCACCATTAAGAGAGCATAGTTGTCATTCTGTGTGCAATGTTCCAAAGCTTATTAATTGATGCATATTGTGTTATTACTTGCTCTTGTGCTACTTGTTTCTAGTCACCCTTGTGAATTTTGCAGGTGTCATATGCATTTTATTGCTACTCTATGAGGGACAAGCTGATTGCCACTATGCTACGTTTTCTGTATGTGAAAAAAACAAACGTTTTTCAATGCATTTTATTCATGATCTTTGTTTGTAGCTTGCCATGTTGCATGCATAGTTACTATGTACTATTGTTAGAACTCCATCTTTCATGCACATGTTTAGAGTTCTTTGATCCCAGCTTTCAATGCTTACAAATGGTTGGATCTTTATTGTGAGGGTGCATGTCACCTCAAAAATTATTCTTTTTGTCACTTACCTACTCGAGGACGAGCACGAGTTAAGCTTGGGGATGTTGATACGTTGGAAACGTATACATAATTTTTTATGCTCCATGCTTGTTTTGTATCTACTTTGCTTTACTTGTCCACACTTTGAGGTGCTTTTTACATGTTTTATGGTACTAACCTATTAACAAGTTGCAACAGTGCCAGATGCCTGTTTTCTGCTGTTTTTGGTTTCAGAAAAGTTAGTAAAGAAATATTCTCGGAATTGGACGGGACAAAGGACAAAGTCAATTAATTTCCGTGGGGAACAAGAAGTCCAGAGGAGAGCCCGGGAGGCCAGCCAGGGGGGGGGCAGACCCACCCTAGGCGCGGGTGGGCCCTAGCCCGTGCATGGCTAGTGTTTGCCTGCCCTGGCCGCCGCCTCGGTCTCCCCCTTCGCCTATAAGAAGCCCCTAATGCAGAAACCCTAAGCAACCTGATCAAATATCCATGAAACTATTTGTAGCCGCCGCCACCATCGTCCCTAGATCGGGGGGATCTGAAGTTCTTCCCAGCACCCTGCCGGAGGGGAGATCATCCCGAAGGCCTTCTCTCCGGTATGATGCGTGAGTAGTTCCACCTTGGACTATGGGTCCATGTAGTAGGTAGATGGTTGTATCTCCTCCTTTGTGCTTTCATGTATAGATCTTGTGAGCTCTGTTCATGATCAAGATCTAATCTATTTGTAATCATGCATGTTGTGTTTGCGGGGATCCGATGGATATTGAGATTATTATGTTGGTTTGATTAATGGTTTGTCTTTATGATTCTATCATGTCTGTGTTGTTTGTGATCTTGCATGATCTCCGTTGTTAGTAGATATCTTGGCCAAGTAGTTGCTGGTGACTCCAAGAGGGGGTATTTAAGCTTGATAGTGGGTTCATGCCTCTAGTTTCCAAGGGAAGTGACAGAAATCTCTTCGATTGTAGATGTGCTGTTGCTACTAGGGAGAAAACAACGGTCTCTTGTTCGTGGAACATGTGGACTGTTTACCTTACACACTTTGCTTAAAGCAGTTGTCTGTTGCTTGCAACTTAATACTAGAGGGGGTTTGGATGATAACCTAAAGGTGGACTTCTAGTCATAGATGCAGTTGGATGGCGGTCTATGTATATTATTGTATTGCCCAATCAACCTCATAGGATCTTTCTGACTAGTTGCATTGTTATGCCTTGCTCAGTTCCTGTCAATTGCCCTGCTGTAATTTGTTTACCCTTCATGCCATGTTGTTTATCTAAGGAGAGCACCTCCAGTGAACTATGGACCCCGGTCCAATCTTTACCATTGATACATCTTCCACTGCTACTTGTTTACTTACTGCAAACCGCTTGACAACCTCACTGATTCGTTGGGGCAAAGTCTTGAGTTTGTGTTGTGCAGGTCTCCATGTTGCTTGCAACACCTGTGTGACGTTTCCTTCCTCCTTCTGGTCCGATAACCTCGGTCTCAATTGAGGGAAAACTTTCTACTTGCTGCTTCACACCTTGCTCTTGGGGTTCTCAACAGGCTCCACATCGACAGGAGCCATCATAGCCCTCGTCCTTCATCACCTGGAGCTCATCTTTATCCATGACGCTCGGGACCCAGAGGCCCCGTATCTTCCTTTCGTCCGTCGCCACTGTACCCGCCGTCGCCGCCACTCCAGAGCGAGATGCAGAAGCCATCGCTCTTGGGGAGGGTGAAAGAATGGTGGAGGTTGGGATTTTTGTTGGAATTATGCCCTAGAGGCAATAATAAAGATGTTATTATTATAATTCTTGTTCATGATGAAGTTTATACTCCATGCTAGAATTCTATTAAGCGGAAACTTTGATAGTTGTGTGGTTTATGAACAACACTATGTCCCTAGTACGCCTCTATGGACTAGCTCATTGATTAATGATGGTTAAGGTTTCCTAACCATAGACATGAGTTGTCGATTAATAATGAGATCATGTCATTAGGAGAATGATATGATGGACAGACCCAAATTAAGCAGAGCAATTAGATTGTGTCATCGTGTTCATCTTTGCGAAGCTTTTTCCTATGTCAAGTATTGTATTCATTAGACCATGAGATAATACAACTCCCTGGTATCGGAAGAAAGCTTTGAGGTCATCAAATGTCATCCTATGTGAGGGTGATCATAAAGGTGTCTCTCAGGTGATCGGAAAGTACTTGTTGGGTTGTATGTATCGAGATGGAATTTGTCCCTCCCAAGTCGGAGAGATATACTTCGGGCCCACTCGGTAATCGATATCAACACCGCTTGCAAGCACGTGGTTAAGGAGTTAATCACAAAGTGATATCGGATTATGTAACGAGTAAAGTACTTGCTGTGAACGAGATTGAACTAGGTATGACGATATCAATGATCGAATCTCGGGCAAGTAAAATATCGCGTGATGAAGGGAAAACATATATGGGATTAATTGAATCCTATCATCGTGGTTCATCCGATATGATCATCGATGAATATGTGCGAGTCAATATGGGTTTCCATATCCCGCTGTTGATTATTGATAGAAGATCATGTCTGCATATTCTCGAACCCGTAGGGTCACACACTTAACGTGCATCGACGCTAGGATAGAATGGATAATTGGTTTATGAGTTTTTTGTTCGGAGTATAGGATGAGACCCAGGACATCACAAGAGGTTCTAGAATGGTCCGGAGAATAAGATTCATATAAAGGAAAGCAGTTTTTGGATTTCGGAATCGTTTCGGAGTATATCGGTATTGTACCGGAAGGTTCTAGAAGGTTCCGGAGTGGGACCAACATGGGCCCACTTGTCGGAGGCCTGCGTGGGCCTAAGGGGAAGTTCCCTGGCCACTTTGGGCCAGGGGCACAAGGCCCAGCCGGCCAGCCCTTAGGGGAAACCCTAGGGGAACCTTCCAGAAGAGGTGGGGATGACTTGCCCCCCACTCTACCCCTTGGGCCGCCGCCCGAGGGATTGGAGGAGGGGTCAAGGGGCCAGCCAGCCCCCTATATAAGGAGGGCAGGGGCGCAGCCTCCCCCCACTCCAACCCTAGCCGCCGTCCAACTGCTGCCCCTCCCCCTCTCTCTCTCTCCCGACTGCGCGTAGGCGAAGCCCTGCCGCAGAAACTCTCCACCATAAGCACCACGCCCTCATGCTGTAGATCCAATCTATCTCTCCACCATACTTGCTGGACCAAGGAAAGGAGTAGACGTCGTTGCACCGTACGTGTGCATCTCTCGGAGGCGCCGCCACTTGCGACGTAGGATCGGATCGGATCGCGAGGAGGAGACGGCGAGTACGACTACGTCAACCACGTTTTGTTGAACGTTTCCGATGTGCGATTTCTTCAAGAGTATGAAGATCTCATCAATCTCTCTCGTTGATTACATCATCTAGATTAGATCTTGGCTTTCTTGTTCGCATTCGTAAGAATTTTTTTGATTTACTATGTTGCGAAACCCTTCAGTGGTATCAAAGCTAGATCTATGCGTAGATGTGTTTCACGAGTAGAACGTAACATGCTTGTTGCGGGCGTTGATGTTTTCTGTTGAAAACCTCTTGTTGTGTATTTCTTATGGCGCGGCATAGTGATATCGAAGCGGTCTAGGCCAACTTTACGTGACCTCGTTCGCGAGACCAGCTCCGCACTTGACGTGTGGCTTGTTCCACACATGCGGCTGGTGGATGCCAGTTTCTCTCACTATAGTAGTCATGGGATTTACAACGGATGTTAGCAACCATAATATCACCGTTGTGGCTTTCCGTAGGTAAGAATCGTTCTTAATTTGTTACTCCCATAAGCCACGTAAAACATGCAACAACGAAGTAGAGGCGTCTAACTTGTTTTTGCAGGGAGTGTTTTGTGATATGGTATGGCCCAAGACATGATATGTATGCAATGATCATGTTTTGTAATATTTCATGACTTGCATGTCGATGAGTTCACAACCGGCAGGAGCCGTATGGTTGTCTTTATAATAGTATATGACATGCGTGTCAACTTCTTATATGCCATGTAATAGCTTTACTTTATCGCTAAGTAGTTAGCAATAGATGTAGTTGCTATTCGTGGTGGAGGCAGTCATGGCGGAGTGATGGAGATCATGCTGGCGCGCACAATATGGAGATCATTGCGCGGAGATTGGCTATACCATGTCACATAAAAATTATATGCATGTGACGTTTATCCTTTTATGTATCTTATTATGCTTAGATCGCGACGGTAGCATTATAAGATGATTCCTCACTTAAAGATCAAGATAAAATTGTGTTCTCCCCTTGTATGCACCATTGCGAAAGTTAGTCATTTTCAAGCACCTCGTGATGATGGGGTGCTATAAACTCTACGTTCACATACAACGGGTGCAAGCCAGTTTTGCACACGCGAAAATACTTGGGTTTGACTTGACGATCCTAGCATGTACAGATATGGCCTCGGAACACACGAACCGAAAGGTTAAACATGAGTATGAATGATATGATCAACACTTTGTTGTCCACCATTGAAACCACATCTCTTCTCGTGAAGATCGGAGTAGGTGTGGTGAATTTGGATCGTGTTCACTAAACAACTTGAGGGATGTTGAATTTAGTGGGAGTTCATCTAGTAATTTGATTAAGTTGAACTAGTTATCATGAACATAGTCTAAATTGTATTTGCAAATTCTGTAGATCAAATGGCTAAGTCCAACTTCAACTTCAACGTTTTTGCTTAGAAAGAAAAGATTACGAACAATGGGTCTAACTTCACCAACTGGTTCCGCAATATGCGAATCATTCTCGCTGGCGGACAAAAAGCCTATGTACTTGAGAAAGCGCTAGGTGACGCCCCTGCTACTGATGCGCCGGCTGATGAAAAAGCTGTTTATCAGTCACGCAAAGATGATTATGGAGTGATTACGAGTACCATGTTTTTTGCTATGGAACTAGAACTTCAAAATCGTTTTGAGGAGTTCGACGGGCCCTTTGAGATAATTGAGGAACTGAAAACCATGTTTCAGACTCAGGCCCGTTCTGAGAGATATGAGATCTCTGAGAAGTTCTTTAACTACAAGATGGAGGAAGGGAGTTCCGTTAGTGAGCACGCCATTAAGATGTCGGGCTACACTCAATGTCTTGAGCAACTGGACTGCAAGATTCCAGAAGAGCTCAAGATTGACAGAGTTATGCAATCACTCCCTCCTAGCTACAAAGGTTTTGTAGTTACTCACAATAAAATTGGTTCCACTGATACGATCACTGAGCTCTTCGCTAAGCTGAAAGCTGCGGAGGTGGATATCAAGAAAGATAATCATGTGTTGATGGTCAACAAGACCACTAGCTTTAAGAAATCTAAGGGTGCAAAGAAATCCTTCAAGAAAGGTAGCAGCAAGCGCGTTGCCCCTGCTGAAAAGAAGCTCAAGTCTGGACCTAAGTCGGATGCTGAGTGCTTCTATTGCAAGGACAAGGGTCACTGGAAGCACAACTGTCCGAAGTACTTAGCGGACAAGAAGGCTGGCACCATTAAAGGTATATTTGATATACATGTTATTGATGTTTACCTTACTAGCGCTCTTTGTAGTGCCTGGGTATACGATACTGGTTCAGTTGCTAATATTTGTAACTCGAAATAGGAGCTATGGAATAGACGGCGGCTAGCAAGGGATGAGGTGACGATGCGCGTTGGCAATGGATCAAAAGTTGATGTGATGGCCGTCGGCACGCTCTCCTTTGTTTTACCTTCGGGATTAGTTTTAAACCTTAATAAGTGTTATTATATGTCTGCGTTGAGCATGAACATTATATCTGGATCGTGTTTATTGCAAGACGGTTATTCATTTAAATCAGAGAATAATGGTTGTTCTATTTATATGAATAACATCTTTTATGGTCATGCACCTGTTGTGAATGGTTTATTTCTTCTAAATCTCGAAAGCAATGAAACGCACATCCATAACATTGAGGCTAAGAGATGCAAAGTAGATAGTGATCATCCAACTTATTTGTGGCACTGACGTCTAGGTCATATTGGTGTAAAACGCATGAAGAAACTCCATTCTGATGGACTTTTGGAGTCTCTTGATTTTGAATCATTTGACACGTGCGAGCCGTGCCCCATGGGCAAGATGATCAAAACCCCGTACTCCGGAATAATGGAGCGAGCAACGGACTTATTGGAAATCATACATACCGATGTATGCGGACCAATGAGTGTTTCGATGCACGGTGGATATCGCTATTTTCTCACTTTTACTGATGACTTAAGTAGATATGGGTATATCTATTTAATGAAACATAAATCTGAAACATTTGAAAAGTTCAAAGAATTTTAGAACGAAGTGGAAAACCATCGTAACAGAAAAATTAAATTTCTATGATCCGATCGTGGAGGTGAATATTTGTGTTATGATTTTCTCATGCATCTTAAAGCAAGCGGAATCATTTCGCAACTCACGCCACCCGGAACACCACAGCGCAATGGTGTGTCTAAACGCCGGAATCGAACTCTATTAGATATGGTGCGATCAATGATGTCTCTTACAGATTTTCCGTTATCATTTTAGGGTTATGCATTAGAAACCGCTTCATTCACTTTAAACAGGGCACCATCTAAATCCGTTGAGACGACACTGTATGAACTATGGTTTGGTGCTAAACCTAAGTTGTCGTTTCTTAAAGTTTGGGGATGCGAAGCTTACGTCAAAAAGTTGATGTCGGACAAGCTCGAACCCAAAGCGGAGAAATGCGTTTTCATAGGATACCCTAAGGAAACGATTGGGTATACCTTCTACCACAGATCCGAAGGCAAAGTGTTTGTTGCAAAGAACGGATCCTTTCTTGAGAAGGAGTTTCTCTCAAAAGAAGTGAGTGGGAGGAAGGTAGAGCTAGACGAGGTTATTGAACCTTCTCTCGAGTTGGAGAGTAGCGCAGCACCTGAAATTGTTCCAGTGCCGTCTGCACCAACAAGAGAGGAAGCTAATGACGAGGATCATGAAACTTCGAACGATGCTACTACTGAACTTCGCAGGTCGACAAGGTCACGTGCCACTCCTGGATGGTACGGCAACCCTGTCTTAACTGTCTTGTTGTTAGACAACAGTGAACCTGCGAACTATGAGGAAGCAATGATGAGCCCAGACTCTGAGAAATGGCTAGAGGCCATGGAATCCGAATTGGGATCCATGAGCAAAAACCAAGTATGGACTTTGGTGGACCCTCCTAGCGACCGTAAGGCTGCTGAGTGCAAATGGATTTTCAAGAAGAAAACGGACGTGGATGGTAATGTTACTGTCTATAAAGCTTGGCTTGTCGCAAAAGGGTTTCAGCAAGTTCAAGGTTTGACTACGATGAGACTTTCTCTCCTGTAGCGATGTTTAAGTCCATTCGGATTTTATTAGCAATTGCTGCATTTCATGATTATGAAATATGGCAGATGGATGTCAAGACTGCGTTTCTCAATGGCAACATTGATGAAGAGTTGTATATGATGCAGCCCGAAGGTTTTGTCGATCCTAAGGACGCTAATAAGGTGTGCAAACTTTAGCGTTCCATTTATGGACTGAAGCAAGCATCTTGGAGTTGGAACCTTCGTTTCGATCAACTGATCAAGAGTTTTGGATTTGTTCCAAATTGCTACGAAGCTTATATCTACAAGAAAGTGAGTGGGAGCTCGGTGACATTTTTAGTACTATATGTGGATGACATGTTGATTATTGGAAATGACACTGGTATGCTTAATATTGTGAAGAGTTATTTGAATAAATGTTTTTCAATGAAAGACCTAGGAGAAGCTTCTTATATATTAGGCATCAAAATCTATAGAGATAGACAAAGACACCTAATAGCTTTAAGCCAAAGTACATATCTAGACAAAGTTCTGAAAAGGTTCAGAATGGATAAAGCAAAGAAAGGTTCATTGCCCATGTTGTCAGGTAAGATATTGAGCAAGGCTCAGTGTCCAACTACGGTAAAAGATAGAGATACTATGAGCAAAGTGCCATATGCCTCGGCCATAGGTTCTATCATGTATGCCATGCTATGTACTAGACCAGATGTGTCCAATGCTCTTAGTTTGACGAGCAGATACCAAAGTGATCCAGGAGTGGAACACTGGACAGCCATAAAGAACATCCTAAAGTATTTAAATAGGACTAAAGAAATGTTCTTGGTCTATGGAGGTGATGAGCAGCTCGTCGTAAAAGGTTATGTCGACGCTAGTTTCGACACCAACCCGGATGATTCTAAATCTTAGACAGGATACGTTTATATTTTGAATGGTGGAGCTGTGAGCTGGAGAAGCTGCAAGCAAAGCGTGATCGCGGGATCTACAACAGAAGCGGAATACATGGCTGCTTCAGAAGCGTCAAGTGAAGGAGTTTGGATCAGGAACTTCATCACTGAGCTTGGTGTGGTTCCAAGTGCCTTGGACCCACTGGAGATATTGTGCGACAACACTGGCGCCATAGCACTGGCTAAGGAACCAAGATATCATCCAAAGACCAAGCACATCAACCGTAGTTTTCATATAATTCGATATTATATAGCAGATGGAGATCTAAAGATTAGCAAAGTACATACGGATCTGAATGTCGTAGATCCGTTGACTAAACCTCTTCCACGAGCAAAACATGATCATCACCTTAATGCCATGGGTGTTAGATTGTTGCCATATGTAAACTAGATTATTGACTCTAGTGCAAGTGGGAGACTGTTGGAATTATGCATTACAAGGCATTTGTCTATATATGACCCTCCATTTTCGTCACAAAATCGTCATAGTACTCTGTTTATGACGATTCTATGACGATTTTGAGATCGTCGAAAGCTGGGTGTCGCAAATGAACTAAAACGACGATTTTGGTAAAAATCGTCATAACCGTCTATGACGATATTGGATCGTCATAACGTCTATGACGATCCAATATCGTCATGAGCCATCTAGCCTGGCCAAGTCAGATCCCACATGGTCGATCCTACGTGGCAAAATTGTGACGAAACTAAATTGTCTTAAATCAAAATCAGCCCAGTCCATTTCAGTTTCTTACTTGGGCTGAGCCCAATAATTCTGGCCTTTTACTTCCTCTGCCATTATTCGTTACTGTTATGGGCTCTGGCCATTGTGTTTCATATTTCAGTTTTGGGCCTTGGCCTTTTTACTGTCCAATTAGTTCTTAGCTTTTTATGTTTTTGAAACATTTGCTTTTTATGCTTTAGAGCCCAATTAATATTTGGTCCAGAACAATTTTCAGCCCTTTTTCATATTTCTTCTATGCGAAAATCATAGTACAAAATTTCATAAGATGATTCCGCTAATCAAATTTCTATTCATCATCACATAACATTTATTTAACTGAAACATGAAAGATATGGAAAATTTCAAACAACAGGCAAGAATAGTCTATTAGTCTATTACAGTCATTACATGGTTCTTTCCAAACAGCCAGATGTTTTGACTGTTATAATACAACTAGCTCTAAAATTATAGGGTCTTCAAGCTTTTATCAAATTTCTTTGGCTGGAATTCCTGGAAAAGAGAGGAAAAGCCATGATTTTAGAGTCAGGATATAGAAAATAATTGGCAGTAGAACCATAAAATAGTCAACAATAGTAGAGTAACAACGCGGCATGAGATTTGTTGATAAATTCTCCAACGAGTCCGAATACTGTCATGTCATCTTACTAAGTATACTATGATACCAAAATGATTTCCTTAATCTTAAGATGCTTCTTAGCAAATCCTGTTGTTTGTTGCATATCAGTGAAGTAGCTTAGATCTACAAGTTACTGTAACTATCATGTTTATTTATTCTAGTCTTCTATGAAAAAATAGTTTGCTCTTAGACCTATTCTTTTACTGATAGTGTCGATAGAAAGCATAATCACATGCAAGAAGCATTCTGGAAACAATCAAATGAGAGGGGGATACCAGAGAATATTCATGGAGAGAACAGGACACTTATCCAACTCGCATTCCTTCCTCAATATCATGGGCGAAACTTTGTCTCCTAAACCTACCACAAACTGCAATCACACCCCAAAATGAACATGAAAATAATTGAATTTTGAACCTCCGGGGATATGTAATTGACATAAGATAGTACTATGCTGAAGCACCTTTGCGATTTTTTGACGTTGATGGCGAATTTGGCATCATCGGTGTTAGTACTAATGATCTTGGTGCATCTAGCAACCTTCACAAAAGGATGAAACTTATTATTAGGGGCGACATGAAAGCATAATGGTGTAAAACAACTAGCAGCCATACGCATCCCAATGTCTAATGCTGATGATGGGAATCAAGAAAATTCACCTGCAATTGTTGCTCCTCCGGCATCATCTGTTTATCTGATACAAGATCCCACTGGCATGGTGGAGCTAATTCAGTGTCAAACTCCTTTATCCCTATAATTCAGTAAAAGCATAGTTCCGCTGAGCTAAATGCAAGGAGGTGGAATTGCAGCGACAACTAGACTATAAACTAGCAGTACAAAACAACCAGAACTGCTAAAATTACAGGAATGCAGATTTTATCTTCGAGGACTAGATAATGAGAACAACTAACCCAGATTTAAGGACACTCAAAACACATCAATGTGCACGTACCACAAAGGTCATTGATAATTCTTGCCTTCTCTTTTATCTCCGTCTCGACCTTCATGATGGTGTTCGAGTATGACCCAAGCCCCTGTTGAACAGAAAGTCGTCTAGAATATCAGAAAATTTCACCCAAATCGGCGAACCAAAATTCATAAGAAGCTACATATTTCACTACAGAACACGAGAATCCAAGCTGAACATTCTTTTGTCATGTCAAAACACACCATGTGAATCTACTTCAGCAACTAATACTCAGATTCATGGAATGAAGCACATCAGGATATAAATCTACATGTGTACATATAATTACTACACATCATGATATAAAGCTACAGAACTTTAAAACTGTAGGCGCAAGTTGCACAAATAAATAACAAGGCGGATGCAAAAAAATTGTGTACTAATAGCAACTATTTTCTAATTACTTTCATAAATTTCTACAAGATGCAAGAAACATCTTTCTACAATATTAATGGTACTATATATTTGCTAAAAAGGAGAAAACACCAAGTAAAACATATAACCTACAGGACACTCCAAAGTAGGTGATCCTACAGGACAAGACACTCCATTTTTCTGTAGTATGTTCATGGTACTTTATATTTGCTAAAAAGGGAGAAAACACCATCAGTTGTTACATCTACTTTGCACTAAAAAGGATTAGTAGATAAAAAAGAAGCATAACAGTGACTCTTTTGGTGTCATTTACTTTTAGGGGAAACTAAGATTAGTAACTACAGAAATTACTTGAGATGTGCATACAAGGGTTCAGCATGCAAATTCTACTAGACATTCAGAGAAGGGTTCAACAATCAGCATTCTACTAGGAATCAGCATTCCACCTGAAATGCCCAATTGGTAAATACCTAGTGGTTGGTCTGGCACGATAACGGGAGGCAATAAACCTGTTACTCGACCTGAAAACCACTCTTCCAGTTTTAGTTAACGATGGTGGCATCTGTAGTGGATCTTAGCGGATTGTTTGTAGGACAGGAGGGTGACGTAGAGAGGGCAATGGATCATCCTGTTGCTAGACCACGCCTCGTCGCTTCTGACCTGCAATCCCGCGGCTGCAAAATATGAGATATTCATGCTCAAAGAACCACTGGCCAGAAAGACAACAAAAGTTCTGCAGTTGCAGAACTATAGTCTTCAGAAGATGTCGAGATTGTGGAAGTACCTGGTAGACCTTGTGGAAGCAAAGCCTGAGCTCCTGCATAGAGCCGTTCTTGCACACAAGGTGCAGAAGCCTCCCGAAGGCGTGGATGATGGAGGCAACGATGTGCCCTACCTCGTACCTTCACAGACACCGAGCAATGCCCACATCCTGCTCCTTCACCGGACAGACATGATCTGGGCTAGGGTTTCATGAGGTGGCATGGAGAGGGGGAGGAGGGGGATTCCAGGGAGATGGTCGAAGCCTGGTCACCGGCGAGGAAGGGAAGCATGTCGTGAGCGCTCCCTCGATCTAGATGGGTTCGGGCGCAGGGGAGAAATCACGTGAGGGGAGATGGGTCGCGGGTGAGCCGAAGGGGAGGAGGGCACTAGAGGTCTGGGGTGGCCACCGGTGTGGCGCCCGGGAAGGAGGAGGATCGGATGTTGGGGGAGGCACCGTCGACGAGGGTCACAATATGGACGAGGGGATAGGAGCATCGGGGCTCGGGGTGGGATGGTGCAGATGGGGCAGATCGTGTGGCGCTAGGAGACAAAGGGCAGGTAGCGGCGAGTGGAGAGGGTTAGGGTTTCGAGGAGGTTAAGCTGTGCCGCCGTGGCTTGGGGTGGGATGGTGGGGATGCGGTGGAGGATTGGATTGGAGAGACGAGGGTGGGTGGCGGCTGGCGGCGGGGGACGAGGAGATATGAGTTAGGGTTAGTTTGGCAGCACAGGGAAAGGGGCGGGTGGGGATGCGGTGGACACTGGAGAGTAGGTGTGCTTCTTTGGGTGAGCTGACAAGCGTTGGATTGAAACTGGACGGTCTAGATCATGCCCCTGAGGACGATTCATGGGAGACAGTTTGTTGTGTTCTGATTGGTCGATTCACAAAACACCTCTTTTTTGCTCTTGGAAAATGAATAATCCCTTCAAAATGGTCCAAAAAATGTAAAACTTTCGCGTGGTGTCATGTTATGTGACATAGTTTTAAGAAAAAAATATTGAACTTTGAATATTGCGAATATCTCAAAAAACCTTCTAAAAAATAACCTATCATGTTCTATGTTTCATGGCTTTCGGGCCAAACGACGAGTGTTATTTCTAGAATAAGGGAATAGTTTGTGATAATTTTCCCATATTGTGCATGCGTGTGCATCTTGGAATGGAGAACAATGTTGCAGAAGGAAGTTTTCCTTTTCGACGCACAGAAAATCCATTTTCTATTTTTCGAGCGCACAAAACGGGGCGTTTTGTGAAGAAACAACCAAATGACAGTTTTAGGATGCTACCACCACATTATTCAAAAATAGTAGACCACCTTACATGGAGAATGTCACAACCGGCATATCTCAAACATTTCCGTCCACCCATGGCGAAAAAGACAAGTTCCTGCCGAATCAGCAGGAAGTGGGTCCGATTTGAACTACAGGTACATTATCTAATGCCAATGATTTTTTGCAAAAATCATTTTTAGACTCATAATATGCTATTTCTTCAGAGATCCAATGCAAGTTTAGCGAGGCTCATCCCCTAGCTAAGAACCTTCATGACCGCCGTTTTGACTATAGTTTGAAATGGGCATAAAAAATTCAAAAATGGTCCGATCAACGCAAATCCTTCGCGTGGCGAATTATTATGTGACATAGTTGCAAGGAAAAATACCAAACTTGATTAATTGATCGCCTCTCGAAAAAACCTTCTCAGAAATGACCTATCATGTCTAAGGTTTCATGACTTTCGGGCCAAACGACCAGTGTTATGGCTATAATCACGACATAGTTTGTGATAATGTTCCCATATTGTGCATGCGTGTGCATCTTGGGATGGCGAACAATGTTGCATGATAAAGTTTTCCTTTTTGACGCACGGAAAATCCATTTTCTATTTTCCAAGCGCAAAAAACGAGGCGTTTTATGCAGCAACCACCAAATGAAAGTTGCACGATGCTACCACCCCATTTTTCAAAAATACTAGACCATCATACATGGACAATGTCCTGGTAGGGGTATCTCAAACCTTTCCGTCCACCCTCGGTGAAAATGACAAATTCCTACCGAATCGGCAGGAAGTGAGTCCCATTTAAACTATAGGTACATTATATGATGCCCATGATTTTTTGCAAAAATCATTTTTAGACTCACAATATGCTATTTCTTTAGAGATCCAATGCAAGTTTAGCGATGCTCATCCCCTAGCTAAGAACCTTCATGACCACCGTTTTGACTATAGTTTGAAATGGGCATAAAAAATTCAAAAACGGTCCGATCAACGCAAATTCTTTGCGTGGTGTCTTATTATGTGACATAGTTGCAAGGAAAATACCAAACATGATTAATTGATTGCCTCTCAAAAAACATTCTCAGAAATGACCTATCATGTCTAAGGTTTCATGACTTTCGGGCCAAACGACCAGTGTTATGGCCATAATCACAGCATAGTTTGTGATAATATGCCCATATTGTGCATGCGTGTGCATCTTGGGATGGTGAACAATGTTGCAGGAGAAAGTTTTCCTTTTTGACGCACGAAAAATCCATTTTCCATTTTCCGAGCGCAAAAACGAGGCGTTTTGTGCAGCAACCACCAAATGAAAGTTGCATGATGCTACCAACCCATTTTTCAAAAATACTATACCATCATACATGGACAATGTCCCGGTAGGGGTATCTCAAACCTTTCCGTCCACCCTCGGTGAAAATGACAAATTCCAGCCGAATCGGTAGGAAGTGAGTCCGATTTGAACTACAGGTACATTATATGATGCCCATGATTTTTTGAAAAAATCATTTTTAGACTCGCAATATGTTGTTTCTTCAGATATCCAATGCAATTTTAGTGAGACTCGGCCCCTATCTAAGAACCTTCATGCCCGCCGTTTTGACCATTGTTTGAAACGGGCATAAAAAATTCAAAAACGGTTCGAACTATGTGAATCCTTCGCGTGACATCATGTTATGTGACATAGTTGCAAGGAAAAATAACAAACTTGATTAATTGATCGCCTCTCGAAAAAACCTTCTCAGAAATGACCTATCATGTCTGAGGCTTCATGACTTTCGGGCCAAACGACCAGTCTTATGGCCATAATCACGACATAGTTTGTGATAATATGCCCATATTGTGCATGCGTGTGCATCTTGGGATGGCGAACAATGTTGCAGGAGAAAGTTTTCCTTTTTGACGCACGAAAAATCCATTTTCCATTTTCCGAGCGCAAAAAACGAGGCGTTTTGTGCAGCAACCACCAAATGAAAGTTGCATGATGCTACCACCCCATTTTTCAAAAATACTAGACCATCATACATTTTTCAAAAATACTAGACCACCCGATGATATTGTCTCTACTATGGACTAATGTGGGATTAGTACATCCACTATTTTTAAGTAATCAAAGTATTTTTAGTTAATACCCTAAGATGTTCTACTGAATTTTATAAAAATTTAGAAACAAAAACCAAATTATTTTAGACTTATTATGAAAAAGCTACAAAAGAATTAAGAAAACAAAAAAACTGAACAAGGCGAGCTGGCCGGGCCCTAATCTGCCGCTTTCCACCCCCTCACAGAGGCCCATCGCGGCCCACTCCCGTCCCACTGAGGCCCATCGTGGCAGAGAAATCAGCCCAGGCGCAACAATTCAATAGATATAAAGGGTCGTTGTAATATTATGACAAGAAAGATTGGTTGGTGTAGTGGTATGGGTTGCTGGGAGGTCACGGGTTCAAGTCCCCGGGTGGATTTTTTTGCAAATAATTCCTGCTTCTTCGAGTTTAACGTATATGTGTTAAAGTTTAACATATATGACAAGAAAGATTTGTTGGTGTAGTGGTATGGGTCACCGGGTTTGGTTGGGAGGTCGCAGGTTCAAGTCCCTGTGTGGCCTTTTTTTTTGCAAATAACTCATCCTTTTTAGAGTTTAATCGTATATGTGTTAGAGTTTAACATATATGACAAGAAACATTCGTTGGTATAGTGGTTTGGGTCACCAGGTTTGGTTGAAAGGTCTCAGGTTCAATTCCTTGTGTGGCTTTTTTTTTGCAAATAACTCATCCTTGTTAGAGTTTAACATATATGACATGTAAGTAGCACCATGTAAGCAGATTTAAATAAATGGATATGACACGTATTCACACATAGACAAATAGATATTAACACACGGATATTACATATAGTAAAAACTGACACATAGACACGACACATAGGCGTAATTGATGACGTGGCCAACTATCAATTTTAACATGTCTTAATTTGGACCTCATGACGATTTTAAATCATCGTAGTGAGGTTCAAATAACGTCGTAGGCTATATTCGTCAGATTATGACGATTTGAGCTAATGAAAATATGACGATCCTGAGCAAAATCGTCATAATTTTGTAAGGTTTTGAACCTTCCGAACGGCTTTTGACCATCTGGTGCGAAATCGTCATAACTCTATGACGATTTTGAACACGGTCACTATGAGAAGTTCATAGAATAACACATTCCTTGTAGTGATGCCCTAGAGGCAATAATAAAGATGTTATTATTATAATTCTTGTTCATGATAAAGTTTATATTCCATGCTAGAATTGTATTAAGCGAAAACTTTGATACTTGTGTGGTTTATGAACAACACCGTGTCCCTAGTACGCCTCTATGGACTAGCTCATTGATTAATGATGTTTAAGGTTTCCTAACCATAGACATGAGTTGTCGATTAATAATGAGATCATGTCATTAGGAGAATGATATGATGGACAGACCCAAATTAAGGAGAGAAATTAGATCGTGTCATCGTGTTCATCTTTGCGAAGCTTTTTCCTATGTCAAGTATTGTATTCCTTGGACCATGAGATAATACAACTCCCTGGTATCGGAAGAAAGCTTTGAGGTCATCAAACGTCATCCTATGTGAGGGTGATCATAAAGGTGTCTCTTAGGTGATCGGAAAGTACTTGTTGGGTTGTATGTATCAAGATGGAATTTGTCCCTCCCGAGTCGGAGAGATATACTTCGGGCCCACTTGGTAATCGATATCAACACCGCTTGCAAGCACGTGCTTAAGGAGTTAATCACAAAGTGATATCGGATTATGGAACGAGTAAAGTACTTGCTGTGGACGAGATTGAACTAGGTATGCCGATACCAACGGTCGAATCTCGGGAAAGTAAAATATCGCGTGACGAAGGGAAAACATTATGGGATTAATTGAATCCTGGCATCGTGGTTCATCCGATATGATCATCGATGAATATGTGGGAGTCAATATGGGTTTCTAGATCCCGCTGTTGATTATTGATAGAAGATCATGTCTGCATATTCTCGAACCCATAGGGTCACACACTTAACGTGCATCGACGCTAGGATAGAATGGATAATTGGTTTATGAGTTTTTTTGTTCGGAGTCTCGGATGAGACCCAGGACATCACGAGAGGTTCCGGAATGGTCCGGAGAATAAGATTCATATAAAGGAAAGCAGTTTTTGGATTTCAGAATCGTTTTGGAGTTTATCGATATTGTACCGGAAGGTTCTAGAAGGTTTCGGAGTGGTACCAACGTGGGCCCACTTGTCGGAGGCCTGCGTGGGCCTAAGGGGAAGTGCCCTGGCCACTTTGGGCTGGGGGCACAAGGCCACTAAGGCCCAGCTGGCCAGCCCTTAGGGGAAACCCTAAGGGAACCTTCCAGAAGAGGGGGGATGACTTGCCCCCCACTCCACCCCTTGGGCCGCCGCCCTAGGGCTTGGAGGAGGGGTCAAGGGGCCGGCCAGCCCCCTATGTAAGGAGGGCAGGGGCGCAGCCTCCCCCCACTCCAACCCTATCCACCGTCCAACTGCTGCCCCTCCACCTCTCTCTCTCTCCCGACTGCGCGTAGGCGAAGCCCTGCCGCAAAAACTCTCCACCATAAGCACCACGCCGTCGTGCTGCAGATCCAATCTATCTCTCCATCATACTTGCTAGACCAAGGAAAGGAGGAGACATCGCTGCAATGTACGTGTGCATCTCTCGGAGGCGCTGCCACTTGTGGCGTAGGATCGGATCTGATCGCGAGGAGGAGACGGCGAGTACGACTACGTCAACCACGTTTTGTTAAACGTTTCCGTTGTGCGATTTCTTCATGAGTATGAAGATCTCATCAATCTCTCTCGTTGATTACATCTCCTAGATTAGATCTTGGCTTTCTTGTTCACATCCGTAAGAATTTTTTTGATTTACTATGCTGCGAAACCCTTCAATTTTCTCGCGGCGTGTAGATGAGAATGGGTGCAGAGAGCTCGAGGAGTATGAGGAGGCAATAAGAGAAACAGTGGAGAGATGAATCTAGGGGAGAAGGGTTTCCTTTTTCTTTTATTTGCCTCTGCTCCAACATTCGCGCTCAAGTCACGTGATTTACGCCACGCGTATAGGAGAGAGGGAGGTGGCTTCCTCGTGACTCCTCCGCCCCCTCGATTCTCGCGTGAGCATTAAAACGATGCTCTGTTCCATAGGGAGCGGACCCACCAACGGTCATGTTGACGGGACTCCTGTCAGTGACATGACCTGGTCTGAAAAGTTGTCAGACAGCATACCGCTATTTAAAATCCGACTCATGTTTCAAACTGAGCAAAGAAAAATACTAAAGGTCAGAATGAAATATATCCGACTTAGATGACTCGGAATCCTACACTACTGAAAGAAGTTTTCTGGAACTCTTAAAGAATATCAAAATGAAGAATCCATCAAGCTAGACGATTTATCCGACTTTGGATCTTGGAGACTTCAGGGGGCTACTGTTGGGGATATACTTTCCAGGTAAACCTACAGGACTCACTGAAAAGGGTGACCCACCAACGGGTTAGAGCTTTGCTTCACGGGCGGCCTAGTCAGAGAAAGAGGAGGAGCCACTTCTGTCTACGACAAGGCCTAGAAGAGTTACCGACTTAGGCATGTAGTATTACTTGTAGTCCAAGATGTATCTAGTTACCGACTCTGTAACGTAGTCAGATAGGTCTCTCCTATAATCCCAGGTCCTGGTGACTATATAAACCAGCCCTATGGGAGCCTTTATGGCAATAACCATAATCACAACTCGTACAAGCGAACCTCTCTTGTAATCCGCTGTAACATCTGGCTCTCGCTGATATATTACTAGGTTGCTAGCAGGAGTAGGATCCGATCACCGCAGTCAGATCTGAACATGGGTAAACTTGTGTTCACCGTTCCCGGAACATCCGGCATCTCACACCCCATCTTCTAAAGGCCTCGATGGCGCCAGAGAACTTGACGTGGAGCACTTCGTTGGAAACGCCAAGAGAAAGGTGTGATGAGCACAGCAGCAAGTCTTCCCTCAGTAGAGACCGAGGTTATCGAACCAGAAGGAGGAAGGAAACGTCACACAGGTGTTGCAAGCAACGCGGAGATCTGCACAACACAACTCAAGACTTTTCCCCAACGAATCGGTGAGGTTGTCAAGCTTACCGGTTTGCTGTAACAAAGGATTAAACGTATGATGTGGAAGGTAATGGTTTGCACCAAGTAAACAAGTAATAGTGGAAGATGTATCAATGGTAAAGATTGGACCGGGGACCATAGTTCACTAGAGGTGCTCTCCTTAGATAAACAGCATGGCATGAAGGGTAAACAAATTACAGCAGGGCAATTGACAGTAAGTGAGCAAGGAATAACAATGCAATTACCAGTAAGGCATAACAATGCAATTACCAGTCAGAAAGATCCTATGAGATTTGTTTGGCCAATACAACAAGATACATAGACCGCCATCCAACTGCACCTATGACTAGAAGTCCGCCTTCAGGTTATCATCCGAACCCCCTCCAGTATTAAGTTGCAAGCAACAGACAACTGCTTTAAGCAAAGTGTGTAAGGTAAACAGTCCACATGTTCCATGAACAAGAGACCGTTGTTTTCTCCCTAGTAGCAACAGCACATCTACAACGGAAGAGATTTCTGTCACTTCCCTTGGAAACTAGAGGCATGAACCCACTATCGAGCATAAATAGCCCCTCTTGGAGTCACTAGCAACTACTTGGCCAAGATAGCTACTAACAACGAAGAGCATGCAAGATCACAAACAACACACCATGATAGAATCATAAAGACAAAACCATTAATAAAACCAACATAATAATCTCAATATCCATCGGATCCCCACAAACACAACATGCATGATTACAAATAGATTAGATCTTGATCATGAACGGAGCTCACAAGATCTATACATGAAAGCACAAAGGAGGAGATACAACCATCTAGCTACTACATGGACCCATAGTCCAAGGTGGAACTACTCACGCATCATACCGGAGAGAAGGCTTCCGGGATGATCTCCCCTCCGGCAGGGTGCCGGGAAGAACTTCAGATCCCCCCGATCTAGGGACGATGGTGGCGGTGGCTATAGACGGTTTCATGGAGATTTGATCGGGTGCTTAGGGTTTCTGCATCGGGGGATTCTTATAGGCGAAGGGGAAGGCCGAGGCGGCGGCCAGGGGCGCCAAACCCTAGCCAGGCACGGGGTGGGGCCCACCCGCGCCTGGGGTGGGTCTGGCCGCCCTGGCCGGCCCCTCTTGCTCCCCTCTAGACTTCTTGTTCCCCACGGAAAGTAATTGAATTTGACGTTTGTCCCGTCCAATTCCGAGAATATTTCTTTACTAACTTTTCTGAAACCAAAAACAGCAGAAAACAGGCATCTGGCACTGTTGCAACTTGTTAGTAGGTTAGTACCAGAAAACATGTAAAAAGCACCTCCAAGTGTAGACAAGTAAAGCAAAGTAGATACTAAACAAGCATGGAGCATCAAAAATTATAGATACGTTTCCAACGTATCATGCCTTCAGGACCCCCTATAGCGTACTTGTCATCAATCCGATGTCAGGAGGAGGTCCGTCGGCAGCTCCTAGCAGGCACGCGCACACATCGCCCTTGCGAGCACCTGCGTGATATTGCCTGCATGAGCGGGGTTGTCTCTTGGCCCCACCGCCAACTATGCCGAGGCGGGTAGCTCGTGCACGCCGGTGATCGTTGGCTAGGTCCTCTATGTGCCTGCTCCCGCGCCCGCTCCTGCCGACGGCAACAACTCCGATGACGAGAGCAAGGAGCTCACGGTCCGTGAGGCAAAATTCAACTTGTTCGGGACCCTCGTCTCCAATGTGGAACACGCGAAGCGTCGCTGCTTTGCGCACATCGGAGGAGCGTTATCTTTGCCTTGCCATGCGCCGCTCTGCATGCGAGCACCAGACGTGACTCCATGTCATCGTCATTTACTACTCTGACGATCATACTACCATCTCCGACAATGAGTAGGCGCGTGACAATGCCGTTCTAGATCAGTGGCCACTATAGGATCATCCCCACGTTGGTTGTGGCGACGGGTTCAACTATCGACGGACCGACCCTCAAGGATGCCCAGCTCGCCACTCAGACTCAAAAGAGGGACGTGGGAGCACCGCCATCGGAGGAGGAGGAGTAGATAGCCGTAACACCTACTAATCCCGCAGGTGCTGCACCGCCTCAGGGAAGAGGGGGTCCTCGTTGTTGGAGAGGTCATCATCGCTCGAATCCACGAGAATAACCCTTTAGGGCAGGACCGCAATAGGCTGCAGCTTCAGCTACGTGACGCGGCGAGGCGAGTAGGCATAGCTCGTGCATCTGTGTGGGATCTATCAACCTTGGTGTCGTGCGCGCCCTAGGCGAAGCCCATCCCGACAGCTCTCGGTCGGGTGTTATCATTTAATCTCAATGGCAACCCTACTTGAAACTCACAATAGGCACGAGTCACGACTGCAAAGCAAACTACTTCCTCTGTTTCAAAATATAAGATATTTTAGGTTTGTAAACAAAATGTATCTATACCTTTTTTAGTGGGTAGATTTACTCCAAACCTGAGTGAACCTACATACTAAAAGTAGTCCAGATACATTTACTTCACAAAGCTAAAACATCTTATATTTTAAAATGGAGAGAGTAAGAATCAGTATAACCATACAAAATGATGCGGCAATTTATTTTTAGGTAACGATGGGACAAAACTTGAAATTAGTATGCTACTCACTCATCCTCAGTTTATTGGTCCTTGAACTATTTGCCTTGGCCTAGACATTGGTGAAGACCCTCTCCCGCGAGTGGTACACCGCCTCGGGTAAGAGGGGGGTCCTCGTCGCTGGAGAGGTCTCCATGCCATCCAAGGGTCTCGTCAAACCCCGACCCACCACCGACGAACCAAAGTACAAAATGGCAAGGATGCCAACGCCGAGGCCAGAGGACTTGACCAACACCGAGTGGTTGGCCCTTGTACAAAAGAGGAAGGATGAGACGAACAGCCGCAGGGACAGGGAGGCAAGGTCAAAGGAGGCGAAGACGCTCGCCGAGGCTCAGACGATGAGGGAAACGCAGGCGCGTGTGGCGATGTTATGCCCGACGCCGATCCCCCTGACATGGATATTCCCTATGGATACGTGAAATTGGTCTTCCCGGTCCGGCCCGGTGAATATAAACATAGAGCCCAAGGAGACTCTGGATGGCCCAAGCTCAGGAGAAGTTCGGATCCTTGGAGAACACGGCCAAACTGTAGATAGAATCTTAAAGGGCAGAACCCTAATTTGTAACCGATTCGGCCTACCCTAGACCTGGACTCCCAATATAAAGGCCAGGAGGGCATAGCGAGGAGGATCTCCCTCAACTCATACACATACCTTACGCCAGATCCAATGTGCGCACCCTGTAACCTTTGGTTCCGCCATCAATAAAGAATAGACAAGTAGGATTAGGGTTTTCCCTCCAGGGGCCTGAACCTGGGTAAACATCGTATCCCCTTGATGCGTGTCTATTAACCATCTCGCGATCTCCAGCAACCCCATCTTCTCCAAAACCCAAGTCCATAACAACGGACATTGACGAGTCAAACCCTCTTCACCCCTCACCCCCTCCCCGCGCGTGCACAGTACGACCCGCACTAGGCGAGCCAGCCAAGCTTCGGCTCGCCGGACGGGTTCTCGCCGATCTCGCCAGCCATGTTCTAGGAGAGCGAGCCAGACCTGCGGCAGAGGAATTCCTCCTCCCCTGAGTTCGACGGCGGGTTCAACCCGAACATGCTCTTCCCCTGCCCCGCACCTTGCCCTCCTCTGGCCTTCAACGTCGACATCAACGTCCCCTACGCCAGATCTCCGGCGTACGCCGGCACTTCGTCGTCCATGTGTTGCGGCCCTCTTCCGTTCGGTAGCGGCTCCTCGCCTGTAACCTTTGGCGAGACAGACGCCCACAACATGTTTGGCGGAATTTCGACCAAAGCGTATGTCAACACCCGGATTTTTAATCCCAGATGCCTGTTATGCCATACATCGCAATCCCAGGATTATGATTTTTGCGAGACATAACAAAATTGGATACCACAGTACATCATCCATTACGAACCATACATAAGGTCTTACACAAATAAGGATCTCATGATCCAATTCTTAATACAACTCAAGAAGCGGAAATACGTAATAATAACGATAGCGTAGGCGAAGCTCCATCTTCGGGGTCACAGGCAATGCTGACGATGGGAGATGATCCTAGTTGTCGTAACCTTCCTAGGGTCCATCCTCCTGGTACTCCTCATCATAGTCTGGCCGCGGGAATAGCCAGGGACAAATCCATGAGTACTCTTTAAGTACTCGCAAACTAATACTAACAAGTGAAGGGGTTTTTGTAGTAGGACACTAAGCTCTAGGGTTGTTTTGCAAAAAGCCAGATTTACCTCTACTAAGTTTAGAAACGAAGAAAGCTAGTTGAAGTTTTATAACACCTAAGTGGGAACTTGTATTTCATATCACAACTCTGTTGTGGTCTTGTCAAAGTCTCAATTCATTTCATAAGTCATTTTGAAAACATCTGACGAGGGAACAGTATGGCCACTCCAACTGTCCATAACCGCGGACGCGGCTATTCGAATAGTTTGACACTCTGCAGAGATTGTACACTTTCACCACAACATTCGATACATCCGTCAGGAACAAATCCTGAATTCACCATACTCAGTATGCGGATAATCAATCCTAACCTTTCAATTACACACCCTAGTATAAGCACCTCTCCTGTGAGTTTGGCCTCCCAACCATGACCAACTGTGATCTTGGGTACTGCACAGGTGGACAATCTTCAAAAGGTAGCCTCAGCTCAGACCTTGGCCGTGAGGGAACCAATACTAAGGTATATAAGTTTCCAGTCAAGCCCTACCCAATTATCGGGTATTGTGGTTGTACGGTAAAATTGGAATGGTATCGCATCCAGACAACCATCAGTTTTATAAAGGGCTAAGGCTCATGCCTCAACATTTTCATCATCCAAATCATCTGGTGTTCGGAAACACATGTCAAAACATCTCAATAGAATGATCCATCATTCCAAGGTTTTCATAACCATTTTTCCACCAAGTATTCCCATCTAAAGTTTGATCAAGTTTTATGCTTAGCACTAGCATCTACAGGTGGGGGTAAGTACTAATGAGGGGTGGTAAACTAGTGGAGTTTTACAAAGTTCAATCTCATGCCTTAGTATGACATAAAGATTATCTAGCTTAGGCCAAGTTTTATGCTCTTTATGCAACCTTCAATTATCTTTCTAATATCTACAATTTACTTAAGTAATTTCTAAATAATAGCTTTGATAAAGAAATAAAGTATAAAGCTTGTAAGTAAAACTAGGAATGGGGTTATCAGGTGGGTATGATCACATATGCTTAAGCCATATAGTTGGCATGGTAACAAGCAAGTATTTGCCTGCATAGGTATCAATATAAGCTTGCTAAGTTAATAGCTTGCAAGTATTGGCTTGCATAAGTAGAGTATCTTGCAAGTGTTAGCTTGCTCAATCAACAAGTAGTATTAGGCTTGCCTTGTGCAGAGCAGTGGTTGAAATTCTCCTCGGCTTCTTCTTCGTAGTATCCTCCTTCCTCCTCGTATCCTTGGTCGGTACTAGCGTCTATAAATAAATACGAGGTACATAATCACCAAACAATACTTAACTACTTTCAATCATCACACAAAGGTGTTCTATAGATGATCTAGCATCATCACTATTATCACAAGAATAAAGCATTTGTCTTATTTTTTTATTTTTTTAGAAAAGTAATTTCTACTCATTGAAAAACTACTTAAGATTTAATATTCTCCAACTCAAACATGGGATCATGTTGACACATGTCATCACCATATATTTCAGTACATGGGAATGTGATTTAAAGTGGTGTCACAATTTAATAATATTTAACCTTTTATTTTAAATAAAAATAAATGACTAGAAATGCCTATGTGACATTCTTTTATTACTTGAACACTATTTCTGTAAGTAAACCCAAATGTTTTTATATATTCTGAAAGGTATGATCAAATGTGATTTTTGAGAGTTGGAATCAACTCAAAAGCTATAATGGTTGAAATTTGAAAAATGTTTGAATGCTGAAAGGCTTCTGACTTGTTATTTTTACCAAGGTTGATATACATATCCAAATGATTTGAATCCAACGGGCTTGGATTAAGAATTTCAGTACCTTTATAACAAAATTGATTTCATTCAATTTGGTTCAGGTAATCAAGCTGGGTTGATTTTTAAAACTAGGTACAGAACTATGTTTGAACTTAAAAATAAAAATCTAATTTCAAACAGCTGGGATGCGCGGGAAAGGTTAACAGGCCGGCCCAGTGTCACACCGCGGCGCGGGGCGCGACTGACAGGGAGGGTCTACTGGTCAGTGACTCTTAACATGCGAAGCGGTACGGGGCGATGTGGTGCGTTGGATTAGAATGAAGATCGACGGCTGAGGGTCGTCGTCGACGATGAACTAGTCACCGGCGAGTTCGAACCCTAGCGGCTCAGTGGGGGTCGTTGGGGGCTCACCGGGGCTCAGGCGAAGGTCGGCGATGCGGGCGAACGACGAAGTTGACGACGGCGAACCTCCTGGTACCGGCAGCTCCTCCTGGGGTGGACGAAATCGACGGCTCCCTTCTTCTCCAGAGGCGGCCTGCTCCGGCGCAATTCTGACGATGTGCTGCTCGCCTTGCTCCGGGAATGGGGTGGAACGATCAGTGAGGTGAGGGGAGTGAGATGGTGTGAAGAATTTGAGTGGGGGAGGCCTCTATTTATAGTGGCGAGAGGGGACCGACGGGCGCGGGCTGAGCTCGTCGTGGTCGACGGCACAGAGGGCTATCAGCGTGGGCGACGGTAGGGGCGGTGCTGTGCTTCCTGGCGAAGCTCAACGACGTGGTGGCGAGGCGTGGGGCGGTGCTGATTGGTCGGAACGTTGCGGTGCTCTAAGCGTGCCCGATGGAAGTTTTAATGGCGCACAGCGCGCGTGGTCCGCGCGGTGGCGAACGGGCGTGTCTGCGGGGTTGTTGGGACGGTGGTGATCACGCGTGCACGTGGAGAGGGCGGCGCGCGGTCTGTGGTCGTCTGTCGAGCGTGGCGCACGGGGCGCACTCTCGGTATGGTTGCAGAGCGTCTTGGCATGGTCTGTGCGTGTGGTCCACGAGCTGGCATCGCTCGCGGCTGGGACAGGGAGTGGTGGTGGGGTGCTAGCTTGCTCCCATACAAGGTTGGCTAGGCTAGTGTTGCTCATAGCTTGCTGTCGACTATGGGGTGGCAATGGTGCACTCAGCTTGCTCACCATTGATGACAATGGCCAGCTTATAGTGGTGCTAGAGATTAGTTAAGGTTGTTAGATGATCTACTAAGGCTAGTGCTGTCCAGAGAGGGAACAAGTTAGGCCAGAATCACTGCACACTATAGTGTTTAGGATTTGTTTGATTTGCATCTGCAAGGTATTTGGTGAAATGGCCGCATGAACTCAAGTTTTGAATTTTGAAATTATTTTTGGTGGGTGTGCTAGGCATGTGTTGGTGAGTCTGTAGATGCTTGGGTTTTGAAAGTTGAGTTGGTTTGAGGGGTTTTTGAAAAAGTGGGATCTTCCCATATGAAATAGATTCAATTTTCAACTGTCATTTAAACTATGCATTTGAATGTTTCTGGATGATCACAAGGTGGGCCTTGGTACTTTGTTATGAGTAATATAAAGGGGTGCAAAGATCCATACAAGTTTCTGTTAAGTTCTAAAAGTTAGAGATAGCCAAAGTAGGCATGGGAGTTAAATTGGCCAAAGTGACCATTCACTTAATTTGTTTGTTTTGATTTGTTTGTCTTTGGGAAAAGTTTGGGGATTGTTTAGATGATGTTTATTTCACCTAAGAATCATTTTACAAGCAAAGAAACACATAGTCATGGCAATTCAAAAGAATCCAAATTTTAATGCACACTCGTATGAATGCTTTCACATTTTAATTGGAAAAGTTTTTGTTAACCCTAAATTTGGTGATTAGAGTTTGATGATTCTAGTTTAATATTTTTGGGATGTTACAGCGTACATGTAGGACATGATCGCCTCAGGGTCGGCGGCGGCCGGCAATGCCTCCTTCTTCAGTCAAGAACAGTCCCGGGCCGACGCGGCACATGGCATCGAGTCCCAGGATTTCGCCGAAGGACAGGCCAAGTACGGGGAGGACGCTGAAGAGGATTCCTTGGCTCCGGCGAAGACCAAATCCAAAGGCAAGAGGAAGGCGGGGACTTCTGAAGGGAATATGCCCTGAGAGGCAATAATAAAGTGTTTATTATGTATACTCCAAGTATATGATAAATGTTTATTTTTCATGCTATAATTGTATTAATACGGAAACATTAATACATGTGTGTTTAATAAACAAACATAAAGTTCCTAGTTATGCCTCTCTCATAAACTAGCTCGTTGATTAACAAGATGATCAAAGTTTCCTGATCATGGACATTGGATGTTGTTAATAATGAGGTCATAACATTAGTGTAATGGTGTGATGAACATTCATCCGAAGTATAACATTACGATCAAAGTCATTGAGTTTATATTGCTATAACAACATACGAAGTGATCCTAATCCTTAGACCATGAGATCATGTCAATCACTAACACCGGAAGAGTTTCTTGATAATATCAAACGTCACACTGTAACAGGGTGATTATAAAAATGGGTTCAGAACTACTAAAGTGTTATGTTGAGGCCCATGGATCGAGAGTGGAATTTGTTCATCCCGATGATGGATAGATATGCTCTGGGCCCTCTCGGTGATATCACATTGATTAGCTTGCAAGCAAGTGATTTGATCACTAGAATGTTATATCACGGGAACAAGAAAAGAGTGCATGTCAGTAACAAGATCAAACTAGATATGGAGATACCGATGATCGAATCTCGGACATGTAATATATCACAAAACAAAGGGATTAAGATACTAGCGTAAAACGTTCTAACGATCACAAGAAAGTCATCATTGAATGTGTGGGAGTCAGTATGGGTCTCCAGATCCCGCTTATGATTATTGATTGGAGAAGGGTCTTGATCATGTCCAAATTATTCGTGAACCATAGGGTGACACACTTAAGAGACACCGACATCCATTTGGAGCAAAATTTTCATGCCGTAAAGAATAACAAGCGCAGGAATTTATTTCACTAGATACTGAAACAGGTTTTCGGGTGAAATTGCAAAAAGTGTTTTTGCATGTGAAATGAAATACTAGCAAGGGGTTATATGTGAATGTTTGCCATTAAAGTAATTGACAAAATTCTGAATAAATAAATGGAGTTTTATTTAATGGGAGTTTGCATTAAATTTGGTGGAAATATAATGGGAATTTGAGTGGGATTTTGAGTGGAGGGAATTGAAAGGATTTTTTGTGAGTGGAGTGTCCACCCACATGAATGAGGGGAGGGCAAGGGGGAAGCCCCCATGCGCCGGCCACCCCCTTGGGGTCCCCCCCTCTCCTATAAAAGGCACCCCCTCCTCACTTCTCACTCACACATCATCGTGAAGGATCTCTCTCCCCCTCTAGTATATATTCCCCATGGTCTCGGACTAGCAAGATACATGTTCCCGGTGGCTATTCGGCAAGAAAGAGTTGTGCTTCCACTGCATCGCTGGAGCGAGGAGGCGGAGGTTTCTCGGTGACTCGAACGTGTGTGCGAGCATGGATGCACTGCTAAGTTGCGGTGCTAAGGACTTCCTCTCGATTTTGAGATCGGCAAGAGATCGTCTACATTAACCACGAGTTTGACTCGTTAAGCTTTGTCGGTCTTCAAGGGTATGTTCTCTACGGATATACATCCTCCCGTTGTTTGTATTTAGTAGATAGATCTTGGTACATAGTTGTTCCCATCGTAGGAAATTTTTTGTTTTCTATGTTGCGAACACTACAGTGGTATCAGAGCCGGATCTATGCGTAGATGCTTTACACGGGTAGTACACATATGAGTATGTGGGCAATGATGATCATGTTATTGCTTCTTAGTTGTATTTTGGATATTGGTGGCATAGTGGGATGAAGCGGCCCGGACAACCTTTATATGTCCTCGCACATGAGACCTGTTCCATGCTTGGCATGCAACTAGTTTGCATAAGTGGCCAGCGGGTGTCTGTCTCTCCTACTATAGTCAATATCTAATTTTCAACGAGTTGTCAACAATTGGGTTATCCTCGTTGTGGTTCATGTTCGTAGGTAAGAACGATTCTATCTTCGAAAGCCCTAAGCCACGTAAAACTTGCAATGGTTAAATTAGAGGCGTCTAGTTTAGATTGTTGCTGGGCTAGTGTCATGATATGGTGATGTTGTAAGTAGAAGTATAAGTTGATACTCTTACAACACACATAACGTGTAAGTTCCATATACCTTTGCCTTACACATAGAGGTATGATAGTGATCATATCACGATGCATATGATGGAGATCAAGTGCGGGAACCATATCATTTCACTTATAAACAAGTGATGTTTGATTGCATCTTATATTGCTTGTTTGGCGTTTTATTAGCATAATAAGATGATCCCTCATTTAAATATCAATATAAGAATGTGTTCTTCCTTAAGTATGCATCGATTATGTTTCGTCGCTCCAAGACATCACGTGATGATCGGGTGTTCTTGGATCCACGACCATATTTAGGGTGTAAGACAGTTGCACACGTGAATACTAAGGTTCTTACTTGGCGAGCCTAGCATGTACAGACATGGCCTCGGAACACGGACCAAAAGGTTAAGCATGAGTCATATGGTAGATATGATGCCCATTTGATGCTCGCCTTTGAAGCTACACCAACTCACGTGATGATCGGACTTGGTGTAGTGGATTTGGTTCATGTAATCACCAAAAAGGCACGAGGGATGTCGTTTTTGAGTGGGAGTTCATTCATAATGTGGATTAGTTGAACTCAATCTATCATAAACTTAGTCTAAACTTCACAAATTCTGTTGTAGATGGCACCACCTTATTTCATGGAGAAAGAGAAACTTGCAACGAACGGTAGCAACTTTACCGAATGGGCCATGAATTTGAGGATTCTCCTCTCTGCTGCACAAAAGCAATATGTGATAGAAGCGCTGCTAGGCCCCCCACCGTTCGATGATGCCCTTGACGAGGAGAAGAATGTGTATCAGACTCGTCAGGAGGACCACAACTTAGTTCATTGCGGCATATTATATGGGCTAGAGCCAGAACTTTGAAAGCGTTTTGAAAACGGAAATGCATTTGATACAATGGGTGAGTTGAAAATAATTTTCGACACACATGCTGCTGTAGAGAGCTACAATGCTTCAGAAAAGTTCTTTAGCTGCATGATGGAAGAGCACAGCTCTGTAAGTGAGCATGTACTCAATATGTCGGGTTATGCCGATAAGCTTGTGTCCTTGGGAATATCGATTCCCATTGAATTAGGCATCCATCGTGTTCTGCAGTCTCTACCACCTAGCTATAAGAGCTTCGTGATGAACTATAGTATGCAAGGCATGAAGAAGTCTCTCCCCGAGATTCTGTCAATGCTTAAAACTGCAGAAGTGGAGATCAAGAAAGAACATCAAGTGTTAATGATCAATAAGAACACTGGTTTCAAGAAAGACAAGAAGGGAAAACAGAAGGGAAGTAAGGGCGGCAAGTTAGTTGCCGTGCCTGAAAAGAAACCCGAGTTGGACCTAAGTCTGATACCGAGTGCTATTATTGTAAGGGGACTGGCCACTGGAAGCGCAACTGCCCTAAGTATTTGGCAGACAAGAAGGCCGGCAAGGCAAACAAAGGTATATATGATATACATGTTATTGATGTGTACTTGACTAGTACTCGTAGTAGCACCTGGGTATTTGATACTGGTTCAGTTGCTAATATTTGTAACTCGAATCAGGGGTTGTGGAACAAGCGACTGCTAGCAAGGGGTGAGGTCAAGATGCGTGTCGGAAATGGATCAAGTGTTATGTGATCGCCGTCGGAACGCTACCTCTCCACTTACCGTCGGGATTAGTAATAAACTTGAATAATTGTTATCTGGTGCCTGCACTGAGCATGAACATTGTATCTGGATCGTGTTTGATGCGAAGTGGTTATTCATTTAAATCCGAGAACAATGTTTGTTCTATTTATATGAATGAAATCTTTTATGGTCAGGCACCGATGATGAATGGTTTATTTCTATTGGATCTCGATAATAGTGTTACACATATTCATAATATTGATGCTAAAAGGATCAAACTTAATGATGATATATCCGCATATATGTGGCACTGCCGTCTAGGTCATATTGGCGTTAAACGCATGAAGAAGCTCCATTCGGATGGACTTTTGGAATCACTTGATTTTGAATCATTTGATACATGTGAGCCATGCATTATGGGCAAGATGACTAGAACATTGTTTTCCGGTTCAATGGAACGGACAACAGAGTTGTTGGAGATCATACATTCTGATGTATGTGGTCCAATGAGTGTGTCGGCGCGAGGTGGATATCGTTATTTTGTTACTTTCACAGATGATTTAAGTATATACGGTTATATCTACTTGATGGAACACAAGTCTGAAACCTTTGAAAAGTTCAAGGAATTTTAGAGTGAAGTGGAAAATCATCGTAATAGAAAGATCAAATTTCTATGGTCCGACGGTGGAGGTGAGTATCTAAGTTACGAGTTTAGCACTCATATGAAAGAGTGTGGAATTGTTTCACAACTCACACCTGCCGAAACACCACAGCGAAATAGTGTGTCGGAATATCGTAATCGTACTTTATTGGATATGGTTCGATCTATGATGTCTCTGACGGACTTGCCACTGTCATTTTGGGGTTATGCACTAGAAACTGCTGCATTCACTTTAAATCGGGCACCATCTAAATCCGTTGAAAAGACATCATATGAATTGTGGTTTGGAAACAAACCTAAGCTATCATTTCTTAAAGTTTGGGGATGCGATGTTTATGTGAAGAAACTTCAATCGGATAAACTCGAACCCAAAGCGGAAAAATGCGTCTTCATAGGATACCCTAAGGAAACTATTGGGTATTCCTTCTATCACAGATCCGAGGGCAAAGTTTTTGTTGCCAAGAATGGATCCATTCTAGAGAAAGAGTTTCTCGCGAAAGGTGTGACTAGTCGGAAGGTAGAACTCGAAGAGGTTATTGAACCTTCTCTTCAAAGTATGGAGAGTAGCGCAGCACCGAAAGTCATTCTAGAGTTGGCTTCACCGATTGAAGAGGGCACTAATGATAATGATCATGGAACTCTGAAAGATAGTACTATCGAACTTCGCGGGTCTAGCAGGACGCGTGCAACTCCCAAGCTGTACGGAAACCCTGTCATGAATTTCATGGTTGATGAAATTAATGACCCTGCGACGTATGAAGAAGCGATGATGACCCCGGATTCCAACAAATGGTTAGAAGCCATGAAATCCGAGATGGAATCCATGTACGAAAACCATGTTTGGAACTTGGTAGACTTACCTCACGACCGAAAGGCTGTGGAGAATAAATGGATTTTCAAAAGGAAAACTGATGCTGATGGTAATGTGACCGTCTATAAAGCTCGACTTGTCGCAAAGAGGTTTCGAAAAATTCAAGGAGTTGACTACGATGAGACATTCTCTCCCGTAGCGATGCTAAAGTCAGTTAGGATTATGTTAGCAATTGCTGCATATTTCGATTATGAGATATGGCAGATGGATGTCAAAACCGTGTTCCTCAATGGTAATATTGAAGAAGAGTTATATATGATACAACCTAAGGGTTTTGTCGATCCTAAGGATGCTAACAAGGTGTGCAAGCTTCAGCGATCCGTCTATGGACTGAAGCAAGCATCACGAAGTTGGAATCTCCGCTTTGATGAGGTGATCAAAGAGTTTGGATTTGTCCAAACTTATGAAGAGGCTTGTATTTACAAGAAAGTGAGTGGGATCAATGTGGCATTTCTGATATTATATGTGGATGACATATTGTTGATCGGAAATGATATAGATCTTTTAAACAGTGCTAAAAGTTATCTAAACAGCAAATTTTCAATGAAGGACCTAGGTGAAGCATCGTACATATTAGGCATAAAGATCTATAGAGATGGATCTAGGCGCCTAATAGGGCTATCGCAAAGTACATACCTTGATAAGATTTTAAAGAATTTTAAAATGGAAGGAAGTAAGAAGGGGTTCTTATCTATGCTTCAGCCATTGAGTAAGACTCAAAGTCCGGCTACGATGGAAGAAAGAGAGATAATGGACAAAGTCCCCTATGCTTCAGCCATAGGCTCTATAATGTATGACATGCTATGTACAAGACCAGATGTGGCAAATGCTATTAGTTTGACTAGTAGGTACCAATCGGATCCAGGTTTGTAACACTGGATAGCGGTCAAGAATATCCTTAAGTACTTGCGAAGAACTAAGGGTATGTTTCTTGTGTACGGAGGTGAAGAAGAGCTCGTCGCTAAGTGTTATGTTGGCGCTAGATTTGACACCGATCCGGATGACTCTAAGTCTCAATCCGGATATGTATTTATCATGAATGGCGGAGCGGTTAGTTGGAGGAGCTCCAAACAACCTATGGTGGCGGGATCAACAACGGAGGCCGAATATGTTGCTTCTTCGGAAGCGGCTCAGGAAGCGGTTTGGATGAAGGAGTTCATATCCGAACTAGGTGTGGTTGCAAGCGCGTTGGACCCAATGGTGATCTATTGTGACAACAATGGTGCCATTGCCAATGCCAAAGAACCAAGGTCTCACAAGAATTCCAAACATATTAAGCGCCGGTTTCACTCCATCCGCAAACATGTCAAGGATGGAGATATAAAGATTTGTAAAGTACACACGGATCTCAATGTAGCAGATCCATTGACTAAAACTCTCCCTAGAGAAAAACATGATCAACACAAGAACTCCATGGGTGTTAGATTTATCACTATGTAACTAGATTATTGTCTCTAGTGCAAGTGGGAGACTAAAGGGAATATTCCCTGAGAGGCAATAATAAAGTGTTTATTATGTATATTCCAAGTATATGATAGATTTTTATTTTTCATGCTATAATTTTATTAATACGGAAACATTAATACATGTGTGTTTAATAAACAAACAGAAAGTTCCTAGTTATGCCTCTCTCATAAACTAGCTTGTTGATTAACAAGATGATCAAAGTTTCCTGATCATGGACATTGGATGTTTTTAATAACGAGGTCACAACATTAGTGTAATGTTGTGATGAACATTCAACCGAAGTATAGCATTACGATCAAATTCATTGAGTTTATATTTCCATAACAACATACGAAGTGATCCTAATCCTTAGACCATGAGATCATGTCAATCACTAACACTAGAAGAGTTTCTTGATAACATCAAACGTCACACCATAACATGGTGATTATAAAGATGGGTTCAGAACTACTAAAGTGTTATGTTGAGGCCCATGGATCGAGAGTGGAATTTGTTCATCCCGATGATGGATAGATATGCTCTGGGCCCTCTCGGTGATATCACATTGATTAGCTTGCAAGCAAGTGATTTGATCACTAGAATGTTATATCACGGGAATAAGAAAAGAATGCATGTCAGTAACGATATCAAACTAGGTATGGAGATACTGATGATCGAATGTCAGACATGTAACATATCGCGAAACAAAGGGATTAAGATACTAGCTGCGGTGACCCAGCATACCACTGCATGATGTAGTACACTATAGTCGTTGACATAACACCAATGAAACACCGTTCACTAGTATTACATCCCTCAGAGTAGTACAACAGAAACACAGCAGGTCCAAGACATGACTATAGGTTACAACTCAACTCTTTACACAAGATCCAGAGAAAACTCTAGGTTAAAGAGAGAGAAAGAAACTTCTTACAAAGAAGAATCAGGAATAAATAACTCATAGCTACCATACTTATAAAACTAGTAGCTGACCTACTAGGCTCGCATTGTTGCTATTGCAATACTCTACAGAAGTAGGTTCTATGGTTAGAAATTCTATTCTTATCTAATCAGCAACTTCGTCTTCACTTGAGTTGATGTATATGCTGACTTCCTTGACTTCATTGAAGAGTTTTAGCTTTTAATGATGATTCCTGGCGTATAACTTGATGTAGACATCGTCTGTACTGGCTTTAGAACCTAGCAAGGGTTAAGAAGATACTTTGAGTACGAGCGTACTCAGCAAGTTCACTAGAAAAGGAGTGTTTGATGCACTATATCTATAGCCATAGACCATAGGTCATAGGCAATGCAAATTTTCATAAACATTTCTTCAAAGGTTTCTTTTATTCTGAAAATCTATGTCCGTCAGCCTTCACGGGTTTACCAAAACTTTCATGGAGTTCCTTTCCCGTCGCGTTCGTAGTTCCTTCCCGGAACAGGGAATAACAAGTTACAGTTTTTACACTCTGCAAAGGTGCGTCACTTTACCCATGAGAGATCTTAGCTTTGTTGCACATCCGAATTGCAGGTTCATTCACACTTCCTTGGTGTGAGGCCTAGACTAAGATCCAAGCCAATCACTGCCTTCTCCGTGACCCCGCATGTCTCCTTGGTGTATGCCAGCCCACCTATTGAATTACGGCAATGGAAGTACATACCGTTCAGATGCCGGAACTATCGTGGGATGTTGAGGGCTCCCACCCATATGCTGCATATCCTCTACGAATTACCATATGATATTCACGCTACGAGTGATAACAGCCACGACCCGCACATCCGGATCCACGCAAGAGGGAAAAGATACAGCTGACTTCTCTGTCCCATTCCAAATCTCATGGTCAACGCGTGATATACGGCGCAAGAATCACTGGCGACATTGGTTGTTAAGTCCTAGATATTATGTTCCTTTACCACCGGAACTCTTATAGTAGGTTATTACCTCATGTTAAATAACCTATAATCATATTATTATAAAAATAGTGTTTTCCGACCTTTTTCAAATGCAGGTGATGACAACACTGGATTTGTAAAATACTTTACTGAAAATAATCAAAGGACATGAGCAAGTGTGAACTTGCCTTTTGTGATTCCAAGATTATGCACTCACGGTCTTCAAGACAATATAAGATCCAATAGCTGAAATATGCATCATTGGTCCAGTAAGGACTAATGTTTAAAGAATCAAGATGCTTTTATGCATAAGTAATGTAATGCAAGTTGATAAATGTGAATCCCGAGAATAACGTTGTTCTAGGGGTTGGATACTGGATATGGTTTTTCTTGGAATGTGTTGCCCTTTTAGATTTAAGTTTCATACATGTGCTTCTTATGAAGGCTTGTGAGTGTGTGTGAAACATATGTAATTATAATATCATAAAACAATGAGATACATAATTGTGTAATGCTACTCAAAGACTACTTATATAAGAATGGCCTTATCTTCAAATTTTACCTTACAAGTTATGGCATTTATAAAGAATTTAAGTGTTATTGAACCTAAGTATATAAGTAAAGTATAAAGTAAGGTGTTTACTATTAATTGTGCTATGTTGATTGAAGTGGCAAAATGAATAACTTTTAAAGAAAAGATTCCTTTATTAAGGTTTAAACAATCTTTGTGGTTACTCAGATGTGGTCGATGTTGTTTGTACTTGCTTGAATAGTTTGGATTTGAGATGCTTTATGGCTTAATTATAACGGACTAAAGTTAACTATAGAACACATAACAAAGTCTTTTGCATGGTATTAAAGTATTAGAGTAAAGTTAACTTTAAAGTCATAGATGGACTTTAGGTGTAATACTTGTTATACTTATACCTGGTTCACTTTATAATGTTTCTTTAAAGTTACTTAAGAATGGTATTATTTTTAGTTGGTAGTGGTTTCTTTACATTATAATTGTATAAAGGGATTTATTTCCCTACAAGGTGTGGCTAAGGTTTGTGAATAAGTAAACAATATTATTTATTACTTATGAACTCACTTACAGTGTTTTGATTTGTTTATAAACTTGTGGTTAACATAAAGGAATAGGTTTTTATCTCATTATAATTATTCTTGGAGTTTTTAGATTGGATAAGGATCCTTTTATAAAAATAATTTATATTAATGGCTGAGAGATAATTTAATAAAATTGTATTTAAAGTGTCTTGAATTATTTTGACTTCATAATATTAGTATTTAAGACTAATACTATTTATTAAACTTTAATTGGTTAATTTTTAGAATTATTAACAAATTTTATTTACCTTCATATGAATTATCTATTAAGGAAATAAGTTTATATTTAATTTATTAAAGTTGTTTAACTTTTTATTTAACTCAAAAGTGAAATATTACATTTTTAACATGTAGTTCTTATTTTTGTGATCATTTTGGTATATTACATTTATTTTTGTGATTTATAAATATTAAGATATGATGTTAATAAGGTTTATCACTTTATAAATACTTAATAAATAATAACTACTTATTTAAGTGAAATAATAATGTATGATTATAGTATTAAAGTATTGTTTTTATTTTTCCAAGATTTTTGGTATTTTATTTATATTTTTAACCTTTACCATTATTAAAATATGAATTATCAAAGTTTTATTACTTATAAAACTTTTATTTAATAAAATTTATTAAACAATCATCATAATAATATTTGATAATAGTTTTAAGTTGTAGATTTTATTTTTCTGAAAATTTTCATATATTAAACATATTTTTCCGAATTATAAAACAAAAGTTATTAATTAAACAAGATTTAATCATTTTATTATATTGGAATTAATATTGTTTTATTTATTTTCTAAACAGGCACAGACTTTTTATACCGCAAACCTACCTAGCCCCAGACACTGACCATTGGGCCCTAGGCCACGTCACATGCCACATGGGCAAAGACCAGTCAAGACGCTGACCCGGTCAGAGTGACATCACCCTGACGTCGCGATGATGTCATCGAGGATAATCCTCTCAGATCGAAGCTCGATCGAGGGATTGAGTGTATGCGTGCGGTTGAAGCTGGGTTTCCTGGAAGGAGGCGGCAACGGCGAACCTAATAGTGGCGGCGCAGCCCTCAAATGGTCACTGGAGTGCAGTGCACGGCGGCGACTGGCGGCTATGCACGGCGGCGTTCGTCGGTGTCTCGATACATGAAGCAATTGGATCATTTGGACACACGAGGAGACTTAGGAACTCACCAGGAGTGCGGCAGGGTGGTCGGCGACGCGAGTGGTTGCCGGAATCAGTGAGGATCGATGATGACCGGCGGTGTTAGTGAGGTCGCGATTGATCAGGTAGGGGTTCCTCAGCTTCCATGGATTGGATAGGGAGAACGAGGTCCACGAGGTGAGTCCCACGGCGCCCTTAGGGAGGCCAGGGGGCTCGGGATCGACGGTGATGTGCAGCTCCGGCGAACTCAGTTTTCGGTCAGAGGGGAAATTGAGGAGGAAGAATGAGGATAAAGATCTCTGGCGCATCGATGGTCTACTTATGGGAAACGAACAGTGGTGGCACGGATCTTGGCGTCAGCGGGCATCACGACGACGGCGGACGACCGACGTGGTGCCAGGCAGCTGCTTCGCCAGCGTGCTTGCTGGCGAGAGGAAGAAGAAAGGAAGAAAAGGAATGAAGGGGTACTGGGCCGGTCGTGGGCTAGCTTGGGCCAATGTGGGCTGCTGCAGAGCGAGCGGAGAGGGTTGGCTGCAACTCGCGAGCGACAAATAAGAGAGAAAGGAAATGGGCCATGGGCCAGGAGCTGATTTCCTAATTTTTTTTCTCTCTGTTTGTTTTTTCTTTTTCTTTTTCGATTTCTATTATCTTTTTTCTTTTCTAGCCTTTTATTTAAGCAATAATTTTGATTTATATTTATGGAATTCCTTTGCTAATACTTGCAGCAATGATAATTGTATTAAAAATCATTTTGTGAGTTTTTATTATATAAGATTATCACTTCTTTATTTTCTTCTACGCATATGTATTTTTTTTTCTTTTTGTATTTGTAGGGTCCTTTGATATGAATTTAATTTATTTAATATTCATAAACTTATTATAGATTGCATTACTATTAGCTCATGGGATTGGATTCTCATTAATTTATAATATTAAAGAAACTTTTATATATATAGATCCTTCATTATTATTTGATACATAAAATTTTGAGTACTTAATATGGTTAATATTATTCTCATAATTTAGGAAATAGCAATGTAAATATTTTATTATAACTAACATAAGAGTTAAAGGTTAAATTGAAAATGCTTTATCATAAGTTCTTTAGAAGATTTAATGTTCTCATATTTAGTTTATTGATGTGAATAAAGGTTAAGGGTTGACATATTGTTTTTTATGTTTGTAATCTTTAATGATATCACCCTTTAGAATAGAAAGTTATTTTCTAGAATATCTTATGGAAAATAATTTATAAAGATAACTCCTAAGCACATATGGTTATGATAATTGGAAATGACAAGGATGTGCTTAAATGATTTTCTATAGGAAAATATTCCTATAAACCATTGTGGAAATAAAATGATTTATCCACAGATGAGATGGATGTTAAGTTTAGTTATAGATTTAGGGTTTAGTGGTTATCAAGAATTCCTGTCTTCCATACTTCATAATTCTGGACTTCTGATTAAGGAATTCCTTTCCTAGATATATTACTTCTTCTTATCCATCATCATGTGTTAACATGATGAGCTTTGCTTTACAGATTATTCTTATCCACCTTTATTCTTCTAAATCCATTTATAATTGCAATGAGCTTAACTCTAAGCTTTCATAATCTTCTCACATCTATACTTGGCTATATCAAATTATTCTACTACTAATAATTTCCAATCCAACAAATGGTTACCTCTAACTCCATTCATATACTTCCTTTATAACCATCACTAAGATTACTCTAATGAATGTATACCTCAAATCCTACTTCACCTCAAGTGCTTAGTATTTCCAAAGAGCATAATACTACTTCATTAATCCAGTGCTGCTCTAACATCATCTTAAGTATACTATCTTGTCTCTACTTAACTCTAGTAACAAATACTCCAACCTCATATTACATTAATGTGACTTGTAATAGCTAATCTAGGATAATAAATCTATACTATGGTTCAATCATGTTTTATCCACCAGTGTCACTTATACATGGTATAAGCATTCAATCTTGGTGACTAAGGCATGATCATTATAATCCTTTGATCCTTTATGGTTCAGGTTTCCAGTTGCTAAACAAGGCTTCCATCCATACAACATTACAATTGTATTACAATTATCTTCCATTTAGCTCTATTGGATTAAGAGATATAATCCATTGACTATACCTACTTGATCCAATAGGACTACTCCTATTAACTATCTTCATTATTCATCCTTGTAAGCTTTACCTCAGATACTCCTCTGTTATTTCAGGAGTGAGTTAACTCCATCAGCTATCACATTGATCTTATTCTCTTCAATCACCCCCATCCTATAGATGACATCTAGAACTAGCATCACTATTTACCTCCTCTTATTTCTTTATTTATAAGCCTTAAGTGAATGCTTTAATAAGGACAAGAATTGATAGGTCAAGAATTTATAGATGAAGAATTGGTGAATCAATAGTTGATTACTCAACATTGATGAACAACAAATATAAAGATAGGATTCAATAGAGATGATAAAGATTGATATGGAAAGAAAGATATATGGTGAATGATCTTGACTTTGGTTTCTTTCCTACTCAATCTCACTAAAGAGTTAAAGTTAGGTATTTCCATGATACTCATGGTATAAGTAGATGAGATTAAGATATAATTGTTACATTCTAATTATTTGTGTTATATCCTTAACTTGGTACTCATGAGTGATTATAATGAATACTATGATATGATCACCTAAGGATCAAATATAAATCGTTAAGTAATGTATTAGGGTTTAATTTTATTACATTTGATCTACCCTTAGATCAAATCATGTTTACCCAAAATAAGGTTTTAGCAAAGGTCATATTGAAACTTATCACAGTCAACTTGATGATCTACTTCAATTTCATCAAGTTAAGATAAGCTTCAATCACTTTGACAAGTTTTTATTTAAAAGCGCGAAAATTATTCAGATTTTCTATGCATGAATGCAATGCACACACCTGTGTTCAATTTATTTCTAAGATCTAATGCTGGGATGTTACACTAGCGTAAAAGATTCTGACGATCACAAGAAAGTCATCGTTGAATGTGTGGGAGTCAGTATGGGTCTCCAGATCCTGCTTCTGATTATTGATCAGAGAAGAGTCTCGATCATGTCCACATTATTCGCGAACCGTAGGGTGACACACTTAAGAGACATCGACATCCATTTGGAGCAAAAGTTTCATGCCGGAAAGAATAACAAGCGCAGGAATTTATTTCACTAGATACCGAAATATGTTTTCGGGTGAAATTGCATAAAGTGTTTTTGCATGTGAAATGAAATACTAGCAAGGGGTTATATGTGAATGTCTGTCATTAAATTAATTGACAAAAATTCTGAATAAATAAAAGGAGTTTTATTTAATGAGTTTGCATTAAATTTGGTGGAAATTGAATGGGAATTTGAGTGAGATTTTGAGTGGAGGGAATTGAAAGGATTTTTTGGGAGTGGAGTTTCCATCCACATGAATGAGGGGAGGGCAAGGGGGCAGCACCCATGCGCCGGCCACCCCCTTGGGGTTCCCTCCCCTCTCCTATAAAAGGCACACCCCCTCCTCACTTCTCACTCACACCTCCTCGTGAAGGATGTCTCTCCTCCTCTAGTATTTATTCTTCATGGTCTCGGACTAGCGAGATACATGTTCCCAGTGGCTATTCAGTAAGAAAGAGTTGTGCTTCCGCTGCATCGCTGGAGCGAGGAGGCGGAGGTTGCTCGGTACCTCGAACGTGTGTGCGAGCACGGATGCACTGCTAAGTTGCGGTGCTAAGGACTTCCTCTCGATTTTGAGATTGGCAAGAGATCGTCTACATCAACCACGAGTTTGACTCGTTAAGCTTTGTCGGTCTTCAAGGATATATTCTCTACGGATATATATCCGCCCGTTGTTTGTATCTAGTAGATAGATCTTGGTACATAGTTGTTCCTATCGTAGGAAATTTTTTGTTTTCTATGCAGCGAACCCTACAACGTCAGCACCAGAGCCCTTGGTCTAGTGGACGGTGCTTGAGAACCTTTGCCCCGGTGACGCCTGGAAAGCGATGGGCATGGATCCCATCACCGGCGCCAACCAAAACTTGGACGAGCGCAACCTTTGTGACCTGAAGTACAACAAGATCCACATGGAGCGCAGTGAGAAAGCCTTGATCAATCACTATGGACTCATCCAGCAAGCGTGCAACAAGTGGCATAGCATCATCGAGTAGGTCAATCGCACACCCATCAGCGGTGAAAGCATGGATAAAAAGGTACTTCACCAAACACAAGACGAAGGTATGCCGAGTTCATGCCTGTCCTGACACACTTCTCCTTGCCTTTGTAGCTCGTCCGTACACTCAGCATGTACCGGGACGACACCAAGACGGAGTTCAAGTTCCACCACGTATTTGCCGTGATAGAGAATTGCTAGAAATGGGTGGAAACTCGCATAAACCTTGCCAAGACCAAGGACAGCATGTATAACCCAGAGGCTCCTCCCCCTGCTGCCGGCGAAGGAAGGCCGAAGCTCGGCCAGAAGAAGGCGAAGATGCTCAAAGCCACAGGACCTCCCGCTGAGCGTCTCCACGCTTCCATTGAGAAGTGTATCGCCGACACCAAGACCCATGCTGAGAAGAGGGAGGAGAAGGCCGACGAGAGGTGGGCGCGGCTGCTCCAGAACCAAGACCGCAAAATCGACCTCCTCAAAGCGAACTATGCCACCAAGAAGAGAAACACGGATCTACAGTTTCTCATGGGCGGCGAAGACACCTCGGCGATGAGCACGCCGGTCAAGGCCTGGTACATGGCGCGTCGCAACGCCATCCTCCAAGAGGACATTGCCGTCAGCACGCCAAGATCCGAGCCGATCATCTCCGTCATCACGCCTTCACCGAGCTCTGCTTCCACCTCCTCCAATCCGTCGGCCGGCCACGCCCCCAATGAACCCATCCCCATCGCACCGGATATGCCGAAGGAGGCCATCCTCATCGACGACCGATCGCCGAACCATTTTATCTTATTTGTAATAATTTGAACGCCAAACATTTTTTGACGTACTTCTATCGAACGCCTTTTGCCGATATTTCGCCTGCGGAAACGAAAAAAATCGAATATATCATCATTTTTCGTCGTCGAGGAAGACGTTGCCAGGCCGAAAATTAGCTCAGTCCGGCGCGCCGGATTTCGGCTGGAAACGCCCAATGACTTAAGGTGCTCTAATGCTTTAACTCATGGTCAACACCAATGTTAACACGAATTTTTTTGGCACAATGTTATGAGTTTTCGGAATACTACTCCATGCAGCATGGCCCACTCGGGCCAATAGGATAAGCAGTCTCCAATGCCCATGATTTAAAAACACTTTTCCTTTAAAAATATCGAAGTCTTCAGCCAGACTTTCTTCCGCAGGAAGGTCCTTCGGCTGGGCCCGGGGCTCCACGTTCCGCACCATGTGCGCTCTCCGGTGAGTGCTGCTGACTCCCAAGTCCCAACACAATCTTCTCCTGCACAATTCAGTTGGGGGATATAAGGGCCAGAGTGCCAGGTTCGTTCAGCGTCAATCGTTCCAGCCCCGACTAGGCTCTCGTCTCGCGATCAACCTCTGCTGACACGACACAATCCCCCATTTCCAACGCACGTTGAAAATGTTAGTAGTGGACTCCACGGTCGAGCTGATGACGCTCTGGGCGACCTCCAGCCCGTCCTTCGTGGCCTTCTGCTTCTCCCATGTCATCATCGCCGTCCTCCTCCTCGGCAGCCACGGCTGCGCACCCGGCGTCAATGGCGACGCCGACGAGCGAGTCATGGAAGAAGTCTGTGAAGCTGAGGCGCTGAATGCTGCTGCTGCCCAAATACAAGGAAGCAAGAGGACCAGCGGACGACATGACGATGCCACCTTGGTCACTGACACTGTCACTGACAACGGTGGCCGCAGCTGTGCTCCCGAAGCTCGCCGCCGCGCAGAAGAGTGCGCCACGGGAGCAGGCGAGGTTGACATGGCGGCCGTCCTTCCGACACAGGCAGTTGAAAATTTCGGTAGACATGAAGACGTGTCCATTGATGTCGATCCATCGTCGTCAGAGGAAAAATGCGGGGAGGACGAGGATGAGGAGGACGACGAACTGATGATGAGAGCAGAGGAGTTCATCCAGAGGATGAACAGAGTGTGGAGAACAGAGAGTATGCGCGTTGCTGTTTATAGTGGTTGCTAGTTTGCTACCTGCCCGCGTGGGTTGCTTTGCGAGTTGGCGATGCGCCTGAAAACGTACGGTGCGCTGTGTAGCATAGGCGCATAGCATAAGCAGGACATGGAGAATCTCGGAAGTTTAAATTTTGGTTACTAGGATAAGTAATAATTCAGTAATGTAAGACCCCGTTGGGTATTGACTTGTATAATGTTTCTGTTGTTCAAATTATACCCAAGAGACCGAACACAGTCAATCAGAAGAAGTAACTTCTTCGCATTTTTTTAAAAAAAAACAACCTTATATAGTTCAAATATTTTGAATGTTCCAAACACGACAGTAAGAGAATCCCTTAAAAAGACAAATCAATAGCATAAAATCACCCCATGTACGATGCCCGAAGACAAACCGAAGGTAGGCGGCTAAGTCCCACCCACTATGACCTAGATCGGGCTCAAAAGAGCCTAGATCTGGGCCCAAAAGGACGAAGAATCTGTCGCATCCACTGAATAGGCACGGACAATCACGAATCAAGGAGGAACCAGCCACAAGGAGGTAGGACCCTGGTCTAAGACTTGTATGTATACCTATATTTTTTTCTACTCTCGAGACCCAACAGAGTTGAATAATTTTAGAAAATATAAATGGCTCAACCTGCAGCCTACTATGTCTTCTACAAAATTGTGAGTATTAATTAGTGAAGACTAACAATACAATCATATAACTATATTATTCCGCGGGCAGGTATCCTTGGATTCCCAACGGTAGTACTTGTCTCATTATCCATGTTGTAGAGACTATTCCATTGCATCCGTTTATTAATTCAGTGCCTAATATATCTACTCTTTTATTTTTTTTTGCATATGCATATGAATCTGTTACTTCCATAATTTTGTTCTGTGATTAATTCTAGAGGTACAATTGTATATACACGTATACACAAGATCAATTCGATAGGAATAAGTATCATGGCAATAATTTGCTCAATCAATAGAAATGGATAGTTGTCGAGATTGCAGAGATCATGTATCTATCAATATGTACGAATTATATAATTGTTTAGAGGCCTATGAACACTAATTATGCTTAAACTTTGAGTAATACTAAAAAATTAACATAAAAACTATCAATATATTTAAGCAATTTTCTAAAATAGGAGGCCATTTCCCCTTCCCTCCCCGACTCAATGAAACGTTGCCACTTTAAACGAGGAGATTTTGGTGTCGTGTTGCCCTATGACCCCAAAATATATGGACTGGCCCTGTTGAGATCACGTCTATGGCATTCCTCAGCCGCGGCAGGACCGATCCCCTCGACTACTCCCTTCATCGTGGGCCTCCATCAGCAGCAGTCACTAACATGCCGGGGCGGTGGTCGTGGCAAAGGCGGCGGGGCGTGGAGTCCAAGTCAAGGAGGCAACACAAACAAAGATATATGTGAGCGATGAATTCACTAGGGAGGCAACACACACAAAGATATTTGTGAGCGATGGACGATAGCGGATTTGACGGGCTGGAGCAATCACTTCTACTATGGTCAATTAATTAAGAAACTGTAAAACTGAACTACCTAGACCCTTTCTCAGCGATTTGAAATTTTCAGCCATCCGATCCCGTTACTGGAGGTACCAGATCTCTCGATCATCTCCCTAACTGTTTTTAACCGCATCAGCATCTGCTTGACTCGACCCAACGTAACTGGGCTGCTGCTCCAGAAAATGACTAGGACTCCTTCTAGTGAACAGGGGCCCACTACATGGCGATTGGCCCTCTTCCTTTTGTTGTATGGGCTGCGAGTTGTTCTCTGCCTAGACGGAAGGCCATGCACCTGACCTCTCCACGTATGAACCCAAAGGTTCGACGGACCCTTTGATTCGCGCCCTGATCGAGGGCGTCCAACCAAGTCAAGGTTGGTGGACCCCTGTGGCAGCGCAATATAAAGAGAGGTGGGGACCGGGGCACTGACTACGAGGTTCGTCGCGCCGTCGCTCTCCCCACCACAACCCATTCCGATCTAGGATTTTGCGCTTAGCCACGGGAAGCACCCCACCGCCGCCGCCTAGCCCAGCCCCAGCTAGCCGTCGTCGTCGAACACCATGGCCACATCGACCCCCTCCTCTAGCCAAGGAGAAGGCATGCTCCATCTCTCTGATCCCTCTCTATCTCTCAATCAATAGTCAGCACCAACACGAATTAAAGGCATAGACAGTATAGTACCGAATCGATCTACCCTAGATGATCCTAAGGCTGATTTTAACATTGGTATCAGAGCCATCTAGGCTATGGTCACTTCGGTAAACAGAGAAAGGCAAAGAATAAATCCCGTTTATAGTGCGCCTGCCCACCCGGCCGCGCCGTTCCGCTCGATCTAGATGCGCATCCTATGCGAGGCATCTAGACGAAGAACCAACCCCCTCAGGGGCAAAGAAAAGTAAGATCAAAAGTTCTGTTTTCTCCCGAAAAGAAAAATCCCCAAAATCAAATCCCAATCCCCAAATCCCCATAGATCTACCCCTTTAAGAAAAATCAAAAAAAAGGGGGAGGGGGACCCATCGGCCGCCGCCACGCGCCGTCAAAGGGTGCCACCGCTGCGCCGCTTGACGGCGGTGCGCCCACCCTCGGGTGGACGCACAGCCGGCAAGGGGGGCAGAGGGCGCCGCCTTTCTTCGTCTCTCACTCGATGTGGTCGCTGCGGGGTGTGGGGAAGAAGAGTGAGCGGGACAGAGCCAAAGGAAGGGCTCGCCGCTGAGGGGGAAGGGGAAGGGGCTCGCCGCCGGCCATGCGCCAGGCGGAGCGGCCACCTCGCCAACCTCGCCAGCATTGGGCGCAACGCCGCCGCCACTAGGCGCGCGAGCCACAGACAGAGAGAAAGGGGTGAAGGGGCTCGCGAGGAAAGGGAGGGGCTGCTCGTCGCCGTCACTGTGCCGGGCGGCGAGGCCACCTCGCCTCACCCGCTGCGGTAGAGCGCCGCCAGGGATCCCCTCTCGCGCGAGCCAGAGGGTCGGAGGAGAAAGTTCACTAGGGTTTTTCTGCTAAGAGCGGCGCCACCGGTTTTGATCTCGCGAGGGTCGCGCTTGATCATTCGATCGGAACCCTAGTATCCGATGGCTACAGCTGGGCGGCGCATGACCACTTGGGCTCTTTTTGGGCCGCAGGCCGGCCGAGAGTGAGTGGCAAGGCGCTGCGTGCAGCGTCGCACTAGCAGCAGGTCGTGGGCCATTGCGGGGCAAAGAGGTGACGCGCACGCAGCAGATAGAGCGAGCAGCAACACGCAGTAGATAGCAGAGGGGCGACCGTGGGCTGCTTTTTTTGGGCCTAGAAAGGCACTACGCGTGTAGGTTTTTTCCTTTTATTTACATAAGCTTTTAAACACTGGTTTTATTCAGTTTTTTGACAGTTTTTGACACGGTTTTTTCTAGACAAAATTATCCAATGAAAATTTGTCTAGAAAAATGATAAATTAATAGTAAAGTTTCTATAAAGAGTAAAGTGAAGTGAATTTTTTAATTCACTCTTACGATTGCAATTTTCTAGTCTTTTATTTCAGTGAATATTTGACTAGAGAATATGAAAGAGGCAGAATTTTTTCTGTAAAGTTCAAAGTATTATGAAAGTCATTATAAATGTTTCCGCTGCAAATAGTAAAAGGCAATTGCTTAAATGCAATAAAGTGATAATTAAATTTTCAAAAGATGTGATATTAAAATGTGATTACGATTGTGTTATTATATAACCAACGTTATTAATAGCATGATCATTATTTGTTATTTTATGTTAAAAGGTGCATTTATCTATGTAAATAGTTAAAAGTGTTTATTAAAGTTTTAAAGTGAATTAAATTTCAAAAGGTATGTTAAAGTGATTATTGAAACAATTATGGTCCTGTTATTTTATGACGAACGTTATTAATAACATGATCATGTTTTGTTGCAATAATATATGTAGTTATCTCTATTATCTGCCCAACGGTGATATAGATTTAATTGCATAAACAGTTGTATGTTTTAATTTATACCAACGTTGGATTAATGCATGCAATTGTTGTTATGGTTACACATCATTGTGTTTTAAAGAATAAAAGATGATGATATTGCATGGCAGGAAAAGAAAAAGGACCATGCTCTATCGGAGATGGCATATACCTTAGAGGACCAAACGATGTTTAATGCCGACAAAAGTTGCATTATTTTTATAAAAAACATAATTGAGAACGCTAATGCGGTCTCAATTGCAAAGTGTGCTTCAGCATGGGAGTTCATAGAAAAGACTAAAAGCCTTCATTACATAGAAACTTGATAAATGTATCCCGTGTGGACAAAGACATGGCAAGTGTGCCATATGGTTTAATAATGCTTATGTGGGTGTTGATTTGCTTCACAATGAGCTTTATTTTGTATCACTATGTGAAAAAATGTTTCCTGTGTGAACAAAAGAAAAGAAAGCGAACTCATGACTCGCCAAAGTTATGACACTGCCGATTAGGCCATATTTCGAGGGGAAGAATAGAAATCCTCGTTAAAAATGACGTTCTTCCTCCATTAGAGTTCTCAGACATAGAACAATGTATAGATTGCATTAAAGGAAAGTATGTAAAACAAATTAAAAAGGGTGCAAACCGAAGTATAGCTACACTAGAAATAATCCACACGGATATTTGTGGACCGTTTCCGGTGAAAAGTGTGGATGGCTATGATTCATTCATAACATTCACGGATGATCACTCCCGATATGGTTATATTTATCCAATTAAAGAAAGATCTGAAGCATTGGATAAATTTAAAATTTTCAAAGCTGAAGTAGAAAATCAGCATGATAAAAGAATTAAGATAGTTCGGTCCGATCGTGGGGGGGAGTACTACGGTCGGCATACTCCATATGGTCAAGTACCAGGCCCTTTGCAAGGTTCCTGCAAGAAAATGGAATAGTCGCCCAGTATTCTATGTCGGACGAACCTCAGCAAAACAGAGTAGCTGAAAGGCGTAACCGTACCCTTATGGATATGGTGCACAGCATGATGAGCTATTCCACCCTCCATTGGGATTGTGGATGGAGCCGCTTAAAACCGCCATTCACATTCTCAACAGAGTACCAAGTAAGTCGGTGCCCAAAACACCGTATGAATTGTGAACAGGCAGAGTCCCCTCTCTGCACCACTTGAGGGTCTGGGGGAGCCTAGCTGAGGCAAAAGTTTTCAATCCAAACATTGCAAAGTTAGACCCAAAAACAGTATCTTGCCACTTTATTGGCTATCCAGATAAGTCAAAAGGCTATCATTTCTACTGTCCCGACAGATACACAAAGTTTGTAGAAACGAGACATACAGTCTTCTTGGAGGACGAATTGATGAGGGGGGCACGGTAGATAGGAAAATTGATCTTGAGGAGAAGAGGGTGCATGCACCTAATCCGATGACTCAGGAGTGCATGCACCTAATCCGATGACTCAGGAGCCATTTTTCTCGCTACCTGTTGTGCCACCATCTACAACCCCTGAGGTTGTGGTGCCGGCACCTGTTGTAACTCCACACGTGACAACAATGGGCGAAAGTTCGGAACATGTCCATCAGGAGCCACCTGAACCCACTATTGAGCACGAAAGGGAGCCAGAACAGCCACCTACTGTAAATGTGCCTGAACCCGAGGCAAGAAATGAGCAAGAGTCTGATGAACTCATAAGGTCTAAAAGAGAACGAAGACCAGCCATTTCCAAAGAAATTTACAAAGTCTACAATGTAGTTCTTATGGAGGGCAATCCTACCTCATATGAAGAAGCCATGAGTAGCCCTCACTCAGCCAAGTGGGTGGAGGCAATGGAAGATGAAATGAAATCAATGAGTTCCAACAATGTTTGGGACTTAGAGGAAATTCCTAAAGGAGCCAAAACAGTAGGATGCAAATGGGTCTACAAAAGAAAATATGACTCCAATGGGAATATAGAAAAGTACAAAGCTAGACTCGTGGCAAAAGGCTTTATGCAAAGAGAAGGCGTAGATTACAATAAGACTTTTTCTCCGGTCTCATGTAAGGACTCCTTCAGAATCATCATGGCACTTGTTGCACATTTTGATTTAGAGTTGCATCAAATGGATGTTAAGACGGCATTTCTAAATAGAGATTTAGAAGAAAATGTTTACATAAAACAACCCAAGGATTTTTTCATGGAGGGGAAGGAATATATGGGATGCCGCCTAAAAAAATCCATTTATGGGTTAAAGCAAGCCTCTAGGCAGTGGTATTTAAAGTTTAATGATACCATTAAAAGATTTGGTTTCAAGAAAAATGTTGAGGACAACTGCATTTATGCAAAGTTCAAAAGTGGGAAATATATTTTCCTAATTCTGTACGTGGATGACATTCTGCTTGTCATCAGTGATGTTAGTCTACTACTAGAGACAAAGAAATTTTTGTCATCAAATTTTGACATGAAAGACCTTGGTGAAGCTTCTTATGTTTTGGGCATAGAAATTCACCGAGACAGAAAGAATGGAGTGTTAGGACTGTCGCAGAAAGCGTATTGTGAAAAGATTTTAAAGAAGTACAATATGCATGCGAGTAATGCAACACCTGTTCCCATAGTCAAGGGCGATAGTTTTGGGAAATCCCAATGTCTAAAGAATCAATATGAGATCGATCAAATGAAGTCAGTATCATATGCTTCGGCTGTTGGAAGCTTACAGTATGCACAAGTGTGCACTCACCCTGACTTAGCGTTTATCACCGGGGTACTCGGTAGATATCAAGAGAATTCAGGCATAGAGCACTAGAAGATGGTAAAGAAAGCTTTGCGTTATGTGCAAGGCATAAAAGGCCTCATGCTTACATATAGAAGATCTGATTCCCTAGAGATAAAAGGGTATTCAGATACGGATTTTGCGGGTGATAAAGACGACCGAAAGTCCACGACAGGGTATGTCTTTACTCTCACAGGAGGTGCTATTTCGTGGAGAAGCGCCAAACAGTCGATAGTTGCATCATCTACGATGTATGCAGAATTTATAGCATGTTATGAGACCATGGGACATGCGTTATGGTTAAAGAAATTTTTTCCCGACTTGAAAGTGGTTGACTGCATCAGCAGGCCACTAAAGATGTACTGTGACAACGAGCCCGCAGTATTCTATGCTCACAACAACAAGTCGAGTAATGCTATAAAGTCTATAGATATAAAGTATTATGTTGTGAAGGACAAAGTCGAGGATCAAACTAAAAGACTCGAGCATATAAGGACAAAGGATATGCTTGCGGATCCGCTAACGAAAGGCTTACCACCCAATGTGTTTAAGGAACATATAGCCGGCATGAGTTTAATGAAAAGCCTATGATTCCTGGACTACAGAGACCCTAAAGTAACAGGATTTGTTTCAAAATAGAAAGGTATATAGTGGCTGTCTGATTCTATCGGCAATTGAGCTGAGACGATGAAACATGCTCTATGTATTGATCTGTGATGAAATAAGTAAAGTATAAAGTGAAAAGTAAAGTCGAGATCAAGGGGGAGAATGTTAGGTTGACCTCTCCACGTATGAACCCAACGGTTCGACGGACCCTCGATTCGCGCCCTGATCGGGGGCGCCCAACCAAGTCAAGGTTGGTGGGCCCCTGTGGCAGCGCAATATAAAGAGAGATGGGGACCGGGGCACTGACTACGAGGTTCGTCGCGCCGCCACTCTTCCCAGCACAACCCCTTCCGATCTAGGGTTTTGCGCTTAGCCACGGGAACCACCCCACCGCCGCCGCCTAGCCCAGCCCCAGCTAGCCGTCGCCGTCGAACACCATGGCCACATCGACCCCTTCCTCTAGACAAGGAGAAGGTATGCTCCATCTCTCTGATCCCTCTCTATCTCTCAATCAATAGTCAGCACCAAGACGAATTAAAGGCATAAACAGTATAGTACCGAATCGATCTACCCTAGATGATCCTAAAGCTGATTTTAACAGCACCCACGACGGCGGTTCCTGCAGCTAATGGCTTTGAAGCTGAGCCGCCGCTACCCTTCGGTTCCCTCGCCTTTTGGTCCTAGCGGACTTCGTTACTGGCCTGCCCATCTCTTACTACTTCAAGAGGCTGTTTGATTTCTCTCTCACCATACTTCCCACTCCCGTTGTTTATTCTAGGATTATCGCGACCACGATGATGGGTGATGCAGAGGAGGAGGAGGCGGTGGCAATGGTGGAGCGATGCAAGGGAGGAGGCTACGACCTGAACAATTTGAGGACGCATAGGGAGATACGGAGGATTCAGCAGCTGCGGCGACGTCTTGATGGTGCAAGAGAAGGAGGAGGCTGGGAGTGCGGACGACCTGCTAGTGCTGGACAAGTATCCTTGACGGCGCATGAATCAGTCCACAACAATCAGGTAAAAAGCCTTCGATCTTTACCTTCATCCACGAGCCCTCTGTAATTCGCCCTTCTCTCTCTGGTTCATCTTGTTGGGCGACTGGGTAGAAGGGGCCAGGACGAATCAGTCATGCAAAGGAGTGCACAGCTCCTGCTTGGTATCAGATGTGAGCAAACAAATTGTATGTTCCCTTTCTTACTTTACTAATGCATACACACATGTTATTCCTTTCCAAAAAATAGACACATGTTATTGGTGGTCATTACCAAACTGTAAAACTCGGTAGGACGATTACAACAGATTGAGCCCACTGATTTATCATGGAGCATTATAGGCATACACCTTTGATCTTCCAAATCGATTGTTGGCTGCAATCACACACATGGACAATGGTTGTGTATGCGATTGATTTATATAATTTTTATGCTGGGTAATGGCCTAGCGGGCTTGATACCTCTGTTCATATTTTTTTTCTTAGATGCATTGGAATAATAGACATGAATAAAAAAAGACAAATCCCTGATTTTTCTACTGTAACAAGCAGGTACACGTTGCAGTGTTCTTTAGTCCCTGCTTAGTAAACAAATACAAGTGACAATACAATTCAAACTTAGGAATATTGGACAGGCATGTCTCTATTCTAGCTAATTATCTTCTACACGTTTTTAGACGTTGGCATATTTTACAAGAATGCTATAGCTTTCTATTGCATCTACTTGTCTGATGGTAGGTTGTCCAGAGGAGTCATTTTGGTTGTTCTGAATAGGATTATCATTAGTTCATCATTTTTAATTGCTTGAATGGTTTGTAAAAGGTTTAGATTTGTGGAGTATTGCTGAATTAGCAATTCTTGCTTATGCGTATAGTGATTTCAGCGCAACTGAAGTTGGATTTCAGGTTCATATTTGTTCAATAAATTACGGTTTTCCCTTGAATTTTTATTATGTTGCATTAGCTTTTTTCAAGTTGAGCCTTTATTATTCCCTCATCCGCGTATCATTTTATATGATGTAGTACAAAAAAATAATAATGTCTGGTACAGCTAGCAGCCTGGCATGTAGGTCGAAGCAGCTTCGACCTTTGCACCTGTTGAGCAAGTGTATTGATAGACTTTTTCAGGTTTAATATTTCTTTCTATATTCTAAGCCTATCATTTAACTACTATGATTTTACTGATTGTTAACTACAGATTTCAGTCAACACAAAATACGCGCAGCTTGACACTATTGTTTCATCTCTCAGCCATCCTTAAGTTGCAACTACAACTTTTAGTTCCCCGAAAAAAAATACAACTTTTAGTTGACTGATCTGCAATCTTCAAGGGCTGCACTTCTTTCGTAAAAAGTTTCTAAGTACAAAAACTTTGTTTATGCGTCTTTCAGGCTAACGTGAGTGCATTTTTTTGAAGATAACTTGAGTTTCAATCGACCTACTATTTCAGTTTGATATGTGATTTTCAATGTTGCACTATGCCAGGCAACTAGAGAAGAATGCCGCTGATGTGTAGATACAGATAAATCCTAGATCAGAAAGACCTGAGTTCAAATTTTATTGGTTTGATATACCAACATGTTTTAGTAAGATTTCGTTGATCTTATATGTCTGGTTGTGTTGATATGTCAAACTGAAGTCAATTATGTTGTTGTTGTTCAAATGGAATCCATGGATGGTGTACATCGGCCATAATAACAAGATATTGGCCTTTTATATTTCTTGTATAATGTTTCAAATTTGTTGCATATTTCGTAGGCAGTGGTTTATGATTGGCTCTGCCACGAGGGAAATCTTTAGTTTCAGCGTTGCACTTTCACATTGGCAATTAAGTTTAGCCATAAAAATAGAAAAATGTACATCAATGCTCAAGAATGCAAGACTTGAATTCTTTCAGAAACGTGACTTCATGTTAGAGTTGAATTTTTCCTTGAGAAATGTAACTTGTATTGTTTTGCTATGTCCATTTTTTGTACTATGTTCTCATGAATGTTATCTAGAGAAACTGTAAAAGTAAATAGTTCCATGATTGTATTAGTTCTAAATGTATATAATGTGTCATCGCATTGTAATTATATTTTTCAAGTTATACTCAATGTCTTTGTACACAGTTTTTCAAACATTCTTTCCTCCATATGGGACGGGTGCAACAACGTGCACCTTCATGGTCTAGTGGTATATGGGATGGGACAGAGAGGGGAAAGGGGTGTTTGCATTTTATTTTTAATTTAGATGATATATGGGTCCTAGTCCACCTCCTCACTTTGACCTCAGTCAAAACCCGTGTCAATTCACATTCAACTAAAGTTTAACTTTTAAAAAACTTGTAAAAGTGTGAAGTTTTTTAGCTATTAACTCAAAAAAATACAATAAAATTATATAGATATCTAAAAGTATAAACGGTGCCCTCTCACGAAGGTCTCACGTTAGTTTGAACTCTCCGCGGTCCAATGTCGCCTCATGCCATGTCCCAAGACCGAACCTAGGAGAATGACAGGCTCCACAAGCCTATATGTGTCAGTATCGAGTATTCCATGGTGTATACGTCTCTATGCCCTAAAATGGTGTCGTGAATGCTCATTCGTTGGGTAAAAAAAATTATAGGTACTTTTGTCCTCTGTCGTCCAAAAAGTGCCGCTCACGGAGGGATATTTTTATAGTGTTGCCATTGCATATAGTTTTAATTTACTTTTATTATTATTTTGTTTTATTTTCAATTCTAATACAAACCTTGTGATTAACAACTACAAGTTCGAGTTAGGGACAGAAAGACAATGCTTCTTGTTTTGCAGGTTGCTAGAAGATGAAGACAAAAGGGTTATACTATTTACTTGAGAGTTCAATATTAAACCCCAAGTCAACTTCCTTGACAAAACACCCCTGCTGTATCACTTTGCGCTTGGAGTCCTAACGAATTGGTCTTTATATAAATTCGTGTCAGCAAACCTACAGAGGAGAATATTATTACATTCTTTGTCAAAGCTTGTCTATTTTTAACTCATATCCATTGGAGTGATATGTTGATCACTGCACATATTTGGGCAGCTTCCTGTCCAACAATATCAATTGCATCTTGGGGTGCAACCTCAAAAACTCTTTCTGCTAGAATAATTGAAACAGTTGACGCCATGTGCCAACGAGAGCGACATGCACTGCCACTACTGTATTGTGAAAATACATCTACATTTAGGTAGTTGTTATTGGCTTTGACTTTATAGCTTTATTTGCGGTCTGAAATAAAGATAAAACAACTCATAATAGCATTAACAGGCTAAAACAAAACAATATTAGTTGTAACAGAATTTTAAAAGGAACATTGGCTTGATATAAGGGAGCAAGCAATTAGTAGTAGTGTCTCGTGCATCTATTTTTCCTAGAATAACTGGAGTAATCGACTTCATGGACTGATGTGAGCACATGCCAATGTCATTGTTGCTCTATGAAATGACTTGTGTACTAGATGAAGCTTGATTCTTAGACAAAACAAGCTACAACATTATAACATGGAAACAAACCACCATGTCTATTGTGAAAGAATTTTGAAAGATTCTTTGTCATGATATAACGATCCAAGCATTTAAATCGAGTACCACATGCATACTGATCAATTAGAATGCTCAAACTATTTATATAATTAATCATGCAAAATACATTTTGTACCTCATAAATTAGTCATGAACAACACAACAAAAACTCGCAATTACAGTAAAATAGAGGTGCATGCCCTTTCTTAAACTCCTTAAAACTGATAGAGACTACAATAATTTACCCTAGAAACATAATGAGCAATTGAACATTGCATGTCTCATATGAACTAGTCAGATCATTGCGCAATTGGATCTCCAACTCTCGAAGGTGGCATCATTTTAATAATTAATCCACAAACCAAGATATTGACGGGAATATGCCCTAGAGGCAAATAATAATATTGATTATTGGCATATTTCATAAAGTTTATGATTAAGTTTTATATCATGTGTAACTACCTCGGTGAATTACGCTCCTAGTTACAAGCCTGGATGAGCGGAAATTATTGAAATAGTACGGTGGGGCCCAAATGCCACTCACAGGTAGACCTTTCGGCCGTCCCAACCATTTCCAAACATCGGGACAAGAACGGGCGGCGTAATCGGCAGGCGAAGGGATCAACTACATACACAAATGAGTATGTATGCAAGCCACCATACAACAGTACATCAGAGCCATTCCATCTAAAAGAAATAGAAATATTGCAACGCCATACGGCAAGATCCAAATATCCTAGATAGAGATAATAGTTTAGGATAGCTCCTCATACATCAAACATCAGAGTATCAGGCGGAAGCGGCAAACAAGATCCGAGTACGGATAAGAAGCAAATCGGCATAAGATGCCCATTAAATAAACACATCCCGCCCACAGATCTCACGGATCCCCGTTCTCGGAATCTCTACACCGAACGATCGTTGCCCACATCGTCCGCCTCCTCCACCCAGTATCCATCTTGTGAGTGTACCTGTTCATCTGAATCAAATAATTTATCGTGTGAGACCCTAGGGGTACTAAGCAAGTCTTTATGCCTCTAAAGGGGACACAACCTGGGGTGACGCAATTGCAGCAAAAGATAATACCTAACAATTCTATAGATACTCGCTAACCATCCACCTAACCAAAGATAGACGGATGTCCGTGAATTAATAACAGCAGTTATAACAGTAATATTAATAGATCCATCCTCCTCCTCGCTTACCAACGAGGAAGCGGACGAACAACCCCCATCCGTTGGCAGTTTTATTATCCATTCCATGAGTGTTGCACTATTTACTAGTCAGTTACTTAGTCAAATTAAAAAAGGTACTTTAGTTATACTTGTCTATGATCGAGAAACTGTGCTCCAAGTCGTCCATAACCGCGGACACGGCTTTCCGAAAGTTTTATCCTGCAGGGGTGCACAAATAGCAACACACACTCGATCAACCTCGGAAAAACCAAATCAAAACCCAATGAGGCATTCACGACAAAGCAATCACAGGATTCAGAAATATTTCAGGGGGCCACCCCATTAAGCTACCCGCAACGAAGTTAGCTGACTCCGAGACGGACTCAAGGTTTGCGTCAGTGGCTGTAAACGACTGGGAACCCGTGACTAGGCTTGTCGATACCGCGAAAACACTCCGCTTCCCTAAATAGTACAGGTGCGGTACCTCGCACAATTTAAATAAAGCAGTAAAGCATGGCATAAGTACAGGATAGTAAATAAAACCTCAAACTAGTTTGTGGCCCCAAGAAATAAGAATGAATCAAGCTCTAGCTCAGGGGGGTCCCATAATCCTCCCGGATGTGGATAGCGCGAATATTCAAGGAACAGGAATCAAGTACTCGGGGTCCTACGGGACACAAGTGAGCATGAAAAACCAAATAGCAGATATTGCTCACCGGTGCCACTTTCATTAGTTATCCCATTACTACTCAGGTTAAGTTGTTTAGGTACCTCGTTTTCCATCAGACACTCACATACCCTACACATGCTGTTCTACGACTCGCATGGCTCAAACAACTCCTGTAGTAATGGCTCATAGGATGGAGGAACAAGCTTCGGTGGGGTTTAAAAGTAAAGGCTATGCAATACTTGGGATTCAATTTAAGGCAATCGTGACTCAATGATGCAAGAATAAGATAGAGGCAATAGGTACTATATGTATGCAAGCATGAGGTAGTGCTTGCCTGGCAGCTCAGTTGAAGCGAGAGAAGGATCTGGGTAGTGCTCCTGGGTTTCTTGATATATCCCCTGCTCAGCGTCTATACGAAGAAGAACCAAACAAACAAGGGCCAACATAAATAAAGTGCACAAGCATAAGAATAAAATGCGACAAGCAAACAATCATTCCATGATGAATGATGCACAATTTGCATGGCAATAAAGTAGCATGGCATGGGTGAGGTGTAGATTACAAGAAATAAACATTTTATTGAGTTTTGGTCTCATTTTATACCCAAATAAGTTGCTGTACTCTTTATATTTATATGATGCATGCTGCAGAACAGAACATGGAATGCATAAACAGAAAGGTCTCGTCGAGCTGATCATTTTAGACATATTATTTGTTAAATTTGGAGTTATAAAACAAAAGTTATTAATTAATTAAGGCCAAGGGCATTTTGTTGTAATTTTAGTTAACTTGAAATTTAAAGTGTTTAAAATATATTTTGGATAGCATATTTGAATTCCTCACATTTTTCTGATTTGAAAACATATATCATTTGTATTATTTGGATTTGTATTTTAAAAGTTATTATAAAACTGATTTGAATTTGAATTTGAATTTGAATTAATTTGAAAAAGGTATAAATTAATTTAGAAAACGGAAATCCTTTTCTCACACCGACAGACCTAGCCGCGGTCACAGACGGGTGGGACCGTTGCTGACTGGGCGGGCACACGCGCGAGAAAAGCTTTCACACCGGGGCTCTGCCTAGCCCGCGTGGATGACAAGCGGGCCCAGTGGCTGCGGGCCCACGAGACAGTGGGGAGAGGGATAGGAACTGACAGGGGGGGCTGGGGCCGGAGCGCGGGTTAAGGTTTACAAAAGCCAGGTCTCTTTTTGTAAAACTCCACAGGCATAGACAGGTGGGGCTAGCGTGTACCGCGGTTTGAGCGAGAGAAACACGGAGGGGCTATCTGCAAAAAGGCGGCGCGTACTGTTGTTCTTCTCCACCGTCTGGCGCGCGCGGTGCGCGGCGCAGCGAGGCGGGGATCGAACGCGCGACCTGCGGGGTGCGCGACGAGGGCGGGAACCAGTGCGGCTGGTGAGGGGAGGTTGCTAGGAGGGGGATGGGCGGCTAGTTGAGGCACTACGCGCGCGGGCCCGAGCCGACACAGCGAGCGGCGGTGCACTGAGGGCGTTCGACAAAACGAACTACGGATCTAGACGGCGACAGCGAGGCGGAGCATGTCAGGGAGGTCAAGGCGCTCACCGCGGGCTCGGCGGAAGGCTCGGATCAGAGCGGGGAGCTTCGGATCGGTGACGAGGCTCACGAACGGCGGCTAGGGTTTTCGTCGGGACGCGTCGGCGTGCAGCGGGTACATGCCTCCTCCTCCTCGCTGGCGGGTACGGGGCGACGCAGAGGGACCTCCTCGACTTCCTCGACAACCTCCACGCCACGCCCGCCTGCTGGTTCGAGGGATCGGTGGTGGACACCGACGGTGGCCGGCGATGGTGTAGCCGGTGGTAGGGGTAGACGGAGAGGAAGGGGCGGTCTGGGATAGATCTGGAGAGGCCAGAGGCGAGAGAGAGGGGGTAGATAAGGTCGGGAGAGGAGAGGGGGTGCCTTGGGGAGGTGGTGATGATAAAGGTGGCTTCGGCCACCCTTTTCTCCTCTACTCACGTGATCGAGCTGGGAGGCAGGGCAGGGGCAGGGCGAGGTGGTGATGGGGGCTTCCAGGTGGGGACGGCAGGGCAGGTGGAGGAGGGGACTGGCTCGGGTTGGGCTGCTGGCAGAGAGAAGGAGAGAGGGGAGGTAGGCTCGGGTGTGCTAGGGTTGGAGGAGAGGCTCGGGCTAGGGGGCCCTCATGGCAGGGAGAGAAGAGAGGGAGAGAGAGGGGAGGCTCGGTTAGGGTTTTGCTAGGGATGGGGTAGGGTAGCTCGGGTTGGTGAGAGGAGAGGTGAGGTGAGAGGGGGAGATGGCTTAGGGTTAGATTTGATAGGGTTTAGAGGGGTAGATGGGGTAGCCTAGGGCTGGGGTTGATGCTTCGGCATGGAGGGGGTAGAAAGAGAGATGGAAGATTTTGGGTTAGCTAGGTATACTAGAGTGAGGATGATGGTTGGTTAGCCAAAACAAAGAGGTAGGTTTATATTAGGGTTTAAGAGATTCAAAAACAAGAGGGCAACTAGTTTGAATTTAAAATCAAAGCTCAACCAAAATAAAACAAAACAAAGAATAGAAGGCCAAGGGTTATGATTGCACGGAGTATGCACTAAGTGACTTGCATGCATGTGAGCATATTTTGTGGAAACAAAATATGGGCACATAGGTGAGGAGAAGATTTGCAAAGATAAAGGTGCAATTAAACCCGGATTTAAGAAAGAAGGGAGAGCTCCAAGAGACATACACCACTCAATAATTCATATAAAATCCAAAGGACTAGAATGTGGTGGTGCTTGCATGGGCCATGCATAAATAGTAAATGCCTCCTCTAGTAGTGAAAACCACTAGATTATCTCATGGCATTTGTATAAGCAAACTTCCCAAATTTTGGAATAAGGCCCAACAAAAGAAAAGAGAGCTTGTTTACCACATGGATTAAATAAAAGATCATGCATGAATATATGGTGGCCAAGCTTGTGTGTATGTGCCACTAGCCAACATGAACCCCAATGGTATTCCTACATGAGCTTATATTCATATTTAAACCATATGAAAGCTTGACAAGGGGTTCCACTCACATAGCATGCAAAGGTGGCCATGTGGCTCTCATACACCAATAATGTGAAAACAACATGGTGCATATATGGGAGCATGTGGAATTGTAAGTGGAGCCATCCAAACTCACATGAGCTAGAGGGAAAACCCAATAAAGTGCAAAGCTCATTTTTAGTTGGATGGTGGAATTATAAGGTGATGACAAGAAAGGGTAGTGGAGTGCAATAAAAGATATGCCCCCAACTCAACTTGGGCATTAAACAATATATCAAGAACCAAATATAATATCAAGAGGCAAATACAATTAATGATGCATATGAGAGAAGAACCAAAACAAAAGGGTTTTTGATAATGCTTAAATGCAAGATGGCATGATGACATGAGCATGATATAATGATGATGCAATAATTATATATATGAAGTAGCCATTATATTACTAGACCAAGTAGCATTACAATTGTCAGACAAATGGGATGCTACATCATGATATCACTGTATTGGTTAGGAAACGTCAATACACGTGTGATATACAACAATCGGTAGTTCCCAGTAAAACTCTAGTCACTGGTTCATTGGTTAACATATGATCAAAGGTTTTCTGATAATATTGGCGCATCGGTCTCAATTGACAATGGAGTCATTTCATTAGAGAATGAGATGGTGAACATACCCTATCTATAGCATCATATCATGATCATGTCGTAGAGTTCAGGATATGATGATTAGGAAACGTAGTGACTCTTTGATACGTTATAAACGTATCTATAATTTTTGATGCTTAATGCTTATTTTGTACCAATTATATTGAGTTTTTATCTATACTTTGTGGCATTTTTATGAATTTTCTGGAACTAACATATTAACAAGTGCCACAGAGTTGGTTTATTTTTTCTGCTATTTTTTATTTCAGAAAAACTAGTAAAAACAATTCTCGAAATTGAACGAAACAAAAACCAAAGTTCCTGTTTTTTCCGGCACGACACGAAGCCCAAAAAAGAGAGGGACGCACCCAGGAAGGCCACACCTGATCCGGGCGCGGCTACGAGGGCGCGCCGCCCTAGGTGTGTCAACACGAATTTTTTTGGCACAATGTTATGAGTTTTCCAATACTACTCCATGCAGCATGGCCCACTGGGGCCAATAGGATAAGCAGTCTCCAATGCCCATGATTTAAAAATATCGAAGTCTTCAGCCAGACTTTCTTCCCCAGGAAGGTCCTTCGGCTGGGTCCACATCCCGCACCCATGTGCGCTCTCCGTTGAGTGCTGCTGACTCTCAACACAATCTTGCCCTGCACAATTTAGTTGGGTGGGGATATAAGGGACAAAGTGGCAAGTTCGTTCAGCATCACTCACTCCAGCCACGACTAGGCTCTCGTCTTGCGATCAACCTTTGCTGACACGACTCAATCCCCCATTTTCAAAGCACGTTGAAAATGTTAGTAGTGAACTCCACGGTGGAGCTGATGACGCTCTGGGCGTCCTCCAGCCCGTCCTTCGTGGCCTTCTGCTTCTCCCATGTCATCATCGCCGTGCTCCTCCTCGGCAGCCGCGGCTGCACACCCGACGTCAATGACCGCGCCAACGAGCGAGTCATGGAAGAAGATTCTGAAGCTGAGGCGCTGAATGCTTCTGCTGCTGTTCAAATACAAGGAAGCAAAAGGGACAGTGGAGAGTACCACGATGCCGCCATGGTCACTAACATCGGCGGCCGCAGCTGTGCTCCCGAAGCTCACTGCCGCGCAGAAGAGTGCGCCACGGGAGCAGGCGAGGTTGACACGGCGGCCGTCCTTCTGACACAGGCAGTTAAAAATTTTGGTGGACAGGACGACGCGTGCATTGCTGTCGATCCATCGTCATCACAGGAGAAATGCGGGGAGGACGAGGAGGAGGACGACGAATTCATGATGAGAGCAGAGGAGTTCATCCAGAGGATGAACAGAGTGTGGAGAACAGAGAGTGTGCGCGTTGCTATTTATAGTGGTCGCTAGTTTGCTACCTCTAGAAATAGCCTTCCCTGTTTTATAAATAAATCATATCTGGCCGAACTAATAAAAGTAACGAGGCAACCCTCTTACAAGTAGATCAAAGATAAACAAAAAAGAACATGAAAAAATTCGGACTTGCCACTGGAGACAGCACCGAGATCCAGGGGAGAAGAACTCTACACCAACGCCCCCAAAAAGGTAACGACGCAATGCGCAGCCATCGACGAGACCAAAGGTTTAGGGTTTTCACCCGTAGTCCTCGCGCGGTAGGTAACCACAACAGCGTCGTCAAGAGGGTTACGGCACCCGCAGGCATCGTCTCCGTCGGCGTCAAAACGCGGGGCTTTCGCCCGGAACAACCTACCCACACCCCCGCTAAGCTAGTTTGCTACCTGTCCCCCGTGGGTGGGTTGTTGCACGGTACTTCGAGTTGGCGATGCTAAGCCTGAAAACGCACGGTGCGCTGTGTAGCATAGGCGCATAATATAAGCAGGACATGGAGAATCTCGGAAGTTATCTTATTTTTTCTAAACACACCCATAAGATATACATAAACCTATTATCACCGTATGATTGAGCCTACAAAATCAATCCAACAGCTAGCATTAGGCCAATTAGTGTCTTTTGTGTACTTAGCAATTCATTTTGACTGACCGTACTCCATCAGCAGAGGAAACATCCCTGCCCTGTTACCGGTTCCATTACGAATTGATTGCCCTGCTAATTACTCACCTTATTATTCCTCCTTCCACTCTCTCTCCGCTTCCATCTGCACCCTCGGTGCCACAATGTGTTGTTTCCCGATTGCGCCGCCGGCCCCCATTGCCACGACGCTGCATGCCGCAGCACTGTCCCGACTTCCGCCGCTGATCTATGCTGTAGTTGGGGGTGCCTGTGTGGTTGTGGGCTAGCAGTAGGTACTTCCGGCTCGGCTCCCCGCGTGATTCATCGGTCTCTGTCCTTCCTACCGCTCCCCCATTGCCCGGCGTGAGGATCCCACCGCCCTAATCATGCCATGAGTCGTCGCCGTTTTCCCTCCCCGGCCACCGCGCCCTTCTCTCTCTCTGTCGTTGCTGGCCGCCGACGTCACAACATCCTACACTTCGGCCTTCTCTCCCCTTTAGTTTGTGGTAAATTAGCATGGAGGATATTTGACCGGTGTAAATATGTTGAATTGTTGCAACTCCTATTTTGTAGCTTAAGATTTATTCTTGAGCACTACAATATGTGTTTGTGCAGCATGAGGATCAATATATATTGTTGGAGAATGGATTTTGTGCTTGTACAAATGGGTGCTTGGTACATCATGTCCATCCATGCAGCCTTTGAGATCCGTGCCCATAATGTACCCACCCATTTTGTGAATTCATGTCTTGAATTTTCCCGTCACGTCGAGACTGTCTTCCTCCGACCTTTACGACGCGCGGCACGGATGGCAGGTAGTAGCCTTTATCTCATCCTTGTCCATAGTGGTGTGCCTATCCCCTACGAGGAGAGAGAACTGTAGGCCTCTTTCTCTCACCGTCACAGTGTAGAATTCCTCCCCTCGGCATTACTTTATCCTCTGGATCCAAGATCGTTCCGGCGAGATCTTCCGCATAGACAACGCATCGCCATTGCCGCGCACCCGTCACCTATTCCGGCAAGTCCTCCCGTCTAGTCCAGGTAACATAAATCCCCTCACGCCCTTCGTATCTTCACCAATTTCACCGTCGATTGATGACCCACAAGTATAGGGGGTGTATTGTAGTACTTCTGATAAATAGGAGTGTCAATCCCAACAAGGAGCAGAAGGTGTTGTCTAGTGGTATGGAGCAGGAATACTCTGTAAATACTTAGCAAACAGATTTTTAGGGTTTTTTAATAAAGCAAGGAAATAAAATGCAAGAAAATAAAGATAGCAAATAATTGCAGCAAGTGGCCCAATCCTTTCTTAGCAAAGGACATGTCGGTGGTAATACTAATGAGGACGAAACGTTCTCGAGGACACATGAGAATACTGTCAAGTGCTTTCGTTTCATATAGTTGATTAATCTTTTTTGGTTTGATAAGTGTTGTGTGGGTGAACCTGTGATTAAAACCCTTGCAAGCATCTGCAACTATAAGAAAGTAATTAAGATAAAAACCTAACCACAACCTTAAACTCTGAGATCCTACACTCCCTTGTGCAAAGGTTTCCTAACGGGGGTTCATGTTTCTGTCACTCCGGCAACCCCACAATTAGTAGCCAAATACACAATGCATTCCCCTAGGCCCATAAATGGTTAAGTATCATGTAGTCGACGTTCACATGACACCACTAGAAGAATAGCGCCACAACTTAAATATTAAACTATTGAATAATACCTCAACACAATTCCACAACTAACAACATGACTTCTCCCATGTCCTTAAGATTAAACGAACTACTCACGAGACATCATATGGATCAAGATCAGAGATGATACAATGATGGATAACAATCTGGACATAAACAATAATTCAATGTTTTCACTCACAAGCATCAACTACAAAAGTAATCAACACCGGAAAAGTTTCCCCTAAGAACTTATGCAAGATTCAACACAATTGTTACAGCGGGATGGAGTGGTGATGATGGTGCTGGTGGAGATGGTGGTGAGGATGATGATGATCCCGATGAAGTCTAGCTTGATGACGGTGTTGATGGCGACGATCGCCCCTCTCCGGGAAGGAATTTCCCCGGCAGAAATCTGTCTGCCGGAGAGCTCTTTCTCTCTCTATCATTTCCGCCCCACAGAGGCGGCGGAATATTTCTGTGATTGTTCCCCTGACTTTAGGGTTTCGAGGAGAAGATATAGGCGATAGGGAGGAGCCAGAGGTGGGCCAGGGTGGCCACATACCCTGTAGGCTCGGCCTAGATGGCCCGCGCCTGGGAGGTGTGGGCCCCCTGTGGCCCAACTTCGCCTCCCCTTCTGGCATCCTTCGTATTTTGGGAAAATATAATTTATATAGTTTTTCTGGTATTTTTCCGATCTTCACGAAAATTGCATCTAGACACCGCTTTTTTTCATCAGAATCCAGACTCCGGCGGTTCGTCCTCCAAGGATCATCCAACATGCAAAAATAGAATAAATAAAATAAGTATCACCTCTTAATATGAAATATATCCATGAATAGAAGCAAATTATGATATAGAATAGTGATGCAAATTGGACGTACCAACTCCCCCCAATCTTAGACCTCGCTTGTCCCTAATCGAAAACTAAGCTCAGTAAACATGTCCAAGGTTTATGGAGTGAAGTGTCGATAAAAAGAATACAGACAAGAAGCATCACACTTACCAATACAGAACTCATAGTAGAAAGCAACTCACCATTATATAACTTAACTTGTAACGAGTATGGGAGTCATGATAAAGATGCATAAATATAAATCATAATTGGGCATGACAAACTTTGTTCTTGGTTAGAGAACATACGACAAAAAGTTTTCAAGCAAAGCTTTTATAAAGAAGTTTATAATAGGAGTACTCTTTGCTCAAACATAAAAGGCTTTTCATATGATGGCTTTCAAAGTAATACTCATTCAGATAAGAACAATGTGCAAAACAAGGAAGAAAAGAAACATGATTGAATAAATCATCATATGAATGATTGAAACACAACAACTCAAATGCTTGCTGGAGATAGATAGGAATGGGTTTACTGACTCAACTAAGAAGTAAAAGGCAGGCCCTTTATAGAGGGAAGCATGGAATTCAGGTTCATAAAGAGCTTTCAAAAGATTATGGTACTTACTAGCTTTGAGCTCTCATTGCCCCTATCATAAGCATCTTGAGGTGATTAAGGTTAAAGTGAACAAAGATGGAGTATATGCTTGAGTACGAGGGCCTGATACGTCGAAAACGTATATATAATTTTTGATGTTCCATGCTTGTTTAGTATCTAATTTGATTTGCTTTATCTACACTTTGTGGTATTTTATATGTTTTCTGGGACTAACCTATTAACAAGATGCCACAGTACCAGTTGCCTGTTTTCTTCTGTTCTTGGTTCCAGAAAAGGCAGAAAATCAATATTCTCGAAATTGGACAGGACAAAAGCCAAAGTCAATATTTTACCGTGGGGAACATGGAGCCAAAAGACGAGACGGAGAAGAGCCACCAGGGGGGCACATGTCAACACCCGGATTTTTAATCCCAGATGCCTATTATGCCATACATCGCAATCCCAGGATTACCATTTTTGCGAGACATAACAGAATTGGATACCATAGTACATCATCCATTACAAACCGTACATAAGTTCTTACACAAATAGGGATCTCGTTCTTAATACAACATCAAGCAGCGAAATACGTAATAATAACGGTAGCGCGGGCGAAACTCCATCTTCGGGGTCACAGGCAATGCTGACGATGGGAGATGATCCTAGTTGTCGTAACCTTTCGGGGTTCCATCCACCAGGTACTCCTCTTCATAGTCTGGCCATGGGAATAGCTAAGGACAAAGCCATGAGTACTCTTTAAGTACTCGCAAACTAATAATAACAAGTAAAAGGGGTTTTTGGTAATAGGACACAAGGCTCTAGGGTTATTTTGCAAAAGCCAGATTTATCTCTACTATGTCTAGAAGCAATGAATGCTAGTCACAATTTTATAATTCCTAAGTGGGAACTTGTATTTCATATCACAACCCTGTTGTGGTCAAGTCAAAGTCTCAATCCATTTCACAAGTCATTTTGAAAAGTCTGACGGGGGAACAGTATGGCCACTCCAACTGTCCATAACCGCGGACGCGGCTATTCGAATAGTTTGACACTCTGCAGAGATTGTACACTTTCACCACAACATTCGATACATCCGTCAGGAACAAATCCTGAATTCACCATACTCAGTATGCGGATAATCAATCCTAACTTTTCAATTACACGCCCTAGTACAAGTACCTCTCCTGTGAGTTTGGCCTCCCAACCATGACCAACCGTCATCTTGGGTACTGCACAGGTGGACAATCTTCACAAGGTAGCCTCAGCTCAGACCTTGGTCGTGAGGGAACTAATACTAAGGTATATAAGTTTCCAGTCAAGCCCTACCCAATCTTCGGGTATTGTGGTTGTACGATAAAATTGTTGGAGATATGCCCAAGAGGCAATAATAAAGTGGGTTATTATCATATCTTCATACTTATGATAAATGTTTACATACCATGCTATAATTGTATTAACAGGAAACATTAATACTTGTGTGATTTGTAAACATAAAAGAGTCCCTAGTAAAGCCTCTTGTTAAACTAGCTTGTTGGTTAATATATGATCATGGTTTCCTGATCATGAACATAGAGATGTTATTAACAACAAGATCATATCATTAGGATAATGATGTGATGGACATACTCCTATAGATAAGCGTAGCATAAAGATCAAGTCATTTTAAATAGTTCAATTGCTATATGCTTTCTAATACATAGTAACCTGATTCCTTCGACCATGAGATCATGCATATCACCTTTGCCGGATGGATACTTTGATGACATCAAACACCACACCGTAACAGGGTGGCTATAAAAGTGGCATTGAGTGTTCGGAAAGTATTGGTTGAAACACATGGATCAAGAGTGGGATTTGTCCATCCATATGACGGATAGATATACTCTGGGCCCTCTCGGTGTAATGTCATCCAATTAGCTTGCAAGCATGTGACTGGCTCACAAGGGATCACATATCACGGGAACGAGAAAAGAGTACTTATCGGTAACGAGGTTGAACTAGGTATGCAGAGATACCGACGATCAAAACCTCGGATAAGTAAACTATCGTGAGACAAAGGGAAATTGGTATCGTATGTAAGTGGTTCATTCGATCGCAAAGTAATCGTAGAAATATGTGGGAGCCATATGAATTTCCAGATTCCTCTATTGGTTATTGTTCGGAGAAGTGTCTCGATCATGTCCGCATAATTCACGAACCGTAGGGAGACACACTTAAGGATTCGACGTTGTTTGAGTAGTTATGGTATTATGAGAAAGAGACCGAATGTTGTTCGGAGTCTCGGATGGGATCCGGGATATCACGAGGTGATCCGGAATGGTCCGGAGAATAAGATTCATATAAGGAAAGTCCCGTTTCGGAGTTCGGAAATGATTCCGGTGTTTTCATCGGGAATGTTCTAGAAGGTTCCGGAATGTCCGGCACTCCGGAGGGGAAGGGGTACATGAATGTGTCATTACATATTGGAATGATTGCATCATGTACTAAGTGTTCTTGCTGTTCCAAATAAAGGATTAAATTGAATCCTAAAACAGAAAAGTCAAATGGCCAGTTTAAAAGTCAAACGGCTAAAACAAGAAACTGTGGGAAACAAGCAAGAGGAGGCAAAACCGACTTGGGGGAGGAGTCCCTCCTCTCCAAGCCGGCACGCCAACCAAGGCCGACTTGGGGAGGGACTCCCTCCCCTTGGCCGGCCCCCTCCACCCATAAAAGGAGGGGCAGGGCCTCCTCCTCTAGACACACAAGTTCCTAGCCTCTAATCTAAATCCTAGCCCTAAACTCCGGTTTAGAGCTGTTTTGGTTTAGAGCTTCTAATTGCCCTAGCCTTCGGATTAGAGCCTTCTAATTGGTGTGTCTAAACCCTAGACCACTAATAGTTCTCTCTCATACTCCACCATACTCGCTCCGGCTTAAGGCGAAGCCCTGCGGGAGCTCCCCTCTACTTCCGGTACCACGCCGTTGTGCTGCCGGAATCGCGAGGAGAGTGCTACAACCTCCGCTGCCTGCTGGAACAAGGGAGAGGAAGGTCTTCATCGAGTACCGAACGTGTGACCGACTGCGGGAGCGCTGCCGGTACGCAGCGTCGGAAGGATCGTCTACGCGATTTTGAGATCGGAAAGAGTACGACTACATCATCCACGAGAATCTGCTCTCGTTAACCGCTTTGGAATCTTCGAGGGTAAGTTATTCCATCGACTCGTTGCTACAATCTAGTAGATAGATCTTGGCTTGTTTGTTTGTATGCGATAGAAATTTTTTATTTTCCATGCTACGAACCCCTACAGTGGTATCAGAGGCAAGTCTATATGTAGATCTGTTGCACGAGTAGAACACAATGGTCATTGTGGGCGTTGATGCTTTTATTGTCGATTGCTTCTTGTGTACTTTGCATCTTGTGTTATGTTGGGATGAAGCGGCCCGGGCTAACCTTACATGACATCGTTCATGAGACTTGCTCCACACTTGACATGCAACTTGTATTGCATAAGTGGCTTTGCGGGTGCCTGTTTCTCCTAGCATAGTTAAGATCCAATTTACAACGGGTGATTGACAATACTAGTATCAATGTTGTTATTCTTGTTCGTAAGTTAGAACGACACTTATTGAAAGCCCCAAACCACGTAAAATATGCAAAGAAAGTATAGGCGTCTAACTTTGTTTTGCAGGGGTGTGCAGTGATGTGATATGGCCATGATTGTGATTATATATGATGTATGCAATGTTCCTTATTGTAAGTCGGCAACCGGCAGGAGCCATATGGTTGTCTTTAATTTCTGTTAAAACCCGCGTGTCTATTCAAAGTAGTTGTAATAGTTGAAGCCGGTGGACGACAACCATGGAGCAGCGTCATTGACCTTGATGCAATGCCGGTGATGATGGAGATCATGTTCGTGCTTGAAGATGGAGATCGGAAGCACAAGAAGAAAGGCCATATCATATCACATATTATGAATTGCATGTGATGTTAATCCTTTATGCATCTTGTATTGCTTAGTAGACGATGGTAGCATTATAAGATGATCCCTCATGCACATGAATTTCAAGTCATAAAGTGTTCACCCTTAGTTGGCACCGTTGCTAAAGCTTGTTGTTTCGAAGCACCACGTGATGATCGGGTGTGTTAGATTCCGCAAGTGTATACAACGTGGGCAAGCCAGATTTGCTCATGCGGAAGCTAAGGTTTGATCTTGACGAGCCTAGCATGTATAGACATGGTCTCAGGAACACGGATCACCGAAAGGTAAAGCATGAGTCATATAGGAGATATGATGAACATGTTGATTGTTCGCCATTGAAGCTATGTCAACTCTCGTGATGATCGGTTTTGATATGGTGGATTTGGTTCGTGTGATCACTAAAACAATGTGAGGGATATTGTTTTGAGTGGGAGTTCACCTAGATTAATTTAATTATTAATTAGAACTCAATTTATCATAAATTAAATCAAAGTGAATTTGCATAGTTGTTGTAGTCATTGGCATCCGTTTACCACCTTACGCTTAGTTATAATTGAGATGATAGAACTATAGAATTCTGGTTAGTTACTTTACGAACTGGTATCGTATTGTTTTGAAGTGTTAATCTAAAGTTTAAAAGTCCTATTGCAAACTTTCAGTAAGTTCCGGTTACTCCATGAAGTTTAATAATTGGTATTAAAACAAGAATGACAATTCCAAGTGTTAGTGTATAAGTATCATGTTTGTCTCCATGATTCTTGATATTCAAAGGATTGTCTTAATATCAAGGTTATCTAGGATCTGAAAGAGTTGTTTCAGAAACCATGATGTGTGGAAGATATTGTGATATCTGAAACGAAGTTTTGGTTACAACATGATAGAGTATAATATGGCAAAAGTCATGTTCTCATATTTGATGAGAATTTGCAAAAGGTTGGAGACACTAGTTGTCCTAATCCACCAAAAGGTTTTGGATAGCAACATTATACTCACGATTCATCTTTATAAGCTAAAAGTAGCTTGATCATGGATAATTCCATGATAAGGGTGAATATTTGATGTAGGTAAAATATTTACTACACCAAGAGATTACTAAAGAAAGGAATTTGGAAGAACACCAAACATTTGATGATGGTGATCTACTTCAAAGTGCAAATCCAAAGACATTGGTATTTAATTATACACACTTTGGATTATGTGTCATATGTATGACTCCACTATTGATGTTGATAGATTCTTTCAAACAGAAAAGGAAATACTGAAAGAGAATCTCATAAATATATGGCAGAAAAGAAAAGACTAGAATTGTTCAGTTTAAGTATATAGATGATATACATGTTATGGCTATATTCTTTGCTTATTAAACAATGTGGTTATTAAGTATTTGATACTGAATTTGTTGGTGTGAATCTGTTGGGAATATGCCCTAGAGGCAATCATGTATGATGAGTTTTCCCATTGTATTCATAAAGTTATTAAGTAGTCCTTGTATAAACATCTGATGTGTATCATTGAATATGTGATTCAGTTGTGGAACTATGCATTCATGTTGTTTGTACTAAATATCCTTGGTCATTGAGGTTGTGCTGGACACACAACTTAGACCAATGTGAAAGTTGGCTTGATGACTCGGTTCCACTTGTCATGGGCATGGAGATGCTATTCCAACTTACACAGACTAGGCTAAAGAGTTTAGCGAGTCGGATTGACCCATATTGAGGTACAACGAACTAAGCTGTCATTTGTATATCTCAATCAATGTAATCCTTAGACCTGAGGTTGTTGCATAGTCCGAGTTGAGGATCACCGACTTAGGTTCTGTCAAACGCTGATCCGTAACTGGGCAGTTATAAAGGCAGGGTTCGGGTCGACTGAGAATCAAGCTGCGTGATGTGAATAACCAAGATGGGATTTTGCCCCTCCACTCGGAGAGATATTCTCTGGGCCCTCTCGTGAGATATGATTCGGAAAGCATGGCCATGCACGACTCGGTTAAGTGTTAACCGAGGCGATCGGCTAAGAGTTAGTCGGGTGAATCACTTATCTCGGATCGAGAAGAGAGTCGAACTATTTAAGGGATGACATATATTCGCCTATAGTCTGACAAGGTATATCGTGAGGCAAAAGGGACTCAGACGTAAGTCGCATTGGAAAGGCAAGTCGTCATGACTCTTTGGTACTTGGGAATCGGCACGTTCTGCTAGGAGCCGATGCCGATTGATCGATTGTGAGTCGGACTCTAATCGTGTCCAAGTAACCATGAGCCTGCGGGGTCACACACTTAAGAGCGGGAGCAAGTTCGGATTGGATCTGAACATATAATCTGGTTGGGTTGGACCTAAACCGGATTAGGACTGAGTTACTGAGTTGGACTCACGGTGACTAGTGTTATATGGGCTTTAGTGAATGGGTCGCGCGAGCAGATCCCACGTTCACTCCCTATATATAGTGGAGCACAGTAACCCAGAAAAGGTTAATCGTTGTTCGGTTAGGTCATTCCATGTGTTGGAAACCCTAGCTCCACAGCAGTCCAGCCGCCGTAACGAACCTAGCAGTTCGCCGCCGGCGCTCCTCCTTGTACGTGTGGATACCAGCAGAGGTGATGTACGATCAGCACCAGGACGATCGGATCGTGAGGACTGCACTGCATCAACTGACGCGCTTCATCAGTAATCCGCAACCGCGCGTCTAGTGGTAAACCTCGTGGCCTTCTACCTCATCTAGATCTTGGGATCACCACGTTAGAGGAAAAAGTTTTTGTTTTATCTCTGCGTGGCCCAACAGTGGTATCAGAGCGATAGCTTCTGGTTTTAGGCTCGAGATCTCGCATATGAGATATGCGGTAGGCTATAGATGAGATCTATGTGCTGTTTTGGTGGTCGATCTATTAGATAGATCGGTTTTGTATGAAGTTGATTGGATCAACTGTACTCGGGGAATGGTAGATCTGATTTCCGTGATCATACTGCTGAGGTCGTGGAACGACATACCCCTACCGGTCGGCTTCCGCCATCGGGGTAGACTGTGACACGTAAATCCAGAAGCGGTGATCGAAGATCAAAAGGTTTGATCGAATCAGAACGATGGTCGGAATCCATGTTCGGATCGTAGATGAGATCTATGTTTTCGGAAAAATCGTCGGGCGCTGCCCGCACCCGCGAGGGGCCGCCGGCTTCGCCCTGTCATAGCGCCTTAGATGTCGTTGCGAGTTTCACAACGCCGGTAGATATTGTATCTATGCATAACTTGTTTTTGCAGGAAGTTGTGAATGGTATGGTTCATGTGCATGTGATGTATGTGTGTAATCCATACGTGATCTGCGAATCACGGTTTTTTTGTCAGCCGGCTGGAGCCTAGGTGCTGTCACTTTATTGTATAACGACCTGCGTGTCGGATTCTCTATGTAATTTACTTTACTAAGCTAGTGTAGCTGTTTGAGAACCCGGAAGGCATGCAAGGCGTTATACATGTCGGCGACATGGAGTAAGACGGCAAGTGACAAGAGTTGGCACGAGTCGGATTACAGGCTTTGTGGAGATGGAGATCGCCATGAAGAGAGCCATACCATTTCACATTATAATTGCTTTATTTTGTGTTATTGTTATGTCTCAGTTTTACCTCTATTAGATAGTCGGTAAAATTTAATCCCTCAAAGAAGGTCTAGTCGGTTTTCCCGCCAGTGTTTGCACCATCACAAGTCGGACATTTTTGGTAGTGGGCTCATAAAATTGAGGTGCTGCCAATTCTTTCCGACTAGGTGGGTTCGAGTCGGACTCTTACTGCAGAAACACTCGGTAAGCTAGACGGGTCTATCACAACGGTTGTGCGACTCGGGGAAAGGTCGGATGGAAGCCGGGGCATGTGATGCCACCCGTCCAACAGGAGTCGCATAAGATGCGATTGACAAGGAGTTGTCTACCTAGATCACTTGGCGGCTAGCGGTGATGCTAAAGCTCACTAGTCGACTTGCTTATTTAGGATCCTGAATCACTAAGTAACCATCGGAGGGGTGTTGGTTCTAGTGGGAGCATAAAATATTAAAATGTTTAATATGCTTGCTCTTTTATGAATACATGTCTTAAGTGTTCTTTGCATATTTTCTGTTGTAGATCATGGCACCAAGTAGAAGTCACTCTCAGATATCCGGTTTTGCGTTGAGAACCATTCTTGAGAAAGATAAACTGAACGACACTAATTTTACCAACTGGTATCGAAATCTGAGAATTGTTCTCAAACAAGAAAAGAAGGACCATGTCCTAGACAACCCACTTCCAGATGAGCCGAATGAGAATGCGACTGTCGCAGCCACCAATGCCTACCGTCGGGCCAAGGATGAGTCCACGGATATCAGCTGTCTTATGCTTGCTCACATGGAACCGGACTTGCAAAAGCAGTTCGAGCATGTTGAGGCCTACAATATGATCGAAAGCCTCAAAAGTATGTTCCAGGCTCAGGCGAAGACTGAGAGGTATCAAGTCTCTCAGGCTTTGCTGAGTTGCAAGCTTAAGGATGGTGATCCACTGAGTCCGCATGTGATCAAAATGGTTGGTTACGTGCAGTCTCTAGAGAGGCTTGGCTACCCCATAAGCGAAGAGTTCGCTACGGATATAATTCTGAACTCTCTTCCTAGTGCATATGGGCAGTTCATTTCGAACTACCACATGCATGGTATGGATAAGAATCTCACTGAATTGCATGGGATGCTCAAGCAGGCAGAGGCGGATCTCAAGAAGGGCACCAGTCAAGTGTTGATGGTGCAGAATAAGGCTAAGTTCAAGAAAAGTTCTTGGACTAAGAAGAAGGCTAAGTCAGGAGGAAAGCAGGCTCAGGACCCTGTCCCAAGCGCTTCCTCAGGGACTAAACCATCTCCTTCAGCCGGATCCACTTGCTTATACTGCAAGGCGGATGGCCACTGGAAAAGGAACTGCAGCAAGTACTTGGCCGACAAAGCCAAGAGTGGAGGTATGACTTCCGACTCAGGTACACTTGTTTGCAATGTTATAGACATATATCTTGCTGATGCACCTAATAGTTCTTGGGTATATGATACCGGATCAGTTATTCACATATGCAACTCGTTGCAGGGACTGGTAAGAACTAGGAGCGTAGCAAGAGGCGAGGTTGATATTCGAGTCGGCAACAAAGCAAGAGTTGATGCGTTGGAAGTCGGCACGATGCAACTTCATTTACCTTCCGGATTCATTATGGAACTAAATAATTGTTATTATGTTCCAGTGCTCAGTCGAAACATTATTTCTGCTTCATGTTTGATGAGGCAAGGCTATGAGTCGAATATCAAGAATAATGGTTGTTCTTTGTATTTGAATGACATGTTTCACGGCTTTGCACCCGTCCAGGACGGGTTATTTATTTTGAATCTTGATGGTGAGTCGGTTTATAACATAAATGGTAAAAGGTTGAAACCAAATGATCTGAATATGACTTACTTTTGGCACTGTCGGCTTGGTCATATAAGTTGGAAACGCATGAAGAAGCTCCATGATGATGGACTCCTAACTTCGTTTGACTTGGAGTCATTCGAGACATGCGAATCTTGCCTACTCGGCAAAATGACCAAGACACCTTTTGCAAAGAGTTGCGAAAGGGCGTCCGACTTGTTGGGACTAGTACATAGTGATGTATGTGGACCAATGAGCACGACAGCCAGGGGTGGTTATGAGTACTTCATTACCTTCACTGATGATTTGAGTAGGTATGGATATATCTACTTAATGAAACATAAGTCGGAAGCCTTTGAAAAGTTCAAAGAATTCCAGAATGAAGCACAGAATCAACTCGGCAAGAAAATAAAGTTTCTTCGGTCGGACCGAGGAGGCGAGTACATGAGCCATGAGTTTGATGACCATCTGAAAAGTTGTGGAATAGTTCCTCAACTTACTCCGCCAGGAACGCCACAAAGGAATGGTGTTTTGGAAAGGCGGAATCGGACCTTGTTGGACATGGTACGATCAATGATGAGTCGGACAGATCTGCCTTTATCATTTTGGGGTTATTGTCTAGAAACAGCGGCGTTCACACTAAACAAAGTACCATCAAAATCGGTAGAGAAGACACCGCATGAGATGTGGACAGGCAATAAGCCGAGTTTGTCTTTTCTTAAGATTTGGGGTTGTGAAGCTTTTGTCAAGCGACTTCAGTCGGACAAGCTTACGGCCAAGTCGGATAAATGTATTTTCGTGGGGTATCCGAGGGAAACCTTGGGTTACTATTTCTACAACCGAGAAGAGGGCAAAGTGTTTGTCGCTCGGAACGGTGTCTTCCTTGAGAAAGAGTTTCTCAGTCGGGGAGTAAGTGGGAGCACGGTGCAACTCGAAGAAATTCGAGAGGAATCGGCTAATAGCGAATCGGCTAATAGCGAATCGGCTAATAGCGAATCGGCAAAAACCTTGGAGGTTGAGCCGATCGTGGCAGCTGAGCCGACAGCAGCACCTGTACTACGAAGATCGACAAGATTACGAAGTGTTCGTGATGTGTTACTGTTAGACAGTGATGAGCCGGCAAATTATTCGGAAGCGATGGTGGGATTTGATTCCGAGTCATGGCTTGGAGCCATGAGATCCGAGATAAAGTCCATGGATGAAAATCAAGTTTGGAACTTGGTTGATCTGCCAGACGGTGCAAGACCCGTCGAGTGCAAATGGGTCTTTAAGAAGAAAACTGATATGGATGGAAATGTTTCAATCTATAAAGCACGTCTTGTCACGAAGGGGTTCCGACAAGTTCGAGGAGTTGATTACGACGAGACCTTCTCGCCCGTAGCGATGCTTAAATCAGTTCGGATCATGTTAGCTATAGCGGCCTATTTCGACTATGAGATATGGCAGATGGATGTCAAAACGGCTTTCCTTAACGGAAATTTAACCGAGGACGTGTATATGATACAGCCCGAGGGTTTTGTCGATCCGGCTAATGCTGACAAGGTATGCAAACTTCAGAAATCCATTTATGGGTTGAAGAAAGCATCTCGGAGTTGGAATATTCGCTTTGATGAGGTAGTCAAATCGTTTGGCTTCATCAAGAGTGATCATGATTCTTGTTTGTACAAGAAGTTTAGTGGGAACAAAGTAAATTTTCTAATCTTATATGTGGATGACATATTACTGATTGGAAATGATGTCCAGATGTTGCAAGAAACCAAGGAATCATTGGAAAGGAGTTTCTCAATGAAAGACTTGGGTGAGGCAACGTACATCCTCGGAATCCGGATCTATAGAGATAGATCAAGGAGGCTCATTGGATTGAGTCAGAGTACTTATTTGGACAAAGTGTTGAAAAAGTTCAACATGGAATCGTCTAAGAAGGGGTTCTTACCGATGTCCCATGGTGTAAAACTTAGCAAGACTCAGTGTCCTTCGACAACTGATGAGCGAAGTCGGATGAGTGCGATTCCATATGCTTCTGCAGTTGGATCCATCATGTACGCCATGATTTGTACTAGGCCGGATGTTTCCTATGCTCTAAGTGTTGTGAGCAGATACCAGGCTGATCCTGGAGAGATCCACTGGACAGCGGCTAAAAATATCCTAAAGTACTTGAGAAGGACTAAGGATATGTTCTTGGTTTATGGTGGTGAAGATGAACTCAGTGTAAAGGGTTACACGGATGCGAGTTATCTCACCGACTCTGATGATTCTCGTTCGCAATCCGGATACGTGTTTATTATAAACGGAGGTGCTGTGAGCTGGAAAAGTTCCAAGCAAGAGACTGTGTCTGCGTCTACAACAGAGGCTGAGTATATTGCCGCCTCGGAGCCAGCAAAGGAAGCTGTTTGGATGAGGAATTTCCTCATGGATCTTGGTGTGGTTCAGGGCTCGTCCAATCCGTTGGACGTGTATTGTGACAACAATGGTGCTATTGCACAAGCCAAGGAACCTAGACAACACCAGAAGAACACACACATACTCATGCGGTACCACCTAATTCGCCAGTTCGTGGATCAGGGTGATATCAAGTTATGCAAGGTACACACGGATGCAAATATTGCGGATCCGTTGACAAAGCCGTTACCCCAGCCAAAGCATGAGGCGCACCTGAGAGCCATGGGCATTAGATGCTTAGACATATGATGTCGGAAGATTGACTCTAGTGCAAGTGGGAGACTGTTGGGAATATGCCCTAGAGGCAATCATGTATGATGAGTTTTCCCATTGTATTCATAAAGTTATTAAGTAGTCCTTGTATAAACATCTGATGTGTATCATTGAATATGTGATTCAGTTGTGGAACTATGCATTCATGTTGTTTGTACTAAATATCCTTGGTCATTGAGGTTGTGCTGGACACACAACTTAGACCAATGTGAAAGTTGGCTTGATGACTCGGTTCCACTTGTCATGGGCATGGAGATGCTATTCCAACTTACACAGACTAGGCTAAAGAGTTTAGCGAGTCGGATTGACCCATATTGAGGTACAACGAACTAAGCTGTCATTTGTATATCTCAATCAATGTAATCCTTAGACCTGAGGTTGTTGCATAGTCCGAGTTGAGGATCACCGACTTAGGTTCTGTCAAACGCTGATCCGTAACTGGGCAGTTATAAAGGCAGGGTTCGGGTCGACTGAGAATCAAGCTGCGTGATGTGAATAACCAAGATGGGATTTTGCCCCTCCACTCGGAGAGATATTCTCTGGGCCCTCTCGTGAGATATGATTCGGAAAGCATGGCCATGCACGACTCGGTTAAGTGTTAACCGAGGCGATCGGCTAAGAGTTAGTCGGGTGAATCACTTATCTCGGATCGAGAAGAGAGTCGAACTATTTAAGGGATGACATATATTCGCCTATAGTCTGACAAGGTATATCGTGAGGCAAAAGGGACTCAGACGTAAGTCGCATTGGAAAGGCAAGTCGTCATGACTCTTTGGTACTTGGGAATCGGCACGTTCTGCTAGGAGCCGATGCCGATTGATCGATTGTGAGTCGGACTCTAATCGTGTCCAAGTAACCATGAGCCTGCGGGGTCACACACTTAAGAGCGGGAGCAAGTTCGGATTGGATCTGAACATATAATCTGGTTGGGTTGGACCTAAACCGGATTAGGACTGAGTTACTGAGTTGGACTCACGGTGACTAGTGTTATATGGGCTTTAGTGAATGGGTCGCGCGAGCAGATCCCACGTTCACTCCCTATATATAGTGGAGCACAGTAACCCAGAAAAGGTTAATCGTTGTTCGGTTAGGTCATTCCATGTGTTGGAAACCCTAGCTCCACAGCAGTCCAGCCGCCGTAACGAACCTAGCAGTTCGCCGCCGGCGCTCCTCCTTGTACGTGTGGATACCAGCAGAGGTGATGTACGATCAGCACCAGGACGATCGGATCGTGAGGACTGCACTGCATCAACTGACGCGCTTCATCAGTAATCCGCAACCGCGCGTCTAGTGGTAAACCTCGTGGCCTTCTACCTCAGCTAGATCTTGGGATCACCACGTTAGAGGAAAAAGTTTTTGTTTTATCTCTGCGTGGCCCAACAGAATCGTCATACGAAACAACACAATTCATGAACTACAATGGCCTAAGTAACTAGCAAAAGAATATGTGATGATGTTCATCGAGAACAAATAAAGGATTATTGTGTTGCTCGTTAAACATCAAAGCTTGCCTTCAAGATTTGTTTTATCAGGTATTATGAGAACAAAAGGGTTGTTCAAATAATTGTCATAATCCATAAAAGATGGATGATTCACAAATCTCGTTGGAGAAATCACATCCATAAAACTAGTGCTAAAAATGTCGAAAGACAAATTGATTGAAAGATCACTTAGGAAGTGACATCGCCGTTTAAATTATATTGGAAAGAAAACATGAAGAAACTCCATATGTATGGAATTTTGGAGTCTTTTGATTTTGATCAAATGACGCTTGTGAAACTTTCCTAGAGATAATTAAAACTTCGTTCATAGGCCAAAAGGAAATGAATGACTAGCTTATTGGAACTTCTACATATTGTTGTACGAAGTCCATTATGTGTAGTCAAAAGCGATGGATTTCAACTTCATATGTTTTCTCCGAAAATTTGAGTGAATATATGAATATTTACTTAATAAGGATGAAGTGTGAAATATTTGAAAAAGTTCAAAGACTTTCAACATGAAGTGCAAAATCATTGTAACAAGAATATAAATAGTTTATGATAAGATCATAAAGGAAGATATTTAAGTTACACGTTTAGCATAATACCTAAGATTTAAGGAATCGTTCCGTGGATTTGCATTTTCCTGAAACACCATAAGAGTATGGAGCGTTCGAGATATGTAATTAAACCATGTTTGATATGGTAAGATCGAAGGTGTAATTCATAAAACTGCCATTGTATTTTAAAGATTAAAAGCTTTAGAGATTACCGTTTTTCCACTAAAAAGAGCTTCATCATAATCCGTTGAAATGACACCATATAAAGTTATGGTTTGGGATAAAACCCAAGTAGTCCTTTCTTAAACATTGGTATGCTATACATAAGAAAGATGTTTGCAACCAAAGTCGGATGAACCTGTCTTTGTTAAGTATTCCTCCATAACACCGGAGACAAAAGTGTTTGTCGCTTAGAACGTCAAGTTTCTTTGAGAAGGAATTTTTCGTGAAAAGTTAAGTGGGAGGACAATAGAACTTTGATAAGGTTAAAGGAACCTTAGCTATATGTGCAAAGTTGCGCAGCGCCGAAAAGTGTTCCGGAGGCAGCAACAATGCTCATGGCTCACGTGCCTCAAAGGTTGTGGTTACAATAGTCAAAGTTTCTATTGAAACAAGTAGGTCGGGTAAACAATCAAATACCAAGATTTGAGAGTTAAATCATTATTTGACAATGATGATCCAACTACATGCAAAGAAGCGATGATGGGCCCTGACTCCGTCAAATGGCTTGAAGCCATAAAATCCGTGATAGTTCCATACATGAGAAATCAAGCTTTGAACTTGAAGGACCCTCGAGAAAGGTGTAAGACCTTACAGTTATGTTTGGATCTATAAAGAAATAGACGTGAATATAGTCGACATGTTGGGAAAGAGTTCACAACAATGTTCAAAGGTTGTATATGACAAGATTTGATCTTTCATATTGATATTTAGTCTAGACGGATTAATGTAGCAACCACTACATATAAATTTGTTATGTGGTAGTTGAATAAACAAAACAAGTTATTCTAATAGAATTGTTACCTAGGACATGTGAGTAACATGGTCCATAGGGGTTTTGTTAATTCAAAGGATGCTAAAAGCATATGGAAACTTCAATGGTTGAAGTAAGCATCGCGGAGTTGGAATCTTCACTATGATGAAACTGTTAAAAGAGTTTAATTTCATCAGAGACAATGAAGATGCTTGCATTTGCAAGAAATTAAGTGGGAGCGCTAAGACATGTTTCTAATACATTATGTGGAAGACATATTGTTGATTGGAAATAATGTATCTTTTATTAACACATATTAAGAATTTCATCCCGATGAAAGACTTAGGCAAAACCCAAATATTTGGCATGAATAGACGCTAATATGGTTATGCCAGAAGTACATAGACGAGATATTGAATGAGTTCAATATAGAAACTACAAGAAAGTTTCTTGTCGCACAGAAAGGATTGAATGAGTTCAATATTGATGATATATTCAAATGTATTGACATTTGGTAAGTGAAACAAGATTCAAGTATAGATTGATACTTGATCACAAAGAGTATTTATATCAATCATACTGTGATGTGTACAAATCCAGATATGTCCTATGCTCTAAATGTTATGAGCATATACCAGAATGATTCATAAGATGATCATTGGACAATAGTAAGGATATTCTTATGATTTTTTGGAAGAACTAAGAATATATTGTTTGTAGAAGTGACAAATAGATGGTTGGTTCATTGTAACAGTACTACATTGATACTAGTTTTGGATGACAAAGTGCAAATTAAGTTTATCTCAATCTAAACTAAGGGTGGAACAATATGATGGAAAGTAAGTTCCATAATGGATTTGGCTGAGTTCCAAAGTTAAGACATTGTGACAGATACTACAACAAAAGGCTAAGTATATGACTGCTATTATAGCAGCTAAAGAGGGCATTTGGATCAAGTAGTTTGTTATCAAACTAGGTGTAGTTCATAGCGGGATAATACTATGAATATATATTGTACGACAATATTATCAACATGTTTTAACCCCAAAGAACTAAAGGTCTCACCAAAGGACCAAATTTATACAAAGCCATCTCATTAGAGAATGAGTGATGCGTAGAGACGCAAATACATGCAATTACACACGGACCTGGAAGTGTTAGATCCGGAGATCAGTTGACCACTAGCGAACGTGTACTTACAACACCGGAAAGCCATAGGTGTTGAATACACAAAGGTTTAAAACTAGATTATTGACTCTAGTGCAAGTGGGAGACTGTTGGAGATATGCCCAAGAGGCAATAATAAAGTGGGTTATTATCATATCTTCATACTTATGATAAATGTTTACATACCATGCTATAATTGTATTAACAGGAAACATTAATACTTGTGTGATTTGTAAACATAAAAGAGTCCCTAGTAAAGCCTCTTGTTAAACTAGCTTGTTGGTTAATATATGATCATGGTTTCCTGATCATGAACATAGAGATGTTATTAACAACAAGATCATATCATTAGGATAATGATGTGATGGACATACTCCTATAGATAAGCGTAGCATAAAGATCAAGTCATTTTAAATAGTTCAATTGCTATATGCTTTCTAATACATAGTAACCTGATTCCTTCGACCATGAGATCATGCATATCACCTTTGCCGGATGGATACTTTGATGACATCAAACACCACACCGTAACAGGGTGGCTATAAAAGTGGCATTGAGTGTTCGGAAAGTATTGGTTGAAACACATGGATCAAGAGTGGGATTTGTCCATCCATATGACGGATAGATATACTCTGGGCCCTCTCGGTGTAATGTCATCCAATTAGCTTGCAAGCATGTGACTGGCTCACAAGGGATCACATATCATGGGAACGAGAAAAGAGTACTTATCGGTAACGAGGTTGAACTAGGTATGCAGAGATACCGACGATCAAAACCTCGGATAAGTAAACTATCGTGAGACAAAGGGAAATTGGTATCGTATGTAAGTGGTTCATTCGATCGCAAAGTAATCGTAGAAATATGTGGGAGCCATATGAATTTCCAGATTCCTCTATTGGTTATTGTTCGGAGAAGTGTCTCGATCATGTCCGCATAATTCACGAACCGTAGGGAGACACACTTAAGGATTCGACGTTGTTTGAGTAGTTATGATATTATGAGAAAGAGACCGAATGTTGTTTGGAGTCTCGGATGGGATCCGGGATATCACGAGGTGATCCGGAATGGTCCGGAGAATAAGATTCATATAAGGAAAGTCCCGTTTCGGAGTTCGGAAATGATTCCGGTGTTTTCATCGGGAATGTTCTAGAAGGTTCCGGAATGTCCGGCACTCTGGAGGGGAAGGGGTACATGAATGTGTCATTACATATTGGAATGATTGCATCATGTACTAAGTGTTCTTGCTGTTCCAAATAAAGGATTAAATTGAATCCTAAAACAGAAAAGTCAAATGGCCAGTTTAAAAGTCAAACGGCTAAAACAAGAAACTTTGGGAAACAAGCAAGAGGAGGCAAAACCGACTTGGGGGAGGAGTCCCTCCTCTCCAAGCCGGCGCGCCAACCAAGGCCGACTTGGGGAGGGACTCCCTCCCCTTGGCCGGCTCCCTCCACCCATAAAAGGAGGGGCAGGGCCTCCTCCTCTAGACACACAAGTTCCTAGCCTCTAATCTAAATCCTAGCCCTAAACTCCGGTTTAGAGCTGTTTTGGTTTAGAGCTTCTAATTGCCCTAGCCTTCGGATTAGAGCCTTCTAATTGGTGTGTCTAAACCCTAGACCACTAATAGTTCTCTCTCATACTCCACCATACTCGCTCCGGCTTAAGGCGAAGCCCTGCGGGATCTCCCCTCTACTTCCGGTACCACGCCGTTGTGCTGCCGGAATCGCGAGGAGAGTGCTACAACCTCTGCTGCCTGCTGGAACAAGGGAGAGGAAGGTCTTCGTCAAGTACCGAACGTGTGACCGACTGCGGGAGCGCTGCCGGAACGCAGCGCCGAAAGGATCGTCTACGCGATTTTGAGATCGGAAAGAGTACGACTACATCATCCACGAGAATCTGCTCTCGTTAACCGCTTTGGAATCTTCGAGGGTAAGTTATTCCATCGACTCGTTGCTACAATCTAGTAGATAGATCTTGGCTTGTTTGTTTGTATGCGATAGAAATTTTTTATTTTCCATGCTACGAACCCCTACAAAAATTGGATTGGTATCGCATCCAGAGAACCATCAGTTTTATAAAGGGCTAAGGCTCATGCCTCAACATTTTCATCACCAAAATCATCAGGTGTTCGTAAACACATGTCCAAAACATTTCAATAGAATGATCCATCATTCCAAGGTTTTCATAACCATTTTCCACCAAGTATTCCTATCTAAAGTTGATCAAGTTTTATGCTTAGCACTAGAATCTACAAGTGGGAATAAGCACTGATGAGGGGTGGTAAACTAGTGGAGTTCTAACTAAGTTCAATCTCATGCCTTAGGATGACATCAAGATTATCTAGCTTAGGCCAAATTCTATGCTCTTTATGCAACCTTCACATATCTTTCTAGTATCTACCATTCTCTTAAGTAAACTCTAAGTAAGTGCTTTGATAAATAAATGAAGTATAAAGCTTGCAATTAAATCTAGGATGGTTTATCAAGTGCTATAAGCTTGCTAAGTTAATAGCTTGCATAGGTCAATTGATGTAGTAAGGTTTGCTAAATTGCAAGTGTTAGCTTGGACATTCACTAGTAGTATTAGGCTTGCATTATTTTCAATATAAGCTTGCTAAGTTAATAGCTTTCAAGTATTGGCTTGCCTTGTGCAGAGCAGTGGTTGAAGTTCTCGGCTTCTTCTTCGTAGTATCCTCCTTCCTCCTCGTATCCTTGGTCGGTACTATCGTCTATGAATAAATACGAGGTACACAATCACCAAACAATAGTTAACTACTTGCAATCATCACACACAAGGGTCCTATAGATGATCTAACATCATCACTAACATTACAAGATTAAAGCTTGGTTTAATTCCTTTTATTTTTAGAAAAGTAATTTCTACTCATTGAAAAACTACTTAAGATTTAATATTCTCCAAACCAAATATGGGATCATGTTGACACATGTCATCACCACATATTGTAGTCCATGGGAATGTGATTTAAAGTGGTGTCACAATTTAATAAGGTTTTACCCTTTTATTTTAATTAAATAAAGCGACTAGAAATGCCTATGTAGAATTCTTTTATTACTTGAACATTGTTTCTGCAAGTAAACCTATATATTTTTATATATTCTGAAAGGTATGGTTAAATGTGATTTTTGACAGTTTGAATCAACTCAAAAGCTATTATGGTTTAAATTTGAAAAATGTTTGAATGCAGAAAATCTTCTGCCTTGTTATTTTTACCATGGGTGATCTATAGATCCAAATGACTTGAAGCCAACGGGCTTGGATTCAGCATTCCCAGGCCTTTCCAACAAAATTGGTTTCATTCAATTTGGTGCACTGAATCGACCTGGGTTGATTTTTTAAACTGGGTATAGAAGTGTGTTTGAAATAAAATGGAAAAGGTTTAATTCAAATAACTGGGCTGCGCGGGAAAAGTTAACGGGCCGGCCTGCTAAGCGTGGTGCTTCCGCGGGCTGCTTAAGTGGCTGTCCCCACTCGTTAGTGAGACAGGGGATGCGAAGCGGTATGGGGCGATGTGGATCGTGCGATCTAGTTCTAATCCAACGGCTGGGAGTCATCGTCGACGTTGGGCAACGCCGGCGAGAAAGAAACCTAGCGCGGCCAGTGGGGGTTGCTGGAGGCTCACCGGGGTGCAGGCGAGGGTCGGCGGGGTGGGTGAACGATGAAGTCGACGACGGCGAACTCATGGGTGGTCGCGGCAGCTCCTGGGTGTACGAAATCGATGGCGCCCTTCTTCTCTAGAGGCGGCGGGCTCCGGTAAAATTCCGGCGATGCGCTGCTCGCCTTGCTCCGGGACTGAGGTGGGGTGGTTCTGGGTGAGAGAGGAGTGGAATGGTGTGAAGAATTCGAGCGGGGGAGTCCTCTATTTATAGTCTCGACGGTGAGACCGAACGACATGGGCAGGCGACGGTGGCGACATGGCTACGGGCTGCTAGAGGCATGGCCAGCGGTGGCGATCGCTTGGTGGTCTCCTGGCGATGCTCTATGGCTTTAATGCGCTTGTAGGGGCGGTGCGGTTTGGTCTGGAACACGCGACGCTCTGCACGGCAGAGGCGGCGTCTTCGACGGCGAGCGGTGGCTGTGCGTCACGGGGCGGCGAACGGGGATGTCTGGCGGTCTCCTAGGTCGTTGGCGATCGTGTATGCGCGCGGTGAGGGCGGCGCGCGGTCTGTGGGCTTCGGTCGAGAGTGGCGCTCTAGCGCACGCTCGGCATGGTCGCTGGCGGTCTGGGCGCGATCCGTGCGTGTGGTCTAGGGGCTGGCAGGGTTCGAGCGCTGGACAAGGAGTGGCGGTGGACGGTGGGCTGCCTCCTAGACATGTTGTTTTGGCTTGGTGCTTGCTCTGGCTAGCTAGCCATTGTCGGCTGGCAAGGGGGTGCTCGGGTTGGCATGGCATGGATCAAAGGGTAGGGGCTAGGGTTGGTCCAAGCACTGGTTGGCACTGGGGGAGACAAGGGTGATCAATGTTGAACATTGCTTAGCCCAATTACTGCTCCAAACAGTGAAGTTAGGCCAGTTTGATTTGAATCTGCCAAGTGTTTGATGAAATGGCCGCATGAATTCAAGTTTTGAATTTTGAAAAGATTTTTGGTGGGTGTGCTAGATTGGTGCTGGTGAGTCTGCAGATGCTTGGGTTTTGAAAGTTGAGCTTGTTTGAGTGGTTTTTGAAAAAGTGGGATCTTCCCATATGATAAAGATTCAATTTTGAATTGTCATTTAAACTATGCATTTGAAAGTTTCTGGATGATCACAAAGTGGGCCTTGATACTTTTTTATGAGTACATTCAAGGGGTGCAAAGATCCAGAAAAGTTTATGTTAGGTTCTGAAAGTTTGAGACAGCCAAAGTAGGCATGGGAGTTAAATTGGTCAAAGTAACCATTCCCTTATTTTATTTGTTTTGCTTTATTTGTCTTTGGGAAAAGTGTGGGAAATGTTTTAGATGATGTTTTTTTCACCTAAGAAACATTTTACAAGCAAGGAAACATACAAACAAGGTGGTTCAAAAGAATTTCAAATTCAATGCATACTCATATGCATGCATTCATAATTTTATTTAGAAAAGTTTTTGTTAACCCTAATTTTGATGATTAGAATTTGATGATCCAAGTTCAAGATTTTTGGGATGTTACACCACACCCCCTGGCCGCGCAGCCAAGCCTGGCACGTGCCTAGGGGGTGCGGCCACCCTGGGTGCCCCCTTCCTCGCTTCTTCGCCTATAAGAAGCCCCCGATACCAAAACCCTAAGTACCCGATCAATCTTCCACGAAACAGTCTGTAGCCGCTGCCACCATAGTCCCTAGATCGGGAGAATCTAAAGCTCTTCCCGGCACCCTGCCGGAGGGGACATCATCCCGGAGGCCTTCTTCATCATCATGTCAGCCTCCGGTATGAAGCGTGTGTTGGGGATATGCTATATGGGTATCCTCATAGCATGTCACCTATCTGGATAACCCGGGTGGCCCACAGTTGGTAGCATGGCCCATGGCCTGATGGGCGTCCCAGTTAGATGGATCCAGAAGGGAGGCCTATGTCAGATAAAGGAAGGCTACGGTTGGAGTCACTGACGTACCCGGAGCCTTGGAGTGCAAGATACACAAGACTAGTAATAGACGGTGTAGGACTCTGTGACCTGTCCGGTTAGGACTTTTCCCTATAACCCTAGGACCTGGAGAATATATAAGTCGGGCCTATGGGAGCCTTTAGGGCACGATAACTTACAATCTCGCACAGCGAACCAATCCCTGTAACTCGGCGTATTGCCCTTATAGTGATTTATAGCAGGAGTAGGATTCCGCCACCGTCGTGGAATCTGAACCTGGGTAAGCTGTGTTACCTCGTACCCGTCAACCGTCCGCCTTCCCCCACGTCTCTAAACACGCACTGTGAGGATCCCCTCCATGGCGTACTCGTCGGCAATACCACGATAGTTGGCGCCCATCGTGGGGCAAGAGGCTCTTCAGCGGTCGACAACCAAGATCTTCGCAGGAATCGGCGAAACCGTAGCGATCGGTCGCGTTCTCTTCTCCGGCAACATTTCGATCGTCCCTCCCGGTGAGTTCTGGATCCCAGCAAAGACGAATCCTACGCGGTGTTCGATCGTTCCTATCGGAGACATCCACCTCTTAATCGGCGAAACCGACTCGGGCACTAGTTCCCTGGGAGTCGGAGGAGCATCAAGGCCCGCACGGACCACCTACGGGCAGGATACGCTCGCGGAAGGATCGATGTCGGATCTCTCTTCGGAGTTTGCCGGCAAAGATCGGAAAAATTCAAGGCCCACCCAAACCGCCCCTGTGCAAGATATAAAGGTGGAAGATCGCTGCAAATCCACCGGCTTCGCCCGTGCGTCTGGACAGCAGAGATCCAAGTTCGTCGGCGTGGTTACCATCTTCGATCTGGCGCATTGCCTTCTAAGAGAAGACGAAAACCCCCGCAATTACCTGGCCAGGTGGCTCCGTGTACGAGCTGATCTGGCCCACTACCCCGATGATAACACTTTGTATCACTTCGTGGAAGAACTGGACCATGGCACGCTTCTCCGACATTCTTTAAGACGGCAGCAGGCAACAGGACGCCTTACCCTTGAACAGATGGTGAGAACCGTCAACAACTACGCGGAGGCTGACGCAGAAGCCCAGAAAGCGCTTGTGCTCATCGATGGAGAACCTTCAATTCAGCCACCGCCACCACCACCTCCTACCGCCATCGTCGCAGCTACACCGCCACCTCCAGTCATCGTCGCTGCTGTTGCACCTCCACCGCCTGTCATTGAGGAAGTCCTGGCACCCTCCGACTCTGTTATTGACACGCTTTATGCTGACTTCAGTGCAGATTCAGAGGAGATAGATTTGAGTCCCGAAGAGCTAGACTCCGCTATGCAGGAGATGGAGGAGGAGTACACGCGCGATGAGAAAGCCAACAATGCCGTCATGTATCGAGGGGTGTTCGTAACCATTGGGACGACGATGGATGAAGATCAACCTGGACGAGCTCCGCCTATAGCGCTGGAGAAAGGAAAGGGGCCACTTATTGCTGTTGACGATGATCGTCTAAAGGTCATGCCTCCTCCACCTAACCTAGTGCAGCAGCCGCAGGAACTCGACACCGGCCCGAGCAACAACAACACTGCAAACTTGCCGCCTCCAGCATCTACGTCTGCAGCAACCCAAGTTACTCCAGTTGATAGAGTTATGTACGCCAATCTCCTCATCGAGCCACTGACTGTTGCTCATATCCGGAACATGACCCAGCTTGACGAGAAGCGCCAGCAGCTGCTGGAGGAAGCGCAGGCCATCGCGGAGCAAGGCGCTAAGCCAGATCGAGATCTGGTCAAAGCGCAGAAGTCCATAGAGAAAGCTAGAGCAATGGAGGCCGAGTACAAGACTTTGCTACAGCATCAGAAGGCCAAGAAAGCTCCGGCTCGCGTCATCAACGATCCTGGTGTACGGCACAACCTAGGATGGGCTCCCTCCAAGCTAGCACAAGCCAAGCCATACATTGACAGTGAAGGCAAGCAGGTGATGCCCACCCCACTCCTTAACCTCGCCGTCGCCAAGACCCTTCTGGAGCAGGATAGATCACACGAGGCAGTGGAACAGGTCTATGACCTAGTAGCCAAGGCGGTAAAGCAGCAGGAAAAGGCCACCTCTCAGCGGCTTGAGTCCGACCCAGCGCTTTGCCAGTCTAACCAGTATAAGCCACCAAGGGACAGGTCTCCTCTTGATGTCGGTTCCCAGACGGGTTCATCAGAACGAAGACGGAGGGATGCACGCAACAGGAAGTATGCCATCCCCATATCCTCCAACCAGGGAGAAAAGGCCCGACCTCGTCGCCCATCGCCACCGCCCCGGTCCCCCCGACATCGCGAAGATTACAAGGCTCAACATCGTACGGATATACCCCCACCAAGGCAGTGCGGCATCGTCATCCGCGACAACACGGAGCAGACCCGTCATGACGGAGAGCGCAACCAAGGACACAGGAGCAGGTCACACCATGACCCTCCGCGTCCGACAAGCAACCAAGACAGGCATGAGGCGTTGCAAGAGGGTAACCGCCACCTCCGCCTCTATCACCACCAAGCAGTCACCATGGCGAGGAGGCCCGCGTCGTTCACTCAGCCCATCCCCTATTGACAAGAAGAAGAACCCGGAGCCGTACGATGCATGTTTGCGGATCGATAAGATCCACGAGGCCCGGGAAGGACCATACCTGGGACCGTGTTGCTTTGGACCTGCAATACGGTCCGCAACTTACCCCAAAGGTTTCCGGATTGACAAGACCATCAAGCCTATGACGGCACCGCCAAGCCAGCCACATGGTTGTAGGACTACGGCAACACAGTGGAGATTGCCGGAGGCAACCCCAACGTCGTCGTCAAGTACCTCCCGTTAATGTTGGCGGGCACGACCCGTTAATGGATCGACGACTTGCCGGAGAAATCTATCCACAACTGGATGGACTTGCAAGAAGAGTTCACCAAGAACTTTGAGGGTACATACAAGCGTCCTTGCACTATGGGCGATCTACAGCGGTGCGTGCAAGAGAAAGACGAGACATCTCGCGCCTACCTCTCCCGCTGGCTGGACATGAAGAATTCCTGCGCACGAGTGCACGCTCAGACCGCCATGGTCGCCTTCATCGATGGGTTGGAAAGGGGCACGTTGCTTCGATATAAGCTGAAGCGCTTGCAGGAAAATCACCAGCTTGACTTGAACCAGATGATTCAGTTGTCTAGTGAGTTCACAGGTGCCGCCGACGATGCTCGTGGCTCCTTGCCGGCAATGGCCGTTCCAACTCAAGCTCGGAGGAATAGCAGTACAAAGTGGAAAGCCGCTCCAGAAGAAAAGAAATCTACCGACATGGTCGTTATGACTTTTGCAGGACGAGGTGATGGCAGACAACGTGGCCGAGGAAGGGGAGTTGGTCGTGGGCAGCAACGAGGAAGTGAAACTACCTCGGCGCCGCTCCGTGTTCCCCAAACCTACAAAGAGTACCGTGATATGTCGTGCCTCGTACATCGCAACGTCAATGGCAAGGCCACCCATACCAATCGACACTGCAAGTTCGTCAACGACCTCAAGGAAGACCCGGAGTCCGGCTACAAGCAAAGTCGGAAGAACAGACCGCGAGGCAAGGGAAGGGGAAGAAGAAGGAGGAGGAGTCCAAGGATTCAAGTGACATGGACGAGGACGTCGACCCCAAGCACACCGCCAAGAGCGACGACAAGGGAAAGAACCCCTTCGCGAAGAAGGCTCCAGTCTACCACACTTTCCTTGACACCCCCACCGTCCGACAACAGAAGACCTCTCTGAGGATCCTAATGGCTACTATCCCCCCAGTTCCTCAGTACCTACGCTGGTCAGAGGTTCCAATTACTTGGGTAAGGACGAACCACCCAGACCTTATACCTACGGAGAACCAGTACGCCATGGTCATAAACCCCTTGATTGACGGCATGGAGTTCACCAAGTGTATGGTGGATAGTGGAAGCAACATCAACATCATGTACCTGGATACACTGCAGAAGATGAACTTGATGGAGGCAAACCTAAGGAGGACCAACACCATCTTCCACGGCGTAGTTCTTGGTCGGGAGGCTCGGTCCCTTGGGTGCATTAAACTTCAGGTTTCCTTTGGCGATGTTAACAATTACCGCCAAGAGCGCATGACCTTTGAGGTGGTCCCCTTCAAGAGCGTGTACCACGTCATATTCGGCCGCGACATATTCCACACGTTCATGGCCAAGCCATGATTCGTCTATAACAAACTCAAGATACCCAGACCAAATGGTGTCATCACCGTATCCGGAATCTTTACCAAGGCAAGGGACTGCGAGATCAATGAAGCAACTGTTGCAGAAGCTGTCCTCTACAGCAAAGAATTCAAAGAGATCCAGAGAAAGGTCGATGACTTAGAGATGCCCGCATCGAAGAAGCAGATCTCCGACTCCGCTCCTGCGTTCAAGGCCGCCATCAAGACCAAGCCGGTGGAACTTGTGGTAGGCGATGCCTCAAAGGTCACCGCCATTGGAACGAACCTGGATCCCAAATAGGAAAGCGCGCTCGTCGAGTTCCTCCGTGAGAATAGGGACATCTTTGCTTGGCAACCTGCCGACATGAAAGGTGTACCTAGGGAACTTGCCGAGCACAGCCTAAACATTGATCCAAATTCCAAATCAGTGAAACAACCTCTACGACGCTTTGGAGATGAGAAGAGACGCGCCATTGGCAAAGATATAGCTAGGTTACTTAAGGCTAGATTTATCCGAGAAGTCCTTCACACCCGATGGGTGGCTAATCCTGTACTTGTCCCCAAAAAGGGAACCAATGAATTAAGAATGTGCGTTGATTACATCGGCTTGAACAAAGCATGTCCCAAAGATCCATTTGCTTTGCCTCGCATTGACCAAGTCATTGAATCGATGGCTGGCTCGGAGATTTTGTGTTTTCTCGATGCATACTCAGGATACCACCAGATCAAGATGAGGAAGTCGGACCAATTGGCCACTTTGTTCACTACCCCATACGACACGTTTTGCTATGTTACGATGCCCTTTAGGCTGAAAAACGCAGGTGCTACGTACCAGCGGACAATGCAACGTTGCCTCCACGACCAAATTGGTCGGAACGTTCACGCCTATGTGGACGATATCGCGGTGATGTCTAAAAATTCAAACGACTTAATCTCCGACTTAAAAGAAACCTTTGATAATCTCCGGAAATACAACATGATGCTTAACCCTAAGAAGTGCGTCTTCAGGGTTCCAGCCAGCAAATTGTTGGGTTTCATCGTTTCCCAACGCGGAATCGAGGTCAACCCGGAGAAAATCAAGGCCATCTTAAACATAAACCGTCCGACATGCCTAAAGGACATTCAACGACTAAAAGGTTGTGTAGCAGCAGTTAGTCGGTTTGTCAGCCGACTTGGAGAGAAGGCTCTGCCGTTGTACAAGTTGCTGAAAAAGGCGGACAAATTCACGTGGACGGACGAAGTTGATGCAGCATTGAAGCAGCTCAAGGAGATTCTTTCCTCAGCTCCCATCCTTGCAGCACCCGAGCCTGGAGAGCCCCTGTTAATCTACATGGCGGCATACCGGGTAATCAGCATCATCGTCGTGGTAGAGCGGAAGGAACCAGGCTATGATCATGGAGTTCAACGACCAGTTTACTATGTGAGCGAGGTCTTGACGGAGTCCAAGCAGCGTTACCCACACTACCATAAGATAGCTTATGGAGTATTCCTTGCTTCTCGGAAGCTGAGGCATTACTTTCAGGAGCACCCAATCACAGTGGTGAGCAAGCCTCCACTGTCCGACATAATCAACAACAACAACGCTACAGGAAGGGTCGCGAAGTGGGGCATTGAACTTGCCGCCTTCGAGATCACTTACAAGAGACGCGATGCTATCAAGTCACAAGCCTTGGCAGATTTTGTTGCAGATTGGACGGAGATGCCAGATGCTACTCCGTTGCCGGAACCAGAGTACTGGGTGATGCACTTTGACGGATCAAAGCTGCTCAACGGCTCGGGGGCTGGTGTATTGCTACATTCACCAACAGGAGACAAGCTACACTACGTTCTGCAGATCCACTTCGAGGCTACAAACAACATGGCAGAGTATGAAGCACTCATTCACGGACTACGTGTAGCCAAGGATATTGGAATCAAGCGCATAATTTGCTGTGGAGATTCTGACTTGGTTGCCCAGCAGGTGGCTGGCACCTGGAATGCGCGGAATCCTATGATGGCGGCATATCGAGACGAAGTGGACGAGATAGCCAAGAGCTTCTTGGGCTACGAGGTCAAGTATGTACCTAGGGAGCAAAATGAGGCGGCTGATCTGTTGTCTAAGCTTGGATCAGGGAGCAAGAAAATTCCGCCAGGAGTTTTCCTAGAGCACCTGCACTCACCATCTGTGAAGGGAGCCGATATCGACAACCCGGCTAGAGCTGAATCTTTCGTCAACATGGTGACTAAGGTCCGTCCGGCTTGGACAAAACCGTTCATGGAATATCTCAAACACGGAACTTTGCCCGACGGCGAGGTCGAAAGACGGCAAATAGTATGACGAGCAAAGGGTTATACCATAATCAATGGGTAACTCTACAAAAGAAGCACTACTGGTGTATACCTAAAGTGTGTTTCCCAGCTATAAGGTATGGAAATCCTACGCGAAATCCATCTCGGAGATTGTGGGCATCACGCCGCTCCTCGATCGTCGGTCGCGAAAGCCTTCCGGCAAGGATTCTACTGGCTGACCGTGAAGGCGGACGCCGACTAGCTGGTTGAGACATGCATGGGATGCCAGTATTATGCCCGACAACCACATGTTCCTGCTGAAGAATTGCGAACAATACCAATAATTTGGCCGTTTGAAGTCTGGGGGCTAGACATGGTGGGACCATTACAGACGGCACCTTGTGGGTTTACGCATCTGCCTGTAGCAGTTGATAAATTCACTAAATGGATAGAAGCTAAACTCATTAGAAAGCTTGATGGGGCAACTGCCCTCAGGTTTGTCCGGGATCTAGTGGTGAGATTTGATCTCCCACATAGCATTATCACCGACAACGGCAGCAATTTGTCACTCGGAGAAGTGGAGGCTTATTGTTGGGATAAAGGCATCCGACTTGACCTTGCATTTGTGGCACACCCATAATCCAACGGTCAGGTTGAGCGAGCCAATGGATTAATTCTGCAGGGAATCAAGCCACGTCTGGAGGCACCACTACATAGAGCAGCTGGAGCCTGGGCGGAAGAATTGCCATCTGTGTTGTGGAGTTTACGAACTACACCCAACAGATCCATCGGCTACACCCCTTACTTCATGGTATATGATGCAGAAGCCATCCTGCCTTCCGACATCCTTCATGATGCACCAAGAGTTGCCGCCTACGATGAAGATGATGCTGAAGAATCCAGATGCCTAGATGTGGACCTTCTCGAGGAGGAGCGTGTTTTGGCATGCCAAAGATCCGCCATCTACCAGCAGAAGCTACGCAGCTACCATAGTCGCGGCGTTCGGCATCGCTCGTTTAAAGAGGGGGATTTGGTGCTCCGACTTAAGCAGAAGAAGTCACACAAATTATCCCTGCCATGGGAAGGACCGTTCATCATAAGCAAGGCACTACTCAATGGGTCTTACTACCTCGTTGACAATTGTGAACTGAAGGATAGACCCAACGAGGATCATAAGCGTAAGCGACGTGACCCGGATGATCACTACCCGGAGCTTGATCGGTCATGGAACATAGCACAACTACGTCCTTTTTACACTTAGCATTTTTATCTAATTGTGTACCTCTTATATGATCAATGAAATAAAGCTCTCTGGTTCACTCATATTTTTGAGTCTTTTACCTCCTTTAGTGTTCATTTTTGGATCATGTAAAACCTTTATGCACAAGTTTGCGATTGCACTTGTGAAAATTCCGCCTACGGGCGTTAGCTTAAGTTTTCTGGTCTACACGTTCTTTGTCATTTTTATGTGGATTCTGGAGTAGTGACTTTTGGCACTTATTGTCGGCGATTTTTTGCTCAGGTTATTGACGGTGCCATTTGGCATCATCACCTAGGCGCATGGTTCCGACAACGAGTCTCCCGACTCACGAAAAGTCAAGCATAAGAACCAAAGTAATGGATAAGCCAGCACTTGCTTAAAACAATATATACATGCTGGAAACTAGTTTTTGAGCAGCAGGAAATAACAACATTGTTTTCTGCCTTAAGTTACATAAACAAGTTTTTTCCGCATATGCACCAAAGATGAAACAAATATTACAAAGTTGTTCTTCATTCCTTTGGTGCAGGTGACTTGGAAGCAGCATCATCACCAGCCGGAGAACCACCCTCGAAGTCGGTGCTGTGGAGGGACTCAGAGGAACCTTGGTTGCCGCTGTCGATGGTGTTCATTAGCACAAAGACGTTGACGTCTACCAACTCGGCAACTCTGGTGTCATAGTCCGCGAGCGACGACAAGATAGATTCATTGTTAATCTCTTTGCCATCATTGTCTATGTCGGGAATGCCAAAGGTCACTGTGTCGATGTCGGCATCTTAATAGTGTGCCTTCACCATTGACAGCGCCATCCTTGCGCCAGCCCATGCACATGAAGCTTTCCAGCTTGTGATACGCTCGGCGGGCTCGTCGCAGAATCTCCGAGTACTTCACCACAGAGTCCGATGCCTTGATGTTTATCTGGAGGGGCTTGGCGATCTCCTTGGCTTGCGTAATGGCAGTGTTGATGAAGTTGCCGACAAGAACCATGCATTCCTTAGCTGGAGGAGACGATCAGGTTAAACCCATAGGAGTTGCAAATTTCGACAAGGAGCGCATGAGTTCAACAATTAAAAGTACCCAGACTACAGAAATCCAAGACGGAGAAAACTTACTGAAGATGCTGGCCTCAGCTTGCCAGAGAGTGTCCGCCAAGGATTCTTTCTCTTGATGGAGGAGTTTATACGCCTCACTATGGCGTTGATTCTGCTCATCGGCAGCTTGCTTCTGATCTTTTAAGATCGCAATCTCCTCCTTCAAGCGATTGATTTCCTCGGTGGCGGAGTCCTGCAGGGCCTTGATCGATTCCTCATGCATTTTCAGCATATCATTCCTCTCCTACTTAAGAATCTTGTTCTCGCTATCCAGCTCTTGAATGTGCTTGGATTGCTCGACAATATTCTTGGCCTTGGCGATTGTTTCTGCAAAGTCGGAGAAATCAAAGTACACACTGGGTACTCGGAGAATATGGGCACAAAACCAAGTCGGAATGCGAAAAAGAAAACAGACGCTTGCTCTTGGTGATCTGTTCCTTCAAGAAGGCAGTTTTACCCTTTTTCAGCTTCCAGGTCTGCGCATCTTCTGGTACTTGTCATTGGCCATGCCCCTCTGAGCACTCTCGTTCTGTGGAAAAAAGGCCAAAGTTCAAATGTTGTTTGGCCTGCTTGGAGCATCTATCCGGAAATTTTTGACCCAGACTCTAGGGGCTACAGCGAGAGTTTTTGACTTAATAATATGCTTAGCTTTTCTTTAAGCATCTAGTCGGAACTTATTCAGTTTTCGATTAGAGACTTGGGGGCTATAGTATAAAGTTTTTAACTCGGATATATTCTTAGCTTTTCTTTAAGCATCTAGTCGGAACTAATTCAGTTACAACTAGAGGCTTGGGGGCTACAGTATGGAAATTTATAAACACGGTGTATGCTACTCTTAAAGTATCTAGTCGGAATATTTCATTCCAACTACATGCTTGGGAGCTACAATGAGAGTTTTTCTAACTTAGTCACTCTTAGAGCATATAGATGCAAAAAACCTATGGTTTTTCCGTCAACATCCTTGGGGGCTACAGTGGGATACTCATATTAAATGCTTAAGGCAATAAAACTTACAAGTGCGATGATCTTGAGGTTTGTAGCACTCTCGGCCAGCAGCTTGCCAAAGGATTCTTTGTTTCCTTGCAAGATTTATGCTTGTCGGCGCAGCTCCTCTAGACCGCACGTCGGAGATGTCGGTGATGCACCAGGGACCAAAGCAGTGCTACCCGGTGTAAGTACCGGATAGACTATCTTTGGATAGGCTATGGTTTTCTTGGGTGCGGGGGCAGAGGTAGCTACTTCCACCACCGCCTTACCGCCACCGATGGCATCCTTAGACGGAGCTTCAGCCATTTTGTGGGCGGCACTCTCCTGCATCGCTTGCTTGCCAACGACAGCAACCTCGGTAGAGGCACCTGAGTCCACTTCCATGGCGGAAGGGCCAGACGCCTCCTTAGCTTGTGAGCTTGTCGGGGCAGACGAAGGCTTGACAGAGGGAGTGGTAGGGGCGATGGCGGGAGATGCGTCATGATGCAGCATGTCCTTGATGGTTCTAGAAGCCCCCAATTTGGAGGTCTTCTTGAGGCTGGTGGTGGCTTTCTTCCTGAAACATGCAAAATGCATAAGTACAGGAGCCAGGCAGATAAATAGACAATGTCGGAGGAAGATAAGCTTACACAAGTGGGGGTGCTTTGGCAAAGGGGATCCTAGTAACTTTTCTCTTTTCCGCCTCCAGGGCGGCGGTAGTCTTCTTGGAGGCTCCACCCTCCGTCTTCTTCTTATTGCCTCCGTCGACAGCGTCAGAGGTGGAGCTCTTCCGCTTTCGCGCCAACAGAATATCGTCGTCGGACACGACCGTGACTTCCTTCATCTTTGGATCGTAGATTTGGGCAGCCAGGTTGTCCTCCTCTAGATCGCTAAGCTGTTAAGTGAGAAGTCACCGTGTTAGATGAGACGACATTTGCAAGACAAAAGAACTGGAGTATATGTCATACACGGAAAATAAATACCTACCTTTGGGCACTTGCCGTCTACGAACATGTCGTAGGTGATGGTGAAGCCATGCTTCTTATCCTTCACCTTGACGATGTCCTTAAGGCGGAGCTTGACGGAGTCGCTCGAAAAGTTGTCCACGGAGATGTGGAGGCTATCCCTTCTGTCGCCGGTATACTCGTGCATGAGCTTCGTGCGGTGCTGCAGAGGTTGGATTCGCCTCATGAACCAGCACATGGCTAGGTCCAAGCCGGTCAAACCCGTCTCTATGAACCATTCTATCCGCCTTATGGCGCGGGAAGCATCAAGGTCGGAGGGAAGGGAGGCCTGGGATCTCCATGACGAGGCTTCAGCGGCGGCTCCGTCAACGAAGTCTGGGTACATTACTTGTCGGCCAGCCAAAGGGATATCTGGGCCATAGAAGTACGTCTGTTGCCAATTTTTGCAGGACTCGTAGCCGACGATGTCGAGGAACCGCCGGCCAGGTCGAATCTTGAAGCTTATGGTGCCGCAGTTCCTAAGTTCTTCCTTGCTAGCTCCGGCTTCACGTTTGACGGTGAAGAAGTACACAAAGAGGTCTAACCTAGGCTTTATCCCTAAGTATCCCTCGCAGAGCTCCGCGTAGTTTCTAAGCACTAAGATACTATTGGGAGAAAGATTCTGGGGCTAGACTCTATAGTGATTCAAGACGGAGAGGAAGAAGCTGGAGATGGGCAGGGAGACGCCGCGTACCAGTTGGGCTTTGAGGTACACCTTTTCTCCTGCTTGGGGAGAAGGTGTCACCTCGCCGGCCGGCGCCGCCCGCCAGGCGAGCCCCTCCGTCGCAGGGAGGTATCCCTTGGCGATAAGCTCTTGGATATCATGGTCTATGATATCCGAGTCGCGCCAGTCGCTCTTGTGCGAATCTAGCTCCTCCTCCTCCAACGGCTCCAGCGCCGCCAGATTAAGGTCGCCGCCGGTGGACTCGTTCACCGCCGATGCGGAGATGACCAGGCCCTCTAGGGGCACGACAATGGAGCTCGCCGGCTTCGCCATGGCTTCGCTTGACGCCGCCATGGAGGGAGAGGTGCTGCTGATGGCCATGGAGCAAGGTTGGGTGTGACTGGTGCAGATTGGAGGCTAGGGTTTTTTCGCGAGTTAGGCCCGGAGAGCTCGAGGGGGCACGCGCTGGTGGAAGAATATGATGCGAGGAGAATGAGGTAAAAAGTGGAAATTCCACCATGGTTACTATTTATCATCTCCAGCATCAAGATTCGTGCAGCTTGATCGGACGGCTGCCGCATAGACGACGTGTTCGCGAACGTGCTCGTAAATTTCGCCACGTCTCCAACCGTCACCACCAACGGTTTGTATCGCTCGCGCGGGAAAATCGGACATGATTACGTTCTATGCATGTGTGAGTTACGAGGCGTCGCTGACCTAAGCCTACATCGCCCTAGCTGACATAGGCAGATGAGCCTTCACATCGGAAGAATACGATGGAAGATTCAGCATTTCTCTGACTTACATATTGAAGACGGAGAAAACCTTGCAGGGTTCTTTGGGAGGACTACAAGATGTTGCTTGACGATTTGCCGACATCCATCTAGACGGAGCATTCCACATGAAGAGGCAAGACGGCGCAAGATCTCGGAGTTCTCCGGGGCTACTGTTGGGGATATGCTATATGGGTATCCTCATAGGATGTCACCTATTCGGATAACCAGGGTGGCCCATAGTTGGTAGCATGGCCCATGGCCTGCTGGGCGGCCTAGTTAGATGGATCCAGAAGGGAGTCCTATGTTGGATAAAGGAAGGCTATGGTTGGAGTCACCGACGTACCCGGAGCCTTGGAGTGCAAGATACACAAGACTAGTAATAGACGGTGTAGGACTCTGTGACCTATCCGGTTAGGACTTTTCCCTGTAACCCTAGGACCTGGCGACTATATAAGTCGGGCCTATGGGAGCCTTTAGGGCATGATAACTTACAATATCGCACAGCGAACCAATCCCTGTAACTCAGCGTATTGTCCTTATAGTGATTTATAGCAGGAGTAGGATTCCGCCACCGTTGTGGGATCTGAACCTGGGTAAGCTGTGTTACCTCGTACCTGTCAACCGTCTGCCTTCCCCCACGTCTCTAAACATGCACTGTGACGACCCCTCCATGGCGTACTCATCGGCAATACCATGACAACGTGAGTAGTTCCACCTTGGACTACGGGTCCATGTAGTAGCTAGATGGTTGTGTCTCCTTGTTTGTGCTACCATGTTTAGATCTTGTGATATCCGTTCATGATCAAGATCATCAATTTGTAATCATGCATGTTGTATTTGCAGGGATCCGATGGATATTGATATTACTATGTCAGATTGATTAATGGTTTTGTCTTATAGATTCTATCATGTCTGTGTTGTTTGTGATCTTGCATGCTCTCCGTTTCTAGTAGCTATCTTCGCCAAGTAGATGCTAGTGACTCCAAGAGGGAGTATTTATGCTTGATAGTGGGTTCATGCCTCTATTTAATCTGGTGAAGTGCAAGAAATCTCTAAGGTTGTAGATGTGTTGTTGCTACTAGGGAGAAAACAACAGTCTCTTGTTCATGGAACAAGTGGATTGTTTACCTTACACACTTTGCTTAAAGTAGTTATCCGTTGCTTGAAACTTAATACTGGAGGAGGGTCGGATGATAACCTGAAGGTGGATTACTAGTCATAGATGTAGTTGGATGGCGGTATATGTATCTTGTTGTATTGCCCAATCAAATCTCTTAGGATCATGAATGTCTAGTATTGCATTGTTATGCCTTGCTCTGTCCTGTCAATTGCCCCGCTGTAAATTTTTTACCCAGCATGCCATGTTTGTTTATCTTAAGGAAAGCACCTCTAGTGAACAATGGACCCCGGTCCAATCTTTACCATTGATACATCTTCCACTGTTACTGTTTACTTTCTGCAAACCACTATAACCTTCCACACCATACAGTTAATCCTTTGTTTTCAGCAAACCGGTGCGATTGACAACCTCACTGTTCGTTGGGGCAAAGTCTTGAGTTTGTGTTGTCCAGGTTTCCAAATTGCTAGCAACACCTTTGAGTCATTTCCTTCCTCCTACAGGTTCGATAACCTTGGTTTCTTTCTGAGGGAAAACTTGTTGCTTTGCTCATCATACATTCCTCTTGGGGTTTCCCAACAAAGCTCTACAGTGATATAAGCCACCATCAAGGTTTTCTGGTGCTGTTGCCGAGGAGGCTAAGGACGGCTTCACGAGGGGAGTCCTTCACAACCTTTCTCTTTACTTTGTTTTTGTTTTGCTTAGTTTCTTTTGCTTGGTTTTGTTTGCCTCTTTTTATCAAAAATCACAAAAAATTAGTTTTGTTTGGTTTTCTTTCTCTTATAAAACACACACAAAAAAGTAGTTCCTCCTCTAGTTGCTGTTGTTGTTGGCTTGTTCCACTTTTGCCAAAATGAACTCTGCTGAGAACACCAAGTTGTGTGAATTCAGTAGCACAAACAACAATGATTTCCTGAGTAAAACTATTTCTCCACTTGCTCCTGATGCTACCTTTTATGAAATTAAGCCTGCTTTGTTGAATCTTGTGATGAGAGAGCAATTTTCTAGTGCTAGTTCTGATGATGCTGCTTCCCACCTTAATAACTTTTTTGAACTTTGTGAGATGCAAAAGTATAAGGATGTAGATGGAGATATTATTAAGCTCAAGTTGTTTCCTTTCTCCTTGAGAGGAAAAGCTAAAGAATGGTTGCTATCCTTGCCTAGAAATAGTATTGATTCTTGGATTAAGTGCAAAGATGCTTTTATTGGAAAATACTACCCTCTTGCTAAGATTATATCCATGAGAAGTGAAATAATGAAATTTAAACAACTTGATAATGAACATCTTGCTCAAGCTTGGGAAAGAATGAAATCTTTGGTTAAGAATTGTCCCACTCATGGACTTACTGCTTGGATGATTATCCAGACTTTTTATGCAGGTTTATACTTCTCCTCAAGAAACCTGTTGGATTCAGCCGCTGGAGGTACCTTTATGACCATTACGTTGGGTGTTGTAACAAAGCTCCTTGATAATATGATGGTTAATTATTCTGAATGGCACACGGAGAGAGCTCTGTTGGGGATATGCTATATGGGTATCCTCATAACATGTCACTTATCCGGATAACCCGGGTGGCCTATAGTCGGTAGCATGGCCTATGGCCTGCTGGGTGGCCTAGTTAGATGGATCCAGAAGGGAGGCCCATGCCGGATAAAGGAAGGCTACGGTGGAGTCACCAACGTACCCGGAGCCTTGGAGTGCAAGATACACAAGACTAGTAATAGACGGTGTAGGACTATGTAACCTGTCCGGCTAGGACTTTTCCCTGTAACCCTAGGACCTGGCGACTATATAAGTTGGGCCTATGGGAGCCTTTATGGCACAACTTCAGACAACCTAGTGTTGACTACGACGCACCTCACGCAGCGAACCAATCTCTGTAACTCGGCGTATTTCCCTTATAGTGATTTATAGCAGGAGTAGGATTCCGCCACCGTTGTGGGATCTGAACCTGGGTAAGCTATGTTACCTCGTACCTGTCAACCGTCCGCCATCCCCCACTTCTCTAAACACGCACTGTGAGGACCCCTCCATGGCGTACTCGTCGGCAATACCACGACAAATGGCGCCCACCGTGGGGCAAGAGGCGCTTCAGGATCTTTAGCGTGCGAGGACCAAGATCTTTGCGGGAATCGGCGAAACCTTAGCCATTGGTCACGTTCTGTTCTCTGGCAACGCTCCGATCGTCCCTCCCGACGAGTTCTGGATCCCGGCAAAGACGAACCCTACGCGGTGTTCGATCGTTCCTATCGTAGACATCCACCTCTTCATCGGCGAAACCGACTTGGGCACTAGTTCCCTGGGAGTCGGAGGAGCATCAAGACCCGCACGGACCGCCTACGGGCTAGATACGTTCGTGGAAGGATCAATGTCGGATCTCTCTTCGGAGTTTGCCGGCAAAGATCGGAAAGCACCAAGGGCTGCACGGACCGCCTACAGGCAGGATACGTTTGCGAAAGGATCAATGTCGGATCTCTCCTCGGAGTTTGCCGGCAAAGATCGAAAAAACTCAAGGCCCACCCAAACCGCCCTTGTGCAGGATATAACGGTGGAAGATCGCTGCAAATCCGACGGCTTCGTCCGTGCGTCTGGACAGCAGAGATCCAAGTTCGTCGGCGTGGTTACCATCTTCGATCTGGCGCGCTGCGTTCAGAGAGAGGGTGAAAAACCCCGCGATTACCTGGCCAGGTGGCTCCGCATACGAGCCGATCTGGCCCACTACCCCGATGATAACGCTTTGTATCACTTCGTGGAAGGACTGGACCGTGGTACACTTCTCCGAGATTATTTAAGACGGCAGCAGGCAACAGGACGCCTTACCCTTGAACAGATGGTGAGCACCGTCAACAGCTACGCGGAAGCTGACGCAGCAGCCCAGATGGAGCTTGCGCTCAGAGACGGAGAACCTCCTATTCAGCAGTCGTCGCCATCGCCTCCCGCCGCCATTGTCGCAGCAGCACCACCACCTCCAGTCATCGTCGAACCCGTTGCACCTCCACCTCCCGTCATCGAGGAAATCCTGGCACCCTCCGACTCTGTCATTGACGCGCTTTATGCTGATTTCAGTGCAGATTCAGAGGAGATAGACTTCAGTCCAAAAGAGCTAGACTCCGCTATGCAGGAGATGGAGGAGGAGTACTCGCGTGACGAGCAAGCCAACAACGCCGCCACGTCTCAAGGGGTGTTCGTCACCATTGGGACGGCGATGGATGAAGATCAACCCGGACGAGCTCCGCCTACGGCACTAGAAAAGTGGAAGGGAACACTTATTGCTACTGATGATGATCGCGCAAAAGTCATGCCTCCTCCGCCTAACCCAGTGCAGCAGCCGCAGGAACTCGGCACCGGCCCGAGCAACAACAACACCGCAAACTTGCCGCCTCCGGCATCTACATCTACAGCATCCCGAGTTACTCCAGTTGATAAAGTGATGTACGGTAATCTCCTCGTCGAGCAACTAACCGTTGCTCATATCCGGAACGTGACCCAGCTTGACGAGAAGCGCCAGCAGCTGCTGGAGGAAGCGTAGGCCATGGCGGAGCAAGGCACTCAACTAGTTCGATATCTGGTCAACGTGCAGAAGTCCATAGAGAAAGCTAGAGCAATGGAGGCCGAGTACAAGACTTTGCTGCAGCAGCAGAAGGCTAACAAAGCTCCGGCTCGCGTCATCAACGATCCTGGTGTACGGCGCAACCTAGGATGGGCTCCCTCGAAGCCGGCATAGGCCAAGCCATACATTGACAGTGAAGGCAAGCAGGTGATGCCCACCCTACTCCTTAACCTCGCCATCGCCAAGACCCTTCTGGAGCAGGATAGATCACCGGAGGCAGTGGAACAGGTCTATGACCTAGTGGCCAAGGTGGTGAAGTAGCAGGAAAAGGCCACCTCTCAGAGACTTGAGTCTGGCCCAGCGCTCTACCAATCTATCCAGTACAAGCCGCCGACATATCTCCTCTTGATGTCGGGTCCCAGACGGGCTCATCAGAACAAAGACGGAGGGATGTGCGCAACAGGAAGGATGCTATCCCCATATCCTCCGATCACAGAGAAAAGGCCCGACCTCATCGCCCATTGCCACCACCCCGAATCCCCCGACATCGCGAAGATTACAAGGCTCACCATCGTACGGATATGCCCCCACCAAAGCAGTGTGGCATCGTCATCCGCAACAACGCAGAGCAGACCCATCATGATGGAGAGCGCAACCACGGGCACAGGAGCAGGTCACACCACGACCCTCCACGTCCGACAAGCAACAGTGACAGGCGTGAGGCGTCGCAGGAGGGTAACAGCAAGAAGGCTAACCCACCGCCACCTCCGCCTCCGTCACCGCCAAGCAGTCACCATGGCGGAGGAGGCCCGCGTCGTTCACGCAGCCCATCCCCTGTTGACAAAAAGAAGACAAACCCGGAGCCATACGATGCACGTTCGCGGATCGATAAGATCCACGAGGCCCGGGAAGGACCATACCTGGGACCACATTGTTTTGGACCTGCAATACGGTCCGCAACCTACCCCAAAGGTTTCCGGATTGACAAGACCATCAAGCCCTATGAAGGCACCGCCAAGCCAGCCACATGGTTGCAGGACTACGGCAACGCGGTGGAGATTTCCGGAGGCAACCCCAACGTCGCTGTCAAGTACCTCCCATTAATGTTGGCGGGCACGGCCCGTCAATGGATCGACGACTTGCCGGACAAATCTATCTACAACTTGCTGGACATGCAAGAAGCGTTCACCAAGAACTTTGAGGGTACATACAAACGTCCCTGCACTGTGGGCGATCTACAGCGGTGCATGCAAGAGAAAGACGAGACATCTCGCGCCTACCTCTCCTGGTGGCTGGATATGAAGAATTACTGCGCAGGAGTGCACGCTCAGACCGCCATGGCCACCTTCATCGATGGGTTGGAAAGAGGCACGCTGCTCCGACATAAGCTGAAGCGCTTGTAGGACAATCACCAGCTTGACTTGAATCAGATGATTTGGTTGGCTAGTGAGTTCGCAGCAGCCAACGATGATGCTCGTGGCTCCTTGCCGGCAACAGCCGTTCCAACTCAAGCTCGGAGGAACAGCAGTACAAAGCGTAAAACCGCTCCAGAAGAAAATCAATCTACCTACATGGTCGCCATGACTTTTGCAGAGGGAGGAGGAGTCCAAAGGATTCAAGTGACATGGACAAACATGTTGACCCCAAGCACGCCGCCAAGAGTGACGACAAGGGCAAGAACCCCTTCGCAAAGAAGGCTCCAGTCTACCACACTTTCCTTGGAACCCCCACCGTCCGACAACATAAGACCTCTCTGAGGATCCTGATGGCCACTCTCCCCCCAGTTCCCCAGTACCTGCGCTGGTCGGAGGTTCCAATAACTTGGGACAGGACGGACCACCCAGACCTTATACCCACGGAGAACTAGTACGCCATGGTCATCAACCCCTTGATTGACGGCGTGGAGTTCACGAAGTTTATGGTGGATAGTGGAAGCAGCATCAACATCATGTACCTGGATACACTGCAGAAGATGAACTTGACGGAGGCAAACCTAAGGAGGACCAACACCATCTTCCATGGCGTAGTTCCTGGTCGGGAGTCTCGGTCCCTTGGGTGCATTACACTTCAGGTTGCCTTTGGCGATGTTAATAATTACCGTCAAGAGCGCATGACCTTCGAGGTGGTCCCCTTCAAGAGCGTGTACCACGTCATATTCGGCCACGACATATTCCACACGTTCATGGCCAAGCCATGCTTCGTCTACAACAAACTCAAGATACCCGGACCAAACGGTATCATCACCGTATCCGGAAGCTTTACCAAGGCAAGGGACTGCAAGATCAAATGAAGCAGCTGTTGCAGAAGCTGTCCTCTATAGCGAAGAATTCAAAGAGATCCAGAGCAAGGTCGATGACTCAGAGATGCCTGTGTCGAAGAAGCATATCTCCAACTCCGCTCCCGCGTTCAAGGCCGCCATCGAGACCAAGCCGATGGAACTTGTGGTAGGCGATGCCTCCAAGGTCACCGCCATTGGAACGGACCTGGATCCTAAATAGGAAAGCGCGCTCGTCGAGTTCCTCCATGAGAATAGGGACATCTTTGCCTGGCAACCAGCCGACATGAAAGGTTTACCTAGGGAACTTGCCGAGCACAGTGTAAACATTGATCCAAAATGTCAACCAGTGAAACAACCTCTACGACGCTTTGGAGATGAGAAGAGACGCGCCATTGGCAAAGAGATAGCTAGGTTACTTAAGGCTAGATTTATGCGAGAAGTCCTTCACACCCAATGGGTGGCCAATCTTGTACTTGTCACCAAAAAGGGAACCAATGAATTAAAATGTGCGTTGATTACATCGGCTTGAAAAAAGCATGTCCCAAAGATCCGTTTGCTTTGCCTCGCCTTGACCAAGTCATTGACTCGACGGCTGGCTCGGAACTTTTGTGATTTCTCGATGCATACTCGGGATACCACCAGATCAAGATGAGGAAGTCGGACCAATTGGCCACTTCGTTCACTACCCCATACGGCATGTTTTGCTATGTCACGATGCCCTTTGGGCTGAAAAACGCAGGTGCTACGTACCAGCGGACAATGCAATGTTGCCTCCACGAACAAATTTGTCGGAATGTTCACGCCTATGTGGACGATATCGCGGTGATGTCTAAAAAGTCAAATGACTTAATCTCCGACTTAAAAGAAACCTTTGATAACCTCCGGAAATACAACATGATGCTCAACCCTAAGAAGTGCGTCTTCGGGGTTCCAGCCGTCAAACTGTTGGGCTTCATCCTCTCCCAACGTGGGATCGAGGTCAACCCGGAGAAAATCAAGGCCATCTTAAACATAAACCGTCCGACATGCCTAAAGGACATTCAACGACTAACAGGTTATGTTGCAGCAGTTAGTCGGTCGTCAGCCGACTTGGAGAGAAGGCTCTGCCGCTGTACAAGTTGCTGAAGAAGGCGGACAAATTCACATGGACGGACGAAGCAGATGCAGCATTGAAGCAACTCAAGGAGATTCTTTCCTCAGCGCCCATCCTTGCAGCACCCGCGCCTGGAGAGCCCCTATTAATTTACATGGCGGCAACCAACCGGGTTATCAGCATCGTCGTCGTGGTAGAGCGGAAGGAACCAGGCTATGAGCACGGAGTTCAATGACCAGTTTACTATGTGAGCGAGGTCTTGACGGAGTCCAAGCAGCGTTACCCACACTACCAAAAGATAGATTATGGAGTATTCCTTGCTTCTCGGAAGATGAGGCACTACTTTCAGGAGCACCCAATAACAGTGGTCAGCAAGACTCCAATGTCCGACATTATCAATAACAGCGACGCTACATGAAGGGTCGCGAAGTGGGGCATTGAACTTGCCTCCTTCGAGATCACTTACAAGAGACGCGATGCTATCAAGTCACAAGCCTTGTCGGATTTTGTTGCAGATTGGACGGTGATGCCAGATGCTAATCCGTTGTCGGAACCAGAGTACTGGGTGATGTACGGATCAAAGCTGCTCAACGGCTCGGGGGCTGGTGTATTGCTACAGTCACCAATAGGAGACAAGCTACACTACGTTCTGCAATTCCACTTCGAGGCTATAAACAACATGGCGGAGTATGAAGCACTCATTCACGGACTACGTGTAGCCAAGGATATTGGCATCAAGCGCATAGTTTGCTATGGAGATTCTGACTTGGTTGCCCAGCAAGTGGCTGGCACCTGGAATGCGCGGAACCCTATGATGGCGTCATACCGAGACGAAGTGGACGAGATAGCCAAGAGCTTCTTGGGCTACGAAGTCAAGTATGTACCTAGGGAACAAAACAAGGCGGCGGATCTGCTGTCTAAGCTTGGATCAGGGCGCAAGCAAATTCCGCCAGGAGTTTTACTAGAGCACCTGCGCACACCGTCCGTGAAGGGGGCCTACATCGACAACCCGGATAGAGCTGACTCTTTCGTCAACATGGTGACTAAGGTCCCTCCGGCTTGGACAAAACCGTTCATGGAATACCTCGAACACGGAACTTTGCCCGACGACAAAGTCGAAAGACGGCAAATAGTACGACGAGCAAAGGGTTATACCATAATCAATGGGCAACTCTACAAAAGGAGCACTACTGGTGTATACCTAAAGTGTGTTTCCCAGCTAGAAGGTATGGAAATCCTACGCGAAATCCATCTCGCAGATTGCGGGTATCACGCCGCTCCTCGATCGTTGGTCGCGAAAGCCTTTCGGCAAGGATTCTACTGGCTCACCGCTTAGGCGGACACCGACAAGCTGGTTGAGACCTGCATGGGATGCCAGTATTATGCCCGACAACCACATGTTCCTGCTGAAGAACTGCGAACAATACCAATAACTTGGACGTTTGCAGTCTAGGGGCTAGACATTGGGACCATTACAAACGGCACCCTGTGGGTTTACGCATCTGCTTGTAGCAGTTGCTAAATTCACTAAATGGATAAAAGCTAAACCCATTAGAAAGCTTGATGGGGCAACTGCCCTCAGGTTCATCCGAGATCTAGTGGTGAGATTTGGTCTCCCACACAGCATTATCACCGACAACGGCAGTAATTTATCACTCAGAGAAGTGGAGGCATATTGTTGGGAGAAAGGCATCCGACTTCATCTTGCTTCTGTGGCACACCCACAATCCAATGGTCAGGTTGAGCGAGCCAATGGATTAATTCTGCAGGGAATCAAGCCACGTCTTGAGGCACCGCTACATAGAGCAGCTGGAGCCTAGGCGGAAGAATTGCCATCTGTACTGTGGAGTTTACGGACTACACCCAACAGATCCACCGGCTACACCCCTTATTTCATGGTATATGGAGCAGAAGCCATCCTGCCTTCCGACATTCTTCACGATGCACCAAGAGTTGCCGCCTACGACGAGGATGACGCTGAAGAATCGAGACACCTAGATTTGGACCTTCTCGAGGAGGAGCGCGTTTTGGCATGCCAAAGATCCGCCATCTACCAGTAGAAGCTACGCAGCTACCATAGTCGCCGCGTTCGGCATCGCTGGTTTATAGAGGAGGATTTGGTGCTCCGACTTAAGCAGAAGAAGTCGCACAAACTATACCCGCCATGGGAAGGACCGTTCATCATAAGCAAGGCGCTACTCAATGGGTCTTACTACCTTGTTGACAATCGTGAACTAAAGGATAGACCCAACGAGGATCATAAGCGTAAGCGACGTGACCCGGATGATGACTACCCGGAGCTTGATCGGCCATGGAACATAGCACAGCTACGTCCTTTTTACACTTAGCATTTTTTATCAAATTGTGTATCTCTTATATGATCAATGAAATAAAGCTCTCTGGTTCACTCATATTTCTGTGTCTTTTACCTCCTTTAGTGTTCATTTTTGGATCATGTAAAATCTTTATGCACAAGTCTTGCGTTTGCACTTGTGAAAATTCCGCCTACGGGCGTTAGCTTAAGTTTTCTGGTATACACGTTCTTTGTCGTTTTTATGTGGATTCTGGAGTAGTGACTTTTTGAAGGGTTTCGCGGCATAGTAAATCAAAATTTTCTACGGATGCGAACAGAGGGAAGCCAAGATCTAATCTAGGAGATGCAAACAACGAGAGAGATTAGATTAGATATTCATACCCTTGAAGATTCGCACAGCGGAACGTTCGTCGGAACGTGGGTGATGTAGTCGTACTCGCTTCTCCTCCTCGCGATCCGATCCGATCAAGCACCACAAGTGGCGATGCCTCCGTGAGATGCACACGTGCGGCACCTCGACGTCTCCTCCTTCCTTGGTCCAGCAAGTATGGTGGAGAGATGGGTTGGATCTACAATGCGACGACGCGGTGCAATTGGTGGAGAATTTCTGCAGCAGGGCTTCGCCTACAAGCAGTCGGGAGGGAGAGAGGAGGGCAGCAGGGCGGCTAGGGTTGGAGGGGAAGGTGTAGGGGGTTGGTGCGCCCCCAGCCCTCTATATATATAGGGGTGGGCGCAGCCCTAGCCCCTCCCCCAAGCCAAGGCCGGCGGCCCCAAGGAGGAAGAGTGGGGGGCAAGGAAACCCCCCTTCTAGAAGCTCTACCTAGAGTTTAAACCTCTCTTGGCCGGCTGGGCCCTATGGGGCCTTGTGCCCCTGGCCCAATGCGGCCAGGGCACTCCCTCATAGGCCCATGCCCCCTCCCGGAAGGTGGGGCCACGTGTTGGAGATATGCCCAAGAGGCAATAATAAAGTGGTTATTATCATATCTTCACACTTATGATAAATGTTTACATACCATGCTATAATTGTATTAACAGGAAACATTAATACTTGTGTGATTTGTAAACATAAAAGAGTCCCTAGTAAAGCCTCTTGTTAAACTAGCTTGTTGGTTAATATATGATCATGGTTTCCTGATCATGAACATAGAGATGTTATTAACAACAGGATCATATCATTAGGAGAATGATGTGATGGACATACTCCTATAGATAACCGTAGCATAAAGATCAAGTCATTTCAATAGTTCAACTGCTATATGCTTTCTGATACATAGTAACCTAATTCCTTCGACCATGAGATCATGCATATCACCTTTACCGGATGGATGCTTTGATGTCATCAAACACCACACCGTAACAGGGTGGCTATAAAGGTGGCATTGAGAGTTCAGAAAGTATTGGTTGAAACACATGGATCAAGAGTGGGATTTGTCCATCCATATGACGGATAGATATACTCTGGGCCCTCTCGGTGAAATGTCATCCAATTAGCTTGCAAGCATGTGACTGGCTCACAAGGGATCACATATCACGGGAACGAGAAAAGAGTACTTATCAGTAACGAGGTTGAACTAGGTATGCAGAGATACCGATGATCATAACCTTGGATAAGTAAACTATCGTGAGACAAAGGGAAATTGGTATCGTATGTAAGTGGTTCATTCGATCGCAAAGTAATCGTAGAAATATGTGGGAGCCATATGAATTTCCAGATTCCTCTATTGGTTATTGTTCGGAGAAGTGTCTCGATCATGTCCGCATAATTCACGAACCGTAGGGAGACACACTTAAGGATTCGACGTTGTTTGAGTAGTTATGGTATTATGAGAAAGAGACCGAATGTTGTTCGGAGTCTCGGATGGGATCCGGGATATCACGAGGTGATCCGGAATGGTCCGGAAAATAAGATTCATATAAGGAAAGTCCCGTTTCGGAGTTCGGGAATGATTCCGGTGTTTTCATCGGGAATGTTCTAGAAGGTTCCGGATTGTCCGGCACTCCGGGGGGGGGGGAGGCTACATGAATGTGTCATTACATATTGAATGATTGCATCATGTACTAAGTGTTCTTGCTGTTCCAAATAAAGGATTAAATTGAATCCTAAAACAGAAAAGTCAAATGGCCAGTTTAAAAGTCAAACGGCTAAAACAAGAAACTGTGGGAAACAAGCAAGAGGTGGTTGGAACCGACTTGGGGGAGGAGTCCCTCCAAGCCGGCGCGCCAACCAAGGCCGACTTGGGGAGGGACTCCCCTCCCCTTGGCCGCCCCTCCCACCTATAAAAGGAGGGGCAGGGCCTCCTCCTCTAGACACACAAGTTCCTATCCTCTAATCTCCTTTTTAGAGCCGTTTTGGTTTAGAGCTTCTAATTGCCCTAGCCTTCGGTTTAGAGCCTTCTAATTGGTGTGTCTAAACCCTAGACCACTAAATAGCTCTCTCTCATAATCCACCATACTCGCTCCGGCTTAAGGCGAAGCCCTGTGGGATCTCCCCTCTACTTCCGGTACCACGCCGTTGTGCTGCCGGAATCGCGAGGAGAGTGCTACAACCTCCGCTGCCTGCTGGAACAAGGGAGAGGAAGGTCTTCGTCGAGTACCGAACGTGTGACCGACTGCGGGAGCGCTGCCGGAACGTGGCGCCAGAAGGATCGTCTACGCGATCTTGAGATCGGAAAGTGTACGACTACATCACCCACGAGAATCTGCTCTCGTTAACCGCTTTGGAATCTTCGAGGGTGGGTTCCTCTATCGACTCGTTGCTACAATCTAGTAGATAGATCTTGGCTTGTTTGTTTGCATGCGGTAGAAATTTTTTGTTTTCCATGCTACGAACCCCTACAGTGGTATCAGAGACGTGTCTATATGTAGATCTGTTGCACGAGTAGAACACAATGGTCATTGTGGGCGTTGATACTTTTATTGTCGATTGCTTCTTGTGTACTTTGCATCTTGCGGTATGTTGGGATGAAGCGGCCCGGGCTAACCTTACATGACATCGGTCATGAGACTTGCTCCACGCTTGACATGCAACTTGTATTGCATAAGTGGCTTTTGCGGGTGCCTGTTTCTCCTAGCATAGTATAGATCCAATTCACAACGGGTGATTAACAATACTTGTGTCAATGTTGTGGTTCTTGTTCGTAAGTTAGAACGACACTTATAGAAAGCCCCAAACCACGTAAAACATGCAAAGAAAGTAGAGGCGTCTAACTTTGTTTTGCAGGGGTGTGCAGTGATGTGATATGGCCATGATTGTGATTATATATGATGTATGCAATGTTCCTTATTGTAAGTTGGCAACCGGCAGGAGCCATATGGTTGTCTTTAATTTATGTTAAGACCTGCGTGTCTATTCAAAGTAGTTGTAATAGTTGAAGCCGGTGGACGACAACCATGGAGAAGCGTCATTGACCTTGATGCAATGCCGGTGATGATGGAAATCATGTTCATGCTTGAAGATGGAGATCGGAAGAACAAAGAAGAAAGGCCATATCATATCACATATTATGAATTGCATGTGATGTTAATCCTTTATGCATCTTGTATTGCTTAGTATACGACGGTAGCATTATAAGATGATCCCTCATGCACATGAATTTCAAGTCATAAAGTGTTCACCCTTAGTTAGCACCGTTGCTAAAGCTTGTTGTTTCGAAGCACCACGTTATGATTGGGAGTGTTAGATTCTGCAAGTGTATACAACGTGAGCAAGCCAGATTTGCTCATGCGGAAACCAAGGTTTGATCTTGACGAGCCTAGCATGTACAAACATGGTCTCAGGAACATGGATTACCGAAAGGTAGAGCATGAGTCATATAGTAGATATGATGAACATGTTGATTGTTCGCCATTGAAGCTATATAAACTCTCGTGATGATCGGTTTTGATGTGGTGGATTTGGTTCGTGTGATCACTAAAACAATGTGAGGGATATTGTTTTGAGTGGGAGTTCACCTAGATTAATTTAATTATTAATTAGAACTCAATTTATCATAAACTAAATCAAAGTGAATTTTCATAGTTGTTGTAGTCATTGGCATCCGTTTACCACCTTGCGCTTAGTTATAATTGAGATGATAGAACTATAGAATTCTAGTTAGTTACTTTACGAACTGGTATCGTATTGTTTTGAAGTGTTAATCTAAAGTTTAAAAGTCCTATTGTAAACTTTCAGTAAGTTCCGGTTACTCCATGAAGTTTAATAATTAGTATTAAATCAAGAGTAACAATTCCAATTGTTAGTATATAAGTATCATGTTTGTCTCCATGATTCTTGATATTCAAAGGATTGTCTTAATATCAAGGTTATCTAGGATCTGAAAGAGTTGTTTCAGAAACCATGATGTGTGGAAGATATTGTGATATCTGAAACGAAGTTTTGGTTGCAACATGATAGAGTATAATATGGCAAAGTTCATGTTCTCATATTTTGATGAGAATTTGCAAAGGGTTGTAGACACTTGTTGTCCTAATCCTCCAAAAGGTTTTGGAAAGCAACATTATACTCGTAATTCATCGTTATAAGCTAAAGGTAGTTTGATCATGGACGATTCCATGATAAGGATGAATATTTGATGTAGGTAAAATGTTTACTACACCAAGAGATTACTAAATAAAGGAATTTGAAAGAACACCAAACATTTGATGATGGTGATCTACTTCAAAGTGCAAGTCCAAAGACATTGGTATTTAACTATACATGTTTTGGACTATGTGTCATATGTATGACTCCACTATTGATGTTGATAGATTCTTTCAAATAGAAAAGGAAATATTGAAAGAAAATCTCATAAGTATATGGCAGAAAGTAAAAGACTTGAATTGTTCAGCTTAAGTATATAGATGATATACATGTTATGGCTATATTCTTTGCTTATTAAACAATGTGGTTCTCAAGTATTTGATACTGAATTTGTTGGTGTGAATCGTCATACGAAACAACACAATTCATGAACTAGAATGGCCTAAGTAACTAGCAAAAGAATATGTGATGATGTTCATCGAGAACAAATAAAGGGTTATTGTGTTGCTCGTTAAACATCAAAGTTTGCCTTCAAGATTTGTTTTATCAGGTATTATGAGAACAAAAGGGTTGTTCAAATAATTGCCGTAATCCATAAAAGATGGATTCGCAAATCTCGTTGGAGACATCACATCCATAAAACTAGTGCTAAAGATGTCGAAAGACAAATTGATTGAAATATCACTTAGGAAGTGATATCGCCGTTTAAATTATATTGGAAAGAAAACATGAAGAAACTCCATGTGGATGGAATTTTGGAGTCTTTTGATTTTTGATCAAATGACGCTTGTGAAACTTTCCTAGAGATAATTGAAACTTCGTTCATAGGCCAAAAGGGAACGAAAGACTAGCTTATTGGAACTTGTACATATTGTTGTACGAAATCCATTATGTGTAGTCAAGAGCGATGGATTTCAACTTCATATGTTTTCTCCGAAAATTTGAGTGAATATATGAATATTTACTTAATAAGGATAAAGTATGAAACACTTGAAAAGTTCAAAGACTTTCAAGATGAAGTGCAAAATCATTGTAACAAGAATACGAATAGTTTATGATAAGATCATAAAGGAAGATATTTAAGTTACAAGTTTAGCATAATACCTAAGATTTAAGGAATCGTTCCGTGGATTTGCATTTCCGAAACACCATAAGAGTATGGAGCGTTCGAGATATGTAATTAAACCTTGTTTGACATGGTAAGATCGAAGGTGTAATTCATAAAACTGTCATTATATTTTAACGATTAAAAGCTTTAGAGATTACCGTTTTTCCACTGAAAAGAGCTCCATCATAATCCGTTGAAATGACACCATATAAAGTTATGGTTTGGGATAAAACCCAAGTTGTCCTTTCTTAAACATTGGTATGCTATGCATAAGAAAGATGTTTGCAACCAAAGTCGGATGAACCTGTCTTTGTATGTTATTTCGAATGACTGTTAAGTAATCCTCCATAACATCGGAGACAAAAGTGTTTGTCACTTAAAACGTCAAGTTTCTTTGAGAAGGAATTTTTCGTGAAAAGTTAAGTGGGAGGACAATAGAACTTTGATAAGGTTAAAAGAACCTTAGCTATATGTGCAAAGTTGCGCAGCGCCGAAAAGTGTTCCGGAGGCAGCAACAATGCTCATGGCTCACGTACCTCAAAGGTTGTGGTCACGGAGATCCAAGTTCCTATTGAAACAAGTAGGTCGGATGAACAATCAAATACCAAGATTTGAGGGTTGAATCATTATTTGAGAATAATGAACCGACTACATGAAAAGAAGCGATGATGAGCCCTGACTCCGTCAAATGGCTTGAAGCCATAAAATCCGTGATTGTTCCATACACGAGAAATCAAGTTTTGAACTTGAAGGACCCTCGAGAAAGGTGTAAGACCTTACAGTTGTGTTTGGATCTATAAATAAATAGACATGGATGTTGCACATCTATGAAATAGTCGACATGTTGGGAAAGAGTTCACAACAATGTTCAAAGGTTGACTATGACAAGATCTGATCTTTCATAGCGATATTTAGTCTAGACGGATTAGTGTAGCAACCACTACATATAATTTTATTATATGGTAGTTGAATAAACAAAACAAGTTCTTCTAATAGAAGGGTTACCTAGGACATGTGCATAACACGGTCCATAGGGTTTTGTTAATTCAAAGGATGCTAAAAGCATATGCAAACTTCAATGGTTAAAGTGATCATCGCGGAGTTGGAATCTTCACTATGATGAAACTGTTAAAAGAGTTTAATTTCATTAGAGACAATGAAGATGCTTGCATTTGCAAGAAATTAAGTGGGAGCGCTAAGACATATTTCTAATACATTATGTAGGAGACATATTGTTGATTGGAAGTGATGTATCTTTTTATTAACACAAGATAAGAATTTCATCCCGATGAAAGACTTAGGCAAAACCCAAATATTTGGCATCAATAGACGCTAATATGGTTGTGCCAGAAATACATAGACGAGATATTGAATGAGTTCAATATAGAAACTACAAGAAAAGGTTCTTGTCGCATAGAAAGGATTGAAAGAGTTCAATGTTGATGATATATTCAAGTGTATTGACATTTGGTAAAGTGAAACAAATAATCAAGTATAGATTGGTACTTGATGTATGAAATCACAAAGAGTATTTATATCAATCATACTGTGTTATGTACAAATCCAGATATGTCCTATGCTCTAAATGTTGTGAGCATATACCAGAATGATTCATAAGATGATCATTGGACAATAGTAAGGATATTCTTATGATCTTTTGGAAGAACTAAGAGTATAATATTTGTAGAAGTGACAAATAGATGGTTAGTTCATTTTAAAAGTACTACATTGATACTAGTTTTGTCACAAAGTACAAATTAAGTTTATCTCAATCTAAACTAAGGGTGGCACAATATAATGGAAAGTGAGTTCCATAATGTATTTGGATGAGTTCCAAAGTTAAGACATTGTGACAGATACTACAACAAAAGGCTAAGTATATGACTGCTATTATAGCAGCAAAAGAGGGCATTTGTGTCAAGTAGTTTGTTATCAAACTAGGTGTAGTTCACAGAGGGATAATACTATGAAGATATATTGTGCGACAATATTACCAACATGTTTTAAACCCAAAGAACTAAAGGTCACACCGAAAGACCAAATTTATACAAAGCCATCTCATTAGAGAATGAGTGATGCGTACAGACGCAAAGACATGCAATTACACACGGACCTGGAAGTGTCAGATCCGGAGATCAGTTGACCACTAGCAATCGTGTACATACAACACCGGAAAGCCATAGGTGTTATATACACAAAAGATTGAAACTAGATTATTGACTCTAGTGCAAGTGGGAGACTGTTGGAGATATGCCCAAGAGGCAATAATAAAGTGGTTATTATCATATCTTCACACTTATGATAAATGTTTACATACCATGCTATAATTGTATTAACAGGAAACATTAATACTTGTGTGATTTGTAAACATAAAAGAGTCCCTAGTAAAGCCTCTTGTTAAACTAGCTTGTTGGTTAATATATGATCATGGTTTCCTGATCATGAACATAGAGATGTTATTAACAACAGGATCATATCATTAGGAGAATGATGTGATGGACATACTCCTATAGATAAGCGTAGCATAAAGATCAAGTCATTTCAATAGTTCAACTGCTATATGCTTTCTGATACATAGTAACCTAATTCCTTCGACCATGAGATCATGCATATCACCTTTACCGGATGGATGCTTTGATGTCATCAAACACCACACCGTAACAGGGTGGCTATAAAGGTGGCATTGAGTGTTCAGAAAGTATTGGTTGAAACACATGGATCAAGAGTGGGATTTGTCCATCCATATGACGGATAGATATACTCTGGGCCCTCTCGGTGAAATGTCATCCAATTAGCTTGCAAGCATGTGACTGGCTCACAAGGGATCACATATCACGGGAACGAGAAAAGAGTACTTATCAGTAACGAGGTTGAACTAGGTATGCAGAGATACCGATGATCATAACCTCGGATAAGTAAACTATCGTGAGACAAAGGGAAATTGGTATCGTATGTAAGTGGTTCATTCGATCGCAAAGTAATCGTAGAAATATGTGGGAGCCATATGAATTTCCAGATTCCTCTATTGGTTATTGTTCGGAGAAGTGTCTCGATCATGTCCGCATAATTCACGAACCGTAGGGAGACACACTTAAGGATTCGACGTTGTCTGAGTAGTTATGGTATTATGAGAAAGAGACCGAATGTTGTTCGGAGTCTCGGATGGGATCCGGGATATCACGAGGTGATCCGGAATGGTCCGGAGAATAAGATTCATATAAGGAAAGTCCCGTTTCGGAGTTCGGGAATGATTCCGGTGTTTTCATCGGGAATGTTCTAGAAGGTTCCGGATTGTCCGGCACTCCGGGGGGGGGAGGGTACATGAATGTGTCATTACATATTGAATGATTGCATCATGTACTAAGTGTTCTTGCTGTTCCAAATAAAGGATTAAATTGAATCCTAAAACAGAAAAGTCAAATGGCCAGTTTAAAAGTCAAACGGCTAAAACAAGAAACTGTGGGAAACAAGCAAGAGGTGGTTGGAACCGACTTGGGGGAGGAGTCCCTCCAAGCCGGCGCACTGTGGCATCCCGCAAAACCACTACTAGAAAATCGCGTTGAATTTGTGCATTGCATCGTCATCATCATGCATTGTTTGACTGCATTATTTGAAAAGCCTAGTCTTGAATTGTACAAAACCCCTATTATTTTCAAACACAAAACCCCGGTCGCATCGGAGATTTTATTTGTCTAAAAACCGTTGCAAAATGGCCTTATTTTAATTTAAACGCGATCAAACAAACACACTTTTGAAAACAGCCCCCCCCCCCCTAAATCCTAGTCCCACCCAATCTATTCCTACCCACCAATCCCAGGCTGCCACCTCCCCCTCTCACCCAAAACCTACCCACCTGCCACCTCAGCAATCCCTCTCCTCTTCCCACCTCTCTCTCTTTTCTCACCCAATCCCCTTCTACCCTCTCTCCCTACCCCACGGGACCCACCCAGGACCCCACTCCCTCACCCATCCAACCACACACCCTACACTACACGCACACCACGCGCACTCCACACGCATGCGACACACACACCCTGCACCGATCCCAACCCCCCCCCCCCACGTGGACCCCACCCCGGGCCCGCCACTCCCACCGTCTCCTTCCCCGTTCCCCTTCCCCGCGCACAGTCCCCTGCGCGCCGCCGGAGCCGCACGCGGCCGCTCCTCGTCGGCTCACCACCGCCCGGCCCGCGCATCCCCACGCGCCCCGCCGACCCTCTCTCGCTGCGCCCCCGCTTTCTCCGCATCCTACACCGCAGGCCCCGCCTCCTCCGGCGAGCGCCACGTCGCCGACCCTCCTCGCGCGCCCTCGCGTCCTCGCCGCTCCTCCACCTCCCCAGGCTCCCCCCGCGCGCAGTCCTCCGCTCCGGCCAACCGACGCCGCCGCCCCTCCTCGCGTCCTCGCCGCGTGCCGCGCCTCCTCCCCGCCGTCGGTCCCCAGCGCCGCCGGGCCCGTCCGCCGTCTTCGCCGCGCGCCCCGAGCTCCATCCTCACCGCCCCCAGCCGGCCGCCTCCCCCGCCGCCGCGCTCGCGCCGCGCCAGCTCCGGCGACCGCCCCCGCGCAGACGGCCGCGCCTCCCCGCCACGCTCTCCTTCCCCGGCCTCCGCAGCCGCCGGCGACTTCTCCCCTTCGAGCGGCGCCGCCCTCCCAGCGGGCTGCTCCGCCGCTCTCCTGCATGCCCGCAGCGCCCGCCCCGCGACAAGCCGTCCCCGTCCGCCCCGGCCCTCCTCCTCCGCGGCTCGCGCCGCCGCATCGCCTCCCAGGGGCCGACCCCGCCAGGCTACCCCGCAGGACGCCGCCGCGCCGGACCCCACGCCGCCCCGTCATCCGCGCCTCTGTGCCGTCCCCGAGCCCTGCCTGGCACCGCCGGCCCCCGCCTCGTCTGCCTCCAGTCGTGCCCGTGTGTGCGAGTGAGGAACACCAAGTGGTGCAAGAACCACGCCTCCCACAAAATACGGACGAACAAGTTCTTCGTCATGGTACGTCAAGAACCCCGGACACGGATGCCAAGATCATCGGCATGAGATCGAGACCCCGGACCCGAAGACCACATGCGACAAGACCTTCGCCCCGAATGCGGAATCGAGTACCCGAACGCCAAGACCTCCGCCGGAAAGGACAAGGCCGTCGACATGACCCGAAGAACCTCGGAATCGCCAAGTTCTCCTCTCGGATCCGAGGACCGAAGATGCCTGGAATGCCAAGATCGCAAAACGCCAAGCACTGCCCCCGGACACCAAGACGACCCGACTCGAGGTCCCGACAAGATCTGCACGACGACAAGAACGGCACCGACCCGGAAGATCCGATGCGCCCCGACACCGAACCAAGTCCGGCTTCTCGGAACACCAAGATCTACCCCTGAAACCCGAGAACGCTTCCGCCGAGAACGACCCCGTCGAACCCTAAACCCTGGACCCCGAGACCGGACCCTGGACCCTGTCGAACCCCGAACCCCGGAACCCCAAGATCGTCGAGACCCCTTATGTGTGAACCCCTTTCCGAGAACCTTATTTCATAACATAATAACAACTTGATTGCATTTTGAATTGTCAAACTCGCATGCATATCTGTGGTTTGTGGGCCTTTTGCCGATTCACTTAATAATTAAATATGGGGCCCATATGCGGGCAAATCTAGTCTCATATTGGCCTCATTTAAATTTGAGTAGCGAACCGGTGCTATCTTTTGCCATGCTAAAACCACATTTAATTTGCGGGGTAGATAAACAACATGAACCTATTAATTAATTGTCGGGACCCCGGTTCCGCTTAATATGACCTAATTGCATCGCACCCTTGCCATGCCATGCATCATACATGCATCATGCCGATCTTTTGCCGTAGTATTAAATATTGCATCCGGTGTTTTCTTCTAGTGTTTGCTTCTTCGCGGATAAGGCCGTTGAGTTGATGTGAGCTTCGCCCCGACCTTCGGGTTGACCCTTCGGCAATGTTTTCAGGCGAGCATCTCCCCCCTTTCTACCTATCTTACTTTTATAGTATTTATTTCCCTCCTGTTGATCTATTGCTATCTGTGTTGCGATGCTTTAGTTTCCGTACCTGTGATATACCGTGCAGCCCTATATTGCCTTGGACACACCCTATTACCTGTTGTTTGGTAGATAGTTGGACCTGCGTGTCGTAGTTGCTTGCTCAAGTGCTGATGTGTGTCGTCATATGCCACAGTTGTTGATGTATTGCCGCATGTTGTTGTTGGTGATGATTCTAGTTTTACTTATCGTCACTTTAATTTCTGTTTAACAACTAAAATTGAAATAAGCAGAGGCATCGGTGGGTGATAGAAAATATTTGGTTTCCGAACGCCCACTTGTGTCCCGTAAGACCCCGAGTACTTGATACCTGTTCCTTGATTTATCGCGCTATCCACATCCGGGAGGTATATGGGACCCCCCTGAGCCAGAGCTTGATTCATTCTTATTTCTTGGGGCCACAAACTAGTTTGGGGCTTTATTACTATCCTGTACTTATGCCATGTTTTACTGCTTTATTTACGATTGTGCGAGGTACTGCACACTGTACTGTTTAGGATCGGGACACGATTCCGCGGTGTCGACAAGCCCCGTTTGGGGTTCCCAGTCGTTCACAGCCGTATTACCCAGACCTTGAGTCCGTCTCGGAGCTAGCTTACTTCGTTGCGGGTAGCTTAATGGGGTGGCCCCCTGAAATGTTTCTGAATCTTGTGATTGCTTTGTCGTGAAGGCCTCGTTGGGTTTTGATTTGGTTTTTCCGAGGTTGATCGAGTGTGTGTTGCTATTGGTGCACCCCGGCCGGGTAAAACTTTCTGAAAGCCGTGTCCGCGGATATGGACGACTTGGAGCACAGTATCTCGATCATAGACAAGCATAACTAAAGTTTACTGCTATAAATTTGACTTTGTAATGACTAGTAATCAGCTTCACTACAACGGAATGGCTAATTAATACTGCCCACAATTGCTTGTTTGGAGTGTCGCTTGCGACCATTGTACCTGACTAGTAAGTACGGCAACTACAACGGAATGGTTGAATAAAAATACCAACAACTGCTGGGTTTTGGGATTATATCATGCTACCTGTATCTGATTAGTAATTGCTGCAACCACAACGGAATGATTAACTAAAAGTGTCCACTGCTTATTATATCAGGATGATTATCTATACTTGACTAGTAATTGTTGCAACGATAACCGAATAAATAAAACTACCAACTGTGTGAGTTCCTCGGTTGACTTCCTCGGTCGGTGTCGAGGGGGAAACACTAGGATGGGTTTGATTGGTGGTAGTTATCAGGTTGGTTCCGAATAGGTTTTTCTTACCCCTCTCTGATTGCCGCCAGTTATATCGAGTCTCTATAGGCTGTTTAGTGCATGCTGCCGCTGCCGCTTCAGTCCACCATACCTATGTAGGCGAGGACCGCCGAATTCTAGCCTCGCCGTGTACTGGCCTCAGTACTGACGCTCCTTCTTTTTCCTTTGCCCTTTGTCGGCACCCCTTTTGTTTAAGCAGGTTTTGAGATCGACGTCGTTAGCAGGGTTACCCTTCCGGCTTGGCCTGGGCAGGGTTATGGACGCCATTGGTTATTCTTCAGGGCTCTTAGCCCCATTTGCTTCTTGTCCGTAGTCGGACGCTCTATCAATTCAAGGTGATTTGGATCTTTGTACCGTATATCTGTATTCTTGACTCTTTGAGTCGCTGTTATATATATCTGTTCTGTGGGTCCCATCGAGGACTGTTGTGTAATGTTATTACTTCGTTTTCCACCCGCACGAAAGTGCCTGGTGGGCACCTTTGAATCGTTTCTATGCGGGTTTGGCGAATTTTGCTCAAACTTGCATAGGTCCGATTCTGAGGGTGTTACACGCACCAACCAAGGCCGACTTGGGGAGGGACTCCCCTCCCCTTGGCCGCCCCTCCCACCTATAAAAGGAGGGGCAGGGCCTCCTCCTCTAGACACACAAGTTCCTATCCTCTAATCTCCGGTTTAGAGCCGTTTTGGTTTAGAGCTTCTAATTGCCCTAGCCTTCGGTTTAGAGCCTTCTAATTGGTGTGTCTAAACCCTAGACCACTAAATAGCTCTCTCTCATACTCCACCATACTCGCTCCGGCTTAAGGCGAAGCCCTGCAGGATCTCCCCTCTACTTCCGGTACCACGCCGTTGTGCTGCCGGAATCGCGAGGAGAGTGGTACAACCTCCGCTGCCTGCTGGAACAAGGGAGAGGAAGGTCTTCGTCGAGTACCGAACGTGTGACCGACTGCGGGAGCGCTGCCGGAACGTGGCGCCGGAAGGATCGTCTACGCGATCTTGAGATCGGAAAGTGTACGACTACATCACCCACGAGAATCTGCTCTCGTTAACCGCTTTGGAATCTTCGAGGGTGAGTTCCTCTATCGACTCGTTGCTACAATCTAGTAGATAGATCTTGGCTTGTTTGTTTGCATGCGGTAGAAATTTTTTGTTTTCCATGCTACGAACCCCTACACCATGTTGGTCCCCTTCCGGAAGGTTCTAGAAGCTTCCGGTACAATACCGATTAACCCGGAACAATTCCGAACTCCAAAAACTGCACTGCCTTATATGAATCTTATTCTGCGGACCACTCCAGAACCTCTCGTGATGTCCCGGATCCCATCCGAGACTCCGAACAAAAACTCATAAACCAATTATCCAATCTATCCTAGCGTCGAGACACGTTAAGTGTGTGACCCCGCGGGTTCGAGAATATGCAGACATGATCTTCTATCAATAATCAACAGCGGGGCCTGGAAACCCATATTGACTCCCACACATTCATCGATGATCATATCGGATGAACCACGATGCCAGGATTCAATCAATCCCATATATATATTCTCTTTGTATCGCGATATTTTTACTTGCCCGAGATTTGATCGTCGGTACCGTCATACCTAGTTCAATCTCGTTCACAGCAAGTACTTTACTCGTTCCATAATCCGATATCACTTTGTGATTAACTCCTTAACCACATGCTTGCAAGCGGTGTTGATATCGATTACCGAGTGGGCCCGAAGTATATCTCTCCGACTTGGGAGGGACAAATCCCATCTCGATACATACAACCCAACAGATACTTTCCGATCACCTGAGAGACACCTTTATGATCACCCTCTCATAGGATGATGTTTGATGACCTCAAAGATTTCTTCCGATACCAGGGAGTTGTATTATCTCATGGTCTAAGGAATACAATATTTGACATAAGAAAAGCTTCGCAAAGACGAACACGATGACACGATCTAATTGCTTCGCTTAGTTTGGGTCTGTCCATCATATCATTCTCCCAATGATATGATCTCATTATCAATTGACAACTCATGTCTATGGTTAGGAAACCTTAACCATCATTGATCAATGAGCTAGTCCATAGAGGAATACTAGGGACACGGTGTTGTTCACAAACCACACAAGTATTAAAGTTTCCGCTTAATACAATTCTAGCATGGAATATAAACATTATCATGAACAAGAATTATAATAATAACATCTTTATTATTGCCTCTAGGGTATAATTCCAACAGTCTCCCACTTGCACTAGAGTCAATAATCTAGTTTACATTTGGCAACAATCTCACACCCATGGCACTGAGGTGCTGATCATGTTTTGCACGCGGAAGAGGTTTAGTCAACAGATCTGCGACATTCAGATCTGTATGTACTTTGCTAATCTTCAGATCTCCATCTGCTATATAATCTCGGATTATATGAAACTTGCGGTTGATGTGCTTGGTATTTGGATGATATCTTGGTTCCTTAGCGAGTGCTATGGCGCCAGTGTTGTCACACAATATCTCCAGTGAGTCCAATGCACTTGGAACCATGCCAAGCTCAGTGATGAAGTTTCTGATCCAAACTCCTTCACTTGACGCTTCTGTAGCAGCCATGTATTCCGCTTCTACTGTAGATCCCGCGATCACGCTTTGCTTGCAGCTTCTCCAGCTCACAGCTCCTCCATTCAAAATATAAACGTATCCTGTCTGAGATTTGGAATCATCCTTGTCGGTGTCGAAACTAGGGTCAACGTAACCTTTTACGACGAGCTGCTCATCACCCCCATAGACAAAGAACATTTCTTTAGTCCTATTTAGGTACTTTAGGATGTTCTTCACGGTTGTCCAGTGTTCCACTCCTGGATCACTTTGATACCTGCTCGTCAAACTAAGAGCATTGGACACATCCGGTCTAGTACACAGCATGACATACATGATAGATCCTATGGCTGAGGCATAAGGCACTTTGCTCATAGCTTCCCTATCATTTACCGTAGCTGGACACTAAGCCTTGCTCAATATCTTACCTGACAACATAGGCACCGAACCTTTCTTTGCCTTATCCATTCTGAACCTTTTCAGAACTTTGTCTAGGTATGTACTCTGGCTTAAAGCTATCAGGCGTCTTTGTCTATCTCTATAGATCTTGATGCCCAATATATAAGCAGCTTCACCTATGTCTTTCATTGAAAAACACTTGTTCAAATAACTCTTCACATCGTTAAGCATGTTGATGTCATTTCCAATAATCAATATGTCATCCACATATAGTACCAGAAACGTCACCGAGCTCCCACTCACTTTCTTGTAGATGCAAGCTTCGTAGCAATTTGGAACAAATCCAAAGCTCTTGATCACTTGATCAAAACGAAGGTTCCAACTCCGAGATGCTTGCTTCAGTCCATAAATGGAACGCTGAAGTTTGCATACTTTATCAGCATCCTTAGGATCGACAAAACCTTCGGGTTGCATCATATACAACTCTTCATCAATGTTGCCATTGAGGAAAGCAGTCTTGACATCCATCTGCCATATTTCATAATCATGAAACGCAGCAATTGCTAATAAAATCCGAATGGACTTAAACATCGCTACGGGAGAGAAAGTCTCATCGTAGTCAACACCTTGAACTTGTCGAAAACCTTTCGCGACAAGCCGTGCTTTATAGACGGTAACATTACCATCCACGTCCGTTTTCTTCTTGAAGATCCATTTGCACTCAACGGCCTTTCGGTCGCTAGGAGGGTCCACCAAAGTCCATACTTGGTTTTCGCTCATGGATCCCAATTCGGATTTCATGGCTTCTAGCCATTTCTCAGAGTCTGGGCTCATCATCGCTTCCTCATACTTCGTAGGTTCACTGTCTTCTACTAACAAGACTGTCAAGACAGGGTTGTCATACCACTCAGGAGGGGCACGCGACCTTGTCGACCTGCGACGTTCAGTAGCAGCATCGTCCGAAGCTTCATGGTCCTTGTCATTAGCTTCCTCTATTGTTGGTGCAGGCGGCACTGGAACAATATCAGGTGCTGCGCTACTCTCCAATTCAAGAGAAGGTTCAATAACCTCGTCTAGCTCTACTTTCCTCCCACTCACTTCTTTCGAGAGAAAATCCTTCTCAAGAAAGGAACCGTTCTTTGCGACAAACACTTTGCCTTCGGTTCTGTGATAGAAGGTATACCCAATAGTTTCCTTAGGGTATCCTATGAAGATGCATTTCTCCGCTTTGGGTTCGAGCTTGTCCGGCATCAACTTCTTGACGTAAGCTTCACATCCCCAAACCTTAAGAAACGAAAACTTAGGTTTAGCACCAAACCACAGTTCATACGGTGTCGTCTCAACGGATTTATATGGTGCCCTATTTAAAGTGAATGCAGCAGTTTCTAATGCATAACCCCAAAATGATAACGGCAAATCAGTAAGAGACATCATTGATCGGACCATATCTAATAAGGTTTGATTCCGGCGTTCAGACACACCATTGCGCTGTGGTGTTCCGGGTGGCATGAGTTGTGAAACAATTCCGCTTGCTTTAAGATGCATGAGAAAATCATAACTCAAATATTCACCTCCACGATCGGATCGTAGAAACTTAATCTTTCTGTTACGATAGTTCTCCACTTCATTCTGAAATTCTTTGAACTTTTCAAACGTTTCAAATTTATGTTTCATTAAATAGATATACCCATATCTACTTAAGTCATCGGTAAAAGTGAGAAAATAGCGATATCCACCGCGCGTCGAAACACTCATCGGTCCGCATACATCGGTATGTATGATTTCCAACAAGTCCGTTGCTCGCTCCATCATACCGGAGAACGGGGTTTTGATCATCTTGCCCATGATGCATGGTTCGCATGTGTCAAATGATTCAAAATCAAGAGACTCCAAAAGTCCATCAGAATGGAGTTTCTTCATGCGCTTTACACCAATATGACCTAGACGACAGTGCCACAAATAAGTAGTATTATCACTATCTACTTTGCATCTCTTAGCCTCAGTGTTATGGATGTGTGTTTCATCCCTTTCGAGATTTAGAAGAAATAAACCATTCACAATAGGTGCATGACCATAAAAGATGTTACTCATATAGATAGAACAACCATTATTCTCCGATTTAAATGAATAACCGTCTTGCAATAAACAAGATCCAGAAATAATGTTCATGCTCAACGCAGGCACATAATAACACTTATTAAGGTTTAAAACTAATCCCAAAGGTAAAACTAAGGAGAGCGTGCCGACGGCCATCACATCAACTCTTGATCCGTTGCCAACGCGCATCGTCACCTCATCCCTCGCAAGCCGTCGTCTATTCTGTAGCTCCTGTTTCGAGTTACAAATATTAGCAACCGAACCAGTATCAAATACCCAGGCACTACAATGAGGGCTAGTAAGGAAAACATCAATAACATGTATATCAAATATACCTTTGATGGTGCCAGCCTTCTTGTTCGCTAAGTACTTCGGACAGTTGCGCTTCTAGTGACCCTTGCCCTTGCAATAGAAGCACTCAATGTCCGGCTTAGGACCAGACTTGAGCTTCTTCTCAGTAGGGGCAGTGCGTTTGCCGCCGCCCTTCTTGAAGGGCTTCTTTGATCCCTTACCTTTCTTAAAGGAGGGTTTGTTGACCATCAACACATGATTATTCTTCTTGATGTCCACCTCCGTAGCCTTCATCTTTGCGAAGAGCTCGGTGATTGTATCAGTGGAACCAATCTGATTATGAGTCACTACAAAAGTTTTGTAGCTGGGAGGGAGTGATTGCAAAACCTTGTCAATCTTGAGCTCCTCTGGAATCGTGCATTCCAGTTGCTCAAGGCGTTGAGTGTAGCCCGTCATCTTAATGGCGTGCTCACCGACGGAACTCCCTTCCTCCATCTTGCAGTTAAAGAACTTCTCAGAGATCTCATATCTCTCAGAACGGGCCAGAGTCTGAAACATGGTTTTCAGCTCTTCGAGAATCTCAAAGGGCCCGGGATAGTCTTCAAAACGATTTTGAAGTTCCGGTTCCATAGCAAACAACATGGTGCTATTAATCACACCATAATCATCTTTGCGCGACTGATAGACAGCTTCCTCATCAGCCGGCGCAGTTGCAGTAGGGGGGTCACCTAACGCTTTCCCAAGGACATAGTCCTTTTGACCGCCAGAGAGAATGATTCTTAGATTGCGGAACCAATTGGTGAAGTTAGACCCATTGTTTTTAAGCTTTTCCTTCTCAGCAAAAACGTTGAAGTTGAAGTTGGACTTAGCCATTTGATCTACAATATTAGCAAGTACAAATTAGACTATGTTCATGATAACTAGTTCAACTTTTAATCAAATTACTAGATGAACTCCCACTAAATTCAACATCCCTCAAGTTGTTTAGTGAACACGATCCAAATTCACCACACCTAATCCGATCTTCACGAGAAGAGATGTGGTTTCAATGGTGGACAACGAAGTGTCGATCATATCATTCATATGACTCATGCTTAACCTTTCGGTTCATGTGTTCCGAGGCCATGTCTGTACATGCTAGGCTCGTCAAGTTAGACCCAAGTATTTCCACGTGTGCAAAAACTGGCTTGCACCCGTTGTATGTGAGCGTAGAGTCTATAGCACCCGATCATCACGTGATGCTTGGACACGACGAACTTTCGCAACGGTGCATACTTAGGGAGAACACAGTTTTTATCTTGATCTTTAAGTGAGGAATCATCTTATAATTCTACCGTCGCGATCTAAGCATAATAAGATACATAAAAGGATAAACATCACATGCATATAACTTTATGTGACATGGTATAGCCAATCTTCGCGCAATGATCCCCATCTTGTGCGTTCCGGCATGATCTCCATCACTCCACCATGATTGCCTCCACCACGAATAGCAACTACAACTATTGCTAACTACTTAGCGATAAAGTAAAGCTATTACATGGCGTATAAGAAGTTGACTCGCAGGTCATACACAATTATAAAGAAAACCATATGGCTCCTGCCGATTGTGTACTCATCGACATGCAAGTCGTGAAACAATACAAAACATGATCATTGCATACAATATACACATCACATCTTGGGCCATACCATATCACAGAAAACACTCCCTGCAAAAACAAGTTAGACGCCTCTACTTTGTTGTTGCATGTTTTACATGGCTTATGGGAGTAGATACTAAGAACAATTCTTACCTACGGAAAGCCACAACGGTGATATTATGGTTGCCAAACTCCGGTGTTAATCCCATGACAACTATAGTGAGAGAAACTGACATCCACCAGCCGCATGTGTGGAACAAGCCACACGTCAAGTGCGGAGCCGGTCTCGCGAACGACGTCGCGTAAGGTTGGCCTGGACCGCTTCAATCTCACCATCCCGCGTCATAAGAAGACCACAAACAAGAGGCTTGCAATAGAAAACATCAACGCCTGCAACAACCATGTTGCGTTCTACTCGTAAACACATCTACGCATAGATCTAGCTCTGATACCACTGAAGGGTTTCGCGGCATAGTAAATCAAAATTTTCTACGGATGCAAACAGAGGGAAGCCAAGATCTAATCTAGGAGATGCAAACAACGAGAGAGATTGGATTAGATCTTCATACCCTTGACGATTCGCACAGCGGAACGTTCGTCAGAACGTGGGTGATGTAGTCATACTCGCTTCTCCTCCTCGCGATCCGATCCGATCTAGCACCACAAGTGGCGATGCCTCCGTGAGATGCACACGTGCGGCACCTCGACGTCTCCTCCTTCCTTGGTCCAGAAAGTATGGTGGAGAGATGGGTTGGATCTACAATGCGACGGCGCGGTGCAATTGGTGGAGAATTTCTGCAGCAGGGCTTCGCCTACAAGAAGTCGGGAGGGAGAGAGGAGGGCAGCAGGGCGGCTAGGGTTGGAGGGGAAGGTGTAGGGGGTTGGTGAGCCCCCATCCCTCTATATATAGAGGAGTGGGCTCAGCCCTAGCCCCTCCCCCAAGCCAAGGCCGGCGGCCCCAAGGAGGAAGAGTGGGGGGCAAGGAACCCCCCCCTTCTAGAAGCTCTATCTAGAGTTTAAACCTCTCTTGGCCGGCTGGGCCCTATGGGGCCTTGTGCCCCTGGCCCAATGCGGCCAGGGCACTCCCTCATAGGCCCATGCCCCCTCCCGGAAGGTGGGGCCACGTTGGTCCCCTTCCGGAAGGTTCTAGAAGCTTCTGGTACAATACCGATTAACCCGGAACAATTCCGAACTCCAAAAACTGCACTGCCTTATATGAATCTTATTCTCCGGACCACTCCGGAACCTCTCGTGATGTCCCAGATCCCATCCGAGACTCCGAACAAAAACTCATAAACCAATTATCCAATCTATCCTAGCGTCGAGACACGTTAAGTGTGTGACCCTGCGGGTTCGAGAATATGCAGACATGATCTTCTATCAATAATCAACAGCGGGGCCTGGAAACCCATATTGACTCCCACACATTCATCGATGATCATATCGGATGAACCACTATGCCAGGATTCAATCAATCCCATATATATATTCCCTTTGTCTCGTGATATTTTTACTTGCCCGAGATTTGATCGTCGGTACCGTCATACCTAGTTCAATCTCGTTCACAGCAAGTACTTTAATCGTTCCGTAATCCGATATCACTTTGTGATTAACTCCTTAACCACAATCTTGCAAGCGGTGTTGACATCGATTACCGAGTGGGCCCGAAGTATATCTCTCCGACTTGGGAGGGACAAATCCCATCTCGATACATACAACCCAACAGATACTTTCCGATCACCTGAGAGACACCTTTATGATCACCCTCTCATAGGATGACGTTTGATGACCTCAAAGCTTTCTTCCGATACCAGGGAGTTGTATTATCTCATGGTCTAAGGAATACAATATTTGACATAAGAAAAGCTTCGCAAAGACGAACACGATGACACGATCTAATTGCTTCGCTTAGTTTGGGTCTGTCCATCATATCATTCTCCCAATGATATGATCTCATTATCAATTGACAACTCATGTCTATTGTTAGGAAACCTTAACCATCATTGACCAATGAGCTAGTCCATAGAGGCGTACTAGGGACACGGTGTTGTTCACAAACCACACAAGTATTAAAGTTTCCGCTTAATACAATTCTAGCATGGAATATAAACATTATCATGAACAAGAATTATAATAATAACATATTTATTATTGCCTCTAGGGTATAATTCCAACACTTTTGGCACTTACTGTCGGTGATTTTGTGCTCAGGTTATTGACGGTGCCATTGGGCATCATCACCTAAGCGCATAGTTCCGACAACGAGTCTTCCGACTCACGAAAAGTCAAGCATAAGAACCAAAGTAATGGATAAGCCAGCACTTGCTTAAAAATATATACATGCTGGAAACTAGTTCTTAAGTAGCAGGAAATAACAACCATTGTTTTCCGCCTTAAGTCACATCAACAAGTTTTTTCCGCGCATACACCAAAGGTGAAACAAATATTACAAAGTTGTTTTTCATTCCTTTTGCGCAGGAGACTTGGAAGCAGCATCGTCACCAGCCGGAGAATCACCCTCAACGTCGGCACTCTGGTAGGACTCGGAGGAATCTTAGTTGACGCTTTCGATAGTGTTCATGGGCACGAAGACGTCGATGTCCACCAACTCGGCGACTCTGTTGTCATAACCCGCGAGTGACGACATGATGGCTTCATGATCAATCTCTTTGCCATCATCGTCGACGTCGGGGATACCAGAGGTCACCGTGTCAATGTCGGCACCTTCGTAGTGTGCCTTCACCATTGACAGCGCCATCCTTGCGCCAGCCCGTGCACATGAAGCTTTCCAGCTTGTGACACGCTTGGGGGCTCGGTGCAAAATCTCCGAGTACTTCGCCACGGAGTCCGATGCCTTGATATTTATATGGAGGGGCTTGGCAATCTCTTTGGCTTGGGTGATGGTGGTGTTAATGAAGTTGCCGGCAAGAACCATGCATTCCTTGTCCGAAGGAGGCGATCGGGTTAAACCCATAGGAGCTGCAAGTTCCGACAAGGAGCACATGAGTTCAATAAATTCAAAGTATCCAGACTACAGAAATACAAGGCGGAGGAAACTTACTGAAGATGCTGGCCTTAGCCTGCCAGAGGGTGTCCGCCAGGGATTCTTTCTCTTGTTGGAGCTTATACGCCTCGCTGTGGCGTTGGTTTTGCTCATCAGCAGCTTGCTTTTGATCTGTTAAGATCGCAAGCTCATCCTTCAAGCGATTGATTTCCACGGAGGCGGAGTCCTGCAGGGCCTTCATTGAATCCTCATGCATTTTCACCATGTCTTTCCTCTCCTCCTTAAAGATCTTGTTCTCGCTGTCCAGCAGATCGATGTGCTTGGACTGCTCGACAATGTCCTTGGCCTTGGCAACATGTTCTGCAAAGTCGGAGAAAACAAAATATACAGTAAGTACTCGGAGAATGTAGGCACCAAACCAAGACGGAATGCGCAAAAAGAAAATAGACTCTTGTTTTTGATGATCTGTTCCTTCAAGATGGCAGTTTTACCCTTTTCGGCTTCAAGATCTGTGCGCATCTTCTAGTACTTGTCATTGGCCTTGCCCCTCCGAGCATTCTCGTTCTGTGGAAAAAAGAACAAAGTTAAACCGTTGTTTAGTCTACTTGGAGCATATAGTCGGAAATTTTCCACCTAGACTCTCGGGGGCTACAGCGAGAGTTTTTGACTTAACAATATGCATAGCTTTCTTTAAGCATCTAGTTGGAACTAATTCAGTTGCAACTAGAAGCTTAGGGGCTACTGTATAAAGTTTTTAACTCGGATATTTGCTTAGGTTTTCTTTAAGCATCTAGTCGGAACTAATTCAGTTACAACTAGAGGCTTGGGGGTTACAGCATTGAAATTTATAAACACTGTGTATGCTAATCTTAAAGCATCTAGTCAGAATAGTCCATTCCATCTAAATGCTTGGGGGATACAGTGAGAGTTTTCTAGCTTAGTCACTCTCAGAGCATATAGATGCAAAACCTATGGTTTTCCGTCTACATCCTCGGGGGCTACAGTGGGATACTCATATGAAATGAAAAAGGCAAAGTAAAACTTAAAAGTGCAGTGATATTGAGGTTTGTAGCGCTCTCCACTAGCAGCTTGCCAAAGGACATGCTATTTCCTCACAATATTTCAGCTTGTCGGAGGAGCTCCTCAAGACCGCATGTCAGAGATGTCGATGCTGCTCCAGGAACCAGAGTTGTGCTGCTCGGCGTAAGTGCCGGGTAGACTATCTTGGGGAAATCAAAAGATTTTTGGGGAGCAAGGGCGCCGCCTTCGACAGAATTACCAGCTTCCACCACCGCCTTGCCACCACCGATGGCATCCTTTGCCGGAGCTTCAGCCATTTGTTGAGCGGTGCTCTCCTGTGTTGCCTGCTCGCCGACAACAGCGAGTTCAGTAGAGGCGCCAGAGTCCACTTCCATGGCGGAAGGGCCTGATGCCTCCTTAGCTTGTGAGCTTGTCGGTGCAGACGAGGGCTTGACGGCAGGAGTAGCAGGGGCGATGGCGGGGGAGGCGTCGCGATGCAGCATGTCTTTGATATTTCGAGAAGCCCCCAAAGTTTTGGAGGTCTTCTTGAGGCTGGTCGTGTCTTTCTTCCTGAAACGTGCGAAATGCATAAGTACAGGAGCAAGACAGATAAATAGACAATGTCGGAGAATGAGAAGTTTACACTAATGGGGGTGCTTTGGCAAAAATCCTGGTGGTTCTTCTCTTTTCCGCCTCCAGGGCGGTGGTAGTCTTTTTGGAGGCTCCACCCTCCGTCTTCTTCTTCTTCCCTCCATCGGCAGCATCAGAGGTGGAGCTCTTCCTCTTCCGCGCCAATGGAGCTTCATCGTCGGACACGACCGTGACTTCCTTCATCTTTGGATCATAGATTTGGTCAGCCAGGTTGCCCTCCTCTAGATCGCTAAGCTGTTAAGTAAGAAGTCACCGTGTTAGATAAAATGACACTTGCAAGACGTAAGAACTGGAGTATATCTCATGCATGGAAAATAAAAACCTACCTTTGGGCACTTTCCGTTTATGAACATGTCGTAGGTGATGGTGAAGCCGCGCTTCTTATCCTTCACCTTGACGATGTCCTTAAGGCGGAGCTTGACGGAGTCGCTCGAGAAGTTGTCCATGGAGATACGCAGACTATCCCTTCTGCCGCTGGTATACTCGTGCATGAGCTTCGCGCGGTGCTGCAGAGGTTGGATTCGCCTGATGAACAAGCACATGGCTAGGTCCAAGCCGGTCAAACCCGTATCTATGAACCATTCTATCCGCCTTATGGCGCGGGAAGCATCAAGGTCGGAGGGAAGGGAGGCCTGGGATCTCCATGACGAGGCTTCAGCGGCGGCTCCGTCAACGAAGTCCGGGTACATTACTTGTCGGCCAGCCAGAGGGATATCTAGGCCATAGAAGTATGTCTGTTGCCAATTTTTGCAGGACTCGTGGCCGATGATGTCGGGGAACCGCCGGCCAGGTCGAATCTTGAAGCTTATGGTGCCACAGTTCCTAAGCTCTTCCTTGCTATGTTCGGCTTCACATTTGACGGTGAAGAAGTACACAAAAAGGTCTAACCTAGGCTTTATCCCTAGATATCCCTCGCAAAGTGCCGCGTAGTTGCTACGCACTAGGATACTATTGGGGGAAAGGTTCTGGGGCTGGACCCTATAGTGGTTTAAGACGGAGAGAAAGAAGTTGGAGATGGGCAGGGAGAAGCCGCGTACCAGCTGAGCTTTTAGGTACACCTTTTCTCCGGCTTGGGGAGAAGGTGTCACCTCGCCAGCCGGCGCCGCCCGCCAGGCAAGTCCCTCCGTCGCGGGGAGGTAGCCTTTGGAGACCATCTCTTGGATATCGCGGTCGGTGATGTTCGAGCCGCGCCAGTCGCCCTTGTGCGAGTCTGGCTCCTCCTGCAGTGGCTCTAGCACCACCAAATTTGGGTCGCCACCGGTGGACTCGATCATCGCCGATGCGGGGATGACCAGACCCTCTAGGGGCACGACGACGGAGCTTGCCGGCTTCGCCGTGGCTTCGCTCGACGCCACCATTGATGGAGAAGTGTTGCTGCTAGCCATGGAGTGAAGATTGGGTGCGACTGGTGCAGATTGGAGCTAGGGTTTTCTCGAGGTTTCTCGCGGAGAGCTCGTGGAGACGCGCGGCTGGAGGAAGAAGATGATGCGAGGAGAATGAGGTAAAAAGTGGAAATTTCCCCACGGTCACTATTTATCATCCTCGGCGTCAAGATTCATGCAGCTTGATCGGACGGTTGCCGCATAGATGACGTGTTCGCGAACGTGAGCGGAAATTTCGCCACGTCTCCAACCGTCGCCGCCAACGGTTCGTATCGCTCGTGCGGGAAAATAGGATATGATTGTGTTCTCTGCATGTGTGAGTTACGAGGTGTCGCTGACCTAAGCCTACGTCGTACTAGCTGACATGGGTAGATGAGATGTCACATCGAAGATTCCGACATAGATGGATTCAATCCGACTATGGAAGAGTATGATGGAAGATTCAACATTTTTCCGGCTTACAAGTTGAAGACAGAGAAAGTTTTGCAGGGTTCTTTGGGAGGACTACAATATATTGCTTGACGATTTGCCGACATCCAACTAGACGGAGCATTCATTTGAAGAGGAAAGACGGCGCAAGATCTCGGAGTTCTCCGGGGGCTACTGTTGGGGATATGCTATATGGGTATCCTCATAGCATGTCACTTATCCGGATAACCCGGGTGGCCCATAGTCGGTAGCATGGTCTATGGCCTACTCGGGGGCCCAGTTAGATGGATCCAGAAGGGAGGCCCATGCCGGATAAAGGAAGGCTACGGTGGAGTCACCAACGTACTCGGAGCCTTGGAGTGCAAGATACACAAAACTAGTAATAGACGGTGTAGGACTCTGTAAGCCTGTCCGGCTAGGACTTTTCCCTATAACCCTAGGACCTGGCGACTATATAAGTCGGGCCTATGGGAGCCTTTAGGGCACAACTTCAGACAACCTAGTGTCGACAACGATGCACCTCGCACAACAAACCAATCTCTGTAACTCGGCGTATTGCCCTTATAGTGATTTATAGCAGGAGTAGGATTCCGCCATCGTTGTGGGACCTGAACCAGGGTAAGTTGTGTTACCTCGTACCCGTCAACCGTCCGCCTTCCCCCACGTCTCTAAACACGCACTGTGAGGACCACTCCATGGCGTACTCGTCAGCAATACCACGACAAGCTCCACATGGTAAGAAGGTAAAATCTGTTGAAGAAACCTCCTCTTTGAGTGATAAGATTGATGTTATCATGGCTATGCTTGTTAATGGAAAAGCTCATATAGATCCAAATAATGTTCCCTTAGCCTCTTTGGTTGCTCAACAAGAGCAAGTTGATGTGAACTTCATTAGGAATAATAATTTTCGAAACAATACTTATGGTAATAACTATATGCCTTATCCTCCTAATAATGGTGTTGGGAGTATGACCCCGGGTAGGGTCAAGAAAGGGGAAAGAAGAAAGTAGTCTCCCTTACCTTAAGATGAATTACAAGCTGAGTCGGCCGAACCATGCAAGATCTGACCGAGGTAACCTGAGGCTTGGCAAATATAGTGATTAACACATTACTCGGCCGACGTGTAAGCTAAGTCGGCCGAATAAGGTTGATTGACTTGTATGCAGGTGAAGGCCGGGCCAAATTATGCGAGATGAGGCTGAGTAACATGAAACTTGTAGGAGAAGGAGAAGCCTAATGTCAAACCCTAGTTGCTGGCTAGGAGGAATCTACATAGAGCCAAGCGCTAAGGACAAAGAGCAGAGCTACAGAGGGGCAGACAAGCGTCACAGAGGTGACAGTGAGGAAGCCCGAGGCACACATGTGAGAGCCTCTGGGACATTGCCGCCGATAGAAGGGGGACACGGAAAGGAGTCCATCGAGTTACCACTTTGGGATAAGCATATTCCAAGAATATGCTTGCCACGTCAGCCCTAGAAGGAACCAAGGAACCCCTTTATAAGGAGGGGCACGAGCTCCTGAGAGGGGGATCGATTCATTTGACACTGAAGGGCTCGTGTGGCAGTCTTCTTCTTCTCTATGATACAGCTCTAGGAGAACTTGTAACTCTTGAGAGGAGAAATCAAGATCTACTTATTAGTCAATCGAGTGTAGAAATCACTACATCTTCCCTCCCCGGATCCCTCTAGCATCCATTGGCCCTATACTTTAGCCTACCCATGGCATCTGCCATGCCACCACCACGACAGTTCACCCCGGGTAGGGTCAAGAAAGGGGAAATAAGAAAGGAGTCTCCCTTACCTTAAGCCAAATTACAAGCTGAGTCGACCAAATCATGCAAGATCCGGCCGAGGTAACCTGAGGCTTGGCAAATATAGTGATTAACACATTACTCGGCCAACGTGTAAGCTAAGCCGTCCGAATAAGGTTAATTGACTTGTATTCAGGTGAAGGCCGGGCCGAATTATGCGAGATGAGGCCGAGTAACATGCAACATGCAGGAGAAGTAGAAGCCTAAAGTCAAACCCTAGTTGCTGGCTAGGAGGAATCTACATAGAGCCAAGCGCTAAGGACAAAGAGCAGAGATGCAGAGGGGCAGACAAGCGTCACGTAGGTGACAGTGAGAAAGCCCTAGGCACACATGTGAGAGCCTCTAGGACTTTGCCGCCGATAGAAGGGGATACAGAAAGGGGTCCGCCGAGTTACCACTTTGGGACAAGCATATTCCAAGAATATGCTTGCCACATCAGCCCTAGAAGGAACCAAGGAACCCCTTTATAAGGAGGGGCACGGGCTCCTGAGAGGGGGATCGATTCATTTGACACTGAAAGGCTCGTGTAGCAATCTTCTTCTTCTCTATGATATAGCTCTAGGAGCACTTGTAACTCTTGAGAGGAGAAATAAAGATCTACTTATTAGTCAATCGAGTGTAGAAATCACTACATCTTCCCTCCCCGGATCCCTCTAGCATCCATTGGCCCCATACTTTAGCCTACCCATGGCATCTGCCGTGCCACCACCACGACAGTTGACGCCCACCATGGGGCCAGCAGCGGTGCTAGCTGGAGTCAAGATCCATACGGGAAACTTCATCCACACCGGCGAGCGGGTTGTCTCTGGCTTAGTGCAAAGATTTGATATCTGGGACTACGTCAGCGATAATGCTGGCAGCTTTGGGAGGAAATCACCCCGCGCAACGGCATCTTCATCAACCTGGGCGCTCACAAGGTCTACGTCGGCATTGACACCTCCTGCGTCTACCCGCACCGAGTCATCTACGTGGGATATCCTCCCCTTTGTGCTGCTAGCGGTCAGCATGGAGTTCGCCCCGTAGGCAGCGTCGAGGTGATGATGACGGCCCCAGCGCCGGCAGCAGGAGCAGGCGCCGGACCAAGCAAGGACCTGGCGACGGGAGGACAGGTGGCCACAAAGCAAGCAGCTCCAAAGCCCACCGAGGTAGATCCACCAGCGACCAGGGCGGACGAGGTGTAGGAGGTAACCCCAAAGGCAGCAAGGGTAAGATGGCTACCTCTAGAGAGACTAGAAAATATCCTTCAAGCAACTATAGAAAACCTAACTACGCTTGTAGCGTCGATACTTGACCCGGCAAACACACAGGAGGAGTTAGAGGAAACTAGGCAGAAAGTGCTAGTAGAGGCAAAAAAAGGTGTCGGCCTTGCGGGAATCCTTAAACAGGACCTTGCGAGAATACGCTAGGGCAAACAAGCTAGATGTAGCCCCTGACCAGGTAGATGAACTGAGGTTAAGAGAAAAAAACCTCATGAATGATATCAACAAAGAGCACGAGGCTCGTCCAGATGATTCGGTTGATCCAGGCTTGTCGAGGTATAGTACCCCGACAAAGAACCTCAGGGCGGCAAATGCCGCAGCCTTGGAGTTGGAAGGGTTAAGCGGGGAAGCCCGGCAAAAATAGCAAGAAAGAGTAAATGAGATAGTACGCATTGCGAACCAACAGAATGAGGAAATGCTTAGGGCTGACCCGGCGAAGCCAGGAGCTTCTCGCATGGTTCATTCGGCTGGATCTGCCCCTGCATTATCTGCGGCAGCGGGCATCCTCGGAAACAATGTGTGAAAAGACAGAGCGATGACTTCGGGAAAAATAAATAAGAAAATTGTCCCATATGATACGGTGGTGGCCGGGAGGGTTGATGAGAATAGAGGCAATGTGAGCGGAGGTAACAACGGTGATAGAAACTCCGACCGTGCAAACAGAGAGAACGGAAACCTCGGCAGGGGAAACCACGAGAACAATAACCCGGCAGAAGGGAGGAGATACCCCCGCAGGAGCCTCAGCCGAGGTATGAGCCTTGGCAACAGCGATAAGCAAGACCAGCTCAGCAAAATTAGGCAAATGATAGATACAATGATGGCTACTCAGACATGTAGTATGAGAGCATGGTGGACAAAATCACTATGGAGTACGGGAGAGAGTTATCTATAGAAACTTACCGTCAACTGACGCAAGATTGAAGCTGGACAGGATGTACCGGTCCGAGGAGTTGGAGGAACAGCGTCCACCTGGCCCGGCGTGTTTTGAACCTCGGATCATTGGCGAACCGCCCGTGCTGAATTTCAAGTTGGCAAGAGGCACACAAACGTACATTGGGAGTACGAAACCACAAGATTGGTTAATTGATTATGCCACGACAGTAAAGATAGCTGGGGGGAATTTAAGATGGGTGGTGAGATACGTCCCACAGATGTTGGAAGGACCGACCAGAGTATGGCTGAAAAATTTACCAATAGGAAGTATCAACTGTTGGTTAGATTTGAAGAAATGTTTATCAGTAATTTCACCAGTACATATAAGAGGCCAAACAGCTCGCAATGTGCAAGCAGAAGCCGAATGAGACAGACAGAGAATTTTTGACTTGGTGGTGAAACCTCAGAAACTCATGCGAAGGGGTCATCGAGTCTCAAGCAATAGCCTGGTTTGCTCAGGGCTACGGATATGCAAGCGTAATATGGCAGAGGTTGCAGAGAGATATGCCAACCACGTTGGCAGAAACCATCAGGATAGCAGATTCATATGCCTTAGGGGATCCGACCCAACCAGAGCTAATGTCGGCGGAACATCGGGAGCAACAGGAGCATTATGTTAGAGCTGGTGTCGGATCATCGCGGTGCAACGAATACAGAGGCAAAAGAAGGGACGAGAGGCTGGATTACAGATACGCTTCCAATCAAGTGGCAGTGGTTGTGCAGGATCAGCCGAGTCATGGGAACAATCAGTGACAGAAGAATGGTCCTAGACAGTGGACGCCGAGGAATGAAGGGAAAAGGTAGTGGACGCCAGAACAGAAGAAGCAATGGCAGGAGAGGCCAAAGTACACATTTGAATCCATGCTGGATCAACCGTGTAAAGTCCACACGCCTAACCCGGCCAAACCAGCCATTCACACTACTCGCCAATGCGCTTGGATGAAAAATGCAATGGGAAACCCGGCGGGCATACAAGCACCTTCGCATCAAGGACATCAACAACAGCAGCCGCAGTTAACCGGGGGAAATGCGCAGCAGCTAATGTTATCGCCACCTCCTCCGTGGTATGATAACCCAGACCAGAGAGATGCAGTGCACCAAGTGGTAAATCAGAATCAAGAAGGAAGGGGAAACCCCGGGAACAATAGATGCAATGATTACAAGGAGCATCACCAATCATATTGTGTGTTCACAACAGAACAGCAAGATAGACAGAGTGTACAACACCGACATATGGAAGTGAATGCAGTTATGCCGGCAGTACCGTGATATATGCCATGGTCCGATCAAGAGATAACCTGGAGCATAAAGGATCACCCGAAGATAATGCCGAATCTAGGGTCGTATGCCTTAGTACTGGATCCGACGTTTGTCGGGCCTAGCATCAATGTGAAGTTCTCGAAAGTACTCATAGATAATGGTAGTAGTATCAACATCATGTACAAATACACAATGCACAAACTCGGAATAACACAGAATATGTTGCAGCCAACAAGAACCACGTTCCATGGGATAGTTCCGGGGCTTTTGTGCGAGCCAATTGGGAAATTCCGAGTAGATGTGTTATTCGGCACAAGGGATAATTGTAGAGCCGAGAATCTAGAGTTTGAGGTGGTGGACCTAGAAAGTTGCTATCATGCTTTACTCGGACGGCCAGCACTAGTTAAATTCATGAGCAGCTGTCACATTACCTACTTGAAAATGAAGATGCCAGGGCCTCAGGGGGTAATAACAGTAGCTGGGGATTACAGAAAATCAATGGAATGTGCTTGAGCCGGGTCGAACCTGGCCGAATCATTGGTAATTGCAAGGGAGAAAAGAAGAATTCAGGAAGTAGCAGCTCTGGCTCAGTCGGCACAGCTTAATATGCCGGCATTAGCCAAGCCGCATGGGAGTGTATCTTTCCACCCGACTAAAGAGACGAAAAAGATCCAGATTGATGATCAGTTCCCAGAGCGCACCATCACGATTGGTGCTGGCCTAGATGCCAAATAGGAAAGCGAGCTCACCAACTTCCTCCGTGAGAATCGGGATATCTTTGTATGGTCAACACAGGACCTGCAAGGTGTACCGAGGGAGTTGGTTGAGCACTCTTTGCATGTAAGGCCAGGAGCAAGGCCGGTGAAGAAACCTCTCCGTCGCTTCGCCGAAGATAGGAGAAAGATAATAGGTGATGAGATAGATCGGCTCCTTGCAGTCGGGTTTATTATGTAAGTGTTTCACCCGGATTGGTTATCAAATCCGGTGTTGGTAGAAAAGAAAAAGGATGACCCAAATGTAGCCGTCGTATGGCGAATGTGCATCGATTACACGAACCTCAACAAGGCGTGTCCCAAAGATCCTTTTTCTTTAGCTAGGATAGACCAAGTCATTGATTCGACCGTGGGCTATGAGCTGTTATCATTTGTAGACGCGTATTCTGGTTTCCACCAGATACCGTTAAACCCGGCTAATCAAATAAAGACTGCGTTTATCACCCCGTATGGGGCTTATTGCTATCGCACCATGCCATTCGGCCTGCGTAATGCAGGAGCAACATACCAAAGATGCATGCAAAAATGTCTGCATGACCAAATAGGGAAAAATGTGCAAGTATATGTTGATGATGTTATAAAAATCAAAGAGAGCAAAATGCTCCTAGAAGATATTCGGCAGACATTCACGAACCTGAGAAGGTTCCGAATGAAACTTAACCCGGCAAAATGTACCTTTGGTGTGCCGGCTAGAAAATTACTCGGTTTCCTCGTATCCAGCCGAAGTATAGAGGCAAATCCAACTAAGATCCGAGCAGTTGAAAGAATGGAATTGTCGAGGTGCCTGAATGATGTACAAAAATTTACAGGGTGCCTTGCCTATTTAAGTCGATTCGTATGTCGGCTAGGGGAAAAAGCATTACCTCTATATCAACTGATGAAAAAATCCGACAAGTTCATCTCGACACCGTAGGCTGATAGTGCATTTCATGAGATAAAAAAGATGATGGTCACGGCGCCGATTCTGGCTTCTCCATTGTCAAAAGAGCCCATGCTACTCTATGTGGCAGCTACTAACAGAGTGGTAAGTGCGGTAATTGTTGTGGAATGGAACGAAGAGGATAAGTCGGTACAAAGGCCGGTACATTAACTAAGTGAGGTATTATTGGCCTCAAAGCAAAACTACCCGCACTACCAGAAGATGGCTTATGGAGTATACATGTCGGCAAAAAAACTCAAACACTACTTCGAAGAACATCCGATAAAAGTGATTTGTGAGGCGCCCATAGCCGAGATATTAAGCAACAAAGATGCGAGTGGCCGAATAACAAAGTGGGCGATCGAGTTATCACCTTATGCTCTGTAATTCGATAGGCGGGATGCAATTAAGTCTCAGGCAGTGGCCGATTTCTTTGTGGATTGGGCCGAGGTATAGTATGAGCCCCCATTGCCAGATCCGAACTATTGGACGATGCATTTTGACGGGTCCAAGTTAAGAAATGGGCTATGAGCAGGAATAGTAATGACTTCACCGAAAAAAGATCAATTGAAATACGTGCTGCAGATACATTTCTCTACATCAAACAATGTGGCCGAGTATGAAGCGCTCGTACATGGCCTAAAACTGGCGAAAGAGATTGGCATACATCGGATTCTATGTTACGGGGATTCAGACCTCGTAGTACAGCAAGTATCAGGAAATTGGGATGCACTAGATGCGAATATGGACCTGTATAGGTTTCATGTGCAGAAGATCAGTGGTTATTTTGATGGGTGTGAATTCCATCACATACCTCGGGCGGAAAATGATGCTGCGGATACACTGTCAAAACTCGGGTCAACTTGGCAGTCAATTCCACCAGGCATAGCTTTGGAACACCTAAGAAAACCATCGATTACACCTTCGCCATAATCCGAGTCAATTCGTATCTCGGCAAAATAGATAGAAGGAAGTGTCCCAATGGGAATTGACAAAGAATATGACCAAAATTATTTAAGGGTTAACTCGGCTGACCTACGAGTGAACGGGGAAAAGCCAAAAGATGTTATGTCAGCGGAGATTATGGAAATGGACAACATAATTTTCCCGGAAAAAGTCACGCCGACATGGGCACAACCCATATTCTCATTCCTTAAAGAGGAAATCTTGCCGGATGATGAGGTCATGGCCAGGCAGATAGTGAGAAGAGAAAAAGCCTACACGGTCATAAACAATGAGATTTATAAGAGAAGTGTCACGAATGTACTGCAATGATGCGTTGACTCGGCAGAAGGGCAGAAAATCCTTTTGGATATACATCAAGGAGAATGTGGGCATCAACTGCACTGAAGGAAGCAAAGGAATTGGTAGCAAGGTGTAATGGTTGCCAGAGATACGCCAGCAAGATACATCTGTGTAAGATCCCTCCCTTTTAAAGGTAAGGATCCTTGTGATTGCAATGCTAGTCCCTGGATCAATTGCTAGCATCCATAGTTTAAGATGATGTACACAGAAACAAAGGTCATTATTACATCGTCATTCCAGAGATAGCATAGTATTTTACAACTCCATGGAAATAGGCCTAATACAAGAGTTCATTCATAACAATAAAAATAAAGTCTTCATCTTCATGTGCCACGGGCAAGCATGTTGAGTGTAGACTCATAACCCCTAATCATCATCAGAGTAACCTGCAACATCACAAGTTACAGCCACAGTGGGTCAATACATTGGAATAGTATTGGCAAGTGATACCTTAGTAGAATATTAACATCTAGTTACTACATGAATTTGGCTAAGTGTAGCTTAGGCTTGTTTGCTCAAAATAGGTTTTACCTATTAGTTGAAAACACTAAGTTTTCTTTGACAAAACTTTCCCAAGGAACCACCAATGGAAATTGGTGAACCTTCACCCTTGTTCAACCACAAGTTTTAACTTAGAAAATTGGGATGAGGAGATTCTTGATAGCTTCCATGTCTTGATGCTCAAATTTTCCAATACCAGGGACATGGCTAAGTACTTAGATTCTTCCATCTGCAGAGGTTGTGCACTTTCCCCACAAGACTTGATTTTTACCAAGACAGGACCTTTCAGAAGCCTTCCCTTAGACCAAAATGGACGCGCTCCAAACCTATCATTCCCCTACCACCAAATGTCCATTTGGCTAAGTTATTGCAACCGATATGATCCAGGCAGAGCCCATAATTCCATGTGGCCGCACTAGAAGCTTCTTAACATTTGGCATCTCAAATCCCTTTGTTCCTGGGTGGCTTTCCACAAGTGAGATACAAAAGGTAAACCATAGAAATGGGCCTTGTGTAACCACCTCAACACAAACCATTCTTTCCATTCCACCCAGGTGTTTCATTCACTTAGTTGTTTTATTAAGAAAAACATAAGTCAAGGATTTAGAAATATTTCTCATAGCTTGAATATATAGTCCACCCTTGGTTGCTACTAGCTAGGCTAAGCATGGCAATATCAAGTATCTTAATTCAGAGGAAATTCTAACATTACTACAACTACTAGGATTTCCCAAGCATAGCACATAGATACTTAGAAAAATAATCATGCAAGTCCTATACAAAATATTTCTAATGCATAGGTAAAATATTGGGATAAAAACATGAAGCACCACTTGCCTTGGTATTTGGGAGAGTAGCAACAACAATCTTCACAACCACAATCACTATTAGCACCAAAATCTACACATGAAATAATAGCACCACATTCACATATCAAAATATACAAACAAAAATATATGGATGCATGCAAATGTCATGTGATGATTTTTCTAAGTCAAACAAGACAAGTATATTGTACTGAATTCATAAACAAGAAAAATACTCACTAAACAAACTTTATTTAGTCTCTAAATCATTTTTCAAATAATTTCTATACTCAAAACAAGCCTACAAATGTCTCTGTAAAAATAATCAATTTTATAGAAGCAAAACATTAAACACATTGCATAAATGGATATAATTATTTCTCCTGATTCCAATGATATAAAAATTGCAACATTTGAACGTGTGGATCAAAAGTTATGAATTTTGCAAGTTTGATTCACTAATAGATCTAATTCAGTTTTTAAAACGAAGAACAGGCCACGCGGCAGCGTCTGATTGGACGATACCGCTTCACACCGGATCATGCTCGCATACCGTTGGATCTAACTAACTGCGCACGGTCCAGATCAAAACGTACCCCTTCGCTACAGATCTAATCCTAAGCGCTGGATTCAGATCTGACGGACCATGTTGCTTCGACCAACAAAGGGCGGCGCAAATGGTTGCCGCGGAAGCTGCGCGTCTGTCGGTGATGTTCCGGCGAAACCAGAGGGGCAGGGGGTCGGGCGTGTGCTTACCGAGATCGCGGGAACGTGAGGATGCTCAATGTGTGGACAGGCAGGGTCGGGGCGCATGGACACAGCAGCAGGACCTCGTCGGAGTTGTTGGCGGCGTCGGGTGCTCACTGTCAAAGTCGGAGACGATGTTCTGGGGTGCAAGGATCCAAACAGAAAGTGTTAGCAGGTGCGCTAGACACTGGCGAACACGACCGCGTGATTCAGAAACAGAGGGGGGCGCGAGGCTCACCGAAATTAGTCGCCGGAGTCGAGTTGAGCTTTGGTCGCTTCCAGAGGTGGACGATGGTGACTTCCTAGGGTGATTCAGAACAAAAGAAAGGCATGAGAAGATGCGCAAGGATATGCTGATCACGCTCGTGTGAATCAGAGACAGGGGGCGGTCGAAGCTTACCGAAATCGCACGCCGGAGTTCGTCGGGCAGCGGCGGTTTGAGTTCGAATGCGCGCAGCCTGGTGGCGGAGTGAGCGGGGAAAGTGAGGGGAAATGATCGCGGCGGGGTGGGGTTTAAGTAACAGGTGAAGGTTGAGCGAATTACTGGCGAAATCAAAGGAATTGATTCATATTAATTTCGCGAGGTAACGGCGGTGACGACGTGTTCATCGCGCGGGTTCTGGGGAGGACGATGATGACGTGGTGCTGCGGCCACAGTTCAGTCTCTGGTGGGTTGGTTCGGCGCGGGTGAGAGAGAGAGAGTGGGAGGGAATGGCCCGGGTGGGCTTCGCGGGCTGCAACTGCCATTGGGCTGAAAGAGTGGCGTCGGACCTTTTTCTATTCTTTTTCCTTTTTCTTTTTCTGTTTGAATTTCCAGGAATCAAATTCAAATGAGTTTTAAACCAAGTTGAATTAAAATTTGTTCTGGATTTTTGTAGAGTGAAACCTGCACATATTTAGGTATAAAACCATGTTGTTTCATTAAACTTGCTTTGGTCCTTTGGAGTTTTAAAATAAAACAGTGCCTTTTCCCAAGATTTAATAAAGATATAAAAATGGTTTTTAAATCATATTTTGTTTTGAAATTTTTGTCCAAGCTTTGGAATACATTAATCAACCATAGGATCAAATACATTTGGTTTAAAACAAACAATCTCATATTAGAGAGTAGCATTGGATCAATGCTTTGCTTACATAAAATAATAGGCATTCAAATGCTCCTGTTTTTGTAATGACCTTGAAAATGATCCTAAAATGATTATGAATGCATGGATGATATGCAAACTTTGAAATCATGATTTTAGGGATGTTACAATCTGCCTTCGTCCGAGTTAAAAAAATACAAATCACTTGGCCCTTTTATGTGTGGTGTTTGGATATGGTAGGTCCATTCAAGCCTGCTCACGGCAAAATGACTCATATTCTGGTCATGGTGGACAAATTCACAAAGTGGATAGAAGTAAAACCAATAAGAAAATGTGACGGGCCCACAACGGTGAAATTTCTCAAAGATATTATCTTGAGATATGGATACCCACACAGTATCATCACAGATAATGGCACAAACTTCGCTGAAGGACCTTTTGCTAGATTCTGCCAAGAGAAACACATAAGACTCGATGTTGCAGCAGTGTCAAGGATAAAACCTCAGTTAATTGAACCGCTGCAAAGGTCGACAGGATGCTGGATTTAGGAACTTCCAGCAGTGTTGTGGAGCCTTAGGACCACCCCAAATAGATCGACGGGGTATACCCCGTTCTTTCTCGTATACGGGGCAGAAGTTGTACTTCTAGCCGACATAATGCATGACTTGCCAAGAGTGGCCCAATATACAAGTGCCGAGATAAACGAAATATCACGGAAAGACGATGTGGACCTGCTAGAGGAATCAAGGGAATTGGCATTATCAATATCATCTATTTATCAGCAAGAGCTCAGACAATATCATAGCAAAAAGTTCAGTCCAAGAGTTTTTAAAGAAGGAAATCTAGTTCTTCGGCTAGTGCAATGCATAGCCGGCATGCATAAGCTCTCACCCCCATGGGAAAGGCCATTTATCGTAAGTAAAGCATTAAACAATGATGCATACTACCTGATCGACGCTCAGACACCAGAAAAGAACAAGGCAAGCAAGGCCAGAGATGAATCAAAAAGACCATGGAACGTAGCCTTACTTCGTCCATTCTACACTTAGAAGCCATGTATTGCATCTTGTGACGTGATGCACCAAATCAGCGTGTCAAGCATGTATCAAAAGTGACTCGGGGACTGCCCCATGTTATTCCTTATTTTAAACTATGTATCACACTTCGACAACCCGAGAAGTGACTCGGGGACTGCCTCATGTTATTCATCATTTTTAATTATGTATGAAATTTTTCCATCTCGAGCAATGACTCGGAAACTGCCCCAAGTGGTTGTCATTTTTTAACTATGCGTGAAACTTCGGCGAACCAAGCAATAACTCGGGGACTGCCTCGTGTTTTTTGTTATTTTTTGAGCATGTGTGAAACTTCGGCAACCCGAGCAATAACTCGGGGACTGCCTCATATTGTCCGTTGTTTTTTGGCATATATATATATATATATATAAGTTCGGTGACTCAAGCAATAACTCGGGGACTGCCCTGACAAATCTGTCATCAATCACAAATGCGATATAAACTTGCCTCAGCAACAGGAGAAATAACATGGAGGAAACAACCAACAGTTTGTACTATCATAGTAACACGAATGGCAACATCAGCAATTCAGGGTATAATGACGAAAGTACCTTATCTATATCACTTTACCAACAGATACCTCGAAAAGGTAGTAGGGACATCAATTTAAAGAAATGTATGGGCTTAGGATTTATAATCCTTCAAGGAGAAATTGCAAAACCAACAGTTCTACAACCAGGAATAGATAAGAAACATAAGGTGGATGCCAAACGAAAATCAGTCGCATGAAAAATATGATCCGGATTTACGAAGTTAAAGTTTGGCAAAGCAAAGATACGATTCACATAAACTCTGTTAGATAGAGTAAAAACAATTACCAGGGCGTCAGAGGCCAAAGGCAAAACAATTCACATTGTACCAAAAGGCGGATAACTGTTTCAAAGACAACATACACCCGACATACTGGGGACTTAAATAAATAAGAGTTGCTGAGCCTAAACATCGGCAGAGGCCGAATCACCCGTGGGAGGGACAGTAGCAGCACCAGAAGTTTCGGACATGGGTGTCTCAGACGCAGTCGGAATGACCTCGGCTTCCTTTAGAGGTGTATCCTTAGGAACTGGGCGCTCCGAGGTTGTTTGGACCTCTGCAGAGGTTACCTCGGCATCGACGGAAGCCGTAGTAACGCCTGGGGCAAGCTCTGGCTGCTGGGAGACATCACCTTGGGCTCGAGAAGCTTCAGTTCCTTTGGAAGACTGTGGCGCCCCGCAAAAACCACCACTAGAAAATCGTGTTATTTTTGTGCAATGCATCATCATGACCGCATGTTCATGTCATCATGCCACATTGCATTTGAGCATCGTCATGTCTTCTTGCATTTGTTTGCATAAAACTATCTTCGGAAAATCTGTTTTTGTCTTCTAAACGCCCCGTCTTTATTCAAACATAAAACCCGGGTCTCCGGAATATTTTGTTTTGTCTGCCAACAGTTTCCAAACGCCTTGTTTTTAATAAATAAAAGGTTTAATTATTTTTAGGGGGCAGCCGTACCGGGCCAATCCGACCCAGTCGGCCACCCCCAGTACAAAACCGGACTACCTAAACCCTTTTCCCACCTAATCCAAATCTACCCAACCTTCCTCCACCTCACCCCGGCCAATCGTTGTCCGCCACATCATCCCCTGACCAATCCCCTTCTTTTTCCTCCACTCTTAGCCTGCCACCTATCCCCACGAGCCCACCTCCTACCCTTTTTCCCGCCCACCAAGCCGCCACCTGCTGGCCCACCTGGCCCCACTGCCCCCGCTCCACGCCCGCAATCCCCGGCCACGCGCCCACCCCGGTCGTCGCTCACGACCGCGCGAGGCCCCCCCGCTCCCTACCTTTCCCGAATCCCCTCGTCCCCCTCGATCCCCACCTCGCTTGCCTTCCTTCCTCCTTGCCAACCGCCGCCACCGACCGCCTCTCCTTCCTGGCTCTCCCTCGTCGCCGCCAGGCTGCGCCTCCGTCGTCCTCTCACTCGGCCCGCTGCGCGGCCAACACCACCGCTTCCTCTTCGAGGTGCTGTCGAGCTCGCCCCGGCCATGGCTACCCGCCTCGCCGGCTTTGTCCTCCAGTGCTGTCGCACCTCTCGCCAAGATCCGATGCCGCCTCCCATTGCTGGTCCCCTGCACGCCGATGCCTCGTGCCAGCGCTTCTTCCCTGACCTCGCGCTGCTCTGCCACTAGCAGACCCTATGCCACCTCCAGTCTCCACTGCACCTCGGCCAGGTCCTCGCTGTCGGCGTCCATCTCCACCCCGCGAGCGCCTCTGCTTCTTCTGCGGACGTCCTCCCATCGTCTCCCTCGTCTCTGTCCCGCCCAAAACCAAGTTCCACGCCACCTGAGTCATTTACCTTCGGTGCAGCATGAACCTTGGGTGCTCGATGGTATGTCTGAATGAGACAAGGCTCCTTGCAATGCTCCTTTCGTTCTTCTGCATTTGCACATGTTGGTGCTATCTGATGATGCCACGCATAAGTACTGCTTGGCATGATGCTTTGCCTCACCAGGACCAACCATGTGACGTTGGTGTGATGCCCCTCGAAGGTCAAGTTCCGTGTTGACGAATGGAGACGAAGCTAAGTACCGGTACCTGATCCATTCAAGTTCGCCTTCCACGACAAGATCTTCGCGACGACAAGATCGACACCGACCCGGGCGAATCCAATGCGCCCCCGACACCAAACCAGGTCCTTCTTCCCGGATGCGACAAGATCTACTTCCGTTGTCCGAGACCGTTTCCGTCGAACCCTATCAAACCCCGAACCCCCGGAACCAAGATCTTCCGAGCCCAGATGTGTGAACCTTTTCCAAGACCCCATTATTTTTGTAATATGACATTATCAACTGATGCATATTAAATTGTTCATGCATGCATACTTGTCTGTGGTTTAGGGGCATTATGCCAATTCATCTCATAATTAAATATGGAGTCTATATGCGGGATATCTTTGTCTATTCCGGACTCCATTTAAATTGGCATAGCGAACCGAAGCCATGTTTTGTCTTGCTAATCCAACATTTAATTTGCGGGGTAGATAAATAACTTGAACCTATTAATGGGTTGTCGGGACCCCGCTTCCGTTTAATATTGCCTAATTGCACCGCACCTTTGCCATGTCATACATCATACATGCATCATGCCCGATTTTCTACCGTAGTATTAAATAGTCCATCCGGTGTTTCTTCTAGTGCTTTGCTTCTTCACGGATTAGGCCGATGAGTTGATGCGAGTGTCGACCCGAACTTCGGATGAACCTTCGGCAATGTTTTTCAGGCGAGCACCTCCCCCTTTCTACCTATCTTACTTTTATAGTATTTATTCCCCCCTGATGATCTATTGCTATCTGTGTTGCGATGCTCTAGTTTTCGTACCCGTGATGTCCCTTGCAGCCTTATATTGCCTTGGACACATCCTATTACCTGTTGTTTGGTAGATAGTTGAACTTGCGCGTCGTAGTCGCTTGCTCAAGTGCTGTTGCGTGTCATCCAGTACCACAATTGTTGGAGTATTGCCGCATGTTTAATGTTGGAGATGATCATGGCTTTAAATACTGTTTAATAACTAAAATTGAAGTAGGTAAATGCAGAGGCACCGGTGGGTAATAGACAATATTTGGATTTTAACCGCTCACTGGTGTCCCGTAGGACCCCGAGTTCTTGACACCTGTTCCGAGATCGAGCGCGCTAACCACAGGTGGGGTGTATGGGCACCCCCATCGATTTAGTACCTGATTCCAAGTACTGTACTGGGGGCCACAATTAGTTTGGGGCTTTATTACTATCCTGTACTTATGCCATGCTTTACTGCTTAATTTAAGATTGTGCGAGGAATGCACCTGTACTGTTTTGGAAGCGGAGTGTTTTCGCGGTATCGACAAGCCCAGTCACATTTTCGGGTTCCCGGTCGTTTACAGCCACTGACGCAAACCCTGGGTCCGTTTCGGAGCCGGCCAACTTCGTTGCGGGTAGCTTAGTGGGGTGGCCTCCCGTGCTTGCTTTGGGTCTGGGAAACGTCGTGTCCGAAACCCCGTCAACATACCGTTGGGTGTATGTTTTGTGATCTTGTACCTACCTGATCTGACAACAAGGGTGTAGGTGCGTGTGGAAACTTTGGTGCACCCCTGCAGGGTTAAATCTTTTCGAGAAGTCGTGTCCGCGGTTATGGACGACTTGGAGCACAGTTCTCGATCATAGACAACTATAACTAAAGTTTACTGCTATAATTTGACTTGTATCCGATATGACTAGTAATCAGCTTCACTGCAACGGAATGGCTAAATAAGAGTACCAACAACTGCTGGGTTTGGGATATCTCATGCTAATTGTATCTGACTAGTAAGTGTTGCAACTACAACGGAATGGTTAACTAAAACTGCCCACTGCTTATTATATCAGGATGACTCATGCCATCTTTATTTGACTAGTAATTGCCGCAACTATAACGGAATGAATAAAACTGCCAACTGTGTGAGTTCCTCGGTTGACTTCCTCGTTTGGTCTCGAGGGGGAAATACCAGGATGGGTATGTTTGGTGGTAGTATCAGGATGGTTCCGAATAGGTCTTTCTTACCCCTCTCTGATAGCCGCTAGTTGTATTGAGTCTCTATAGGTTGTTTAGTGCATGCTGCGCTGCCGCTCAGTCCACCATACCTATGTAGGCGAGGACCGCCGAATTCTAGCCTCGCCGTGTACTGGCCTCAGTACTGACCGCTCTCTCTTTTTCCTTGGCCCTTTGTCGGCACCCCTTTTGTTTTAGCAGGTTTTGAGATCGACGTCGTTAGCAGGGTTACCCTTCCGGCTTGGCCTGGGCAGGGTTATGGACGCCATTGGTTATTCTTCAGGGCTCTTAGCTCAATTTGCATCTTGTCCGTACTCGGACGCTGTATTGTTTTCAAGGTGATTTGGATCTTTGTATTGTATATCTGTATTCTTGACTCTTTGATTCGTTGTTGTATATATATGTTCTGTGGGTTCCATCGAGGACTATTGTGTAATGATATTACTTCGTTTTCCACCCGCACGCAAGTGCCTGGTGGGCACCTTTGAATCGTTTCTATGTGGGTTTGGCGGGAAGCGCTGAAACTTGCATAGGGCCAATTCTGAGGGTTTTATAGAGTGGTATCAGAGCTCAGCAGTTACGATACCCCACTGGTCTAGCTTGTAGGATAACCTAGCTAACGGACGTTGTAGAGTGTCAAAACTATTTTGGAAAATCGGTTGGATAGTTCTGATTAGGTCTGATTTTACTCCTTACCCCTCTGCTGCTCTCCGCTCACCTCTGCGTGTTTTGAATCCGCTCTCTTCTCTCTCTTCGAGTCCAGGATTTCTCGTGGTTGGGTTCCATCATACCTTCAGGGTTTCGCTTCCTCCTTTGGTAACGGTGTTGCTACATCTGGTCTTCATGCTATCCGAGGAATCCTTCGTCTGGTGAACTTCTCTTTGTTCCTTCTCGTACCTTCCGGTGTTTTCCGACGCGACGACATCATCTACGCTAGATCCGATGCAGAGTCTGCATCACTCCTTTGTTTCTGAACCTCGATTGTCAAGATCTTTAGTCTGATTCCGAGAATGGTTGCACGCTTTTCTACTGATTGTGCAGAGTAATAGTTTGGGTACGTGATGGATTGGCCCCCATGCCGACTACTCACTCTATTCGCTTGTGTACATTGAAGTGGATGAGAATGCATCGGTTCCCTCTTTCCATCGAAGCTAGAGGTGGCTTTATTTGTTGATACCTCTACCGTCGACCTTTTGTTTCCTGGAGTGTTCTCTCGACGATCTCGGACAACGACCTCTTGTTAGTGGTGTCGCGAGCATCTACACGAAGCGAGGAGATTCAGATCGCCGACCTTCTTCCCGGTACCATGAGGCGGATCTCGAGGGCGAGATCCTTTGTTAGTGGTGTCGAATTGTGGCGCCCCGCAAAAACCACCACTAGAAAATCGCGTTATTTTTGTGCAATGCATCATCATGACCGCATTCTCATGTCATCATGCCACATTGCATTTGAGCATCGTCATGTCTTCTTGCATTTGTTTGCATAAAACTATCTTCGGAAAATCTATTTTTGTCTTCTAAACGCCCCGTCTTTATTCAAACATAAAACCCGGGTCTCCGGAATATTTTGTTTTGTCTGCCAACAGTTTCCAAACGCCTTGTTTTTAATAAATAAAAGGTTTAATTATTTTTAGGGGGCAGCCGTACCGGGCCAATCCGACCCAGTCGGCCACCCCCAGTACAAAACCGGACTACCTAAACCCTTTTCCCACCTAATCCAAATCTACCCAACCTTCCTCCACCTCACCCCGGCCAATCGTTGTCCGCCACATCATCCCCTGACCAATCCCCTTCTTTTTCCTCCACTCCTAGCCTGCCACCTATCCCCACGAGCCCACCTCCTACCCTTTTTCCCGCCCACCAAGCCGCCACCTCCCCCCAGCCGCCACCTGCTGGCCCACCTGGCCCCACTGCCCCCGCTCCACGCCCGCAATCCCCGGCCACGCACCCACCCCGGTCGTCGCTCACGACCGCGCGAGGCCCCCCCGCTCCCTACCTTTCCCGAATCCCCTCGTCCCCCTCGATCCCCACCTCGCTTGCCTTCCTTCCTACTCGCCAACCGCCACCACCGACCGCCTCTCCTTCCTGGCTCTCCCTCGTCGCCGCCAGGCTGCGCCTCCGTCGTCCTCTCACTCGGCCCGCAGCACGGCCAACACCACCGCTTCCTCTTCGAGGTGCTGTCGAGCTCGCCCCGGCCATGGCTACCCGCCTCGCCGGCTTTGTCCTCCAGTGCTGTCGCACCTCTCGCCAAGATCCGATGCCGCCTCCCATTGTTGGTCCCCTGCACGCCGATGCCTCGTGCCAGCGCTTCTTCCCTGACCTCGCGCTGCTCTGCCACTAGCAGACCCTATGCCACCTCCAGTCTCCACTGCACCTCGGCCAGGTCCTCGCTGCCGGCGTCCATCTCCACCCCGCGAGCGCCTCTGCTTCTTCCGCGGACGTCCTCCCATCGTCTCCCTCGTCTCTGTCCCGCCCAAAACCAAGTTCCACGCCACCTGAGTCATTTACCTTCGGTGCAGCATGAACCGTGGGTGCTCGATGGTATGTCTGAATGAGACAAGGCTCCTTGCAATGCTCCTTGCGTTCTTCTGCATTTGCACATGTTGGTGCTATCTGATGATGCCACGCATAAGTACTGCTTGGCATGATGCTTTGCCTCACCAGGACCAACCATGTGACGTTCGTGTGATGCCCCTCGAAGGTCAAGTTCCGTGTCGACGAATGGAGACGAAGCTAAGTACCGGTACCTGATCCATTCAAGTTCGCCTTCCACGACAAGATCTTCGCGACGACAAGATCGACACCGACCCGGGCGAATCCAATGCGCCCCCGACACCAAACCAGGTCCTTCTTCCCGGATGCGACAAGATCTACTTCCGTTGTCCGAGACCGTTTCCGTCGAACCCTATCAAACCCCGAACCCCCGGAACCAAGATCTTCCGAGCCCAGATGTGTGAACCTTTTCCAAGACCCCATTATTTTTGTAATATGACATTATCAACTGATGCATATTAAATTGTTCATGCATGCATACTTGTCTGTGGTTTGGGGGCATTATGCCAATTCATCTCATAATTAAATATGGAGTCTATATGCGGGATATCTTTGTCTATTCCGGACTCCATTTAAATTGGCATAGCGAACCGAAGCCATGTTTTGTCTTGCTAATCCAACATTTAATTTGCGGGGTAGATAAATAACTTGAACCTATTAATGGGTTGTCGGGACCCCGCTTCCGTTTAATATTGCCTAATTGCACCGCACCTTTGCCATGTCATACATCATACATGCATCATGCCCGATTTTCTACCGTAGTATTAAATAGTCCATCCGGTGTTTCTTCTAGTGCTTTGCTTCTTCACGGATTAGGACGATGAGTTGATGCGAGTGTCGACCCGATCATCGGATGAACCTTTGGCAATGTTTTTCAGGCGAGCACCTCCCCCTTTCTACCTATCTTACTTTTATAGTATTTATTCCCCCCCTGATGATCTATTGCTATCTGTGTTGCGATGATCTAGTTTTCGTACCCGTGATATCCCTTGCAGCCTTATATTGCATTGGACACATCCTATTACCTGTTGTTTGGTAGATAGTTGAACTTGCGCGTCGTAGTCGCTTGCTCAAGTGCTGTTGCGTGTCGTCCAGTACCACAATTGTTGGAGTATTGCCGCATGTTTAATGTTGGAGATGATCATGGCTTTAAATACTGTTTAATAACTAAAATTGAAGTAGGTAAATGCAGAGGCACCGGTGGGTAATAGACAATATTTGGATTTTAACCGCTCACTGGTGTCCCGTAGGACCCCGAGTTCTTGACACCTGTTCCGAGATCGAGCGCGCTAACCACAGGTGGGGTGTATGGGCACCCCCATCGATTTAGTACCTGATTCCAAGTACTGTACTGGGGGCCACAATTAGTTTGGGGCTTTATTACTATCATGTACTTATGCCATGCTTTACTGCTTAATTTAAGATTGTGCGAGGAATGCACCTGTACTGTTTTGGAAGCGGAGTGTTTTCGCGGTATCGACAAGCCCAGTCACATTTTCGGGTTCCCGGTCGTTTACAGCCACTGACGCAAACCCTGGGTCCGTTTCGGAGCCGGCCAACTTCGTTGCGGGTAGCTTAGTGGGGTGGCCCCCCGTGCTTGCTTTGGGTCTGGTAAACGTCGTGTCCGAAACCCCGTCGACATACCGTTGGGTGTATGTTTTGTGATCTTGTACCTACCTGATCTGACAACAAGGGTGTAGGTGCGTGTGGAAACTTTGGTGCACCCCTGTAGGGTTAAATCTTTTCGAGAAGCCGTGTCCGCGGTTATGGACGACTTGGAGCATAGTTCTCGATCATAGACAACTATAACTAAAGTTTACTGCTATAATTTGACTTGTATCCGATATGACTAGTAATCAGCTTCACTGCAACGTAATGGCTAAATAAAAGTACCAACAACTGCTGGGTTTGGGATATCTCATGCTAATTGTATCTGACTAGTAAGTGTTGCAACTACAACGGAATGGTTAACTAAAACTGCCCACTGCTTATTATATCAGGATGACTCATGCCATCTTTATTTGACTAGTAATTGCCGCAACTATAACGGAATGAATAAAACTGCCAACTGTGTGAGTTCCTCGGTTGACTTCCTCGTTTGGTCTCGAGGGGGAAATACCAGGATGGGTATGTTTGGTGGTAGTATCAGGATGGTTCCGAATAGGTCTTTCTTACCCCTCTCTGATAGCCGCTAGTTGTATCGAGTCTCTATAGGTTGTTTAGTGCATGTTGCGCTGCCGCTCAGTCCACCATACCTATGTAGGCGAGGACCGCCGAATTCTAGTCTCGCCGTGTACTGGCCTCAGTACTGACCGCTCTCTCTTTTTCCTTGGCCCTTTGTCGGCACCCCTTTTGTTTTAGCAGGTTTTGAGATCGACGTCGTTAGCAGGGTTACCCTTCCGGCTTGGCCTGGGCAGGGTTATGGACGCCATTGGTTATTCTTCAGGGCTCTTAGCTCAATTGGCATCTTGTCCGTACTCGGACGCTGTATTGTTTTCAAGGTGATTTGGATCTTTGTATTGTATATTTGTATTCTTGACTCTTTGATTCGTTGTTGTATATATATGTTCTGTGGGTTCCATCGAGGACTATTGTGTAATGATATTACTTTGTTTTCCACCCGCACGCAAGTGCCTGGTGGGCACCTTTGAATCGTTTCTATGCGGGTTTGGCGGGAAGCGCTGAAACTTGCATAGGGCCGATTCTGAGGGTGTTACAAAGACGATCGAGTGTCGCCATCCCCATCTGAGCTATCATTAGAATCATCGGCATTATCCGAGTAATCCTCCGATTCATCTTGATCAGTCGAGTCACCACCAGATGCATCTTCAGCTTCGGCATCATCGGTCGGGTTGGGAAAAAAACTCGGCCCCTCAATCCAATGATGCACATTAGCATACTCGATAAGCTAGAAGGCGCGGGCTTGATAGCGAGCAACGAACTCTGGGTTCTCAATCCAGGGAGAGCCAATGCGCAAGTTCATCAGAATATCGAGGGAGAGATCCTCGTACCATGACAAAACAGTTGTAAGCACCATATCAACACCAGCCCTCCCAGCAGATTCCCTCTAGAGATTAAGTTGAGTCTGAGACTCCATCAATCTCTCCACAAGCACTTCTACCTCATCAATATCCGACTCATTCAGCCAGAGAACGTGGTAGGATCGAATAGCTGCTTGCACCAAGTCTTTTCCCATAATTTTCATTGGCCCGATAGCAGCGCCAACGGCAATCAGAAAGTCTTCCATGGAATATTCTTGATTCGGAGAAACGGGAACACCTCGGCGCTCGCGAGCAGAAATCATAGCCTTGGAGATGACATGTTTAGCTTCTGGGAAATGATCTACACGAAAGGACGTCATATAAGTTGAGATGAGCAAGAGGAAAAAATAACTTGATGAGACACAGAAACTTACGATGGATGTAACTCAGCATTTTCTAGAGACCCCAGGACCAGTCGGTCCTACTCTTCTCAAAACGAGTGATTTCCTCGCTCATCGTCTAGTTCTTTAATTCAGCAGCATCAAGAAGTTGTTGGGCCACGCAGAGATAAAACAAAAAATTTCCTCTAACGTGGTGATCCCAAGATCTAGCTGAGGTAGAAGGCCACGAGGTTTACCACTAGACGCGCAGTTGAGGATTACTGATGAAGCGCGTTAGTTGATGCAGTGCAGTACTTTGCGATCCAATCGTCCTGGTGCTGATCGTACAACACCTATGCTGGTATCCACACGTACAAGGAAGAGCGCCGGCGGCGAACTGCTAGATTCGTTACGGCGGTGGGACTGCTGTGGAGCTAGGGTTTCCAACACATGGAATGACCTAACCGGACAACGATTCACCCTTCAGGGTTGGTGTGCTCCACTATATATAGGGAGTGAATGTGGGCTCAGCTCGCGCGGCCCATTCACTAAAGCCCATATAATATTAGTCACGTGAGTCCAACTCACTAACTCAGTCATAATCCGGTTTAGGTCCAACCCAACCAGATTACAGGTTCAGATCCAATCCGAACTTGCTCCCTCTCTTAAGTGTGTGAACCTGTAGGCTCATGGCTACTTGGACACGATTAGAGTCTGACTCTAAATCGATCAGTCGATAGCGTCTCCTAGCAGAACGTGCTGACTCCCAAGTACCAAAGAGTCATGACGACTTGCCTTTCCAATGCGACTCACGTCCGAGTCCCTTTTGCCTCACGATATACCTTGTCAGACTATAGGCGAATATATGTCATCCTTTAAATAGTCCGACTCTCTTCTCGATCCGAGATAAGTGATTCACCCGACTAACTCTTAGTCGATCGCCTCGGTTAACACTTAACCGAGTCGTGCATGGCCATGCTTTCCGGATCATATCTTCCGAGAGGGCCCAGAGAATATCTCTCCAAGTGGAGGGGCAAAATCCCATCTTAGTTATTCACATCACGCAACTTGATTCTCAGTCGACCCGAACTCTGCCTTTATAACTTCCCAGTTACGGATCGGCGTTTGATAGAACCTAAGTCGGTGATCCTCAACTCGGACTATGCAATAACCTCATGTCTAAGGATTACATTGATTGAGATATACAAATGACAACTTGTTCGTTGTATCTCAATATGGGTCAATCCGACTCGCTAAATTCTTTAGCCGAATCTGTGTAAGTTGGAATAGCATCTTCATGCCCATGACAAGTGGAACCGAGTCATCAAGCCAACTTTCACATTGGTCTAAGTTGTGTGTCCAGCACAACCTCAATGACCAAGGATATTTAGTACAAACAACATGAATCTATAGTTCCACAATCGAATCACATATTCAATGATACACATTAGATGTTTATACAAGGACAACTTAATATCTTTATGAATACAATGGGAAATCTCATCATACATGATTGCCTCTAGGGCATATTCCCAACATAAGTTCCTTGCCCTTCTACAGCTGCAGACTTAGTCGGTTCTTTTCTTTAGAGAAATCTTGATCAACCTTCTCTAACTAAAGCTTAAGAGATTCAACCTCGGCACGTAACCGGGTTATCTTGTCATCCTTTTCCTTGAGTTGTGCCGAATGAGCGGAAGCTTGTTCTAAAAATGCAGCATCATATCAGGCATAGATATGCATTCTTGATGAGACACTGCAAGTGTTCGTAACTCGGATATACCAAAGCCGGAAGGTCGTAAGAAACCCAAGATTTACCTCGAACAAAAAGTCAACAAATTAAAAGGCAAAAGGAGTGAATAACCTTCAAGAGTACCAACTTTCTTGGTAAGAGGGTATTCAGATTGTTGACACTAGCTGCATAACAGCAAGGTACAGGTTGGTACAACAATTAAATGTTTTACAAGGGTAAGAAAAACTAAACAAACTAGATAGTTTACCAGTTTTCTTCACAACAGGGACAATTTTCTCAAACTTATCTTGAAGTTTCTTGTGCGCAAAGAGCAACCTTTGAAACTCGGTTATCCACCGATCATGGGCAACCCGAATACAACAACAAGTTACAGAAGATAAAACAGATCCAAATCAAGTAAAACTTGACTCGGATCTAGGTGGCTGGATATTCAAAAGTAAAACAGATCCGAATCAAATAAAACTTGACTCGGATCTAGGTGGCTGGATATTCAAAAATAAAACAGATCCGAATCAAGTAAAACTTGACGCGGATCTAGGTGGCTGGATATTCAAAAGTAAAACAGATCCGAATCAAGCAAAACTTGACTTCGATCTAGGTGGCTGGATATTCAAAAGTTAAACAAATCCGAATCAAATAAAACTTGACTCGGATCTAGATGGCTGGACGTCCAAAAATAAGACAGACCCGAATCAAATAACACTTGACTCGGAGATGGATGGTTAGATATTCTAGACCACGGTTAATCCGAATCACGAAGAAAATTGACTTAGCAAGTAATGTATTTGAAAACAGGTTGAAGCTCCCAAGCGAATAACAAATCATCCGCTTGCAAGCTTCGGGGACTAGTATGTGTATAGTATCATCTGAATAATAGACAAAGGATCAACGAAGGTACTTACCTCATTCATCTTATCACTTTCAAGGACAATCTTAGTAGCCATATGTAAGCGACTGCTGATGTCGGAAAGTTGAACTGGTTGGCTACTCGGATTGCCTTCAAGTTGATCGACGGTATTCCAGTTATTGGCATACTCCACCAGTGAGCCGAGGCTTTTCCCGCTCTTAGTACGGGTCAACACTTTACCTCGGGCATGTTGTGTAACTGCCGCCGCTATCGGACTCTTATGAAGGATAAGCTGAGTGTCGGCAGCAAGGCGACATCGGGTTTAGCAATGGAAGCTCCCTTACGAAGTATATCAGCAATGCTGGGTTGAGAAGAGCTTGTTGGCCCCTTCTGAGAGGGCAAGGATTTAGTGACAACAACTTTCTTGCTCTTCGTAGAGACTTCGGCAGGAGGAACAACTTCAGTACTGGGGGCCACATCCTTGGCGGCAGGAGGAACAACAGACTCCAAAGGGTACGAGGTAGTGGTATATTCGATGGGAATTGGAGCAGGAGCTGGAACTGCGATGGTCACAGGATCATTGGCAGAAACCTCGGGAGCCTTAAGGGGGACAGCAGAGTCGGCCGGGTGATCCGGTGTAGGGGTATCATCGGCAACAATGAGGGGAGCAATGGGCTCATCTTGTCGAGGCGATACATTAGTCGACCTGGGAGGAGAATCATCACGGGGAGGACTGGGAACGCGAACATCCTCCAGAGGAGAGGGTGACGGCGACCGAGTAATATGAGATGTCATACTCGGACCGCTCGGCTTTGCAAAAAGTGGAGCTCTGCAAAGAAGGTAGAAATTAGTTTAGAAATAGAAAGAGAGAAACAAGAAATACAAATGAAAACATAAAGGGAAACTTACCCAGCAACCCCAGGCGTATTCTTACGCCTCGGAATGTGCTGAGAAGATTTCTTGGTTCGCTTCTTGGGGGCAGCATCGGAAGGGTCCGACGAAGCAGTGCGCTTCTTCGAAGAAACAGGAACTTCGGAAGCAAGAGGCTCGATGTCGTGCACCTGGCCAGCTTGATTAGCTGGGAAAGAAGGAGCCAGAAATGCGTAAGAGATAGGCACTGCGGCAACTACCTCAAGAATTTGGACGTCATCCGAATCACCTTCGTCTGCACGGGCCGAGGTATTGCTCTGGGGACGAACAGGAGCAACATCCGACTTGGGGACAAACTCCTCCGGATCAGGCTCTCCATTATCCGTGGTGGTGCGGTCAGCAGTCCAAGGAAGAGCCAAAACCTCGGCATCTTCTGTCTTCTGCTCCGCAAACCTCTGCGAGAAAAATGGATGAGGGTTAGTGAAAGAACAATGGAAGAACAACTCGGAAGAAAACACCAGTGTTTAATTTACCTGAGGGGGAGGATTCCCGCGAGAAAATGGCCTCAGTCCCCAACTCCATTCCTTGGGCATCTCGGTCTTAAAAATAGCCCAGACACGTTTATAGACTTGATAATCATCGAGCTCAACCGTATAAAGACGGTTGAGATCCAAAGGACCACTCATATAGCAGAGCTTGTGGGAGCGAAGCTGGAAGGGGCAGATTCGGCTGCTAACAAACGTAGTCATCAAGTCTTCACCTCGGAGCCCAGCACAAGTCATTTCCTTAAGCCGGAGCTTGAATTCCTCGGCAAGAACATGAGTCTTCCTCGGATTATAGATCCAGTTCTTCTTTGAGGGAGGACTGATAGAGAAAGCGGGGAGCCGAATCTTGTCTTCTTTCCCAGTGTTCTTGACATAGAAAAATGATCTATGCCACTCTTACAAGATTTGAGGCCTCCAACGCGGGGGAACACGAAGTTTTTCTGAGGTGTAATAGAGTCAGCCCCGCATTGGATGAGAGATTTCTCAGAAGTATGAAGAGATTTATCCGGCACCATGTTATCTCGGATCTGAAAGAATTTGGACCAAACGTCTACAGAAGGCCAGAGGCCGAAGTACCCCCTCCGAAGCCGAGATAAAGGCCGACAGGGAAGCTACGGCGTTAGCCGACAGGTGATGCGGCTAAAGGCCGAAGTAATCTAAGAAGCTCCTATCAAAGTCACTAAGAGGGAGGCCGAATCCGCGAGCAAAGTGGGACTTAAACACCATGAACTCACCCTCATTAAGTACTGGGGAGGATTCTTTGCCGGGTAAGAGACAACTTACCTCGACAGGGATTCGGCGAGTCTTGATTAGCCACTCGACCTCCCGACGAGTAATAGTGGAACCTTGCCAGGAACCACGTTCCGGGCCCGCCGCAAAGTCTTCTTCCCCGGCGAGAGCTCCGCTGGCAGAGCTAGACATGGGCTCATCGGAGGAATCAACCGAAGAGTAACTAGCAGTGGGGAGAGGCCTGGAGGTGCAGGGCCCCGTCGCGACGGTGGCGGAAGCGGCGATGGAACAAAGAAAGAACTGCCGCAGGAAAACGAGGAAAACTAGAAGAACGCCTAATGTAGGAACCCAGCGGCGACGCAGTAGAGAAACTCACCAGCAAGAACACAAAAGAGGAGGCGCTGCGGCGAGGTCGCAGGATCCCGAAATCCGCAGCGTGTCCGTCAAGGGGGAGCAGCGGTGGCGCGGCCACTGGAACACGAACGGTGGCGGCGGCATGAGGAAGAAGACGAAGGGAGTAGGAAGGGGAAAAGTGATTCAGTCTACCCCCGCTCCCCTCTTTATAACCGCATAGGGTAAGCCATAGTGGGATCGTGGCTATGCCACGCTAACTGCATAATCACGTGTATCGCATAACCGCGCACAGGTAGTGGAGCCACAACGAAGGCCACATGGAGCGGGAGGATATCGGGCCGTCTGACTGTTGCGGTACTCGGGGCGTCACTGCGCCAACGCGACGGGCGCAGTAATCACTGTAGCATGTCAGTAAACACTGTAGAGGAACACAAAACTAGGGAACAATGATGATTGGTACACGTAGGACGAGGCTTACTCGGGAAGCTAAGCAAATACCCCGAACAAGAGAAAACAACTCGGAACATAGTGCATAGCGGGAAAAGGAGGAGATGAGGAAGAGGATAACAGAAAAAGAACGTCGGCTAAGAAATACCTCGGACAGAAAGTGAGAAAGGATAAATGTCTGGAAACTGATGTGGCCCGACCGAGGTTTCCGGCAGGACCGCACCAGCTTCGGGGACTAATGTTGGGGGGATGACCCCGGGTAGGGTCAAGAAAGGGGAAAGAAGAAAGGAGTCTCCCTTACCTTAAGGCGAATTACAAGCTTACTCAGCCGAATCATGCAAGATCCGGCCGAGGTAACCTGAGGCTTAGCAAATATAGTGATTAACACATTACTCGGCCGACGTGTAAGATAAGCCGGCCGAATAAGGTTGATTGACTTGTATGCAGGTGAAGACCAGGACGAATTATGCGAGATGAGGCCGAGTAACGTGAAACTTGCAGGAGAAGGAGAAGCCTAAATTCAAACCCTAGTTGCTGGCTAGGAGGAATCTACACAGAGCCAAGCGCTAAGGACAAAGAGTAGAGTTGTAGAGGGGCAGACAAGCGTCACGGAGGTGACAGTGAGGAAGCCCGAGGCACACATGTGAGGGCCTCTAGGACTTTGCCACCGATAGAAGGGGGACACGGAAAGGAGTCCGCCGAGTTACCACTTTGGGACAAGCATATTCCAAGAATATGCTTGCCACGTCAGCCCTAGAAGGAACCAAGGAACCCCTTTATAAGGAGGGGCACGGGCTCCTGATAGGGGGATCGATTCATTTGACACTGAAGGGCTCATGTAGCAGTCTTCTTCTTCTCTATGATACAGATATAGGAGCACTTGTAACTCTTGAGAGGAGAAATAAAGATCTTATTAGTCAATCGAATGTAGAAATCACTACATCTTCCCTCCCCGGATCCCTCTAGCATCCATTGGCCCCATACTTTAGCCTACCCATGGAATCTGCCGTCCCACCACCACGGCAAATGGCAATACTTATCATGGTAGATCTGGAATGCCTAGTGAAGATAGGATTCTAGAAGTTGAAAGATCCACTAAAAACTTTATGCAAATGCAATATGAGCAAAACAAGATATTCACTAAAACTATGGAAGAACAATTTGCTATCTTGAAAAATATTAGTCATCATCTTGAGAATTTGAATAGAGAAATTCCTAGTTTATAGTCAAAAAATTGAGTGCTAAGAAAAATATTTCCTCTTTGTCATAAGCACAGTTATCTTTGATTAATAAAATGGCTGCTAAACCTGAAACTTTGGAAAGTACCTTTGCTGCTGCTCATGCCATACAAGTTACTATTGATGAAAATGTTAGACTGTTATCTCAACTACATGCTAAGTGGGAAATAGAAGCTGAAATTTCTAGAAACAATAGTGTGTGCACTATCACCACCACCAATATGGATGCCACTAAACCACAAGAAGTCCATATTCCTCCTACCATAATGCCTAAACCCAATGATTCTACTACCAGTGATGCTAAGTTTGATTTTTATCTTGATGGTTGTAATATTTCTGAAGTGATTACGTTCCTACAAAAGCTTGCTAGAAGTCCTGATGCTAGTGATATGAATGTGGCTTTCACCAAACACATTACAGATGGTCTCATCAAAATTAAGGAAGAAAAGTTGAAACACAAAGCGTATATTCCTAGGAAAATAGAAGATAGTTGGAAACTCATCATTAATATGCAATTGAATGACTTTGATCTCAAAGCTTCATGTGACCTTGGTTCTAGTGTCTCTATTATGCCCAGAAAGATTTATGAAATGCTTGATTTGCCACCTTTGGAAGATTGCTATTTGGATGTCCCACTTACTGATAATGCTAAAAACAAACTCATGGGAAGTGTTAATCATATCCTTATTATGGTTAATAATGCCTATGTCCCTATTGATTTCTATGTTTTGGATGTTCAATACAATGCTTCTTGTCCTATTACTTTGGCAAGACCTTTTCTTAGAACTGTTGGTGCCATCATTGATACGAAAGAAGACACCATTAAATATCAATTTCCATTTAAGAAAGGTATTGAACACTTCCCTATGAGTAGAGGGGAGTTGCTTTTTGCTCCTCCTTTGAAAGCAAGGTTTGATGTTAATGCTTCTTCATTTGAAAATATTTGATTCTTGCTTCTTGTGCCTAACTTAAAGGCGTTAAACAAAAGTACTTATTGGGAGATAACCCAAAAGTTTTCTTCAGTCTTGGAAGTTATTAGCTCTGTAATAACCGTTTTTTATCCTTTTTATTTGCCTTCTTGTGCCAAGAATAACCTCTAATGAGAGAGAACTAAGATTTGGGGAGTTGCTGTCTCGAAACAAATTTTTGTGCTCCACCGTAAAAATTCGTGTAAAATCTCTGTTAGTCGGATTGAGATGTAATTTTCTGAATAAATCCCGCGGGTTGTTATCTAACTTTTGTTAGTTCATCACTTTTTGATTTGAGCAATACAAGGTCTTCGAAAAAATTGGTTTCTACTTACTAGTCTGTTTTGACAGATTTTTGCCATTATTTGCATTTGCTTCTTATTGATTCCTTTTTGGGTTCTTTTTGGAAAATTGAGAATTTTGAGGGAATTTATACAGCATCTTGTGTATTTAGTGAAAGTTTTTCTGTTTTAAAACTAAGCCCCAAGGGCCTATTGTCTTTTGAATACACTAATGTTGCTAATGAAGATTGTGTGAAAAGTTTTGTATGAAGGAAAATTTTCAGGTGTAGAGAAAGAATGGTGTAATGAGATGAAGAATGGACAAAATCTTAAGATTGGGGATGCCACCCCGTGTAACCCCAAGAAATATTCAAGAAGTAGAAGCGTCAAAGCTTGGGGATGCCCAAGGAATCCCCTTCTTCATCAATAAAAATCTCAGGTCTTTCTAGATACTTCGTTTTTATTGTTTCATGCATTGTTGTGTTGTTCTTGGAGCGTCTTAGTTTTTGTTTTTGGTTTTTGTTTGCTTAGTTTGCTTGAATAAAATAGTTTGGACCCCCGTTCTCGCTGTGTTGTTTCAAATAAGTTGATTGGTGTTGGAGAGGAGTAGAAAGTTCTTGCTTGAATAGTACAAGAGGAGCTTGCTTAGACTATGACTTAGACTTTATCATGTCATGCTAGATTTTGTTTTGACCTTATGCTTAGTGATTCTTGTTGTAGCATGACTTGTTCTAAACAATTGGGATTGCTTACTGTATCTTTAAGGAATCATGCGTTTTTAGCATACAAAAGCATAGCATTATGGTATTCTCCTTTAATGCTTTGTTTGGATTGACTTGGCACATGCTCACACCATGTTATGACTATGAACAAGTCACCATAGCCTCTATGATCATTTAGTCCTTGACTTGTAGTACCACTTTATACTTTGATTAGTAATGTTTTGTCGCTCTGCATGATTATGGTCATTATTGCTCTCTTAGTTGGTCGCTCCCAGTATTTTGCTAGCCTCCACTTGTATGAGAAAGCTCTACTCATGCATCCAACTCCCAATAAACCAAGTTATTCCAAAGTATCCACTATAAATTCATATGCATGGTGTGCTACACCATTCCAAGTATATTCTTGTTTTCATCTACCTTCCAATTAAAAAGTCTCTTTGTTATGTGAAAACTTAGTGATTAAAGCTCTCACAAACTTGATGGCACACTTTATTTTTCTTGACCCTAATAAACTTGAACCATTGTGTCATATATGTTGTATATGCTTGCACTTATATGTTGGAATTAGTAGAACCATGTTGTCATGGGGAACGCTTTCAACATTGCACTTGTACATTTTACACACTTGATATCATTCTCTTTTGTTTATGGATGTCGTCGGTGTGAAATGAAAGGGGAGCTTGTAAGTCCATGGAGTTATGTATGTGTGTTAGAGAAACGCCTGGACCGCTAGCCTAAGCCATGCCTAATCATGGTGGAAACTTGAAACATCACCATAGTTAGCAATCTATGAAGCATTCTTCCTATAAAAAAAGGAGATAGAAAAAGAGAATGAGAAAAAAAAGATGAGAAAAGAGGAAAGAGAGAAAAAAGCACCATTTTCCCATGGTAAATAATAAAATTGCTGAGATGTTCATTGTGTGCTTGCCTTGTCATTTTGGTTATGGGATAGCTCATGTATCATGTGCAAGGGTTACCTCCTTGGCGACTCTTTATGATACACATGTACTTACTATGACAAGAACTTACCGATAACTAAACTTGAGTAGCATGAGAAGCGGCCCTCGTACTCAAGGGACATGAGATTGCCAACTTATACTTTTTCAAGCATATACTCTATAGTTTGTTCACTTTAACCTTAATCACTTCAAGATGCTTATGATAGGGGCAATGAGAGCTGCAAGCTAACAAGTACCATAATTTTTGGAAGCTCTTTTTGAGACTTGAAATCCCTGCTTCCCTTTTTATGAAGGGTCTTTCTTCCACCATTATATCGAGTCTCCACCTTCTATCCATAGGCACCAATTGAGAGAGCATAGTTGCCATTCTTAGTTCTATGTGCATTGTCCCAAAACATGTTGATTGATTCATATTGTTGATATCGCTTGCTCATGACTTATTTGTATCTAGCCACTCTTATGAATTTTGAAGGTGTCCTATGCATTTATTTGCTACTCCATGAGGGACAAGCTGAATGCCACTATGCTATGTTTTCTATATGTGAAACAAACAAACGTCTTTCAATGCATTGTTATTCATGAATCTTTGTTTGTAACCTTTCATGTTGCATGCATAGTTACTTTGTATTATTGTTAGAACTCCATGTTTCATGCTCATGTTTAGAGTTCTTTGATCCCAGCTTTCAATGCTTGCAAATGGCTTGATCTTGATTTTGATGGTACATGTCACCTCAAAAATTATTATTTTTATCTCTTACCTACTCGAGGACGAGCAGGGGATGCTTGATACGTTGAAAATGTATCTATAATTTTTTATGTTCCATGATTGGTTAGTATTTGCTTTGCTTTGTCTACACTTTGAGGTATTTTTATATGTTTTTCTGGGACTAACCTATTAACAAGATGCCACAGTGCCAGTTGCGTGTTTTCTTCTGTTTTTGGTTCCACAAAAGGCAGAAAATCGATATTCTCGGAATTGGACGGGACAAAAGCCAAAGTCAATATTTTACCGTGGGGAACACGGAGCCAGAAGACGAGACAGAGAAGAGCCACCAGGGGGCCACACCCCCTGGCCGCGTGGCCAAGCCTGGCCCGCGCATGGGCGGTGGCCACCCTGGGTGCCCCCTACCTCGCCTCTTCGCCTATAAGAAGCCCCCGATACCAAAACCCTAAGTACTCGATCAATCTTCCACGAAACAGTTTGTAGCCGCCACCACCATCGTCCCTAGATTGGGGGGATCTGAAGCTCTTCCTGGCACCCTTCTGGAGGGGAGATCATCCCGGAGGCCTTCTTCATCATCATGCCAGCCTCCGGTATGAAGCGTGAGTAGTTCCACCTTGGACTACGGGTCCATGTAGTAGCTAGATGGTTGTCTCTCCTCCTTTGTGCTACCATGTTTAGATCTTGTGAGCTCCGTTCATGATTAAGATCATCTATTTGTAATCATGCATGTTGTGTTTGCGGGGATCCAATGGATATTGAGATTACTATGTCAGATTGATTAATTGTTTTATCTTATTGATTCTATCATGTCTGTGTTGTTTGTGATCTTGCATTCTCTCCATTTCTAGTAGCTATCTTGGCCAAGTAGATGCTAGTGACTCCAAGAGGGAGTATTTATGCTCGATGGTGGGTCCATGCCTCTATTTAATCTGGGAAGTGATAGAAATCTCTAAGGTTGTATATGTGTTGTTTCTACTAGGGATAAAACAACGGTCTCTTGTTCATGGAACAAGTGGATTGTTTACCTTACACACTTTGCTTAAAGTAGTTATCCGTTGCTTGCAACTTAATACTAGAGGGGGTTCGGATGATAACCTGAAGGTGGATTACTAGTCATAGATGCAGTTGGATGGCGGTCTATGTATCTTGTTGTATTGCCCAATCAAATCTCATAGGATCATGAATGTCTAGTATTGCATTGTTATGCCTTGCTCTGTCCTGTCAATTGCCCCGTTGTAATTTGTTTACCCAGCATGCCATGTTTGTTTATATTAAGGTGATCACCTCTAGTGAACTATGGAACCCGGTCCAATCTTTACCATTGATACATCTTCCACTATTACTGTTTACTTTCTGCAAACCACTATTACCTTCCACACCATACAGTTAATCCTTTGTTTTCAGCAGGTGAGATTGACAACCTCACTGTTCATTGGGACAAAGTCTTGAGTTTGTGTTGTGCAGGTTTCCAAATTGCTAGCAACACCTTTGAGTCGTTTCCTTCCTCCTAGTGGTTCAATAACCTTGGTTTCTTTCTGAGGGAAAACTTACTGATGTGCTCATCATACGTTCCTCTTGGGGTTTCCCAAACAAGCTCTACAGTGATCTGAGCCACCATCAGGGCCGCTCCTCATGCTACTCAACTTTAGTTACCGGTAAGTTCTTGTCATAATAAGTACATGTGTATCATAGAGAACCGCCAACGGTGTAACCATTGCACATGATACAGGAGCTATCCCATATCAAAATGACAAGGCAAGCACACAATGAGCATCTCAACAATCTTCTTATTTACCATGGGAAAATGGTGCTTTTTTTCTCTTTCCTCTTTTCAATATGTCTCTCTTTTTTTATAAGAACAAAGCCTCATAGATTGCTCACTATGGTGATGCTGCAAGTTTCCACCATGATTAGGCATGGCTTAGGCTAGCGGCCCAGGTGTTTCTCTAACACACATACATAACTCCATGGACTTACAAGATCCCCTTTTATTTCACACCGACGACATCCGCAAACAAAAGAGCATGATATCAACTGGGTAGATATTTACAGGTGTTGAAAGCATTCCCCGTGATAGCACGGTTCTGCTAATCCCAACTTATAGGTGCAAGCATATACAACTTCTATGACACAATGGTTCAAGTTTATTGAGGGCAAAAAATAAGGTGTGCCATCAAGTTCGTGAGAGATTTAATAACTAGTTTTCACATAACAAAAGAATTTTTACTTTGAAAGGTAGATGAAGCTTGAGAATTTACTTGGAATAGCAATAATGCTAATATGTAGATATGGTGGACACAAATGGCACAGGTTTTGGTTTAAAGGATTGGATGCACGAGAAGTATTACTTCTCAGTACAGGTTTTTGGCTAGCAAGGCTGGGTAGCAAGCAAAAGAGTTGAAGGAAACAAGCAAACATACAAGTGATAAAGTCAAACATGCAATCTTCCTTGAAAACACAAAAGAACTTAACTAAAGAATACTAAGCTTATGAGTCAATCAATAAAGAAGGAAAATGATATAAAATACCTGAAAATGCTTTTCTCTTTTCCTTTCAAACCTCAAAAAGTGTTGCTACTGACCAGAGCTCGGTTTGCCAAAACCAATTTATATTTACTTGATGCTCCCAAAGTGATACCAATACTAATCAACAAGATCAATCATATAATATAGATTGCATACTAAAATAAGAAGTGTACAAAGTAAAAGATGAAACTTATCATTAATATTCCATAAAGGCACTCACACCAAGGGATACATAGATAACCAACTAAAAGGGAGAGATACTTCCACAATGCAAACCATCCCATATGATAACTTCTCTATTCAAGATATGAATCTACTAAAAAGGTAAAAAGATGAAAGATAATGATGTGATACCGTGGCACTCCCGCAAGCTTGGAACAATCCAAGGGGGTGCCAAAACCTGATGACGAATTACTCCTTCGGTGGTGGTTTTGTTCCCTTGATGAGATTTTCAACCATCTTCCTCAAATCCTCAATCTCAAAGGTTAGAGTATGAATCAACTCCAAATTATCCTCAATGCAGTTCATGATCATGTCGGACTGAGAATCACAATCCTTGTTATTCTTTCCCCACTCTTCCCCCTTAGAGTATTCCTTCCCTGCATGGTTAGAACGTGACATATCCCAACTAGAGGGCAGCTTCACTTTGGGCATCTTTTGGAATTTCTGCTCATGTATAAGAGTATGGAAGGGGTTCTTAGTACATGGAGGAAGTGACCGTGGAGTGAGGCAATGACGCGTAGGTTTCCCTCCTGTAAACTTATGTGCTGTCCTCCTGAGCCTGATAGGGTTTGCCACCACTCCAATGCTTGCAAGAGTAGCGCGGGTGTCCGGATGCTCGCCCTCCTTCACGTCCTCTTCATCCCCAACCCAGATTTCCTCCTCCTTGGGGTTTTGAAGATCATCTTCCACGGGCTTCTTGCCCTTGTCGTTGGCGGAGACCATGGTGCCTCTAAACTTGAGAGTATTCCTGACAGAAACAGATCGAAACGAAAACACGATGAGAACACGATATACGAACCTCAGGGAATCCGGGGGTTATATATTACAAAGTTTTACTACAAAAGGAAGGTACTACTCGAAAACGGGGCGGAGACGGACTCTAGGGTGCTCACACCCCATGGTGGCGCGGCCAGCTGGGGCCCACGCCACTGGTGGGTGTGGCCCACCTGGGCTCCGTGTCCTCCTCTTTTTCGTCTTGTAACCTTCCATATGGAATAAAAACATCAAAATTATAAAGAGAAAGGTCTTTCACGAACCTTTGATTCCAGCAGTTTTACCTATTCGGAAATGAACTCTGCAGTTTCCTTCTCTCCTATACCTGAAAATTCCTTTCACACAAAGCCTAAGACAAACTTTATTAGCAACATTAGTGTAAACAAAAACAAAGAACCCCTGGGTTCACATTTCAACTGAAATCAAACAAAACAAAAGCTACTGAAACAACTCCTTTCAAAAGCCCAAAAAGAATTTAAAAGTAAGTTTATTTAAGAGGCAAATGATGGCAGAAATCTGTCAAAGCAGACCAGCAGGGAAAGATTGATTTTTTCGAAAAACTTCTGTTGCTCGAATAAAAAAGTGCAAAACTAATGAAAGTTGGATAACAACTTGGGGAATAAGAACATAAAATTATAGCTCCATCCGAAGTACTGAGATCTTTCAAGAATTTTTACAATGCAGCACAAAAAACTGTCCTAGGACAGAAACTTTTCACAACTCCTCTACTTCTCAAAAGAGGTTGATCTTGACACAAAAACGAAAAGAAAACTAAAAAAGGGTTGTCTCCCAAAAAGCTCTTTCTATATAGCCATTAAGATAGGCATGGTAATTCCAATGATGCTCACATAGGAGATATAGATTTGAAGTGAAAGAGAGCATCAAGAAGCAAATATCCAACACATTTGAGTCTAACCCACTTCCTATGCAAAGGAGTTTTATAAGAAAACAAATTATTGAAGCAAAAGGCCACTAGCATAGGAATACAAAACAAATGCAACTTCAAAGCTTTCAACATAAAGCGGGGAAACTTAATATTATAGAGATGCATAAAACCATGTTTCCCTCTCTCATAATAACTTTCAGTAGCACTTTGAATAAAGTTGACAATGTAACTTGAAATGGATCGTATGGGCACCTAGAGGGGGGGTGAATAGGTGCTAACCAATTTTTTAATACTTTTTCAATTTTAGGCTTGACACAAAGTAAATTCTCTAGATATGCAACTATGAGAATTTCCCTATATGTAACCCTAACTACTAAGCACGTAAAAGAGGAGCGAGGAAACCGTAGTGGAGCACGCGGAGACACAGGGATTTGTTTTACCGCAGTTCCTTCCTTATTAAGGGAAGTACATCTGTGTTGGAGGGGTGGGCGGTTCTAAGACCACCACGCCACAATAGGCCTCACCCTATTCTCCGATGGATCTCGCCACGAGAGGCATGATCCACCTTCTCCACTATTGGATCCCTTCGAGGCGGGAACCGGTGCCTTTTACAACACTATCGGGGCACACACCCACAACCTAATTGGGGGCTCCCGGGATGACAACAAGCTGTCACAAAAACAAGGTTTATCAATATAAACAAAAATGAGGATCTAGATCTTTGCAAGAAATACTAGATCGGAGGTTCTCCAAATGAATGGAGAGGAGAAGAAGCGCTTGATTGCTGATGATGAAGATCGAGTTCTCCTCCTTCGATTCCCCAAGGGATGGGGCCTTTGGGTGGATCTAGGTGGAGCACTCTTGTATGAAGTTTTGAGATCTGATCTGTTCTTTTTCTAGATGAATCAAGAGTTCTGGCAGGAGGGGGATTGCTGGCTTAAATACCCCCTCCCCAGATCTGGCCGTTGCACAACTTTGGGGGCGGATTATCCGCCCCCCACTTGGGGCGGATTATCCGCCCCCTGGGAAAACTATGCCCCAAGGGCGGATTCTCCGGGGGAAACTCCGCCCCCTCTCTGGGGCTTGCGCCTTGGAGAAACTTGGAGAAGATCTTGGGGGGCGGATAATCCGTCCCCCCTGAGGGGCGGATTATCTGGCGAGGCCGGAAAGTCCGGCCAATATTCCGCCCCCCCTTCTGGGACTTGCGCTTGCTTGGGCAGAGGAAGGGGCGGATTATCCGCCCCTGGTGGGCCCGGATTATCCGCCCCCAAAGGCAGAGTTCTGAGCTGCAACACTTCAACACACATTAAAAGATCCTTCGTATTGTTATCTAACACACAAAACACTAGGGATTAAGAAATGTTCTTTCAATCTCCCCCTTTTTGGTGTTAGATGACAATACTAGGATTTGCAATGAAACCGGCAAGTGCCACCTTAGATAATGAAAGACGCTCCCCCTAGATGTGTGCATATTTAAGATTTGCATTTGAATACAAATACACACACTAGGTAGAACACTACTTTAAGGTTTGGAGAAAAAATGTCATACCACCGGAATATATAGCCAAGGCATAAATAGATAATCCCATGAATCCATATGTCATCAGATATGCTCCATAATTCCAGAATTCCATGGGGTACATGATAGATAAATCCAGAAATCCATGAATACCAAACATAGTACCAAACTGTGGAGTACGACATAGTCTTACACAAACAACCACAAATAGCAAACAAGTTCACGCTAGAAAAGGCACAAGCAAGCAAATGAAAAACGACTAAAATCGAAAAGCTTGTGCCCGGCCCTTGCAAATCCACGAGACCTAATAGAACTACTTCTCCCCCTTTGGCATCAAAACGCCAAAAAGGAAGAAGAGCGATGCTAACATCCCTGGACACCCAGAATTCACACCCAAATTTGCAAGAATCAAGTCAATCAAAAGCCAAATTTGAGTGTGTTTTCCATAAGAACATGAGATATGCAAGAAAATCCAACGAGACCCATGAAAAACCAACTCTTCTCGAGGAAGAGGGCGGTGGCCGAAGCCACCATGTTGGAGCGCATGGCATGACACCGCGAAGATGTATCTTGAGTTCAAAACCAATGCTCATCGATGACCCACATATCACAAAATTATATTAAGGGAAATGATTTTACTTGCTTTCGGCATTATGGGGGGAGGGTTGGCCCAATCAATTAGGACCACACTCCCCCTATGTCTATGCCCGCATCTAAACCAAATACATGAATAAGAGCAAGTGAGTGTGCAAGAATAGTCAAGCCAAGCTCCTTGAATCTATGATATTTAGCTCATTCATTGTCGCGGTTGCGAATCTCTATATGTTTTGTTCTCGTATGCTGCACAGGATTGTAAGCAATTTTGATAGCACTTTCATTGTCGCATAAAAGAGGCACTTTGTCACAATTGACACCATATTCCTTTAAAGTTTGCCTCATCCATAACAATTGAGTACAAGCACTTGCAGCAGCAACATATTCAGCTTCGGCGGTTGAGAGTGAAATACAATTCTGTTTCTTTGATGACCAACACACTAGAGACCTGCCCAAGAATTGGCATGCACCAGAGGTTGATTTCCTATCATCTTTGCCACCAGCCCAATCTGAATCGGTGTAACCACACAGAGAGAAACTTGAACCCTTGGGATACCATAACCCAAAATTTGGGGAATGAACCAAATATCGGAAGATTCGCTTGACCGCCACTAAGTGGCTTTCTTTAGGAGCGGCTTGGTACCTTGCACACACTCCTACACTTAACACGATATCGGGCCTAGATGCGCAGAGGTAAAGGAGAGAGCCGATCATGGATCGGTATACCTTTTGATCCACATATTTACCCTTGGGATTGAGCTCAGGATGACACTTTGTTTGCATTGGGGTAGCAACGCCATTGAGATCCATCATCTTGAACCTTTTGAGCATGTCTTGGATGTACTTAGCTTGATTAATAAAGGTTCCCTCTCTAAGTTGTTTTATTTCAAATCCGAGAAAAAACCTTAGCTCACCCATCATGGACATCTCAAACCTGTCAGTCATAAGCTTTGAAAATTCATCGTTAAAAGCTTGGTTAGTAGAGCCAAAAATAATGTCATCTACATAAAGTTGGCATACAAAAAGCTCCCCATTGACCTTCTTAGTAAAAAGAGTGGGATCGATTTTCCCAACTTCGAATCCACGGTCTAGCAAAAGCTCTTTAAGGTGCTCATACCACGTACGTGGGGCTTGTTTAAGGCTATAGAGCGCCTTATCGATTTTGTAGACATGGTTCGGAAATTTGGGGTCCTCAAACCCCGGGGGCTGCTTGACGTATACTAACTCATGTAGAGGACCATTAAGGAAAGCGCTCTTAACATCCATTTGTTGTAATTTAAAATTATGATGGGCTGCATATGCAAGAAGGATACGGATGGACTCAAGGCGAGCTACAGGAGCGTAGGTCTCGCCAAAATCAATTCCTTCTACTTGAGAGAATCCTTGAGCCACGAGTCGTGCTTTATTCCTCACAACAATGCCATTTTCATCCTGTTTGTTCTTGAAGATCCACTTGGTGCCGATAACATTGCGGCAATCCTTTGGCTTTTCTACGAGCTTCCAAACTTTGTTGCGTTCGAAGTTGTTTAATTCTTCATGCATTGCAACAACCCAATCGGGGTCTTCAAGAGCATCAAAAACCTTCTTTGGTTCAACCATGGTATGTGAGCTTGATGATCACAGAAGCTAGCAAGCTCTCTTCGAGTGGATACCCTTCGTCGTAGATCACCAACTACCTTGTCAAGAGTGTGACCTCTTAGTTCAAGGTTGCGATCAGCACGAGCCTTGCGACGAGCCTCAATATCCTTATTATTTCTCGGAGGAGTGGATTCAATTGTTGTATCCTTGTCTTGATTACTGCATTGCCCTTGATCTTGGTCACCGGTACTGCTAGAAGATTGTTGCTGAACATTTTCTTTAGGCCCGGATAATCCGCCGCTAGGAGGGGCCGGACTATCCGGCCTGGGAGATGAAGTACCAGAACCATCTTCCTGAGAAAGCCTGACTGGAGTTGGAGAGCCATGGCCGGATAATCCGTCCCTGTGGGCCGGAGAATCCGGCCTGGGAGCATCAGAGATGTTGATTTCTCCTTCGGATCCCCTGGTACGAGTTGGAGTGCCAGGGGCGGATTGTCCGCCCCTTGGAGGGGGCGGATAATCCGGCCTGGGACTACCATCTTGTCCAGGTAACTGATGATCTTCAGCAGGTTGCGGTGTTGGTGCAGAGTTTTCTCCAACAGTAGGAGCTTGTTGATCTTGTGAAGATGAGGGCTCCACTTGAGTGGAGCATTGTCCTTCCCGATCCGCCACAAGGGGTTCCTCAATGGGGCGGAAAAATCCCACGCCCATTCTTCTTATGGCATCTTGGGGTATTTCAACATCTGCATCACAAACATCAACTTGCCCTACAAAGGAGCCGTTATTTTCATCGAACTCCACACTACAAGATTCTACAACAATCCCAGTGAGCTTGTTGTGGACTCTATAAGTGTGGGATTCGGCACCGTAACCAACAAATATACCCTCTAAAGCCTTAGATTCAAATTTTGACAAACGGACACCTTTAATAAGAAAGAAACACTTACACCCGAATACCCTGAAGTATGAGATGTTGGGTTTGTTGCCGGTAAGTATTTCATATGGGGTCTTGTCCAAGATCTTCCGAAGGTAAAGCCGGTTTGATGAGTGACAAGCAGTGGATATGGCTTCAGCCCAAAAATTATAAGGAGACTTAAATTCAGCTAGCATAGATCTTGCCATATCCATCAAAAGTCCGGTTCTTCCTCTCGGCTACACCATTTTGTTGAGGGGTGTACGCAGCGGAATATTGGTGTCTAATCCCCTCTTCGCTAAGAAACTCGTTTAAAGTGTAGTTCTTGAATTCTGTGACGTTGTCACTTCTAATTGCCAAGATGGGAACATTGTGTTGATGTTGAACTTCATTGGCAAAGTCGATGACAGTTTGTTGAGTCTCACTTTTCAGCTTGAAGAAATATACCCATGTATATCTTGAGTAATCATCGATGATGACCAAGCAATATTTCTTCCCACCAAGACTTGCATGAGAAGGAGGTCCAAATAAATCCACATGGAGTAATTCCAAGATCCTCTTCGATGACACAATAGTCTTCCTCTTGTGGGGAGAATCATGCATTTTTCCTTCAACACAGGCCCTGCAAACACGATCTTTGGCAAAAGAGACATTGTCTTTTAGTCCAAGAATGTGGCCACCCTTTTGGAGACTTTGCAAAGTTATCATGTTGACATGGGCTAAACGGCGATGCCATAGCCAGCCCACGTCGGCCTTTCCGAATAGACACATCGGACCCGAAGTGGTTTTCCCCGAGAAGTCCACCACATACAGGTCATTTTCGACGTATCCAACGAAAGCGACCTTTAGAGACTTGCTCCATAAGAGTACCACCAAATCATCATCGATAAAAATAGCAAAACCCATCTTGCCAAGGGCACGAACAGAAAGAAGATTGTAGCCAAGGGTCTCAACAAGCATGACGGCCACGAGAGAGATATCGTGGGCAACCACAACCTTGCCAAGACCCAATACCTGAGATTTAGACTTATCACCATAGGAGACTGTGATATTATCAAGATTTGGATGCATCTCCGTGATGATCTCCTTGCTTCCGGTCATATGACTAGTGCAGCCACTATCCAGCACCCATTTCGACCCACCGGAAGCATAGCCCTACAAGAAAATTACTTCTTGGTTTTAGGTACCCATTTTTCAATGGGTGCTTTCATGTTAGTAACAAGGGTCTTTGGGACCCAAATAGACCAAGCAATATATTCATCAAAAGGACCAACATAATAAGCATAAACATCGCCATAATCATCACAAAAGAGTTCATAATTCGGATTGTGAGACCCTGCAAAACCAATATTATTAGTCTTGTCTTTTGTGATAACCTTCTCAGCAGTGCTTGTCTTTAATTGCACATTCTTGGTCTTGTTCTTCTTGGTTTTCTTCTTCTTGGACTTGGTGACATACCCAAGTCCCTCTTTACCATGATTTGACCTTTGCTTGTCAAGGAATTCATCAAGCACACTTTTGTCCTTTGTAGTGATGTCCTTGATCACTCCTTTTTCCACATTAGCATTTTTCTTGTTACTATATGTTGAGTTGGACGAGCTAGGAGTATCATATTCGGCCAATCGACTTTGAAGCTGATCATGTGACTCATTGAGGATAGAGAACTCGTTTTTCAACGCCTTGTGAGCATTGTCAAGTTTCTCCAATTCCTCGGAGAGTCTATCATGAGCAGCCCCAAAGTCAATCCTTTCCTTCTTTAACTTCTTTGCCTTGGTGTAACACCCTCAGAATCGACCCTATGCAAGTTTTAGCGAAACCCGCCAAACCCGCATAGAAACGATTCAAAGGTGCCCACCAGGCACTTTCGTGCGGGTGGAAAACGAAGTAGTAACATTACACAACAGTCCTCGATGGGACCCACAGAACAGATATATATACAACACGACTCCATGAGTCAAGAATACAGATATACAGAACAAAGATCCAAATCACCTTGAAAACAATACGGCGTCCGACTACGGACAAGATGCAAATTGAGCTAAGAGCCCTGAAGAATAACCAATGGCGTCCATAACCCTGCCCAGGCCAAGCCGGAAGGGTAACCCTGCTAACGACGTCGATCTCAAAACCTGCTTAAAAAAAAGGGGTGCCGACAAAGGGCAAAGGAAAAAGAGAGAGCGGTCAGTACTGAGGCCAGTACACGGCGAGGCTAGAATTCGGCGGTCCTCGCCTACATAGGTATGGTGGACTGAAGCGGCAGCGGCAGCATGCACTAAACAACCTATAGAGACTCGATACAACTGGCGGCTATCAGAGAGGGGTGTAAGAAAGACCTATTCGGACCCAACCTGATGCTACCATCAAACAAACCCATCCTGGTGTTTCCCCCTCGAGACCAAATGAGGAAGTCAACCGAGGAACTCACACAGTTGGCAGTTTTATTTATTCGGTTATTGTTGCAGCAATTACTAGTCAAGTATAGATAATCATCCTGATAAAATAAGCGGTGGGCACTTTTAGTTAACCATTCCGTGATAGTTGCAACACTTACTAGTCAGATACAATTAGCATGAGATAACCCCAAAACCCAGCAGTTGTTGGTACTTTTATTTAGCCATTCCGTTGCAGTGAAGCTGATTACTAGTCATATCGGATACAAGTCAATTTATAACAGTAAACTTTAGTTTTAGTTGTCTATGATCGAGACCTGTGCTCCAAGTCGTCCATAACCGCGGACACGGCTTCTCGAAAAGATTAAACCCTGCAGGGGTGCACCAAAGTATCCACAAGCACTTCGACCCTTTTTGCCAGATCAGTTAACATACACCCATCGGTATGTCGGCGGGGCCTAAGTCACAACGTTCCCAGACCCAAAGCAAGCACGGGGGGCCACCCCACTAAGTCCACCCGCAACGAAGTCGGCCGGTCTCCGAGACGGACTCAGGGTTTGCGACAGTGGCTGTAAACGACAGCAAATCCCAAAACTGGGACTGTCGATACCGCGAAAACACTCCGCTTCCAAAACAGTACAGCGTGCTCCTCACACAATCGTAAATAAAGCAGTAAAGCATGGCATAGGTACAGGATAGTAAATAAAACCTCAAACTAGTTGTGGCCCCCAGTACAATACTTTGAAATCAGGTACTAATCAATGGGGGGCCCATATCTCCCCACATGTGGTTAGCGCGCTCGATCTCGGAACAGGTGTCAAGAACTCGGGGTCCTACGGGACACAAGTGGGCGGTCGGAAACCAGATATTATCTATCACCCACCGGTGCCTCTGCTTACCTACTTCAATTTCAGTTGTTAAACAGTAATTAAAGTGTACAATAAGTAAAACCATGATCATCTCCAACATTGAACATGCGGCAATACTCCAACAACTGTGGTACTTGACGACACGCAACAGCATTTGAGTGAGCGACTACGACACGCAAGTCCAACTATCTACCAATCAACAGGCAATAGGATGTGTCCAAGGAAATATATGGCTGCAAGGGATATCACGGGTACGGAAAACTAGAGCATCGCAACACAGATAGCAATAGATCAACAGGAGGGAAATAAATACTATAAACGTAAGATAGGTAGAAAGGGGGAGATGCTCGCCTGAAAACATTGCCGAAGGTTCAACCGAAGATCGGGTCGACACTCGCATCAACTCAACGGCCTTATCCGCGAAGAAGCAGAACACTAGAATAAACACCGGATGCAATATTTAATACTACGGTAGAAAATCGGGATGATGCATGTATGATGTATGACATGGCAAAGGTGCGGTGCAATTAGGCCATATTAAGCGGAACCGGGGTCCCGACAATTAATTAAATGGTTCAAGTTATTTAGGAACCCCCGCAGTTAAATGTTGTCTTAACAAGGCAAGATTATATCATCGGTTCGCTACACAATTTAAATGAGGCCAATATGAGACTAGATTTGCCCGCATATGGGCCCCATATTTAATTATTAGGTGAATCGGCATAAGGCCCCCAAACCACACAAGATGCATGCGGGATGAACAATTAAATATGCAACAAGTTGTATGATATTATAAAATAGGGTTTTGGGAAGGGGTTCACACTTTAGGGTTCGTCGATCTTGGTTAGGGTTCGACAGGGTTCGGGGTCAGGTCTCAGGGTCCGGATCTGGGGTTCGGGGTTCGACGGGATCGGTCTCGACGGGATCGTTCTCGGACTCCGGGGTTAGGGTCTTCGGATCGGGGTAGTAGATCTTGTCGCTTGGTATCCGTGAAGTAGAACTTGTAGTCCGTCTTTTGTCGGTGGTGAACTTGACCGATGGTCTTCGGGTCCGGGAAGGAGCACTTAGCGTTGCTGAGCGGGAGTTCATGTCGTAACCGTGTCGACGATCTTGGCGGTTATCAGGTTCGGTCTCCAGATTCCGGGACGGAGCGCTTAGGTTCCGACCATTGTCGGTGGCGATCTTGGGCGTCTAGGTACTCCCATCTTATCGGAGTCTTGATGACCTTGTGCAAGAATCTCCTCATGCCTTCGCAACATCAACACGGCACGACATCGAGCCACAGCTTAACATCATCACCACTTCCACACCACACTTCTCCACATCCAAAGACACTACATGGAACACATAGGGCCTCGGAGAGGCACTGGCGTGGGGTCACAGGGCCGGGAGGTTGCAGCGATGCAAGGCGGCCAGGGCGACGACGCGACCTGCAGAGGAACGAGGCGACGGAGGGCTCGGGACGCAGCGAGGCAGAGGACGGCGCCAAGGATGCGCCCAGAGGCGGCTTGGTGCTGCGGAGAGGGAGACCCGCGCGGGGTCGGGGCGGAGCTGAGGAGAGGCGCGGGGTAGAGGAGGGTCTCGGGCCTGGACGGAGCTCGACAGCTGGGGGGTCTTGGGGAGCACGGCGAGGAGGGGAGGCGCCGCGTCGGCGACGGGGTCCGGCGGCGTGAGACGGCCCGCTCGGAGGAGAGGTGGGGGTCGACGCTGGCGGCGCAGGGCGGTCGGAGGCGAGCGACGGGGAGGCGGCAGGTCGTCGGGGACGGCGGGCACGGCGAGAGCAGGGGCCGGCGGAGGACGCAGCGGCGGCGGAGAGGTCGCGGGAGGGCACGGGGCGAGCATGGCCACGGGCCCTGGCGGCGGAGGGTGGCTGCTGGCGGGGCCGAGGCCGAGCGGGGCGGTGAAGGGGCCGGCCGGAGAGGCGACGGCGCGGTCGGGTGGAGGAGGCCACGGGGGAGGAGAGGCCGCGGCCGGCGGTGGGTGAGCAGAGGCGAGGGAGCATGGTCGGGGGAGGGAGAGGATGGAGAGGGGAGAGAGGAGCGGGAGGGACCGGTGGGACCGGGTGGGGTCAGACGCGGGGACGGGGTGGGTTGACCAGGGGGAGTTGGGAGGGAGCGGTTCGGTGGTGGGAGGTGGGGCCGTAGGAAGAGTGGGACTGGCGTGAGAGGAGGGAGAGAGAGGGAGTGGGTGAGGTGGCTGTGTGGGATAGGGTAGAGGAAGGGGAGAGGTGACGTGGCGAGACGCGAGTGGCTGGGATGAGGTGGCTGGGGAAGGGTAGATTAGGACTAGGTAGAAAACGGTTTAGGTGGACCGTTTTAGTTTTGTACGGGGGGGTGGTCGACTGGGTCGAATCGGCCCGTTCGACTGCCCCCTAAAATACTATAACTTTTAATTCATTTGCAATAAACTTTGGCAAATAGTTTTTAGACAAACAAAATATCCGGAAGCATCCGGGGGTTTAATTTGAAATAGCAGGAGGGCTAGTTTCGGAAAACAGTAGACTTTCGCAACATAGTTTCAAATAAAATAATATGCATGATGATGACGATGCTCAAATGCAATGTGGCATGATGACATGAGCATGCGGTCATTATGATGCAATGCACAAAAACAACGCGATTTTCTAGTAGTGGTTTTGCGGGATGCCACAATTCGACACCACTAACAATGGATCTCGCCCTCGAGATCCGCCTCATGGTACTGGGAAGAAGGTCGGTGATCTGCATCTTCTCGCTTCGTGTAGATCCTCGCGACACCACTAACAAGAGGTCGTTGTCCACGTTCGTCAAGAGAGCACTCCGGATAAACAAAGGACGAAGGTAGAGGTCTCAAAAGATAGGACCACCTCTAACTTCAGCGGAAGGAGTAAATTGCCTCTATCCACCATTCAATGTACAAAAACAAATGATAAGAGTAGTGGTATGGTCGCGACTCCATCCCGCACTCAAAGCATTACTATGTACACGAATAGATAGATTATGCAACCAACCCTCAGGATTCAGACTGAAGATCTCGACAAGCGAGGTTCGGAAACAAAGGAGTGGTGCAGACTCTGCACCGGGTCTGACATAGATGATGTCGTCGCGTCGGAAAAACAACGGAAGGCACAGACAAGGAACAAGGAATGATACCACAGACGAAGGATTCCTCGGATAGCATGAAGACCAGATGTAGCAACACCGTTACCAAAAGAGGAAGCGAAACCCTGAAGGTACGACGGAACCCAACCACGAGAGATCCTGGACTCGAACAAAGAGAAGAGAGCGGATTCAAAACACGTCGAGATAAGAGGAGAATAGCAGAGGGGTAAGGAGTAAAATCAGACCTAATCAGAACTATCCAACCGATTTTTAAAAATAGTTTTTGACACTCTACTTCGGCCGTTAGCTAGGTTATCCTACAGGCTGGACTTGTGGGGTATCGCAACTGCTGGGCTCTGATACCACTCTGTAACACCCTCAGAATCGACCCTATGCAAGTTTTAGCGAAACCCGCCAAACCCGCATAGAAACGATTCAAAGGTGCCCACCAGGCACTTTTGTGCGGGTGGAAAACGAAGTAGTAACATTACACAACAGTCCTCGATGGGACCCACAGAACAGATATATATACAACACGACTCCATGAGTCAAGAATACAGATATACAGAACAAAGATCCAAATCACCTTGAAAACAATACGGCGTCCGACTACGGACAAGATGCAAATTGAGCTAAGAGCCTTGAAGAATAACCAATGGCGTCCATAACCCTGCCCAGGCCAAGCCGGAAGGGTAACCCTGCTAACGACGTCGATCTCAAAACCTGCTTAAACAAAAGGGGTGCCGACAAAGGGCAAAGGAAAAAGAGAGAGCGGTCAGTACTGAGGCCAGTACACGGCGAGGCTAGAATTCGGTGGTCCTCGCCTACATAGGTATGGTGGACTGAAGCGGCAGCGGCAGCATGCACTAAACAACCTATAGAGACTCGATACAACTGGCGGCTATCAGAGAGGGGGGTAAGAAAGACCTATTCGGACCCAACCTGATGCTACCATCAAACAAACCCATCCTGGTGTTTCCCCCTCGAGACCAAACGAGGAAGTCAACCGAGGAACTCACATAGTTGGCAGTTTTATTTATTCGGTTATCGTTGCAGCAATTACTAGTCAAGTATAGATAATCATCCTGATAAAATAAGCGGTGGGCACTTTTAGTTAACCATTCCGTGATAGTTGCAACACTTACTACTCAGATACAATTAGCATGAGATAACCCCAAAACCCAGCAGTTGTTGGTACTTTTATTTAGCCATTCCGTTGCAGTGAAGCTGATTACTAGTCATATCGGATACAAGTCAATTTATAACAGTAAACTTTAGTTTTAGTTGTCTATGATCGAGACCTGTGCTCCAAGTCGTCCATAACCGCGGACACGGCTTCTCAAAAAGATTAAACCCTGCAGGGGTGCACCAAAGTATCCACAAGCACTTCGACCCTTTTTGCCAGATCAGTTAACATACACCCATCGGTATGTCGGCGGGGCCCAAGTCACGACGTTCCCAGACCCAAAGCAAGCACGGGGGGCCACCCCACTAAGTACACCCGCAACGAAGTCGGCCGGTCTCCGAGACGGACTCAGGGTTTGCGACAGTGGCTGTAAACGACAGCAAATCCCAAAACTGGGACTGTCGATACCGCGAAAACACTCCGCTTCCAAAACAGTACAGCGTGCTCCTCACACAATCGTAAATAAAGCAGTAAAGCATGGCATAGGTACAGGATAGTAAATAAAACCTCAAACTAGTTGTGGCCCCCAGTACAATACTTTGAAATCAGGTACTAATCAATGGGGGGCCCATATCTCCCCACCTGTGGTTAGCGCGCTCGATCTCGGAACAGGTGTCAAGAACTCGGGGTCCTACGGGACACAAGTGGGCGGTCGGAAACCAGATATTATCTATCACCCACCGGTGCCTCTGCTTACCTACTTCAATTTTAGTTGTTAAACAGTAATTAAAGTGTACAATAAGTAAAACCATGATCATCTCCAACATTGAACATGCGTCAATACTCCAACAACTGTGGTACTTGACGACACGCAACAGCAGTTGAGCGAGCGACTACGACACGCAAGTCCAACTATCTACCAATCAACAGGTAATAGGATGTGTCCAAGGCAATATATGGCTGCAAGGGATATCACGGGTATGGAAAACTAGAGCATCGCAACACAGATAGCAATAGATCAACAGGAGGGAAATAAATACTATAAACGTAAGATAGGTAGAAAGGGGGAGATGCTCGCCTGAAAACATTGCCGAAGGTTCAACCGAAGATCGGGTCGACACTCGCATCAACTCAACGGCCTTATCCGCGAAGAAGCAGAACACTAGAATAAACACCGGATGCAATATTTAATACTACGGTAGAAAATCGGCATGATGCATGTATGATGTATGACATGGCAAAGGTGCGGTGCAATTAGGCCATATTAAGCGGAACCGGGGTCCCGACAATTAATTAAATGGTTCAAGTTATTTAAGAAACCCCGCAGTTAAATGTTGTCTTAACAAGGCAAGATTATATCATCGGTTCGCTACACAATTTAAATGAGGCCAATATGAGACTAGATTTGCCTGCATATGGGCCCCATATTTAATTATTAGGTGAATCGGCATAAGGCCCCCAAACCACACAAGATGCATGCGGGATGAACAATTAAATATGCAACAAGTTGTATGATATTATAAAATAGGGTTTCGGGAAGGGGTTCACACTTTAGGGTTCGTCGATCTTGGTTAGGGTTCGGGGTCGGGTCTCGGTGTCCGGATCTGGGGTTCGGGGTTCGACGGGATCGGTCTCGACGGGATCGTTCTCGGACTCCGGGGTTAGGGTCTTCGGATCGGGGTAGTAGATCTTGTCGCTTGGTATCCGTGAAGTAGAACTTGTAGTCCGTCTTTTGTCGGTGGTGAACTTGACCGATGGTCTTCGGGTCCGGGAAGGAGCACTTGGCGTTGCCGAGCGGGAGTTCATGTCGTAACCGTGTCGACGATCTTGGCGGTTATCGGGTTCGGTCTCCAGATTCCGGGACGGAGCGCTTGGGTTCCGACCATTGTCGGTGGCGATCTTGGGCGTCTAGGTACTCCCATCTTATCGGAGTCTTGATGACCTTGTGCAAGAATCTCCTCATGCCTTCGCAACATCAACACGGCACGACATCGAGCCACAGCTTAACATCATCACCACTTCCACACCACACTTCTCCACATCCAAAGACACTACAGGGAACACATAGGGCCTCGGAGAGGCACTGGCGTGGGGTCACAGGGCCGGGAGGTTGCAGCGATGCAAGGCGGCCAGGGCGACGACGCGACCTGCAGAGGAACGAGGCGACGGAGGGCTCGGGACGCAGCGAGGCAGAGGATGGCGCCAAGGATGCGCCCAGAGGCGGCTTGGTGCTGCGGAGAGGGAGACCCGCGCGGGGTCGGGGCGGAGCTGAGGAGAGGCGCGGGGTAGAGGAGGGGCTCGGGCCTGGACGGAGCTCGACAGCTGGGGGCGTCTTGGGGAGCACGGCAAGGAGGGGAGGCGCCGCGTCGGCGACGGGGTCCGGCGGCGTGAGACGGCCCGCTCGGAGGAGAGGTGGGGGTCGACGCTGGCGGCGCAGGGCGGTCGGAGGCGAGCGACGGGGAGGCGGCAGGTCGTCGGGGACGGCGGGCACGGCGAGAGCAGGGGCCGGCGGAGGACGCAGCGGCGGCGGAGAGGTCGCGGGAGGGCACGGGGCAAGCGCGGCCACGGGCCCTGGCGGCGGAGGGTGGCTGCTGGCGGGGACGAGGCCGAGCGGGGCGGTGAAGGGGCCGGCCGGAGAGGCGACGGCGCGGTCGGGTGGAGGAGGCCACGGGGGAGGAGAGGCCGCGGCCGGCGGTGGGTGAGCAGAGGCGAGGGAGCGTGGTCGGGGGAGGGAGAGGATGGAGAGGGGAGAGAGGAGCGGGAGGGACCGGTGGGACCGGGTGGGGTCAGACGCGGGGACGGGGTGGGTTGACCAGGGGGAGTTGGGAGGGAGCGGTTCGGTGGTGGGGAGGTGGGGCCGCAGGAAGAGTGGGGCTGGCGTCAGAGGAGGGAGAGAGAGGGAGTGGGTGAGGTGGCTGTGTGGGATAGGGTAGAGGAAGGGAGAGGTGACGTGGCGAGACGCGAGTGGCTGGGATGAGGTGGCTGGGGAAGGGTAGATTAGGACTAGGTAGAAAACGGTTTAGGTGAACCGTTTTAGTTTTGTACGGGGGGTGGTCGACTGGGTCGAATCGGCTCGTTCGACTGCCCCCTAAAATACTATAACTCTTAATTCATTTGCAATAAACTTTGGCAAATAGTTTTTAGACAAACAAAATATCCGGAAGCATCCGGGGGTTTAATTTGAAATAGCAGGAGGGCTAGTTTCGGAAAACAGTAGACTTTCACAACATAGTTTCAAGTAAAATAATATGCATGATGATGACGATGCTCAAATGCAATGTGGCATGATGACATGAGCATGCGGTCATTATGATGCAATGCACAAAAACAACGCGATTTTCTAGTAGTGGTTTTGCGGGATGCCACACTTGGTGACCGCATTGTCACGTTCCTTAACGAGTTTAGTCACAATTTCTTCATGTGAGCCTTCCATAGACTCAAGCCTCTCTTCAAGAGAGACCCGAGCTTCTTCTTCTTCAAGAGAATTTTTTAGGGATGCAATTTCCATTGCATCCTCCCTTTCAATTCTGCCCTTTTCTTCGAGGAGTGCTTCGTTTTGGGCCAACTGATCCATAAGAGCCTCAAAACGAACTTTGTGCTCACCTTGCAAGTTAGTATAGAAATAATCCAAGGCAATAATCTCTTCTTTAACCTTAAGACTAGCAGGATCATCCATGTCTATCATAGCCTTGGGAAAGGAAGAGTTAGAAGAAGTTACCTCGGAGCTTCTTGCCATGAGACAAGTAGGATTCTTGTTGATGATGTTTTCATTTGGAGAGTCGAAGAGTGATGTTGATGTAGATGTGGTGGCTATAGCAGCCACCTCTTGAGAGCTATCGTCCTCGTCCTCATCTTCACTCCCCGATGAAACTATCTTTGGTTGCTTCTTGAAAGGAGCATTTTTCTTTACAAACTGTTTCTTACGTGGAGCTTTTGATTTGTCCTTGAAAATGAGTCTTCCTCCATTATCCTCTCTACTTTGATATGGACACTCAGCTACGAAGTGCAACCGGTCACCACAATTAAAGCATGTTCTCAGCTTGGGACCATTTTCTTTTCTTCCATAGGCTCCACTTTTGCGATCTAGTTCAGCTTTAGCCTTGGCTGGATCTTTCCAAAAGTTTCTTGCATAAAGAGCCAAGTATTGTCCGTGGATCCTTTGTATATCTTCGGGACAGTCCAGGCCTTCTACCGCATATTCATCATGATCAATCACACTAGTCTTCAAAGCCATGTTGACCCCCTTTTGCATCCCCATAGCTCGAGCACGAGCATCTTCGGTATTCTTGGCAGCCACTTTGAATGCGGCCATTTCTTGCATTACCTCATTGGATGACATAAGGTGATAATTATGCCTACCTTGGAGACTTTTCAAATCTGTGGGCTCAAATGGCATCATCAACATGATCCAAGCATACTTGCGCTTGATCCAAGCATCATCAACATGAGCTGCGTCGTGGTTTCTGAAGGTAGTAGCTATTGCCTTGAGCCTCCTATACATGTCCTCGTGGTCTTCTCCATCCAACATATAAAATCCTTCAGCTTCATTGCTCAAGGCATCATATCTATTCCTTCTCATACTTTCATTTCCGATGAAGAGCTCGGTAAGAGCATCCCAAGCTTCTTTAGCTGTGCTAAGATGCTGAATGTGTGGCATGTCTTTATCACCCACACCAAGCTGTATCATGTGTAGAGCTGTAGCATTGAGTTGGCTATCGACCACTTCTCTCCTTGTTAGATTGTTAGGATTTCCAACGTGTAGACCATTTTCGATGATCTTCCACAACTCTATGGAGGAACTGCACACATGAGATTTCATCAAAAATTGCCATTGAGAGAAAGTAGAAGCTGATAGTTTGGGTGGATCACCCCTATTATGTATGTGTGGGTGAGGAATAGGCGGATCAGGGGAATACACATGAGAAACCTCATTGTATCCATCCTTACCGCTATCCTTTTTCGAGGAGGAGCTCTTACTAGTATCATCACCTACCACTTCGTTATCTTTGGAAACAGTTTTACCCGTTTCCTTGGATTGTGGAGTGGTATCCTCAGAGTTAGATGGAGGTGATGCTGCGGATGTGGAGAGACGCATTATCAATTGACGCATCTCTTCCATCTTAGCATCCATTGAACTCACCAAGGTTGTTTCCAACGTCTTGAGATCATTCATGGTGACTACCTCCGGAGCATCACTCCCATCTCCCTTGGAACCCATACTTCTCTTAGGCGGTTAAGCCCGAAATAAGAGCCGAGGCTCTGATACCAATTGAAATGGATCGTATGGGCACCTAGAGGGGGGGTGAATAGGTGCTAACCAATTTTTTTAATACTTTTTCAATTTTATGCTTGACACAAAGTAAATTCTCTAGATATGCAACTACGAGAATTTCCCTATATGTAACCCTAACTACTAAGCACGTAAAAGAGGAGCGAGGAAACCGTAGTGGAGCACGCGGAGACACAGGGATTTGTTTTACCGCAGTTCCTTCCTTGTTAAGGGAAGTACATCTGCGTTGGAGGGGTGGGCGGTTCTAAGACCACCACGCCACAATAGGCCTCACCCTATTCTCCGATGGATCTCGCCACGAGAGGCCTGATCCACCTTCTCCACTATTGGATCCCTTCGAGGCGGAAACCGGTGCCTTTTACAACACTATCGGGGCACACACCCACAACCGAATTGGGGGCTCCCGGGATGACAACAAGCTGTCACAAAAACAAGGTTTATCAATATAAACAAAAACGAGGATCTAGATCTTTGCAAGAAATAATAGATCAGAGGTTCTCCAAATTAATGGAGAGGAGAAGAAGCGCTTGATTGCTGATGATGAAGATCGAGTTCTCCTCCTTCGATTCCCCAAGGGATGGGGCCTTTGGGTGGATCTAGGTGGAGCACTCTTGTATGAAGTTTTGAGATCTGATCTGTTCTTTTTCGAGATGAATCAAGAGTTCTGGCAGGAGGGGGATTGCTGGCTTAAATACCCCCTCCCCAGATCTGGCCGTTGCACAACTTTGGGGGCGGATTATCCGCCCCCCACTTGGGGCGGATTATCCGCCCCCTGGGAAAACTACGCCCCAAGGGCGGATTCTCCGGGGGAAACTCCGCCCCCTCTCTGGGGCTTGCGCCTTGGAGAAACTTGGAGAAGATCTTGGGGGGCAGATAATCCGTCCCCCCTGAGGGGCGGATTATCCGGCGAGGCCGGAAAGTCCGGCCAATATTCCGCCCCCCCCTTCTGGGATTTGCGCTTGCTTGGGCAGAGGGAGGGGCGGATTATCCGCCCCTGGTGGGGCCGGATTATCCGCCCCCAAAGGCAGAGTTCTGAGCTGCAACACTTCAACACATATTAAAATATCCTTGGTATTGTTATCTAACACACAAAACACTAGGGATTAAGAAATGTTCTTTCAATCTCCCCCTTTTTGGTGTTAGATGACAATACTAGGATTTGCAATGAAACCGGCAAGTGCCACCTTAGATAATGAAAGACGCTCCCCCTAGATGTGTGCATATTTAATATTTGCATTTGAATACAAATACACACACTAGGTAGAACACTACTTTAAGGTTTGGAGAAAAAATGTCATACCACCGGAATATATAGCCAAGGCATAAATAGATAATCCCATGAATCCATATGTCATCAGATATGCTCCATAATTCCATAATTCCATGGGGTACATGATAGATAAATCCAGAAATCCATGAATACCAAACATAGTACCAAACTGTGGAGTACGACATAGTCTTACACAAACAACCACAAATAGCAAACAAGTTCACGCTAGAAAAGGCACAAGCAAGCAAATGAAAAACGACTAAAATCGAAAAGCTTGTGCCCGACCCTTGCAAATCCACGAGACCTAATAGAACTACTTCTCCCCCTTTGGCATCGAAACGCCAAAAAGGAAGAAGAGCGATGCTAACGTCCCTGGACACCCAGAATTCACACCCAAATTTGCAAGAATCAAGTCAATCAAAAGCCAAATTTGAGTGTGTTTTCCATAAGAACATGAGATATGCAAGAAAATCCAACGAGACCCATGAAAAACCAACTCTTCTCGAGGAAGAGGGCGGTGGCCGAAGCCACCATGTTGGACCGCATGGCATGACACCGCGAAGATGTATCTTGAGTTCAAAACCAATGCTCATCGATGACCCACATATCACAAAATTATATTAAGGGAAATGATTTTACTTGCTTTCGGCATTATGGGGGGAGGGTTGGCCCAATCAATTAGGACCACACTCCCCCTATGTCTATGCCCGCATCTAAACCAAATACATGAATAAGAGCAAGTGAGTGTGCAAGAATAGTCAAGCCAAGCTCCTTGAATCTATGATATTTAGCTCATTCATTGTCGCGGTTGCGAATCTCTATATGTTATGTTCTCGTATGCTGCACAGGATTGTAAGAAATTTTGATAGCACTTTCATTGTCGCATAAAAGAGGCACTTTGTCACAATTGACACCATATTCCTTTAAAGTTTGCCTCATCCATAACAATTGAGTACAAGCACTTGCAGCAGCAACATATTCAGCTTCGGCGGTTGAGAGTGAAATACAATTCTGTTTCTTTGATGACCAACACACTAGAGACCTGCCCAAGAATTGACATGCACCAGAGGTTGATTTCCTATCATCTTTGTCACCAGCCCAATCTGAATCGATGTAACCACACAGAGAGAAACTTGAACCCTTGGGATACCATAACCCAAAATTTGGGGAATGAACCAAATATCGGAAGATTCGCTTGACCGCCACTAAGTGGCTTTCTTTATGAGCGGCTTGGTACCTTGCACACACTCCTACACTTAACACGATATCGGGCCTAGATGCGTAGAGGTAAAGGAGAGAGCCGATCATGGATCGGTATACCTTTTGATCCACATCTTTACCCTTGGGATTGAGCTCAAGATGACACTTTGTTTGCATTGGGGTAGCAACGCCATTGAGATCCGTCATCTTGAACCTTTTGAGCATGTCTTGGATGTACTTAGCTTGATTAATAAAGGTTCCCTCTCTAAGTTGTTTTATTTCAAATCCGAGAAAAAACCTTAGCTCACCCATCATGGACATCTCAAACCTGTCAGTCATAAGCTTTGAAAATTCATCGTTAAAAGCTTGGTTAGTAGAGCCAAAAATAATGTCATCTACATAAAGTTGGCATACAAAAAGCTTCAGTGCTTTCATGAAAGTCATCAGTTCCCATAAAAGATTTAATGCATTCATAATCATAATTTATACCTGACTTTCTTCCTTTGTCATTCTCCCATGCTTCAGTGCTTTCTTGAATATGATCTAGAAGATCACATCTAGCTACTTTTTTCTTATGTGTGAATGATCCAGCACAAGAAGCATATAGTAAATATTTATCATGAAGAGAAAGCCTTGCATAATAGTAATATTGTTAGGGAGTTCATGAATAGGACATTTATGCATTAGTGTAACACCCTCAGAATCGGCCCTATGCAAGTTTCAGCGCTTCCCGCCAAACCCGCATAGAAAAGATTCAAAGGTGCCCACCAGGCACTTGCGTGCGGGTGGAAAACGAAGTAATAACATTACACAACAGTCCTCGATGGGACCCACAGAACAGATATATATACAACACGACTCCATGAGTCAAGAATACAGATATAATATACAAAGATCCAAATCACCTTGAAAACGATAGAGCGCCCAGCTACGGACAAGATGCAAATGGGGCTAAGAGCCCTGAAGAATAACCAATGGCGTCCATAACCCTGCCCAGGCCAATCCGGAAGGGTAACCCTGCTAACGACGTCGATCTCAAAACCTGCTTAAACAAAAGGGGTGCCGACAAAGGGCAAAGGAAAAAGAGGAGCGTCAGTACTGAGGCCAGTACACGGCGAGGCTAGAATTCGGCGGTCCTCGCCTACATAGGTATGGTGGACTGAGCGGCAGCAGAAGCATGCACTAAACAACCTATAGAGACGCGATACAACTGTCGGCTATCAGAAAGGGATAAGAAAGACCTATTCGGATCCAATCTTTAACTATCACCAAGCATACCCATCCTGGTATTTCCCCCTCGAGACCAAACGAGGAAGTCAACCGAGGAACTCACACAGTTGGCAGTTTTATTTATTCAGTTATCGTTGCAGAAATTACTAGTCAGGTATAGATAGTCATCCTGATATAATAGGGAGTGGGCACTTTTAGTTAACCATTCCATTGTAGTTGCACTCTTACTAGTCAGATACAATTAGCATGAGATATCCCAAAACCCAGCAGTTGTTGGTACTTTTATTTAGTCATTCCGTTATAGTTGCAATACTTACTAGTCAGATACAATGGTAGCAAGCGACAACCCAAACAAGCAATTGTTGGCAGTTTTATTTAGCCATTCCATTATAGTGAAGCTGATTACTAGTCATTATAAAGTCAAATTTATAGCACTACTTTAGTTATAGTTGTCTATGATCGAGATACTGTGCTCCAAGTCGTCCATAACCGCGGACACGGCTTTCAGAAATTTTTACCCTGCAGGGGTGCACAAATAGCAACACACACTCGATCAACCTCGGAAAAACCAAATCAAAACCCAACGAGGCCTTCACGACAAAGAAATCACAGGATTCAGAAATATTTCCGGGGGCCACCCCATTGAGTACACCCGCAACGAAGCTAGCTGACTCCGAGACGGACTCAAGGTTTGGGTGGACGGCTGTAAACGACTGGGAACCCGAAAGTGTGACTGGGCTTGTCGATACCGCGAAATCGTGTCCCGATCCTAAACAGTACAGGTGCTCCTCGCACAATCGTAAATAAAGCGGTAGAGCATGGCATAAGTACAGGATAGTAAATAAAACCTCAAACTAGTTTGTGGCCCCAAGAAATAAGAATGAATCAAGCTCTGGCTCAGGAGGGGTCCCATAATCCTCCCGGATGTGGATAGCGCGAATATTCAAGGAACAGGTATCAAGTACTCAGGGTCCTACGGGACACAAGTGGACGGTTAACAACCAAATAACATCTATTGCCCACCTGTGCCTCTGCATTTACCTACTTCAATTTTAGTTGTTAAAGAGTAATTAAAGTCTTGATCATCTCCAACAATAAACACACGGCAATGCTCCAACAACTGTGGTACTGGACGACACGCAACAGCACTTGAGCAAGCGACTACGACGCGCAAGTCCAACTATCTACCAAACAACAGGTAATAGGATGTGTCCAAGGCACTATAAGGCTGCAAGGGATATTCCGGGCACGAAAACTAGAGCATCGCAACACAGATAGCAATAGATCAACAGGAGGGAATAAATACTATAAAAGTAAGATAGGTAGAAAGGGGGAGATGCTCGCCTGAAAACATTGCCGAAGGTTCATCCGAAGATCGGGGCGAAGCTCACATCAACTCAACGGCCTTATCCACGAAGAAGCAAAAACACTAGAATAAACACCGGATGCAATATTTAATACTACGGCAAAAGATCGGGCATGATGCATGTATGATGTATGACATGGCAAAGGTGCAATGCAATTAGAACATATTAAGCGGAACCGGAGTCCCGACATTTAATTAAACGGTTCATGTTATTTATCTACCCCGCAATTAAATGTTGGATTAGCAAGACCAAACATGGCTTCGGTTCGCTACACAAATTTAAATGGGACCAATATACGACTAGATTTGCCCGCATATGGATCCCATATTTAATTTAGGTGAATCGTCATAAGGCCCCCAAACCACATGACAATATGTATGCAAGCATGACAATTAAATATGCAACAGTTTGATATTACATTTATAAAAATAGGGCTCGAGAAAGGGGTCACACATGGGTTCGGCGAACTTGGGCTCCGAGGGGTTCGGGGTTGGTCTCAGGGTTCGACGGGGCCGAGGTTCGAATACAAGATGTAGAACTTGGGTGCCAAGCGGTCGATCTTGTCGGCGATGGCGAACTTGAGTGGATCGGGTACCGGGGTCTTCGGATGCGTGAAGTAGATCTTGTCGCACGGTGTCCGGGGTAGACGAACTTGGCGCATTCGCATCGGCGATCTTGGCGTCCGGGTTCTCGGGCATCAGATCCGGGAAGAAGTACTTGTCGCCTCTGGGGCCTTCTGGTTCAGGTAGAAGAGCTCGTCGTTCGGGAATTCCCTGGGTCCATGGTCTTCGGGTAGCTGGTCTTGGCGTTCCGTGAAGAAGACCTCGTCGCTCCAAGAGAAGATCTTGGGGTTCCGCGTCAACGGCCTTCGGGTACGGGGGTCTCGGCGAACTTGGCGTGTCGAGGTAGGGTTTTCGGGTCCGGCGCCGTGGTCTTGCATAGTTCCCCGGGTCTCGACTCGTGTCGGTCTTGTCGTTAGCCGAACTTGGCATCGTGGCGGTTTCTTCTTGTGGCGTCGGTTTGGAGGGCCACGCGACGATGAATGCATCCTGGCTCGGTTCTGGTACTTGGCGGCAGGAAACACGGGCTAGGGAGGACGCCCAGGAGGACGGCGGCATGGCGACGCGGCAGCTCGGGGAGGCCGTGGCGGCAGGGCGAGCTCGAGGGAGATGGGGTGGCCGCAGAGGAAGGCCGGCGGCGGCCTGCTGGCGGAGATGCAGCGAGGGCCGGAGGAGGGCGGCGCTCGCGGAGGGGCTAGGGGTTGGGAAAGCGGAGTAGGGCGCAGGATGCGGCCGGAGGACATGACGCCGGCGAGCTAGCCGCGGTGGCGGCGCACGGAAACAGAGGAAGCGGGGCCCTAGGACTCAGGTGACGAGGAGAAGGTGGGGCACCGCGGGCTCGCGGGGAGAGGGAGGCCGGCGACGCTCGCGAGGTGCTTGAGAGAGGGCGGCGGGGCGAGGCAGAGAGGAGGGAGGCGGCGAGAGGAGGTCGGGCGGAGGCGGAGGATGCGGCGGCGGCGGTTGTTGAGCAGAGGGACGGGGCGGCGACTGCGCAGGAGGACCTCGCGGCGGGGAGAGGTCGGGGAGGCAGGCGTGGGGGGAGAAGGAAGGGGAGGGGATGGAGGCGAGGGCGCGGCCCGCGGGCGTCGTCGGGAGGGCGCCGGAGAGCGGGGCTGCGCGGCGGCGCCGGGGAGGAAGGAGGCCGGGCTCGGGGAGGAGCCACGCGGGGCCAGGAGGGGGAGGCGCCAGGGAGACGAGAGGGAGGAAGAAGGCGACAGAACGAGGCGCGGGGTGGGAGAGAGGTTGCGTACGCGTGGGGCCGGGGTGGGGTCTAACGGGGTCGGGGAGAGTGCATGCGTGTGTGTTGTGCGGCTGTGGTGTGTGTGTGCCGCTGGGTGGGGCCGGGCTGGCAGAGGGATGGGGCTTGTCGGGTGCGTGCGTGTTGTGTGTGGTGTGTTTGTGTGTTGGGTAGCAGAGTGGGTAGGAGGGTTTGGTTAGGTGAGGTGGCAGCGAGTGATTGGGTGGGGGAGAGAAGAGAGATGAGGTGGCGAGAGGGGATTGGCCAGGGTGAGGTGGAGGGGGGCTGGGTAGAATAGGACTGGGTAGTTTTAGGATTTTGGGTAGGCTGGTTTTGTACTGGGGTGGCCAACTGGGTCGGATCGGCCCGGTTCGGCTGCCCCCTAAAAATAATATAAACAATTTATTTATTCCAAACGGGGCTTTTGCAAAACGTTGGCAGACAAAACAAAATAATCCGGAGATCCGGGTTTTGTGTTTGAACAAAGACGGGGCGTTTAGAAAACAAAAATAGGTTTTTCCGAAAATAGTTTTATGCAAGCAAATGCAAGATGATGACGATGCTCAAATGCAATGTGGCATGATTACATGAGCATGCGATCATGATGATGCAATGCACAAAAACAACGCGATTTTCTAGTAGTGGTTTTGCGGGATGCCACAATTCGACACCACTAACAATGGATCTCGCCCTCGAGATCCGCCTCCTGGTATCAGGACGAAGGGCGGCGATCTGAATCTTCTCGCATCGTGTAGATCCTCGCGGCACCACTAACAAGAGGTCGTTGTCCGTGATCGTCGAGAGAACACTCCGGGAAACAAAGGCGAAGGTAGACGTATCAACCAATCAAGCCACCTCTAACTTCGATAGAAAGAGAGAACCGATGCATTCTCATCCACTTCAATGTACAAAAGCGAATAGAAGGGGTAGTCGGCATGGGGGCCAATCCATCACGCGCCCAAACTATTACTCTGCACAATCAGTAGAAAAGCGTGCAACCATTCTCGGAATCAGACTGAAGATCTCGACAATCGAGGTTCAGAAACAAAGGAGTGATGCAGACTCTGCACCGGATCTGGCGTAGATGATGTCGTCGCGTCGGAAAACACCGGAAGGCACGAGAAGGAACAAAGAGAAGTCCATCAGACGAAGGGTTCCTCAGATAGCATGAAGACCAGATGTAGCAACACCGTTACCAAATGAGGAAGCGAAACCCTGAAGGTACGATGGAACCCAACCACGAGAAATCCTGGACTCGAAGAGAGAGAAAAGGAGCGGATTCAAAACACGCAGAGGTGAGAGGTGAGCAGCAGAGGGGTAAGGAGTAAAATCAGACCTAATCAGAACTGTCCAACCGATTTTGCAAAAATAGTTTTGACACTCTACTTCGGCCGTTAGCTAGGTTATCCTACAGGCTGGACTTGTGGGGTATCGCAACTGCTGAGCTCTGATACCACTCTGTAACACCCTCAGAATCGGCCCTATGCAAGTTTCAGCGCTTCCCGCTAAACCCGCATAGAAACGATTCAAAGGTGCCCACCAGGCACTTGCGTGCGGGTGGAAAACGAAGTAATAACATTACACAACAGTCCTCGATGGGACCCACGGAACATATATATATACAACACGACTCCATGAGTCAAGAATACAGATATAATATACAAAGATCCAAATCACCTTGAAAACGATAGAGCGCCCAGCTACGGACAAGATGCAAATGGGGCTAAGAGCCCTGAAGAATAACCAATGGCGTCCATAACCCTGCCCAGGCCAATCCGGAAGGGTAACCCTGCTAACGACGTCGATCTCAAAACCTGCTTAAACAAAAGGGGTGCCGACAAAGGGCAAAGGAAAAAGAGGAGCGTCAGTACTGAGGCCAGTACACGGCGAGGCTAGAATTTGGCGGTCCTCGCCTACATAGGTATGGTGGACTGAGCGGCAGCAGCAGCATGCACTAAAAAACCTATAGAGACGCGATACAACTGTCGGCTATCAGAAAGGGATAAGAAAGACCTATTCGGATCCAATCTTTAACTATCACCAAGCATACCCATCCTGGTATTTCCCCCTCGAGACCAAACGAGGAAGTCAACCGAGGAACTCACACAGTTGGCAGTTTTATTTATTCAGTTATCGTTGCAGAAATTACTAGTCAGGTATAGATAGTCATCCTGATATAATAGGGAGTGGGCACTTTTAGTTAACCATTCCATTGTAGTTGCACTCTTACTAGTCAGATACAATTAGCATGAGATATCCCAAAACCCAGCAGTTGTTGGTACTTTTATTTAGCCATTCCGTTATAGTTGCAATACTTACTAGTCAGATACAATGGTAGCACGCGACAACCCAAACAAGCAATTGTTGGCAGTTTTATTTAGCCATTCCATTATAGTGAAGCTGATTACTAGTCATTATAAATTCAAATTTATAGCACTACTTTAGTTATAGTTGTCTATGATCGAGATACTGTGCTCCAAGTCGTCCATAACCGCGGACTCGGCTTTCAGAAATTTTTACCCTGCAGGGGTGCACAAATAGCAACACACACTCGATCAACCTCGGAAAAACCAAATCAAAACCCAACGAGGCCTTCACGACAAAGAAATCACAGGATTCAGAAATATTTCCGGGGGCCACCCCGTTGAGTACACCCGCAACGAAGCTAGCTGACTCCGAGACGGACTCAAGGTTTGGGTGGACGGCTGTAAACGACTGGGAACCCGAAAGTGTGACTGGGCTTGTCGATACCGCGAAATCGTGTCCCGATCCTAAACAGTACAGGTGCTCCTCGCACAATCGTAAATAAAGCGGTAAAGCATGGCATAAGTACAGGATAGTAAATAAAACCTCAAACTAGTTTGTGGCCCCAAGAAATAAGAATGAATCAAGCTCTGGCTCAGGAGGGGTCCCATAATCCTCCCGGATGTGGATAGCGCGAATATTCAAGGAACAGGTATCAAGTACTCAGGGTCCTACGGGACACAAGTGGACGGTTAACAACCAAATAACATCTATTGCCCACCTGTGCCTCTGCATTTACCTACTTCAATTTTAGTTGTTAAACAGTAATTAAAGTCTTGATCATCTCCAACAATAAACACACGGCAATGCTCCAACAACTGTGGTACTGGACGACACGCAACAGCACTTGAGCAAGCGACTACGACGCGCAAGTCCAACTATCTACCAAACAACAGGTAATAGGATGTGTCCAAGGCACTATAAGGTTGCAAGGGATATTCCGGGCACGAAAACTAGAGCATCGCAACACAGATAGCAATAGATCAACAGGAGGGAATAAATACTATAAAAGTAAGATAGGTAGAAAGGGGGAGATGCTCGCCTGAAAACATTGCCGAAGGTTCATCCGAAGATCGGGGCGAAGCTCACATCAACTCAACGGCCTTATCCGCGAAGAAGCAAAAACACTAGAATAAATACCGGATGCAATATTTAATACTACGGCAAAAGATCGGGCATGATGCATGTATGATGTATGACATGGCAAAGGTGCAATGCAATTAGAACATATTAAGCGGAACCGGGGTCCCGACATTTAATTAAACGGTTCAAGTTATTTATCTACCCCGCAATTAAATGTTGGATTAGCAAGACCAAACATGGCTTCGGTTCGCTACACAAATTTAAATGGGACCAATATACGACTAGATTTGCCCGCATATGGATCCCATATTTAATTTAGGTGAATCGTCATAAGGCCCCCAAACCACATGACAATATGTATGCAAGCATGACAATTAAATATGCAACAGTTTGATATTACATTTATAAAAATAGGGCTCAAGAAAGGGGTCACACATGGGTTCGGCGAACTTGGGCTCCGAGGGGTTCGGGGTTGGTCTCAGGGTTCGACGGGGCCGAGGTTCGAATACAAGATGTAGAACTTGGGTGCCAAGCGGTCGATCTTGTCGGCGATGGCGAACTTGAGTGGATCGGGTACCGGGGTCTTCGGATCCGTGAAGTAGATCTTGTCGCACGGTGTCCGGGGTAGACGAACTTGGCGCATTCGCATCGGCGATCTTGGCGTCCGGGTTCTCGGGCATCAGATCCGGGAAGAAGTACTTGTCGCCTCTGGGGCCTTCTGGTTCAGGTAGAAGAGCTCGTCGTTCGGGAATTCCCTGGGTCCGTGGTCTTCGGGTAGCTGGTCTTGGCGTTCCGTGAAGAAGACCTCGTCGCTCCAGGAGAAGATCTTGGGGTTCCGCGTCGACGGCCTTCGGGTACGGGGGTCTCGGCGAACTTGGCGTGTCGAGGTAGGGTTTTCGGGTCCGGCGCCGTGGTCTTGCATAGTTCCCCGGGTCTCGACTCGTGTCGGTCTTGTCGTTAGCCGAACTTGGCATCGTGGCGGTTTCTTCTTGTGGCGTCGGTTTGGAGGGCCACGCGACGATGAACGCATCCTGGCTCGGTTCTGGTACTTGGCGGCAGGAAACACGGGCTAGGGAGGACGCCCAGGAGGACGGCGGCATGGCGACGCGGCAGCTCGGGGAGGCCGTGGCGGCAGGGCGAGCTCGAGGGAGATGGGGTGGCCGCAGAGGAAGGCCGGCGGCGGCCTGCTGGCGGAGATGCAGCGAGGGCCGGAGGAGGGCGGCGCTCGCGGAGGGGCTAGGGGTCGGGAAAGCGGAGTAGGGCGCAGGATGCGGCCGGAGGACATGACGCCGGCGAGCGAGCCGCGGTGGCGGCGCGCGGAAACAGAGGAAGCGGGGCCCTAGGACTCAAGTGACGAGGAGAAGGTGGGGCACCGCGGGCTCGCGGGGAGAGGGAGGCCGGCGACGCTCGCGAGGTGCTTGAGAGAGGGCGGCGGGGCGAGGCAGAGAGGAGGGAGGCGGCGAGAGGAGGTCGGGCGGAGGCGGAGGATGCGGCGGCGGCGGTTGTTGAGCAGAGGGACGGGGCGGCGACTGCGCAGGAGGACCGCGCGGTGGGGAGAGGTCGGGGAGGCAGGCGTGGGGGAGAAGGAAGGGGAGGGGATGGAGGCGAGGGCGCGGCCCGCGGGCGTCGTCGGGAGGGCGTCGGAGAGCGGGGCTGCGCGGCGGCGCCGGGGAGGAAGGAGGCCGGGCTCGGGGAGGAGCCACGCGGGGCCAGGAGGGGGAGGCGCCAGGGAGACGAGAGGGAGGAAGAAGGCGACAGAACGAGGCGCGGGGTGGGAGAGAGGTTGCGTACGCGTGGGGCCGGGGTGGGGTCGAACGGGGTCGGGGAGCGTGCATGCGTGTGTGTTGTGCGGATGTGGTGTGTGTGTGCCACTGGGTGGGGCCGGGCTGGCAGAGGGATGGGGCTTGTCGGGTGCGTGCGTGTTGTGTGTGGTGTGTTTGTGTGTTGGGTAGCAGAGTGGGTAGGAGTGTTTGGTTAGGTGAGGTGGCAGCGAGTGATTGGGTGGGGGAGAGAAGAGAGATGAGGTGGCGAGAGGGGATTGGCCAGGGTGAGGTGGAGGGGGGCTGGGTAGAATAGGACTGGGTAGTTTTAGGATTTTGGGTAGGCTGGTTTTGTACTGGGGTGGCCAACTGGGTCGGATCGGCCCGGTTCGGCTGCCCCCTAAAAATAATATAAACAATTTATTTATTCCAAACGGGGCTTTTGCAAAATGTTGGCAGACAAAACAAAATAATCCGGAGACCCGGGTTTTGTGTTTGAACAAAGACGGGGCGTTTAGAAAACAAAAATAGGTTTTTCCGAAAATAGTTTTATGCAAGCAAATGCAAGATGATGACGATGCTCAAATGCAATGTGGCATGATGACATGAGCATGCGGTCATGATGATGCAATGCACAAAAACAACGCGATTTTCTAGTAGTGGTTTTGCGGGATGCCACAATTAGTAACTTCAATCTCCCCCAAGATTGGGTTGTACTCTCTCCATCACGAGGCCAAAATTTATATATTTGATTCATGTCCTTATGAATCTCACTGCGAGTATAGAATTTAGAGTAAAAGAGAGGTACTATTTCCTCCCATTCCATATATTGTCCATTGTTTAACAGCTTATACCATTCTTCAACTCTTCCTTTCAATGATATAGAGAGTAACTTCTTCTTAACCTGTTCAGTTGTGATACCTGCACACTTAAACAACCCGCATAATTCATGGATAAAAAGCAAGTGATCACCAGGATGGAAAGTTCCATCCCCAAAATAATAATTATCCATAACACGATCAACAATTCTTGTAGGTATCTTAAAAGGATCTATATTAATAGGTGGTGGTTCATCTACTACCCTAACAGTGGTAGTAGCTTTCCCAAATAGGAAACCAAGTGGGTTATCCATATTGGAAACAAAGTAACAAACAGAAATAAAAAGAAATACTCACAGTAGAAGTTTACTTTACCAGTTCTAGTCTTCAATAGCGCTTCACTCCCCGGCAACGGCGCCAGAAAATAGTCTTGATGACCCACAAGTATAGGGGGTGTATCGTAGTACTTTTGATAAATAGGAGTGTCGATCCCAACGAGGAGCAGAAGGTGTTGACTAGTGGTATGGAGCAGGAAATATCTGTAAATACTTAGCAAACGGATTTTTAGGGTTTTTTGATGAAGCAAGGAAATAAAGTGCAAGGAAATAAAGACAACAAATAATTTTAGCAAGTGGCCCAATCCTTTCTTAGCAAAGGACAAGCCGGTGGTAATACTAATGAGGACCAAACATTCTCGAGGACACATGGGAATACTGTCAAGTGCTTTCGTTTCATATAGTTGATTAATATTCTTCGGTTTGATAAGTGTTGTATGGGTGAACATGTGCTAATGTACCGACCTTACTTGGACTAATACATACTTTTGATTAAAACCCTTGCAAGCATCCACAACTACAAGAAAGTAATTAAGATAAAAACCTAACCACATCCTTAAACTCTGAGATCCTACACTCCCTTGTGCAAAGGTTTCCTAACGGGGGTTCAGGTTTCTGTCACTCCGGCAACCCCATAATTAGTAGCCAAATACACAATGCATTCCCCTAGGCCCAAAAATGGTAAAGTATCATGTAGTCGACATTCACATGACACCACTAGAAGAATAGCACCACAACTTAAATATTAAACCATTGAATAATACCTCAACACAATTCCACTACTAATAACATGACTTCCCCCATGTCCTCAAGAACTAAACGAACTACTCACGAGACATCATATGGATCAAGATCAGAGATGATATAATGATGGATAACAATCTGAACATAAAAAATAATTCAATGGTTCCACGCACAATCATCAACTACAAAAATAATCAACACCGGGAAAGTTTCCCCTAAGAACTTATGCAAGATTCAACACAATTGTTACAGCGAGATGGAGTGGTGATGATGGTGCTGGTGGATATGGTGGTGAGGATGATGATGATGATGATGATGATCCCAATGAAGTCTAGCTTGATGACGGTGTTGATGGCGACGATCTCCCCTCTTCGGGAAGGAATTTCCCTGGCAGTCTGCCGGAGAGCTCTTTCTCTCTATAGTTTCCTCCCCGCAGAGGCGGCGGAATCTTTCTGTGGTTGCTCCCCTGACTTTAGGGTTTCGAGGAGAAGATATAGGCAAGAGGGCGGAGCCAGGGTGGCCACACCCCCTGTAGGCGCGGCCCAGGGTGGCCCCGCCTAGGGGGTGTGGGCCTCTTGCGCCTCCCCTTATGGCATCCTTCGTCTTATGGGATAATATAAATTTCTGTAGTTTTCTCGTATTTTTTTGATCTTCGCGAAAATTGCATCTAGACACCTCTTTTTCCATCATAATCCAGACTCTAGCGGTTCATCCTCCAAGAATCATCCAACATGCAAAAACAGATGAAATAACATAAGTATCACCTCTTAATATGAAATATATCCATGAATAGAATCAAATTATGATATAGAATAGTGATGCAAATTAGACGTATCATCGATCTGCAGCCCGCTTATCGTGTGCCCATCGATTTTCGGGGCTTCTTCTCCATGCCAGGTTCCTCCACGCGCTGATGTGGGACGTCTCGACGACCGTGGCCCCTCCCACAGCGGCCATCGTGGTCGAGGACGGGCTCATGGATGAGATTCTCTCCTAATTCGACTTCCACGATGGCGAGCTGCAGACCATCCGCGAGCTCCGCGGGAAAGAAGGTGGTCCTGTTCACGGTCCCGGGCGCGTTCATGCCCACCTGCACCCAAAGGCAAATGTTGGCGCTAGAGTCGACGTAGATACCATCATGCCGGATCAACCAATTGATCTGGCTGCGCCCATTGAGGTCACCGAGAGTCAGCATGCCGAACCAACGCCTGCCGAGGCGTCGGTTGCTTTGGCCTCTGCTCAAATTCAAGATCCGGCTCCACATGCTCAAGCACCAGTGCCAGCATCCTTCGGGTCTTCCCAAACTCGGCAACAAGGTGAAGTGCAAAAGAGCCTTTGCTCCAAGTCTCAATATCCTACCGTGGCTCCCTCAACCATTCCAACTGCAGCTCGGCCCACTAAGTCGCAGCCAGCAGCTGAGCCATCTGCCAAGGCAAAGAAGGGTGGGGCTGATGCTAAATCATCTCAGAGGAAAACTGGTGACACTGCCTCTTAGCCCTCCATCGCCGATATACTCAAGAAGGGCGCATCCGAGGATCATGGCCAAGGCCGACGAGCTTGATACGTCCAATTTTCATCACCATTCTATATCATTGATATATTTCATATTAAGAGGTGTTACTTATGTCTTTTCATCTGTTTTGGCATGTTGGATGATTCTTGGAGGATGAACTGCCGGAGTTAGGATTCTGATGGAAAAAGCGGTGTTTTGATGCAATTTCGCGAAGATCGGAAAAATACCAGTAAAACTATGAAAAATCCTGTTTTCCCACAAGACGAAGAATGCCCGGAGGGGAGGCGGAGTTGGGCCACATGAGGCCCACACCCCCTATGCGCGGGCCACCCTAGGCCGCGCCTACAGGGGGTGTGGCCACCCTGGCCCACCTCTGGCTCCGCCCTCTCGCCTATATCTTCTCCTCAAAACCCTAATACACGGGGAGCAACCACAGAAACATTCCGCCGCCTCTGCGGGGCAGAAAACACCGAGAGAGAAAGAGCTCTCCGGCAGACAGATTTTCGCCGGGGAAATTCCTTCCCAAAGAGGGGAGATCATCGCCATCAACATCGTCATCAAGCTAGACTTCATCGAGATCATCATCATCCACACCATCATCTCCACCAGCACCATCATCACTACTCCATCCTGTTGTAACAATTGTGTTGAATCTTGCATTGTTCTTAGGGGGAACTTTCCCGGTGTTGATTACTATTGTAGTTGATGCTTGTGAGTGGAACCATTGAATTATTGTTTATGTTCAGATTGTTATTCATCACCATATCATCTTTGATCTTGATCCATATGATGTCTCGTGAGTAGTTCGTTTAGTTCTTGAGGACATGGGAGAAGTCATGTTGTTAGTAGTGGATTTGTGTTGAGGTATTATTCAATGGTTTAATATTTAAGTTGTGGTGATATTCTTCTAGTGGTGTCATGTGAACGTCGACTACATGATACTTCACCATTTATGGGCCTAGGGGAATGCATTGTGTATTTGGATACTAATTGTGGGGTTGCCAGAGTGACAGAAACCTGAACCCCTGTTAGGAAACCATTGCACAAGCGAGTGTAGGATCTCAGAGTTTAAGGCTGTGGTTAGGTTTATATCTTAATTGCTTTCTTGTAGTTGTGGATGCTTGCAAGGAGTCTAATCACAAGTATATATTAGTCCAAGTAAGGTTGGTACATTAGCACAGGTTCACTCACACAACACTTACAAAACCAAAAAGACTACTCAGCTATATGAAGCGAAAGCACTTGACAGAATTCCCATGTGTCCTCGAGAACGTTTGGTCATCATTAGTATTTTCACCGGCTTGTCCTTTGCTAAGAAAGGATTGGGCCACTTGCTGCAATTATTTGTTGTTTTACTTACTTGCACTTTATTTCATTGCTTTATCAGAAAACCCCTAAAAATCCATTTACCGCTAGTCAACACCTTCTGCTCCTTGTTAGAATCGATATTACTATTTATCGAAAGTACTACGATACACCTCCTATACTTATGGCTCATCAGAGCTTTAGGCCAAGGGGGTGGACGTTGTGGCCAGTCTCTCTATCAATGACGCGTTCGTGATGCCTGTGTGGAAGGAGAGCCTGGGCGTCGGCGACGAGGTGTTGCTGCTATCGGACAGGGACGGGGAGCTAACGGGCGCTATGGATGTGGAGCTAGTCCTGTCGGACAAACCCGTCGGGCTCGGCATGCAGTCCAAGCGCTACGCGCTGCTGGCGGACAATGGCGTGGTGAAGGTGCTCAAGCTCGAGGAAGGCGGCTCGTTCACCAACAGTAGCTCCGAGGACATGCTCAAGGCGCTCTGAACTCTGGATCTCAGTCCCCTCTACTCTCACCAGTCGCCATGTTTTGTTTTGAGGAAACACCAATCGCCATATTGGTTCGTTCTTTTTTTACTAAAGCGTTTTGCTTCTTTTTTCTCTTCTGAATAATCGGTGCAGCAGCAGCGTTTTGTGTTGCGGCTCGGTGGAGAGTAGTGAGTTGTAATAGTAGTTTTGAGTTCTCTGTTGACTTGATGTGAATTTTCTAGCGAACTATGGTAGCAGGACTCGTGGAGTGTCCTGGTTTGCAACCTTGCATGGCATTAGCATATAATGTCACTTTTACTTGTTAGAGCAAGTACAATAAGATTATTGCTTTGCCGGGTGGGTCCCTCTACTTGCTTGCTCTTAGACATTTTATTTAGACAAGTCATGTTCAAAAGTTAAACTGGCAATCCTCGCCTGACACGGATGGTGGCACGTCTATTCCTTGCCCAATTATGATATTGTTTTTTTTATTTCTAGCAGAAATAGATTAGCTAACAAGGATAAATATATTATTTTAATTTATTAACAATTACACAACACATTTAATTTGAACATGAATGATGTTCATAACCAAGAATAGAATTGTTCGGTTAGTATAAAAATAATATACACGTATTTTTTTAATGTTTATTGGTCGAAAAATCTCACATGTTTGAAAAATGTTACTATAAAACTATCCGCGGGTTCATTAGTCTTAAATATTCTCATGGATAAAAAAGTTGTTACATAGTTTCCAAAATTGTTCATTAGTTTGAAAAATATTCATTGGTCTGAACTATCTTCATCGGTTTGAAAAATGCTGATGGGTCCGAAAAAATTATCGGTTGAACAATGTTCTACCATTCATAAGACTAAAATATGTTGACGTCTTCCACAAAAATAATCATATGTTTTTAAAATAAAAAAGCAAATAAGACTATAAAAGGTAAATAAGGAAAAAGGAGAAAAAGGGAAAATAAAACATGAACAAAATGAAGAATCTAAATAATAAAAGTAATTTTTTGTGGAGAATGAAATGAATTTTCTAAATTTAAAAACATGATAAATTGAAGAGAAAATGTAGAGAAAAGTTGTAAAAATGAGAAGAACGTAAAAATACAAACATATATTGAAAATAAAAATAAGGAAGAATGCACCCTTAAAAAAATTATGTTCGTCCTCTATTTGTACTACTTATGGTTGGGTTGGGTTCGCTACTGCTGCATTGCGCCTTTTTTCTTGTGTTTGCTGTTGACGTCTTTGTTTGTCTCGTATGTGCTATATGTCTGTGAGGTTGGTTGCACATGATCCTAGGGGAACAAGCCCATTCCAAAGCGAACCGAATAGAAAACCATGTATATGACGGGACATAATTTAAATGCCACTAGTAGAGAACGGCGCGGCAGAACACGCTGGGTTCATCTAGTCTAGGGCCGGTTATAGACGATGTGATCGAAGCATTAGAAAACAATGTTGTCGAACTAGATCCCGAACGATCAATGATGGATTCGGTGTGCCTGCCAGACAAAACGTACAACAACGTTATAGAATCAATTGGAGTGTGTGCGTGTGGGACGAATGGACGAAAATAACCCATAAAAATAACAAATTCATAGAATGAACTCTGGCCAAAATAAATTCGCTGCACTAACCCTTTTTGCAACGTTATACGAGTTGGCGCCGCACCCTGAAGAGCGGCGCTGTTACGCCTGGCGCCGCGCACCTGCCAGCGTGGCTCGTCGTGGGCCCCGGTCCCGCTAGTGCGGCGCCTTGCCGTGTGGCGCCGCACTGTGTAGTGCAGCGTCATCGCGCGTGGCGTCGCACTTTAGGTCTAGTACCAGCGCGGCGCCAGCCCTCCCCAGACCCATCTCATTCTTTCTCACCCACACAGGAGCTGCAGCGGCGGCGGTGGCTCTGATTTCCCCTCCACCTCCTCCCTCCTAGTGCCCAAATCGGAAGCCTCTCTCCGTGGAGTTTGATCCCCCCAAGTGCCTTGAGGTATTCTTCCCCTTCTTCTTTGATTTCACCCATTAATTTCTTGTTTTGGTCCATATCTTACAAACCCTAGGTTGTTTTGTAAGATGCATGCTAGAATGGTGTTGCATTGGCATAGGGGTTGGGTATTGTGTTAATGTTAGCATGGGTATCTATTGAGTATGTTGACCATGGTATTGTTGTTGTGGTTATCTTAGGCATGGCAAGAATTGTTCATGTTCACCATGTAGACAAGGATGCTTTTTTGAGAGGTAACATAGAACCGGACCCGGACGAGCTCGATTTGGTGTTTGAGCGTACTCCAACCTATGCCGAGGTCTTGGAGCAATTGAGGATTCAATTGAAATGGATGGACCCAAAGGATGATGTTGTGTTGTAGGGAAGACATGATGTTGGCTTGGGAATGCATGTCCGTTGGAAGACCATGCGTACCTTCTCCGAGGCCCGTTGGCTTGCATACAAGGAGGTGGTGGCTGAATCACTAGACAAGGCTCTTGAGCTATTGCCACCAAGAAAGTTGGTAGTTCATTGTCTTTGGACTTGAACCGTATGGCATCCCCATTGGGTACTATGACTCCTCCACCCATAGACCAAGAGCTAAGACGTGAACCTCCCCTGACCCAAACATTGAGCCTGATTTCAAGACAACAAGATGAATTGATGGAAGAGGACAATGATGATTGTGGTACTACTTTCCTAACTTACATGTTTGTTCTGTCTGTCTGTCTGTTTGTTTCATCACTTTCCGCACTTTGTCTGTCTGGTTGTTCGAGCATGTTGTTTGAGAAGTACAGTGATGTTGTTTGAGCATGTTTGCTTCATCACTTTCCTGGCTTTACAACCATTACAACATGCTACAAGTTCACGAAACAGATTCACAACACCATTGCAAGTACCAAGTTCAAACAACCATTACAAGTACCAAGTTCACGACAACACCAAAGTACCAAGTTCAAACAACCATTACAAGTACCAAGTTCACGACAACACCAAAGTACCAAGTTCAAACAACACCGAAGTTCACGACATTGTTCGACACCAAAGTACCAAGTGCAACATCTACTCTACTTCCCACGGGTGGTCTTCGCTCATCGGCCCCTTCTCGCGGGCATCTTCCTCCTCCTCCTCGGTTCCTCTTCATCCTCCACTTCTAAATGGTATGGATTCTTGGACTTCTTTGTCTTGGCCGCGGAAGGGTCGGGTGTAAGGCTTCTTGGGTTGCCTTGGCTTGAGCATGTAGTCGGACCGCTCATGGACCTTGTAGCGAGTGTAGTTGCCCAATGTCATCTCGTCGGAGACGCTTTCCTCATCTTGGGGCTGTCAAACAAAGAAGATTGGTAAGGACAAATTCAGGAGAAATGCAAGGGAGGGTGGGGGATGCAATAGTTGTACTACCTTGGGTGTGTTTGACTCGTCCTCGGATGTGGAGTGATGATCGCCAGAATTGTCACCTTGGGACGTGTTGGATCGTGACGCGGACGGTGTTGCCACCTCGGGGTTACGAAAACCTAGCAAGTTTGACAACCGCCTTAACTGTTGTCCCTGCTTCTTAACGAACTCACGAAACAGACCCTCTCTCTTCTCTCTGCGAGGGTATGTGTCCAAAGCGTCCTCGCATGCATTGGCGGACTTCCTTACCTCTGCCGCTGTCATAGACAAGAAACTAGTAAGTTATCCATGCAAGGTGTGAGAAGCGCCAAGACGGAAAAAAATATTCGGCACACTTTACCACAAAGTTGACCAAGGGAGCAAACTCGGCTTGTCGCCCTTATCTGACCATGATGTTGTATTGTTCGGTTGAAAGCTCATCGAACACCAATGGCTCCTCCAAGATCGAATCCCGAAATGCTTGTGGGTATATCTCCACCCGCGCGTTGTGAACGAACCATGCGATGTAGTTGTTGAAAGCATCCCGACTGAAGGGCCTATCCTGTGTTCCTTTTGCTTTCTTAGCCTCGATCACACACCTCCTGAATTTCTCAAGGTGCTTCCTATGAATCTTGGGCCAATCCTTCTCCTTCCTCTGCTTCTTCCTGTCCAAGTTGCACACAACAACAAGTCCTAGAGCGTTATTTGGCGAATGATAAGTATATCACATGGTAAGGCAGTTAATAGCTTACCTATGGATCCCTAAGTCCGTGTCCTTCCACTTAGGCGGGACAATCTGAAATAACCCAAACTGGGTCATGACACATTGTGGCTGGTGATACGCAACATCCCACATGCACACCATGGGGCAACGCATTAGCCACAGACGAGATTCTCTAAGGCAAATAGGGTTAAGGCGATAGTCCTCCGGAACACCAAAGCGGTCCCCTCGATCGTATGGCTCCCACGTCACCTGCAGCATACCACACTCATGTCAGGGGAAAAGATTACAAGTTCAAGACATATAATTGACCGCACCCGAGGAAATTACCTGATCTATGGTGATCGTGTCAAACTCGTTGGTGTACCTCTTGTACGCCTCCACTGGGTCCGTTGGTGGTTCAGAGACCACATCCCACTTGTAAGCCCACGTGGGGAGAAGGTAGTCATTGTCGTTATCAATGTAAGGATTGAATGTCAATAATCTCGGCTGTCCAATGAGGAAGCGTTCCCATCTCCACACCGAAAGAAGGAGCTAACAACCACCAATCTCTGAATTGGCGACGCTCCTAAGGCAAGCATCATCCAGTTGAACATGAAGTGAACAACCATTTGGTAAGAACAAATTTTTTTGAGGTAATGCAGAAATATACAACAATATTTGTAAAGAACTCATTACTTGACAGTACAACCAGGCCAACGCCACAGAACCCCAACTGAGGGTAGAGTCAAAAGTAAGGAGCAACTTGAGCCAATGCCACTAGCTAATTTTTTTTAAATAATACATTTTTTTATTTAATTGCACAAATAATACACAAAACGGACAAATTGCAAATCTGTTGGTCGGTCGGCCGTTCGACAGACGACAGGCTCGTTTCGTCCGTTCAACAGACGACACACTGCCTTCGTCCGTTCAACGGACGACACACCCTGCAAACCCCTCCTTTATCACAACGAGTGATTCGTCCGTTGGACGAAGGCAGTGTGTCGTCCGTTGAACGGACGAAGGCAGTGTGTCGTCTGTTGAACGGCCGACCGACCAACAGATTTGCAGTTTGCCCATTTTGTATATTATTTGTAACATTCAATAAAAAAATGTATTATTTAAAAAAAAAATAGCATGCCACTAAGCACGATCCCCACATCTGTTAGAAAACAGAGTCCTCGTGATGATGTACCACACATACACACGAGTGTATTTCTTGATTGTCTCCTCATCGGCATCCTCGGGGCAAATCTTGAAATTCTTGATGATCCAATTAAAAGTAGCCCCGGTAGCGACCCTCAGTCTTTCCCCCTTTGAGTTTATAGCCTCGGGTGGATCCTTCCCTATAAGGTCGACCATCTGCTCACGCCACTCGTCTGAATCCGAGATTATGCACACATGGTTTCCCTTGATTGGGAGTGCCAGGATCATGCTCATGTCCTGCAAAGTGACTGTAGTCTCACCGGTCCTAAGGTGAAAGGTGTGCGTCTCCGGCCTCCACCGGTCCACAAGCGCGGTGATAGCAGCAGGGTTGAAGGCCGGTGTGGACCGACTGACCATGTTGATAAAGGGGAGGAGTCCTAGCTGCTGGATGTACGGAGTGTACCGCGCATCATAAGGCATCTTGCCGGACGAGACCTCGTGGTACCTAAGTCGAAGGGGTTGAATCTCCTGCAAACATACAATGGCAAATGTTAGATTTCCATCTAAACAAACATGGCATCTTGTTCGACTTGCATGGAAGTTTTTAGTACTTGTCTCTTCTCCGACATCTTGTAGGCACGGTGTTGAACATCATAGTGAGCATTGTTTAGAAGGGGGTTTTGAAGGGATTCGCAGCATAGTAAATCAAAAAAATTATACGGATGCGAACGGGAAAGCCAAGATCTAATCTAGGAGATGCAATCAACGAGAGGGATAGATGAGATCTTCATACCCTTGAAGAAATCGCACAGCGTAACGTTCAACAGAACATGGTTGATGTAGTCGTACTAGCCTTCTCCTCCTCGTGATCCGATCCGATCCAACGCCGCAAGTGGTGACGCCTCCGAGAGATGCACATGTACGGAACCGCGACGTCTCCTCCTTCCTCGGTCCAGCAAGTGGGGTGGAGAGATAGACTAGATCTACAGCACGACGGCGTGGTGCAATGGTGGAGAGTTTCTGCGGGAGGGCTTCGCCTACACGCAAGAGAGAGAGAGATAGAGATAGAGAGAGAGAGAGAGAGAGAGAGAGAGAGAGAGAGAGAGAGAGAGAGAGAGAGAGAGAGAGAGAGAGAGATAGGGCAGCAGGTGGCGGCTAGGGTTTTGGGGTGAGGGGAGGGTGCGCCCCCTGCCAACCTTATATAGGGGGATGGCTGGCCCCCTTGCCCCCTCCTCCAAGCCCTAGGCCGGCGGCCACAAGGGTGGAGTGGGGGGCAAGTCTTCCCCCCCCCCCTTCTAGAAGGTCCCCTAGGGTTTCCCCTAGGGTTTTGGCCGGCTGGGCCTATGGGGCCTTGTGCCCCTGGCCCAATGCGGCCAGGGCACTCCCTCGTAGGCCCACGCCCCCCCTCCGACAAGTGGGGACACGTTGGTCCCACTCCGGAAGCTTCTAGAACCTTCCGGTACAATACCGAACATTCTGAAACGATTCCGAATTCCAAAAACTGCTTTCCTTTATATGAATCTTATTCTCCGGACCATTCAGGAACCTCTCGTGATGTCTTGGATCTCATCCGAGACTCCGAACAAAAACTCACAAACCAATTATCCATTCTATCCTAGCGTCGAGGCACGTTAAGTGTGTGACCCTACGGGTTCGAGAATATGCAGACATGATCTTCTATCAATAATCAACAGCAGGATCTAGAAACCCATATTGACTCCCACATATTCATCGATGATCATATCGGATGAACCACGATGCCAGGATTCAATTAATCCCATATATATTCCCTTCGTCACGCGATATTTTACTTGCCCGAGATTCGATCGTTGGTATCGGCATACCTAGTTCAATCTCGTTCACAGCAAGTACTTTACTTGTTCCGTAATCCGATATCACTTTGTGATTAACTCCTTAACTATGTGCTTGCAAGCGGTGTTGATATCGATTACCGAGTGGGCCCGAAGTATATCTCTCCGACTTGGGAGGGACAAATCCCATCTCGATACATACAACCCAACAAGTACTTTTCGATCACCTGAGAGACACCTTTATGATCACCCTCTCATAGGATGACGTTTGATGACCTCAAAGCTTTCTTCCGATACCAGGGAGTTGCATTATCTCATGTTCTAAGGAATACAATATTTGACATAAGAAAAAGCTTCGCAAAGATGAACATGATGACACGATCTAATTGCTCTGCTTGATTTGGGTATGTCCATCATATCATTCTCCCAATGACATGATCTCATTATTAATCGACAACTCATGTCTATGGTTAGGAAACCTTAACCATCATTAATCAATGAGCTAGTCCATAGAGGCGTACTAGGGACACGGTGTTGTTCATAAACCACACAATTATCAAAGTTTTCGCTTAATACAATTCTAGCATGGAATATAAACTTTATCATGAACAAGAATTATAATAATAACATCTTTATTATTGCCTCTAGGGCATAATTCCAACAGTCTCCCACTTGCACTAGAGTCAATAATCTAGTTTACATCTGGTAACAATCTAACACCCATGGCATTAAGGTGTTGATCATGTTTTGCTCGTGGAAGAGGTTTAGTCAACGGATCTGCGACATTCAGACCCGTATGTACTTTGCTAATCTTCAGATCTCCATCTGTTATATAATCTTGAATTATATGAAATCGGCGGTTGATGTGCTTGGTCTTTGGATGATATCTTGGTTCCTTAGCCAGTGCTATGGCGCCAGTGTTGTCGCACAATATCTCCAGTGGGTCCAAGGCACTTGGAACCACACCAAGCTCAGTGATGAAGTTCCTGATCCAAACTCCTTCACTTGACGCTTCTGCAGCCATGTATTCTGATTCTACTGTTGATCCCGCGATCACGCTTTGCTTGCAGCTTCTCCATCTCACAGCTCCTCCATTCAAAATATAAATGTATCCTGTCTGAGATTTAGAATCATCCGGGTCGGTGTCGAGACTAGCGTCGACGTAACCTTTTACGATGAGCTGCTCATCACCTCCATAGACCAAGAACATTTCTTTAGTCCTATTTAAATACTTTAGGATGTTCTTTACGGCTGTCCAGTGTTCCACTCCTGGATCACTTTGGTATCTGCTTGTCAAACTAAGAGCATTGGACACATCCGGTATAGTACACAGCATGGCATACATGATAGAACCTATGGCCGAGGCATAAGGCACTTTGCTCATGGTTTCTCTATCGTTTACCGTAGCTGGACACTGAACCTTGCTCAATATCTTACCTGACAACATGGGCACTGAACCTTTCTTTGCCTTATCCATTCTGAACCTTTTCAGAACTTTATCAAGATATTTACTTTGGCTTAAAGCTATTAGGCGTCTTTGTCTATCTCTATAGATTTTGATGCCTAATATATAAGCAGCTTCTCCTAGGTCTTTCAATTAAAAACATTTGTTCAAATAACTCTTCACATCGTTAAGCATATCAATGTCATTTCCAATAATCAATATGTCATCCACATATAGTACTAAAAATGTCACTGAGCTCCCACTCACTTTCTTGTAGATACAAGCTTCGTAGCAATTTGGAACAAATCCAAAGCTCTTGATCACTTGATCAAAACGAACGTTCCAACTCCGAGATGCTTGCTTCAGTCCATAAATGGAACGCTGAAGTTTGCACACCTTATCAACATCCTTAGGATCGACAAAACCTTCGGGTTGCATCATATACAACTCTTCATCAATGTTTCCATCGAGGAACGCAGTCTTGACATCCATCTGCCATATTTCATAATCATGAAACGCAACAATTGCTAATAAAATCTGAATGGACTTAAACATCGCTATGGGAGAGAAATTCTCATCGTAGTCAACACCTTGAACTTGTCGAAAACCTTTCGCGACAAGTCGAGCTTTATAGACAGTAACATTACCATCCACGTCTGTTTTCTTCTTGAAAATCCATTTGCACTCAACGTCCTTTCGATCGCTAGGAGGGTCCACCAAAGTCCATACTTGGTTTTCGCTCATGGATCACAATTCGGATTTCATGGCCTCTAGCCATTTCTCAGAGTCTGGGCTCATCATTGCTTCCTCATAGTTCGCAGGTTCACTGTTGTCTACCAACAAGACAGTTAAGACAGGGTTACCGTACCACTCAGGAGGGGCACGTGACCTTGTCGACCTGCGACGTTCAGTAGTAGCATCATCCTATGCTTCATGATCCTCATCATTAGCTTCCTCTATTGTTGGTGCAGACAGCACTAGAACAATTTCAGGTGCTGCGCTACACTCCAACTCAAGAGAAGGTTCAATAACCTCGTCTAGCTCTACTTTCCTCCCACTCACTTCTTTCGAGAGAAACTCCTTCTCAAGAAAGGATTCGTTCTTTGCGACAAACACTTTGCCTTCGGATCTTTGGTAGAAGGTATACCCAATCGTTTCCTTAGGGTATCCTATGAAGACGCATTTCTCCGCTTTGGGTTCGAGCTTGTCCGGCATCAACTTCTTGACGTAAGCTTCGCATCCCCAAACTTTAAGAAACGACAACTTAGGTTTAGCACCAAACCACAGTTCATACGGTGTCGTCTCAACGGATTTAGATGGTGCCCTATTTAAAGTGAATGCAGCGGTTTCTAATGCATAACCCCAAAATGATAACGACAAATCTGTAAGAGACATCATCGATCGCACCATATCTAATAGAGTTCGATTCCGGCGTTTAGACACACCATTGCGCTGTGGTGTTCCGGGTGGCGTGATGTAACATCCCAAAAATATTAAACTACAATTAACAAACTCTAATCACCAAAATTAGCGTCAACAAAAACTTTTCCAATAAAAATATGAAAGCATTCATATGTGTGTGCATTAAAATTTGGATTCTTTTTAATTGCCATGATTGTGTGTTTCTTTGCTTGGAAAATGATTCTTATGTGAATTCAAAATCATCTAAACAATCCTCACACTTTTCCAAAAGACAAATAAATTAAAACAAACAAAATGAGTGAATGGTCACTTTGGCCAATTTAACTCCCATGCCTACTTTGGCTGTCTCTAACTTTCAAAACTTAACAGAAACTTGTTTGGATCTTTACACCCCTTGATAGTACTCATAACAAAGTACCAAGGCCCACCTTGTGATCATCCAAAAGCATTTGAATGCATAGTTTAAATGACAGTTCAAAACTGAATCTATATCATATGGGAAGATCCCACTTTTTCAAAAACCACTCAAACAAGCTCAACTTTCAAAACCCAAGCATCCACAGACTCACTAGCACATGCCTAGCACACCCACCAAAAATCTTTTCAAAATTCAAAACTTGAATTCATGCGGCCATTTCATCAAACACCTTGTAGATTCAAATCAAACAAAATCAAAACACTATAGTGTGCAGTGTTTTGGGCCTAACTTGTTCCCTCTCTGGACACCACTAGCCTTAGTAGATCATCTAACGGCCCTAACTAATCCCTAGCACCACTGTAAGCTTGACAATGTCATCAATGGTGAACAGCCGAGAGCACCCATGTCACCCCAGTGTGGACAGCAGGCTAGAGGAAGAACTAGCCGTGCCAACCTTGTCTGGGAGGTAGCCCATGCCTCACCACCCCCTCTCGATCAGCCCTGCCTCGCAGACAACAGCCAAAACCGCCAGGAACGCCGTGCCCGTGCCGCTGTCGACCATGCCAACATGCGCCGCAGAGCACGCGCCGTTCCCATTCAACCAGACCACCTCGAGCCCTCGCCGCCCGCCAACATGCTCCCCACCGTCCCAGGAGACCGCCATACATGCCCATTTCACCGCATGTGTCCCGTAGCCACCGCTCGTCGTCGAAGACGCCGCCTCTGCCTCGCAGAGCATCGAGTGTTCCAGACCGTTTGCCACCGCCCCTACACACGCATTAAAGCCATAGAGCATCGCCAGGAGTCCACCGATCGATCGCCACCCTCGGTCACGCCTCTAGGAGCCCGTAGCCATGTCGCCACCGTCGCCTTCCCATCCCGTTCGGTCTTGCCGTCGAGCCTATAAATAGAGGCCTCCCCCTCTCAAACACTTCACACCATCTCACTCCCCTCTCCTCACTGATCATTCCACCTCGTTCCTGGAGCAAGCCAAGCAGCGCAGCGCCGGAATTTCACCGGAGCCCGCCGCTGCTGGAGTAGAAGGGAGCCAACGATTGGAGCCGCCCCAGGAGAAGCTGTCGGTACCAGGAGATTCGCCGTCGTCGACTTCGTCATTCGCCCGCCTCGCCGACCCTCGCCTAAGCCCCGGTGAGCCCCCGACGACCCCCACCTGCCGCGTTAGGGTTCTGTCTCGCCGGCGCTGCCCGACGTGGACGATGAACCAGAGTCGTTGGATTAGAACTAGATCCAATGCACCACGTTGCCCCGTACTGCTTCGCACCCCCGTCTCACTGACGCGTGGGGACAACAACTTAACCAGCCCACGTAAGCGCTATGCGTAGCAGGCCGGCCCATTTTCTCTTCCCACGCATCCCACTAGTTTGAATTTGGATTTTTCCATTTTCATTCAAACACAGTTCTGTACCTAGTTTCAAAAATCAACCCAACTCGATTCAGTGAACCAAATTGAATAAAACCAATTTTGTTATAAAGGTCTGGAAGTGCTGAATCCAAGCCCGTTGGATTCAAATCATTTGGATCTGTAGATCACCCTTGGTAAAAATAACAAGGCAAAAGCTTTTCTGCATTTAATTATTTTTCAAATTTAAACTATAATAGCTTTTGAGTTGATTCCAACTCTCAAAAATCACATTTGATCATACCTTTCAGAATATATGAAAACATATGGGTTTACTTACAGAAATAATGTTCAAGTAATAAAAGGATGCCATATAGACATTTCTAGTCACTTTATTTAAATAAAATAAAAGGTTAAACCTTATTAAATTCTGACACCACTTTAAATCACATTCCCATGTACTGAAATATGTGGTGATGACATGTGTCAACATGATCCCATGTTTGGTTTGGAGAATATTAAATCTTAAGTAGTTTTTCAATGAGTAGAAATTACTTTTCTAAAAATAAAATCAATAAGCCAAATGCTTTAATCTTGTAATGTTAGTGATGATGCTAGATGATCTATAGAACCATTGTGTGTGATGATTGAAAGTAGTTAAGTATTGTTTGGTGATTGTGTACCTCGTATTTATTCATAGACGCTAGTACCGACCAAGGATACGAGGAGGAAGGAGGATACTACGAAGAAGAATCCGAGGAGAACTTCAACCACTACTCTGCACAAGGCAAGCCTTACTAATCAAGTTGACCTATGCAAGCTAACACTTGCAAGATACTATACTTATGCAAGCCTGATACTACTAGTTGATTGAGCAAGCCAATACTTGCAAGCTACTCAATTAGCAAGCTTATACTGATACAGATGCAAGCAAATACTTTCTTGTTACTATGTCAACCCTATGCCTTAAGCATATGTGATCATACTCACCTGATAACCCAATCCTAGTTTTAATTGCAAGCTTTCTACTTTATTTCTTTATCAAAGCTACTACTTAGAGTTTATTGGAGTAAATTGTAGATACTAGAAAGATAATTGAAGGTTGCATGAAGAGCATAAAATTTGGCCTAAGCTAGATAATCTTGATGTCATCCCAAGGCATGAGATTGAACTTAGTTAAACTCCACTAGTTTACCACCCATCACTAGTACTCACTCCTATTTGTAGATGCTAGTGCTAAGCATAAAACTGATCAACTTTAGATGGGAATACTTGGTGGAAAAATGGTAATGAAAACCTTGGAATGATGGATCATTCTATTGAGATGTTTTGACATGTGTTTCCAAACACCAGATGATTTTGGTGATGAAAATGTTAAGGCATGAGCCTTAGCCCTTTATAAAACTGATGGTTGTCTGGATGCGTTACCATTCCAATTTTACCGTACAACCACAATACCCGGAGATTGGGTAGGGCTTGACTAGAAACTTATATACCTTAGTATTGGTTCCCTCACGGCCAAGGTTTGAGCTGAGGCTACCTTGTGAAGATTGTCCACCTGTGCAGTACCCAAGATGACAGTTGGTCATGGTTGGGAGGCCAAACTCACAGGAGAGGTGCTTATACTAGGGCGTGTAATTGAAAGGTTAGGATTGATTATCCGCATACTGAGTATGGTGAATTTAGGATTTGTTCCTGACGGATGTATCGAATGTTATGGTGAAAGTGTACATCTCTGCAGAGTGTCAAACTATTCGAATAGCCGCGTCCGCGGTTATGGACAGTTGGAGTGGCCATACTGTTCCCCCGTCAGATGTTTTCAAAATGACTTGTGAAATGAATTGATAATTTGACTTGACCACAACAGAGTTGTGGCAAGAGATACAAGTCCCCCTTAGGTGTTATAAATGTTCAACTAGCTTTGGTAGCTTCTGAACTTAGTAGAGGTAAATCTGGCTTTTTGCAAAACAACCGTAGAGCTTAGTGTCCTACTATAAAAACCCCCTTCACTTGTTAGTATTAGTTTGCGAGTACTTAAAGAGTACTCATGGCTTTGTCCCTGGCTATTCCCATGGCCAGACTATGAAGAGGAGTACCAGGAGGATGGACCCCAGGAAGGTTACGACAACTAGGATCATCTCCCATCGTCAGCATTGCCTGTGACCCCGAAGATGGAGCTTCGCCTACGCTACCGTTATTATTACGTATTCCGCTGCTTGAGTTGTATTAAGAACTGGATCATGAGATCCTTATTTGTGTAAGACCTTATGTATGGTTTGTAATGGATGATGTACTGTGATATCCAAATCTGTTATGTCTCGCAAAAATGGTAATCCTGGGATTGCGATGTATAGCATAACAGGCATCTGGGATTAAAAATTCGGGTGTTGACAAGTTGGTATCAGAGCCATCCTGACCATAGGAGACCCTAGTTAGACTGGACGTTTGAATCAAAAACTTAGTTTCAAAACCAAAGAAAGCAAATATTTACAAAAACTTATTCCCATTCTTATCACCTTTATTCTTTCATGAAAATTCATGTTTCTCAAAAACTCTTGCAAATACCTAAAATTTGACACACTTGACCACTTTAATAACTTACTCATCCTATATTCTTAATAGATGGACGTGAAATACAGCAAGTTTTATCACTTGGGGAATGGAGGAGACCTTATCTTTGAGAGGGATTTGGGCCAGCTTTGGGAACTTCTGGAGCGTCCGCACCTTAAGTTCTTCGGAGCTCAGCTCAATGATCAAGGAGGAGAAGATCTGCAGTGGCTAATTGTCGCAAGTCTCCGGGGAAAGATTTAACCCCCCCCCCCCCCCCCACTGCTGAGGGAATTCAGTTTACCTTAAGAAAGAACAACTGGCTCGATGAATTGTCAGGGCCATGCAGGAAGCTCTTTCTCGTCTGTGTGGGCAGAGTATCAACCAAATCAAGGGAACCCGCTTTGAGTTTTTCCCAAGGCATGATGCTAATGGACAACCACTGGAAGCCCCATACCACCATGAGTTGAAGACTCGGTTGGACCACCTTAGCTTCATGATGTACGATCGTCAGCAGGAATTGGACAATTGCCGTGACTACTCCAACCACAAGTCCGCCATCATCAAGACGAAGGATCAGACCATCGCCATGATAGCAAAGGATCACAAGTCTCGCCGCCGTCAGCTCGACAAGAAGGAGCGCATCATTGCCCGTCTTCGCCACCGTATCTCGGCTTTGGAGGAGACCATCCACGAGAGAGACATGCAGTTGGAGGAAAGGGAGAATGCCGGAGAGGATCTTCGTGGAGACCCTTACTCCTATCTTAGCGATGATGATGATTTTCTGGAGGATCAGGATATGGATTTCTTCACCGATCAGGATGATTACGCCTTCATCGATGACGATGAGGATGATGAGGATGACGACTACACCGAATCCAAGGAGTAGTAGCACTAGCGTAGTGAGTAGTATTCGGTCCCACTGTATCGTAGTTTCCAGAATGGTTCTTAAAACCATCTATTTTTCTTGTTTTGTGGTGTGTGTTTGTATCTTGTGAATGAAAGAAAAGCAAGTTGCTAGAAAATCTGAGTCAAACTTTAAAAACTTTTCAAAGCCCCAAAACCTTAGAAATTTCCCTCTTTTCTCATGATCTATCTCAATCTTCAGATGCCACGCGGAGGAAGTGGTTCATCCCCGGACCCGATGTTGCAAATCCTGCAAATGTTGGTTTCGGACCGCGAAGCCAAAAGAGCCGAACGTCAAGCCAATTTAGCTACCCTTCAGCAGATAGCCCAGCTAGCCCACAACAACCAAGGCCAAGGAAATCAGGACAACCATGGATCTAAGCTCAAGAATTTCCAAAATACCAACCCACCTATTTTCACTAAGTCAGAAGAGCCCTTAGATGCCGACGATTGGCTGCAAACCATGGAAAATAACCTGGAAGTCGCCGGAGTGGAAGCTAACGAGAAAGTTCTGTTCGCCACCCACTATCTAGCCAGAGATGCCAAGGCATGGTGGAACAGTGTTCGCACAATGACCGGAGGCCAGATGATGACCTGGGAGGAATTCAAGGTCAAGTTCAGCAGAACCCATGTGCCACCGGGTTTGATCAAGATGATGAGAGACGAGTTCAGAGAACTGAAGCAAGGAAGGATGACCGTAGTGGAATACCGTGACAAATTCTTGTCATTAGCTAGGTATGCCCTGGATGAGATCGACACCGAAGCCAAGAAGATAGAGAGATTCTTGAATGGTCTGCACGATGAGATGCAGACTATGTTAGTCAATATACCCTTTGCTGATATTGAAGCCCTTGTCGACTCTTCCATCCAGATGGAAGGAAATATCAACCAAGACAATGAGAACCGCAAGCGTCGCATGATGCATCATCCAGGAACCCATCAGACCCCAAAGTATCGCCCTAACCCATCTCCAGGATTTGCCCCAAGAACCAACAGACCCCCGATGAACCGTCCCACCTATCCCAACCGTGGAAACCCTAGGCCCGGAGGAAAACACAACAACCCCAGCAACTCTAGCAATTTCAACCATGCACCACCCAAGTTCAACAACAATGCTGCCGCCAACACCAACACTGCCCCTAGGACTGGAAGCAATGTTGTGCCTGTTGCAGCAAAGGACAAGTCGCAGGTGACTTGTTATGACTGTGGAAATAAGGGTCACTACTCCAACGAGTGCCCCAACAAGAAGAATGTTGTAGCCCCCAATGCCAATACCGCAGCTCAGCAGCAGCATTGTGTTCAGCCTGGAAGAAGATTTGCCCCAGGGGATTCGCTCAACCGCAACGGCCGTATTTTTCCCATGCATGCTGAAGAAGCTCAGGAAACACCAGACGTCGTACTGGGTATGTTTTTTGTTAATTCAGTACTTGCTCGAGTGTTGTTTGATTCTGGTGCATCGCACTCATTTGTCACCGAAGAATTTGCACGCATAGTAAAATTCAACCAACCAAACGGAAGCATGTTATGATCGTCCAAATTCCCGGTTCAACCACCAAAGCTAGGCAAATTTGCAAAGCCGTCCCTATCTGAATCCATGGCATAGACTTTTATGATAATCTGATAGTACTCGGAACTAAAGGTTTGGAAGTAGTACTAGGAATGGATTGGATGTCCAAACATAAAGGATTGATTGACTGTGCCAAGAAAGCCATCACCATGACCAGTACAGACGGAATATCAGTCGAGCATATATCTGAAACCTTACCTCGTCAATTCAAGTGTAACGAGAGTATAGCCCAACCTACCATTGACCAAGTCCGGATAGTCTGCGAATACACCGATGTATTTCCAGGTGTTTTGCCCGGTATGCCCCCAGATCGGGATATCGAGTTTATCATTGAACTAATCCCCAGAACAGGACCCATAGCCCAGAGACCCTATAGTATGAACCCGTCGTAACTGGAAGAACTGAAGAAGCAACTGGATTCCATGTTGGAAATTGGATTGATTCAACCAAGTGCGTCGCCTTGGAGATCACCTGTTTTGTTTGTGGACAAGAAATATGGAGGTAACCGTTTGTGTACGGATTATCGGAAGTTGAATGATGTCACCATCAAGAACAAATACCCATTGCCCAAGATAGAAGATTTGTTTGATCAGTTGACCGGTGCCAAAGTGTTTTCTAAGATTGATCTTAGAACAAGCTATCATCAACTCAAGATTCTTGCAGAGGATATCCCCAAGACTGCCTTTACCACCCGTTATGGGTTATACGAGTACACTGTCATGTCCTTTGGATTAACCAATGCCCCCGCTTATTTCATGAATCTCACGAATAAGATTTTTATGGACTTCCTGGATAAGTTTGTCGTTGTTTTCATCGATGACATTCTGATTTATTCCAAATCAGAAGAAGAACATGAGCTACACCTAAGGACCATTCTTGGAACCCTTAGAGAGCATCAGTTGTATGCCAAGTTTAGCAAATGTGAATTCTGGTTACAAGAAGTAGGATTCCTCGGCCACATCGTATCAGCCGGAGGAATTGCCGTTGACCTTGCAAAGGTGAAAGATGTCGAAGATTGGCAAGCCCCAACCACTCAAACCCAAGTTCGTGCATTTATCGGATTGGAGGGATACTACCGCAAGTTCATAGAAGGATTCTCGAGTATCGCCAGACCCATGACCCAATTGCTGAAGAAGGACAAGAAGTTTGAATGGACCGAAAAGTGTGAAGCGAGTTTCCAAGAACTCAAAAGGAGATTGATTTTAGCCCCAATCTTAATCATGCCAGATATCACGAAGCCCTTCGACATGTATTGTGATGCATCCAAGGTCGGTCTCGGATGTGTGCTAATGCAAGAAGGCAAAGTTATATCTTATCTATCTCGACAATTGAAACAACATGAGCAAAATTACCCAACCCATGACCTCGAACTCGCAGCCGTAGTTCTAGCCCTGAAGACATGGAGGCATTACCTGATGGGAAACCGTTGTGAGATTTATTCGGATCACAAGGGCTTGAAGTATATATTCACTCAGAAGGATCTGAATATGAGGCAGAGAAGATGGATTGAGCTAATCAAGGATTACGACCCTGACATTCACTATCACCCTGGTAAATCCAATATGGTAGTCGATGCCCTTAACAGATTTCCATGCCGCTTGAACTCCATGATTTTGAAGGAGCAACCAAGTTTGCACAAAGAGATGGAAGATTTCCGAATGGAATTAGTGAGTGAAGGATTTTTAGCTAGCATAGAACTTCAACCCACTTTGATCAGCCTGATCAAAGAGGCGCAGAAAAGAAATGCTAGTATCGACGGAATCAAGCGTCGTATCGGTACAGGCAAAGTACCCGGATTCACTGAAGACGAAGACGGAGTTCTGTGGTACAAAGGACGCCTTTGTGTACCCGCATATTCTGAGTGGAAAGAAGTTATTTTGAAGGAATCTCATGATAATCTTTATTCTATCCACCCCGGAGGAACTAAGATGTATCAAGATTTGAAAGAACAATTTTGGTGGCATAAGATGAAGAGAGAAATCGGAAGCTATATCGCCAAGAGTGATATATGTCAGCGAGTCAAGGCAGGACATCAAAGACCCGCTGGATTGTTGCAACCATTGCAGATTCCGGAATGGAAATGGGATTCCGTTGGAATGGACTTTATCACCAGATTGCCTACTTCTAGTAGGGGAAATTACTCTATCTGGGTCATAGTGGACAGATTGTCCAAAGTCGCCCATTTCTTACCCGTCAAGACCACATATCAGAGTTCGAAGCTAGCGGAGTTATACATCGCTAGAATCGTTAGTTTGCATGGAGTCCCCAAGAACATCGTATCGGATCGAGGAACTCAGTTTACCTCGAGATTCTGGAAGAAAGTCCAAGAAGGTTTAGGAACCCGCCTAGATTTCAGCACCGCGTATCACCCTCAGACCGATGGACAAACGGAGCGAGTAAACCAAATACTCGAGGATATGTTGAGAGCATGTGTATTAGAATATGGATCTAGGTGGGAAGACTGTCTGCCGTTTGCAGAATTTTCATACAACAATAGTTATCAAGCTAGTTTGCAAATGGCCCCATTTGAATTGATGTACGGAAGGAAGTGTCGCACCCCTTTGAACTGGTCGGAAGTAGGAGAGAGTTAGATCTTCGGACCTGGCATCCTACGAGAAGCAGAAGAGAAGGTTCACAAGATTCGTGAGCACCTCAAGACAGCCCAGTCAAGACAGAAGAGTTACGCCGACAAGATACGTCGAGACCTCGCCTTCAACATAGGAGATTTTGTATATCTGAAAGTGTCGCCATTGAAAGGAATGCAGTGTTTCCAACTCAAAGGAAAGTTAACCCCCAGATATATCGGACCCTTCAAGATTCTGAACCGTCGAGGAGAAGTGTCGTATCAGTTGGAACTACCAGAAGAGATGTCAGCCGTGCACAATGTGTTCCATATCTCATTACTTCGCAAGTGCCTCGAAGTTCCGGAGAAGACCGATGTGTTCAAGAATATCGATCACCGGACCATAGAGATCAACGATTACCTGACCTATCCTGAAGTACCCATCCGTATTTTGGAAGAAGCTTTTAGAACCACCAGAACCCGAAGCATCAAGTTTCTCAAGATTCAGTGGAGCAACCACACGGAAGAGGAAGCTACCTGGGAGCGCGAAGATCACATCAGGATGGAGTTTCCCGATCTCTTCAAATCCTAGGTAATCTTTTCGTCCTTTTTCAAATATCGGGACGAGATTTTGTTTAAGGGGGGAAGGTTTGTAACATCCCAAAAATATTAAACTAGAATTAACAAACTCTAATCACCAAAATTAGGGTCAACAAAAACTTTTCCAATAAAAATATGAAAGCATTTATATGTGTGTGCATTAAAATTTGGATTCTTTTGAATTTCCATGATTGTGTGTTTATTTGCTTGGAAAATGATTCTTATGTGAATTTAACATCATCTAAACAATCCCCACACTTTTCCCAAAGACAAATAAATCAAAACAAACAAAATGAGTGAATGGTCACTTTGGCCAATTTAACTCCCATGCCTACTTTGGATGTCTCTAACTTTCAAAAATTAACAAAAACTTGTTTGGATATTTACACCCCTTGATAGTACTCATAACAAAGTACCAAGGCCCACCTTGTGATCATCCAAAAGCATTTGAATGCATAGTTTAAATGACAGTTCAAAACTGAATCTATATCATATGGGAAGATCCCACTTTTTCAAAACCACTCAAACAAGCTCAACTTTCAAAACCCAAGCATCCACATACTCACCAGCACATGCCTAGAACACCCACCAAAAATATTTTCAAAATTAAAAACTTGAATTCATGCGGCCATTTCATCAAACACCTTGCAGATTCAAATCAAACAAAATCAAAACACTATAGTGTGCAGTGTTTTGGGCCTAACTTGTTCCCTCTCTGGACACCACTAGCCTTAGTAGATCATCTAACGGCCCTAAATAATCCCTAGCACCACTGTAAGCTTGACAATGTCATCAATGGTGAACAGCCGAGAGCACCCATGTCATCCAAGTGTGGACAGCGGGCTAGAGGAAGAACTAGCCGTGCCAACCTTGTCTGGGAGGTAGCCCATGCCTCACCTCCCCCTCTCGACCAGCCCTGCCTCGTAGACAACAGCCAGAACCGCCAGGAACGCCGTGCCCGTGCCGCTGTCGACCATGCCGACGTGCGCCGCAGAGCACGCGCCGTTCCCATTCAACCAGACCACCTCGAGCCCTCGTCGCCTGCCAACATGCTCCCCACCGTCCCAGGAGACCGCCAGACATGCCCATTTCACCGCCTGTGTCCCGTAGCCACCGCTTGCCGTCGAAGACGCCGCCTCTGCCTTGCAGAGCATCGAGTGTTCCAGACCGTTTGCCACCGCCCCTACACACGCATTAAAGCCATAGAGCATCGCCAGGAGACCACCGATCGATCGCCACCCTCGGCCACGCCTCTAGCAGCCCGTATCCATGTCGCCACCATCGCCTGCCCATCCCGTTCGGTCTCGCCGTCGAGCCTATAAATAGAGGCCTCCCCTGCTCAAACTCTTCACACCATCTCACTCCCCTCTCCTCACTAATCATTCTACCTCGTCCCCGGAGCAAGGCGAGCAGCACAGCGCCGGAATTTCACCGGAGCCCGCCGCTGCTGGAGAAGAAGGGAGCCAGCGATTGGAGCCGCCCGAGGAGAAGCTGCCGGTACCAGGAGATTCGCCGTCGTCGACTTAGTCATTCGCCCGCCTCGTCGACCCTCGCCTGAGCCCCGGTGAGCCCCCGACAACCCCCACCTGCCGCTTTAGGGTTCTGTCTCGCCGGCGCTGCCCGACGTGGACGATGAATCAGAGTCGTTGGATTAGAACTAGATCCAATGCAGCAGTTTGCCCCATACCGCTTCGCACCCCCGTATCACTAACGCATGGGGACAACAACTTAACCAGCCCACATAAGCGCTATGGGTAGCAGGCCGGCACATTTTCTCTTCCCGCGCAGCCCACTAGTTTGAATTTGGATTTTTCCATTTTCATTCAAACACAGTTCTGTACCTAGTTTCAAAAATCAACCCAGCTCGATTCAATGAACCAAATTGAATAAAACCAATTTTGTTAGAAAGGTCTGGAAGTGCTGAATCCAAGCCCGTTGGATTCAAATCATTTGGATCTGTATATCACACTTGGTAAAAATAACAAGGCAGAAGCTTTTCTGCATTCAAACATTTTTCAAATTTAAACTATAATAGCTTTTGAGTTGATTCCAACTCTCAAAAATCACATTTGATCATACCTTTCAGAATATATAAAAACATATGGGTTTACTTACAGAAATAATGTTCAAGTAATAAAAGGATGCCACATAGACATTTCTAGTCACTTTATTTAAATAAAATAAAAGGTTAAACCTTATTAAATTGTGACACCACTTTGAATCATATTCCCATGTACTGAAATATGTGGTGATGACATGTGTCAACATGATCCCATGTTTGGTTTGGAGAATATTAAATCTTAAGTAGTTTTTCAATGAGTAGAAATTACTTTTCTAAAAATAAAATCAATAAGCCAAATGCTTTAATCTTGTAATGTTAGTGATGATGCTAGATCATCTATAGAACCATTGTGTGTGATGATTGAAAGTAGTTAAGTATTGTTTGGTGATTTTGTACCTCGTATTTATTCATAGACGCTAGTACCGACCAAGGATACGAGGAGGAAGGAGGATACTACGAAGAAGAAGCCGAGGAGAATTTCAACCACTGCTCTGCACAAGGCAAGCCTTACTAATCAAGTTGACCTATGCAAGCTAACACTTGCAAGATACTATACTTATGCAAGCCTAATACTACTAGTTGATTGAGCAAGCCAATACTTGCAAGCTACTCAATTAGCAAGCTTATACTGATACTGATGCAAGCAAATACTTGCTTGTTACTATGCCAACCCTATGCCTTAAGCATATGTGATCATACTCACCTGATAACCCAATCCTAGTTTTACTTGCAAACTTTCTACTTTATTTCTTTATCAAAGCTACTACTTAGAGTTTATTGGAGTAAATTGTAGATACTAGAAAGATAATTGAAGGTTGCATGAAGAGCATAAAATTTGGCCTAATCTAGATAATCTTGATGTCATCCCAAGGCATGAGACTGAACTTAGTTAAACTCCACTAGTTTACCACCCATCACTAGTACTCACTCCCATTTGTAGATGCTAGTGCTAAGCATAAAACTGATCAACTTTAGATGGGAATACTTGGTGGAAAAATGGTTATGAAAATCTTGGAATGATGGATCATTCTATTGAGATGTTTTGACATGTGTTTCCGAACACCAGATGATTTTGGTGATGAAAATGTTAAGGCATGAGCCTTAGCCCTTTATAAAACTGATGGTTGTCTGGATGCGATACCATTCCAACTTTATCGTATAACCACAATACCCGAAAATTGGGTAGGGCTTGACTGGAAACTTATATACCTTAGTATTGGTTCCCTCATGGCCAAGGTTTGAGCTGAGGCTACCTTGTGAAGATTGTCCACCTGTGCAGTACCCAAGATGACAGTTAGTCATGGTTGGGAGGCCAAACTCACAGGAGAGGTGCTTATACTAGGGCGTGTAATTGAAAGGTTAGGATTGATTATCCGCATACTGAGTATGGTGAATTCAGGATTTATTCCTGACGGATGTATCGAATATTGTGGTGAAAGTGTACAATCTCTGCAGAGTGTCAAACTATTCGAATAGCCGCGTCCGCGGTTATGGACAGTTGGAGTGGCCATACTGTTCCCCCGTTAGATGTTTTCAAAATGACTTGTGAAATGAATTGATAATTTGACTTGACCACAACAGAGTTGTGGCAATAGATACAAGTCCCCCCCCCCTTAGGTGTTATAAATGTTCAACTAGCTTTGGTAGCTTCTGAACTTAGTAGAGGTAAATCTGGCTTTTTGCAAAATAACCCTAGAGCTTAGTGTCCTACTATAAAAACCCCCTTCACTTGTTAGTATTAGTTTGCGAGTACTTAAAGAGTACTCATGGCTTTGTCCCTGGCTATTCCCATGGCCATACTATGAAGAGGAGTACCAGGAGGATGGACCCTAGGAAGGTTACGACAACTAGGATCATTTTCCATCATCAGCATTGCCTGTGACCCCGAAGATGGAGCTTCGCCTACGCTACCATTATTATTACGTATTCCGTTGCTTGAGTTGTATTAATAACTAGATCATGAGATCCTTATTTGTGTAAGACCTTATGTATGGTTTGTAATGGATGATGTACTGTGATATCCAAATTTGTTATGTCTCGCAAAAATGGTAATCCTGAGATTGCGATGTATGGCATAACAGGCATCTGGGATTAAAAATCTGGATGTTGACACGTGAGTTACGAAACGATTCCGCTTGCTTTAAGATGCGTGAGAAAATCATAACTCAAATATTCACCTCCACGATCGGATGGTAGAAATTTAATTTTCCTGTTACGATTGTTTTCTACTTCGTTCTGAAATTCTTTGAACTTTTCAAACGTTTCAGATTTATGTTTCATTAAATAGATATACCCATATCTACTTAAGTCATCAGTAAAAGTGAGAAAATAGCGATATCCACCGCGCGTCGAAACACTCATTGGTCCGCATACATCGGTATGTATGATTTCCAACAAGTCTGTTTCTCGCTCCATTATTCCGGAGAACGGGGTTTTGATAATCTTGCCCATGAGGCACGGCTCGCACGTGTCAAATGATTCAAAATCAAGAGACTCCAGAAAGTCCATCAGAATGGAGTTTCTTCATGCGTTTTACACCAATATGACCTAGATGGCAGTGCCACAAATAAGTTGAATTATCACTATCTACTTTGCATCTCTTAGCCTCAATGTTATGGATGTGTGTTTCATTGCTTTCGAGATTCAGAAGAAATAAACCATTCATAGCAGGTGCATGACCATAAAAGATGTTACTCATATAAATAGAACAACCATTATTCTCCGATTTAAATGAATAACCGTCTTGCAATAAACACGATCCAGATATGATGTTCATGCTCAACGCAGGCACATAATAACATTTATTAAGGTTTAAAACTAATCCCGAAGGTAAAACTAAGGAGAGCGTGCCGACGGCCATCACATCAACTCTTGATCCGTTGCCAACGCGCATCGTCACCTCATCCCTCGCTAGCCGCCGTCTATTCCATAGCTCCTGTTTCGACTTACAAATATTAGCAACTGAACCAGTATCAAATACCCAGGCACTACAACGAGCGCTAGTAAGGTAAACATCAATAACATGTATATCAAATATACCTTTAATGGTGCCAGCCTTCTTGTCCGCTAAGTACTTCGGCTAGTTGCGCTTCCAGTGACCCTTGTCCTTGCAATAGAAGCACTAAGTGTCCGGCTTAGGTCCAGACTTAAGCTTCTTCTCAGCAGGGGCAACGCGCTTGCCGCTGCCTTTCTTGAAGGACTTCTTTGCACCCTTACCTTTCTTAAAGCTGGGGGGCTTGTCGACCATCAACACATGATTATCTTTCTTGATGTCCACCTCCGCAGCTTTCATCTTAGCGAAGAGCTCAGTGATCGTATTAGTGGAACCAATCTGATTATGAGTAACTACAAAACCTTTGTAGCTAGGAGGGAGTGATTGCAGAACTCTATCAATCTTGAGCTCTTCTGGAATCTTGCAGTCCAGTTGCTCAAGACGTTGAGTGTAGCCCGACATCTTAATGGCGTGCTCACTAACAGAACTCCCTTCCTCCATCTTGCAGTTAAAGAATTTCTCAGAGATCTCATATCTCTCAGAACGGGCCTGAGTCTGAAACATGGTATTCAGTTCCTCAAGAATCCCAAAGGGCCCAGCAAACTCCTCAAAATGATTTTGAAGGTCTGATTCCATAGCAAACAACATGGTGCTCTTAATCACACCATAATCATCTTTGCGCGACTGATAAACAGCTTTTTCATCAGCCGGCGCATCTACAGTAGGGGCGTCACCTAGCGCTTTCTCAAGGACATAGTCCTTTTGTCCGCCAGCGAGAATGATTCTCAGATTGCGGAACCAGTTGGTGAAGTTAGACCCATTCTTCTTAAGCTTTTATTTCTCAGCAAAAACGTTGAAGTTGAAGTTGGACTTAGCCATTTGATCTACAAAATTTGCAAGTAAAATTTAGACTATGTTCATGATAACTAGTTCAACTTAATCAAATTACTAGATGAACTCCCACTAAATTCAACATCCCTCAAGTTTTTTAGTGAACATGATCCAAATTCACCACACCTAATCCGATCTTCACGAGAAGAGATGTGGTTTCAATGGTGGACAACAAAGTGTCGATCATATCATTCATATGACTCATGCTTAACCTTTCGGTTCGTGTGTTCCGAGGCCATGTATGTACATGCTAGGCTCGTCAAGTCAAACCCAAGTATTTCAGCGTGTGCAAAACTGGCTTGCACCTGTTGTATGTGAACGTAGAGTTTATAGCACCCGATCATCACGAGATGCTTGAACACGATGAACTTTCGCAACGGGGCATACATGGGGAGAACACAATTTTATCTTGATATTTAAGTGAGGAATCATCTTATAATGCTACCGTCACGATCTAAGCATAATAAGATACATAAAAGGATAAACATCACATGCATATAATTTTATTTGACATGGTATAGCCAATCTCCGCGCAATGATCTCCAACTTGTGCGTGCCAGCATGATCTCCATCACTCCACCATGATTGCCTCCACCACGAATAGCAACTACAACTATTGCTAACTACTTAGCGATAAAGTAAAGCTATTACATGGCATATAAGAAGTTGACACACAGGTCATACACAATTATAAAGACAACCATATGGCTCCTGCCGGTTGTGTACTCATTGACATGCAAGTCGTGAAATATTACAAAACATGATCATTGCATACAACATACACATCATAACTTGGGCCATACCATATCACAGAAACACTCCCTGTAAGAACAAGTTAGATGCCTCTACTTTGTTGTTGCATGTTTTACGTGGCTTATGGGAGTAACAAGCTAAGAACGATTCTTACCTACGGAAAGCCACAACGGTGATATTATGGTTGCCAACATCCGGTGTAAATCCCATGACAACTATAGTGAGAGAAACTGGCATCCACCAGCCGCATGTGTGGAACAAGCCACACGTCAAGTGCGGAGCCGGTCTCGCGAACGAGGTCGCGTAAAGTTGGCCTAGACCGCTTTGATCTCACTATACCGCGTCATAAGAAGTACACAACAAGAGGCTTGCAACAGAAAACATCAACGCCCGCAACAAGCATGTTGCGTTCTACTCGTGAAACACATCTACGCATAGATCTAGCTCTGATACCACTGAAGGGATTCGCAGCATAGTAAATCAAAAAAATTCTATGGATGCGAACGGGAAAGCCAAGATCTAATCTAGGAGATGCAATCAACGAGAGGGATAGATGAGATCTTCATACCCTTGAATAAATCGCACAGCGGAACGTTCAACAGAACGTGGTTGATGTAGTCGTACTAGCCTTCTCCTCCTCGCGATCCGATCCGATCCAACGCCGCAAGTGGCGACGCCTCCGAGAGGACACGTACGGCACCGCGATGTCTTCTCCTTCCTCAGTCCAGCAAGTGGGGTGGAGAGATAGATTGGATCTACAGCACGACGGCGTGGTGCAATGGTGGAGAGTTTCTGCGGCAGGGTTTCGCCTACACGCAGTCGGGAGAGAGAAAGAGGTAGGGCAGCAGCTGGCGGCTAGGGTTTTGGGGTGAGGGGAGGGTGCGACCCCTACCCACCTTATATAGGGGGCTGGCCGGCCCCCTTTCCCCCTCCTCCAAGCCCTAGGCCGGCGGCCACAAGGGTGGAGTGGGGGGCAAGTCTTCCCTCCCTTCTAGGGTTTCCCCTAGGGTTTTGGCCGGCTGGGCCTATGGGGCCTTGTGCCCCTGGCCCAATGCGGCCAGGGCACTCCCTCGTAGGCACACGCCCCCCTCCGACAAGTGGGGCCACATTGATCCCACTCCAGAAACTTCTAGAACCTTCCGATATAATACTGAACATTCCGAAACGATTCCGAAATCCAAAAACTGCTTTCCTTTATATGAATCTTATTCTCCGGACCATTCCGGAACCTCTCGTGATGTCCTGGATCTCATCCGAGACTCCGAACAAAAACTCACAAACCAATTATCCATTCTATCCTAGCGTCGAGGCACGTTAAGTGTGTGACCCTACGGGTTCGAGAATATGCAGACATGATCTTCTATCAATAATCAACAGCGGGATCTGGAAACCCATATTGACTCCCACATATTCATCGATGATCATATCGGATGAACCACGATGCCAGGATTCAATTAATCCCATATATATATTCCCTTCATCATGCGATATTTTACTTGCCCGAGATTCGATCGTTGGTATCGGCATACCTAGTTCAATCTCGTTCACAACAAGTACTTTACTCGTTCCGTAATCCGATATCACTTTGTGATTAACTCCTTAACCATGTGCTTGCAAGCGGTGTTGATATCGATTACCGAGTGGGCCCGAAGTATATCTCTCCGACTTGGGAGGGACAAATCCCATCTCGATACATACAACCCAACAAGTACTTTCCGATCACCTGAGAGACACCTTTATGATCACCCTCTCATAGGATGACGTTTGATGACCTCAAAGCTTTCTTCCGATACCAGGGAGTTGCATTATCTCATGGTCTATGGAATACAATATTTGACATAAGAAAAAGCTTCGCAAAGATGAACACGATGACACGATCTAATTACTCTGCTTGGTTTGGGTATGTCCATCATATCATTCTCCCAATGACATGATCTCATTATTAATTGACAACTCATGTCTATGGTTAGGAAACCTTAACCATCATTAATCAATGAGCTAGTCCATAGAGGCGTACTAGGGACACGGTGTTGTTCATAAACCACACAAGTATCAAAGTTTCCGCTTAATACAATTCTAGCATGGAATATAAACTTTATCATGAACAAGAATTATAATAATAACATCTTTATTATTGCCTCTAGGGCATAATTCCAACAGGTTTAGAGACATCCTATATATTCAAAACAATAGAGAGATTAAGAACAATTACAAAATGTCTATCTTATAGTTCTAGCATCTAGAATTGCAAGCTAAATCAACCGTCTTATAGTTCTAGCATATGTCCATCTTATAGAGACATCCTACATATTCATCCTACTCTACCTATAGTTCTAGCATCTAGAATTGCAAGCTAAATCAACCAACTAGAGTTCTACCATATAATTGTAAGATAAATCAAAACACCAACTACAGTTCTACCATATGTCCATCTTACTCTAGCCATATGGAATTGCAAATATGAACAAAACACCTAACATATACTTGTAAGCTAAATCAACCAACTAGAGTTCTACCAAAGAGTACTATGCCATATCTAAACCTACATCTCGAATAAGCATTGCAATGATTCATATAAATTTCAAAATCCAAAAGAATCTAGGGTTTAACCCGATTTCACAAATAGAGGATAAATTGGCAAAAAAAACTACGGATGAAATTGCTAGGATATGGTAGAGAATACCTGGGGAGGGATTGGGAAGGAAGTTTCTTGGAGTATTGCTTCGAATCTAGTTCATTTGAGTGGGGGAGCGCCGAACCCTAGCCGCCATTCCTACTGCTCTGTTCGTGGTCTGGGAGAGAACGAGGGTCGGGGGTTAGGGCTGGCGTCGCACTGGTACTAGACCTAAAGTGTGGCGCCACACGCGAAGGCGATGCACTACACAGTGTGGCGCCACACGGCAAGGCGCCGCACTAGCGGGACCGGGGACCATGACGAGCCACGCTGGCAGGTGCGCGACGCTAGGCGTAACGGCGCCGCTCTTCAGGGTGCGGCGCCAGCTCGTATGGCGTTGAAAAAATGGTTAGCGCAGTGAATTTCTTTTAGCGAGAGTTCATTCCGTGAATTTGTTATTTTTATGTTGGTCTCCGCGCGCGTGTGTGTGTGGGGTGTGGGTGTGTGTGTGTGTGGTGGTGGTGGTGGGGGGAGGGTGGGGTGGGGGGCAAAACGAAAACGAAAAGGAAAATGATATTGTACCCCCGGGGGATCGATCGCATCCATCCCCCGGGTCGCTCTGCCCGTGCTCCCGCGCACGCGCGTGTACGTGTCTTTCCGGGATTCTTCTTCTAGACGATTCAAAGTTTAGGTGGCCCTCACCACGTGATTCCCCATCGTCCTCCGTCTACAGCTCACTCCACCGCCGTCATGCCCTGATGGGCCGCCGCTGCCGCACCCGGTAGGCTCCCTGCTGGCCGGTTCTTGTTGGAGCTCCTTTGTCATGTTCTCCACACATCTTGCCATGGCTACCCGTCCTCTCCGGCAAGGGAATCTCTCTGCTCTGCCTCAACCGGATAGCACGACCCAAACTAAAAAATTGGGCTCCTTGCTACAGAGCTGTTGCCCATACGCATTTGCCTTCATACTCCTCCCGCCGTCGTGCACCTTCGCTGCTATAGGCGTTGGAAACGTTGCTTCCGTAGACGGACGGTGTTGCTTCTTGAGACGGACAAAATTGCTAACAATTGTGCCCGATGGTGCTACCATAGTTTAGAACACTTGCTACTCTAGTTGGTTGGTGTAATTATTTTTGTGTATGTTTTTGCTATGAGCGTTTTGCTATCTTACCGTATTTATTTTGCTATGTATTTATACATTTTTTGCTACTTTTGCACTATTATTTTGCTACAACCGATCTCTACGGTTTTGCTACGAGGTCTTCGGAGGGAGTCTCCGGCGATGTACCATTTTCTATATTAGAAAAAATATTTTGCTACAAAGGCACGACAACCTTGCTACAAAGGCATGCCAACCTTGCTACAGAGGCATGGAATCGTCTTCTAAGGCGACGACATTATCCTTGCTACAGAGGAACGACATCACCTTCTCTGGTGATAGAGTTTTTGCTACAAATGGTGCAAAGCCCTGCTACAGGGGCACAACGGCCTTTCTACAGAGGCACGATGGCGTCTTCTCTGGTGACATCGTGTTCTCTGTCGATAGAGATTTTTTGCTATAATTGTTATTTTTTTGCTACAACCGTTTTATGAATTTGCTACAAAAACGTAAAGTTTTTGCTACATACACTTTGTACTCTTGTTACAATAGCATAAAATTTTTGCTACACGGTCTCCGGCGAGGTCTCCAGCGAAAGTCTCTGGTGAGATCTCCGGTGAGGTCGAGTTTGCTATATTAGCACAACTTTTTTGCTACACGGTCGCCGGCGAGATCTCCGGCGAGGTCCAGTCTGTTTTTATTTTTCTAGACCGAACCATTTTCTGCTACAATGTAGCAAAAGCGGGGCAAATGTAGCAAAAGCGGGATTTTGAATCCAAAAAAAAGGACACATGATTGGCTGGGGACCAGGGGGATAAAAACCACAGATCCCCCGGGGGATGCGTAGGGCTATCCAAACGAAAATGGGAAAAATGTTTTAGCTTTACCTTTTATGTTGTTGTTTTGCTTTTGCTTCTACAAATTTAGAGAAGTAATAAAATGAGGTAAAAAAATGAAAAATACCCCTAGGGTTTCTGTCCTCCCGCTGGCGACAGCGGCGAGTCCTGGGCGATTGTGACTCTGAGTCCGATCTGATCCTGTTCCCCGGCAAGAGTCCTCCTCGGAAGGCCTTTCTGGTTGTACCTAAGGGTAAAGTGGCTTCTCCCGTCATACTAGAGGGCCTTCGCGGAAGTGCTGCTAGGGTTTCGGTTCTTTCTGAGTATGGCAGGGTCGCAATCTAGTTCCAACGCGGCCAAAGCGGGTGGGGCGGCGGCTGAGGGCACGCTGCCTGCGCACGGCGGTGTGGATGATCAGGCCAAGGATGGTGCAGCCACGGTGGGGGCTGGCAGTAGCAATGGCATCGATTCCATGTTTGAGAATCTGGAGATCGGTGATGATGAGTTCAACGACTTCGTACTTGATGAGGTTGAAGGGGATATTCTGGAAAGTACTCGTTGGTTAGCTGTTGCGCGAGTCCATACGGTGAAGAATTTCAGCCATGAAGCCTTCTACCAACAGATGTACTACGCCTGGAACTCTGCGAAAGAGATCGATATTCGCCCTGTTGGCGATAACAGGTTTGTGATACAGTGTTCGTGCCTTGGCGACTGGGAAAAAGTTACAGAAAGAGGTCCATGGCTGTTTCGCGAGTGGCCTCTGATCATTGCTCCGTATGATGGCTTTTCGGATCCTGATTCGGTAGAACTGGAATATATGCCTGTTTGGATACAAGTCCACAAACTCCCGACGACGTATCGGAAGGAAGAAGTTATTAAGTTGCTGATTGATCGTACTGCTGGGAAAGTCACCAAAGTGGAGATGTCGCCTACTGGTGCTTTTCATGGGGATTTTGTGCGGCTCCACATTAATCATGATGTGCGTAAACTGTTGGAGATATGCCCAAGAGGCAATAATAAAGTGGGTTATTATCATATCTTCATACTTATGATAAATGTTTACATACCATGCTATAATTGTATTAACCGGAAACATTAATACTTGTGTGATTTGTAAACTAAAATAAGAGTCCCTAGTGAAGCCTCTTGTTAAACTAGCTTGTTGGTTAATATATGATCATGGTTTCCTGATCATGAACATAGAGATGTTATTAACAACAGGATCATATCATTAGGAGAATGATGTGATGGACATACTCCTATAGATAAGCGTAGCATAAAGATCAAGTCATTTCAATAGTTCAATTGCTATATGCTTTCTGATACACAGTAACCTAATTCCTTCGACCATGAGATCATGCATATCACCTTTACCGGATGGATGCTTTGATGACATCAAACACCACACCGTAACTGGGTGGTTATAAAGGTGGCATTGAGTGTTCGGAAAGTATTGGTTGAGACACATGGATCAAGAGTGGGATTTGTCCATCCACATGACGGATAGATATACTCTGGGCCCTCTCGGTGGAATGTCATCCAATTAGCTTGCAAGCATGTGACTTGGTCACAAGGGATCACATATCACGGGAACGAGAAAAGAGTACTTATCAGTAACGAGGTTGAACTAGGTATGCAGAGATACCGACGATCATAACCTCGGATAAGTAACATATCGTGAGACAAAGGGAAATTGGTATCGTATGTAAGTGGTTCATTCGATTGCAAAGTAATCGTAGAAATATGTGGGAGCCATATGAATTTCCAGATTCCTCTATTGGTTATTGTTCGGAGAAGTGTCTCGATCATGTCCGCATAATTCACGAACCGTAGGGAGACACACTTAAGGATTCGACGTTGTTTGAGTAGTTATGGTATTATGAGAAAGAGACCGAATGTTGTTCGGAGTCTCGGATGGGATCCGGGATATCATGAGGAGATCCGGAATGGTCCGGAGAATAAGATTCATATAAGGAAAGTCCCGTTTCGGAGTAACGGAATGATTCCGGTGTTTTCATCGGGAACATTCTAGAAGGTTCCGGAATGTCCGGCACTCCGGGGAGGAAGGGGTACATGAGTGTGTCATATCAAGTTGGTATGATTGCATCATGTACTAAGTGTCATCGCTGTCCGAAATAAAGGGTTAATTCAAATCCTAGTTTGAAAAGTCAAACGGCTAGTTTGAAAAGTCAAACTGCCAGTTTTCGGAAAGAGGAGAAGGAGGTATTTGGTGGAGGCCGAATTGGAGGAGGGTTCCTCCTTGGGCCGGCGCACCACCTCAAGGCCGAGTTGGGGAGGGACTCTCCCTCCCCTTGGCCGGCCCCCTCCATCTATAAAAGGAGGGGCAGGGCTCCCCTCCTAGGACACACAAGTTCCTATCTATTTCTCCCGGTTTAGAGCCGTTTTGGTTTAGAGCTTCTAATTGCTTTAGCCATCGGTTTAGAGCCTTCTAATTGGTTTAGAGCCTTCTAATTGGTGTGTCTAATTACTAGATCACTAATAGCCTCTAAATAGCCTCTCTCATAATCCACCATACTCGCACCGGCTTAAGGCGAAGCCCTGCGGGATTTCCCCTCTACCTCCGGTACCACGCCGTTGTGCTGCCGGAATCGCGAGGAGAGTGCTACAACCTCCGCTGCCTGCTGGAACAAGGGAGAGGAAGGTATTCGTCGAGTACCGAACGTGTGACCGACTGCGGGAGCGCTGCCGGAACATGGCGCCGGAAGGATCGTCTACGCGATCTTGAGATCGGAAGTGTACGACTACATCATCCACGAGAATCTGCTCTCGTTAACCGCTTTGGAATCTTCGAGGGTAAGTTATTCCATCGACTCGTTGCTACAATCTAGTAGATAGATCTTGGCTTGTTTGTTTGCATGCGATAGAAAATTTTTGTTTTCCATGCTACGAACCCCTACAGTGGTATCAGAGCCGTGTCTATATGTAGATCTGTTGCACGAGTAGAACACAATGGTCATTGTGGGCGTTGATACTTTTATTGTCGATTGCTTCTTGTGTACTTTGCATCTTGCGGTATGTTGGGATGAAGCGGCCCGGGCTAACCTTACATGACATCGTTCATGAGACTTGCTCCACGCTTAACATGCAACTTGTATTGCATAAGTGGCTTTGCGGGTGCCTGTTTCTCCTAGCATAGTATAGATCCAATTCACAACGGGTGATTAACAATACTTGTGTCAATGTTGTGGTTCATGTTCGTAAGTTAGAACGACACTTATAGAAAGCCCCAAACCACGTAAAACATGCAAAGAAAGTAGAGGCGTCTAACTTTGTTTTGCAGGGGTGTGCAGTGATGTGATATGGCCATGATTGTGATTATATATGATGTATGCAATGTTCCTTATTGTAAGTCGGCAACCGGCAGGAGCCATATGGTTGTCTTTAATTTATGTTAAGACCCGCGTGTCTATTCAAAATAGTTGTAATAGTTGAAGCCGGTGGACGACAACCATGGAGAAGCGTCATTGACCTTGATGCAATGCCGGTGATGATGGAGATCATGTTCGTGCTTGAAGATGGAGATCGGAAGCACAAGAAGAAAGGCCATATCATATCACATATTATGAATTGCATGTGATGTTAATCCTTTATGCATCTTGTATTGCTTAGTAGACGACGGTAGCATTATAAGATGATCCCTCATGCACATGAATTTCAAGTCATAAAGTGTTCACCCTTAGTTAGCACCGTTGCTAAAGCTTGGTGTTTCGAAGCACCACGTGATGATCGGGTGTGTTAGATTCCGCAAGTGTATACAACGTGGGCAAGCCAGATTTGCTCATGCGGAAGCTAAGGTTTGATCTTGACGAGCCTAGCATGTACAGACATGGTCTCAGGAACACGGATCACCGAAAGGTAAAGCATGAGTCATATAGGAGATATGATGAACATGTTGATTGTTCGCCATTGAAGCTATGTCAACTCTCGTGATGATCGGTTTTGATGTGGTGGATTTGGTTCGTGTGATCACTAAAACAATGTGAGGGATATTGTTTTGAGTGGGAGTTCACCTAGATTAATTTAATTATTAATTAGAACTCAATTTATCATAAACTAAATCAAAGTGAATTTGCATAGTTGTTGTAGTCATTGGCATCCGTTTACCACCTTGCGCTTAGTTATAATTGAGATGATAGAACTATAGAATTCTGGTTAGTTACTTTACGAACTGGTATCGTATTGTTTTTGAAGTGTTAATCTAAAGTTTAAAAGTCCTATTGCAAACTTTCAGTAAGTTCCGGTTACTCCATGAAGTTTAATAATTGGTATTAAAATCAAGAGTAACAATTCCAATGTTAGTATATAAGTATCATGTTTGTCTCCATGATTCTTGATATTCAAAGGATTCTCCTAATATCAAGGTTATCTAAGGATCTGAAAGAGATGTTTCAGAAACCATGATGTGTGGAAGATATTGTGATATCTGAAACGAAGTTTTGGTTGCAACATGATAGAGTATAATATGACAAAAGTCATGTTCTCATATTTGATGAGAATTTGCAAAAGGTTGGAGACACTAGTTGTCCTAATCCTCCAAAAGGTTTTGGAGAGCAACATTATACTCATGATTCACCGTTACAAGCTAAAAGTAACTTGATCATGGATAAATCCATGATAAGGGTGAATATTTGATGTAGGTAAAATGTTTACTACACCAAGAGATTACTAAAGAAAGGAATTTGAAAGAACACCAAACATTTGATGATGGTGATCTACTTCAAAGTGCAAGTCCAAAGACATTGGTATTTAACTATACACACTTTGGACTATGTGTCATATGTATGACTCCACTATTGATATTGATAGATTCTTTCAAACAGAAAAGGAAATACTGAAAGAGAATCTCATAAATATATGGAAGAAAAGAAAAGACTAGAATTGTTCAGTTTAAGTATATAGATGATATACATGTTATGGCTATATTCTTTGCTTATTAAACAATGTGGTTCTTAAGTATTTGATACTGAATTTGTTGGTATGAATCGTCATACAAAACAACAGAATTCATGAACTACAGTGGCCTAAATAATTAGCAAAAGAATATGTGATGATGTTCATCGAGAACAAATAAAGGGTTATTGTGTTGCTCGTTAAACATCAAAGCTTGCCTTCAAGATTTGTTTTATCAGGTGTTATGAGAACAAAAGGGTTGTTCAAATAATTGCCGTAATCCATAAAAGATGGATGATTCACAAATCTCGTTGGAAAAATCACATCCATAAAGCTAATGCTAAAGATGTCGAAAGACAAATTGATTGAAAGATCACTTAGGAAGTGACATCGCCGTTTAAAATTATAATGGAAAGAAAACATGAAGAAAATCCATATGGATGGAATTTTGGAGTCTATTTGATTTTGATCAAATGACGCTTGTGAAACTTTCCTAGAGATAATTAAAACTTCGTTCATAGGCCAAAAGGGAACGAAAGACTAGCTTATTGGAATTTGTACATATTGTTGTACGAAGTCCATTATGTGTAGTCAAGAGCGATGGATTTCAACTTCATATGCTTTCTCCGAAAATTTGAGTGAATATATGAATATTTACTTAATAAGGATGAAGTATGAAACATTTGAAAAGTTCAAAGACTTTCAAAATGAAGTGCAAAATCATTGTAACAAGAATATAAACAGTTTATGATAAAGATCATAAAGGAAGATATTTGAGTTACAGAGTTTAGCATAATACCTAAGATTTAAGGAATCGTTCCGTGGATTTGCATTTCCCGAAACACCATAAGAGTATGGAGCATTCGAGATATGTAATTAAACCTTGTTTGACATGGTGAGATCAAAGGTGTAATTCATAAAATTGCCATTGTATTTTAAAGATTAAAAGCTTTAGAGATTACCGTTTTTCCACTGAAAAGAGCTTCATCATAATCCGTTGAAATGACACCATATAAGGTTATGGTTTGGGATAAAACCCAAGTAGTCCTTTCTTAAACATTGGTATGCTATACATAAGAAAGATGTTTGCAACCAAAGTCGGATGAATCTGTCTTTGTTAAAGTATTTCTCCATAACACCGGAGACAAAAGTGTTTGTCGCTTAGAACGTCAAGTTTCTTTAAGAAGGAATTTTTCGTGAAAAGTTAAGTGGGAGGACAATAGAACTTTGATAAGGTTGAAAGAACCTTAGCTATATGTGCAGAGTTGCGCAGCGCCGAAAAGTGTTCCGGAGGCAGCAACAATGCTCATGGCTCACGTGCCTCAAAGGTTGTGATCACGGAGATCTAAGTTCCTATTGAAACAAGTAGGTCGGGTAAACAATCAAATACCAAGATTTGAGGGTTGAATCATTATTTGAGAATAATGACCCGACTACATGCAAAGAAGCGATGATGGGCCCTGACTCTGTCAAATGGCTTGAAGCCATAAAATCCGTGATAGTTCCATACACGAGAAATCAAGTTTTGAACTTGAAGGACCCTCGAGAAAGGTGTAAGACCTTACAGTCGTGTTTGGATCTATAAAGAAATAGACATGGATGTTTTACATCTATGAAATAGTCGACATGTTGGGAAAGAGTTCACAACAATGTTCAAAGGTTGACTATGACAAGATTTGATCTTTCATAGTGATATTTGGTCTAGACGGATTAATGTAGCAACCACTACATATAATTTGTTATATGGTAGTTGAATAAACAAAACAAGTTCTTCTAATAGAATCGTTACCTAGGACATGTGTATAACACGGTCCATAGGGTTTTGTTAATTCAAAGGATGCTAAAAGCATATGCAAACTTCAATGGTTGAAGTGAGCATCGCGGAGTTGGAATCTTCACAATGATGAAATTGTTAAAAGAGTTTAAATTCATCAGAGACAATGAAGATGCTTGCATTTGCAAGAAATTAAGTGGGAGCGCTAAGACATATTTCTAATACATTATGTAGGAGACATATTGTTGATTGGAAGTGATGTATCTTTTTATTAACACAAGATAAGAATTTCATCTCGATGAAAGACTTAGGCAAAACCCAAATATTAGGCATGATTATACGCTAATATGGTTATGCCAGAAGTACATAGACAAGATATTGAATGAGTTCAATATAGAAACTACAAGAGAGGTTCTTGTCGCACAGAAAGGATTGAATGAGTTCAATGTTGATGATATATTCAAGTGTATTGACATTTGGCAAGTGAAACAAAATTCAAGTATAGATTGATACTTGATCACAAAGAGTATTTATATCAATCATGCTGTGATGTGTACAAATCCAGATATGTCCTATGCTCTAAATGTTATGAGCATATACCAGAATGATTCATAAGATAATCATTGGACAATAGTAAGGATATTCTTATGATCCTTTGGAAGAACTAAGAGTATAATATTTGTAGAAGTGACAAATAGATGGTTAGTTCATTGTAAAAGTACTACATTGATACTAGTTTTGTCACAAAGTACAAATTAAGTTTATCTCAATCTAAACTAAGGGTGGCACAATATAATGGAAAGTGAGTTCCATAATGGATTTGGATGAGTTCCAAAGTTAAGACATTGTGATAGATACTACAACAAAAGGCTAAGTATATGACTGCTATTTTAGCAGCAAAAGAGGGCATTTGTGTCAAGTAGTTTGTTATCAAACTAGGTGTAGTTCACAGTGGGATAATACTATGAAGATATATTGTGCGACAATATTATCAACATGTTTTAACCCCAAAGAGCTAAAGGTCACACCGAAAGACCAAATTTATACAAAGCCATCTCATTAGAGAATGAGTGATGCGTAGAGACGCAAAGACATGCAATTACACACGGACCTGGAAGTGTCAGATCCGGAGATCAGTTGACCACTAGCAATCGTGTACATACAACACCGGAAAGCCATAGGTGTTGAATACACAAAGGTTTGAAACTAGATTATTGACTCTAGTGCAAGTGGGAGACTGTTGGAGATATGCCCAAGAGGCAATAATAAAGTGGGTTATTATCATATCTTCATACTTATGATAAATGTTTACATACCATGCTATAATTGTATTAACCGGAAACATTAATACTTGTGTGATTTGTAAACTAAAATAAGAGTCCCTAGTGAAGCCTCTTGTTAAACTAGCTTGTTGGTTAATATATGATCATGGTTTCCTGATCATGAACATAGAGATGTTATTAACAACAGGATCATATCATTAGGAGAATGATGTGATGGACATACTCCTATAGATAAGCGTAGCATAAAGATCAAGTCATTTCAATAGTTCAATTGCTATATGCTTTCTGATACACAGTAACCTAATTCCTTCGACCATGAGATCATGCATATCACCTTTACCGGATGGATGCTTTGATGACATCAAACACCACACCGTAACTGGGTGGTTATAAAGGTGGCATTGAGTGTTCGGAAAGTATTGGTTGAGACACATGGATCAAGAGTGGGATTTGTCCATCCACATGACGGATAGATATACTCTGGGCCCTCTCGGTGGAATGTCATCCAATTAGCTTGCAAGCATGTGACTTGGTCACAAGGGATCACATATCACGGGAACGAGAAAAGAGTACTTATCAGTAACGAGGTTGAACTAGGTATGCAGGGATACCGACGATCATAACCTCGGATAAGTAACATATCGTGAGACAAAGGGAAATTGGTATCGTATGTAAGTGGTTCATTCGATTGCAAAGTAATCGTAGAAATATGTGGGAGCCATATGAATTTCCAGATTCCTCTATTGGTTATTGTTCGGAGAAGTGTCTCGATCATGTCCGCATAATTCACGAACCGTAGGGAGACACACTTAAGGATTCGACGTTGTTTGAGTAGTTATGGTATTATGAGAAAGAGACCGAATGTTGTTCGGAGTCTCGGATGGGATCCGGGATATCATGAGGAGATCCGGAATGGTCCAGAGAATAAGATTCATATAAGGAAAGTCCCGTTTCGGAGTAACGGAATGATTCCGGTGTTTTCATCGGGAACATTCTAGAAGGTTCCGGAATGTCCGGCACTCCGGGGAGGAAGGGGTACATGAGTGTGTCATATCAAGTTGGTATGATTGCATCATGTACTAAGTGTCATCGCTGTCCGAAATAAAGGGTTAATTCAAATCCTAGTTTGAAAAGTCAAACGGCTAGTTTGAAAAGTCAAACTGCCAGTTTTCGGAAAGAGGAGAAGGAGGTTTTTGGTGGAGGCCGAATTGGAGGAGGGTTCCTCCTTGGGCCGGCGCACCACCTCAAGGCCGAGTTGGGGAGGGACTCTCCCTCCCCTTGGCCGGCCCCCTCCATCTATAAAAGGAGGGGCAGGGCTCCCCTCCTAGGACACACAAGTTCCTATCTATTTCTCCCGGTTTAGAGCCGTTTTGGTTTAGAGCTTCTAATTGCTTTAGCCATCGGTTTAGAGCCTTCTAATTGGTTTAGAGCCTTCTAATTGGTGTGTCTAATTACTAGATCACTAATAGCCTCTAAATAGCCTCTCTCATAATCCACCATACTCGCACCGGCTTAAGGCGAAGCCCTGCGGGATTTCCCCTCTACCTCCGGTACCACGCCGTTGTGCTGCCGGAATCACGAGGAGAGTGCTACAACCTCCGCTGCCTGCTGGAACAAGGGAGAGGAAGGTCTTCGTCGAGTACCGAACGTGTGACCGACTGCGGGAGCGCTGCCGGAACGTGGCGCCGGAAGGATCGTCTACGCGATCTTGAGATCGGAAGTGTACGACTACATCATCCACGAGAATCTGCTCTCGTTAACCGCTTTGGAATCTTCGAGGGTAAGTTATTCCATCGACTCGTTGCTACAATCTAGTAGATAGATCTTGGCTTGTTTGTTTGCATGCGATAGAAAATTTTTGTTTTCCATGCTACGAACCCCTACATAAACCTCTTACACGCTTTGTCTCAATCTCTCTAGGTGGGAAGAGGTTCACGTATGCAGTCAAATATGAAAAACTAGGACAGTTATGTTACGTCTGTGGTCTAATTGGCCATGAGAGTAAGGAATGTGGGGATGGTATGCATGAGGAAAAGGACTTGAAATATGGCGATTGGATTTATGCTTATGGCCGAGGTCGTGGTGCTACTCCTGCTCGTGGTGCTGTCCGTGGTGGTTTGGGTGCTGGACGTGGCTCGGTTGGAGATAGGCCACACGTGAGAGGAAGAGGCGGCTTTGGTGGTCTCGTTGGTAGGGGAAGAGGTGGATATGACTGGCGTCTTCACCCAGAATGGGATGGTGCGTTAGTGAAGGATCCTTCTGACAAGGACCTGGCTGATACTGCTACAAGTCCCGTCAAGATGCGTGACACTGTTATGACTGAGTCCGAGAAAATTGCTAAGAGGAACCTGGGTTCTGAATTTGAAGAGGGGTTGAATGATGTTTTTACTGCTCCTAGCAATGTAATGTTGGTGGATGGTGTGTCTGTTCTGGGTACTATTGCAAATGTGTCAAGTGGAGTAATTCCCAAGCGGCACAAAAATAATGATGGCACTTCCGTTGATAGTGCAAACTCTGGATCGGCGGCGCCCTTCGGGGACGACCGCCGGGAACAATGAATTGTCTTGGTTGGAACTGTCGGGGTGCTAGGAACAAACCGACAGTTCGCGAGCTCGCTACTCTGGTTAGGAATAACCAAGCGAGTATTGTGTTCCTCTGTGAGACTAGGCAGAAGTGTGATAGAGTGCGGAGACTACGTAACAGGCTTGGTCTCAAAGGTTTTACGGGCTTTGATAGTGAGGGTTTGAGTGGAGGTCTAGCTCTATTTTGGAGCGAGAATATTTATGTGGAAGTGCAGGAGGTGACGGAAAGGTACATTGATGCTCATGTTCGATTATCTCTGGAGGACACGCTTTGGAGATTAACGTGCATATATGGTGAACCTAGAACTGAAAACCGGCATCGCATGTGGACACAGTTACAGGTTTTCAAGACCCGTTCGGACCTACCTTGGTGTGTGTTGGGAGACTTTAATGAGGCGATGTGGCCTTTTGAACACTTCTCGGTTACAGCTAGAGGGGAGCAACAGATGGTTGCCTTCCGAGACATCCTTGAGGTCTGTGAGCTTACCGATCTGGGTTTTTCGGGGCTGCCGTACACATATGATAACAAGAGAAGTGGCCGTGCAAATGTGAGGGTGCGGCTGGATAGAGCAGTGGCTTGCAACGGGTGGCGCGATATTTTTTCTGACTCTGGTGTGACACACATTGTCTCACCTTGCTCGGATCACTTACCTATTGTTCTCAGCTGTGTAAAGGAGGAGGTGGCGAGGCATCGGCCAGTACGAAACCATTATGAAATAATGTGGGAACGTGATGCCAGTCTACCAGAGCGCATTGCGACGGCATGGTCTGACGCTGGAGCGAAGCATAGTCTAGGGGATGTTCGGATGGGCCTGGGCAGGGTGATGGGTCACTTGCAGTCATGGAGTAATCAATCGTTCGGCTCTGTGGCTAGGGAGGTTGAGAAGTCAAGGACAAGGCTCGAGGAGCTATTGGCGATGAATGCTGATCGACAAGAGATTCGTGCTGTAACTGATAGAATGAATGAGATGATCTATAGGGAGGAAATGATGTGGCTTCAGAGATCCACGTGAGGGTGATCGTAATACAATTTTTTTTCACAAGACTGCAGTGTGGCGTGCAAGGAAGAAAAAGATAAAAGGTCTGGAGGATTCGGATGGTACATGGCATACTGATGCGGCGGCAATGAAAGGTATTGCTATGGATTACTTCCAAAATATTTTCTCTGTGGATCCAAATCTTATTCCAGAACCTGTTATCAATTTGTTTGAAGAGAAGGTCAATGCTGACATGAATGTTAAACTATGTGCTGAATTTTCGGATAGAGAAATTGGTGATGCCTTGTTCCAGATAGGCCCTCTTAAAGCACCTGGACCAGATGGTTTCCCGACACGTTTCTTTCAAAGGAATTGGGGTGTTATGGAAAAAGAAATTATAGGTGCGGTTAAGGATTTCTTTACTAGGGGTATAATGCCTGAGGGGATCAACGACACTGCCCTAGTGTTGATTCCAAAGGTGGACAACCCAAGGAAGATAACTGAATTCTGGCCTATTAGTTTATGCAATGTAATATATAAGGTGGTATCGAAGTGTCTTGTGAATCGGTTGAGGCCAATCTTGGGTGACATTGTTTCTGAGGAGCAGAGTGCTTTTGTCCCTGGTCATCTTATCACGGACAATGCTCTGCTAGCTTTTGAGTGTATGCATCATATACATACTGAGAAGAATCCAAATAAGAGTTTTTGTGCTTACAAGCTGGACCTATCAAAGGCGTACGACAGAGTTGACTGAGGTTTCTTGAGGCAGATGATGGAAAAGTTGGGCTTTGCTCACCGGTGGGTGGAGTGGATTATGACAGTGTGTCACCACGGTGAGATATTCTGTAAAATTGAATGGAGCCCTCTTGGATTCGTTTGCACCGTCGCGTGGGCTACGGCAAGGTGACCCCTTATCTCCTTTTTTGTTCCTCTTTATCGCTGATGGTATTTCGGCTCTTCTCAGACAAGGTGTTCAGTTAAATAATATTGAACCGGTCAAGGTGTGCCCTAGGGCGCCAGGTGTCTCACACCTTTTGTTTGCGGATGATACTTTGCTTTTCTTCCGTGCTCAGCAACATCAAGCGGAAAGTATTATGGGTATTATCAATACATATGCTCTGGCAACGGGACAGCTAATAAATTATGATAAGTGTTCTATTTCATTTGGTGGATGTTGTCCAAACAATATACAAGCAGATGTGAAGAATATTCTACAGGTGCAAGTTGATGGTGCACAAGAGAAATACCTTGGTCTCCCTACTCCCCAAGGTCGCATGCATAAGGGAAGATTTCAGAATTTGCAGGAACAATTGACTAAACGTATTCTGGGAGATGGCTACCCATCTCAGGGAGGCAGGGAGATTTTAATCAAAGTAATTGCACAATCAATTCCTACATATTTGATGGGTGTCTTCAAACTTCCCTTTTCGGTCTGTGATGATTTAACCAGGATAGTTCGTAATTTTTGGTGGGGTTCATGTGATGGCAAAAGAAGAACGCATTGGAAGGCGTGGGATCACCTCTTCAGACCCAAAGCTTGTGGGGGTATGGGTTTCCGTGACTTCAGAGTTTTCAACCAAGCCTTGCTCACTCGACAGGCTTGGAGGCTTATTGTAAATCCGGACTGTCTTTGTGCTCGTGTTCTCAAGGAAAAATATTACCCAAGGGGTCAGCTGCAAGACACCGCTTTCTCTGGAAATGCGTCTTCTACCTGGCAGGAAATTCAATACGGTCTGGACCTGCTGAAAAAGGGCATTGTGTGGATAATTGGAAATGGCAGCCAAGTACGTGTATGGCAAGATCCTTGGATTCCGAGGCCTGATTCTTACCGTCCAATTACAAGACAGGGAGAGTGTTACATTCGGCGTGTCTCAGAATTACTTGATGTTCATGGCGCCTAGAACCTGGGCCTTCTTTGACAGCATTTTACACAGGCTGATATTCAGGCGATTGTCAAGATCAGGACCTCCCCAACGCACCACGATGATGTACTTGCTTGGGCTCCAACGAAGAACGACATCTTCACTGTCAAGAGCGCGTACTGGTTGGCGATGGATGAACGTCAACGGCCCTCTATGGGCGCCACGAGCAGGACACCGGATGGCCGTCGCGCCATCTGGACGACAATTTGGGGGTGCCCTGCCCCCCAAAAGGTACGCATCTTCGCATGGAAGCTTGCAACAAATGGTCTTGCCACATGGGATAATAAACACAAACGGAAACTGGAGATCACTGACTTATGTATGTTATGTGGTGTTGAACGCGAGGACAACTTCCACGCTTTTTGCAGGTGTCCGTTGGCGCTAAATCTTTGGCGGGCGATGATGGAGGTCTGGCCCCTGCCGGACCCGACTACGGTGAACAATACCGGAGAGGAGTGGGTGCTCCACCTGTTGGACAACCGCTCGGAGATGGACCGTGCTAGGATCATCATGCTTTTATGGTGGATCTGGCATGTCAGAAATGAGGTGGTTCACTTCAAACTAGCTCCTCCGGTGGAGGCGTCACGACGCTTCCTCTGCAGCTATTTAGAATCGATCACAACGATCAAGTTCTATCCTCAAGAGGACCACATCAAGGGGAAGGCGCCGGCCATTGAGTACATGGTAATGCACAAGAAGGAGAATGATGTAGCATCGTCGAGATTTCCAAAACGGCGTTGGTCTCCTCCTGCGAAGGATTGGGTGAAGCTAAATGTTGATGCTTCTTTCCATTCTGAATCAGGCAGGGCGGGCATTGGGATGGTGCGGATGGTGCTGAGAGATGACTTGGGAGAGATTATTTTCTCTTCCTGTCGTGCTTTGTTCTCATGCTCATCACCCTTGGAGGCGGAGCTCGCCGCTTGCATGGAAGGGTGTGCTCTTGCTCTTCAATGGAGTAACCTTCCATGCATAATTGAGATGGATAGTGTGGAAGCGGTGGCGATGATCAATGCGGAGGTGGAGAACATATCACCTAATATTTTCTTGCTACATGAGATAAAACGCCTGTTGGGGAGATGAGAGGGTTTAAGGTAGAGAATATTCGGAGAGAGCAAAACTTGGTTAGTGATGCTCTCGCCAACCTGGGTCGAACGGAGACAAGGACTGCTGTTTGGCTCTGCTCGGGCCCCCTAGATATACCTAAACTCTGCAGGGAGGATTTTAATATTGGTGTTTAATTAATATAAATGCCAGTTTCGCAAAAAAAAATGAGGTAAAAATAAAAATGGACAAAAGCAAAAATGTGGTAAAAACAAAAATTTCCCAAGGCGTCCTAGTCTGACACGAGCACGCAATCCCTTTGCCCAAGGTCACCGTGCACGTCCGCTGCACCGTGCACGTCAGGTCTCAGGTTTCAAATTTTTCCAAGTCAAGCAAAGCTCTAGCCAGGACTAGGGCCCACGAGAGGTTTGAAGGAATCAACGTTCCAGTCGATCCCGGAGCTGCCCCACCTGTCATCCGCGCACGCGGCGCTACGCTACGGCTTTCCCCCAACCTCTGGCCACGTACGCGAGGGGATCTCCTCGACTCCTCCCCCTAGCTAGCTAGCAACGCCAACCAACTGCAATGATTCCCCCACCCCAAAGCCCAAAAGCAGATAAGGGAGGAAGCCGCCATTATCACATCACACCCCTCCACCTAATCCTCTCCTAATCCTGCTACTGCTCCCTCCCCTCGATCGAATTCGAAAAAGAAAAGCCGAGCCGCTCCGCAGAGCAACGGCGCGTGCTTTCGCGAGAAGGAGGCGGACGGACGATCCCCCGGACGGGTGGTTCTAGGGTTAGGGTTTGCGGCGGCGGCGGCGGGGTCGGGGACCGGTGCCGGTGCGTGCTTGCGCCTCCTCCGACGGCGAACCTGATGCTATGCTGCTAGGCTGCGGGTCGCTCTCCTCGTGGGTGCGCCGCCTCGTCGCCTGCGTGGGGTACGACTCCTTCCCTCTCTACCTCAGCTACACCTCTAGCTCGGGTTCTACACTCTACTCCTCTGGGCACCCACCCACCCCAGTGCGTTGGTTTGTTCGCTTGATTGCTGCTGCGGCGCGGTTGGTGTTTGGCCGAGCTTCTGTCTGAGATTAGAGGAGACGTATATAGCGCGGGGCATGGATCGATGCCTCCCCCCCCCCCCCCCCCCCCTCTCTTTTTGATTTAGCGATTATGGATAGTCAGTTGGAAGATGGCGATTTGTCGGAGTTAGTGGCATGTAGGCGGTTGGCCGTCGGGATTGATTCGATGAAATATGTCTATGCCAGTGGTACCAATCTGCAATATCTCTGTTTCGATTGTTACATAGGTTTGTTTTTACATGTGCATTTAACGTCTCAATGTTCACTTAGGAGTATGTTTTTTTATAAAGAGGGGATCTTTCTCCTGATTTCCATTAATAGAAACCAAGCATTAGTCTCAAGCATTAATGGTTACCGGGAGGGGCAAGTTGTTTGAGGTCGACCTGAACGATTGCTTGTGTCTTTTTGTCCGTGGACATTACCTGCACAAAGAATGTTTTGTGGTTGTGCAGCAATGCTTTTTATAGACTGATGATACTTTTCTGTCTGCTGTGAGGTTCCTTGTAGCTCCTTTTTTCTTTCCTGCACCTGAAGCTTCCAAACAGTGTAGCTTTCTAGGGAGGTTTAGCATATAAAGCTCCTTGCACCAAACAGTGAAACCTATAGCGATGTTTTACCTGGTCGAGTCATAGTGAAGTTTGTATATGCTTGCGGAACTAGAAAAGTGAAAATCCAACCCTGTAATTGGTTGCTCAGATTGTCTGATATTTCTGAACAGTATTAAACTTAAGGATGTGACTATATGGGTGACTCAGATTACTATCTTTGGTACTCCCTCCGATCCATATTACTTGTCACTAAAATGGATGTATCTAGACATGTTTTAGTGCTAGATACATCCATTTCAACGACAAGTAATATGGACTGGAGGGAGTAATTTTTTTCCCTTGCAAAGAGCATAGATTCTACTTCAACGTATGTTGCTAACCCCTTCTGAATCTGATGGGGAACTGCACTGGAGTACTGATGCTTACCATGTGCTTGAATCTGGATATGGTAATCTTTATTGATTACCAAATCCCAAAAAGAAGCCATTTGTGGATGTTGTCAATAAGTATGTGCAGAACCAGTATATCATCTTTTCCACTCCTGGGGGATCAAAATCAAATGAATACCTATTCCTTTTCCAGTTTTAAATGTATAGAGTTATAGTAGGTTGTTTTGTGGTCAATGGGAATATTATATACTCCCTTTGTCCCGAATTAGATGTTGAAGATTTTGTCTAGATTTGCATGTATCTATACACTAAAACGTGCCTAGATGTATATACGAATTTAGACAAATCTGTGGCATTTAATTTGGGACGTAGGGAGTATTTATGATTGGTGCATAGATTATGTTTTGTTTTAATGTTCTGTTTTTATGAGTTCTAGCTTGCCTCAGTTAATGATATTTTCATATTGTGCACATGTTTCACGTAATTACACTGGGAAACCTGGCAACTATTGTAAAAGCTTTTTATAGCCTGCAATTGTAGCTGATTTCACAATAGGTTTCTCCAAAGCCTTTTCCTTTTTCTTCCTGCAACCTCTCTCGATACTTGGTTCTAATCATTTATTGGTCAATCCTGGTTTGCAACAGAGCAGAAATTGTTTTGGATGTGCGAAGTCTACTCCTATAACAGCCGTTGATGAGCCTTCAAAGGGTTTAAGGATTCAAGGGCGCTCAATAAAACATCGTAGTTTATCTGAAGATTTCTGGAGTACAAGTCCACGCGAAATGGAGAACAGTGCCTTGCAGTCACAGCGTAGCATGTCTTCCATCAGCACAGCAGCACAATCTAGTGACCAGCATGGAGCTGGAAGTAGCAGCAACCCAAATGAGTTTGTAAATCAAGGTAAAAGCATCTAACAATCCACAATGCCATTCCCATAGTTCCCGTATACTTTCAGTTAGGTTTGTGTCTTAGAATGGTGTGTTAGAGTTTAAGAATTTCTTTGTTTCATATTGAGGGCCATAGCGATTCTAGAAGACAAATAGATGATGCATGTTAGATATTTTCGCAAATGATTATCTTATATGGTTATAGGCAGTATTTTATGCTGACATCACAACGATGCTACTCCAATGATAATTAATTACTGTTGTTAGCTGTGCTTTGTGATCTTTAAAATAAAGTCATGGAAATGTTAACTGAATTCCTAGCTTGAGGTAAGCATAATCAACCGCTGACAGTGGCTACAGAGACGAACCACTAGTTTCTGTGACCTTCTTTTGATTCTCCTAAGCTTACTCAACTGCTGATAGTGGGCTACTCAGCCAAACAACTAAATTCACTGATCTTTTGATTTTCCTATCTGTAAACTACAGGTCTTCTACTATGGAACCAGACTAGGCAGCAGTGGGTCGGAAACAGGCGGGTTAATAATTCTCAGCGTCAACAGACCCGGGAACCAAAAATAGGGTAACTTTCATGCATTTTATTTGTTTTATTGGAGCCTCAGGATCTCAGAATATTCGGAAGATATTGAAATGACCAAAACAGTCTAGTAGTATATCATAGCATTAAACACCTTAGGTTCTTGTACAGTCTCTGGCATTCTTATGCCCAGTTATCATAAGTTGTGCCACATCATGGTTGGAACGATAATGCTATAGTATCATCAATCTGTTGGTTTCATGGTTGTGAGTATGGTAGTGACTAGTGGTTTTTCCGAGACTGCAGAATCCTGTGTAATACCTTCTCTGAAATGAATCTCGTATAAACTGAACAGTTATTAGCCATTAGTTTTAGCTACGTGTGGTGTCGTTTTGCTTACGCTGTTTGAGACTGGCGTTGGTCCCTTTTATCATGCATGTGCCTGTTGACTGTAGTTGGAATGCTACATACGAGAGCCTGCTAGGAAGCACCAAGGCATTTGCACAACCGATCCCTCTCGGCGTAAGATCTCGTGCAAAACTGCATATCGTCTCACTCTTTCGCTCCTATCTGGCGCAGAACAGCTTGTTTACTTGTCTATACTCGGTTTTCCAATGGCAGGAAATGGTAGATTTCCTCGTGGATGGCTGGGAGCAGGAGGGCCTGTATGATTAGCTCTGCTTAATTAAAAGGGTGGTGGTGTTTGAGGTCTCGTTTGTTAATCGCTGGAATGTACTCCTCAACTTTGGTTTATCGGATCGTGTGGGTCATGGTTGTGCATTGTCTTCGTGACAGGATGGCATCCCAAGTAAATGTAAAATATTATTTTCGATTAACTGTGTTCATTTATGTTTAGCATTGTGGTATTCTCTCTGCGTAGCCTCTTTGCTTCTCTGCTTGGGTTTATCGGTGTCGGACTGACTAGACACAAAATGCTAGTCTCGAATCCGCCTTTTGTTTTTTCTCTTTAGTCGCTACCAGAATGTTGTGGAGTGTTCCTCTTCCTTCCAGATGCCTCTCCGGGCTTGTATTGCGTCCTTATAATGCAATCCGTCTCCGTCTCTCCAAGCAGAGCGACCAAAGTGACGAAGCTCGCCAGCACACTGCAACTCACCGAGCAGAGTTTGTTACAGGACACATGGCTTTAGCTCGCCTCTGCCTCAGCAGGTCCCTGGCTGGCCGCGCGCCAGCTCTGGTGAGGCCGGCGGCAGCCTGTTCTCACGGAGGCCTGGACCTTCGGTACCTCTTCTCGTCGGAGGCAACCGGCAGGACAAGCTGCCGTGAGGTCCCCGTGGCAGACCGCTCAGGCTCCAACACGGCTACCCACTTTCCCTGGAGAGACCTCCGAGTCCGAGACCTCGTCCCTTTCCGCCTGGTCGACGGTACGTAGTGGCTGCTTACCTCGTACTACCATTTCCTATCAACCATGGCGCCCACTGACGTCTGCCGCGTACATGCAGGGCTCGGGAGCGCGCTGTCGCAGGTTGCGGAGACCCTGAGCCGGCCGCTGGAGCGTCTGCGGCCGCTGCTGGGGAAGGTGCGGGAGGCCGAGGATGTGTACCGGCTGCGGTTCGAGGTGCCGGGGCTGGGCAAGGACGACGTGCGGGTCACGGTGGAGGACGGCGCGCTGGTCATCCGGGGCGAGAAGGCGGTGGTGGAGGACGAGCGGCACGGGGGCGACGACGACGGAGGCGAGTGGTGGTCGGCGAGCAGCTACGGGTGCTACCACGCGAGCCTGCTGCTCCCGGAGGACGCGCGGGCGGACGGGATCACGGCGGAGGTGAAGGACGGCGTGCTGTACGTGTCGGTGCCGCGCGCGCCACGGAGGGAGAGGAGCGTCACCGAGGTGGAGGTCCGGTGAGAGCGGCGGTCGGGTGGTGTCCGCATATAGTACGTAGTGGTGAAGCTGCGCGTCTGCGTGCGATGCTGCATGCGTGGACACTTGTCTTTGCTTATGTGTTGTCGTGGCTCTGTACGTGTGCACCGTGCGCCTGTTGGCATAATGCCGCTCTTGAGGAGGCGTGGCAGGGCAGCCGTGCAAAGCAGGAGTTAGCGTTTTTTGTTTTTTGCCTTGTGAAGCGGGCTGTACTAGTTTGGGTTTGTTTCCCGCTGCTTTGGTTGTTTTCTGCTGGGCTTGAGTTGGGCTCGTGGGCCATCTTAATATATGCAGCTCAGCTTCTGCCCCCATTCTTTCTCGCATAACGAAAGCGATATATATATATATACACCCTGAAAAATGGAGAACATATGCAGCTGACTTCAATCGCCCGTCAGTGGCCTCGGTTCGACAGAGCGCGCACTATACGATAATTCAGCCTCGCTTGCTTCTCAGTAATGCTAATCACTGCTGGCCTTGCATTGCAAAGGTTGCTTTCTTTAGTTTTACCGCAAGGAAAGGTGTAGCCAAGCAGTACCCTAAGAGACCTGTCGCCTCCGTTCCGTGAAAAGAAAATCGTTACCCCCGTCGACACATACAAACTCTACTCTACCAACAACCCCATACTATTCATATGCTTTCTGAGTCTCTGTTCAACTCTCAAAGAAACATGGCAAACCTAGCAAGACTAGCAGCATTCTACGAGCGACAGCGCGAGGCAGTAGGCAGGTGTGAACTCCACTCCATCCTGCTCGGGCTGTCGCTCACCGGTGAGCACCGACGGCGACGTGCCGCGTTGGGCCTGCAATTTCATTCCGGCGTCGCAATCACGAGACGTCCTCCATGCTCCATGTGCGGCCCGCCTCGGAACGCACCGAGGTCTGAGGCCGGTTTCCCTCTTTCGTTTTCACACGGCGAAGGAAACACCACCGGCCGTGTTTACTTGCTTTGCTGGTGGTCGTCGTCGTTGCCGCCTGCTGGGGAGGAAAGAGACTACGGGACTGAATCTTCAGCAAACGGAGAACACATGGTGTACTCCTCCAAATTTACGTCAAATTTTGAAGAGGTTAGCAGAAGGAGTAGTACAAATTTGATTTAAAAAACCTACTCCGTACCGAGATCTCCGTCTGTCTGTTTCCGATATTTTGCTGGTTCGGCTCGGGAACTGTGGCGCCGCATGCAGCTGGGATGGGATCTGCAGTTTGCTTTCCCGATCTAGAGCTGACACGGACGGCGCGGGCCACCTGTGAACTTGAAGAGACAGGTTGCGGCGGATCGGGATGCGTAGCCGACGCTTGATGCACAGAAGGCCACGTCGTCGCGGATCTAACCCTGCGGGCCCACGGATATTTCGACAGGTCACACAGGCATGGGCGGATGCTGGCGTAAGCAGACCGAACACTCACGTGTTTATGACGTCGTTTTTCTTCTTTGTGCGGATGTTTTTAGCGACGGAACAATTGTGCACTGGGCAAGGTCGATTCTCAAAAAATTACCACACTGCCTTCAGTACGTTTTGGGTACGAGTGGCAAAAAAAAAAAAAAAAGGTCCACCACTTGCACAAAACATCCATGTAAAAGTGCACCGTTGATCAAACTTCAAAAGTCAAAGATGCCATATACACTCCGATGATATCGGGGCGTCGACGAGATCAGCATATCATCCTCGTGTCTCAATCTCTCAAATAGAAATTTATTCATCATATGTTGGCCCCATATGAAATGAAGATTAAGTGATAATCCCACTGATTACTAATATAACACGTTTGGATGAACTAATTTAGTTTGCCAAATTACTCTCTTCGTCCCAAAATGTACTATATATGACTTACGATCATCTTTATATACTATTAAAACCAAAGATGCGGTGGTGTTTGGTGTCACACTTTAATATAATTACGAAAAAATGTCACCGCTAACAAATTATTTTGAATACAATAACAACCGGACCATGCATGTCCTATCTTTTAGCTCCCTATCTATTATGTGACGTCTAACAAATTCCTAGATTTTATATATAACTAACAACTTATCTTCACCCACTTACAAAGAACGAAACGTTCCGTTTCCGGGCAACAGAGCGTTCCCTCGATACTTCCTCGAACGTCCTCTGTTTTTGTTTTCGTCAACACCTCCGTCCACCGGTTTTTCCGTCCAAAAATCGCTCTGTTCAACCGGTTTTTCCCATCCGCCGACCATCTCCAACCCGGACCTCCGTGCCGATTGGGATCCCGCTGGCTTCCCGTCGTCGCTCCAGGCCACCGCCTACACCCACTCTGTTGGAGATATGCCCCAGAGGCAATAATAAATATAGTTATTATTATATCTTTGTGTTTATGATAAATATTTACATTCATGCTATAACAGTATTAACAAGGAAACATTAATACTTGTGTGATTTGTAAACTAAATAAGAGTCCCTAGTAAAGCCTCTTCATAATACTAGCTTGTTGGTTAATAAATGATTGTGGTTTCCCTATCATGAACATTGAGATGTTATTAACAACAAGATCATATCGTTAGGAGAATGGTATGATGGACATACTCCTATAGATAAGCGTAGCATAAAGATCAAGTCATTTTAATAGTTCAATTGCTATAAGCTTTCTAATACATAGTAACCTAATTCCTTCGACCATGAGATCATGCTTATCACCATCACCGGAAGAATGCTTTGATGACATCAAACACCACACCGTAACTGGGTGGCTATAAAGGTGGCATTAAGTGTTCGGAAAGTATGGGTTGAGACACATGGACCAAGAGTGGGATTTGTCCATCCATGTGACGGATAGATATACTTTGGGCCCTCTCGTGGAATGTCATCCAATTAGCTTGCAAGCATGTGAATGGCTCACAAGGGATCACATACCACGGGAACGAGAAAAGCATACTTATCAGTAACGAGGTTGAACTAGGTATGCAGAGATACCGACAATCAAAACCTCGGATAAGTAAACTATCGTGAGACAAAGGGAAATTGGTATCGTATGTAAGTGGTTCATTCGATCGCAAAGTAATCGTAGAAATATGTGGGAGCCATATGAATTTCCAGATTCCTCTATTGGTTATTGTTCGGAGAAGTGTCTCGATCATGTCCGCATAATTCACTAACCGTAGGGAGACACACTTAAGGATTCGATGTTGTTGAGTAGTTATGGAATGATGAGTAAGAGACCAAATATTGTTCGGAGTCTCGGATGGGATCCGGGATATCACCAGAAGATCCGGAATGGTCCGAAGAATAGGATTCATATAAGGAAAGTCATGTTTCGGAGTTGGGGAATGATTCCGGTGTTTTCATCGGGAATGTTCTAGAAGGTTCCGAAAGGTCCGGCACTCCGGAGGGGAAGGGTACATGAATGTGTCATAACAAGTTGGAATGGTTGCATCATGTACTAGGTATCATGGCTGGGCAAAATAAAGGGATAAATCAAATCCTAGTTTGAAAATTCAAACGCCAATTTGAAAAGTCAAACGGCAGTTTTGCTTGGTGGAGGGAGAGTAGGAAACCTACTTGGGGAGGAGTTCCTCTCCCTCCACCCGCCGGCCAAGGATGCCGACTTGGGGGAGGACTCCCTCCCCTTGGAAGGCGCCCTACCACCTATGAAAGGAGGGGCAGGGGTGCCCCTCTAGACCTACACCTCTCTCCACCAAAACCCTAACCCTAGCCGCCGGCCACCAAGTCGCCGCCGCCACCTAGGGTTTGCCCTAGCCACCGAGTTGGGGACCTCCCCTTGCCCTAGCTGCCGGCCTAGCCCTCTCTCCTTGGTGCCTCTAAACCCTAGATTGCCAAGGCCTCTCTCATAGTCCACCATACTCGCTCCGGCTTAAGGCGAAGCCCTGCGAGATCTCCCCTCTACTTCCGGTGCCACGCCGTCGTGCTGCCGGAATCACGAGGAGAGTGCTACAACCTCCACTGCCTGCTGGAACAAGGGAGAGGAAGGTCTTCATCGAGTACCGAATGTGTGACCGACTGCGGGAGCGCTACCGGAACGCAGCGCCGGAAGGATCGTCTACACGATCTTGAGATCGGCAAGATTACAACTACATCACCCACGAGAATCTGCTCTCGTTAAACACTTTGGAATCTTCGAGGGTGAGTTATTCTATCGACTCGTTGCTAAAATCTAGTAGATAGATCTTGGCTTGTTTGTTTGTATGCGGTAGAAATTTTTTGATTTCCATGCTACGAACCCCTACAGTGGTATCAGAGCCGTGTCTATATGTAGATCTGTTGCACGAGTAGAACACAATGGTCATTGTGGGCGGTGGTGTTTTTATTATCAATTGCTTCTTGTGTACTTTGCATCTTGCGGTATGATGGGATGAAGCGGTCCGGGCTAACCCTACATGACATCGTTCATGAGACTTGCTCCATGCTCAACATGCAACTTGTATTGCATAAGTGGCTTTGCGGGTGTCTGTCTCTCCCATTATAGTATAGATCCAATTTACAACGGGCACTTGATAGTTCAAACATCAACGTTGTGGTTCTTGTTCGCAAGTTAGAGCGACACTTATTGAAAGCCCCAAACCACGTAAAATATGCAAAGAAAATTAGAGGCGTCTAACTTTGTTTTGCAGGGGTGTGTTGTGATGTGATATGGCCATGATTGTGATTATATTTGATGTATGCAATGTTCCTTATTGTAAGTTGGCAACCGACAGGAGCCATATGGTTGTCTTTAATTTCTGTTAAGACACGCGTGTCTATTCAAAGTAGTTGTAATAGTTGAAGCTGGTGGACGACAACCATGAAGCAGCGTCATTGACCTTGATGCAATGTCGGTGATGATGAAGATCATGTTCGTTCTTGAAGATGGAGATCAGAAGCACAAAGAAGAAAGGCCATATCATATCACATATTATGAATTGCATGTGATGTTAATCCTTTATGCATCTTGTATTGCTTAGTTAACGACGGTAGCATTATAAGATGATCCCTCATGCACATAAATTTCAAGTTCTAAAGTGTTCATCCTTAGTAAGCACTGTTGCTAAAGCTTGTTGTTTCGAAGCACCACGTGATGATCGGGTGTGTTAGATTCTGCAAATGTATACAACATGAGCAAGCCAGATTTGCTCATGCGGGAGCTAAGGTTTGATCTTGACGAGCCTAGCATGTACAGACATGGTATCGGAACACGGATCACCGAAAGGTAAAGCATGAATCATATAGTAGATATGATGAACATGTTGATTGTTCGCCATTGAAGCTATATCAACTCTCGTGATGATTGGTTTTGATGTGGTGGATTTGGTTCGTGTGATCACTAAAACAATGTGAGGGATATTGTTTTGAGTGGGAGTTCACCTAGATTAATTTAACTATTAATTAGAACTCAATTTGTCATAAACTTAGTCTAAACTATTGCAAATATGTTGTAAATCAATGGCGGCCCCTACCATCAATTTTAATGCGTTCCTAGAGAAAGAAAAGTTGAAAAACAATGGAAGCAACTTCGCGGATTGGTTCCGCAATTTGAGGATTGTCCTCGATGCTGGTAATTTGACCTATGTGCTGGATGCACCGCTGGATGACCCGCCTGCAGCTGATGCTACCGATGAAGTAAAGAGTGTTTACCTCGCTAGGAAGAATCAGTACTCCATAGTTCAGTGTGCTATCTTGTATGGTTTGGAATCGGAGCTTCAGAAAAGGTTTGAGAACTCAGACCCACATGATATTGTCCGTGAACTCAAATTGATATTTGAGACTCACGCGGCAGTTGAGAGTTATGAGGCTTCTGAAAAGTTCTTTAACTGCAAGATGGAAGAGGGCAGCTCCGTCAGTGAGCATGTGCTTAAGATGTCTGGGCACGCAAACAAACTCCAAAGCTTGGGTATAGTGATTCCTAATGCTTTGGCGATTTACCGTGTCCTCCAATCACTGCCACCAAGTTACAAAAACTTTGTGATGAACTACAATATGCAAAGCATGAACAAGCAGTTGCCAGAACTCTTCTCCATGTTGAAATCTACAGAAGTGGAGATCAAGAAAGAGCACCAAGTGTTGATGGTCAATAAGACCACCAAATTCAAGAAAGGCAAGTCTAAGCAAAAGGGACACTTCAAGAAGGGTGGTAAGAAAGTTGCCGCACCGACGAAGAAGACCAAGGCTGGACCTAAGCCTGATACTGAGTGCTTTTACTGCAAGGGAGAAGGTCACCGGAAGCAGAATTGCCCAAAGTACTTGGCGAATTTGAAGAACGACAACATCAAGAAGAAAGATATATCCGATATACATGTTATTGATGTGTATCTCACTAGTACTCGTAGTAGTGCCTGGGTATTTGATACTGGTTCAGTTGCTCATATTTGTAACTCGAAACAGGTACTGCAGAATAAAGGGAAGCTAGCAAAGAACAAGGTGACGATGCGCGTTGGAAATAGATCGAAGGTTGATGTGATCGCGGTCGGCACGCTACCTCTTCATCTACCATCGGGATTAGTTTTATACTTAAATAATTGTTATTTGGTGCCTGCGTTGAGCATGAACATTATATCAGGATCTTGTTTATTGCGAGACGGTTACTTGTTTAAGTCCGAGAATAATGGTTGTTCGATTTATATGAGTAATATGTTTTATGCACATGCACCTTTGATAGATGGTCTATTCTTATTGAATCTCGATAGTGGAAATACACATATTAATAACATTGAAGCTAAATGTTTGAAATTGAGCGATAACTCGGCCTATATGTGGCACTGTCGTCTTGGTCACATTGGAGTGAAGCGTATAACGAAACTCCATTCTGATGGACTTCTTGAATCACTTGATTTCGAATCACTTGAAAGATGCGAAGCATGTCTGATGGGTAAAATGACTAAGACTCCATTTTCTGGTATGATGGAGCGAGCTACGGACTTGTTGGAAATCATACATACCGATGTGTGTGGTCCAATGAGTGTAGCATCGCGCAGTGGTTATCGTTATGTTTTTACCTTCACGGATGACTTGAGTAGATATGGGTATATCTATTTCATTAAACATAAGTCCGAAACTTTCAAGAAGTTTAAGGAATTTCAAACTGAGGTAGAGAATCAACGTAACAAAAAGATTAAATTTCTACGTTCTTACCGTGGAGGTGAATATCTAAGTTACGAGTTTGGCGAGCATTTGAAGAAATGCGGAATACTTTCACAATTGACACCGCCGGGAACACCACAATGCAATGGTGTGTCCGAACGTCGTAATCGAACTCTCTTAGATATGGTTCGTTCTATGATGTCACTTACAGATTTACCGCTATCATTTTGGGGTTATGCATTAGAAACAGCCGCATTCACTTTAAATAGGGCACCATCTAAATCCGTTGAAACGACACCGTATGAATTATGGTTTGGGAAGAAACCTAAATTGTCGTTCCTTAAAGTTTGGGGTTGCGAAGCCTATGTAAAGAAGTTACAGCCGGACAAGCTTGAACCCAAAGCGAAAAAATGCGTCTTCATAGGATACCCGAAGGAAACTATTGGGTATACCTTCTATCATAGATCCAAAGGAAAAATATTCGTTGCCAAAAATGGATCCTTTCTAGAGAAGGAATTTCTCTCGAAAGAAGTGACTGGAAGGAAAGTAGAACTCGACGAGGTTGTAGAACCTTCTCTCAAACTTGCGAGTAGCGCAGAACCGGAAGAAGTTCCTGTGGTGCCTACACCAATAAGAGAGGAAGCTAATGATGATGATCATGAAACTTCGGTTGAAGTTGCTATAGAGCCTCGCAGGTTAACGAGAACTCGTACCACTCCTGATTGGTATGATCCCGTTATGAGTGTCATGTTGGTGGACAACACCGATGACCCTGCGACATACGAGGAAGCAATGATGAGCCTAGATTCCAATAAATGGCAAGAAGCCATGAAATCCGAGATTGGATCCATGTACGAAAACCAAGTATGGACTTTGGTGGAATTACCGGATGGCCGAAAGGCTGTCGAGAACAAATGGATTTTCAAGAAGAAAACATATGCTGATGGTAATGTTACTGTCTATAAAGCTCGACTTGTCGCAAAAGGGTTTCAACAAATTAAAGGAGTTGACTATGATGAGACTTTCTCACCAGTAGCGAAGCTAAAGTCTGTGAGGATTTTGTTAGCAATCGCTGCATATTACGATTATGAGATATGGCAGATGGATGTCAAAACAGCATTCCTCAATGGAGACATTGATGAAGAGTTGTATATGATGCAACCCAAAGGTTTTGTCAATCCTAAAGATGCTAACAAGGTATGCAAACTTCAACGGTCCATATATGGATTGAAGCAAGCATCCCGAAGTTGGAATCAATGTTTTGATAAGGTAATAAAAAGTTTTGGTTTTATACAAACTTATGGAGAAACTTTTATTTACAAGAAAGTGAGTGGGAGCTCTGTAGAATTCTTAATACTATATGTAGATGACATATTGTTGATTGGGAATGATGTAGACCTTCTTAATAGTGTCAAGGAATATTTGAATAATAGTTTTTCAATGAAAGATCTTGGCGAAGCAGCTTACATATTAGGCATAAAGATTTATAGAGATAGATCGAGACGCCTAATATCATTGTCACAAAGTACATATTTGGACAAAGTTCTAAAGAGATTTGGAATGGAAGATAGCAAGAAAGGGTTCTTACCCATGTTGCCCAATACGACCTTGAGTGAAACTCAAAGTCCAGCAACGGCAGAAGATAGAGAAAGGATGAGTAAGACTCCCTATGCCTCAGCCATAGGATCTCTAATGTATGCCATGCTATGTACTAGACCCGACATTGCATATGCTGTTAGTTTGACTAGCAGATATCAAAGTGATCCAGGAATGGATCATTGGATAGCGGTCAAAAACATCCTTAAGTACTTGAGAAGAATTAAGGATATGGTTCTTTCTTATGGAGGTGATGAACAGCTCGTTGTTAATGATTACACCGATGCTAGTTGGAACACCGATCCAGATGATTCTAAATCTCAATCTGGATACGTATTTATTTTTAATGGTGCAGCAGTTAGCTGGAGGAGTGCAAAGCAAAGCATTGTGGCGAGATCTTCAACTGAATCGGAATACATAGCTGCTTCGGAGGCTTCACAAGAAGCGATATGGATGAAGGAGTTCATTACAGAGCTCGGTGTGGTTCCAAGTGCGCTGGACCAAATGTCTATCTACTGTGATAACATGGGCGCCATAGCCAATGCGCAAGAACCAAGATCACACAAGAAGCTGAAGCACATCAAGCTACATTTTCACGCTATTCGAGAACATGTCCAAGATGGTGACATAAAGATTTGCAAAGTACACACAGATCTGAATGTGGCGGATCCGTTGACTAAACCTCTCCAGAGGGCAAAACATGACCAACACCAAACTGCCATGGGTGTTCGGTATATTACCATGTAATCTAGATTAGTTGACTCTAGTGCAAGTGGGAGACTGTTGGAGATATTCCCTAGAGGCAATAATAAATTTAGTTATTATTATATCTTTGTGTTTATGATAAATGTTTACATTCATACTATAACAGTATTAACAAGGAAACATTAATACTTGTGTGATTTGTAAACTAAATAAGAGTCCCTAGTAAAGCCTCTTCATAATACTAGCTTGTTGGTTAATAAATGATTGTGGTTTCCCCATCACGAACATTGAGATGTCATTAACAACAAGATCATATCGTTAGGAGACTGGTATGATGGACATACTCCTATAGATAAGCGTAACATAAAGATCAAGTCATTTTAATAGTTCAATTACTATAAGCTTTCTGATACATAGTAACCTAATTCCTTTGACCATGAGATCATGCTTATCACCATCACCGGAAGGATTCCTTGATGACATCAAACACCACACCGTAACTGGATGGCTATAAAGGTGGCATTGAGTGTTCGGAAAGTATGGGTTGAGACACATGGATCAAGAGTAGGATTTGTCCATCCATATGACGGATAGATATACTTTGGCCCTCTCGGTGGAATGTCATACAATTAGCTTGCAAGCATGTGACTGGCTCACAAGGGATCACATACCACAGGAACGAGAAAAGAGTACTTATCAGTAATGAGGTTGAACTAGATATGCTGAGATACCGACGATCAAAACCTCGGATAAGTAAACTATCATGAGACAAAGGGAAATTGGTATCGTATGTAAGTGGTTCATTCGATCGCAAAGTAATCGTAGAAATATGTGTGAGCCATATGAATTTCCATATTCCTCTATTGGTTATTGTTCGGAGAAGTGTCTTGATCATGTGCGCATAATTCACGAACCGTAGGGAGACACACTTAAGGATTCGATGTTGTTGAGTAGTTATGGAATGATGAGTAAGAGACCGAATGTTGTTCAGAGTCTCGGATGGGATCCGGGATATCACGAGGAGATCCGGAATGGTCCGGAGAATAAGATTCATATAAGGAAAGTCCTGTTTCGGAGTTGGGGAATGATTCCGGTGTTTTCATCGGGAATGTTCTAGAAGGTTCCGGAAGGTCCGGCACTCCGGAGGGGAAGGGTACATGAATGTGTCATAACAAGTTGGAATGGTTGAATCATGTACTAGGTATCATGGCTGGGCAAAATAAAGGGATAAATCAAATCCTAGTTAGAAAAGTCAAACGCCAATTTGAAAAGTCAAACGGCAGTTTTGCTTGGTGGAGGGAGAGTAGGAAACCTACTTGGGGAGGAGTTCCTCTCCCTCCACCCTCCGGCCAAGGAGGCCGACTTGGGGGAGTACTCCCTTCCCTTGGCCGGCGCCCTCCCACCTATAAAAGGAGGGGCAGGGGTGCCCCTCTAGACCTACACCTCTCTCCACCAAAACCCTAACCCTAGCCGCCGGCCACCAAGTCGTCGCCGCCACCTAGGGTTTGCCCTAGCCGCCGAGTTGGGGCCCTCCCCTTGCCCTCTCTCCTTGGTGCCTCTAAACCCTAGATCGCCAAGGCCTCTCTCATAGTCCACCTACTCGCTCCGGCTTAAGGCGAAGCCCTGCGAGATCTCCCCTCTACTTCCGGTACCACGTCATCATGCTGCCGGAATCACGAGGAGAGTGCTACAACCTCCGCTGCCTGCTGGAACAAGGGAGTACCGAACATGTGACCGACTGCGGTTGCGCTGCCGGAACACAGCGCCGGAAGGATCGTCTACACGATCTTGAGACCGGCAAGAGTACGACTACATCACCCACGAGAATCTGCTCTCGTTAAACACTTTGGAATCTTCGAGGGTGAGTTATTCTATCGACTCGTTGCTACAATATAGTAGATATATCTTGGCTTGTTTGTTTGTATGCGGTAGAATTTTTTTGTTTTCCATGCTACGAACCCCTACACACTCGAGCTTCAGCGTTGGGTTCCCATCGGCGCCCTTGTTCTCTGGCCGCCGCCCCAATTGTTCCCCGCCGCTCGCCATTGTCCCCGATCCGAGAATCCTTGCGATCTTGAAGTAAAACCTAATCCTGCCTGTGGCACCCGCACCACGGATCCTTTCTCAGTCGTGGCCATGGCTGTTGCCATCTCCCCACCACCGGAACTCGCGCCATCCTCTCCTCACTGTAGTCGCCACACCTCGCGCCATCCTCTCCTCACCGCAGTCGCGTGCCATAGCCGTCCTCCTTCCCTCGGCGTCGCGGCTAGCAGGACAGCTGTCGCCGTCAAGCCGTCGTCACACGCTCGCCGCAGCGATACTACTCGCCCGGTGCTCGCGACCAGCAAAGACGCCGCCAACAAGCAATCATCACGTTGTTTTCATCCGCCCTCCTCCCCCGTCTTCGTGGCCAGCTGGATAGCCACCGTTGTCATGCCACCTTCCTCTCTCCTCGGTGACACAATCCTCATTTGCGTAGTCACACGCCGCCCAGATGTTGAGTCGTCATGCACTCAGCTGCTACCGATAGAGCATCAAAATAAAACTATACGTATGCAGTTTTGTGAAAAACATAGGTAATGTACATTTGATATGTTGCCTAAAACTAATAGTCTCTGTTGCTATCCTCCGTTCAGATGCTACGGACAAATTATTCATTAGATTTGTGGAATATGTTTCTTCTTGCGTGTTAACTAATTCATTTGAAAGATACATGGTTGTAAGCATGGAAAACGCCTCTATCTTTTAGTCTCACCCATATACGCTCAGGTACTTTTTTTAAAAAATTGTATGCATACATGATAGTGGACTAGTACCGGCAAACCCATGCACACACCCCTTATTTCTTATATTGATTAGCTGTATCCCTTCTGCTATTGCAACAGGGTAGTATACCACATATCTGGTTCACTCTAAATTGCAACATGGTATTACACCTCATAAATGATTAACCCCTTCTGCTTAAGCTTATGGTATAGTGAAATTATGTTAGTGTATGGAACTTTACTTATTGGGCTTCTGTTTTCAGATATAGCTGTATATGTTCCAATATTGCCCCACAAACTGTATTAGTTACTATAGTGTTCTGAAGCTATCCATCAGCATATCTCTTAAAAATACTGCAGGAGGAAGATAAAAGATAGCAATGTGTCAGCAGAAAGTTAAATAGCTGCATGTCAATTGTCTCGGTGCTTGAAGATGTCTAAGGTGTTAACTGATAGTAATTGATTGTTATTGTGAAGACAATAAACTAAATCTCTCTCTCTCTCTCTCTACATAATTATGTTTGCATTGCAAGTTACCTTATTGGATGTTCAAATATATCTCACTACTCCTTTTTGGACGAGACAATTGATCTATATATTCATCCCTAAGACCTATTTTTTTTACTTATATTACATCAAGCCATTGGGTTCAACAATGCAAATTTGTTTGGAGACAACGGGATTAATTGGCGTCATGGGAATGACACTTATCAGCGACAAACAACTGTTAAATACACGGATTCAGCTGCCACATCTATGAGGGTGCAAGGAAACAAATTCTTTGTACCTGATACGTTGATCTCATGGAAAATGTCAGGTGCGATGACTTTTTTGTCGTTAGTAAGACTAGTAAAAATATGTTTGTTACTTATTTCTTGGTAAATATTTAAGGAGAAGATGCAGAGCTACTTAGAGCAAATGCACTTACATCTAGGAATATGCATATCGTATTTCTGTAAATTTTTGTCTTGTTTTCTGTTACTCGAGTAAGCTTATCTGTTTTGTTATCTTAAATTTCTATTTTGTTTACTTATGCTGGTTGGATCCGGATGTAGTGGAACACATTATAAATTTGTTTGTCTATATCCGTACTGGCAGTAGAGATTTGTGATCATGATTTTGGATCATGATTAGAAGTTTAGAACTGAACGGTGAAAAAGTACTGATTTTTTGTTCAAGTATCACATCGTTTAGTGAAGAATTGATTCCATGTATAGAAATATTTTTTATGTTTCGTTCTCAAACCGACAGTTTGGTGAAGAAAATTTTGTAAGCTTCTTCTTGCAGTAATCTGTAACCCGGTTTGGGAGAGAATGTTGTAACCCTTAACTAAATTGTGAACAGAATGGAGAATTTTCAGACTTTTTTTTGTTCTGATGCTCGTTTTCTTGTGTTATTTTTCAGATGGTTCGATTCAGTTATCAATGCTTCTGGTAATTTAGTCTTCATTGATTTCTCATTGGTAAACAGATCAATCAGTTGTATCAAGCTGGCCATCACTGCGTATGCTACTCATATCCCTGGTCCGAGAGGCTTGCGTATGTTTATGTGGCCATCTAGACAAGAACTACATACCTTGGGCTAGAATCAGGGTATGATTCATTGAATCTTTACTACATGTTGTAATGGGAATTATTCCAATTCCATGTTAACCCACCCACTTAACTAGTTGCTTATCACATTAAATTAACTTCTCCCAAAAAGTACTAGAAATTTCTTGGAAAGCTAAATTTAAGCTAATAGGCCAAAACAATTATACAATCATATAGAAATTAACACATTAACCGATTTTTTCCTAAGAAACAAGAACATATAGCTTTAGTTTAGACCTTTACACATGTTTATCAGTCACCTCTTAGAAGGGAGAGACAAAACAGTGAGGATCGACTTGATCTAGCCACTGGCCAAACCAGGTGGCAATGAGCGGCGGAGGAAGGGGAGAGACAGGCGGATGAATGGATGTGCGTGGCCAGCTTCTCCATCTCCATGTACATATAAGCCCTCCCTGGCAAGACTTGGTGGTACCAGGGGATGGTCTATAGTTAAATTTGTACATCCCAAGTCATGCAACAATGTATAGATTGCGAAACACAATGAAATTGGGAAAGAATAAAGAATGGGTGCATTTAATTTAATTAGGTCTTTGCTTTAGTTTAATTTTCTCAGTTATACATCCTATTTTTTGTTTTGAGTTTCTTGCGGTCACAAATGTGTTATCTTTGTTGTTGTGGAAGAGTGGAGTTGAAGAATGAGGGACAAACATTGTCATTGGTTGATTGCACTATATGTATTTTCATTATTTGTAAATAAGACATTTAGTGTCAATCATCTATTTGCGGTAGGTGAGAATAGTTTCATTTGTAACTCAAACACAATACGCATCATTTGTACAGGTATGTGAGGAACATTTCATAGATTTGCTGAAGTTTTTTTGACATTAGATTTGCTGAAGTTTTGAAAACATGCCCAATTATAATAAGGATGGATGACATTTTTGAAACTATAGCGATGAAAGTGGATGGTATAGTTAAAGGAGATACATGCCAATTGTCTAGGCAAAAAAAAGGGGAGAGAGAATTGATATTCGTTGCGATAGGAATGATAGAATGAAATTAGTGATACAATATTTGACACACGATTTTGAATTTTGGATGATGGTTTGACTGATGTGCATTTTTATCCCATGGCAATGCACGAGCATTCAACTAGTAGGAGTAAATTGCAAAAAACCACGACAATTGCGTGAGAAGTTTAAAAACCTACCTACTTTCAGCAGATTTGCAAAAATTCACTTACATTGCGCTCATGGGTTGCAAGGTGCACTGATGCTAAGATTTAGATATGCTTAACTGAACTTCTGACAAGTCAAGGTCACTGTTATGCTAACGTGGCACGACAATTAGGGCCGAGGATAGTAGAAGTCCGACTGATTTTAAAATGGGTGTTTATGTATTTTTTACTTGGACCCTACTTGTCATCTCCTTCCCCAAATGTCCAAAAAAATCTCCGTCTTAGCCACCGGCGGCGCCGCCTCGTCCTGACACCACTTCCGTCGCCTCGCTGTCTCCGCCCTCGACGGGCGAAGCGTGACCACGCCTCTGAGCAGCTTCGTCTCATGGTCCTCATCCTCCTGCGTGGCCATAGGATAGTAGCGGAGGGGTGTGTGTGTGTGTGTCCATGTCTCTGTCGTACCGCACCCGTGAGGGGCGAGACCACTGTGGAGCATGGGAGGGCGGTGACGGTGCGTGTGCCCCCGTCTCTGCCACGCCGCGAAGGCCGAGAGCACGACGGGGCATAGGAGGCCGGCGGCGGTGATTTGAGAGAGAGAGAGAGAGAGAGAGAGAGAGAGAGAGAGAGAGAGAGAGAGAGAGAGACAATGGAGAGACCGCTGACAAGTGGCCCCCATAATTTTTTGGAAAAACCCTCGAAAGTTAGATCTATCCAACCTTTTTCCTTTACTGTGGTGCCACGTAGGCCTGACAATGAGTTTTGCTGTCAGAATTGTTGTTAGCGCGTCTAAATCTCCGCGCGAGTGCATATTGCAACCCACACGAGTGCAACGGAATTTTTGCAACTTTGCTAAAAGTGGTGGATTTTAAACTTGTTGCGCAATTATCGTGTTTTTTTTTTTCAATTAACTTCGATCCTAGAAAAATATGTGACACAAAGAGAGTCTCGGTGAATAGAGTAAGTACGGAAAAGCGAGGTCAATTTGAGGAGCACCCAATGAGGGGGATAATAAGAAGATTGGTAAATCCGTGTTTCACTTTTTTTCCATTCTAGTACTACTAGATGATACTCCCACGAAGAGTGGTAAGTAGATAGCACAACGGCTATGCGGAAAATATTGATTCATAAAAAATTGTGTTGTAATGATCTGATCATTTTGAGGGTTTATATAGAGTTACACGAGGGTAGGTGGAGACTTGGAGTACAAGTCGTAGAGTCCTAGTCTATCTCTAGTCATACATGTATACGTACTCTAAGGGTGTGTTCAGTTGGTGTCACGAAGTGGAATGGAATGGAATGGTTCCACACTTGAGAGCCGTTCTAGTGTTCAGTTGAGAATTGGAATTGAATGAGGTGGTTCCTCAAAAGAGAATATTCCCTCTAGATCCAGAATGCACCCATTCCACCAAATTGGTGGAATCTACCCATTCTTCTATGCTAAAGTCACCCAAATGTTCCCACTCTCTCTATTCTTTTGTCATCTTTTTTGCTAAATGCACCCAAACATAGAACGGAACCATTCCATTCCACTTTTTTGGCCCAACTGAACATAGGATGGAACCATTCCATTACATATTTTTTGTCCTAACCGAACACAAGAACGGAACCAACCCATTCCAGTGGAATGGAACCATGACATTCCATTCCACTTCGTTCCCGAGCTGAACACACCCTAATATCCCTTAGTCGGAGCGGGAGTGAAGCAGACGCTTGCGACTGGATTTGAAGTCTTGCGCTTCCGTCGTCTTCACCTCCTTGTCATCATCACCTGCGTGGACATGATCATTGCTAGCACATAGGGGCGGTGACTGCGTCCCCTTCTAGTGTCTCTCTTCCCTCCCGCAGTCACAGCGGGAGTGACGTGGACGCAAGCGACGACGCAAACGCTGTTGACTGGATTTCTTGAGTTGTTGTATACGTTGTTCTTGATGTTGATGTCGATGCCGAGGTAGCTGATCATGATGTAGCCGTGGTCATTATAGCCGCGCCGAAGGCGCAATTTTTTTTTGCGCGGTTTGTGTCGTAGGGTTTTAGGTTTTTTTATGCGGCGGCGGCGGGTTTTGAGCGGCGGCGGCGGGTTTTTGGGCGGCGGCGGCGACGGGTTTTTGGTTGTAGGTAGGTAGATAGCACAATGACTATGTGAAAAAAATATTAATTCCTAAAATATTGTGTTGTATTGATCTACCATTTTGAGGGTTTATATAGAGTTACACGGGATAGATAGAGACTTGAAATACAAGTTGTAAAGTTCTAATCTATCTCTAACCATATGTGTATACTTACTCTAACAGGCTAGACTCTAGCTATTGCGGACAGTAGAATCGCCAGCCACCGCATCACCAATGATCGGCGTGCTTGGTCGTCATCTCAGCCCATCGATCGCCTTTAGCACATGCGCCGACTTATTATGACAAAGCTCCATTTTAGCTAGCGGAGCAACAATGGAGCTTTGCGCGAGCTGTAGGGCTCCGTTTCCAGCTTCCATGCGTCGGAACACGTCCCGATAGAGCGGCCGTTTTCGTTTCTCCTGGACATGTGCGCCGGATGCAGCCCATCTGGACTGGACGGCAACGGCACGTTCACGTTCACGTTGAGGACCGTCGTGGGCACGCGACCCTCGCCGAACACGCCGCGAACCCCCACCTCCCTCCTCCACGGATGCATGATGACCAGGTGCACCTCACCCGGCTCTACGCTACGCGCATCGGCTCCGAAGTTTTTCCTCACCGGGTATCTCGCCAGCGATCAGCGAGGCGATTAAACAAGTACTAAGTACGGATCATTGGTCAAGTTGGTGATTAGAGAAGATCTCGCAGTCCGGCAACTTCGCCTAATCAATCGGAGAGTGCCCGTATTTTATCGGCAAGACGACGGGGGAGGCGATCCTGTGCCCGCTGGAATTGATCCGGGGCACGCACCCCGTCCCGCAAGCTGGCACTGCCTGCTTTCTGGTCAGCTGGATTTTAGAACGTGGAAACAAGAAGAGTTAAATACAGTAACGGTCCCTATACTTGTTGGGCAGGCTCGATTTAGTCCTTGTACTTGGAATTTGCTTTATTTTGCCCGCATACTTGTGAATTGGGTTCAATTTAGTCCAATTCAATGTTTGCCGTCGAATTTGAGCTGACGTAGATGACAAGTGGACTGAAATCTTATAAGAACACCCTCCCACATTGGATAAAATTGCAAAAAACAACCACAAATGTTGCAAAACACTGGATTAGTCCCTGTACTTGTCTGGATGATTCGATTTAGTCCTGGTACTTGTCAATTGGACTCGATTTAGCCAAATGCATGTTTGCTGTCGAATTTGAGCTGATGCGGACGACACGCTTACGGGAAACTAGCTTGCCTGAAAATTTGCAGAAACTCTCTCATGTATCTAAAATATATATTTTTGCTACTAGATATTTGCATGTACCCACTCTCCATCTAATGAATAATCTAGCACTCCTCAATTCAGGACTGTTCTATTTAAGAGATAGGGAAAAGGAGGGAGTCGATGGAGAGGGAGACGACGGTGACGACGATCACTAGATCAGGACGTGTTACGTTTTTTTCTTATAGGGGAAATGACATCGAAGCGACACCTGCAGCCGCGGAAATATACGTTCTAGACGTGGGAGGGGGTCCTACAAGTTTTCAAGCATGCCAGCCGCTCTCCTGCAAGTGGAACCCGTGTCTACGTGTCTTTCGTGTCAGCTCAAATTCGACGACAAACATGTTTTTAAATTGAATCGAGTCCAATTGACAAGTACATGGATTAAATTATGCAAATTACGAGTACGAGGACTAAATCGAGCCAAACAGACGAGTATAGTGACTACTATTATATCTAGCTTTAATCGTGATAGTTTTTTACAATTTTCTCAGATGTGGGAGGGTATTCTTGTAAGATTCCATTCCACATGTCATACAAGTCAGCTCAAATTCGACAACAACCATCGAATAAACTAAATCAAACCCAATTCATAAGTACACGGGCAAAATTCAGTAAATTTCGAGTACGAGGACTAAATCGAGCCAACCCTACAAGTATAAGGACTGTTAGTGTATTTAACTCAAACAAGAATACTAACATGGGATTAGGAGGCTGTAGCCTTTTTAGTTTGGACAAATCAAAACATGTCTGCGGGAAAAAAAATGTGTTTTTTTTTACAAATGAAGGTGTAAGAATTTGTGTTGTTGCTTTTTAGTCCGACTTGAGTTTCCTCGTATTAATGCTCACCCAACTTGATGATCCAAATGTTCTCCATAGTACTAACAAAGGTTCCAAGAATTGAGACTCTGCAGATGATCCGATGGCTCTCTCGACAAGTACTACTCCAGAGGGTAGTGAAAATTTGATTTGCGAAAAGTTCAATGAGTTCTAGAGTACTAGTTTTATATGTTTTGAGTAGAAGATAGTTTACGTCCCGAGGAAATGGAACTTTTCTAAAGTCGCGCGAAATTGAAAAACTTAGCCGCCGGATCAGGGTTAGCAGGCACAGAATCGCTTTCCTTGTCGTCTTGCCGATATAATATGCAGACTTGCCAGCACTCGTACTACTGTACTTATCAAGGCTCCACTTGGCCGTCGTGCAACTTGTTTATCTCGCAAACGACCAAGTTGATTTTCTCTAATGACCAAGTTGCTCCATGATCCGTGCTTAGTTTATCTCGCTAATCGCTTGCATGATAGGAGATGTGCGAGCCTGTAGCCGACGCCTAGCTGGGGAAGGAGGAAATGTTTTGTAATACTTCTTATTCTACGAAATTACTTTGATAGGACGGTCTTTTAAGAAATTATTCTAAAATGTATTGCACGGGATAAATTGTAATGGGATGTTAATAACAGCGGGGAGCAGGTAGGGCATCGTTGCCAGCAGCTAGGCTCGGCCGCTGCCCTGAAACCCCAGACATCCGGGACCGAAGGAGCTGTTGATATGGACCATATATTTTGTTTTTATGATTGTACTGAAATCGGAAGGTCCTTTTTTTCGAAAAGGGGTGCTTACTTGCAATTTCCTTGGTTTCCAAGGTTCCCCTGTCAACTTTTCACGGTAGGTGGGGGCCGCCGTGCTGCTGGCATCCAGGTTCTCTGCACCCCCAGGTGCATGAACGAGGATAGCTGTTTTTTTCCTTTTTTTTTTTTGGTATAGTAGGAAAGAGAAATGGAAACCGTAGCTTTCCATTCAAAAAAAAAAAAAAGGAAACGAATCCTTCCCTCCGTGTGGTATTGTACTGCTGTTTATTCCGAGAAATGGATCGAGTTGCCTTGACTTAAAAAAGGCGTCTTTTGCTTTGTGATTTGCTTCGCCTGTTTTCAGTGGCCTTCTCCACGTTTTTTGGGTGGTCACCCTTAGTTTTAGTGGGCTCAAAAGCGCGCACTACTTTGTTGAAAATATTGTATATACACTGATATGTAATTATAAAAAGCAATCTTTTTGGTGGGTCTAACTAACTAAAACTTCTTTTTGAATCACAAAATATATATAAACATAACAGCAGAAAACTATGTTATTTTTTAAAAAAACTTTATTATATTTTTTGAGGTAAAACTTTATTATGTTGGTCGCCACCTCAGGATGCACATAATAATAATAAAAAGTAAAATGTCAAACCTGAGATTGCACATGTCATTACCATCGTGATCAACCAAAGGTCACATAATATTCCACCAAACCATGGCCAGCGATTTACATCAAAGGCTTTCTGTCATATGCACCATCTATCCATGCTAGGATGTGATATAGTCATGAGACATATTCACTACCATCGAGATGTCGCGTACCATGCGAGGATAGCTAGTGTCATGTGTCACGATATACTCATCAATCTTAGATGTTAACATACTGGTGTACATAAATAATGTGGCTTTTCAAAACCAATGGGTTATTATAGATTGTGGAACTTTAATAGTATATATAGTATTTTGGTAGAGTTTGGGGGGAGTTTGGAAAAAAAAGTGACATACCGACACATAGTTAATGCTGACGCACGTAAGGAGAGCGGTGACGTGTACATGCGTTGTTGTCGTGGAGTTGGTCAACGATCTATATCCCTATTACTAGGTTTGCGCTTTTTCTGTAGAAAGAAAAACATTTCTCTTTCTCTATATTAGTAGCTTCCGTCTTACGATTTTCTTCCCTAACCCGTCCCAACAATTTTCTTATCGCCAGCCCTTCTAGCAATAATCCAAACGTCTCTCCGTCTGCATCTTCCTAATAATTTCTGCACGTGGATCTTTTCTACCAGTGATTCAATTGGGACAAATCCTGCCACATCCACTTCTTTTCATCAATTAGTGGAATCACCAAAAGAGAAAGAAGTTCTTTGCCCATTTTTTGCAAGATCAAGATGATACATCTCAGAATTTAGAATCAATCCATGTTAGGTCAACATCGAGATAGATCATCTCAATTGGCCCTGTCTAGGTAGTAAAATAGGAGTTCCTAAGTTTTGAGATTACCATAGGATTGACTCCTAGTCAGGCCTCTAATTCTAAGGAGTTGATTCAACAAGTTTCCCTCGCTACCCTGCGACCACTTCATGTTGGATTTGGTTGACGAAAACTTTGTACTAATCATGTTGACCCCATCCTCACATCCGAGAAGAACAACAACATCCACGAGAACAACCTTCGAGAGAGCGAGAGTTGGTACCATGATTACCATGTTGGGACGCCTTCTTGGCTTCCATTCTATGGTCGTCATTCAGGTACCATAGCAAGAGTGAAACCTCGCCACTCACGTCACCCACAAGGCTAATGATTGATGGCACCCTCGCCATCGACAACCACTGTGGTGGGTGATACGTCGGAAACGTATCTATAATTTTTTATGTTTCATGCTTGTTTAGTATCTACTTTGCTTTTCTTTATCTACACTTTGAGGTGTTTTTATATGTTTTCTGGTACTAACCTATTAACAAGTTGTCACAGTGTCAGTTGCCTATTTTCTTCAGTTTTTGGTTCTAGAAAGGCAGAAAATCAATATTCTCGGAATTGCACGGGACAAAAGTCAAAGTCAATATTTTATCGTGGGGAACACGGAGCCAGAGTACGAGACGAAGGGGAGGCACCAGGGGGCCACACCCCCTGGCGGCGCTGGCTAGGGGCTAGCCACGCCTGGGGGGTACATCAGCCCTAGTGCCCCCCTACCTCGCCCCTTCGCCTATAAAGACCCCCGATGACTAAATCCTAAGCACCCGATCAATATTCCATGAAACCGTCTATATACACCGCCACCATTGTCCCTAGATCGGGGGGATTTGAAGCTCTTCCCGGCACCCTGCCGGAGGGGAGATCATCCCAGAGGCCTTCTTCTTCATCATGCCAGCCTCCGGTATGAAGCGTGAGTAGTTCCACCTTGGACTACGGGTCCATATAGTAGCTAGATGGTTGTATCTCCTCCTTTGTGATTTCATGTCTAGATCTTGTGAGCTCCATTCATGATCAAGATCTCATCTATTTGTAATCATGGATATTGTGTTTGCGGGGATCTGATGGATATTTAGATTACTATGTCAGATTGATTAATGGTTTTGTCTTATTGATTCTATCATGTCTGTGTTATTTGTGATCTTGCATGCTCTCCGTTGTTAGTAGCTATCTTGGCCAAGTAGTTTCTAGTGACTCCAAGAGGGGGTATTTATGCTCGATAGTGGGTTCATGCCTCTACTTAATCAAGGGAAGTGACAGAAATCTCTACGGTTGTAGATGTGTTGTTGCCACTAGGGAGAAAACAACGGTCTCTTGTTCATGGAACAACTGGACTGTTTACATTACACACTTTGCTTAAACCAGTTGTCTGTTGCTTGCAACTTAATACTGGAGGGGGTTCGGATGATAATCGAATCTCATAGGATCTTTATGTCTAGTATTGCGTTGTTATGCATTGCTCAGTCCTATCAATTGCTCTGCTGTACTTTGTTTACCCAGCATGACATGTTTGTTTATCTAAGGAGAACACCTCTAGTGAACTATTAACCCCGGTCCAATCTTTACCATTGATACATCTTCCACTGTTACTGTTTACTTACTGCAAACCATCATCACCTTCCACACCATACAGTTAATCCTTTGTTAGAGCAACCGGTGAGATTGACAACCTCACTGTTCGTTGAGGCAAAGTCTTGAGTTTGTGTTGTGCAGGTTTACATGTTGCTTGCAACACCTTTGAGACGTTTCATTCCTCCTACTGGTTCGATAACCTCGATTTCTTACTGAGGAAAGACTTCCTGCTGTGCTCTTCACACCTTGCTCTTGGGTTTTCCAACGAAGGGCTCCCACGTCAACACCAGGCGCCAATAGCGGGAGAACAAGAGTCGACTGACACCGATGTCCACCATGGGGCCTTTGAATTTGATTGCGGCATCCTCCAACATATGGCATTTTACAGATTTGTGAATTAATATTGTGCATAGCATGCATTTAGAAATTTAGGTCAATTTTAAAAAATTATAACCTATTTGAATATGGTTGTAGTGAGGTTATTTGCAACCAAAAGGTCACTGGGAATTGAGACCACATTCAAATTTCAAACATTAAATAATTTGAATGAGTTCAGAATATAATTTGATATAAGTCAAACTTGAATTCAAATTCAATCTCCACACTTATATATAAAACAAAGAGAATGGGATATAAATATTTCATTCAAATCTTAAAACACAACAATACAAAGATACAATTAGTAGCGAACAACTACAGAATGTGATCTTTATTCATATTTGAATATGAGTACATGATCTAGATTACAAAAGTAACAAAAATAAAAGGGAAACCTAATCTAGAAAACCTAGACTACATTGTCGATCTTCTCAAGCCTTGATATTCATACCTATGAACGCAAACAATAAAGAAAAACAATGGTTAGTGTTAAAATGTTGGTTCTGTCCTAAGGCAAAACCATTTTATTTAAGAATCCTTTTAGAAGAGTCTAGGAATAAATCCTAAACCCTGAGCCTGAGAAGCAAATGAACAAATCCAAGATCAATATAGAAATAATCAAATCAATGCTTCACTATGAACACTTCAACCCGACAATAGAGCTCAAAAACTTATAGAATGGATCACTAACAACACCCAGGATCTGTCACCAACTTTAGTTGAGAACAATTAGTAATATGGTAATCATCTACCAGCAATCTCAACTAGAGCATATAGGAAAACCAAACCAATAGGAATGCTAGCTATCACAATATAAGACATTCAACCAAAGGAAAACCCTAGGCTCAGGATTCTATCAAGAACATGTAGAAATCCAAAAAACTGAAACATCACTGATACGTCATAAACATATCTATAATTTTTGATGCTCCATGCTTGTTTAGTATCTACTTTGCTTTGCTTTGTCTTTAATTTGAGGTGTTTTTATATGATTTTCTGGTATAACCTATTAACAAGTTGCCACAGTGTCAGTTGCCTGTTTTTGGTTCCAGAAAAGACAGAAAATCAATATTCTCGGAATTGGACGGGACAAAAGCCAAAGTCAATATTTTACTGTGGGGAACACAGAGCCTGAATTACAAGACGAAAGGGAGACACCAGGGGGCCACACCCCTGGCCCGCGCCTGGGGTGTGCATCCACCCCGGTGCCACCTGTCTCGCCTCTTCGCCTATAAAGACCCCCCGATACCAAAACCCTAAGTACCCAATCAATCTTCCAGGAAATAGTCCGTAGCCGCCACCACCATCATCCCTAGATTAGGGGGATCAGAATCTCTTCCCGGCACCATGTCGGAGGGGAGAGATCATCCCGGAGGCCTTCTTCATCACCATGCTAGCATCCGGTATGAAGCGTGAGTAGTTCCACCTTGGACTATGGGTCCATGTAGTAGCTAGATTGTTGTTTCTCCTCCTTTGTGCTATCATGTTTAGATCTTGTGAGATCCGTTCATGATCAAGATCATCTATTTGTAATCATACATGTTGTGTTTGTGGGGATTGATACATCCAATTTGCATCACCATTCTATATCATAATTTGCCTCTATTCATTGATATATGTCTTATTATGAGGTGTTACTTATGTTTTTTCCTCTGTTTTTGCATGTTGGATGATTCTTGGAGGATGAACTGCCGGAGTCAGGATTCTGATGGAAGAAGAGGTGTTTTGATGCAATTTTGCGAAGATCAGAAAAATACCAGAAAAATATTGGAAAATTATATTTTTCCAAAAGACGAAGGAAGCGAGAAGGGGAGGCGTAGCTGGGACACAGGAGGCCCACACTCCCCTAGGCGAGGGTCCCCCCTGGGTCGTGCCTAGGGCAGGTGTGGCCCACCTGGCCGACCTCCGAGTCCGCCCTCTCGCCTATAACTTCCTCTCGGAACCCTAATACCAGGGGGCGACCACAGAAAGATTTCCATCGCCTCTGCGGGGCGGAAAACACCGAGAGAAAAAGAGCTCTCCGACAGACAAATTTCTGCCGAGGAAATTCCTTCACGAAGAGGGGAGATCATCGCCGTCAAAACCATCGTGATGGGGATATGCCTACTGGGGTATACCCAGCAGGACGTTTCCGACTGGCCCATGAGCTGGCGAGTGGGCCTGCAGAACGGCGAGTGGATTGAAGCCCAGCAAGGTACCGAGCGACTGGAAGCTGAAGGCCCAGGCGAGTAGATAGGCCCAGTCGGACTAGGTTAAACGACTACTGAAGCTGTAACCGAATCGGTTGAGATATGTAAACCCTAGGGGAGGTGAGCCTATATAAACCTCCCTATAGGGTGAGTAGAGGCACGTTCCCTCATACACCCCAGCGACTCGCCGCCTAGTCGCCGAGCTCGCCCATTGTAACACCTCCATAATACAATTTAGCAGGAGTAGGTCTTTACCCTCCGGGGGGCCGAACCTGGGTAAAACCCTATGTCTTTGCCCTCATCTCGCACCGCAGATGGCTGGCCACCCTTGCCCCTCGTTCTACTACTCGCTGCCGATTGCAGCATCTGCCGTGACCATTCCCACGACAGTGGCGCCCACCGTGGGGCCTGGCCGGTCTAGCCGGTGTTCTGCGGCGAGATCCAATCTGCCCATCAACGAGACGGTCGCCACCGGCCGCATGATAGCGATCGGCGAGATGCTCCAGATCTTGCCGAGCAGCTACGTCCCGGCGGCGCGACACGTCACGCACAGCGTGATCCTGCCTATCGGCACGATCAGCCTCTTCGTCAGCCTCACCGACGTCATCGTCTCGGAGGACTCGGCTCGCATCCGCGAGTCGCCGCCACGCGATCGGCTCTCCGAGAGCCAGATCTGCATGATCCACCGCCTCGCCTCCGAGTACAACTCGGCCCACAGCAACGTGGCCGGGAATTCAGCGGCCGCAGAGGATGCGGCCCTCACCGACGACGCCGACTCGGCGACCCCGGCGTCACTCGCCGGATCCATCACCGCGGCCTCGTCCGCGGGCTCCATCGCCCAGGTCTCCAACGCGGGAGACTTCGAGGACCCCTCCATCCCTCGGGATCTTCGAATTCGACTCCGGGTCGGAGAACTCCGCCGACCTCCGCGACGGAACCGGTCGCCACGCCGCGACCTACATGGCCACCGGCGCCGATCTGCCGGAGGATCCTTTCTCCACCCCAATCCCTCCTAACGCCACGGCAATGGAGGTCGAGGAACTCCGCCTGAAACTGGCGGAGGCGGTGCGCAAGGAGCAAGCCGAGCGCGAAAAATTTCGCCTCGAGCAGGTGACGGCGCAGGAGCTGTCACGCTACCACCAGCAGCGGATCAGGTCACGCCTGAATCCCACCATTCAAGGGTGTGCCCTGAACTTCGATGACGAAAACGACCCGGCCCGCGTGGCCGAACGCGCGATCTGCGAGAACGCGCCACCAGGAGGAAGCGCCCGGCCCCCGCCAGGATCAACGGCGAGGGGCGCCCCACCTCCACCCAACCACACCCCTCCCAGGGACCAGCCGCGGATAGTAGTCTCCTCACGGGAGCGAGACGCGAACGGCCTCCCACTGTTCTCCACCCCAATGGACAACCTCGTGGCAGGACGAGCAGCAGCCGACAGCATCACAGCCACAGGCGACGGCGCCCTATAGATCCAATACGTTAGGGCCCTGCTCGTGAAGGCCGTCGAGCAGCAAAAAGCGGGCGCCGACTCGGCAGGTCGAGTATACTCGCGTTCCTCGGGAAGCAGAGCGGACTCCAGCGGCCGCCCAGCGGCGGCAAACACCCTCAACTGCCCGCCGCCAGAGCCGCTACAGCTCCAACACCGACCCGCGAACGCGGCACTCTCCACCAACGACCCTAGGCCGGCAACCAACCTTGTCGCCGCCAACGGGCAACCCATCGACGCCCGCACCCACATCATCAACAACCAAAGCTGGCGCGCACGCCAGCCCGACGACTTGCGGCACACCCTAACTAATCGCCGCGACGGCGAGCCTATGGGGTCGCTCAGTCGACTAGGACCCAAGTGCTTCGGACCAATGATCCGAGGCGAGAAGTACCCGCCAAACTTCAAGGCGCCAAAGGAGATAGAAAAGTACGACTCCTCGTACGACCCCGCCGTCTGGCTCGACACATACCTCATGGCAATGGGGATCGCGGGTCACACTGACCTGCTCGCCGCCCGTTACCTCCCCCTGATGATGGAGGGGACGTGCAGGCAGTGGATCAACACTCTCCCCCAGGACAGTATCGACTCCTGGGAGGAAATGCGCGACGCCTTCGTCAGGCACTTCGAGTGCTCCTACACCCGCGCCACCACTATTGAGGACCTGGAACGGTGCGTCCAGGGACCCCGCGAGTCGACCCACAACTGGGTCCAACGGTGGCAAGAGCTTTGGTACAACGCGGTCGGCATCCACCCGGACACCGCGATCCATTGCTTCAAGACCTCGTGCCGCTACGAGCCCCTAGTCGCCAAGCTCAAGCGACACTCCCGCACACTCGACAACATCCCCGACCTCCTCGAGATCGCCAAACGGTACGCCGAGGAAGACCCAAACCAGGAAACTGACGACGAGTCAGGAGGTCAACGCCGCGCAGGCGGCAACGACGGCGGACGCCGAACCGACCTACGCTACAGCGGCACTCGCCTCACTGGCAAGCGCCGCAGTGACGGGCGAGTCGACTTCGTCGCCAACGCCGGGCACGCGCAGCGCGAGCCCAAGAGCTTTCGCCACGACGGAGGGCAACGCCGCGACGGCGGCAACTACAAGAACAAGCCAAGGTTCGACCCTGCGGCCCTCCTTAACCAACCATGTGCGTTCCAAAGCAGGGAAGGGAAGCCTGCAACGCACACCACCGCCGACTGCCACACCCTCAGGGAAATCGAGAAGGCACGGCAAGCGCGGGAGGACCCCGACAACGACCCGCCAAACGGCGGAAAATTTGGCAAAGTAGCCGGCTCGCTCCACACCTTCACAGACTTCAACACGAAGCGCGAGAAGAAGGTCATCGCCCGCGCCGTCGCCGTCAACGCGGTGGCCCAAATAGACGTCCCCCAGTTCCTGAACTGGTCGGAGCAGCCCATCACCTGGAGCCGCCAAGACCACTCGCCGCGCATCGAGTACCCAGGACGAGTCGCCTTGGTGGTCAAGCCCAAGGTCGGCGACTACTGGCTCCCCAAGACACCTCTACCTCGACACCTTCAGGCGGCTGCGGCTCCCGCAGTCGATGATCGAGACGACCCACACCACGTTCCACGGCATCGTCCCCGGTCGAAAGGCGTACCCGATCGGCAAGGTCACGCTGCCGGTCACCTTCGGCACACCGGCAAACTTCCGCACCGAGCGGATCGTCTTCGAGCTGGTGCCCTTCGACAACCCCTACCACTGCGTCCTGGGGCGCCAGGCGTTCGCTAAATTCATGGCAGCGCCCCACTACGCGTACAACGCGATGAAGCTCCCCGGGCCGTGCGGCGTCATCACCATCAACGGCGACCTCGACATGGCCGCCGAGTGCGAGGCCAAAGGAGCCGAGCTCGCCGACGCCGTCATCGCGGCGGAGACTAATCACGCCGATGAGCTCGCCAAGTACGCGAGTGGGGTCAACAATGATGACCCCACAATACTCAAGAAGCCCAACTCAGAGGGCGCAAACACCTCAACCTTTGAAGCCACGACGCACACTCGCACCGTCGAGCTGGTCCCAGGCGACTCCAGCCAGACGGTGACGATCGGGACAGGCATGAGCCCAGCATAGGAAGGCGCGCTCATCGAGTTCCTCCGTGAGAACAGGGACATCTTCGCATGGAAACCCTCCGACATGCCCGGTGTCCCTAGGGAGCTCGCTGAGCACAAGCTGAACGCCGACCCCAAAGTGCGACCTGTCAAGCAGTCACTACGGCCCTTCAATGAAGAACGCCGTCGAGCAATCGCCGAGGAAGGGCAGCGTCTACTCGCTGCCGGCTTCATCCGGCCAATCAAGTACTCCAAGTGGCTGGCAAACCCAGTCCTGGTCGAGAAGAAAAACGGGACCTGGAGAATGTGTATCGACTACACAAACCTGAACAGCGCCTGCCCAAAGGAGCAGTTCGTCCTCCCGCGGATCGACCAGATAATCGATTCAACCGCGGGTTCGGAGTCGCTATGTTTCCTCGACGCTTACTCTGGGTATAACCAGATCAAAATGGCTGTCGAAGACGAGGAGAAGACGGCGTTCATCACGCCATTCGGAGCCTTCTGCTACACCGCCATGACCTTCGGCCTCAAGAACGCCGGGGCGACCTACCAGCGGTGCATGCAAGAATGCCTCGCGAGCCAAATTGGCCGCAACATCCACGTCTACATCGACGACGTGGTCGTGAAGTCCGCTCGCCAAGGCGACCTACTCGCCGACCTGGCGGAAACTTTCGCCAACCTGCGAAGATACAAGATAAAGCTCAACCCAGGCAAGTGCACCTTCGGTGTACCCGCCGGACAACTACTGGGGTACGTCGTCTCCAAACGAGGGATCGAGGCGAACCCCACAAAGATCGACACGATCGCCCGGCTCGGCAAACCCGAGTGCCTGCGCGACGTCCAGAAACTGGCCGGGCGAGTAGCGGCTCTCAGTTGCTTCATGCCCCGCCTGGGCGAAAAGGCGATGCCCCTATACCGCCTGATGCGTAAGAACCCCACCTTCCAGTGGGACAAGGAGGCAGATGACGCGCTCCGCGACCTCAAAAAGTGCTACTCGCCGCACCACTACTCGCCGCCCCCGCTGACAAAGAACCCATGCTGGTTTACGTCGCGGCGTCCGAGCGCGTCGTCAGCGCCGTGATGGTCGTCGAGCGACCAGAGGAAGGAAAGGAGCGCCCGGTTCAGCGGCCGGTATACTACATCAGCGAGGTCCTCACCGAGTCGCGCCAGCGGTACCCACAATACCAAAAGCTAGTATACGTGGTCTTCAGGGCTCAGAGGCGCCTGCCGCACTACTTCCAGGAGCACCCGATCATGGTCGTCTCCTCAGCACCACTGCAAGACATCATCCGCAATCGCGAGGCGGCCGGGCGGGTCGCCAAGTGGGCCGTCGAGATCGGCGTCCACAACATCAAGTATGAGCCACGAAAGGCGATCAAGTCACAGGCACTGGCAGACTTCATCGCCGACTGGGAGGAGGTCCAGCAGCCAGAGAAGCTGCCATACCTCCACTACTGGAGCCTGCACTTCGACGGCTCCAAGAACACGGACGGTGCAGGCGCAGGGATAGTGTTGACTTCACCAAAGGGCGACAAGCTCCGCTACATCCTCTGCCTCGACTTCACGCCCTGCACCAACAACATGGCTGAATACGAGGCCCTACTCCACGACATGCGAGCCACCAAGGAAATGAAATTCAATCGCCTTCGCTGCTACGGAGACTCCGACCTTGTCGTGGGGCAAGTCGCCGGCACCTGCGACGCCGTCTCCCCTACCATGGCGGCGTACCGCCAAGCGATGGACAAGTTGGGCGGCCACTTCACCGGCTACTCTGTCGAGTGGATCGACAGGCGGAAAAACGAGGAGGCAGACGCCCTCTCTCGCATCGGGTCGGCTCGACTCGCACCACTCGCTGGCGTTTTCCTCGACATGATCTCCAAGCCATCAGTCTCTCCCCCGAGGGAGATCAACATCGGAGTCCCACTCCAACCAGAGGCAGCCTTGGTCGCACTCGTCACCGAGCCAGACGACTGGACCAAGCCCTACATAGCCTACCTGGAAGCCGGTACCCTGCCAGCAGACGAGACAGACGCTCGAATGATCGCTCGTCGATGCAAGTCTTACACCATCATCAACGGCGAGCTCCACAAGCGCAGCATCACCGGCGTGTTCCAACGCTGCGTCCAACCAGCCGAAGGACGCAAAATCCTCCACGACATTCATTCAGGTGACTGCGGCCACCACGCCGCCGCTCGCTCCCTGGTCGCCAAGGCTATGCGACGCGGCTTCTACTGGCCCACCGCACACGCCGACGCTATCGACATCGTCCAGCGATGCGCCGGGTGCCAGAAGTACGCCAATCAGACGCACGTACCGAGTTTGGCGCTCAAAACAATCCCCATCACCTGGCCATTCGCTGTATGGGGCATGGACATGGTAGGCCCCTTCAAGAAGGCCCCCTCTGGCTACACCCACCTACTAGTCGCCGTCGACAAATTCACGAAGTGGGTGGAGGCCAAGCCAGTCCGGAAATGCGACGGGAAGACCGCCACTAAGTTCTTACGCGAGCTCATATATCGCTACGGGTTCCCCAACAGCATCATCACGGACAACGGCACCAACTTCGCCAATGGAGCCATGGCCGAATTCTGCGAAGAGCACCATATCTGGCTCGACCTCGCGTCAGTCGCCCACCCGGAATCCAACGGCCAGGCGGAACGGGCCAACCAAAGCATCCTCCACGGCCTGAAGCCGCGACTCCAAGTACCACTCGAGCGCACCGCCGGGTGCTGGGTCGAGGAGTTGCCCTCCGTCATCTGGGGGATCCGCACCTCAGTCAACAGATCGACGGGATTCACTCCCTTCTTCATTGTCTACGGTGCCGAAGCAGTCATGCCCACAGACCTCGAACACGACTCGCCGCGAGTCGTCCACTATACGGAGGCTGCAAACGAGCTGGCCCGCCAAGATGGGGTCGACCAGCTCGACGAAGCACGCGACCTCGCTCGGTCACGCACCGCCATCTACCAGCAAGGACTCCGCCGCTACCACAGCCGGCGGGTGAAAGCTCGCACCTTCCAGGAAGGCGACCTGGTGTTACGCCTCATCCAGGACAAGAAGGGCATGCACAAGCTTTCCCCTCCGTGGGAAGGCCCATTCGCTATCGGGCGCGTACTCGGCAACGACGCCTACTACCTCATCGACGTCCGCGGGGACGGCGAACTCGACGTCAAGCGACCATGGAATGTAAACCTCCTCCGGAAGTTCTACTCCTAGAACCCCACACATGTACTCTCCAGTCGCTATGAAATAAAAGAAATGGTTACCGCAAATTGCGCCTACTCTCCATGACTTGTGCCACTCGCACTCGTAAAAACAGCGTTATGCTAAATGCAGAAGTCAACCTTTGGTACAGCGATCGGCACGGCTAAGTAGTGCGGTGTAAGAGCACTGAATCACTTCAGGTCTTGCATCGTCCACGAATAACGCCAACCCGGAGCCCCACTGGAGTCGCCTAGCTCGACTGGTTCTACGAGCCAAGACAACTGCCCTCGCTTCTCACAGCGACCTTGGTCCTCCGCATCCTCGGCATAGCGACTCGAACGGCTAAGTACCACGCTCGGGGACTGAAGACCAGTTCGTCGCGAGCGGTCAGGGAAAACGCCAAGTAAGAGAGCATGCCCAGGACTCGCCACGCGACTGACCCCACGGGCCAGGCAGGAGTGACGCGCTCACACCAACGCGCTAAGTCCTCAACCACCCTCGAGTCGCGCCTAGAACTACCAAGTACCACGCTCGGGGACTCGGCCACCCGACCTCGTTCGCGCACGGGAAAACGGTAAAGTATAGAGCGCTCAAGGGAGTCGCCTAGCGACTGGCTCTTCGAGCTCGGGCGAGTCGACTAAAACATCAAAACACATAACAACAACACATACATCATACACGAGATAAACCCCACAAAAGGGCGGACGCGCTCGGGGACTCGTTCAACACCAATCAAAAGCACACAAACAAATACCAAAATAGACACGACGTCTCATTCAATCGCATATTGCATTGTTTTATGTTACAAAATATGCCTGCATGGCAGAACTGCTGCTAACGCTTCAAGGCAAACTACCCTACTCTGCAGGCTTCGATGACGACTCGCCAGCATCCCGGCGATTACGGATGAACGCCGTGTACGGGTTTGATGGATACGTCGTCAGTTCACCCGCCATCGCCGCGCGAAAAGGCTGCTCGACCTTGAAGTCACGATGCGGCGGCTCGGGGTCGTTCGGCGCGACAACCGTCTCCTGGTACGGCAGGAGGTCGCCAATTGCCCAGACACGTTCCGAGTACGTGGCGGCACGTTCTTGCAACTTGAGGACCTCAGACAGCTCCACCGCGCCAGTCGACGATGGATACCCACTCGTCACATCGTCAACGTCGAAATCTTCGGGGAAGTGGGCGAGTCCAAGGCTCAGTGCTGTCGACGCTCCACGCCGAAACGCCGACCGCGTCATGAACTCAACGACCGCGGGCGCCTTCTCCAAATATTTCCACACCTCAACGAGGTCGCTGGGAATCACCTCCGTGGGCGATATTTCTTGGAGGTAGGCGCGGATGCACGTCGCCGACAGCGTCGCCGAGTCGACGAGCATGCTTACGCACTGCCTCGCGACGAGCGAGCTCGCTTCTTCTTCGCTATCAATGATGCGACCTGTGAGAATAAGACAATGATGAGTACGACGGACACCACAAAAATCACAACTATTAGAAAGGGAAGATGCACTCACCAAGCAACGGACGGGCGAGTCCCGTGATGAAGCACTGAAGCGACGTGTGGTCGTCCTGAAGCCCAGCAATAAGGACTTCCGACACCTTGCGATCCTCCTCTGCGGCCGCAATGGCGGCCTTAGCTCGCCCGTCCGCCGAGCTCGCTTCTTCTCTCGCCTCCCGCAGTTCGCGCTTGAGGTCGGCGATCCGTTGTTCAGCGGCACCCAGAGCAGATCGCGCCGCCACCAACTCACCGGCGGGGACAAGCCCCTGGCGAGCTTCCTCTGCCTTCACAGCAACAGCCTGAAGCCCTTTGTTCGCCTCCTGGACGATGGCCAGCTCCCTCTCCGCGCGCTGTTTAGCGGCCAATCGGTCCGCCGACTCAAGCTGCAGACCCTGCACACCGCCGAAAAAGTTAGACAAAATGAAATTCCTAAGTGCCCACCCGCTGAAATTCAGCGAGTGCGCACTCGGGGACTGGCGATCAAGAAATTCCTAAGTGCCCACTCGCTGAAATTCAGCGAGTGCGCACTCGGGGACTGGCGATCAAGAAATTCCTAAGTGCCCACTCGCTGAAATTCAGCGAGTGCGCACTCGGGGACTGGCGATCAAGAAATTTCTAAGTGCCCACCCGCTAAAGTTTAGCGCGTGCGCACTCGGGGACTGGATGCGAAAACAAAAAGACGAGAAATTATAAGAATCACGCCGGTGCAAAGCACCGACTTGATCCTCGGGGACTGGATGTACCTGGATGGCTGCGCCAAGCATGCCATGGAGTTGTATCGCGTCCACGGACGCGAGTAACGCTGGCGTGTGCCCGTGACGTTGGTCAACTTCAGCATCGGCGGTCCCAGGAGCGTGGCTCGAGGGCGCAGCCCCACTCGTCGTGGCCGCCTTGGTCACGAAGCGGGGGAAGGTAGCGATAGAGGCACCCGCTCCAAGGGAGGTAGCTTCCGCCGTTCCAGGCAAGGAAGCGCCCTCCTTCGTAGACGCGGCTGCCTCCACCGCGGGCCCGGCCGGCGCGACCGTCGTGTCGTCAGAAATCGTGACGACATCATCACCCTTGGCCTTCTTGTTGCCATCCGCCGAGGCGACGACCTCGTCCGCTTTCCTCTTGCGGGAAGGGTCCTCCTCGCTAATGACGGGTGGCACCTTAGCCACGGTCGGATGGCCCATCCTCTTCACCCCGGTCCTGCGCAATCAATCGAATCAACGAAAACAATCGAAATAGTTATGAAAAATAAGGAAAGGCGAGCGAACTAACATGGCGACTGGGATGAAACGCAGTCCCGTACGGAGGCCGGCCGGTTTTTCCAACTCAGGGCCCAGACGGCGAATGAGCCCCAACTCCAGGACGTCGCGTGCCCAAGACACGGACGGCTTCTTCGTCGTTGAGGCCGCAGCTGGTGCTTCTGGGACATGCTCGGCGGGAGCCTCCGTGCGGGGCGGAGCCACCGCAGTTGGAGCCTCCTTGCGAGGCGAAGCCGCCGCAGCTGGAGCCTCCTTGCGAGGCGAAGCCGCCGCAGCCGGAGCCTCCCCCAGCCCAGAGACTGGGGCGAATGGCGGAGGCATTGAAGCCAGCGGCACTTCCATGGTCGCCGCGTCCAGCGCGGCTGTCGCTGGTGGCGCGCCGTCAGCGGCTGGGCTGGGAGCATCGGAGCAGCTCGTCGAGTGCGGCGGTGAGGCCGTCCTCGACGGCTTTGTTTTCTTCTTCGGGGGGGGCCCTCGCCTCCCTTTCCTTCTTCTTCTTCTTTGACGGAGTGGCTTGACGACGCGAGGTGGTCTCTGGGAGCTCGTCGTCGTCATCATGACGCTCGAGGCTTCTGCTCGCCTCGATCTCGCGCTGTCGTTGCCCGCGGGTCTTTCGGACCAGCAGGGCGACCTCCTCTTCGGACTCGTCCTCGTCGTCCTCGTTGCCCCTCGCAGGTGGTGATTCGCCTATGTCCTGGGCGGATGGGCCCGGGCTCTCATCATCCGAAGGTGGGAGCCACCCTTCCACCACTTGGAATAGCTGCGACGAATACAACACGGAATTAGAATTACCGCGACTGCATATACTACCGACTGCGAGCAAGGTAAAGAAATTACCGTTGGAGCCGGACGCTTCGCGGTGTAGGGGGCGACCCCAGCCTGCGCATCCAGGTACACCGCCTGGGTAATCTTCTTCAACGCTGGGAGATAATCCTCCAGCTTCCACTCGTCGAGGCAGGCCTTCGTCGAGTCTCCCCGGCCCGTGTACTGGTACATGTAGTGGTCGCGTTGGGCGAGTGGAACGAGCCGTCGCCCAAGCCAGCAATTGTACAAGTTTATCGTCTGAAGGCCCTTCTTTTTCAGACCACGGATGGTCTGGAGCATCTCGTTAACGACCATCCGCTGGTCGTCGGGGAGCTTGCCGACTTGGAGATGGCGCGGCTCGGAACGATTGGCCGAGTAACGCGGGATCGCCACCTCGTCCTCCGGGGTCGCCTCGGCCACGTAGAACCACGACTTCTTCCAGTCGCTCGCTGCCTTCGCGGGTAGCATCAGATCAAAGAAAGAAGCTTTGGACTTGAGCTGGAACGTCAAGCCGCCCGCGGCTAGCATTGGGCCGCCTGCCTCCTCGCGGCTGATCCGTCCGTGGAACAGATCTTGCCACAAGGGAAAGTAGGGCCGGCAGCCCAAGTAGCATTCGCAGAACGCCACGAAGATGGCGAGCTGCTCGATGCTGTGGGGACCCAGATCTGAAGGCTGGATCCCGTAGTAGGCGCAAAAGCGCCGGAAGAACAAAGACGTGGGAAACCCTAGCCCCCGCTCGAGATGACTGGTGAAACAGACGAATTCCCTCTCTCGCGGGCTTGGGGTCGTTTCTCCGGCTGCGGGGATACGCCAACAGCCGGCTCACGGGTTCCCGGCCTCCTCGAAAGAGGCCAGCTGCGCCCTCGTGCACTTGGACCTACCCCACGGTTCGGTGGAAAGGGCCATGGCCGAGAGGTTGGTTGGAGATCGGAGGATTTCGGGTCGACTGGATCGCGGAGCGAAGGAAGGAAAATGCGTGCACTCGGAAGAAGTGGTGAGCAGTTGGCTCTACGATTGCCTGCCATTCCTCTTATATAGCGGGAGTTACCCGCCAAGTCAGGAGGCCGTTACCGCGCGATGATTACGCCGAAAGTTACCGTTGGATTACCCCAACGGCTAGTTTGACCGCGCCTGACGGTCCAACTCCATCCACTCGGCTCGCCAAGTCAATCGCTATGACCGCGTCTCACCGACTCGACTCGCCAAAGCCGCGACTTGGTTCACTGGATTTCCTCCTTTATACAGGAGCCCTCCGACGATTCGACTGGATGCCTACTCTAAAGCCGTATACTCCGACTGCCAGCAGCCACTTACGCCTAAATCGACGACAGCCTCGGGGACTACTGATGGGGATATGCCTACTGGGGTATACCCAGCAGGACGTTTCCGACTGGCCCGTGAGCTGGCGAGTGGGCCTGCAGAACGGCGAGTGGATTGAAGCCCAGCAAGGTACCGAGCGACTGGAAGCTGAAGGCCCAGGCGAGTAGATAGGCCCAGTCGGACTAGGTTAAACGACTACTGAAGTTGTAACCGAATCGGTTGAGATATGTAAACCCTAGGGGAGGTGAGACTATATAAACCTCCCTATAGGGTGAGTAGAGGCACGTTCCCTCATACACCCCAACGACTCGCCGCCTAGTTGCCGAGCTCGCCCATTGTAACACCTCCATAATACAATCTAGCAGGAGTAGGTCTTTACCCTCCGGGGGGCCGAACCTGGGTAAAACCCTGTGTCTTTGCCCTCATCTCGCACCGCAGATGGCTGGCCGCCCTTGCCCCTCGTTCTACTACTCGCTGCCGATTGCAGCATCTGCCGTGACCATTCCCACGACACATCGTCAAGCTAGACTTCATCTAGATCATCATCATCCACACAATCATGTTGAATACTTGCATAGTTCTTAGTGGAAACTTTCCCGGTGTTGATTAATATTGTAGTTGATGCTTGTGAGTGGAACCATTGGATTATTGTTTATGTTCAGATTGTTATCCATTACCATATCATCTTTGATCTTGATCCATATGATGTCTCATGAGTAGTTCGTTTAGTTCTTGAGGACATGGGAGAAGTCATGTTGTTAGTAGTGGATTTGCATTGAGATATTATTCAATGGTTTAGTATTTAAGTTGTGGTGCTATTCTTCTAGTGGTGTCATGTGAACGTCGACTACATGATACTTCACCATTTATGGGCCTAGGGGAATGCATTGTGTATTTGGCTACTAATTGTGGGGTTGCCGGAGTGACAGAAACCTGAACCCCTGTTAGGACACCTTTGCACAAGGGAGTGTAGGATCTCAGAGTTTAAGGTTGTGTTTAGGTTTATATCTTAATTACTTTCCTGTAGTTGCGGATGCTTGCAGAGGGTTTAATCACAAGTATGTATTAGTCCAAGTAAGGTCGGTACATTAGCACAGGTTCACCCACACAACACTTACAACAGCAAAGAAGGGTACTAAGCTATTTTAAGCGAAAGCACTTAACAGAATTCCCATGTGTCCTCGAGAATGTTTGGTCCTTATAAGTATTTCCACTGGCTTGTCCTTTGCTAAGAAAGGATTCGGCCACTTGTTACAATTGTTCGTTGTCTTTATTACTTACACTTTGTTTTGTTGCTCTATCATAAAACCCCTAAAAATCCGTTTGCTGAGTATTTACAGAGATTTCCTGCTCCATACCACTAGTCAACACCTTCTACTCCTCGTTGGGATCGACACTCCTATTTATCAAAAGTACTACGATACACCCCCTATACGTGTGGGTCATCAAGACTATTTTCTGGCGCCGTTGCCGGGGAGTGAAGCATTATTGAAGAGTGAAACTGATAAAGGAAATTTTTACAGTGAGTATTGCTTTTTATTTCTGTTTTGTTGCTTTATTTCCAATATGGATAACCCACGTGGTTTTCTGTTTGGGAAACTACTACCACTGTTAGGGTAGTAGATGAACCACCGCCTGTTGAGATAGATCCTTTTAAGATACCTACAGTATTGTTGATCGTTTTATGGATAATTATTATTTAGGGGATGGAACTGTCCATCCTGGTGATCATTTGCCTTTTATCCATGAATTATGCGGGTTGTTTAAGTGTGCAGGTATCACAATTGAACAGGTGAAAAAGAAGTTACTCTCTATATCCTTGAAAGGGAGAGCTGAAGAATGGTATAAGTTGCTGAAGAATGGGAAATCCATGGAATGGGAGGAAATTGCATCTCTCTTTTATTCTAAATTTTATCCTCCGAGTGAGATTCATAAGGATAGAAATCTGATATATAAATTTTGGCCTCGTGATGGAGAGAGTACAGCTCAAGCTTGGGGGAGATTGAAGTTACTAATGCTTAAATGTCCTATTCAGGAACTCCCTAACAATATTATTATCATTAACTTTTATGCTAGGCTTTATCTTCATGATAAAGATTTACTAGATGCTTCTTGTGCTGGATCATTCACACGTATGAAGGAAGAAGCTAAATGGGATCTCCTAGACCGTGTTCAAGAGAACACTAAAGCTTGAGAGAATGACAAAGGAAGAAAGTTAGGTATAAACTATGATTATGAATGCATTAAATCTTTTATGGGAACTGACGACTTCCATGATATTAGTAATAAGTTTGGTCTTGATTCCCAAAGTATTGCCAATTGTTTTAAGGCCTTTTCCTCCTACATAGAAATTCTCAATAAGAAGTGGAATAAGTACCATGCTCCTTATAAAGATGTTGTTAGAAATGTTCCTGTTAGAAGCACCAAAGTTTTTACTACTAATCATATTGTGCCTGAACCTTATGTTGAGAAAATACCTTTCCCAGCTAAGGTAAAGGAGTATTCTATGATGATTAGTGCGAATAACAAAGGTACTAAGAAAACTGTGGAACCTGATGAGCAAATGATTACTGAACCTGTGGTAGCTATTGTGAAAGACCCTGTCACTAGAAATATAGAGGATGATCACATTTTCTTCTGTGAAGACGCTTCTAACATTGTTTCTCATCCTAGTAAAGCTAGAAAATCTAGTGTTCATGTGCTTTCTGTTAAAATTGGTGATCATTGCTATTATGGTTTATGTGATATTGGTGTTAGTTCTAGTGCTATTCCTTATGAGCTTTACAGGGAAATTATGCATGAAATGGGTCCTTGTGAGCTTGAGGACATTGATGTGGTTATTCACCTTGCTAATACGAAAACCATTTGCCCCATTGGAATTGTAAGAGATGTGTAGGTTCTCAACGGTAAGGTTAAGTATCCTGCTAATTTTCTAGTGCTTAATTAAGCAGCTAGCAAAACTTGTCCTATTATTTTTTGGTAGACCTTTCTTGAACACTTGTGGAGCTATTATAGATTGTAGGAAGGAAAAAGTTTTAACTAAATTTGATGGAGATTCTTATGAGTTTAACTTTTCCAAATTTGTCAAAGCTCCTTGTGAAAATAGCTTGCCTAATGAAGATTTCAGGATGGAACAACTTGCTTCTATTGATCAAGTTTATAACCTTGGACCTCTTTTTTTATGACTGTAAGTATGCTCATTCTGCTGATAAAGTTGTTGCAAAATGACAGTTTTATTGTCAACTTTATTCATAGTTCTACTAAAAGTTATTATGAGAGAGGGAAACATGGTTTTATGCATCTCAATAATGTTAAGTTTCCCCGTTTTATGTTAAAAGCTTTGAAGTTGCATCTGTTTTGTCTTCCTATGCTAGTGGCTATTTGTTTCAACAATTCGTTTTATCATGATACCCACATGCATAGGAAGTGGGTTAGACTCAAATGTGTTGGTTATTTACTTCTTGATGCTCTCTTTCACTTCAAATATTTATCTCCTATGTGAGCATCTTTGAAAATTTCAAGCCCAACTTAAAGGCATTAAAGAAAAGTACTTCTTGAGAGATAACCCAATAGTTTTGTCGAGTCTTGGAAGTTATTACCTCAGTAATAACCTCTCCTTATCCTTTTTGTTTTGGTTTTTGTGTCAAGCTCAACTACTTTTGTGAAGTGGAGGAGTTGTGAAAAGTGGCTGTCCTAGGACAGATTTTTCGGATGCATTGTAAAAATTCGTGAAGGAGCTTAGTACTTCGGTAGGAGCTGTATTTTTCTGTGCTTGTTCTCCAAGTTGTTAACCAACTTTCATTAGTTTTGCACTTTTTGATTTGAGCAACAGAAGGTTTTCGAAAAAATCAATCTTTACCTGTTGGTCTGTTTTAATAGATTTTTGCCATCATTTGCATTTGCCTCTTATATTGATTCCCTTCAAGATTCTTTTGGGCTTTTGGAAAGGAGTTGCTACAGTAGCTTTTGCTTTGATGGATTTCAGTTGAAGTGTGAACCTAAAGGTTTTTTATTTTTGCTTACAATGTTGCCATTGAAGTTTGTGTATTGCCTTGTGAAGAAAGGAATTTCCATGAGAAGGAGAAAAGGAATCTGCAGAGTTCGTCTTTGAATATGTAAAAGTGGTGAAAACAGAAGGTTCGTGAAAACCCTATCTTTTTATATTTTTGACATTTTTATTACATACAGAAGGTTACAAAATAAAACAGAGACCCATCCCAGGCGCGAGCCCCAGCTAGCCGCGCATGGAGGGTGTGTGAGCCCCCCGAGCTCCGTCTCCGCCTCATTTTCATACCAGTACCTTCCTTATGCTTTGAAACTTCGTAATGTATAACCCCTCGGATCCCCGAGGTTCATGCATTGTGTTCTTGTTGTGTTTTTGTTTCGATCTGTTTCTGTCAGGAAATCTTCTCAAGTTTAGAGCACCATGGTCTCCACCAATGATAAAGGCAAGAAGCCTAAGGAAGATGATCCTCAAAACTCCAAGGAGGAGGAGATCTTGGTTGGGGATGAAGAATACATGGAGGAGGACGAGCATCCATATACCCGCGCTATCGCCGCAAGCATTGGAGTAGTGGCAAACCCTACCAAGTTTAGGAGGACCGCACAGATGTCTACGGGAGGGAAACCTCCACGTCTTATCTTCGTTCCACGGACATCTCCTCGACGGAAGGAACATTCTAAGGAGGAAGAGTGGGGAAAGAATAACAAGGACTAGGATTCTCGGTCCGATATGATCATGAACCACATCGAGCAAAATTCGGAGTTGACTCGTACTCTGACCTTTGAGATTGAGGATTTGATGAAACTGATTGAAGAGCTTATCAAGAGAACACCACCACCACCGAAGGAGTAATTCGTCATCAGGTTTGGCATCCCCTTGGCTTGTTCCAATCTTGGGGGAGTGCCGCGGTATCACATCATTATCTTTTACCTTTTACCTTTTTAGAGGATTCATATCTTTGGTAGAGAAGTTATCTTATAGGTTGGTTTGCATGTGGAAGTATCTCTCCTTTTAGTTGATTATCTATGTATCCCTTGGTGTGAGTGCCTTTATGGAATATTAATGAGAAGTCTCATCTTTTACTGTTTGCACTTCTTATTTTAGTTTACAATCTCTATTATATGATTGATCTTGTTGATCAGCATTGGCATCACTTTCGGAGCATCAAGTAAATCTAAATTGGTTTTGGCAAACCGAGCTCTGGTCAGTAGCAACACTTTTTGAGGTTTGAAAGGAAAAGAGAAAAGCTTACAGGTATTTTTTATCCTTTATTTTCTTTCTTGATTAGCTCATAAGCTTAGTATTCTTTATTTAATATCTTTTGTGTCTTCAAGGAAGATTGCATGTTTGGCTTTATCACTTGTATGTTTGCTTGTTTCCTACAACTCTTTTGTTTGCTACCCAGCCTTGCTAGCCAAAAAGCATACTTCTCATGTTTCCAATCCCTTTGAACCAAAACCTGTGCCATTTGTGTCCACCATATCTACCTATTAGCATCAATTCTATTCCAAGAAAATTCTCAAGGTTCATCTATCTTTCGAATTACAAAGTATTTTGTTATGTGAAACCTAGTTAGTAAAGCTCTCACGAACTTGATGGCACACCTTATTTTCTTGCCCCTAATAGACTTGAACCATTGTGTCATCGAAGTTGTATATGCTTGCATCTGTACGTTGGAATTAGCAGAACCTTGCTGTCACGGGGAACACTTTCAACATTGCACCTGTACAATGTACACAGTTGATATCATGCTCTTTTGTTTGCGGATGTCGTCGGTGTGAAATAAAAAGGGAACTTATAAGTCCATGGAGTGATGTATGTGTGTTAGAGAAACGCCTGGGCCTAAGCCTAAGCCATGCCTAATCATAGTGGAAACTTGCAGCATCACCATAGTGAGCACTCTGTGAAGCATCCTCAATAAAAATCTATGCAAATAGTAAATAAAAAGATCACTGAGATGCTCACTGTCTTCTTGCCTTGTCATTTTGATTATGGGATAGCTCCTATATCATGTTCAAGGGGTACCCTGTTGGCGGTTCTTTATGATACACATATACTTACAATGACAAGAACTTACCGGTGACTAAAGTTGAGTAGCATGAGGAGCGGCCCTCGTACTTAAGGGACATGAGATTTCCAACTTATATTTAGTCAAGCATATACTCCATCCACTTTAACCTTAATCATCTCAAGATGCCTATGATAGGGGCAATGAGGGCTCAAAGATAGTAAGTACCATAATCTTTTGGAAGCTCTTTATGACTTGAAATCCCTGCTTCCCCCTATGAAGGGACCTTTATCCTATTCTAAGTTGATTCAGTAAACCTACTTCCTCTCTATCTCCAGCAAGCATTTGAGTTGTTGTGTTTCAAGCATTCATATGATGAGTCAATCATGTTCTTTATCTACCTTGTTTGCACAAAACTTTTATCTATTGAGTATTACTTTGAAAGCCTTCATTGTGAAAAACCTTTTTGAGCAAAGAGTTCTCCTGTTTTCAAGACTTCTACAAAAAGTTCTTTGTGAAACTGTTTGCCAGTTGTTCTCTGACCAAGAACAAAGTTTGCCAATTCCAATTATGATTTATCTTTACGCATCTCTATTGTGATTCCTGTACTTGTTGCAAGATAAGTTATATAATGGTGAGTTGCTTTCTTCTATGAGTTGTGTAATGGTAAGTGTGATGCTTCTTGTCCGTATTATTTTATCGGCACTTCACTCCATAAACCTGGCGACATGTTTACAGAGCTTAGTTTTCGCTTGGGGACAAGCAAAGGTCTAAGCTTGGGGGGATATGATACGTCCAATTTGCATCACCATTCTATATCATTATTTGCCTCTATTCATTTATATATGTCTTATTATGAGGTGTTAGTTATGTATTTTCCTCTGTTTTTGCATGTTGGATGATTCTTGAAGGATGAACTGCCGGAGTCAGGATTCTGATGGAAGCAGAGGTGTTTTGATGCAATTTCGCGAAGATCAGAAAAATACCAGAAAAAATATTGGAAAATTATATTTTCCCAAAAGATGAAGGAAGCCAGAAGGGGAGGCGTAGCTGGGCCACAGGGGGCCCACACCACCCTAGGCGCGGGTCCCCCTGGGTCGTGCCTAGGAAAGAAAACTGGAAAAGATTGAGGAACAGAGCAATCAAATATTGCAAGGTACAATGGGAACATCACCCTGAGAGAGAAGCCACATGGGAAAAGGAAGAGCATTTAAGAAAAGCTTATCCATAACTATTCAGTTACCTCTCCACAAACTTCGGGATGAAGTTTAATTTAAGGGGGGAAGTCTGTAACATCCCAGCATATAGGACCTAACGAAGCGTAGAATTAGGAATATGAATTGTTGCATGCATCTGTTTGTGAAAATGTGGGTAAAATTTTCGCCAAATAAAAACTTAAGTGATCAATGTTTCTTTCTTACTTTGAGATTAGGTTTAGTCTTAAAGGAGGATTGCTATAAACTTTGATATGATCTTAAAGGAATTGTGTGTGTTTTGAAATGAGTTTGGATTTGTAAAACTTAAGTCTTTTATAATTTAAATGATTTTGATATAAGATTTGAATCTTAAATTAATTAAGAAAAAAGTATTATAACTTAAATCTTATATAAAAACAATATTGTATATGAAATTCATTTTATATACATAAACAAGTTACAAAGAATGAACCTACTGAAGTTATTCAAAACTTCACAATTTACAAAAAGAATAAATAAAAAGAATATTCTTTATTAATAAATATATAATCTTTATTACAAATGAACCAAATAAAGATTACAAGAATTATAAAAGAAAAATTACAAAAGATTAAGAAAATTACATTTATATATCTACTAACTATCCTATATCTAAAACTACACTAAATCTTCATCTTTATCTTTGTACCTGCAAAACAAAGAATAAATAAGAAAACAAAACAGGATTAGTGTTAGTATATTTCTCTCAGATATGTCAGTGAGGTGCACTTGACAAACTCATCATTGAGAAATTTTAAAAAGGGGCAAGTTTCACCAATATGAAAGATTTCATCTTTCATAAATTCAAGCCAGAATGCAAATGACAACCAAAAGGGACCAATTCACCAGCCAAGGTAAAAGTAGATTGGTAATAGTAAGTTCAAACTTTCTAAACATATCCATATGTGCATAGCAGGCACACAGGCTGCACACACACAAACATGCAGATGGTGTGCTGTCGACCACACAAACACAGCCAGCATCACAAAACCACAGCACAGCCATGGAGGAGCACCTCAGTGCATCACTCCACTACACCACACACTAGCACAGCCAGGGTGAACAGCAACCAAACCAAGAATAGCAGCCAAAACCAACCACCCAGATCAACCCAAACATCACCAGGATGGTGACATAAGGAGGGGGATGGATCTGGTGTACAGCAAGGCCAAGCCCAGGAGCTAGGAGGAGCAGGCAAGCTCAGGAGCCCAGCAAAAGCAGATCAAGAACCAGATCAAGATCAAGATCAAGATCAAGATCATCATTAATCTACTACATCCACATCAGAATCTGTGGTGAGCCTCACAAAACCATCACATGATTTCATCATATTTTCTACATAAAAGCATGTGTTGTTTTATGAGATAATCTCTCAATAAATCACCCAAGAGGAGTGTATCTATCCTAGAGATTCTAAGCATAAGGATAATAAATCCAGCTCCACCACAAACACTAAACCCTCAGACCAGCATCACTGGGTTCTGTATTATTTTTGCAACTTAGATCATTTTCATTTGATCTTAACAGATCAGGGCACATCTCTCAGAGAGAGTAGCACCTCTAATCCTATAAGTTTCAAACAAACTATTGCCCAACTAACTAGGAATTAAATCCTAGAGCCTCAGACCAACATCATAGGCAGGCAAGATCAGAAAGCTTCCATATCATCTTATCAGTTTTAATCACAAGCATTATCAAGCTAAGCCCAGAAATAAAAACCCAATCACTTGTGTGCCAGATCATATTGGTATCACAAGGACAGGTTGTATATGAACTAAAGCAAATCTTTATTTAGGATACACATATAAAAGGGACAACCGATAAATATCATTTTCCTAAAGCCAAGTGCCAGGAATCAACCTTAAAATGAATATATACATCAACAGAAAATCATTACATGTAATGATTTGATTTAGAGTGTATAATCTCAAACAAGCCCACATTATAATTGCAGTAAGCAACTACTGAGAGAAATCTACTATCAATACAAGTATTCTGACAGTAGAGAAACTTCTCAGACCAACAACATAATCCAATCAAGGATTTCATTGAAACACTAGCATGGATCATGGTGGATTACCACTAGAATTAGTCTGACAGGCAACTAGTATCATCAAAGCCACTACCAATTATTAACCACAGCAGACAATCACTTCCCATAATCAGATATGATCAACACTAGGTCTAACACATCATATATATGATCAACAGGGGGTGATGAACCCTAATCAGAGTAAGAACTCTAAGCCAGATATGAACCCAATCAGCACATAGTCACTAGGCATGTGAAGCCACTAGATACACAAAGAGAATCATGGCAGTAGCATGGACAGGCACCACAAAAACAACTTACCCAAGGTCCTCGCTGAAGAATCGAAGAGTGTCAACACCCGGATTTTTCAATCCTAGATGCCTGTTATGCCATACATCGCAATCCCAGGATTTCCATTTTTGCGAGACATAACAGAATTGGATACCATAGTACATCATCCATTACAAACGATACATAAGTTCTTACACAAATAGGGATCTCATGATCCAGTTCTTAATACAACTTCAAGCAGCGGAATACGTAATAATAACGGTAGCGTAGGCGAAGCTCCATCTTCGGGGTCACAGGCAATGCTGACGATGGGAGATGATCCTAGTTGTCGTAACCTTCCTGGGGTCCATCTTCCGGGTACTCATCTTCATAGTCTGGCCATGGGAATAGCCAGGGACAAAGCCATGAGTACTCTTTAAGTACTCGCAAACTAATACTAACAGGTAAAGGTTTTTTTTTGGATAATAGGACACTAGGCTCTAGGGTTGTTTTGGAAAAGCCAGATTTATCTCTACTAGGTTCCAAAGCTAGTCACAATTTTATAACTCCTAAGTGGGAACTTGTATTTCATATCACAACTCTGTTGTGGTCAAGTCAAAGTCTCAATTCATTTCACAAGTCATTTTGAAAAGTCTGACGGGGGAACAGTATGGCCACTCCAACTGTCCATAACCGCGGACGCGGCTATTCGAATAGTTTGACACTCTACAGAGATTGTACACTTTCACCACAATATTCGATACATCCGTCAGGAACAAATCCTGAATTCACCATACTCAGTATGCGGATAATCAATCCTAACCTTTCAATTACACGCCCTAGTATAAGCACCTCTCCTGTGAGTTTGGCCTCCCAACCATGACCAATTGTCATCTTGGGTACTGCACATGTGGACAATCTTCACAAGGTAGCCTCAGCTCAGACCTTGGCCATGAGGGAACTAATACTAAGGGATATAAGTTTCCAGTCAAGCCCTACCCAATATTCGGGTATTGTGGTTGTACATAAAATTGGAATGGTATCGCATCTAGACAACCATCCGTTTTATAAAGGGGTAGGCTCATGCCTCAACATTTTTATCACCAAAATCATCAAGTATTCGGAAACACATGTCCAAAACATTTCAATAGAATGATCCATCATTCCAAGGTTTTCATAACCATTTTTCCACCAAGTATTCCCATCTAAAGTTGATCAAGTTTTATGCTTAGCACTAGCATCTACAAGTGGGGGTAAGTACTGATGAGGGGTGGTAAACTAGTGGAGTTTTAACTAAGTACAACCTTATATCTTAGGATGATATCAAGGTTTCTAACTTAGGCCAAATTTTATGCTCTTTATACAACCTTCAGAATCTTTCTAGTATCTACAAGTCACTTAAGTCAACTCTAATTTAAAGATTTGATAAAGAAATAAAGTAAGAAGCTTGCAAATAAAACTAGGATTTGTTTATCAAGTGGGTATGATCACATATGCTTAAGGCATATAGTAGGCATAGTAACAAGTAGGGGTTTGTTGCATCAGTAGGGTATCTTGCAAGTGTTAGCTTGCATCAATGTCAATATAAGCTTGCATAGGTATAGCATCAGCTTGCCTTGTGCAGAGCAGTGGTTGAAGTTCTCCTCGGCTTCTTCTTCGTAGTATCCTCCTTCCTCCTCGTATCCTTGGTCGGTACTAGCGTCTATGAATAAATACGAGGTACACAATCACCAAACAATACTTAACTACTTGCAATCATCACACACAAGGGTCCTATAGATGATCTAGCATCATCTCTAACATTACAAGGTTAAGGCTTGATTTAATTCCTTTTATTTTTAGAAAAGTAATTTCTACTCATTGAAAAACTACTTAAGATTTAATATTCTCCAAACCAAACATGGGATCATGTTGACACATGTCATCACCACATATGTAGTCCATGGGAATGTGATTTAAAGTGGTGTCACAATTTAATAAGGTTTTACCCTTTTATTTTAATTAATTAAAGTGGCTAGTAATGCCTATGGGGCATTCTTTTATTACTTGAACATTATTTATGCAAGTAAACCTATATATTTTAATATATTCTGAAAGGTATGGTTAAATGTGGTTTTTGAGAGTTGGAATCAACTCAAAATCTATTATGGTTTAAATTTGAAAAATGTTTGAATGCAGAAAAGCTTCTGCCTTGTTATTATTACCATGGGTGATCTATAGATCCAAATGACTTGAATCCAACGGGCTTGGATTCAGCATTCACAGACCTTTCCAACAAAATTTGTTTCATTCAATTTGGTGCACTGAATCGATCTGGGTTGATTTTTGAAGTTGGGTACAGAAGTGTTTTTGAATTGAAATGGAAAAAGTTTAATTTGAATAACTGGGCTGTGCGGGAAAAGTTAACGGGCCGGCCTGCTAAGCGCAATGCTCCCGCGGGCTGTTTAAGTGGGTGTCCCCACTCGTCAGTGACACGGGGCTGGGCGAAGCGGTATGGGGCAACGTGGGTCATTCGATCTAGTTCTAATCCAACGGATGGGAGTCATCGTCGACGCGAGACAACGCCGGCGAGAACGAAACCTAGCGCGGCCAATGAGGCGTGTTGGGGCCTCACCGGGGTACGGGCGAGGGTCGGTGAGGTGGGCGAACGACGAAGTCGACGACGGCGAACTCAGGGGTGGTCGCGGCAGCTCCTGGGGTGGACGAAATCGATGGCTCCCTTCTTCTCCAGAGGCGGCGGGCTCCGGTGAAATTCCGATGGGGTGGTGCTCGCCTTGCTGTGAGAACGGTGTGGCACGATCAGTGAGGAGAGGGGAGTGAGATGGTGTGAAGAAATCGAGCGGGGGTGGCCTCTATTTATAGTCGAGCGAGGGGACCGTCGGGGCGCACGGTGAGCTCGTCGGGGGCGATGTTATAGGCGGCTAATGGCATGGGCAAGGGTAGGGGACGGTGCGGTGTCTCCTGGCGATGCTCAACGACATGGTTTTGAGGCATGGGGCGGTGCGGCTTGGTCTGGAACATGCGACACTCTGCGCGACAGAGGCGGCGTCTTCGACGGCGGGCGGTGGCTGTGCAACACGGGGCGGCAAACGAGGATGTCTGGTGGTCTCCTGGGTCGGTGGCAATCGTGTGTGCACGCGGTGAGGGCGGCGCGCGGTCTGTGGGCGCTGGTCGAGGGTGGTGCTCTGGCGCACGCTCGACATGGTCTCTGGCGGTCTGGGCGCGGTTCGTGCGCATGGTCCAGGGCTTGGCAACGCTCGCGGCTGGGACAGTGAGTGGCGGTGGACGGTGGGCTGCCTCCCAGACATGCTGGCTAGGCTTGCTGCTGCTCCTAGCTTGCTGTCGACTATGGGGTGGCAAGGGTGTGCTCGGCTGTTCACCATTGATGGCAATGGCAAGCTCACAGTGGTGCTAGTGCTTGGCTAATCTTCCTAGATGATCTACTGAGCTGGTTGTGAGCTAACTAGGGAACAAGTTAGGCCAATTTTACTGCACACTATAGTGTTTGATGTTTGTTTGATTTGTGTCTGCAACCTGTTTGATGAAATGGCCGCATGAAATCAAGTTTTGAATTTTGAAAAGATTTTTGGTGGGTTTTCTAGATTGGTGCTGGTGAGTCTGCAGATGCTTGGGTTTTGAAAGTTGAGCTTGTTTGAGTGGTTTTTGAAAAAGTGGGATCTTCCCATATGATAAAGATTCAATTTTGAATTGTCATTTAAACTATGCATTTGAAAGTTTCTGGATGATCACAAAGTGGGCCTTGATACTTTGTTATGAGTACATTCAAGGGGTGCAAAGATCCAGAAAAGTTTCTGTTAGGTTCTGAAAGTTTGAGACAGCCAAATTAGGCATGGGAGTTAAATTGGTCAAAGTGACCATTCATTTAATATATGTGTTTTGATTTACTTGTCTTTAGTAAAAGTGTGGGAAATGTTTTAGATGATGTTTATTTCACCTAAGAAACATTTTACAAGCAATGAAACAAACAAACAAGGTGGTTTTAAAAGAATTCAAAATCAATGCATACACATATGCATGCATTCATAATTTTATTTAGAAAAGTTTTTGTTAACCCTAATTTTGATGATTAGAGTTTTATGATCCAAGCTTAGTATTTTTGGGATGTTACAAACCTTCCCCCCTTAAAAAAAATCTCGTCCCGAGATTTGAAAAAGGACGAAAAGATTACCTAGGATTTGAAGAGATCGGGAAAATTCGTCCTGATGTGATCTTCGCGCTCCTAGGTAGCTTCCTCTTCTGTGTGGTTGCTCCACTGAATCTTGAGAAACTTGATGCTTCGGGTTCAGGTAGTTCGAAAAGCTTCTTCCAAAATGTGGATGGGTACTTCGGGATAGGTCAGGTAATCGTTTATCTCTATGGTCCGATGATCGATATTCTTGAATACTTCGGTCTTCTCGGGGACTTCGAGACACTTGCGAAGTAGAGAGACATGGAACACATTGTGCACGGCTGACATCTCTTCAGGTAGCTCCAATTGGTATGATACTTCTCCTCGACGGTTCAGAATCTTGAAAGGTCCGATATATCTGGGGGCTAACTTTCCTTTGAGTTGGAAACGCTGCATTCCCTTCAATGGAGACACTTTCAGATAAACAAAATCTCCTATATTAAAGGCGAGGTCTCTACGTCTCTTATCGGCGTAACTCTTCTGTCAGGACTGGCGGTCTTGAGGTGCTCACGAATCTTGTGAACCTTCTCTTCTGCTTCTCGTAGGATGTCGGGTCCGAAAATCTGACTCTCTCCTACTTCCGACCAGTTCAAAGGGGTGCGACAATTTCTTCCGTACATGAATTCAAATGGGGCCATTTGCAGGCTGGCTTGATAACTATTGTTGTAAGAAAATTCTGCGAACGGCAGACAGTCTTCCCACTTGGATCCATATTCTAATACGCATGCCCTCAGCATATCTTCGAGTATTTGTTTTACTCGCTCCATTTGTCCATCGGTCCGAGGGTGATACGCGGTACTGAAATCTAGGCGGGTTCCTAAACCTTCTTGAACTTTCTTCCAGAATCTCGAGGTAAACTGAGTTCCTCGATCCGATTCTATGTTCTTAGGGACTTCGTGCAAACTAACGATTCTAGCGATGTACAACTCTGCTAGTTTATAACTCTGATAGGTGGTTTTGACGGGCAAGAAATGGGCGACTTTGGACAATCTGTCCACTATGACCCAGATAGAGTCATTTCCCCTACTAGAAGTAGGAAGTCCAGTGATAAAGTCCATTCCTACAGAATCCCATTTCCATTCCGGAATCTGCAAAGGTTGCAAAAATCCAGCGGGTCTTTGATGTCCTACCTTGACTCGCTGACATATATCACACTTGGCGATATAGCTTCCTATTTCTCTCTTCATCTTATGCCACCAAAATTGCTCTTTCAAATCTTGATACATCTTAGTTCCTCCGGGATGGATAGAATAAAGAGTATCATGAGCCTCCTTCAAAATAACTTCTTTCAACTCAGAATCTGCTGGTACACAAAGGCGTCCTTTGTACCACAACACTCCTTCTTCGTCTTCGGTGAATCCGGGTACTTTGCCTGTACCGATACAACTCTTGATTCCGTCAATACTAGAATTTCCCTTCTGCGCCTCTTTAATCTGACTGTCAAAGTGCTGGAGTTCTATGCTTGCCAAAAATCCTTCACTTACTAATTCCATTCGAAAATCTTCCATCTCCTTGTGCAAACTTGGTTGCTCCTTCAAAACCATGGAGTTCAAGCGGCACAGCAATCTGCTAAGGGCATCGGCTACCATGTTGGCTTTACCAGGGTGATAGTGAATGTCCAGATCATAATCCTTGATTAGCTCAATCCATATTATCTGCCTCATATTCAGCTCCTTCTGAGTGAATATATACTTTAGGCTCTTGTGATCCGAATAAATCTCACAACGGTTTCCCATCAGGTAATGTCTCCATGTCTTCAGGGCTAGAACTACGGCTGCGAGTTCGAGGTCATGGGTTGGGTAGTTTTGCTCATGTTGCTTCAATTGTCGAGATAGATAAGATATAACTTTGCCTTCTTGCATTAGCACACATCCGAGACCAATCTTGGATGCGTCATAATACACATCGAAGGGCTTCGTGATATCCGGCATGATCAAGATTGGGGCTGAAATCAATCTCCTTTTGAGTTCTTGAAAACTCGCTTCACACTTGTCTGTCCATTCAAACTTCTTGTCCTTCTTCAGCAATTGGGTCAAGGGTCAGGCGATACTCGAGAATCCTTCTACGAATTTGCGGTAATATCCCGCCAATCCGAGAAAAGCATGAACTTGGGTTTGAGTGGATGGGGCTTGCCAAAATTCTACATCTTTCACTTTGGCAGGGTCAACGGCAATTCCTTCGGCTGATACAATGTGACCGAGGAATCCTACCTCCTGTAACCACAATTCACATTTGCTAAACTTGGCATACAACCGATGCTCTCTAAGGGTTCCAAGAATGGTCCTTAGGTGTAGCTCATGTTCTTCTTCTGATTTGGAATAAATCAGAATGTCATCGATGAAAACAACGACAAACTTATCCAGGAAGTCCATAAAAATCTTATTCACGAGGTTCATGAAATAAGCGGGGGCATTGGTTAATCCGAAAGACATGACTGTATACTCATACAGTCCATATCTGGTGGTAAAGGAAGTCTTTGGAATATCCTCTGCACTAATTTTGAGTTGATGATAGCCAGTTCTAAGATCAATCTTAGAAAAAACTTTGGCACCGGTCAACTGATCAAACAAATCTTCTATCTTGGGCAAGGGGTACTTGTTCTTGATGGTGACATCATTCAACTTCCGATAATCCGTACACAAACGGTTACCTCCATCCTTCTTGTCCACAAACAAGACAGGTGATCTCCATGGGGACGCACTTGGTTGAATCAATCCAATTTCCAGCATGGAATCCAGTTCCTTCTTCAGTTCTTCTAGTTCCGACGGGTTCATACTATAGAGTCTCTGGACTATGGGTCCGGTTCCGGGGATTAGTTCAATGATAAACTCGATATCCCGATCTGGGGGCATACCGGGCAAAACATCTGGAAATACATCGGGGTATTCACAGACTATCCGGACTTGGTCAATGGTAGGTTGGGCTATACTCTTATTGCATTTAAATTGACGAGGTAAGGTTTCAGATATATGCTCGACTGATATTCCGGCTGTACTGGTCATGGTGATGGCTTTCTTGGCACAGTCAATCAATCCTTTATGTTTGTACATCCAATCCATTCCTAGTACTACTTCCAATCCTTTAGTTCCGAGAACTATCAGATTTGCATAAAAATCTATGCCATGGATTCGGATAGGACGGCTTTGCAAATTTGCTTAGCCTTGGTGGTTGATCCGGGAATTTGAACAATCATAACATGCTTCAGTTTGGTTGGTTGAATTTTACTAGTGCATGCAAATTCTTCGGTGACAAATGAATGCGATGCACCAGAATCAAACAACACTCTTGCAAGTACTGAATTAACAGAAAACATACCCAGCATGACGTCTGGCGCTTCCTGAGCTTCTTCAGCATGCATGAGAAAAAGACGGCCATTGCGGTTGAGTGAATTCCCTGGGGCAAATCTTCTTCCGGGATGAACACGACGCTGCTGTTGAGCTGGGGCATTGGCATTGGGGGTTGTAGCATTCTTCTTGTTGGGGCACTCGTTAGAATAGTGGCCTTTATTTCCACAGTCATAACAAGTCACTTGCGACTTGTCCTTTGCTGCTACAGGCACAACATTGCTTCCAGTCCTCGGGGCAGTGTTGGTGTTGGCGGTAGCATTGTTGTTGTTGAACTTGGGTGGGGCACGGTTGAAATTGCTAGAGTTGCCTGGGTTGTTGTGATTTCCTCCGGGTCTAGGGTTTCCACGGTTGGGATAGGTGGGACGGGTCATAGGGGGTCTGTTGGTTCTTGGGGAAAATCCTGGAGATGGGTTGGGGCGGTACTTTTGGGTCTGATGGGTTCCTGGCTGATGCATCATACGACGCTTGCGGTTCTCATTGGCTTGGTTGATCTTTCCTTCCATCTGGATGGCAGAGTCGACAAGGGCTTCAATATCCGCAAAGGGGATATTGACTAACACCGTCTGCATCTCGTCATGCAGACCATTCAGGAATCTTTCTTTCTTCTTGTCTTCGGTGTCTATCTCGTCCAGGGCATACCTAGCTAATAACCAAAATTTGTCACGGTATTCCACTACAGTCATCCTTCCTTGCTTCAGCTCTCTGAACTCGTCTCTCATTCTCTTGATCAAACCTGGTGGTACATGGGTTCTGCTGAGCTTGACCTTGAATTCCTCCCAGGTCATCATCTGGCCTCCGGTCATTGCGCGAACACTGTTCCACAATGCCCTGGCATCTCCGGCTAGATAATGGGTGGCGAACAGGACTTTCTCGTTGGCTTCCACTCCGGCGACTGCTAGGTTATTTTCCATGGTTTGCAACCAATCATCGGCATCTAGGGGCTCTTCTGACTTAGTGAAAACAGGTGGGTTGGTGTTCTAGAAATTCTTGAGCTTAGATCCATGGTTGTCCTGATTTCCGTGGCCTTGGTTGTTGTGGGCTAGCTGGGCTATCTGTTGCAGAGTGGCTAGGTTGTCTTGACGTTCCGCTCTTTCAGCTTCGCGGTCAGAAGTCAAAAGTTGCAGGATCTGCAACATCGGGTCCGGGGCTGAACCACTTCCTCCACGTGGCATCTGAAGATTTAGATAGATCATGAGAAAATAGGAAAATTTCTAGGGTTTCGGGGACTTTAAAAAGTTTTAAAGGTTTGACTCAGATTTTTCTAGCAACTTTCTTTTTCATTCATTCATTCATTCATAGCACACAGTACAACACACACCACAACAAAGAAAAACAGATGGTTTGAAGAACCATTATGGAAACTACGATACAGTGGGACCGAATACTACTCACTACGCTAGTGCTCAAGTGCTACTACTCCTCGGAGTCTGTGGCTTCATCATCTTCATCATCATCGATGAAGGCAAAATCATCCTCATCGGTGAAGAAGTCCATGGCCTGATCCTCCAGAAAATCATCGTCATCGCTGAGATAGGAGTAAGGGTCTCCACGAAGATCCTCTCCGACATTCTCCCTTTCCTCCAACTGCATGTCTCTCTCGTGGATGGTCTCCTCCAGAGATGAGATGCGGTGGCAAAGACGGGCAATAATGCGCTCCTTCTTGTCGAGCTGACGGCGGTGAGACTTGCGATCCCTTGCTAGCATGGCGATGGTCTGATCCTTTGTCTTGATGATGGCAGACTTGTGGTTGCCGTAGTCACGGCAGTTGTCCAACTCCTGCTGACGATCATACATCATGAAGCTAAGGTGGTCCAATTGAGTCTTCAGCTCGGGGTGGTATGGGGCTTCCAGTGGTAGTCCATTTGCATCACGCCTTGGGAAAAACTCAAAGCGAGTACCCTAGATCTGATTGACGCTCTGCCCACACAGACGAGAAAGAGCTTCCTGCATTGCTCTGGCAAGTCCATCGAGCCAGTTGTTTTCCCTCAAGGTAAACTGAATTTCCTCCGCAATGGGAGGTTCAATCTTTCCTCGGAGACTTGCAACAATTAGCCACTGCAGATCTTCTCCTCCTTGATCATTGAGCTGAGCTCCGAAGAACTCGGGGTGCGGACGCTCCAGAAGTTCCGAAAGCTGGTCCAGATCCCTCTCAAAGATAAGGTCTCCTCCATTCCCAAGTTGGTAAAACTTGTTGTACTTCACATCCATCTATAAAAATAGAGGACGAGTAGATTAGCAGGGTGATCAAGTGTGTCAAAAATTTATGTATTTTGCAAGAGTTTTTGAGGAACATGAATTTTTAGGAAAGAATTAAAGAGATAAGAATGAGAATAAGTTTTTGTAAATATTTATTTTCTTTGGTTTTGAAACTAAGTTTTTGGTTCAAACGTCCAGTCTAACTAGGGTCTCCTATGGTCAGGATGGCTCTGATACCAACTTGTCAACACCCGGATTTTTCAATCCTAGATGCCTGTTATGCCATACATCGCAATCCCAGGATTTCCATTTTTGCGAGACATAACAGAATTGGATACCATAGTACATCATCCATTACAAACGATACATAAGTTCTTACACAAATAGGGATCTCATGATCCAGTTCTTAATACAACTTCAAGCAGCGGAATACGTAATAATAATGGTAGCGTAGGCGAAGCTCCATCTTCGAGGTCACAGGCAATGCTGACGATGGGAGATGATCCTAGTTGTCGTAACCTTCCTGGGTCCATATTCCGGGTACTCCTCTTCATAGTCTGGCCATGGGAATAGCAAGGGACAAAGCCATGAGTACTCTTTAAGTACTCGCAAACTAATACTAACAGGTAAAGGGGTTTCTTGGATAATAGGACACTAGGCTCTAGGGTTGTTTTGCAAAAACCAGATTTATCTCTACTACTTTCCAAAGCTAGTCACAATTTTATAACTCCTAAGTGGGAACTTGTATTTCATATCACAACTCTGTTGTGGTCAAGTCAAAGTCTCAATTCATTTCACAAGTCATTTTGAAAAGTATGACGGGGGAACAGTATGGCCACTCCAACTGTCCATAACCACGGACGCGGCTATTCGAAGTTTGACACTCTGCAGAGATTGTACACTTTCACCACAACATTCGATACATCCGTCAGGAACAAATCCTGAATTCACCATACTCAGTATGCGGATAATCCATCCTAACCTTTCAATTACACGCCCTAGTATAAGCACCTCTCCTGTGAGTTTGGCCTCCCAACCATGACCAACTGTCATCTTGGGTACTGCACAGGTGGACAATCTTCACAAGGTAGCCTCAGCTCAGACCTTGGCCGTGAGGGAACTAATACTAAGGGATATAAATTTCCAGTCAAGCCCTACCAAATATTCGGGTATTGTGGTTGTACGATAAAATTGGAATGGTATCGCATCCAGACAACCATCAGTTTTATAAAGGGGTAAGGCTCATGCCTCAAAAATTTTATCACCAAAATCATTCCAAAACATTTCAATAGAATGATCCATCATTCCAAGGTTTTCATAACCATTTTTCCACCAAGTATTCCCATCTAAAGTTGATCAAGTTTTATGCTTAGCACTAGCATCTACAAGTGGGGATAAGTACTGATGAGGGGTGGTAAACTAGTGGAGTTTCAACTAAGTACAACCTTATATCTTAGGATGATATCAAGGTTTCTAACTTAGGCCAAATTTTATGCTCTTTATGCAACCTTCAGAATCTTTCTAGTATCTACAAGTCACTTAATTCAACTCTAAGTTAAAGCTTTGATAAAGAAATAAAGTAAGAAGCTTGCAAATAAAACTAGGATTGGTTTATCAAGTGGGTATGATCACATATGCTTAAGTCATATAGTAGGCATAGTAACAAGTAGGGGTTTGTTGCATCATTAGGGTATTTTGCAAGTGTTAGCTTGCATCAATGTCAATATAAGCTTGCATAGGTATAGCATCAGCTTGCCTTGTGCAGAGCAGTGGTTGAAGTTCTCCTCGGCTTCTTCTTCGTAGTATCCTCCTTCCTCCTCGTATCCTTGGTCGGTACTAGCGTCTATGAATAAATACGAGGTACACAATCACCAAACAATACTTAACTACTTGCAATCATCACACACAAGGGTCCTATAGATGATCTCGCATCATCTCTAACATTACAAGGTTAAGGCTTGATTTAATTTCTTTTATTTTTAGAAAAGTAATTTCTACTCATTGAAAAACTACTTAAGATTTAATATTCTCCAAACCAAACATGGGATCATGTTGACACATGTCATCACCACATATTGTAGTCCATGGGAATGTGATTTAAAGTGGTGTCACAATTTAATAAGGTTTTACCCTTTTATTTTAATTAATTAAAGTGGCTAGTAATGCCTATGGGGCATTCTTTTATTACTTGAACATTATTTCTGCAAGTAACCCTATATTTTTTATGTATTCTGAAATGTATGGTTAAATGTGATTTTTGAGAGTTGGAATCAACTCAAAATCTATTATGGTTTAAATTTGAAAAATGTTTGAATGCAGAAAAGCTTCTGCCTTGTTATTTTTACCATGTGTGATCTATAGATCCAAATGACTTGAATCCAACGGGCTTGGATTCATCATTCACAGGCCTTTCCAACAAAATTGGTTTCATTCAATTTGGTGCACTGAATCGATCTGGGTTGATTTTTGAAGTTGGGTACAAAAGTGTGTTTGAATTGAAATGGAAAAAGTTTAATTTGAATAACTGGGCTGGGAAAAGTTAACGGGCCGGCCTGCTAAGCGCAGTGCTCCCGTGGGCTGTTTAAGTGGGTGTCCCCACTCGTCAGTGACACGTGGCTGGGCGAAGCGGTATGGGGAAACGTGGGTCGTTCGATCTAGTTCTAATCCAACGGATGGGAGTCATCGTCGACGCGAGACAACGCCGGCGAGAACGAAACCTAGCGCGGCCAGTGAGGGGTGCTGGGGGCTCACCGGGGTACGGGCGAGGGTCGGTGAGGCGGGCGAACGACGAAGTCGACGACGGCGAACTCATGTGTGGTCGCGGCAGCTCCTGGGGTGGACGAAATCGATGGCTCCTTCTCAAGAGGCGGCCGGCTCCGGTGAAATTCCGGCGGGGTGGTGCTCGCCTTGCTCTGAGAACGGTGTGGCACGATCAGTGAGGAGAGGGGAGTGAGATGGTGTGAAGAAATCGAGCGGGGGTGGCCTCTATTTATAGTCGAGCGAGGGGACCGTCGGGGCGCACGGTGAGCTCGTCGGGGGCGATGTTACAGGCGGCTAATGGCATGGGAAATGGTAGGGGATGGTGCGGTGTCTCCTGGCGATGCTCAACGACATGGTTTTGAGGCGTGGGGCGGTGTGGCTTGGTCTGGAACATGCGACGCTCTGCACGGCAGAGGCGGCGTCTTCGACGGCGGGCGGTGGCTGTGCAGCACGGGGCGGCAAACGGGGATGTCTGGCGATCTCCTGGGTCGGTGGCGATCGTGTGTGCACGCGGTGAGGGCGGCGTGCAGTCTGTGGGCGCTGGTCGAGGGTGGTGCTCTGGCGCACGCTCGACATGGTCTCTGGCGGTCTGGGCGCGGTTCGTGCGCGTGGTCCAGGGCTTGGCAACGCTCGCGGCTGGGACAGTGAGTGGCGGTGGACGGTAGGCTGCCTCCCAGACATGCTGGCTAGGCTTGCTGCTGCTCCTAGCTTGCTGTCGACTATGGGGTGGCAAGGGTGTGCTCGGCTGTTCACCATTGATGGCAATGGCAAGCTCACAGTGGTGCTAGTGCTTGGCTAATCTTCCTAGATGATCTACTGAGCTGGTTGTGAGCTAGCTAGGGAACAAGTTAGGCCAATTTTACTGCACACTATAGTGTTTGATGTTTGTTTGATTTGTGTCTGCAACCTGTTTGATGAAATGGCCGCATGAAATCAAGTTTTGAATTTTGAAAAGATTTTTGGTGGGTTTGCTAGATTGGTGCTGGTGAGTCTGCAGATGCTTGGGTTTTGAAAGTTGAGCTTGTTTGAGTGGTTTTTGAAAAAGTAGGATCTTCCCATTGTAGGGTTTCGTAGCATGGAAAACAAAAAATTTCTATCGCATACAAACAAACAAGACAAGATCTATCTACTAGATTGTAGCAACGAGTCGATGGAATAACTTACCCTCGAAGATTCCAAAGTTTTTAACGAGAGCGAATTCTCGTGGGTGATGTAGTCGTACTCTTCCCGATCTCAAGATCGCGTAGACGATCCTTCCGGCGCTGCGTTCCGGCAACGCTCCCGCAGTCGGTCACACGTTCGGTACTCGACGAAGACCTTCCTCTCCCTTGTTCCAGCAGGCAGCGGAGGTTGTAGCACTCTCCTCGCGATTCCGGCAGCACAACGGCGTGGTGCCGGAAGTAGAGGGGAATTCTCGCAGGGCTTCGCCTTAAGCCGGAGCGAGTATGGTGGAGTATGAGAGAGCTCCTCGGCGATCTAGGGTTTAGACACACCAAGGAGGAGGTGCTAGCACTACTAGAGAAAAGGCTATTGGAGACATGCTTATGCGAGGCACATTTAGCATATGCGCCTCCTATAAAAATAGGCGAGGCGCACTTTAAGATATGCGCCTCTAGTATAAAAATAGGCGAGGCGCATATGGACAGAATGCGCCTCGCATATTTTGTGTGGGCCCGCGTGTTGGTAGGTGCACGAATATGCGAGGCGCATATGGCTATATGCGCCTTCTATATTTGATAATATGCGAGGCGCATATGACCAGAATGCGCCTCGCATATTCTGTGTGGGCCCGCGTGTTGGTAGGTGCACGAATATGCGAGGCGCATATACCTCCTATATTGGACAATATGCGAGGCGCATATGGCCAGAATGCGCCTCGCATATTCTGTGTGGGCCCGCGTATTGGTAGGTGCATGAATATGCGAGGCGCATATGGCTATATGCGCCTCGCATATTGGACAATATGCGAGGCGCATATGGCCATATGCGCCTCAAGTAACTCATGCGGGCCCGGGCGCTGGTAGGTGGCCGCATATGCGAGGCGGATATTGCTATATGCGCCTCCTATAGTTTGAATTATAGGAGGCGCATATTGTGCAATATGCGCCTCGCATAAGCTGCACCACTTTTTTTCCAGCTTTTTGCAAATGGAGGCAACTAGCACCCCACTCACTTGTGTCACTTCTTTCTCCTCCACCAAACAAATCTAGTCGCCCCCCTCCTCCTCCCCACCTCATTTCCCCCATTGATTCACCTTCGAATCTTGCTCAACATCCATTGGTTGACACCCATATGTAAGTGAAGTCTCTTGCTCCTCTAGATCTACAACATGTCCATTTACTTCTCCTCCGGCTCTCTTGCGCAAGTCGTTGTTGGAGGAAGCGTGAAGGCATTGCTTGCATGTATGCGCGTTGTCGGAGACACCGACTATATGATTGTGTTGTGGTGCTACTTTTTTTGCAGGGATTTCATTTGAGATGCCAATGTTTCGCCGGAATGTCGATTTATTTCTTTTCCGGCGAATTTCTGGCACTCGCGGATGTCCTCTTTTTAGGGGAGGTCATGCCGAATTTTTCCGGCGATCCACGTCCATATATGCTCTAATTATTCTCTTGCTCTTTGTACCACGCAGGCGGCCATGGTCCGACCACTGATCAACAAAGCCCACGTGGATAGGTGGATGACATGCGCGAGGGCCGACATGGAACGTGCAAACAAGACAGAGATAAGATGTCCATGTCGGGACTGCAAGCTGATGTATCTGATAAGGCATGATTCCGGAATGCTGGAGTCGCACCTGCTTCGACGTAGTTTCATGGATGGCTACACTCGATGGATACGTGATGATCACGAAGATCAAGATGCCAGTGATGATCACGAAGATCAATACGCCAGTCACGATCATGAAGATCAGGGTGGTGGCACTGGACATGGACACGAAGATGATCAAGGTGGCGTCGGGCATGGACACGAAGATGATCAAGGTGGTGCCGACCATGATTCGAGCTGGTTGCGAGACCCTCATGTCCAAGATCTGCTTCTCAAGGAGACGAGTAACGCCAGAGCCGCCGGTAGAGAGAAGGCTAAACTGGAGCAAATGGAGAAAGACGCGGTCACTCCATTGTTTGACGGATGCAACGACGGGGATACCCGTCTAAATGTAACGCTTAGGGCTCTGGAGATGAAGGCGAAACACAAAATGACCGACGAATGTTTCGACGACAACATTGTATTCCGGCACGATATTCTTCCCAAGAAGGGGAACACATTGCATCATCTACCGGGGCGAGGACGCGGAGAAGACCACGTGTCCGGTGTGCAAGACCTCTCGATACAAGAGAGGGACCAAGAAAGCTCCTAGGAAGGTGGTGTGGTACTTTCCTCTAACTCCTCGTTTGCAGCGGTATTTCGCAGACCCTAAGGAATCACAGCTCATGCGCTGGCACGCGGAAAGAAAGAGGCCGGAAGACGATGATCCGGAGAAGGAGGAAATGTTGAGGCACCCTTCGGATGCTTGCCAGTGGAAGGCGTTGGACCTACAATATTACCAACATTTTGGGAAAGAGTCAAGGAACCTCAGGCTGGGCGTGAGCACTGACGGACTCAATCCGTTTGGAAGCCAGAGAAGCACACACAGCACCTGGGCCGTGTTTGTATGGATCTACAACCTCCCTCCCTGGTTGTGCATGAAGAAGAAGTACGTAACCATGAGTATGCTCGTTCAAGGGCCAAAACAACCTGGTACAGACATCAATCTGTATCTCACGTTGTTGAAAGAGGAGTTGGCCACATTATGGGAAGAAGGAGCCCGTACATGGGATGCCTCGAGACAAGAGTACTTTGACATGAGAGCGGCGGTGATCACGACGGTGCAAGACTATCCTGGTTACGGATACTTCTCGGGGCAGGTGGTCCAAGGATTCTATGGGTGCGTTAGGTGCAAGGATAATACAACGTACCGCCAGCTACAGAAAGATCCCGGGTCCGGGAAAACCGTGTTCCTTGGGGCTCGGAGGTGGCTTCCCAAGAATCACGCCTAGAGAAAGCTAGGACATCTGTTTGATGGGACGATCGAGCTCCGAGGAATCCCACACCAGAAGAGTGGCGCGGAAATCTACAAGCTGTTGAATAACTGGAAGGAGTGCCCTGCGCCAGGAAAGACCCAGAAGAAGCCAGAGCCGTTGCTGAAGGTATGGAAGGCGAGGTCTGTTTTCTGGGACTTGCCATACTGGAAGATCCTCCGCGTGCCTCATAGCCTTGATCTCATGCATATCACGAAGAACGTGGGCAAGAGTCTGCTTGCCACCCTCCTTAACACCGACAAGACCAAAGATGGGCCGAAGGCAAGGAATGACTTGAAGCATATGGGCATCAGGGATGAACTTCAACCACCACCTAGCGATGATGGGGATGAGGACGAGGTGGAGGAGACAGAAACACAGAATAGCCGTCGTCGCAAGGGGAAAAAGGTTAAGAAGGGAGAGGTCAAGCTCAAGGACTCATGCTTCACTCTGAGTAAGAAGGAGGCCATACAGTTTATGAAGTGCCTCCTCGGAGTCAAATTTCCGAACGGCTATGCGGGGAAGATAAGCAGATGGCTAGACGAGGCGAAGCAGCGCTTCAGCGGGATGAAGTCTCACGACGTCGCCGTGCTAATGATGCAGGTACTCCCGGTCGCGATCCGAGGTATAATGGACAAGCACATCCGTGAAACACTGTTTGGCCTCTGCAACTTTTTTGACGTCACCTCTCCGAAGTCGATAGGCATTAAGCAGCTCACGAGGCTACAGGACGAGATCGTGGTGATAATGTGCGAGCTCGAGATCTATTCCCCCCCCCCCCCCGCTTTCATCGACATCATGCTTCATCTGCTTCTCCATGTCGTGGAGGATATCGTCCAGCTCGGTCCTGCGTTTCTGCGAAGCATGATGCCGTTCGAAAGGCTCAATGGACACATCAAGGGATACGTTAAGAACAAGTCCCGTCCAGATGGAAGCATAGCAAACGGCTTCCTGGCCGAAGAGTGCATCTCTTTCTGCTCGAACTTTCTACAAACCGAGACCCCTCTTGGTATGCCATTCAACAAGCACCTCGGGAGGCTCGCTGGATGGGGTCACCGCGAGGGTCGACGTGCAAAGCATGTCGACATGGAGGGCCAAACCAAGGACTTTGAAAGAGCAAACCTGGTCGCGCTGCAACACCTGCAGGTGGTTGATCCATACATACATGAGCACAAAGAGTTTATCAAGAAGAATTACGCTGATCAGGGGCGCCAGGTCCCGAGGGAGGAAGATGTTATCAAGGAGCACAACTCCGGTTTCACGCGGTGGTTTAGGGAGAAGGTCATAGCTAATCCACCGCAGGGCGAGTACTCGGAGGAAGATAAACTCATATTCTCATTGTCACAGGGCGCCTCGCACAACCTCATGACCTATCAGTCTTACGATATCAACGGATACACGTTCTACACAGAGGAAAAAGACAATAACTGCGATTACCAGAACTCAGGGGTAACAGGGATATTCTACACCGGCGACATCCCGGAAAGATACTACGGAAGGATCGAGGAGATTTGGGAGCTCGACTATGTTACGGAGAAGGTGCCGATGTTCCGTGTCAGGTGGGCCAAGAGCGTCGAGAAAGAAGACCGGTATTTCACCACGATGGTTATACCGTCAAAGACCACCAGCGCGAACGCACCCGCAAGAAATGAGCCTTGGGTTTTGGCTAGCAAAGTCGACCAATGCTGGTACATCAAAGACCCGTCAAAGCCTAGCCGGGTTGTCGTCAGGAGAGGCAAAAGGAACATTATCGGAATGGACGGAGTCGCCAACGAGCAAGACTTTGACCAGAACGGCGACCCGAAGATAGAAGACGGGTATGGCAACCAAACACCGTACACCACAACCCTACCTAAGAAAGGACTTCCGTTCAAGATAAGTAGTGAAGACGTCCCGGACCTAACCTATGCAACCGCGACAAAGAAGGGCAAGAAGACGACCATTGTCAAGAAACGCTAGCGCGCTCCGACCATTGTCAAGAACCGTCGTGTGTGTGGCCTACTATTATGTATCAAAAAATTCTTAATTTTCATTATGTGTGTGTTATAATAATATTGCATTGAGAATATTATGTATCGACAAGACACATTCATTGAGAATACTCACTTTTGTTGTTTTAGCAATATTTGAATATTTAAAATATTTGTAGTATATTTTATAGTTCATATTTGTATGCTTTTACATGAAAATTGGCCTTTAAAAAAATTCCAAAAAATTGGCCCCCTTAGGATTCGAACTTGGGTGGCCAGCAGTGAAGGACAAGGCATGCTACCACTAGGCTGCTGTGTGATAGTTGATAGAAACATGCGCACTGCCCTATTTGTCTAGGAGTGCATATTATGCGAGGCGCATTTAGCCCAGATGCGCCTCGCGTAATATTATACGAGGCGCACTTTGCGATATGCGCCTCGCATAACCGGCACCCATCGACCAAGTCGCACACTGGCAGCTAGTACAGACACGAGACTTCACATATCGATCGAAGGAGCCCGACGCCGTGGATCGGAGGAGCCCGACGCCGTGGATCGAAGCCGTCGCCGCCGAGGAGGAGCCCGCCGCCCCGTGGAGGAGGAGCTCGCCGCCGCCCCGTGGAGGAGGAGCCCGACGCCGCCGTCCCCGTGAACGAGGAGGAGCCCGATGCCGTCGTCCCCGTGAAGGAGGAGGAGCCCGACGCCGCCGCCGCCACCCACGCCTCTTCCCCCCTCTCCGGTGAGTCCCCGCCCCCACCCACCCACGCCTCTTCCCCTCTCCTCCCATCCTCTCCGAGGGGCGTGAGCGCCGCCACGGTTCCGTGCCACCATGTTGCTGCTTTGCCCTTGCTGCGAGTTGGAAGGATCAGATGGCGGCCGCCCGCTGCTGTCCGGCGAATGCTGTGTTTGGTGCTGCTGCACGCCCCTGCAGACGAGTTCTTGTGCCCCTGCCGCATCTCCAGGTTGTGGATTTCTTCCACCATCGGCTTCCAGAGACGAACCCTTGCATTGATAAACCAGTTTGACACCTGCCCATGCAATGAAATGTTCGAAATTATCAGGCAGGTGATGTTTTCAAAGAACTCCTATATAACTTAAAAGCCATAGGTAGTGTAATCTTCTACATGGTTGCTTTTGTCCCAAGGCTTCAATACTGTATTTGAGGATATGGATTCACTATCTACTGTAGGACTGAAGTTATCTTGTTTATTCTGTTGTTTCAGTTGAGAGAGCAGGGGCAATGTATGCTGTCGATTAGTACAATTTAGCAGTGGAGCATTGTTGCCTTGCTCTGTTTTGTTTGCTCCATCATTGCTCACCATTGTCCTGCAAATGGGTACAAGTATATGAAATAAAAGTTGCAGTTACTTCCTACTAAAATTTGAACTACCTGTTTCTCTGTGAACCTAAATATGTGACATTTAATTCCGTGGTATAGCAACAACAACTATTTTTTCCATTTTGACTAGTTTTCGCCAATGTTACATTCTTACTGTCTTGACATGCATTCGAAAATATGTCACCATTAGTATGTGATGCAAAGGTGACGAATAAAGGGATAGTGCTATCAATCCCCAGCTTCATATAAGAAGATTGAAACTCAGTTTCAGAGTATCTCAGGTCTGTAGGTCAGAATCACCATTTGTATCTCAGGTCTGTAGGTCAGAATCACCATTTGAATTGACGTTCAAAGTTTAGTTGCCGCAGTATAACTTCTTTCATCATAATAAAACATAGAGTATAAGCTAGCAATATTAGTTCTGTAGCTCAGTGTTCTGAGACCATGTTTGTACATGCTAGGCTCGTCAAGATCAAACCTTAGTTTCCGCATGAGCAAATCTGGCTTGCTCACATTGTATACACTTGCAGAATCTAACACACCCGATCATCACATGGTGCTTCGAAACAACAAGCTTTAGCAACGGTGCTAACTAAGGGTGAACACTTTATGACTTGAAATTCATGTGCATGAGGGATCATCTTATAATGCTACCGTCGTCTACTAAGCAATACAAGATGCATAAAGGATTAACATCACATGCAATTCATAATATGTGATATGATATGGCCTTTCTTCTTTGTGCTTCCGATCTCCATCTTCTAGCACGAACATGATCTCCATCATCACCGGCATTGCATCAAGGTCAATGACGCTTCTCCATGGTTGTCGTCCACCGGCTTCAACTATTACAACTACTTTGAATAGACACGCGGGTCTTAACATAAATTAAAGACAACCATATGGCTCCTGCCGATTGCCAACTTACAATAAGGAACATTGCATACATCAAATATAATCACAATCATGGCCATATCACATCACTGCACACCCCTGCAAAACAAAGTTAGACGCCTCTACTTTCTTTGCATGTTTTACGTGGTTTGGGGCTTTCAATAAGTGTCGTTCTAACTTACGAACATGAACCACAACATTGATACTAGTATTGTTAATCACCCGTTGTAAATTGGATCTTAACTATGCTAGGAGAAACAGGCACCCACAAAGCCACTTATGCAATACAAGTTGCATGTCGAGCGTGGAGCAAGTCTCATGAACAATGTCATGTAAGGTTAGCCCGGGCCGCTTCATCCCAACATACCGCAAGATGCAAAGTACACAAGAAGCAATCGACAATAAAAGCATCAACGCCCACAATGACCATTATGTTCTACTCGTGCAACAGATCCACATATAGACACGGCTCTGATACCACTGTAGGGTTTCGTAGCATGGAAAACAAAAAATTTCTATCGCATACAAACAAACAAGCCAAGATCTATCTACTAGATTGTAGCAACAAGTCAATGGAATAACTTACCCTCGAAGATTCCAAAGTGTTTAACGAGAGCGGATTCTCGTGGGTGATGTAGTCGTACTCTTCCCGATCTCAAGATCGCGTAGACGATCCTTCCGGCGCTGCGTTCCGGCAGCGCTCCCGCAGTCGGTCACACGTTCGGTACTCGACGAAGACCTTCCTCTCCCTTGTTCCAGCAGGCAGCGGAGGTTGTAGCACTCTCCTCGCGATTCCGGCAGCACAACGGCGTGGTACCGGAAGTAGAGGGGAAATCTCGCAGGGCTTCGCCTTAAGCCGGAGCGAGTATGGTGGAGTATGAGAGAGCTCCTCGGTGATCTAGGGTTTAGACACACCAAGGAGGAGGTGCTAGAGCCGGCGGCTAGGGTTCCGGGGACCCCCAAGTCGGTGGCTAGGGCAAAACCCTAGGGGGGCGGCGGCGGCTATGGTGGGCTGCAGCTTCTAGGGTTTGAGGTGAGGAACTTGTGTGTTCTAGGAGGGAGCCCTGCCCCTCCTTATATAGGTGGAGGGGCCGGCGGCCAAGGGGAGGGAGGGGAGTCCCTCCCCAACTCGGCTTGGGTGGTGCGCCGGCTTGGGGAGGAGGACTCCCTCCCCAACTCGGTTTCACCTCCTCCTCCTCTTTTCCACTTTCCAAATTTAGCCGTTTGACTTTTCAATTTAGCTATTTGACTTTTCAAACTAGGATTCGATTAATCCTTTATTTGGAACAGTGATGACACTTAGTACATGATGCAATCATACCAACTTGATACAACACATTCATGTACCCTTCCCCTCCAGAGTGCCGGACATTCCGGAACATTCTAGAACATTCCCGATGAAAACACCAGAATCATTCCCCAACTCCGAAACGGGACTTTCCTTATATGAATCTTATTCTCCGGACCATTCCGGATCACCTCGTGATATCCCGGATCCCATCCAAGACTCCGAACAACATTCGGTCTCTTTCTCATGCATTCCATAACTACTCAAACAACGCCGAATCCTTAAGTGTGTCTCCCTACGGTTCGTGAATTATGCGGACATGATCGAGACACTTCTCCGAACAATAACCAATAGAGGAATCTGGAAATTCATATGGCTCCCACATATTTCTACGATTACTTTGCGATCGAATGAACCACTTACATACGATACCAATTTCCCTTTATCTCATGATAGTTTACTTATCCGAGGTTATGATCGTCGGTATCTCTGCATACCTAGTTCAACCTCGTTACCGATAAGTACTCTTTTCTCGTTCCCGTGATATGTGATCCCTTGTGAGCCAGTCACATGCTTGCAAGCTAATTGGATGACATTCCACCGAGAGGGCCCAGAGTATATCTATCCGTCATATGGATGGACAAATCCCACTCTTGATCCATGTGTTTCAACCAATACTTTCTGAACACTCAATGCCACCTTTATAGCCACCCAGTTACGGTGTGGTGTTTGATGTCATCAAAGCATCCATCCGGTCAAAGGTGATATGCATGATCTCATGGTCGAAGGAATTAGGTTACTATGTATCAGAAATCATATAGCAATTGAACTATTGAAATGACTTGATCTTTATGCTACACTTATCTATAGGAGTATGTCCATCATATCATTCTCCTAACGATATGATCTTGTTGTTGATAACATCTCAATGTTCATGATAGGGAAACCACAATCATTTATCAACCAACAAGCTAGTGATGTATAGAGGCTATACTAGGGACTTCAAATTAAGTTTACAAATCACACAAGTATCAATGTTTCCTTGTTAATACTATTATAGCATGAATGTAAACATTTATCATAAACACAAAGATATAATAATAACTACATTTATTATTGCCTCTAGGGCATATCTCCAACAGTCTCCCACTTGCACTAGAGTCATCTAATCTAGATTACATGGTAATATACCGAACACCCATGGCAGTTTGGTGCTGGTCATGTTTTGCCCTCGGGAGAGGTTTAGTCAACGGATCTATCACATTCAGATATGTGTGTACTTTGCAAATATTTATATCCCCATCTTGGATATGTTCTCGAATAGCGTGAAAACGTAGCTTGATGTGCTTCAGCCTCTTGTGTGACCTTGGTTCTTGCGCATTGGCTATGGCGCCCATGTTATCACAGTAGATAGACATTGGGTCCAGCGCACTAGGAACCACACCCAGCTCTGTAATGAACTCTTTCATCCATATCGCTTCTTGTGAAGCCTCCGAAGTAGCCATGTATTCCGATTCAGTTGAAGATCTCGCCACAACGCTTTGCTTTGCACTCCTCCAGCTAACTGCTGCACCATTCAAAATAAATACGTATCCAGATTGTGATTTAGAATCATCCGGATCGGTGTTCCAACTAGCATCGGTGTAACCATTAACAACGAGCTGTTCATCACCTCCATAAGAAAGAACCATATCCTTAGTTCTTCTCAAGTACTTAAGGATGTTTTTGACCGCTGTCCAATGATCCACTCCCGGATCACTTTGATATCTGCTAGTCAAACTAACAGCATATGCAATGTCGGGTCTAGTACATAGCATGGCATACATTAGAGATCGTATGGCTGAGGCATAGGGAGTCTTACTCATCCTTTCTCTATCTTCTGCCGATGTCGGACTTTGAGTTTTACTCAAGGTCGTATTGGGCAACATGGGCAAGAACCCTTTCTTGCTATCTTCCATTCCAAATCTCTTTAGAACTTTGTCCAAATACGTACTCTGTGACAATGATATTTGGCGTTTCGATCTATCTCTATAAATCTTTATGCCTAATATGTAAGATGCTTCGCCAAGATCCTTCATTGAAAAACTATTATTCAAATATTCCTTGACACTATTAAGAAGGTCTACATCATTCCCAATCAACAATATGTCATCCACATATAGTATTAATAATGATACAGAGCTCCCACTCACTTTCTTGTAAATACAAGCTTATCCATAAGTTTGTATAAAACCAAAACTTTTGATCACCTTATCAAAACGTTGATTCCAACTTCGGGATGCTTGCTTCAATCCATAGATGGATCGTTGAAGTTTGCATACCTTGTTAGCATCTTTAGGATCGACAAAACCTTTGGGTTGCATCATATACAACTCTTCATCAATGTCTCCATTGAGGAATGCTGTTTTGACATCCATCTGCCATATCTCATAATCATAATATGCAGCGATTGCTAACATAATCCTTACAGACTTTAGCTTCACTACTGGTGAGAAAGTCTCATCGTTGTCAACTCCTTCAATTTGTCGAAACCCTTTTGTGACAAGTCGAGCTTTATAGACAGTAACATTACCATCAGCATCTGTTTTCTTCTTGAAGATTCATTTGTTCTCGATAGCCTTCCGGCCATCCGGTAAGTCCACCAAAGTCCATACTTGGTTTTCGTACATGGATCCAATCTCGGATTTCATGGCTTCTTGCCATTTATTGGAATCTGGGCTCATCATCGCTTCCTCATATGTCTCAGGGTCATCGGTGTTGTCCACCAACATGACACTCATAACGGGATCATACCAATCTGGAGTGGTACGAGTTCTCGTTGACCTCTGAGGCTCTGTAGCAACTTCAACCGAAGTTTCATGATCACCATCATTAGCTTCCTCTCTAATTGGAGCAGGCACCACAGGAACTTCTTCCGGTGCTGCGCTACTCGCAATTTCGAGAGAAGGTTCGACAACCTCGTCGAGTTCTACTTTCCTTCCAGTCACTTCTTTCGAGAGAAATTCCTTCTCTAGAAAGGATCCATTCTTGGCAACGAAGATTTTGCCTTCGGATCTATGATAGAAGGTATACCCAATAGTTTCCTTCGGGTATCCTATGAAGACGCATTTTTCCGCTTTGGGTTCAAGCTTGTCCGGCTGTAACTTCTTTACATAGGCTTCGCATCCCCAAACTTTAAGGAACGACAATTTAGGTTTCTTCCCAAACCATAATTCATACGGTGTCGTTTCAACGGATTTAGACGGTGCCCTATAAAGTGAATGCGGCTGTTTCTAATGCATAACCCCAAAATGATAGCGGTAAATCTGTAAGTGACATCATAGAACGAACCATATCTAAGAGAGTTCGATTACGACGTTCGGACACACCATTACGCTGTGGTGTTCCCGGCGGTGTCAACTGTGAAAGTATTCCGCATTTCTTCAAATGCTCGCCAAACTCGTAACTTAGATATTCACCTCCACGATCAGAACGTAGAAATTTAATCTTCTTGTTACGTTGATTCTCTACCTCACTTTGAAATTCCTTAAACTTCTCGAAAGTTTCGGACTTATGTTTCATGAAATAGATATACCCATATCTACTCAAGTCATCCGTGAAGGTAAGAACATAACGATAACCACCGTGCGATGCTACACTCATTGGACCACAGACATCGGTATGTATGATTTCCAATAAGTCCGTAGCTCGCTCCATCATACCAGAAAATGGAGTCTTAGTCATTTTTCCCATCAGACATGCTTCGCATCTTTCAAGTGATTCAAAATCAAGTGATTCAAGAAGTCCATCGGAATGGAGTTTCTTCATACGCTTCACTCCAATGTGACCAAGACGACAGTGCCACATATAGGTCGAGTTATCGCTCGATTTCAAACGTTTAGCCTCAATGTTGTTGATATGTGTATTTCCACTATCGAGATTTAATAAGAATAGACCATCTATCAAAGGTGCATGTGCATAAAACATATTACTCATATAAATCGAACAACCATTATTCTCGGACTTAAACAAGTAACCGTCTCGCAATAAACAAGATCCCGATATAATGTTCATGCTCAACGCAGGCACCAAATAACAATTATTTAAGTATAAAACTAATCCCGATGGTATATGAAGGGGTAGCGTGCCGACCGCGATCACATCAACCTTTGATCCGTTTCCCACGCGCATCGTCACCTCGTTCTTCGCTAGCTTCCGTTTATTCTGCAGCACCTGTTTCGAGTTACAAATATGAGCAATCGAACCAGTATCAAATACCCAGGCACTACTACGAGTACTAGTGAGATACACATCAATAACATGTATATCAGATATACCTTTCTTCTTGATGTTGCCGTTCTTCAAATCCGCCAAGTACTTTGGGCAATTCCGCTTCCAGTGACCTTCTCCCTTGCAGTAAAAGCACTCAGTATCAGGCTTAGGTCCAGCCTTGGTCTTCTTCGCCGGCGTGGTAAATTTCTTACCACCCTTCTTGAAGTGTCCCTTCTGCTTAGACTTGCCTTTCTTGAATTTGGTGGTCTTATTGACCAACAACACTTGGTGCTCTTTCTTGATCTCCACTTCTGCAGAATTCAACATAGCAAACAGTTCTGGCAACTGCTTGTTCATGTTCTGCATGTTGTAGTTCATCACAAAGTTCTTGTAACTTGGTGGTAGTGATTGGAGGACACGGTAAATCCCCAAAGCATTAGGAATCACTATACCCAAGCTTTGAAGTTTGTTTGCGTGCCCAGACATCTTAAGCACATGCTCACTGACGGAGCTGCCCTCTTCCATCTTGCAGTTAAAGAACTTTTCAGAAGCCTCATAACTTTCAATTGCCGCATGAGTCTCAAAGATCAATTTGAGATCCTCGACAATATCATATGGGTCTGAATTCTCAAACCTTTTCTGAAGCTCCGATTCCAAACCATACAAGATAGCACACTGAACTATGGAGTACTGATTCTTCCGAGCGAGGTAAACATTCTTTACTTCATCGAAAGCATCAGATGCAGGTGGGTCACCCAGCGGTGCATCCAGCACATAGGTCAAATTACCAGCTGTGAGGACAATCCTCAAATTGCGGAACCAATCCGCGAAGTTGCTTCCATTGTTTTTCAACTTTTCTTTCTCTAGGAACGCATTAAAATTGATGGTAGGGGCTGCCATTGATCTACAACATATTTGCAATAGTTTAGACTAAGTTTATGACAAATTGAGTTCAAATTAATAATAAAGTTAATCTAGGTGAAATCCCACTCAAAACAATATCCCTCACATTGTTTTAGTGATCACACGAACCAAATCCACCACATCAACACCGATCATCACGAGAGTTGATATAGTTTCAATGGCGAACAATCGTCATGTTCATCATATCTACTATATGATTCATGCTTTACCTTTCGTTGATCCGTGTTCCTGAGACCATGTCTGTACATGCTAGGCTCGTCAAGATCAAACCTTAGCTTCCGCATGAGCAAATCTGGCTTGCTCACATTGTATACACTTGCAGAATCTAACACACCCGATCATCACATGGTGCTTCGAAACAACAAGCTTTAGCAACGGTGCTAACTAAGGGTGAACACTTTATGACTTGAAATTCATGTGCATGAGGGATCATCTTATAATGCTACCGTCGTCTACTAAGCAATACAAGATGCATAAAGGATTAACATCACATGCAATTCATAATATGTGATATGATATGGCCTTTCTTCTTTGTGCTTCCGATCTCCATCTTCTAGCACGAACATGATCTCCATCATCACCGGCATTGCATCAAGGTCAATGACGCTTCTCCATGGTTATCGTCCACCGGCTTCAACTATTACAACTACTTTGAATAGACACGCGGGTCTTAACATAAATTAAAGACAACCATATGGCTCCTGCCGATTGCCAACTTACAATAAGAAACATTGCATACATCAAATATAATCACAATCATGGCCATATCACATCACTGCACACCCCTGCAAAACAAAGTTAGACGCCTCTACTTTCTTTGCATGTTTTACGTGGTTTGGGGCTTTCAATAAGTGTCTTTCTAACTTACGAACATGAACCACAACATTGATACTAGTATTGTTAATCACCCGTTGTAAATTGGATCTTAACTATGCTAGGAGAAACAGGCACCCACAAAGCCACTTATGCAATACAAGTTGCATGTCGAGCATGGAGCAAGTCTCATGAACGATGTCATGTAAGGTTAGCCCGGGCCGCTTCATCCCAACATACCGCAAGATGCAAAGTACACAAGAAGCAATCGACAATAAAAGCATCAACGCCCACAATGACCATTGTGTTCTACTCGTGCAACAGATCTACATATAGACACGGCTCTGATACCACTGTAGGGTTTCGTAGCATGGAAAACAAAAAATTTCTATCGCATACAAACAAACAAGCCAAGATCTATCTACTAGATTGTAGCAACGAGTCAATGGAATAACTTACCCTCGAAGATTCCAAAGTGTTTAACGAGAGCGGATTCTCATGGGTGATGTAGTCGTACTCTTCCCGATCTCAAGATCGCGTAGACGATCCTTCCGGCGCTGCGTTCCGGCAGCGCTCCCGCAGTCGGTCACACGTTCGGTACTCGACGAAGACCTTCCTCTCCCTTGTTCCAGTAGGCAGCGGAGGTTGTAGCACTCTCCTCGCGATTCCGGCAGCACAACGGCGTGGTACCGGAAGTAGAGGGGAAATCTCGCAGGGCTTCGCCTTAAGCCGGAGCGAGTATGGTGGAGTATGAGAGAGCTCCTCGGCGATCTAGGGTTTAGACACACCAAGGAGGAGGTGCTAGAGCCGGCGTCTAGGGTTCCGGGGACCCCCAAGTCGGCGGCTAGGGCAAAACCCTAGGGGGACGGCGGCGGCTATGGTGGGCTGCAGCTTCTAGGGTTTGAGGTGAGGAACTTGTGTGTTCTAGGAGGGAGCCCTGCCCCTCCTTATATAGGTGGAGGGGCCGGCGTCCAAGGGGAGGGAGGGGAGTCCCTCCCCAACTCGGCTTGGGTGGTGCGCCGGCTTGGGGAGGAGGACTCCCTCCCCAACTCGGTTTCACCTCCTCCTCCTCTTTTCCACTTTCCAAATTTAGTCGTTTGACTTTTCAATTTAGCTATTTGACTTTTCAAACTAGGATTCGATTAATCCTTTATTTGGAACAGCGATGACACTTAGTACATGATGCAATCATACCAACTTGATACAACACATTCATGTACCCTTCCCCTCCGGAGTGTCGGACATTCCGGAACCTTCTAGAACATTCCCGATGAAAACACCGGAATCATTCCCCAACTCCGAAACGGGACTTTCCTTATATGAATCTTATTCTCCGGACCATTCCGGATCACCTCGTGATATCCCGGATCCCATCCGAGACTCCGAACAACATTCGGTATCTTTCTCATTCATTCCATAACTACTCAAACAACGTCGAATCCTTAAGTGTGTCTCCCTATGGTTCGTGAATTATGCGGACATGATCGAGACACTTCTCCGAACAATAACCAATAGAGGAATCTGGAAATTCATATGGCTCCCACATATTTTTACTATTACTTTGCGATCGAATGAACCACTTACATACGATACCAATTTCCCTTTGTCTCACGATAGTTTACTTATCCGAGGTTATGATCGTCGGTATCTCTGCATACCTAGTTCAACCTCGTTACCGATAAGTACTCTTTTCTCGTTCCCGTGATATGTGATCCCTTGTGAGCCAGTCACATGCTTGCAAGCTAATTGGATGACATTCCACCGAGAGGGCCCAGAGTATATCTATCCGTCATATGGATGGACAAATCCCACTCTTGATCCATGTGTTTCAACCAATACTTTCCGAACACTCAATGCCACCTTTATAGCCACCCAGTTACGGTGTGGTGTTTGATGTCATCAAAGCATCCATCCGGTCAAAGGTGATATGCATGATCTCATGGTCGAAGGAATTAGGTTACTATGTATCAGAAAGCATATAGCAATTGAACTATTGAAATGACTTGATCTTTATGCTACACTTATCTATAGGAGTATGTCCATCATATCATTCTCCTAACGATATGATCTTGTTGTTGATAACATCTCAATGTTCATGATAGGGAAACCACAATCATTTATCAACCAACAAGCTAGTGATGTATAGAGGCTATACTAGGGACTTCAAATTAAGTTTACAAATCACACAAGTATCAATGGTTCCTTGTTAATACTATTATAGCATGAATGTAAACATTTATCATAAACACAAAGATATAATAATAACTACATTTATTATTGCCTCTAGGGCATATCTCCAACACCCATATGATAAAGATTCAATTTTTAATTGTCATTTAAACTATGTATTTGAAAGTTTCTGGATGATCACAAAGTGGGCCTTGATACTTTGTTATGAGTACATTCAATGGGTGCAAAGATCCAGAAAAGTTTCTGTTAGGTTCTGAAAGTTTGAGACAGCCAAAGTAGGCGTGGGAGTTAAATTGGTCAAAGTGACCATTCATTTAATATATGTGTTTTGATTTACTTTTCTTTAGGAAAAGTGTGGGAGATGTTTTAGATGATGTTTATTTCACCTAAGAAACATTTTACAAGCAATGAAACAAACAAACAAGGTGGTTTTAAAAGAATTCAAAATCAATGCATACACATATGCATGCATTCATAATTTTATTTAAAAAAGTTTTTGTTAACCCTAATTTTGATAATTAGAGTTTGATGATCCAAGCTTAGTATTTTTGGGATGTTACAAAGAGGAAGCAGAGGGGCCGACAAACCGTGGCGGCACAGGGAGCACCCAGAGGGGCGCTGCAACCTGCACCTGCCACGGCGGCGGCCGCAGCAGCGCACGAGACCAGCACAACACCGCAGGCGGGATCGCGGCGGCGGCGGCGGCAGTACCTTTTCCTAACCCTAGGGTTCAGAAATGGGGTGGAACTGACCACGGGGAAGCCCCAGAGACAAATCTAAGTGGATAGAACTAACGAGCGTCGTCGACAACCTCAACTCGCACCACGGCGGCGGCCAGAACGGCCGATGGCGGCGGGAATCGACGGTGGCGGCATCGCCGGCCACGGGGTCGAGCCAGAGGAGGAGGAGATAAGGTCGAGGGAGAAAAGGGAGGCAGAGTGGGCTAGGTGGGCCAAAACCCTTCGGGGTTATCTTTTGACCATGCCCTATTGGGCCACCCTGGCCCAATAAGCCCAAGGCGCTAGCCCAAGTTGCTTAATAAATCTTTTTGATCAATTGGAAAAGACCAAAATGCCCCTGACCTCAATAAAATTATAGAAAATAAAATAAAAGTCCAAAAATTATAAATAAAATATTTTTGGATTCACAATGATCCACTCTGTTCAAATAAAATAAAATATAAAGTTTTGAACACTTAAACTTTTATAAGAATTTTGTAATTTATATATTCCTTATGGAATTTTACAAAATTATGGAAAAGTGATAAAAATAAATAAAACTCACTTTCATTATTTATTAATATTATAGTATTTTTGAAAAATACTAAATAAAAATTTACTAATAAATTTTAATGTATAATTAATAATTCCTAAAAGAAATATTAAATCAATAAAATTCAAATAAAAGGGAAATAAAATAAAATAATTCAATATATGCAATAAATATAAAAAGCTAATATTTATAAATGCTTTATTAAAAGGCACCTTATATAGAGAAAATGCATATAGAATTAAAGAATGCATTATATTACTTGCATAATCATTTTGCTTCTTTAAATATTGTCCTTACTAGGCAATCATGATGTTTTTGTAGAACTAGAAGTTCAAGGTCCAGTGCAAGCATCAGACTTCACTACCTTGCCATCACAAGGCAAGTTCATCACTTGCTCATGTCCTTTGAAGAGTCTTTATCAAAGTATTTGCAAATTGTGTGTTATCATATATGCTATAAAAGAAATAAAATATTATTTTCATAAACAAAGAAATCATAGATATCATCCTAAGTGGTGATATAATGGAGCAATAGAACTTAAGAGTTCTAGTTGCAACAATACTGATCAAATAGGGACTTAATAACCCCTCACATCAGTGATTATAGCGCCGTATATTACGCGTTAGCCATGAGATTTGGAATGGGACAGAGAAGTCAGCTGTATCTTCTTCCTCTTGCATGAAGCCAAATGTGCAGGTCATGGCTGTTATCCTCTTAGCGTGCATATTAATTGGTAATTCATAGAGGATATGCAGCATATGGGTGGGAACCCTCAAATGAGAATATTTTGTTATATGTTTTAGTGTGATAATTCTTTGTTATGATGCAATATGTTATTGGATACTAAACAAAATTATTTTCTGATATACAGAGATATGGCACCAAAGTTTCCAAAACAGACTTTGGTAAGGAAAGAGGAGACTCTTGATGATTATCAAGGATCATTTATAGACCAACTTCGTCAACTTTTAAAACTCTTTAATTGTCCAACTAGAATTCCAGTGAACACTATCACTTACCTTGATGGTCGGATGTTATCCAAGTATCGTATGAGTATCCAACTTCCAGAGAAGCTTGGATTATATCACGATCTACCCATAGGAGAAGTTAGGAGTCATTTAGCAGCCTATCATGTTGCTGTTGTTGAGGCGATAACTAATATGGGGAGCAGAAAACTAAGGAGTTAGAAGGTAGCACATTCTCTGTGATACCTCATGATTCTATAGACTCGGAGCCTATACCGGATCATCTTACTTTGGTTAAGAAGCATCCTAAGTTAGCTTCCAAGTTTATGGATAGATACCGGACACTCGTTGCGTCTTTTTATAAGACTCATCAAGTGATTATTGAAGACAAAAATGACATGCTAGAGGATCTAACTGACCCGGAAAGGAGGAAGCAGTTAGCATTCCAGCTAGAGAAAGAAGCAGGTAGTAGTGCAACACCTATCTTTAAGGATATACCTATAGATCCGGAATCTTTTACACCATATCCTTATTCACCAAGACCTGAACCTACACATGATCCTACTATAGATATGTGGTATGCAGTACCACAGGGCTCAGAGGATGGTTCTGACTCAGAACTTCCTATTGAGAATTCAGATGGTTGGAGGACGGGATCATATAATGGATCTCATGAACACCAGATGTCCACAGATGGTTCTGACAGAAATGTTGGACAATCTAGTTGGATGGGTGAAAGGGTGAATCCTAATAATAGAAGTAGAATTACCATGTCAATAAATGATCAGGATGAAGAAGAAGATCCTGAGGAGAGAGTGTTTGAATCATCAACATCTTCTCAAAGCCCAGGGAATATACATTATCTAGTATTCAATTATCTTGTCCAGGAGAGCACTTGGGGATCAGCAGGATCTGCGTATCCTGTTGACAACTCTAGAGATGAAGCTCAGGAGATGCAGGCTAGAGATAATGTTGAATATGTTTCTGAAGACTTTTCAGCTGAGCTGGAGGGAGTCGATGCGCTCAGGTTGAGTAATGACTCAAGTACTAACACTTCATATACAGGGTATGTTCCTTCTGGAAGGCCATTTGTTCCACAAACTGTGCGACGGACAACACGTCATCACGGTTGGACATCAGGCATGTATGATGAGCGTAGTTACTACTAGAAAGATAAAAGTAGTTAACAGTATCAAGCACTGTGTATTGTACTTTAAGGAATAAGGTAGTGAGATGAATACGGTAGTTATGTGAATATACCTATACGGTATATGTTGTAAGAATTTTGTATCATTATGATATTATGTATAATATGTGAAATGCATATTTGGATTTTCTTTCGATCTTCATTGTGTGACTATTTCTGTGCGTAAAGTCGGGCTCAGAACACATGTGCATGATGTAATTATGAGTATTCGCTTTATAATGCAGGACTAGGGGGTCATGGATACGGGTGTAGAAATGGAAACTGAGCAACAACGGATGGAACGTGAGGCCAAGGAAAAGGCTGATGCCAATGCAGCAAATCAAGGAGCATTACCACCACCAATGAGGCCGTTAATGGAGCAGAACTTTATGCAATGCATGCAAATGATGCAAGAGAACCAGAACAAGTTCATGGAAGAGCTGCTGGGGCGAGAAAATCAGAGGGCACCTAAAGGTGGAGGAGTGAGTCTATCTGACTTCCAGAATGCAAGACCGTTCCCTTTTGCATCAGCTCCTGAACCAATGGATGTAGACGACTAGCTAGCAGATACAGAGAGGAAGCTGAAAACTGTAGGTTGCAATGATGAGGAAAAATTAAGGTATGCAACTCATCTGCTGACTGGACCTGCAGCATCTTGGTGGGAAAATCAGTTAGCCATGCAACAACCTGGAAGGGAGTTTACCTGGGAGGAGTTCAAGTAGAAATTCCGTGAATATCATGTTCCGTAAAGTGTCATGGAGTTGAAGCGGAGAGAATTTGAGGAGCTTCAGCAAGGATATACTAGTGTCATGAAGTACATCCGGGAGTTTAGCCAACTATCTCGTTATGCCGAGGAGGATGTTAACACTGAAGAGAAATGGAAGAAACGTTTCTTGCATGAATTAAATCCATTTGTGAGGATGCAACTAAGGTTAGCCAATAAGCAAACTTATCAGCAGTTGTTGGATGCAGCCATTACTTTTGAAGATGACTACAAGAATGTCCAAGAGGATCGGAGGAAGAGAGCCAAGAAGGAAACCAAGAGAATTCAGGCAAGCAAACCTAAACCTAGTCTGGAGTTCAAACCTCGGAATAGGAATTATGGCAACAACAACAATAATAACAATAACAAGGGCAGTGGTGGAAATCAATCTAATTCGAGAAGGAATGTTATCTGTAACAACTGTGGAATTCCAGGGCATTTCCAGAGGAAATGCAAAAATCCTGTAGTGATCTGTTATGGTTGTGGCCAGAAGGGGCATATCAAGCCAGATTGTCCGAGTAAACCACCGGGAGGATAGACTACCAAGGGAGGAGGACAAGCCAGTGGAGGAAATGGACATCCCAATAAAGGAGGAAACAATGGCAAGAACAATAATGGCAAGAGAAACCGACCTACTAGAAAACTGAACTTTGCAACCCTCGAGGAGGTAGATAATTCGGAGCATGCAGTGATAGGTACGCTCAATATCCTTACCAATCCCGGCAAAGTTCTATTTGATACTGGTGCAACTACTTCATTTATTTTTGAAGAATTTTGTGATAAGTTCGGGATTAGAAGGGCAACGTTAGAACGTCCTATGACCGTAGTTACGGCAGAAGGGAATGTGATTGTACGCCACATAAAACAAGATCAGGTTATCTCGATCTGTGGTTGTACATATTTCGTAGACCTTTATGTGATTCCTTTGAAGGGAATTGCAGTAGTGCTGGGGATGGATTGGATGATGGAACACGGAGCTCAGATTAATTGTGAGGACAAAATTGTCTCAATCAAAACTCCAAGTGGAGCAAGGATAGTTTACCAGGCAGATAAACACAGTCATATCATGGTGGATCTGCTGTTGAATTCAATGAAAGAAGTTAAATTAGCAGAGATCCCTATAGTTAATGAATTCCAAGATGTTTTCCAACAGAGTTACCGGGAATGCCACTAGACCGGGAGATAGAGTGCACAATTGACCTAATACCTGGTACAACACCAATAGCTCAAGCACCATATAAAATAGGACCCAAGGAGTTGAAAGAACTCAAGGAGCAAATTGACGAGTTAGCAAGAAAAGGATTTATACAGGAAAGTGTATCTCCATGGGGAACACCAGTAATCTTTGTGGATAAGAGAGATGGTGGAAGACGGATGTGTGGGGATTATAGAAATCTGAACAATGTGACTATCAAGAATAAGTATCCTTTACCAAGAATTCAAGATTTGTTTGATCAAGTGAAAGGATCTGGAGTATTTTCAAAGATCAATTTAAGATCTGGATACCATCAAATCAAAATCAAGCCGGAAGATGTTCCAAAACAGCATTTGTCTCAAGGTATGGACACCATGAGTATCTGGTAGTAACATTCGGTTTGACCAATGCACTGGCAATATTCATGAATCTGATGAACAAGATTTTCATGCCATATGTGGATAAGTTTGTTATTGTCTTTATTGATGATATTCTGATATATTCCAAGGATAAGGAAGAGCATGCTGACCATTTGAGAATAGCATTGCAGACTTTAAGAGAACATAAGCTTTATGCTAAGTTCAGTAAGTGTGAGTTCTGGTTAGATGAGGTAGAATTCCTCGGTCATGTGATCAGTAAGGATGGGATTGCTGTGAATCCATCTAAAGTTCAGTCGGTACTAGAGTGGATGGCACCGACCAATGTGAAGCAAATTCGAGGTTTCTTAGGAATGGCTGGTTATTATCGGAGATTCATTGAAGGTTTCTCCAAAATAGTCGGACCAATGACCAAATTATTAAGGAAGAATACACCATTCAAGTGGGATGATAAATGTGAAGCAAGTTTCCAAGAGTTGAAGACTAGATTAACCACAGCTCCAATTTTAGCAGTTCCTGAAACAGGGAAGGATTTCACTATTTACTGTGATGCATCTAAAGAAGGTTTGGGATGTGTTCTAATGCAAGATTTGAAGGTGATTGTTTATGGTTCAAGAAAATTGAAACCACTTGAAGTCAACTACCCAACTCATGATTTAGATTTAGCAGCAGTAGTCTTTGCGCTGAAAGGATGGAGGCATTTTCTTTATGGAGCCAGATGTGAGTTATACACTGATCATAAAAGTCTCAAGTACTTCTTCACTCAAAAGCAATTGCATGAAGCACTTGGTTCAAAGTTAGATTTCAGCACGGCATATCATCCTAAGACAGGAGGTCAAACTGAAAGAACAAATCAAATACTAGAAGACATGTTGAGAGCTTGTGCACTAGATTTTGGAGGAACATGGGAAGATCACCTACCATTGGAAGAATTTTCATATAATAATATCTATCAGAGTAGTCTGAAGGCAGCTCCATATGACATTATGTACGGAAGGAAGTGTAGATCACCAATATGTTGGTACGAACCTGGAAGCAGCAAAGAATTTGCACCAGATTATATCAAGGAGAGACAAGACATCATTGATAAGATCATGGATAGACTAAAAATAGCCCAGAGAAGGCAGAAAAGTTATGCGGATCAAAGCCGAAGATCATGGCATCCAGAAGTTGGAGATATGGTCTATTTGAAAGTAAGTCCAATGAAAGGAGTAAAAAGATTTGGAGTTAAAGGGAAATTGAGTCCAAGATACATCGGACCATTCAAGATACTGAGTCAAAACAGAACTATAGCTTATGCTTTAGAGTTACCATCAAGACTGGCTCAAGTGCATAATGTTTTCCATGTGTCACAACTTCGCAAATGTTTGAAAGTTCCAGATGATGCAATAACACATTAAGAGATAGAACTACAAGCATACCTGCCTTATATGGAAAAGCCCTTCAAGATTCTGGAAGAAAACTGGAAAAGATTGAGGAACAGAGCAATCAAATATTGCAAGGTACAATGGGAACATCACCCTGAGAGAGAAGCCACATGGGAAAAGGAAGAGCATTTAAGAAAATCTTATCCATAACTATTCAGGTACCTCTCCACAAACTTCGGGATGAAGTTTAATTTAAGGGGGGAAGTCTGTAACATCCCAGCATATAGGACCTAACGAAGCGTAGAATTAGGAATATGAATTGTTGCATGCATCTGTTTGTGAAAATGTGGGTAAAATTTTCGCCAAATAAAAACTTAAGTGATCAATGTTTCTTTCTTACTTTGAGATTAGGTTTAGTCTTAAAGGAGGATTGCTATAAACTTTGATATGATCTTAAAGGAATTGTGTGTGTTTTGAAATGAGTTTGGATTTGTAAAACTTAAGTGTTTTATAATTTAAATGATTTTGATATAAGATTTGATTTTAAATTAATTAAGAAAAAAGTATTATAACTTAAATCTTATCTAAAAACAATATTGTATATGAAATTCATTTTATATACATAAACAAGTTACAAAGAATGAACCTACTAAAGTTATTCAAAACTTCACAATTTACAAAAAGAATAAATAAAAAGAATATTCTTTATTAATAAATATATAATCTTTATTACAAATGAACCAAATAAAGATTACAAGAATTATAAAAGAAAAATTACAAAAGATTAAGAAAATTACATTTATATATATACTAACTATCCTATATCTAAAACTACACTAAATCTTCATCTTTATCTTTATACCTGCAAAACAAAGAATAAATAAGAAAACAAAATAGGATTAGTGTTAGTATATTTCTCTCAGATATGTCAGTGAGGTGCACTTGACAAACTCATCATTGAGAAATGTTAAAAAGGGGCAAGTTTCACCAATATGAAAGATTTCATCTTTCATAAATTCAAGCCAGAATGCAAATGACAGCCAAAAGGGACCAATTCACCAGCCAAGGTAACAGTAGATTGGTAATAGTAAGTTCAAACTTTCTGAACCTATCCATATGTGCATAGCAGGCACACAGGTTGCACACACACAAGCATGCAGATGGTGTGCTATCGACCACACAAGCACAACCAGCATCACAAAACCACAGCACAGTCGTGGAGGAGCACCTCAGTGCATCACTCCACTACACCACACACCAACACAGCCAGGGTGAACAGCAACCAAACCAAGAACAGCAGCCAAAACCAACCACCCAGATCAACCCAAACATCACCATGATGGTGACATAAGGAGGGGGATGGATCTTGTGGACAACAAGGCCAAGCCTAGGAGCTAGGAGGAGCAGGCAAGCTCAAGAGCAAGCTCAGGATCCCAGCAAAAGCAGATCAAGAACCAAATCAAGATCAAGATCATCATTAATCTACTACATCCACATCAGAATATGTGTTGAGCCTCACAAAACCATCACATGATTTCATCATATTATCTACATAAAGCATGTGTTTTTTATGAGATAATCTCTCAATAAATCACCCAAGAGGAGTGTATCTATCCTAGAGATTCTAAGCATAAGGATAAGAAATCCAGCTCCACCACAAACACTAAACCCTCAGACCAGCATCACTGGGTTCAATATTATTTTTGCAACTTAGATCATTTTCATTTGATCTTAACAGATCAGGGAACATCTCTTAGAGAGAGAGAGTAGCACCTCTAATCCTATAAGTTTCAAACAAACTATTGCCCAACTAACTAGGAATTAAATCCTAGAGCCTCAGACCAACATCATAGGCAGGCAAGATCAGAAAACTTCCATATCATCTTATCAGTTTTAATCACAAGCATTATCAAGCTAAGCCCAGAAATAAAAACCCAATCACTTGTGTGCCAGATCATATTGGTATCACAAGGATGCATTACATTACCGGGCAATAAAAAGAAATAAAAAGAATGCATTACATTACTTGCATAATCATTTTGCTTCTTTAAATATTGTCCTTACCGGGCAATCATGATGTTTTTGTTGAACTAGAAGTTCAAGGTCCAGTGCAAGCATCAGACTTCACTACCTTGCCATCACAAGGCAAGTTCATCACTTGCTCATGTCCTTTGAAGAGTCTTTATCAAAGTATTTGCAAACTGTGTGTTATCATATATGCTATAAAAGAAAGAAAATATTATTTTCATAAACACAGAAATCATAGATATCATCCTAAGTGGTGATATAATGGAGCAATAGAACTTAGAGTTCTAATTGCAACAATAATGATCAAATAGGGACTTAATAATCCCTGACATCAGTGATTCTAGCGCTGTATATTACGCGTTAGCCATGAGATTTGGAATGGGACAGAGAAGTCAGCTGTATCTTCTTCCTCTCGCATGAAGCCGGATGTGCAGGTCGTTTATGTTATCCTCGTAGCATGCATATTAATTGGTAATTCGTAGAGGATATGCAGCATATGGGTGGCAACCCTCATCGTCCCACGATAGTTCTGGCATCTAACGGTTTGTACAAACCATTGTCGTAATTCATTATGTGGGCATGGTGTACACCAAGGAGGCATGCGGGATCGCGAAGGGGGCAGTGATTGGCTTGGACCAACTACTGGGCCCCCCATCATGGAACTGTGGACGGGAAAGTACGCCCGGTTGTGCAACAAGGAGTTGATCTCTCATGGGTAAAGTAACGCACCTCTGCAGAGTGTAAGAACTGTAACTTGTTACTCCCTGTTCCGGGAAGGAGCTACGAACGTGGCAGGAAAGGAACTCTATGAAAGTTCTGGTCAACCTGTGAAGGCTGATTGTCATAGTTTTTCGGAATAAAATCAACCTTTGAAGAAAGATTTACAAAAACTGCATAGTGCCAAGGATTTATAATCCGAGGTGGTAGTTAGATCATCAAACTTCCCACCTTGCACATAATGAACTTGTTGGGTAACTCTGTTACTCATCCTTTTATTTGATCCCTTGCTTAGACTCTGAGGATCCCGAAGACGTGCCAATGTATGCAGCCGAATGCCAAGAAGACGTGTTCTACGAGGAACCTGATCTATCCGGAGGAGTTGAAGGCGTGGACTACGAGATCCGCTATGGTGTTGATGAGAACGAGTCCACTTAAGTATCTAGTTAGTAGTAACTAACGGAGCCGAGCAGCATGAACCCTATAGAATAAGCTGTTGAGCCCCACTCCTAGTCGGAGTTGTTACTTTTAAATTTCTGCTGAACATCTTATATTTTGGTTTGTAAGTTGGATCTTTTGGAATTCTTGAACTTCCGATATTGTAATAATAATAATGTGTGTACTTTTGTAATATGGACCCGCAATTTTTCTATTGTACCACTCTGAGGGATGTGATATTTACGGAACGGTGTTCTGTGGATGTCATGTCAACGACTATACTATACTACACATGCAGTGGTATGCTGGGTCACCGCAGCCTCCAACTCCGCCCTCTCGCCTATAACTTCCTCTCGGAACCCTAATACCAGGGGGCGACCACAGAAAGTTTTCCGTCGCCTCTACGGGGCAGAAAACACCGAGAGAGAAAGAGATCTCCGGCAGACAGAGTTCTACCGGGGAAATTCCTTCCCGGAGAGGGGAGATCATCGCCATCAACACCATTGTCAAGCTAGACTTTTTTGGGATCATCATCATCATCCACACCATCATCTAAACCAGCACCATCATCACCACTCCATCCCGCTGTAACAATCGTGTTGAATACTTGCATAGTTCTTAGGGGAAACTTTCCCGGTGTTGATTACTATTGTAGTTGATGCTTGTGAGTGGAACTATTGGATTATTGTTTATGTTCAGATTGTTATCCATTACCATATCATCTTTGATCTTGATCCATATGATGTCTCGTGAGTAGTTCGTTTAGTTCTTGAGGACATGGGAGAAGTCATGTTGTTAGTATTGGATTTGTGTTGAGATATTATTCATTGGTTTAGTATTTAAGTTATGGTGCTATTCTTCTAGTGGTGTCATGTGAATGTTGACTACATGATACTTCACCATTTATGGGCCTAGGGGAATGCATTGTGTATTTGACTACTAATTGTGGGGTCGCTGGGGTGACAGAAACCTAACCCCCCGATAGGACACCTTTGCACAAGGGAGTGTAGGATCTTAGAGTTTAAGGTTGTGGTTAGGTTTATATCTTAATTACTTTCCTGTAGTTGCGGATGCTTGCACGGGGTTTAATCACAAGTATGTATTAGTCCAAGTAAGGTCGGTACATTAGCACAGGTTCACCCACACAACACTTACAACACCAAAGAAGGGTACTCAGCTATTTGAAGCGAAAACACTTGACAGAATTCCCATGTGTCCTCGAGAACGTTTGGTACTTATAAGTATTTCCACCGGCTTGTCCTTTGCTAATAAAGGATTGGGACACTTGTTGCAATTGTTCATTGTCTTTATTACAGAGATTTCCTACTCCATACCACTAGTCAACACCTTCTGCTCCTCGTTGGGATCGACACTCCTATTTATCGAAAGTACTACGATACACCCCCTATACTTGTGGGTCATCACGGATCCGATGGATATTGAGATTACTATGTCATATTCATGCTCTCCATTTCTAGTAGCTATCTTGGCCGTGTAGATGCTAGTGACTCCAAGAGGGAGTATTTATGCTCGATAGTGGATTCATGCCTCTATTTAATCTGGGAAAGTGACAGAAATCTCTAAGGTTGTAGATGTGATGTTGCTACTAGGGAGAAAACAACGGTCTCTTGTTCATGGAACGAGTGGATTGTTTACCTTACACACTTTGCTTAAAGTAGTAATCTGTTGCTTGCAACTTAATACTTGAGGGGGTTCGGATGATAACCTGGAGGTGGATTATTAGTCATAGATGCAGTTGGATGGTGGCCTATGTATCTTGTTGTATTGCCCAATCGAATCTCATAGGATCATGAATTTCTAGTATTGCATTGTTATGCCTTGCTCAGTCTTGTCAATTGCCCTGCTATAATTTGTTTACCCAGCATGTTTTGTTGTATATCTTAAGAAGAACACCTCTAGTGAACTATGGACCCTGGTCCAATCTTTACCATTGATACATCTTCCACTATTACTATTTACTTTCTGCAAAACCACCATTACCTTCCACACCATACAATTAATCCTTTGTTTTTAGCAAACCGGTGAGATTGACAACCTCACTGTTTGTTGGGGAAAAGTATTGAGTTTGTGTTGTGCAGGTCTCCAAGTTGCTAGCAACACCTTTGAGTCGTTTCCTTCCTCCTACTGGTTCGATAACCTTGGTTTCTTACTGAGGGAAATCTTGATGTTGTACTCATCATACCTTCCTCTTGGGGTTTCCCAATGAAGCTCTACAGTGATCTGAGCCGCATCAATCACCAATCAAAAATCTAATCCAATAGAAGCCTTACGATCTCCAAAGGGTTTAATAAGGCATTGAATTCTGCCAAGAACCCTAGAACTCTTAGGATCTAAATCATGATAAATTATAACTATAAACCAACCAAACTTCATAGTAATAGAAGCTATGAACGTTCATCCAACTAGAATTGTAAGGGGGCATGGATGAAAACAAAATCAAATACATCCAAAACTAATTAATAAATGCTTGTCAAGTTCCAAATACAAAACAACACAAAGGCCAAACCGACATTCCAGATTAGGAATATTTAGATACACCCCCTACACATAGAAACAAATGGGTCACATGCCAAATTTAGCATACACAAATAAGTTAAACCCAGTATATGCTTAACCACCAAAAAACCCTTGACACCTGTGAATAGGTTAACCAATAGAGGTGGTTTCACACACAAGCAGGCGATTCACCTAACTGCATGGCATTGGTCTCAGCAGCACAACCACTTAGGAACAGTATAAATAGAGGACCACCTGAGACCCCATAACTCATAACTCACCACTCGAGCTTGGACCACAACACAGACACACACTTAGGATTTAGTGATGAGAGAGAGAGAGATGGAGGGGAGAAGGGAGAAGAAAAGGAAGAACTCAAGAACGGGAGGAGAAGAGCCACAACAACAGCTGCAAATCTTCATCAAGCCCAATGAGAGAGTAGAGCTACATAGGAGTAGAGCTACATAGGTTATAAATTTAACTCTAGGATAGTTAAGTACATAGTCCAATGAGAGAGATATTATAATAGGAAATGCACCTAGTATAGTGATGGACAATAATATGTGCATCTTCAGTAAAGAAGAAAACCACAGATGAGTCACACCTTTAACTGGCACGGCCCTAGCCATTAGCTAGAAGAAGATGAACAGTAGACATATAATCAATCAAATAAGAGCAGGTAATCTATATTTCACCCCTCATCCCTGGAACAAGTCCTAAGACAAGCCTAAGGATGAGAAGGTAAATACTAAAACAAAGACCCTAATACCTGTATAAGAAGCAGTAATCAACACCTAACCACACACTTACAAAATAAATTTTGAATTAACATCTCAAGCAACAACAGTAGGAAACTAAGCAATTGTACTCAAGTAATTTAGTGACTACTTAACCACCAGTCAAATTGAGTGAACTGATAGTAACCAATTGCACTAAGAATAAAATGTACTAATCCTCAAATGGAAGGATCAGTACACAACACTAAAGAAAAACTATAGTAGGATCATAGTAGTCGATTACTAACAACACAATATTTAGTCAATCAATAACAAACCTTAACTGTCAGAGTGTAACCCTTAGGAATTAATCATTCAGTTAACTAGACAAACACCTATTAACTGACAGACGTCACAAAAGACAAAAGTTCAAAAGTACATGAACCTAATCATAAGCCTAGATCACCAAGTATAACCCTAGAACCTATGTAACATCTAGAGCATTCTAGAAAGTCCTAGAACCTACCAAAACAAGTAGAAACACCATCATTGTAAACCTATAGAACACAAATCCTCGAAACTTCTAGAAACCATAACTAGATAGAGGGAGAAGAGGAAGTAGCACCTACCTTCAGAAAGGATGAACCTAGCTCATGCTGACTAAGTAGAGGGTGAATGCCGAGTCGTGGCAGCAACGGCAGGCGGCATAGAGGAGTACCCTAGTTGGGGAATCTCACTTTGTAGTAGATGCCTAGGAGCACCATCTTAACGACGGGGACGCCGGAGTTGCACCGGAGTTGGAGTAGATAGATCAACACCAAAACCTTGGATCAGGTGAGAGTTGCAAGAGAGAGAGAGAGATCAACTTGGTATAAAGGTAGAGAGGAGAGAAGTAGTTTTAGTGGAAGAGCGACGACGAAGGGGCCAGAGACGGGCGTGCGATGCGCAGTCGCCATCGCGAGTGCATGAAAGAGGAGAGTGAGCGACGCGTGAGATAGAGAGTGTAAGATCCCTCCTTTGTAAAGGAAAAGGATCCCTGTGATTGCAATGCTAGTCCCTGGATCATTGCTAGCATCCACAGTTTAAGATGAAGTACACAGATACAAAGGTCATTTATTACATCCATTCTAGAGATAAGACATAGTCTTTTACAACTCAAGGCCACAAGCCTAATACAAGAGTTTTGGAATAAGTAAATAAACACAAGTCTTCATCTTCATGTGCCACAGGCAAGCATGTTGAGTGTAGACTCATGACACCTAATCATCATCGGAGTAACCTGCAACATCACAAGTTACAGCCACAGTGGGTCAATACTTTGGAATAGTATTGGCAAGTGATACCTTAGTAAATTTTAAGTGGACTATATTACTATATGAATTTTGGCTAAGTGTAGCTTGGCTCGCTTTGCTCAAAATAGGTTTTTCCTATAAGTTGAAATCACTAAGTTTTTCTTTGTCAAAAACATTTCCAAAGAAACCACCAATAGACATTGGGGTCCTTTACCCATGTTCACCCACAAGTTTTACTTAGAAGTTGGAGTGATGAGATTCTTGATAGCTTCCATGTCTTGATGCTCAAGTTGTCCATTGCCATGGACTTGGCTAAGTACTTAGATTTTCCATCTGCAGAGGTTGTGCACTTTCCCCACCAGACTTGGTTTCCCAAGACAGGACCTTTCAGAAGCCTTCCCTTAGCCAAATGGACGCGTTCCAACCTATCATCCCACTACCACCAACTGTCCAAATGACTAAGTTCTAGCAACCCATATGATCAAGGCAGAGCCCATATTGCCAAGTGGCTGCACTATAAGCTTCTCAACACTTGGCCTCCAAAATCCCTTTGTGCCTGGATGGCATACCACAAGTGTGATACACAAGGTAAACCATGTCCATGGGCCTTGTGTAACCACTCAACCAAAAACCACCATTCAAGTCCCATTCCACCCAGGAGGTTCATTGACTTAGTTGTTTTATTAAGAAAAACTCAAGTCCAAAGACTTAGAAATATTTTCATCATAGCATGTATATACTTTACCAACCCTTGTTTGCTACTGGCTAGGCTAAGCATGGCATAGTAACTTAACTTAGGAAATTCCCTAGCAATTCTACAATTCTACAACTACTTAGGATTTCCCAACATAGCATTTGGCAAAAAAAATAGTAACAACATGCAAGACTTAGCAAAATATTTCTAATGCTTATACAAAATATAGGGATGGAAATATTCATGAAGTACCACTTGCCTTGGTAATGGGGTGAGTAGCACTCTTCACAATCACAGTCACTAGCAAAATCTATACAAAAATTTGTAGCACAAAATTACACACAATTCATATACAAACAAAAATATGAATGCATGCATGCAAGAAAATGCTAAGTGATGATTTTTGAAAACTCCACCAAGCAAGTGCATGATACAGAAACATAACCAAGTCAAAAACTTGCTAACAAAACTTATTTAGCACTAAAACAATTTACTAAACAAATTCTATACTCAAAATAGTCCTAAACAAGTTTCTGCATAAAAAGTCATTTTAACAGAAACTTTTTGTTAAACACATTGCAGATTCAGAAAGGGCTTGTCTCCCTGATTCCAACGGTATAAATTTTACAAAAATCTAACGTGGGAATCAAAAGTTATAGCCATTTGAAATTTGGATCTAAATCTGATTTGAATTCTGTTTTTTGAATCTAACCCTAGCCACGCGTCATGTTTCTATTGGCGCGTACCGGTTTGGCCGGATCGAGCTCTGTGGGCCGTAGGATCTAAGTAAGATCTGGCGGCTCAGATGCGCGCTTACCTCTTCGCTCACATTCTAATCTCAGCCGCAGGATCTGCATCTAACGCTCCTAATCGTTCTGACCAAACACGAGCGGCGCTAGCGGCGGCATGTCTGACAGTGGCGGCGCTGGCATTCTAGGTCGCGCGCTAGAGGGGGAAGGGTCTTACCAGAACCGTGGTGGCGTGCTGAAGCTCAACGTGGTGTTGATTTGCGAAGGGGCGCGCTGGCACGGTCTCAGGGGCTCGTCGGAGTTGCGGCGGTGTCTGCTGCTTGCAGATGAGGTTACTGGCAAGGTTTGGCGTCGCCCTAGCATGAACCAGAGGGGTCAGGGGGTGCACAAGACGCAGTCGAACAATCTCGTATGAAGGAGGGGGCAAGGGGCGCTCGGGTTTTACCTCAATTCGTCGCCGGAGTCAAGAGGCGGCGCAGGTGGTTGCAGATCGTGAATGGAAACGACGACCCGGGTCACGAGCAGGCAAAAGAAAAGTGTCAGCAGGTGCACGAGATCATGCTGAGCATCGTCGTTTGAACCAGAGAGAGGGGGCGGTCAAGGCTCACCGGAATCGGTCGCCGGAGTCGTCGGTACTGCGGGGCTTCGAAGGCAAATGCGCGCAGCCTGGTGGCGGAGTGAGCGAGGAGAGTGGGAGAAAATGCTCGCGGGGCAGAGGGGTTTTAAATAGGCCCAAGCGCGACAGGAAACGCCTGCGACATCAAGGCTAATTATGCCGCGCCATTACCGGCTTCACTGCAGCGGCGACGTTGTCTGCGGGCGCGATTTGGGGAAGACGAGGGCGACGTGGAGAGGGCCCGCTCGTCAGCGAAACGCGCGAAGGGGAGGTGGGGTCTGGTCGTCAGCGTCTGTCTGGGTGCGCTGGCGCGTGCGAGAGAGAAAGAAATGGCCCGGGTGGGCTAGCTGGGCCTGTTCTGATGCTGGGCCAGATTGGTGGCGCCTGGCCCTTTTCTTTTGTTTTACTCCTTTTCTTTTTCTATTTCGATTTTCTGAATTGGTTTTCAAATGGATTCAAGTTCCATTTGAATTCAAATCTTCTTGAGGTTTTGTAGTGGTGTAATGGTCTCAAAATAGGTCATAACCCATGTGGTTACTTTGCAAGGGCTTGGTCAAACTTGAAGAACAAAATATCAGAGGCTTGCATCTGATTTGCAAAAAGTTTGAAAAAGGGGTTTTGAAACTATTCCCAATTTGTAAAACTTGGTCCAAAACCACACTCAATCCTTTCTATAAGGAAGACAAACAAGCTAGGTTTGAAATCATTCAAACTTTCAAATGGGAATGGCCATTTGATTTAAGTTTGCTCACATAAAATCATAGCACTAAGTGCTTCTGTTTTCTGAAATGAGTTTGAAATTGATCTCAAATCTATATGCATGCATGAATGATATGCAAAACTTTGAAATCATGATTTTAGGGATGTTACAAATCTAACCCCCTTAAGGTGAATCTCGCCCTCGAGATTCGGATTGGCTAGCAAATAGGTGAGGGTGGTCTTTCCGAAGATCATCTTCTCTTTCCCACGTTGCTTCCTCTTCGGAATGATGATTCCATTGCACTTTGCAAAACTTGATAGTCTTTGTCCTTGTGACTCTTTCTGTAGTCTCAAGAATCTTGATAGGCTTCTCCTCATATGTGAGGTCACTTTCTAGTTGAACTTCTTCCAAAGGTATGGTATCCTTCAAAGAAGTTTCTTCCATTTCTGGGTGACATTTCTTAAGTTGACTCACATGAAACACATTATGGACTGCTGACAAAGATTCTGGTAGTTCAATTTCATAAGCAACTTCTCCTTTGCGACTCAGAATCTTGAATGGCCCAACATATCTTGGTGCCAACTTTCCTTTGACTCTGAATCTTTTCTCTCCATGGAGTGGTGATAATCTAAGATAGGCTCTATCACCAACTTCGTAGGTGAGTTCTCTACGCTTAGGATCTGCGTAGCTTTTCTGTCAGGATTGTGCTATCTTTAACCTATCCTTAACCAACTTGACCTTCTCTTCGGCTTCTTTGATAAGTTCTGGCCCGAATAAACTTCTTTCTCCCACACCATTCCATAACAACGGGGTGGTACACTTTCTTCCGTAGAGAAACTCAAATGGTGCCATCTCAATGCTGGCTTGATAGTTGTTGTTATAAGAAAATTCTGCGTAAGGCAGACTTTCATCCCAACTGGATCCATAGTCTAGGGCACATGCCCTCAACATGTCTTCCAGAATTTGATTTGTCCTTTCTGTTTGTCCATCGGTTTGAGGATGAAAGGCAGTACTGAATTCCAACCTCGTTCCCAGTGACTCGTGTAGCTGTCTCCAAAAATGGGAAGTGAATTGAGTTCCCCTATCAGACACAATACTCTTGGGCACACCATGAAGACACACAATTCTACTCATGTAGATTTTGGCTAACTTGGCACTCGTATAAGTTGTCTTCACGGGTATGAAATGAGCCACTTTAGTTAGGCGATCCACTACTACCCATATAGAATCATATCCTGATCTGGTCCTTGGTAATCCAGTGATAAAATCCATACCAATCTTGTCCCACTTCCAATCAGGAATAGGTAGTGGTTGAAGCAAACCTGCTGGTTTCTGATGCTCCGCTTTTACTCTACTACACACATCACACAAAGCAATATGTTCGGCGATGTCTCTCTTGAGATTGTTCCACCAAAATATTTCTTTCATGTCCATGTACATTTTGGTGTTACCCGGGTGAATAGAATACGGAGAGTTGTGTGCTTCCTGCAAAAAAAGTTTCCGTAACTCCGGATCTTGTGGAACACAGATACGTTTCCCATGCCATAAAGTACCCTGTTCGTCTTCATGGAAATTTTTAGCTTTCCCTTGGCCAATATTTTCCTTAATCCCTTCAATTTCCTTATCGGTCTTCTGAGCTTCTCGGATCTTGTCCAACAAAGTGGGTTGAACATCCAAAGACATGAGATGTCCTTCAGGCACAATCTCCAATCTGAGTTCTCTGAATTGGGTACACAAATCATCTAGCAATTCTCCTTTGGTAAGGCCATTTACAAATACCTTACGACTTAGAGCATCTGCTACAACATTTGCTTTACCGGGGTGGTATTGCAAACTTAAATCATAATCCTTGATAAGTTCTAACCATCTTCTTTATATCATATTGATTTCCTTTTGGGTGAAGATATACTTCAAACTTTTGTGGTCCGTGAACACTTCACAACGCTTTCCCAAAAGGTAATGTCTCCAAGTTTTGAGTGCATGGACAACAGAGGCTAACTCTAAATCATGAGTGGGATAGTTTACTTCATGAGTTTTGAGTTGTCTCGAGGCATAGGCTACAACTTTACCGTCTTGCATAAGTACGGCTCCCAAACCTTGATGAGACGCATCACAATATACTTGGAAATCCTTTTCCAAATCTGGCAGACATAGGACTGGTGCTGTCACAAGTCTCTTATTCAACTCCTGAAAGCTGACTTCACAACCTTCAGACCAAGCAAACTTCTTGTCTTTCTTTAACAATTCAGTCATGGGTTTAGCTACTTTAGAGAAATTCTCGATGAAACCTTCTGTAGTAACCTGCTAAGCCAAGGAAACTGCGAACTTCTTTCACATTCTTGGGAGATTCCCATTCCGTCACAGCTGAAACCTTAGCAGGATCAACTGCTACTCCATCTTTTGTCATAACATGACCAAGAAATCCAACTTCTTCTAACCATAACTCACACTTGCTAAATTTGGCATATAGTTTATGCTCTCTCAACTTCTCAAGTATCAAAGGCAAATGTCCTTCATGTTCTTCTTTGCTCTTGGAGTAGACTAAGATGTCATCGATGAAAACGACAAAAAACTTGTCAAGGAATTCCATGAACACTTTGTTCATCATATTCATGAAGTATGCTGGGGCATTGGTTAAGCCAAAAGGCATTACGGTATACTCATATAATCCATACCTTGTGGTGAATGCTGTTTTAGGTATGTCTTGTTCTCTTATCTTAAGTTGAAAATAGCCTGACCGGAGATCAATTTTTGAGAACACATAGGCTCCTTCAAGCTGATCAAACAAGTCATTGATTCTTGGCAAAGGATATTTGTTCTTGATAGTTACCTCGTTGAGTGAACGGTAATCTATGCATAACCTTTGACTTCTGTCTTTCTTCTCCACAAACAAAACTGGGGCTCCCCAAGATGAAGAACTTGGTTGAATAAATCCTTTTTGCAACTGTTCTCCTAGTTGCTTCTTGAGCTCCTTCAGTTCATCAACTAACATTTTGTATGGTCTCTTTGCTATTGGTCTAGAACCTGGTACCAAATCTATCAGAAACTCCACATCTCTATCTGGTGGCATTCCTGGTAATTCTTCCGGGAACACATCCGGATACTCACACACAATTGGTACACTGTCCATGCTAACCCCCTTAAGAGAATTAAGCATACTCCTCTTTGCTCCAAAGCTGGTCTTGAATCTGATCCTTTTATTTTCCGGAGTTGTGAGTGAGACAGTATGGCTGGCACAATCTATCACTCCTTTGTACTTAGTCATCCAGTCCATTCCCAGAATGACATCCAAACCTTGGGAGTTTAATATTATCAAGTTAACGGGAAACTTATACTTCCCAAATTCTATGACTAGGTCATGGCATCCTGAATTCACTATCATTTCTCCACCAGGAGAACTTACTTTTATAGGACACCCAATAGTTTCTACCAGTAGTTCATTTCTTTCAACAAATGCTCTTGATATGAATGAATGAGATGCACCAGTATCAAAGAGTACAAATGCTGGAATGGAATTGAGTCTGAACTTACCAGCAACAGCGTCAGGTTCCTCATAGACCTCCTCCACATTAATGTGGTTCACCTGACCTTTCTGGAAAGGGTTGGGCTTGACAGGTCCTTCAACTTTCTTTTCGGGGCACTCATTTGCATAGTGTCCCATCTTCTTGCATTTGAAGCATTCAACCTGACTGATGTCCCTTTTAGCAGGCTGACTTCCACTTCCACTACAATTTCCACTGTGGTGGCTCTTATGTCCACTCTTGTGGTTCTTGTACTTGTCATTGTCATGATTGCGGTGATGCTTGTTGTCATGACGGTTGTGGTTGTGGTGCTTGTTAAATTTCCCATGCTTATGGGATCCTGAGCTTCCACTGTCATCATAGTGAGATCGTTTGTGAGATGATCCCGAGTTGTGCTTGTCGGAGTGTTTCCTCTTCCTACTCTCGACTTGCTTCATTTTGTTCTCCAATATAGCAGCCTTGTCACAGAGCGACTGATAAGTGGGAACATATGCCACAACCAGCTGCAGATTCAGCTCATCATTCAAGCCTTCCAGAAATTTTTCCTTTCTTTTGGCATCTGTGTCAACCTCATCCGGTGCATAACGCGCCAGATTGTTGAACTCTTCAATGTATTCAGCCACGCTGCGGTGGCGCTGCTTCAGATTGTGGAACTCTTTCTTTTTCAGGCTCATTATTCCTGATGAGATATGAGAAGTGCGAAAGCCATCTTCAAAGATAGCCCAAGTCACCTCATCTATAGGAGTGGTGATTTGGAAGTTGTCCCACCAAGTGGCGGCTGGCCCTTCCAGCAGATGTGCTGCAAATCTGACCTTTTCAGCGTCCTTGCAGCCCACGGTCACTAAGTCCTTGTTTACAGAACGTAAACAATCATTGGCCACCATGGGATCAGTCGTCCCCGAGAACTTAGCTGGCCTCAGACGCAGAAATCTGGTGAGCATATCAAAGCCTGGAGGGTTGTTGTTGTTGTTATTGTTGTTGTTATTGGGGTTGTTGTTGTTGTTGTTGTTGTTATTCTGGTTCTGGATGAATGTTGTCATCATCTGCATAAGCTGTGTTTGAGCATTCATCATTTGCTGCATTTCCGGAGTTATGTTGTTGGGGTTGGGGTTTGCGCGATGAGGAGGCATCTGTGGTTTCTTCAAATAGAGATAAGAATGAGATACCCATAGATGTTTTTATGCACATTACATCACATAAACAAACACAAGCATGCAACATAAGATAAAAGTTCAACAACCAGATAACAAGTTCACAAAGTAAAACACACAAGTGGCAAGCCATCCACATGTCGGATGGTCCAATAACAAGTTCACAAATAACAAGTACGATAATAAAAGATAAACGAGTAGTCAAGTCTACTCATCAGCATCAATCTCCTCCTCGACAAAGGTAAGACATGCGTTCTCCATCGCGGTCTTGTTCTCCTCAATGGTAGTGGTCAAGGACTCAATCTTGGCCTTGAGAGCCCTCTTCTGGGAACGAAGCCTCTCAATCACCATCTGCTGCTGCTCTAGCTCGAAATCCTTGGACTTCAGTTCTTCAGTCATGTCCCGGATCTTCTTGTTCCTATCCTAGACGCGTTTCTCCTGACTCTTGAACTTCCGGTCCTGGGTCTCGAACTTCGCCTCCATTTCCTTGACTATATCATCCTACTGTGCGAAAAGCTTGTCCTTCTCCCGAAGCTGCACCTGGAGCTCGTCATTGCTGAGCATGACATTGGTCCTGTCTATGTCCACGTGCCTAATGAGAGACTCTAAGTCCTGGAGATAGAGACGTATCGGCTCTGCTACGTCCCTCGAGTCGTCCTCGAAGTCGATGGACTCTCCATCCTCATCACGTCTTCCGAAGACGTGGAAGTGGGTGCCTCTAACCTGTCGGGAGTGACGGCCTAGTAGACGTCCTATCAGGTCCTGCATGACTACCTCCATGCCTCTCTCCCTGTCATCGTGCATAAGCTTGAAGACGATGGCCTCCGTAGTAGGCTCTGTCTGGCATCCGGGCTGGTTCACCTTGAAGCCCCAGAGGTCCTTCCTCTCGAACTTGGTGAGTGGATGCACCATGATGGTGGGAAGAGGGAGATCAAGCAAAGTGGTAAGCTCAACGATACGAGGACCAAAGCGGGTAGCCTGGAACTCATCAACAGTGCTGATGGTAATAGACATCTATTTATAAGATAGAAAAGTTAGAACAACACTATTTAAGATAAAACAAAGACAAACATCACATACACATCCTTGGAACACAAAATCACACAAGTCATGCATACATGAATCCATTACATCAACCAAGGTCCAAACTTATTTAAGGTATCATTTTGGAAAATAAGGTGATAGGTGGTGGTCCAACTAACGAAGTGCGTTTACAATCCTATCTCACTGGTTCTGTTGGCTAACACAATGTTCCTAGAGGCAATCAGCCTATCTTGTTCACATGATTCCATCACTAAGTCTATAATATCTCCCCTTAAGGTTTGGTTGGTGGCTTCCAACTCTTGGGTATGCTCCTTCTTTTTCTCTAAGTCTTTTTGGAGGTTGAGCATTCTGCACTTGACTCTAGCACTAAGTTCTTTGATAGTCCTCCAAGCTACTTCTCTTGCTAACTCAAAGAATGTGGTGTGCACCACAGTGTTGGTGTACATGCAGAATCATCTTTCTTTGTGGTTGTCTTGCTTGCTTTTGTACAAGTGAAGTTGCACCCACCAGTACTCAACTCCTTCATCCATCACTGGAAAGCCTTTATACACAGCTGCTCCATGTATTTCCATTGCCACCATGAGGTCCTTGAGAATTTTGGGAAACTCTGTCTCACACTCCAAGGTCATGGTCATGAGTGGTCCTTTCTTCACGGCTTCGTTGATGGAGTTCATCTACAAATAGAGATGAGAATGAGAAGATTAGAAAAGTTTACGAGAAGAATAGACAAGTGTAGAAGTAGTTGAAATTTTTTCCTTAGTGGTTTCCAATCCTAGGGTCATAATCCTACAGGCAACACAGTGCTCTAATACCATCTGTAAGATCCCTCCTTTGTAAAGGAAAAGGATCCCTGTGATTGCAATGCTAGTCCCTGGATCATTGCTAGCATCCATAGTTTAAGATGAAGTACACAGATACAAAGGTCATTTATTACATCCATTCCAGAGATAAGACATAGTCTTTTACAACTCAAGGCCACAAGCCTAATACAAGAGTTTTGGAATAAGTAAATAAACACAAGTCTTCATGTGCCACAGGCAAGCATGTTGAGTGTAGACTCATGACACCTAATCATCATCGGAGTAACCTGCAACATCACAAGTTACAGCCACAGTGGGTCAATACTTTGGAATAGTATTAGCAAGTGATACCTTAGTAAATTTTAAGTGGACTATATTACTATATGCATTTTGGCCAAGTGTAGCTTGGCTCGCTTTGCTCAAAATAGGTTTTTCCTATAAGTTGAAATCACTAAGTTTTTATTTGTCAAAAACATTTCCCAAGAAACCACCAATAGACATTGGGGTCCTTTACCCATGTTCACCCACAAGTTTTACTTAGAAGTTGGAGTGATGAGATTCTTGATAGCTTCCATGTCTTGATGCTCAAGTTGTCCATTGCCATGGACTTGGCTAAGTACTTAGATTTTCCATCTGCAGAGGTTGTGCACTTTCCCCACCAGACTTGGTTTCCCAAGACAGGACCTTTCAGAAGCCTTCCCTTAGCCAAATGGATGCGTTCCAACCTATCATCCCACTACCACCAACTGTCCAAATGACTAAGTTCTAGCAACCTATATGATCAAGGCAGAGCCCATATTGCCAAGTGGCTGCACTATAAGCTTCTCAACACTTGGCCTCCAAAATCCCTTTGTGCCTGGGTGGCATACCACAAGTGTGATACACAAGGTAAACCATGTCCATGGGCCTTGTGTAACCACTCAACCAAAAACCACCATTCAAGTCCAATTCCACCCAGGAGGTTCATTGACTTAGTTGTTTTATTAAGAAAAACTCAAGTCCAAAGACTTAGAAATATTTTCATCATAGCATGTATATACTTTACCAACCCTTGTTTGCTACTGGCTAGGCTAAGCATGGCATAGTAACTTAACTTAGGAAATTCCCTAGCAATTCTACAATTCTACAACTACTTAGGATTTCCCAACATAGCATTTGGCAAAAAAAATAGTAACAACATGCAAGACTTAGAAAAATATTTCTAATGCTTATAGAAAACATAGGGATGGAAATATTCATGAAGTACCACTTGCCTTGGTAATGGGGTGAGTAGCACTCTTCACAATCACAGTCACTAGCAAAATCTACACAAAAATTTGTAGCACAAAATTACACACAATTCATATACAAACAAAAATATGAATGCATGCATGCAAGAAAATGCTAAGTGATGATTTTTGAAAACTCCACCAAGCAAGTGCATGATACAGAAACATAACCAAGTCAAAAACTTGCTAACAAAACTTATTTAGCACTAAAACAATTTACTAAACAAATTCTATACTCAAAATAGTCCTAAACAAGTTTCTGCATAAAAAGTCATTTTAACAGAAACTTTTTGTTAAACACATTGCAGATTCAGAAAGGGCTTGTCTCCCTGATTCCAACGGTATAAAGTTTGCAAAAATCTAACGTGGGAATCAAAAGTTATAGCCATTTGAAATTTGGATCTAAATCTGATTTGAATTCTGTTTTTGAATCTAACCATAGCCACGCGTCATGTTTCTATTGGCGCGTACCGGTTCGTCCGGATCGAGCTCTATGGGCCGTAGGATCTAAGTAAGATCTGGCAGCTCAGATGCGCGCTTACCTCTTCGCTCACGTTCTAATCTCAGCCGCAGGATCTGCATCTAACGCTCCTAATCGTTCTGACCAAACACGAGCGGCGCTAGCGGCGGCGACTGGCGGCGGCGTGTCTGACAGTGGTGGCGCTGGCGTTCTAGGTCACGCGCGAGAGGGGGAAGGGTCTTACCAGAGCCGCGGTGGCGTGCTGAAGCTCAACGTGGTGTTGATTTGCGAAGGGGCGCGCTGGCACGGTCTCAGGGGCTCGTCGGAGTTGCGGCGGCGTCTGCTGCTTGCAGATGAGGTCACTGGCGAGGTTTGGCGTCGCCCTAGCACGAACCAGAGGGGTCAGGGGGTGCACAAGACGCAGGAGAACAATCTCGTATGAAGGAGGAGGCAAGGGGCTCTCGGGTTTTACCTCAATTCGTCGCCGGAGTCAAGCGGCGGCGCAGGTGGTTGCGGTCGTGAATGGAAACGACGACCTGGGTCACGAGCAGGCAAAAGAAAGGTGTCAGCAGGTGCACGAGATCATGCTGAGAATCGTCGTTTGAACCAGAGAGAGGGGGACGGTCGAGGCTCACCGGAATCGGTCGGCGGAGTCGTCGGTACTGTGGGGCTTCGAAGGCAAATGCGCGCAGCCTGGTGGCGGAGTGAGCGAGGAGAGTGGGGGAAAATGCTCGCGGGGCAGAGGGATTTTAAATAGGCCCAAGCGCGACAGGAAACGCCTGCAGCATCAAGGCTAATTACGCCGCGCCATTACCGGCTTCACTGCAGCGGCGACGTGGTATGCGGGCGCGATTTGGGGAAGACGAGGGCGACGTGGAGAGGGCCCGCTCGTCAGCGAAACGCGCGAAGGGGAGGTGGGGTCTGGTCGTCAGCGTCTGTCTGGGTGCGCTGGCACGTGCGAGAGAGAAAGAAATGGCCCGGGTGGGCTAGCTGGGCCTGTTCTGATGCTGGGCCAGATTGGTAGCGCCTGGCCCTTTTCTTTTGTTTTACTCCTTTTCTTTTTCTATTTCGATTTTCTGAATTGGTTTTCAAATGGATTCAAGTTCCATTTGAATTCAAATCTTCTTGAGGTTTTGTAGTGGTGTAATGGTCTCAAAATAGGTCATAACCCATGTGGTTACTTTGCAAGGGCTTGGTCAAACTTGAAGAACAAAATATCAGAGGCTTGCATCTGATTTGCAAAAAGTTTGAAAAAGGGTTTTTGAAACTATTCCCAATTTGTAAAACTTGGTCCAAAACCACACTCAATCCTTTCTATAAGGAAGACAAACAAGCTAGGTTTGAAATCATTCAAACTTTCAAATGGGGATGGCCATTTGATTTAAGTTTGCTCACATAAAATCATAGCACTAAGTGCTTCTGTTTTTCTGAAATGAGTTTGAAATTGATCTCAAATCTATATGCATGCATGAATGATATGCAAAACTTTGAAATCGTGATTTTAGGGATGTTATAGAGAGAGTAGGCTGGGTTGGGCTAGACCAGGTCCAGTAAGTGGTTCTGACCACTTGGGTATGTCTAGTGGGCCCAGATACTTAGGTGTTTTTAGTCATTTCACAAATACCCATAAACCCAATTAAATCATAAAACATACATAATAACTCAGAAAAATAGAATAAAAATAATTTTATGTGTAGAAAAATGCAAGGTATCCAAAAAGTAATTTTGTGGGTTTTGCTAGTAATTGAATTTCATGAATTTTTGAGTGATTAAAATTGAGTTTTGAATTAGGAAAATTCATAATAATTATGTAAACCCAAAAATTCATAAAAATATGAAAATTCCAAAGTAAAATACTAATTGCTGGATTGTTATAATCAATAAAATACCAAAGAAAATGATGATAAACCCTAAAAGGGAGAAAACCACTTAATAATGAAATTCAGTTAATAAAACTCAAATAAAACACACCAAAAATGCATTGGATCTATATTGCATAAGAGCACCACATTTTTGCCAACAAAACATTATCTCTATCGGACGATGTCACGAATTCCAGAACCCGAGGTCTAGGGTCAAGAAAAACCTTCGAACTGCATTATCTCGCAGTTACCAAGCAAGTTCATTCTTGCATTACCTTTGTGAGATCAATCTTGTAGCCATGTTGCAAGGGAAGTCTTACATGTCATTTGGCTTATTAGAGAAAATGTTTTCAAAACATTAGAATTACTTGCATTCAAAACAAAAACCGGTTTCAAAATTAAATTAATAAAAGGGGGAGCAATGGAATCATGGATGTAAACATGGTTGAAATATCATGTAGTGGAGATTCTATTGTACCGAGAAATTTAGGTTTAATAACAACAACAGTCAACTATTCTTGCATCGTATAGTACCGCGCTAACCATAAATCTTGATATAGGGCAAGCAAGTGAGAAGTACCTTCTTCCTTTCATCTGTCCTCGTATATCTAGTCGGGCTAAGATCTAGTATCGGCTGGTGGGAGCCCGTGACGTTCGAATCCTGTGCTTCATGATAATGACTAGATATATTACAAGAGATGCTACATGAGTGTAGGTCTCTCGACCGAAATTCGTTACAATGGGTGGGCAGGAAATATGAAATGAGTAATAAGGCCAAGGATGTTTGTGGGTAAAGTAGCCCACCTCTCGAGAGTGTAAAAACATGACATGTTACTCCTTGTTCTAGAAAATAACTACAACCGAATCGTGGAAAGGAACTCTATGAAAGTTCAAACAACCCGTGAAGCCTGATAGCTCAGAACTTTATAGATCTAAAACTTACCTTTTCAAAAAACATGTTTTGAAAAACTACACAAGTCTTAGATCTTCGATCGATGACTTTCAAACAAACATCAGACAACCACCCTAGAATTTGTTGAGTACACTCGTACTCAATCTATCATCTTACCCTTGCTTAGGTTATAGGAATACACGGCGACCGACATGAAGGATAGAATCAACGAAGTATCAGACTAGTAGACATAAGAAAATATGTAGATATAGGAAAACACCAGAATAAATACATAGGTAGATGAGGTAGCAATAGTATAACTTTTCAAATAAGTTGCCAGCTCCAACGGTATTAAGCTTAGTATTACCATTTATTAGGAAGTTATCACTTCTTCGTTTAAAAATTCATTGCATTGTGAATCCTCAATGGACCGAGGAGGATCTAGAAGCTTTTGTACACTTCTCGATCTTGGTATTATTAATGAAGAAAGTTGTTGGACCTGTAATATTTCTGTTGTACCACTCTAAGAGATGTAATATTTGTGGATGGGGACTTCCATGAGTGTCATATCAACAACTTGTACACTACAACATGCAGTGGTGTACCGGGTCATTCCATATACCCATGTCCCGAATTAGATGTATGTGTCTAGATACATGTGAATCTATATAAATTTGCAACATCTACGGGTCTGTTTGCTTGCTCAAACTGAAATTTCCTGCTTTTGGCACTTGGCCTCTTGGATGTTGCATCTGCCAAGATTGTGCTTGGGCCAACTTGGGCATCTTGATTGGTTGCCCACATTAGTTTTTGGTGGAGTTTTGGCCTAAAGTTTGTTTGCATGAATTTGTAGTTTATTTCATGAGCTATGCAATTTAGGTCTGTTTGGTTTTCGATTTTGCACTTCCTTGCCTGAGATATGGTTACCTATTTCAAATTGGGTGATCTTACCATCACATGGAGCATAGCAGGCCCGAGATCACATCAGCACACATGAACAAATACAACCATATCGCACAACACACTTGAAACATGCACTTTAGCATCTTACTAAGAGGTTACCTTCATGCCATAATCATGGGCTCTTACTAATACCCCTGATCAATAAGCACCATCAACATTGGCATTCCATGTCCCTAAACTATCAAGGGTCTAACCCTTGACCAAAATCCATCATCAATTCAGTAGTTCACCATCATACTACAACAACTACTATGTACTTACATAATATACCATTAAGCCATCCTACATCTATCTGTGGTTAGGGATGGTGTACTACCTGGTACTGGAGGAGCCACCCTTGTAGATCGTCATCTTCAGGAAGAACACTTGAATCTTGAACTGCACAAGGTCGTCGCGTTGAAGATCGTACTTGTACATCATACCTAGCTAGTTCTCCTTTAGCACCGCCTTGCCGCCGAAGTAGTCCAACTGCACTCATTCATCGCACCAGCGACAAGCAGACATCGACACGACGCAGGGCAGTGGGATCCTGATCCAGTACCTCGGGCCCTTTTGGAACATCGGTGGAATGAGAAACATGAACATGTCATCCCTATCCAGTTGGATGACGCACCGGCGAGGTACCTGCACCCTGGGCTGTGTCCAAGCGTTAGCTAATGGTCCTGCATGTTTCAAGGATGCAACACTGCCTCCCCCTACTAGGAACCACCGGCTTCAAGGCCTGAGCCCAACGTCTCATAGGGAGCACATCCTAGAACCCTGGTGGAGGATGATAGCCCCTTCCCACCGTCTCACACTCTAGCTTCACAACCTCGTCAACAACAAATGTCTAGGATTTCCCAAATGTGGTTAAGCATGCAACTACAAACTAAGCTGAACATAAACCGAAGTGCACAAGACAATTGCATGAAGACAGTTGTAGTGCCAAAATGTGGTAAAGCATGCAACTAAGATCTATGTTGAAACAACAACCGCAGTGCACAAGAACACGGTTGCATGAAGACAGTTATAGTGCCTAAATGTGGTAAAGCATGCAACTACGAACTATGTTGAAACAACAATTGTAGTGCACAAGAACATAGTTGCATGAAGGCAATTATATTGCCCAATTCGATTGGGCAATGCACTAGATCATGCCCTTGTTGGGCCATGTACTAGATCATGCCCTAGTTGGGCAATGTACCTAGACTAAACAATGTACTAAATAATTATTCCCAAATCGGGAAGTGCACATGAAGATTGTTGCATGGATGGAAATGTATTGCAACAACTACTCGAGGTATGTTTACTTGGTACATGATCATCTAGAATTCCCCAATTAGGAAAATCCGACAGTTCAAATCCCAAATTGTGGAATGCATGAGCACTAATCCCCAATCGGGCAAATCCTAGACGGTAGAGGATGACTAACGGCCAATTTATACCCAAAATTCGTAATCGGGCCATAATTTGTGCTTAGATTTTGGAAAATCAAATAGTAGAAACCCTAACCATTAATCGAATCTGCGAGGTAGGGTGACTTAGAATGGATAGCAGGGCCTCCGTCGATGAAGCTACAACATCAGAAGGCGGTGCCGAAGAAGAAGGCCCAGGAACATGGGTACCCGCAGCCGCCATGGGCGGAAAAACCCTCGTCAAATCCTCGAGGGTTAGTCCGCCGCATGCGGCCACCTTCCACGCATCCGTACCACTACCAGATGCGGCCGTGCATGCCGCTGTTTCCGCCGCTGATGCGGCCACCGCCGTGGTTGTCGCCGCTCGTGTTGCACGAGGCATCCTGCGGACAGGGGAGGAAGGCTTGAACGCCCCACGCCAAAGCCATCTTGCCGCCAGTGGCTAGCTTCTCCAGTTGGGTGGTGCCCCACTGCTCTTGCGCTGTCATTTTGCCGATGCGGATGGGCATGAGCGGAGGGAGAGGGGGAGGTGCATCGTCCATGGAGAACAACACCGAACTGGGGGTTAGGGGAGTGGATTGCAAGGGGAGTGGAGTGAAAAACATAAGCGGAACCGCCCCGTCTCCACCCTTCACAACGTGTGCAACCAAGAGGCGTGCGTCGCTTGCTGGAGCCTCGCTACGTAGAAAGGACCAATTTTGGCGTTTTCAACGGGCAATTTTTAGCATGCTTTAAGTTTCGTGCGGTGCCGAAAACACATACAGCCCTACAGACCAGGTTTTTTCCCGCCTGATATGAGAAGAGACCCGGTGGCCAAGCAAACACAGAAGTACGTATAAAAACCTTTGTAGTTTTTAAGAGCAACTCTAGCAGATTCCGTAAACACACGAGGTGTAAAACGCGTTCACAGCACACCGATATGGGTTTTAAAACTAGCCGCGTGAAACAAATCCCGTAAGAGCAAGTACAATAAGGTGACATCAGCTGGCTATAAGACATTAAATGGTATATTTGTGCTGAGTTGGAAGAGAGAAAGAGAGTGGACTCTCATGCAAGAGCCAGCTCTAGCACGTGCTTCTAGGCACTTTGTAAAAGTGAATGGTGGACCAATTATTGATAAAGCAGTACATTTCTATAGCTTGTTATTGTATATATTGCTACTTGGTTGACTATAGATGATATGACACTATCTTATACTCCCTCCATTTCAAGGCTTAAGGCGTCCTCGTTTTGCGTGTTTTTTCTTTGACCAAGAATTAGTCTAAATACGTAAAGAGTTTTGGTATAAAACTAGTATCACTGGAAAGTATTTTTCAATACGAATTCAACGATACTAATTATGTATAATATAATCAAGATTTTGTTGCTCAATTCTTTTGGTCAAACTTTGTTTTGAAAAGCGTGTACGCCTTAAGCCCTGAAACTGAGTAGAATCTAAATAGATCGGTGACATCTAATTCAAGACATAAGGAGTACTAGAAGTTAAAAAACTTGCTTTTTTTACTCCCTCCGACCCATATTAGTTGACTTAAATTTGTTTAGATTCTGATGTATCTAACACTTAAACATGTCGAGATACATTCGAATCTAGACAAATCCAAGTCAACTAATATGAGTCGAAGAAGAAAGTAAATGCTTATGATAAAATGGTTTACTGGTCCATCCACGTGTCGACACCCTGGAATAGAAAATTCCCAGCAAATCCACCCCCGATCGCAACGAAAAGGAAACGAAAAGTAGGGGCGACGAATCGCGGCTCCATGACACCGAAACGAAACGAAAACGAAGACGCGTGCATGTGCAATGTATGCACCCAGCCAGGAACACCAGCGTGCTCATCCATCCAGCTCGATCCCAAGACAGGAGTACTACGGCACAGGTTCAGTGCATCCACCGCAAGTTGTCCCTCGGGAGCACCAAGCGGACCCCACCCCACCCCCCACCTTCTCTCTCCCCTCCCCTCTCCTTTTCTTTCTTGCTTCTCTATACCCTCCGCCTCAGCTTTCCCCTTCCTCTCCACAGAGACTTCTCCCCTCTTCTTCCCCTCGTTCCCTTTTTTCCCTGTCGCGGCGGCGATAGGGTTCGGCTTCCGTTTACTCTCCTTCCTCCGGTGGTGGTTGCCTGTAAATGCTTAAGGCCCTCTCCGGCGGCTCGGATCCTGTGACGGCGACGGCGGCTCTGTTCTTTATCGTGCTCTTCTTCTTCTTCGTCGGAGGGATCTCTTCATTCTCGGGCGATTCAGCATGCCTGCCTTCCGCGCATATGGAGGTAAGCGAGTTGTTATCTTCTTGTTTTCATTTCGAGATTTTTTTTTTTGGGTTCTGGTTGGGCTTTCTTGGAAGGAAAAATTATGTCCTTTGCGTGTGCCTGATGACGTGTTCTTCCCTGGGGTCAAACAGACGGCGGGTGCCTCGTCTCTGCCCCGGCGGAGCTCTCCGGGATGTTCTGCCGCGGCGGCGGTGCCGTGGTGGTCCAGCAGCAGCAGCAGCAGCGGAAGCGCTCCCTCGTGGCCGCGTCGGCGGTCGCCGCGGCGGCGGAGTACGTGAGGGCCAGCAAGAAGCAGAGGCAGCCCGCGCAGCCGTCCCTCGACGCGCTGCCCGACGAGTGCCTCTTCGAGGTCCTGCGCCGCCTGCCGGGCGGCCGCGAGCGCGCCGACTCGGCCTGCGTCTCGCGCCGCTGGCTCGCGCTCCTCGCCACCATCCGGGCCTCCGAGCTCGGCCGCGCCGCCTCCCCGTCCCTGCTGCCCGACCTCAACGAGGAGTTCGTCATGGAGGAGGACGCCGACGACTCCCCCGCGGATCCCTGCGCCGACAGGGTCCTCGAGGGCAAGGAGGCCACGGACGTGCGCCTCGCCGCCATGGCCGTGGTCGCCGGATCCCGCGGCGGGCTGGAGAAGCTCGCCGTCCGCGGGAGCCACCCAACCCGTGGCGTCACGGACCAGGGCCTCCTGGCCGTCGCCCGTGGCAGCCCCAGCCTCCGCTCGCTCGCCCTCTGGGGCGTGCCGCTCGTCACCGACGCCGGGCTCGCCGAGATCGCTGCCGGGTGCCCCTCGCTGGAGCGTCTGGATATCACCTCATGCCCTCTCATCACAGACAAGGGCCTCGCTGCTGTCGCTCAGGGGTGCCCCAACTTGGTGTCCCTGACCGTCGATGCGTGCTCCGGTGTTGGCAACGAGGGCCTCAGGGCGATTGGCCGGTGCTGCTCCAGGCTGCAGGCCGTGAGCATCAAGAACTGTGTGAACATCGGCGACCAGGGCATCTCTAGCCTCGTCTGCTCGGCTTCCGCCTCGCTGGCCAAGATCCGCCTGCAGGGATTGAACATCACTGATGCTTCGCTTGCCGTGATCGGGTACTACGGGAAGTCTGTCACGGATCTTACGCTTGCTCGCCTCGCTGCCGTTGGAGAGAGAGGGTTTTGGGTGATGGCCAATGCCAATGGCCTGCAGAATCTGAGGTGCATCAGTGTCACCTCTTGCCCTGGAGTCACCGATCTCGCGATTGTCTCTATTGCCAAGTTCTGCTTGAGCTTGAAGCAGCTTTGCCTCAAGAAGTGTGAGCATGTGTCCGATGCTGGTCTTAAGGCTTTCGCAGAATCAGCGAAGCTGTTGGAGAACTTGCAGCTTGAAGAATGCAACCGGGTTACTCTTGTTGGTGTTCTTGCCTGCCTCATCAACTGCAGCCAGAAGTTCAGGGCTCTCTCTCTGGTGAAATGCACGGGTGTCAAGGATATCTGCGCTGCTCCTGCGCATCTTCCGGTCTGCAAATCGCTTCGTTTCTTGACCATCAAGGACTGCCCGGGTTTCACTGATGCAAGCTTGGCTGTGGTTGGAATGATCTGCCCTCAGCTGGAGCAGGTCGACCTTAGCGGTCTTGGTGAGGTCTCTGACAATGGGCTTCTTCCGTTGATAAAATCTGCGGAAAGTGGTTTGGTCAAGGTTGACTTGAGTGGTTGCAAGAACATCACAGATGTTGCTGTTTCTGCCCTGATGAAGGCACATGGGAAATCTATTAAGCAAGTTAGTATTGAGGGTTGCAGCAAGATAACAGATGCAAGCCTCTTCGCTATTTCCGAGAACTGCACCGAGCTTGCAGAGCTTGATCTTTCTAACTGCATGATTAGTGACTCTGGTATCGCAAGCCTGGCATCCACAAAGCAGTTTCAGCTTCGCGTCCTCTCGCTGTTTGGCTGCACGAACGTCACTCAGAGGTGTGTGCCGTTCCTGGGCAACATGGGCAAGCTGGAGGGCCTCAATCTGCAGTTCTGCAACATGATCGGTGACCACAACATTGCATCGCTGGAGAAGCAGCTCTGGTGGTGCGACATTCTCGCTTAGGCAGACAAGATGGTTCATTGCTGGCGGGGCTCGCGTACTGGGTCAGCCGCCGGCATATGCAGATAAACGTCCGTAGCAGCAGTAGCGCAACCGTCACCATAGTCAGTTTTTCGGCCCATGGATGAGCCGTGGTGGGCTTCTGAACTTCGTTCAGGGACTGGTCGTTTTTTGGAGGGCGCCTTTTGGCCAAGTGCTCGTTTTTTCACAGATCACCTTCTGAGGAGGTGGTCTGTTTTTTGAGCATCTGGCTGCCATCACTGGCATCCTGCCCCTTCGTCCAGGCACCGGTCCTTGCAACTATAGTCACACCATACTGGTTTTTAGGTTGCTCTAGTGTCAAGTGTCATTTTCCACTGCTTCATGGTTAAGAAGTTGCAGGCGCCAGCGTCAATGGCTGTTCTGAAGCACCTCAACTGGACTGCTGGCGTTGCTTGGCGGTTCGACGCTGGTTCTTCAGGGTTGCTGATGCTGGAGGGCCTTTTAATTTGTCTGGTCGGTATGGTTTATTGAGTTTGGGTCTGTCGGTGTCTTGAGGTGTTGCTTGCATTTCTCTGTAGTGTGTGTGTGTGTGTGTGTGTGTGTGTGTGTGGTCATGTAGGGTTGCTTTTTTCTTGCAGTTTCTCTTTGGAATGCCTGGTCTTTGTGGTGATTTGTCCGTCGCAAGGCGCATACTAGAGCCTTGCGATCACAACCTTGTGGTTGTTTTTTTTGACAGATCCCCGGTTTTACCGGCAGATTGTTGAGGACTGTAATCTTTGCAACCTTATCAGAATAAATGAAGTATGTGTTTGGTCTACCTTGCTCTGTGGTTTATACTATCTTGTTCAGTGACTTTGATTGAAGCCTTGGTTGTATGGAGCACGGATTGGTCTATCATGTGGTTTCTTCTATCATGTTACTTCCTCCGGAATTGATTGACTCGCATTTGTCAAGATTCACATGTATGTATTACACATTGAAATGCGTTCAGATACATGCGAATTTAGACAAATGTGAATCAGTTAATTCCGGACAGAGGGATTACTTCAGTTTGTATGGAGTGCAAGGATTGGTCTTCTTGGGGAATACTGCTTTGAGATAAAATCTGAAATGTGCTCCGACTGAATGCTGCTCAAGGACAGGTATACCCTTTTGCCAATCCAGTGCGTTTGTGTGGATGCTATTGCTGAACTAAAAGTTCATCGCTGAGTCGTATAAGTACAGTATATCCTGGCAATCTAGTACCCTAATGTGGATGCTATTGCTGACTGAAAATCTCATTTGCTGATTATTGACTAGTACTAATTGAAACGAGGTGCAGAACTTTATTTTTCTTTCACAATATTTTCTCTTGGTCAAGGATGAAAGCTTGGCCAATTTCAGCATTTCAGATCGCGTGTTTTGACTTGACTTACTGTGGAAGTGAGCCGTAGTACACTTGGACTGAAAAATGGCTTTCAAAGCGGAGAAAATTTTGGGAGACCTATGATACCAAAGACGAATAACATGTGGTTCATGACCGGTCTTGGCAGAACACAGCTCGCATGCTGCACCTACTAGCTAAAAAGACAGAAATTATTGGCTCATTATTGAATCATCAAGGGCCCTTGACCATCTAAGAGACGAAAAGTCTGAAGTCTGAAGTCACTGCGTGAGGAATTCACCGGGCTAGGATGGTTGGAGTATATCAAATCTGGGTTTCGAGAAATGATACTCCTAGTCCTACCAGTACCAGGGGATTTGAGGAAGATAGAGGATCCCGTGTTTGTCAGTTCACCAAGCGTGCTGTGCGTTTAACTGAAGAATGGCACAACATTCAGGACCCATGAAAGCTTTTTTCCCCCTCCCGTTGTGTGTCTGATCCTGGAGAAGTTAAACTGCGAGCTTGCAAGAGTGCGTTGTCCCTGGCCAAGGAGTAGAGTACGTGGTATAGATTCATATAATAATACACCGTCATGTTTTAGAAAAAACTGCACGAATCTTCATCCATGATACACGGTGGATCCATGCAAGCTATCTATCTACCGTGCATGGTACAGACTCATTTTCGTGCAAATATCCAATCAGCACGCACGCACGCAAGCAAGCTTATGTTATGTATTGCATGTCAAGCATGGACAATGGGCCATCTCTTTGTATTTTTTTAACAACTATAATATTTCCATGACTTTAGGATTAAAATTAAACGAAAAAATGTGAATAAAGAAGATATCGTACAAATAGAAGCTGCTTTTATCTTTCTTACTAATAGATAACTTGGCTTAACAATCATTTTATGTGACATTAAACTTTTACTTAATTACTCGATTGGGCAAAGCTTTTGCTCCTGTTTGGAAAAAAAATCTATGTGACCATACTATAACATAATTAAGTATACCAAAAGACTGAGTTTTTCTCACTTTACTTCAAATCAGAAAGGGTTAATTGGATAGATGCCACTGCAATTTTCGCGTATTTGAGAAAGGCCACTACAACTTTTAATTTTGGAAAAACGCCACTGCAATTCTATGTACATTTAAGAAACGCCATTACACCCACTTATCCAACATATACCAATCAATATACCTAGTATTCCCAGTCGTATACGGTGGGGTCCACCCGATTTCGTGAAAAAACTAGAACACGCACCCGACGAAGCGACGACTCGACCTCTCCCTTCCTCCCGCATGCGCTCTCTGTCTCCCTCGACCGAACCCTAACCTGGCGGCAGCGGACGCCAGCGAGCATGGGGATGGCGGCGGACGGGGCCGAAGATCCTGGCGGCAGGGAGCATATGGTTCCCGAACTTCCTCCCCACCGCGCCGACCGGATAGAAGCCCCCCGACTCCTCTCTCTCCTTGGCGGCAGAAGGCGGAGAGCATGGAGGCGTTGGTGCCGCAGGATGGCGGCGAGCACACCCAGCGGACGAAGGTTCCTTTGACGCCATCTCTCTGTAACATCCCAAAAATCTTGATCATGATTATCAAATTCTAATCACTAAAATTAGGGTTAACAAAAACTTTGATTAAATAAAAACCAAATGAATGCATGTGTGTATGTGATGATGGTATGAATGCATGAATGACCTGTGTGATTAACCTAAATAGCAAGGAATGGTTTAAAGATGAAAATAACATCATCTAAAACATTTCCAAGCAGAAACAAATCAAGAGAAAATCAAAAACAAATCAAATAAGGCAAATGGTCATTTTTGTCAATCTTGCTCACTAGGTCACTTTGAGTGTTTCCAGTCCAAGATTTCAAACATAAACATTTCCATTTATTTTCACCCCTTGCAAGACCAAGTAAAAGTAAATCAAAGCCCACCTTTCAAACTTACAGAAACATTTGGCAACCTCATTCAAATCACAATTCAAAATTGAATCTTTCTCATATGTGAAGATCACACATTTTCAAAACCCAACCAAACCAGTGCCCCTTGACCAATCCAACTAACCTAAGACTCCCTAGTATGTAACGAGCAAATCCACCAAGTTTGAATCCGAAATTCAAATTTGAATTTCTTGCGGCCATTTCATCAAACTCCTTGTCAGCAGCAAACAAACAAACATCAAACACTATTAGTAGCAGCAATTTTGGCCAACCTTGTCCCCTCTCTAGCTCACTCTACACTCTCAGTAGATGATCAAACTAATCTAACTAGTTTTAGAATCACTGTGAGCAAGCATAACCATCAATGGTGACCATGCCGAGAGCACCATTGCCACCTCCATGTCGCCAGCGAGCTAAGAGAATCTCTAGCCTCGCCAACCTTGTCTGCAGCACTAACCACCGTCCACCGCCACCCCTGTCCAACGCTTGAGCACTGCCGGCCCCTGGACCACACAACAGGCTCGCGCCCAGCTTCTCTACGTGCGTGCCGAGAGCGCGCCAGTGAGCCATCAGCGACACGAGCCCACAGACCGCGCGCCGCCCTCGCCTCTTGCGTGCGTGATCGCCAGCACCCCAGCAACCCGCCAGACAACCCCGTTCGCCGCCGCGTGGACCATGGGCGCTGTGCGCCATTAAAACTTGCCGTCGGACCCGTTCAGAGCGTCACAGTGTTCCGACCGTTCCTCACCTCCCCACACCGCGCCATCAAGTCGTTGAGCTTCACCAGGAGGCAACGCACCGCCCCTATCGTCGCCCATGCCATTAGCACGCTGTGTCGACGACCACGACGAGCTCCACGCGTGCCTGTCGGTCCCCTTCAGGCACTATAAAAGGAGGCACCCCCTTTCGATTTGATCACACCATATCACTCCCCACATCTCACTGATCACACCCACTCACTCCCGGAGCAAGGCGAGCACCAGGTGGCCGGTATTTCACCGGAGTTCGCCGCTGCAAAGGAGGAGAGGCGCCGTCGATTGGAGCCACCCCAGGAGGACCTGTCGGTACCAGAAGGTTCGCCGTCATCGACTTCGTCATTCGCCCCCATTGCCGACCATCGCCGGAGCCCCGGTGAGCCCCCGTCGACCCTCACTGGCCGCGCTAGGGTTCTGTCTCGCTGGCGTTGCCCGACGTGGACGATGAACCTTAGCCGTTCGATTAGAGTTAGATCGTGCGATCCACATTCCCCCATACCGCTTTGCACCCCTCTGTCTCACTGACTGGTGGAGTCGTTCACTTAAACCCACCCGCAAGTGCGATGTGCCCCGTGGGCTGGCCCAGTTAGCATCCCGCGCGACCCAGTAATTCAAACTTAGGTTTATTCATTTAGTTTCAAAATTAGTTCTGTACCTTGATTCAAAAATCAATCCAACTGATTCACTGAACCAAAATGCATGAAACCAATTTTGTTAGAAAGGTACCGGAGTGCTTAATCCAAGCCCGTTTGATTCAATTCATTTGGACTTGTAGATCACCTATGGTAAAAAATAACAAGGGAGAAGCTTTTCTAATGGAAAAGAAGGCGTTTTGGTGCAATTTCGTGAAGATCAGAAAAATACCAGAAAATATGGAAACATATTATTTTACCTGAGGACGAAGGAAGCTAGGAGGAGTGAAGGGGGCCGCAGGGGGCCCACACCCCCTAGGCGCGGGCCCACCCGAGGCTGCCCCTAGGGCAGGTGTGGCCCACCTGCCCGGCCTCCGACTCTCCCCCTTTGCCTATAACTTCCCTTAAGAACCCTAACCCTAGGGGGTCGACCACAGATAGATTTCCGTGGCCTCTGGGGGGCGGAAAACACTGAGAGAGAAAGATCTCTCCGACAGACAGATTTCTGCCGGGGGAATTCCTTCCCGGAGAGGGGAGACCGTCGCCATCAACACCATCATCAAGCTAGGCTTCACCGGGATCATCATCGTCATCATCCATACCATCATCTCCACCAGCACCATCATCACCACTCCGTTCCGCTGTAACATTTGTGTTGGATATTGCTTAGTTCATTAGGGGAAACTTTCCCGGTGTTAATTACTATTGTAGTTGATGCTTGTGAGTGGAACCATTGGATTATTGTTTATGTTCAGATTGTTATCCATTACCATATCATATTTGATCTTGATCCATATGATGTCTTGTGTGTAGTTCGTTGTGTTCTTGAGGACATGGGAGAAGTCATGTTGTTATTAGTGGATCTGTGATGAGTTATTATTCAATGATTTAGTATTTAAGTTGTGGTTCTATTCTTCTAGTGGTGTCATGTGAACGTCGACGACATGATACTTCACCATTTATGGGCCTAGGGGGATGCATTGTGTATTTGGATACCAATTGTGGGGTTGCCGGAGTGACAGAAACCTGAACCCCCGGTAGGACACCTTTGCACAAGGGAGTGTAGGATCTCAGAGTTTAAAGCTGTGGTTAGATTTATATCTTAATTACTTTCCTATAGTTACGGATGTTTGCAGGGGGTTTAATCACAATTATGTATTAGTCCTAGGAAGGGCAGTATGTTAGCACAGGTTCACCCACACAACACTTACAAACACCAGAGAAGAGTACTTAGCTATTTGAAGCGAAAGCACTTGAAAAAATTCCCATGTGTCCTCGAGAACGTTTGGTCCTTATAAGTATTTCCACCGGCTTGTCCTTTGCTAAGAAAGGATTGGGCCACTTGCTCCATTTGTTCGTTACTTCTGTTACTTGATCTTTGTTTTGTTGCCTTGTCAGAAAACCACTAAAAATCCATTTGCTAAGTATTCACAGGCATTTCCTGCTCCATACCACTATTCAGCACCTTCTGCTCCTTGTTGGGATCGACACTCCTATTTATCTTAAGTACTACGATACACCTCCTATACTTGTGGGTCATTAAGACTATTTTCTAGTGCCGTTGCCGGGGAGTGAAGCGCCATTGAAGAGTGGAACTGGTAAGGAAAACTTTTACTGTGAGTATTGCTCTTGTTACTTCTTGTTACTTTGTTTCCAATATGGATAACCCACTTGGTTTTCTGTTTGGGAAAACTACTACCACTGCTAGGGTAGTATATGAACCACCTCCTGTTGAGATATATCCTTTTAAGATACCTACAAGTATTGTTAATCGTGTTATGGACAATTATTATTTTTGGGATGGAACTGTCCATCCTGGTGATCACTTGCTTTTTATCCATGAATTATGCGAATTGTTTAAGTGTGCAGGTATCACAACTGAATAGGTGAAGAAGAAATTGCTCTCCATATCCTTGAAAGGGAGAGCTGAAGAATGGTATAAGCTGCTGAAGAATGGACAATCCATGGAATGGGAGGAGATGTCATCTCTCCTTTATTCTAAATTTTATCCTCCCAGTGAGATCCATAAGGATAGAAATCTTATATATAACTTTTGGCCTCTTGATGGAGAGAGTACAACTCAAGCTTGGGGGAGATTGAAGTTACTAATGCTTAAATGTCCTATTCATGAACTACCTAACAATATTATTCTTAATAACATTTATGCTAGGCTTTCTCTTCATGATAAAGATTTACTAGATGCTTCTTGTGCTGGATCATTCACACGTATGAAGGAAGAAGCTAAATGGGATCTACTAGACCGTATTCAAGAGAACACTAAAGCTTGGGAGAATGACAAAGGAAGAAAGTCAGGTATAAACTATGATTATGAATGCATCAAATCTTTTATGGGAACTGATAGCTTCCGTGATATTATCAATGAGTTTGGTCTTGATTCCCAAAAAGTATTGCCAGTTGTTTTAAGGCTTTTGCCTCTTACATTGAAATTCCCAAGAAGAAGTGGAATAAGTACCATGCTCCTTATAAAGATGTTGTTAGTCATGTTTCTGTTAGAAGTACCCAAGTTTGTACTACTAATCATATTGTGCCTAGACCTCATGTTGAGAAAATGCCTTTCCCAGCTAAGGTAAAGGAGTATTCTATGATTATTAGTGTAAATAACAAAGGTACAATGAAAACTGTGGAGCCTGGTAAGCATTTGAGTGATGAACCTATGGTGGCCATTGTGAAAGACACCAACACTAGAAATATGAGGATGAGCACATTGTCTTATGTGAAGACGCTTCTAATATTATTTCTCATCCTGGTAAGGCTAGAAAAGCTAGTGTGTGCTTTCTGTGAAAATTGGTGATCATTGCTACTATGGTTTATGTGATATTGGTGCTAGTTCCAGTGCTATTCCTTATGAGCTTTACATGGAAATTATGCATGAGATTGGTCCTTGTGAGCTTGAGGACATTGATGTGGTTATTCACCTTGATAACAAGGAGACCATTTGCCCCATTGGCATTGTAAGAGATGTGGAGGTTCTGTGCGGTAAGATTAAGTATCCTGCTGATTTTCTAGTGCTTAATTCAGCAGCTAGCAAAACTTGTCCTATCATTTTTGGTAGACCTTTCTTGAATACTTGTGGAGATATTATTGATTGTAAGAAGGAGAAAGTTTTAACTAAGTTTGATGGAGATTCTTATGAGTTTAACTTTTCCAAATTTGCTAAAGCTCCTTGTGAAAATAGCTTGCCTAATAAAGATTTCAGGATGGAACAACTTGCTTCTATTGATCCAGTCTATGACCTTGGACCTCCTTTTGATGACTGTAAGTATGCTTATTCTGATGATAAAGTTGTTTCCAACGACAGTTATATTGTCAAATTTATTCAAAGTGCTACTGAAAGTTATTTTGAGAGAGGGAAACATGGTTTTATGCATCTCAATGATGTTAAGTTTCCTAGTTTTATGTTGAAAGCTTTAAAGTTGCATCTGTTTTGTCTTCCTATGCTTGTGGCTTTTTGTTTCAACAATTCGTTTTCTCATGATACTCCCATGCATAGGAAGTGGGTTAGACTCAAGTGTGTTGGTTATTTGCTTCTTGATGCTCTCTGTCATTTCAAATATATAAATCCTATGTGAGCATCTTTGGAAGTTTCAAGCCTAACTTAAAGGCATTAAAGAAAAGTACTTCTTGGGAGATAACCCAAGAGTTTTCTCGAGTCTTGGAAGTTATTACTTCAGTAATAACCGCTCCTTATCCTTTTTTTGGTTTGGCTTTTGTGTCAAGTTCAACTACTTTTGTGAAGTAGAGGAGTTGTGAAAAGTGGCTGTCGTGGGACATATTTTTGTGTTGCATTGTAAAAATTCATGAGGAAGCTCAGTACTTCGGATGGAGCTGCATTTTTCTGATATTTTTCTCAAATTTGTTACCCAACTTTCATCAGTTCTGCACTTTTTGATTTGATCAACAGAAGGTCTTTGGAAAAATCAATCTTTACCTGTTGGTCTGTTTTGACAGATTTCTTCCATCATTTGCATTGCATCTGCCTCTTATAGAAGCTTTTGTGTTGATGGGTTTTCGGTTGAAGTGAGTACCAAAGGTTTATTGTTTTTGCTTACACTAATGTTGTCATTGAGTTTGTGCAAGGGTTTTGTATGAAGGAAATTCGCAGGAGAAAGAGAGAAGGATCTGCAGAGTTCGTCTTTGATTAGGTTAAAGTGGTGAAAACAGAAAGATCGTGAAACCCCAATCTTTTGATATTTTTGATGTTTTTAATACATAAGGGAAGTTATGAGATGAAACTAAATAGGAAACGGAGCCTGGGGTGGATAAACCCACCCCAGGCGTGGGCCTAGCCTGGCCACGCCTAGAGGGGGTTTGCCACCCTCGAACTCCGTCTCCGCTTCGTTTCCGTGTCAAAACCTTCCTGATGCATTGAATCTTCATAATATATAACCCCCCGGATCCCCCGAGGTTCGTGCATCATGTTCTCATCGTGTTTTCGTTTCAATCTGTTTCTGTTAGGAAATATTCTCAAGTTTAGAGCACCATGGCCTCCGCCAACGACAAAGGGAAGACGCCAATGGAGATAGAATTGGAAGAACAAACCACCACAGGAACAAGGGGAAAGAAACCTACTTTTGTAGGAGAAATTAACACTGGGATGCTTTTTCTTGTCATATGCAGGGAATCGTAGCTTTCGGTCCGGAACTCATATACTGCCCTGAGGCAGCGGAAGCCCTTCGAACCACCAACGAGTTTTGTGATAAGTACCGTGCTTTGAGGATGGAGGTGGATTTGCTTCAAGAGGAGAATAATAGGCTTCGTGAGATGCTGGAGGATTTCTTGACCCATGACAAAAAAACACCACCACCACCGAAGGAGTAATTCTTCATCAGGTTCGGCATCCCCTTGGCTTATTCCAAGCTTGGGGGAGTGTCGCGGTATCACCACCTTTATCTTTTATCTTTTACCTTTTGAGTGGATTCATATATATGGTAGAGGGGTTATCTTATAGTTTGGTTTGCATGTTGAAGTATCTCTCCTTTAGTTGATTACCTATGTATCCCTTAGTGTGAGTGCCTTTATTGGAATATTAATGAGAAGTCTCATCTTTTACTTTTTGCACTTCTTCTTTTTTAGTTTGCAATATCTATTATATGATGGATCTTGTTGTTCAGTATTGGCACCACTTTGGGATCATCAAGTGGATCTAAATTGGTTTTGGCAAACCGAGTTCTGGTAGTGGCATTAATTTGAAAGAAAAAGAAAGAAAGAAAAGGCTTATAGGTATTTGGTATCATTTGTTTTCTTTCTTGTTGGCTCATAAGCTTAGTATTCTTTATTTAAGATTCTTTTGTGTCTTCAAGTAAGATTGCATGTTTGGCTTTATTACTTGTATGTTTGCTTGTTTCTTTCAACTCTCTTGCTTGCTACCCAACCTTGCTAGCCAAAAACCTGTTTTGAGAAGGCATGCTTCTCATGTTTCCAAAATCCTTTGAACCCAAAACTTTTTCCACTTGTGTCCACCATATCTACCTAGTAGCTTTTGCTATTCCTAGCAAATTCTCAAGATTCATCTATCTTTCGAGTTAAAAAGTATTTTGTTATGTGAAAACTAGTTAGTAAAGCTCTCACAAACTTGATGGCACACTTTATTTACTTGCCCCTAATAGACTTGAACCATTGTGGACATCGAAGTCGTATATGCTTGCATCTATACGTTGGGATTAGCAGAACCGTGCTGTCACGGGGAACGTTTTCAACATTGCACTTGTACCTTGTTGTACATAGTTGATATCGTGCTCTTTTGTTTATGGATGTCAATGGTGTGAAATAAAGAGGGAACTTGTAAGTCCATGGAGTTTGTATTCTGTGTTAGAGAAACGCCTGGGCCGCTAGCCTAAGCCATGCTTAATCATGGTGGAAACTTGCAGCATCACCATAGTGAGTCATCTATGAAGCATCCTCAATAAAAAGCTATACACATAGTAAATAAAAAAAATCGCTGAGATGCTCATTATCTGCTTGCCTTGTCATTTTGGTTATGGGAAAGCTCCTGTACCATGTGCAAGGGGTACCCATTGGCGGTTCTCAATGATATGCAAATACTTACAGTGACAAAAAATTACCTAGACCCAAAGTTGAGTATGAATGAGGAGTGGCTCTCATATTCAAGGGACATGAGATTGCCAACTTATATTTCGTCAAGCATATACTCCATATTTGTTCACTTTAACCTTAATCATCTCAAGATGCTTATGATAGGGGCAATGAGGGCTCAAAGATAGTAAGTACCATAATCTTTTGGAAGCTCTTTATGACTTGTAATCCCTGCTACCCTTTAAGAAGGGACCTTTCTCCCACTTCCAAGTTGAGTCAGTAAACCTACTTCCTCTCTATCTCCAGCAAGCAGATTTGTTGTGTTTCAAGCATTCATATGGTGATTTATTCAACCATGTTCTTTATCTTCCTTGTTTGCATAAAACTCTTATCTATTGAATATTAATTTGAAATCCTTCACTTGTGAAAAACCTTTTTGAGCAAAGAATGCTCCTGTTTTGAAACTTCTAAAAAAAATCTTTTGTGAAAATATTTGCCAGGTGTTCTCTGACCAAGAACAAGTTTGCCAATTCCAATTATGATTTATCTTTATGCATCTCTATTCTGACTGCTGGTACTTGGTTGCAAGCTAAGTTATATATGGTGAGTTGCTTTCTTCTATGAGTTGTGCAATGGTAAGTGTGATGCTTCTTGTTCGTATTCGTTTATCAATAATTCACTCCATAAACCTGTGGACATGTTTACTAAGCTCAGTTTTCGCTTGGGGACAAGCGAAGTCTAAGCTTGGGGAGTTGATACGCCCAATTTGCATCACCTTTCTATATCATAATTTACCTCTATTCATTGATATTTGTATTATTATGAGGTATTACTTATGGCTTTTCATCTGTTTATGCATGTTGGATGATTCCTGGAGGATGGACTGCCAGAGTCTGGATTCTGATGGAAAATAAGGCGTTTTGGTGCAATTTCGCGAAGATCAGAAAAATACCAGAAAAATATGGAAACATATTATTTTACCCGAGGACGAAGGAATCCAGAAGGAGGAGCGAAGGGGGGCCGCAGGGGGCCACATCCCCCTAGGCGCGGGCCCACCCGAGGTCGCGCCTAGGGCAGGAGTGGCCCACCTGCCCGGCCTCCGACTCTCCCCCTTCGCCTATAAATTCCCTTCAGAACCCTAACCCTCGAGGGCGACACAGATAGATTTCCGCCGCCTCTAGGGTGTGGAAAACACTGAGAGAGAAAGATCTCTCCGACAGACAGATTTCTACTGGGGCAATTCCTTCTCGGAGAGGGGAGACCGTCGCCATCAACACCATCATCAAGCTAGGCTTCATCGGGATCATCATCATCATCCACACCATCATCACCAGTCCATTCCGTTGTAACAATTGTGTTGGATATTGCTTAGTTCATTAGGGGAAACTTTCCCGGTGTTAATTACTATTGTAGTTGATGCTTGTGAGTGGAACCATTGGATTATTGTTTATGTTCAGATTGTTATCCATTACCATATGATCTTTGATCTTGATCCATATGATGTCTTCTGAGTAGTTCGTTGTGTTCTTGAGGACATGGGAGAAGTCATGTTGTTATTAGTGGATTTGTGATGAGTTATTATTCAATGGTTTAGTATTTAAGTTGTGGTGTTATTCTTCTAGTGGTGTCATGTGAACGGCGAGTACATGATACTTCACCATTTATGGGCCTAGGGGATGCATTGTGTATTTGGCTACTAATTGTGGGGTTGCCTGAGTGACAGAAACTTGAACCCCCGTTAGGACACCTTTGCACAAGGGAGTGTAGGATCTCAGAGTTTAAGGCTGTGGTTTGATTTATATCTTAATTACTTTCCTCTAGTTATGGATGTTTGCAGGGGTTTAATCACAAGTATGTATTAGTCCTAGGAAGGGAAGTATGTTAGCATAGGTTCACCCACATAACACTTACAAACACCAGAGAAGAGTACTCAGCTATTTGAAGCGAAAGCACTTGACAGAATTCCCATGTGTCCTCGAGAACGTTTGGTCCTTATAAGTATTTCCACCGGCTTGTCCTTTGCTAAGAAAGGATTGGGACACTTGCTCTGTTTGTTCGTTACTTATGTTACTTGCTCTTTGTTTTTTTGCCTTGTCAGAAAACCACTAAAAATCGGTTTGCTAAGTATTCAAAGGGATTTCCTACTCCATACCACTGTTTAGCACCTTCTGCTCCTCGTTGGGATCGACACTCCTATTTATCGAAAGTAGTATGATACACCCCCTATACTTGTGGGTCATCACCAACTCTCAGAAATCACCTTTAACCATACCTTTCATAATATATAAAAATATATAGGTTTACTTGTAGAAATAATGGTCAAGTAATAAAAGAATGCCTCATAGGCATTTCTAGTCACTTTAATCAATTAAAATAAAAAGGTTAAACTTTATTAAATTGTGACACCACTTTAAATCACATTCCCAAGTATTGAAATATGTGGTGATGACATGTGTCGACATGATCCCATGTTTTAGTTAGAGAATATTAAATCTTAAGTAGTTTTTCAATGAGTAGAAATTAATTTTCTAAAATAAAATAATTAAGACAAGTGCTTTAATCTTTGTGATAATAGTGATGATGCTAGATCATCTAGTGTGACCCTTTGTGTGCTAAATAGAGTAGTTAAGAATTGTGTGATGATTGTGTACCTCGTATTTATTTATAGACGCTAGTACCGACCAAGGATACGAGTATAAAGGAGGATACTGCGAGGAAGAAGCCGAGGAGAACTTCAACCACTACTCTTCACAAGGCAAGCCTAATACTACTAGTTGACATGGCAAGCTTATACTTGCAATTATGCAAGATAACACTTGCACTATGAAAATTAGAGAGCCTATGCAATGCATTAAGCATGGTTGGTTATATCATTTGGATTACACCCAATCCTAGTTTTACTCGCAACCTTAGTATTTTATTTCTTTATCAAAGCTTTCTATTAGAGTTTATTTATTGACTTGTAGATTTTAGAAAGATATTTAAAGGTAGCATTAAGAGCATAAAACTTGACCTAAGTTAGTCAATCTTGATGTCATCGTGAGGCATGAGATTGAACTTAAATGAGATACACTTGCTTACCACCCTTTCGTTAGTGTTTATCCCCCACCTGTAGATGCTAGTGCTAAGCATAAAACCTGATCAACTTTAGATGGGAATACTTGGTGAAAATGGTTATGAAAACCTTAGAATTATGAGTCATTCTACTGAGATGTTTTGCCATGTGTTGTTGAACACCAGATGATTTTGATGATGAAAATGTTAAGGCATGAGCCTTAGCCCTTTATAAAGCTGATGGTTGTCTGGATGCGATACCATTCCAATTTTACCGTACAACCACAATACCCGAAAATTGGGTAGGGCTTGACTGGAAATTTATATACCTTAGTATGGGTTCCCTTGCGGTCAAGGTTTGAGCCAAGGCTACCTCGTGAATATTTTCCACCTGTGCAGTTCCCAAGATGAAAGTTGGTCATGGTTGGGAGGCCAAACTCATAGGAGAGGTGCCTATACTAGGGCGTGTAATTGAAAGGTTAGGATTGATTATCCGCATACTGAGTATGGTGAATTTAGGATTGTTCCTGACGGATGTATTGAATGTTGTGGTGAAAGTGTACAATCTCTGTAGAGTGTCAAACTATTCGAATAGCCGCGTCCGCGGTTATGGACAGTTGGAGTGGCCATACTATTCCGTCATCAAATGTTTCCAAAATGACTTATGAAATGATTTATGACTTTGACTTGACCACAACAGAGTTGTGACATGAAATTCAAGTTCCCACTTAGGTGTTATAAAACCACCACAAGAAATGTGTTAACTTGTGACCTTCTCATAGTGACGGGGAATGAAATCTTCATAGATCTATGACGATTTTGCACAAAATGGTCGTAGACCATTTGGAGGGGTCAAGACCCTCTAAAATTATGACGTTTTGTGTTCAAATCGTCGTAATTTCATTAGATGAAATCGTCATAGTCTGTGCAATACACCTTAAGATCTTCTTTTTAGCCTACTATGACGAATCTAAATCGTCATAGTGTGTAAATTAGAACATATTGGTATGACTGGTCGGCCACATAAGCGGTTACATCTACGTGTCATGCCTATGTGTCATTTATTTCATATGTTGCTTGCCTTTGTGTTAATATACCCTCACCGGCTGCATATCTATAGATAAATGGCAAAAATAACACTAGCTAAGGGGGAGAATCGAACCCGCAACCAAGTAGGAACTTGGATGAAGCGCACCAGTTAACCACTACGACCGAATGACCATCGTGTTCACATTTGGCTTGTATTCAATTTAATATATACTCACTGGCCGCTTCTCCTTATTAATGGATAAATGGAAAAAGAATTTCGGAATGTGTGGTTCGAACACACGACCGCGTGGGTACCTCACCGTAGCAAACAAGACAACCACCAGGACATACCATCCTTAGTGTTACATTTTCGCGCACCGAGTTTATTAACATAGAAATAGGCCAGAAACCTGGGAAGCCTGGGCCGCTTCTCCTTATTAATGGGTACCTCTTCTTTCAAGTTTTCTACACCGAATGGGCCAGAAGCCTGGGAAGGGAAGTGGGACGCGGTGTCTGCATGGGCCGACTTGACCTTGCCCATTGTATATTAGGTCAGGGCTGATTGTTTTTTCTCTTTTTTTCTGTTTCTTAATTCTTTTATATATTTTTCCGATGAAGTCCAAAATAATTGATTTTTATCTCTACATTTTTATAAACTTTCGGTAGATCTATGATGAAATAATATATTTTGAACCTAAAAATGATTTTACAAAAAATAATGGGCATCGGATCATGTACTTGTAGTTCAAATCGGACCCACTTCCTACCGATTCAGTAGGAATTTGTCTTTTTCGCCAGGGGTGGATGGAAAGGTTTGAAATACCCCGGTTGGGACATTTTTAAATTTAAGGTGGCCTATTATTTTTGAAAAATTGGTATCATCGTGCAACTTCCATTTGGTGGTTGCCTCATAAAACGACCCGTTTTTTGCGCTTGGAAAATAGAAAATGGCTTTTCCGTGCGACGAAAAGGAAAACTTTCTCCTGCAACATTGTTCGCCATCCCATGATTCATATGTGTGCACAATATGTGTACATTATCACAAACTATGCCATGATTCTAGCCATAACATTGGTTGTTTGGTCCGAAAACCATGAAACCTCAGACATGATAGGTCATTTCTGAGAAGGTTTTTTCGAGACACTTGCAATTGTCACATCCCAAGATTTTCCAAATCTTGTAATGTGAAAAATAAAATAAACAAATAAATTATTGTTGAATTTTAGGGTGAAAAGAAACTTTTGTTTCTAAATGAAAACTTAAAATCCCATCTTGAACAAACTTTAATTAAAGTTTGAATTCAACAAAATCCAAATCAAGAGAAATGCTTTCCTCATTAAATACACCTGGAAATTTAAACACTTGGAAAATAAATCCTAAATCCCTAATGGAATAAAAATCATTTCCAAGTTACCTCCAAGCCTATGGATTTGATCCATATAAAATCTTGTCAACAAACATTTACAAATGATAAAGAATGACAAAAAGAAATATTATAAAACCATGTAAATTGGTTTCACTTAAATTGGAACCATAAATAAAAACTTATGAATTTAATAAGATAAGGAATTGAATTCCCAAAGCTAATAAAGCCCTCATCTAAAATCCATACCAAATGGTGAGCAAATAATCCTAAATACATTTAAAAGGTTAAACAAATATTAAGTAAGATTTTACAAATTGGAATCACCAAGTTTGGATCTCTAAATAAAAAGATATGGATTTTATAAGATGAAGAAAGAAATATTAAATAAAGAATATTTGAAAGACCAGATAAATCTTGGCCTAATCCATAAGCAAATGGAATAAGATATGATCCAAATCGAAATAAAATAAAAGGTTAAAGAATTTCCAAAAATAAAATAAAATGACATTAACCATTCTATCCCTATTTTAATAAAGATAAATCTCTAATAAGAATAATTATATAATTCATGAGAGAATGGTATTTTGGAAATTACCCAAATGAAATAAAAGTTGTTTCATTCAACTTAAATAAGATCAAAGAAAACTTCCAAATAAAATTCAGGGAATTAAAACTATATTTAATTCCATTGGAAATAAAACAAATACCCAATTCAAATGATTTATGAATCATATTAAATACTTTCCAAATAATTCAAGATGAATTATTTGAACCCTATTAAACAAATAAATACCTACTAAAAGGATTTGGAAAGTTTAAAGAATTTAAATGGTGTTGAAAATATTATTAAATCTTATTTGATTTAAAACTAGAGCCTACTTTGAATAATTAAAAGGCCTTAAAAAGAATAAATAAATTATTCTTAAATGATTCCAGAATGTTTTACTAATCAGTGTTTAAAGCTACACAAAATTTGACAAAAGTTCGAATTCAAATGGATGCTTGAATTGAGTAAATAAAATCAAACCAGAATTAAAGAAAAGGAAAAAGAAAAACAAACAGAACAAAAAAAAAAGTGAAGGACTCAGCCCAACCTAACTGGCCCAACTAATCCCATCGCCAGCCCACGCAGGAAACCCCTCTCTGGATATTTTATCACTCAAACCCGCGCCCCTCGACCGCTGACAGAACGACCCCACCCCACTCTCTCTCACACGCAGACAGCCAGGCCCCACAGCCACGTCACCGTCTTCCTCCCCGCGGTGACCACGCCCCCTTTCCTCCTCGCCGTTTCTGCTGTTAAACACCGACGTCAATACGCCTTAATGCCGCGTTAATCCTTCGCCGTGACCATGCAGTGATAAACGCCAGGCTCCCCTCTCCCTTCTCCCCCAGACCACACCCCACAGGAGCCACCGGGCTGCACAAATTTCTCCTCTGAACCTCACTGTCTCTGACGGCTTTCCCAGCCGATTCCGGCCAGTCCCCTCCGACCCTTGCCTCCTCGAGCACACATACGTGATCCCCATCTCCTGGCAAACCTCCCAGTGGAATTAGCTCGCTCGCGCGCGCCCTAGAGCCTCGACAACGACGACATCAAGCGTCGCTACCGTCTGCTTCCTTCTCCGGCGACTCGTCTGGTAAGAACCTGACCGCCCCTCTCCTTCTCCTTCACGCACGCATCATCACCATGACCTTGCGCATCTAACCGTGCTTTCCGTTTGCTCCCCCGTGACCCGTAGCGCCGCCCTCGACGACGACAGAGCGTGGCCGTCGTCAGACGCAACTCCGACGAGCAATTATCAGCAACCCTGTGCGCCCCTTCGTCAACCGCGAGCAGGTTGAGCATCCCCACGTCACTGCGATCACTGTGAGCCATCTCTCTTCCCTTTTTGCTTCCTGCATCGCCAGCTCCACCGCTAGCCGAGCATCGCCGCCGCGCGCTGCCGCTGAGCGCCGCCAGAGTTTGGTCAGGTCGTCTCCAGCCGTTAGATGCAGATCGTAAGGATGCGATAGAATCACTTAACGCCGAAGGGGTACGCAATCTATGCCGTGCAATGTAACTTGATCCAACGCCTCACGTTTCTGATCCACACGAACCGGTACCGACGAATTAGAACACGCCACGTGGCTCTGCTGGTTTGAATTAAAACAGATTTGATCTATTATATGCTAGATTTTGTAAAATCTATAACTTTTAATCTACACGTCAAAATTTTGCAAATTTCATATCAATGGATTCAGCAAGACAAGCCCTAGCCAACCATGCACTTTGTTTAGTAAAAACCTTCTGTTAAATTGATTGTTTTGGCAGAAACTTGTGTATGCTAGTTTAGAATATAAAAATTGTTCTAAAAAGATTTTGGGGATAAAATCTTTGGAAAATGGTGTGTTTTGAACCTACTGACAATAGGAAACAAATTGTGGTTTCAAAAATGTATTTGGTGAAGCAAAAGAATAAATCTTTGATTTAAACCATTTCTAGTCAAATAAAAAAATATGGTTTAATTATTAAAAATGGTTTTGGAAGAAAACCTTTGAGAAATGTTTTGGAAATAAACTCTCTGACCCTAAACACAAGGTTATATGGTTTGAAAACATATTTTGTGAAACCTATAGAATTTTGCCTTATTAAAAGCATTTCTACACCACATAAAATAATGACTTGATCTAAAAATGGTTTATGAAGTAAAATCTTATACAAATGATTTTGCCACTTTATAAAATGACCATTAGGTGTTTTAAAATGTTTATGAACCATTAGAAACCATTTTTACAAATAAAACAATCTTTAGCATGCTTGCATGCATTGTTTTGTCACTATGATTTTATGTGATGAATTGCTTGAATGGTAGATTGAAATATTGTTTGCTTGATTGAATTGTAGTGTTTTGAAGTGTGTGAACATTGCAAAGATCAAGGAGTGAAATTATACCCTCTACCAAAAAGGCAAGTGATGCTTCATACATTTGTCCCATTATTTTCACTATGCATTAGTGATATTTCTAAGTAGGACTTGCATAGAATTTTTGCTAAGTATAAACCATGCTATGGGAAAACCTAGTAGATGAAACCTTAGTAGAATTTCCTAAGTTAAGATTCCTACTACTATCATGCTTAGCTTAGCTAGTAGAAAACAAGGGTGAAATATATATTCATACTATGGAAAATTTCTAAGTCTGTGGACTTGTGTTTTGTTTAATAAAACAACTAAGTGAATGAATCACCTGGGTGGAATGGAAGGAATGGTTTGTGTTGAGTGGTCATGCAAGTCCAGTATGCTGGGGAAATCTTGGGCATCACCAAGTCCAGTATGCTGGGGAAAACTTGGTGTCTCACTTGTGGATGGCCACCCAGGAACAAAGAGATTTGAGATGTCAAATGTTGAGAAGCTTCAAGTGCAGCCACTTGGCATTATGGGCTCTGCCTAGATCATATAGGTTGCAAAAACTTAGCCAAATGGACAGTTGGTGGTAGGGGTTTGATAGGTTGGAGCGCGTCCATTCTGGTCTAAGGGAAGGCTTCTGAAGGATCTTGTCTTGGTGAAACCAAGTCTTGTGGGGAAAGTGCACCACCTCTTCAGAGTGTAAAATCTAAGTACTTAGCCATGTCCCTGGCAAAGGACAATTTGAGCATCAATACATGGAAGCTATCAAGAATCTCATCATCCAAATTTCTAAGTTAAAAACTTGTGGTTGAACAAGGGTTTAAGGTTCACCAATTTCTATTGGTGGTTCCTTGGGTGATTTTGTCAAAGCAAAAACTTAGTGTTTTCAAATGATAAGGAAGTCTATTTTGAGCAATGCAAGCCTAAACTCCACTTAGCCAAATGCATATAGATGATAGACTCCACTACACTACCATAGTATCACTTGCCAATACAATTAAAATGTATTGACCCTTGTGGTTGTAACTTGTTATGTTGCATGTTTGATTGTTATTAGTGAAGTTTTATTATTAGGATTACAAGTCTACAACCAACATGTCTACCTGTGGCACTTTGAACATGAATGACCCCATGCTTATAGATATTCTGCTGCAATGTAATGTATTGGCCAAATGAGCTATGTAAGATGTAATAAATTATGTTATTCCTGGTTATAAAGTTGTATTATGACCTTTGTTTCTTGATGTTACATCTTAACTATGGATGCTAGCTATTGATCCAGGGACTAGCATTGTAAACACAGGGATCCTTTTCCTTTATAAAGGAGGGACCTTACAGCAATATACCAAGGTTGGTATTTTTCCTTGCAACTATGTCACATAATAAGACACCATGTGAAGGATTTGCATTGATCGGATCGTTTTTAAATTTTTTATGCCCGTTTCAAACTATGGTCAAAACGGCGGACACGAAGGTTCTTAGCTAGGGGATGAGCCTCGCTAAACTTGCATTGAATCTCTGAAGAAATAGCATATTGTGAGTCTAAAAATTATTTTTTCCAAAAATCATGAGCATAGGACAAAAATCATGAGCATCGGATCATGTACCTATAGTTCAAACCGGACCCACTTCCTATAGATTCGGCAGGAATTTGTCTTTTTTGCCAGGGGTGAACGGAAAGGTTTGAGATGCCCCGGTTGGGAAATTTTCCATGTAAGGTGGTCTAATATATTTACAAAATGTGGTGTCACCATTCTAAAACTGTCATTTGGTGGTTGCTTCACAAAATGACCCGTTTTTTGCGCTCGGAAAATGGAAAATGGATTTTCCGTGCATCGAAAAGGAAAACTTTCTCCTGCAACATTGTTGGCCATCCCATGATTCATACGTGTTCACAATATGGGCACATTATCACAAACTATGCCATGATTCTAGCCATAACATTGGTCGTTTGGTCCAAAAGCCATGAAACCTCAGACATGATAGGTCATTTCCGAGAAGGTTTTTTCGATACACTTGCAATATACCAAGGTTGGTATTTTTCCTTGCAACTATGTCACATAATAAGACACCACGCGAAGGATTTGCATTGATCGGACCGTTTTTGAATTTTTTATGCCCGTTTCAAACTATGGTCAAAACGACGGACACGAAGGTTCTTAGCTAGGGGATGAGCCTCGCTAAACTTGCATTGGATCTCTGAAGAAATAGCATATTGTGAGTCTAAAAATGATTTTTTCCAAAAATCATGAGCATCGGATCATGTACCTGTAGTTCAAACCGAACCCACTTCCTATAGATTCGGCAGGAATTTGTCTTTTTTGCCAGGGGTGAACGGAAAGGTTTGAGATGCCCCGGTTGGGAAATTTTCCATGTAAGGTGGTCTAATATTTTTACAAAATGTGGTGTCACCATTCTAATTTGGTGGTTGCTTCACAAAATGACCCGTTTTTTGCGCTCGGAAAATGGAAAGAGATTTTCCGTGCGTACAAAAGGAAAACTTTCTCCTGCAACATTGTTCGCCATCCCATGATTCATACATGTTCACATATGGGCACATTATCACAAACTATGCCATGATTCTAGCCATAACATTGGTCGTTTGGTCCGAAAGCCATGAAACCTCAGACATGATAGGTCATTTCTGAGAAGGTTTTTTCGAGACACTTGCAATATACCAAGGTTGGTATTTTTTCTTGCAACTATGTCACATAATAAGACACCACGCGAAGGATTTGCATTGATCAGACCGTTTATGAATTTTTTATGCCCGTTTCAAACTATTGTCAAAACGGCGGACACGAAGGTTCTTAGCTAGGGGATGAGCCTCGCTAAACTTGCATTGGATCTCTGAAGAAATAGCATATTGTGAGTCTAAAAATGATTTTTCCAAAAATCATGAGCATCGGATCATGTACGTGTAGTTCAAACCGGACCCACTTCCTATAGATTCGGCAGGAATTTGTCTTTTTTGCCACGGGTGAACGGAAAGGTTTGAGATGCCCCGGTTGGGAAATTTTCCATGTAAGGTGGTCTAATATTTTACAAAATGTGGTGTCACCATTCTAAAACTGTCATTTGGTGGTTGCTTCATAAAATGACCCGTTTTTTGCGCTCGGAAAATGGAAAATGGATTTTCCGTGCATCGAAAAGGAAAACTTTCTCCTGCAACATTGTTGGCCATCCCATGATTCATACGTGTTCACAATATGGGCATATTATCACAAACTATGCCATGATTCTAGCCATAACATTGGTCGTTTGGTCCGAAAGCCATGAAACCTCAGACATGATAGGTCATTTCCGAGAAGGTTTTTTTGAGACACTTGCAATATACCAAGGTTGGTATTTTTCCTTGCAACTATGTCACATAATAAGACACCACGCGAAGGATTTGCATTGATCGGACCATTTTTGAATTTTTTTATGCCCGTTTCAAATTATGGTCAAAACGGCGGACACGAAGGTTCTTAGCTAGGTGATGAGCCTCGCTAAACTTGCATTGGATCTCTGAAGAAATAGCATATTGTGAGTCTAAAAATGATTTTTCCAAAAATCATGAGCATCGGATCATGTACCTGTAGCTCAAACCGGACCCACTTCTTATAGATTTGGCAGGAATTTGTCTTTTTTGTCAGGGGTGAACGGAAAGGTTTGATATTTCCCGGTTTGGAAATTTTCCATGTAAGGTGGTCTAATATTTTTACAAAATGTGGTGGCACCATTCTAAAACTGTCATTTGGTCGTTGCTTCACAAAATGACCCATTTTTTGCGTTCGGAAAATGGAAAATGGATTTTCTGTGCGTCGAAAAGGAAAACTTTCTCCTGCAACATTGTTCGCCATCCCATGATTAATATGTGTGCACAATATGGCACATTATCACAAACTATGCCACGATTCTAGCCGTTTTTGAATTTTTTATACTCGTTTCAAACTATGGTCAAAACGGCGGACACGAAGGTTCTTAGCTAGGGGATGACTATCGCTAAACTTGCATTGGATATCTTAAGAAATAGCATATTGTGAGTCTCAAAATGATTTTTGCAAAAAATCATGGGCATCATATTATGTACCTGTAGTTTAAAACGGACCCACTTCCTGCCGATTCGGCAAGAATTTATCTTTTTCGCTGGTGGTTGACGGAAAGGTTTGAAATACCCCGATTAGGAAAAGTTCCTCCGATTACATGGAAATATTGTGCACACATATACATCTTGAAATTGCGAACAATGTTGTCGGAGAAACCTTTTATTTTTGTTGTACAAAAAGTGATTTTCTATTCTCGAGTGTAAAAAAGAGATGTTTTGTGAACCGACCAATCAAAAGACAGGAAATCGCCTCCCACGGATCATCCTTATCATCCTGATCTAGACCGTTCAATTCTGATCCAACGCCTAGCCACTCACCTGAAGAAGCACACCCTGGTGGCCTACTCCCCAGTCCCCACCGCACCCACGGCCCCATCTCGATCCCTCTTCCTTCCCCGACCCAAAACCTAAGGCAAAATTCTCTTCTTCTCGGACGCGAGCCCCTCCGCCTCCCCGACCCAAACCCTAACACCGTCAACGCTTCTCCCCTTGCCAGCCGGTGCCGCCCCGAATCCCACTTCCCTGGACCTCCTTCCCTCCGCCATCTCCACCTCCTCTGACATAATTCCACCTGGCCCCGCCACCTCCTCCCGCCGCCACCACCTCCCCAGATCAGAAGCCGATGTGCCCGACACGCTCCGTCATCGGCACGCTCGTGGCCATGGCAGTGGCTGCGCTCCGTTGCACGCCGGCCTCTGTTGTGCCCCAGATATCCCTCCCCATCTTCTTCTCCCCTACCCAATGACAAACACGGGAAGCAGCGCCACCCGTATCCTTCTCTCCCCATCACCTTCTGTTCATCCTTCTCTAATTCTTTGTATTTGTTGAAACGGGATCCCACGATGTAGATCTCCCTGAAGAGCTATGTGCTGCCTCAGAGGCCTCCTCCACCGGCTTGGTCTTCCTTGCTGACGCTAGTGCGCGCGTGCTTCGCGAGGAGGGCGCTGAATCTGGCTGCTCCTGGCGTCTCCAGCGCCGTCGAACTGGTGGGCGACATGGCTACCGATGGCCATCCTGCGCACCTTCATCACCCTCAGCTGCTACAGGTGAGACCCTATCTAGCTCCAGGACTTCCTCTGAATCTCTCTCTTCCCTCCCCATCTCTATCTTTTGTATTCTCTATGACTTCTCTTTTGTTGCAGTGTCCCCGAGGAAGGGGTCCGCAGTGGCGGGGGTAGGAAGAAGGGTGGATGCAGAGGAGGAACAGGTGAAGGACACTGTGGGGAGAAGAGATCATCCATGTTAGCTGATCATGAGAGAAGGAAGGGGATCACCTTGACCTCGAACGAGAACAGGTTCGTTTGTGCCTCCTGCTTTCTTCGTTTTCTTTCTATTGGCCAGAAATTGCGATGCTGATCTAGAGTATAGGAACTTGATTGGTTGCTAGGAATGTTATTATTGATTGATCCGTGTAGCCTTTAGGTAGTTACCTGCTCTAGTGGTACCAGGTTGTGAGTACATAAGTTCTCAGTTGAGCTTCCTTTTGTGCTCTCAGCGTGTACTAGGAGATTAGACTATGTTCAACCTTAGATTTTATTATCCTAACAGATAAGCAAGCACAATTGTACTTACATATTTGATTCATTTGCAAATTTCCTTGCCTAGGAGCTAAATTGTCACAAATTATTTGACTGTGGATTCTACTGATCCACTTGTGTACTTGTGGTTCATGTAAAAAAGCAAGGTAAAAGTTATGTTGGGACATTGGAAATCTAGCTACTATCTGTGATTAAGTCATATCCTCTGAAATTGACTTGTTATATAAGGTTCTGCTTTCTACAATATAAACCTATTGCACATATGGAGTGTACTAAGCATAATATGTAGCATCATCCTTGATTGTCCTTTATTTTACTTGGTTCTACTTTCTACAATGTAAACCTATTGCACATATGCAGTATATTGTCTTCACTTGGGCATACAGTGTAGTAGACTTGGATCTAAGTAGCTTTTTTACCAGGACTTCTGTTAATATGCTTCTTGATTTACAATTGTACTGTCATTTCTCCTTAACTAATGTACTGTTAATATGCTTCTTGATTTACAATTGTATATTTGGGCAATCTCATTTTCACAATAATCACTTATATATGTACTTACATGCCATGGTCACGCCGACCTGTTGGGGGCAAGTATATATGGTGAGCTGAACCTGGTAGGGAGCTACTGGCCGAGGACGGCTGGAGAAGAAGACACGGAGCTGCTGGCCGGAGATGGCTGGAGATGGAGCTGCAGGAACTTCTGGACTCGCGCGATAGATGCTGGCCGGAGACAGCTTGAAGACGGCCAGAGTGCAGCGTCGGAGGAATATGACTAGAAGGTGGTGTCATAGAGTCGAAGGGCATGCGAAGCTACACATCCGTGACATCCTCTATTAATTCTACATCAGCCAGACCCTTATGGTAGGGTACCTACCATTTCATGCTTGTATCCTGGATTCACTATCTCTTTCAGTTGCATTAATGCCTAAAAATCTCTAAATAGTTCCAAAATGGTCCATGGTCCATGGCAAGCAGGTTTTATTGTTTCGGTGTCAAGTGCTTCTAGCTCCAGAATATTTAGGTGTCACATGCTTATAGCAGATACTCCATTGTTAAATATTGTTATTTTCTAGATTAAATTGTGGCTAGGAAGTGCTTCTTGCTATAGAATGTTTCAGTCTTACTTTTACAGTATCAAATCAAATAATGTCAGTGCCTGAATTATGTGTGCATGTGTATTTGACTCACAACAACTGATCTACATGGAAGTTCTAACTGCTGATGTGCCCATTTCTATTAGCTTAACATTGCTGTCAGTTTATAAGCAACTGAATTGGCAAGCATATGCTACTGTATAGTTTCCTAGCTTAGTAAACTCATCTTAAGTTCATTGTATACCCAGCATACTGTCAAAGTACCAATGCTGCCATGCATATTTGTTACTCACTTGCTAGAGATCTTTATTCTGTTTTTTACATTTCTTGAAACATGCATTCTCATGGGGTAATTTCATTATTTTTCCTCTGTTTAATTTTTGGAAAGCTAAAAAGTTCTATTTAAACACTTTACAACAATATATATAGCTTTATATTGTAAATAATTGTCTGCACTTTACACTTTCATGTAAACACTGCCGAGTACAACTATTCCTACATGGTGGAGTCCTGCACGGAACCAACGTCTTCAATCTCGGTATCCACACGGAGTAGCAGTGGCAGAGCCGGACACGTCCTCTTGTGTTGTTGTTCCGTCTTGGACTGGAGGGCGTCCAGGTACATGCATCTTCATCGGCTGGTGCGTCTGCGTCCTCCATCTTCCTCTTTCTCTAGTGCCCTTTGTGCTTCTTGCTGTAGATGATACCTAGTGACTTGTTTTCGTCTTGTTGTCAGGTGCAGTGGTCTCTAGTGAGTGCGTGAGAGTTGGGAGTCGAGGTGCTGCACATCGAGCTGCGCAAGTGAGCTGTACAAACCTCTTGTTTGAAGTCTACTTGTAATTCATGCCTACTCACTTGCACATTAGTCTAGTAATTCATGCATGGATCATACTTAATTGCATTCCCTGGTCATACTTAGCTGCAGATATACTCTTTACAAGAGCTACATGTTGAAGAAGTGGAAGCGTGAAGAAGTTCCAAAAGAGCATCAAAGAGTAGCTAGTTTTTAAACTTGCTGAGAGTTCTGTTTATAGATTCCATTGTAACAGTGGTTCATTTTAATCTCTGTTTTGTGAAAAGAATGACCCCACCGTATAGAATGATCTGAACCCACCATTACAAGAATCTGACAATTGAGACTCACTGTCCGTAATTTTAAAATAAATTAATGTTATTAGGCCATAAATATAAAATAACTGAACCTAAAAAGGTCAAGGCCCACTAAATAAAAGGGCCGAAATGTTGGGTTTGGCCCATGTAACCTATTAAAATTGATAGGGAAAAAATATAAAACGGGCCAAACTACTGGGCTTGGCCCATATGGACCACTAAAATGGACCGGACTGATTTCATTCTATGACGATTTGCTTTCGTCATAGTTTTGCCACGTCGGATCAACCACGTAGGATCTGACCTGGCCTGGCTAGATGGCCCGTGACGATATTGGATCGTCATAACCATTATGACGATCCAATATCGTCATAGACGGTTATGACGATTTCGACAAAAACGTCATTGTATGCAATTACTGACGCTCAGTTTTTGACGATATGTTTTTCGTCATATATTGTAGACAATGACGATTCTGTGACGAAAATAGAGGGTCATGTATAGAAGATTCCTTGTAGTGAACTTTCAATTAGTTTTCTTGCTTCTGAACTTAGTAGAGGTAAATCTGGCTTTTTGCAAAACAACCTAGAGCTTAGTATATCCTACTCAAAACCACTTCACTTGTTAGTATTAGTTTGCGAGTACTTAAAGAGTACTCATGGCTTTGTCCTTGGCTATTCCGATGGCCAGACTATGAAGAGGGGTATCAGGAAGACGGACAGCAGGAAGGTTACGACAACTAGGATAATCTCCCATCATCAGCATTGCCTGTGACCATGAAGATGGAGCCTCGCCTACGCTATCGTTATTATTACGTTATTCCGCTGCTTGATTGTATTAAGACTGGATCATGTGATCCTTATTTGTTGTAAGACCTTATGTATGGTTTGTAATGGATGATGTACTGTGATATCCAATATGTTATGTCTCGCAAAAATGGTAATCCTGGGATTGCGATGTATGGCATAATAGGCATCTAGGATTAAAATTTCGGGTGTTGACAAGTTGGTATCAGAGCCATCCTGACCATAGGAGACCCTAGTTTAGAATGGATGTTTGAATCAAAAACTTAGTTTAAAAACCAAGGACATGAGTATTTATGAAAACTTATTCTCATTCTTATCACTTAGACTCTTTCATGAAAATTCATGTTCCTAAAAAATTCTTGCAAAATTACATAAAATTTGACACACTTAATCACTCTACTAACTTACTCATCCTATATTCTTATAGATGGACGTGAAGTATAGCAAGTTTTACCAGTTGGGGAATGGAGGAGACCTCATCTTTGAGCGTGACTTGGACCAGCTTTCAGAACTTCTGGAGTGTCCGCACCCCGAGTTCTTTGGAGCTCAGCTCAATGATTAGGAAGGAGAGGATTTGTAGTGGCTAGTTGTTGTAACTCTCCGGGGAAAGATTGAAGCCCCCACTTTAGAGGGAATTCAGTTCACCTTGAGAGAGAACAACTGGCTCGATGGACTTGCCAGAGCAATGCAGGAAGCTCTTGCCCGTCTGTGTGGATAGAGTATCAATCAGATCAAGGTTACCCGCTTTGAGTTCTATCCAAGGCGTGATGTTATGGGACAGCCACTGGAAGCCCCATACCATCATGAGCTGAAGAGTCAATTGGACCACCTCAGCTTCATGATGTATGACCGTTAGAAGGAGTTGGACAATGCCCGCTCCTACGCCAACCATAAGTACTCCATCGCCGCCAAGAAGGATCAGACCATTGCCATGCTAGTGAAGGATTGCAAGTCTCGTCGCCGTCAGCTCAACAAGAAGGAGCGCAACATTGCCCGTCTTCTCCACCGGATCACGAGTTTGCAGGAGACCATCCACGAGAGAGATATGCAGTTAGAGGAGAGGGAGAATGCAGGGGAAGACCTTCGTGGAGACCCCTACTCCTATCTCAGCGATGATGATGCCTTTATGGAGGATCAGGCCATGGACTTCTTCAGCGATGAAGATGACTTTGCCTTCATCGATGATGATGATGAGGACGTATCACTTGAGCACTAGCGTTAGTGAGTTGTATTAGGTCCCACTGATCATAGTTTCATAGAATGGTTCTTAAAACCA